>OU452166.1:19553527-20950291 GCA_911728515.1 Peribatodes rhomboidaria
CACTAATATTTTAAAGGCGAAAGTGTTTGCGTGTGTATGTTTGTAACTTCTTCACTTTCTAACAGCTAAACCAATTTTAACGAAGTTTGGCAAGGGGTGACATCCTGGATTTACACATAGGCTATTTTTAACCCGAAAAATTTAACTGTTCCCGTAGGATACAAAACGCGCTCAAAACCTATAAATCTCTATTGGTAAATTACAATTTCTACAATTCTAAGTTAAGACACAGTAATAGCCTAACGAACGAACCCTAAAACACGCAGACATAGGCATTTTGTGTCACTTATCTATCGCGTAAGTAAGCGTCCGTGAAGTACACGCAAGCTGCGGTGTCCTATCGACCTGAGCTCTCTGACCAAGTCGCACGCGTATACTAACTAGCTCTAACCAATTTATTATACACCTGAAATGTGTACCTACTTTTTAATTGCGGGTAGCACCGCGGGGCGCAGCTAGTTATAAATACATATATATCTGAGAACGAGCTTCCGAACTCAAATTACATGCTATTATCTACACCTTACCGAGGATCTTTGTAAATATTCAAAGTCGGGGTCGAACTACGCGACCCAGCTTACATAAATCAGTGTAGCTTTTTTACTCGTTAAGTACATTGTTCAAAACAATCCGTCCTTACAGAGATTAAAGCAAATCGAGAGACGAAACGTGGAAACGTGGTGAAAGTGGAAAATTGCCAAAGTAAGGCGTCATTTATCAACGCCTCTTGGTGACATTTCACGCCGTCGGTGAATCTTAAATGGAATAGACACCGCAGGGCTATCTGACAAAACCATGAAACTTAGAGTAATCCGTCTCCAGAGCGATCTTAAACGAAATGTTCTTTTACGACGTGGGGATATTATATTTTATCCGCAAGCATTTTGCTTAGAACATTATTAAGTTTTGACTTAATACTTTTCACTTACGACTGGGTCCTCATATCCTTATCTCCATCACAGCACAGGTAAGTAACAAATTACCACATCTAAATCTTATGGATAAGAACGTTCGGAAGGATTCAAATTTTGAAAGAAATTATGGCTCTTAATTAATAGTAGAATACAAGTAAGAATAATAATATAAGTAGAATATAAGTTGCAGCCAAGTACGCAAAGTTATGCGAACCACTTCAAGACTGAACTGAGATACTCAATGATTCAAAAAGTCTTGATACATTTACAGGCCTCTTAGTTAAAAAGACACTTGTCCGTTTTTCAAAGTGTTTCGTAGGCTAAGCCATCAAAAGCATTCTAGTAAGAACGTTTGTCAAGCTTTTGTAATAATATTATTTAAGGCACGTCACCACAAAAGGAGTGCAGCGTTGCATAACTTTATTCAGGCGGCAGTGGAGGGTGGCTAGGCGAGTTTGTATTTGAATGTATGATTACTGATTAGTTATGTCTACCTGGGACCGCTCACGTACTGACCGCCGGAAGGGCCTGTTGGGTCATCCTTACTTGAGCATTGCCTCTGCTTTGCTCTCTTAAGGTAAAGGTGAGTGGACTAATAAAATTAGGTGTACTGTGGTTACCCTCACAATTTGTTTCAAAGGTTCGGTCATGTTGTCCGGTTTACTGACATTCTTACTGGATTTTGAACTAATTTTGCTAAGAAAACCTTTGCTCAACAAGTAGTGTGCGTATAAGGGCTGCAATTCACTCAAACATTTATAAGGCTATCCTCGCAAGAATTAAACAATATTTTTCAAAAATGTCGACATACATACACATACTCGTACATATTATGTTAGCGGCACTTGGCGGCTTTTATTCTAAGAAAGTAGCAGCAAACGCTTCACACAACACACAACATACTTCACAAATAAAACCGACGCGATTTGTGGCTTCGTTCGCGCATTTCGGTGGATGGAGTACGATAATTTAAAAAAAGTTAAATATTTCAGTTAAACTAGCATTATTGCAATCTACAATCGATACTGGATGCACACCTCGCGGAAATAATACGGTTTCTGTAACACCCTGTATGGAAACTCTTTATTGTGTTTTTTTATTGTTTACTTATAGACTTTCACCATAATTTTGCTACAAATATATTACTAAATAGAGCATTACAGAAAAGGATATAAGTACTCCTTGCAAACCCATATTTCCGAATCCCTCATTAATATAAATAGAATATCTGAGAATAAAATCTTCGCAGAATCTAAGTAAGTATGATAATGAGTTGAGGTAACCGTTTTTCAAAGAGGGCCGCATCCGAGAGCTGTTCCCGGTGCTATATTTCCGGTCTTGCAAGTACTTGCCAGGTATAAAACTTAACCGGCCCGGTTGACGGTAAGTCACTTGCGAAAATAACGTTAAAAGCCGCACTGAAAAAACTAACTACGAAACTAAAAGTTTTTTTTTACAGACAACGGTTTCCTATTACTATTTTTAAAATAATGCGAAGATTTTTTTGTTACTCCATCAAGCAAAACGCAGGAGAACGAATCATACCTTAAATATTTTAAAGGCGAAAGTTTGTGTGTAAATTTGTTAGTCCTTCACGTTCAAACGGACCGACGGATTCGGACGAAATTTAAAACGCCGGAGATAACTTATGCCCTGGATTAACACCATGTACTTTGTGTTAGAAAATTGTTTTAGTAGAAAATCGCCCTTCCTCTACTTGGATCCACAGCTTGGCTCCACATGTGGATCCACGGATACTTTTATCTCCTCTTAAATCCACCGGTGGATCCATGGATACTTCTGTTTCCTCCAAATCGACAACATTGATTTTGTAAGCTACGATAAGTTTTATGAAGTTGTAAGTTCATTTTAACGTGTTTTTAACCCTTGTCTGTGTGTGTACACACACACGTCAAACTTGTAACACCCCGTCGTTTATGCGTCAAACAAACACACACGTGCGTCTTTGTCTGTGTGTGGCATCGTAGCTCCCGAACAGATGATCCGAGTTTTTTTTTTGTTGACATGTGATTTATTTTGGAGTGTTCTTAGCTATGTTTGATGAAAATGGCGTTGATGAAAATTGGTGACGGGTTTTTTTTTAATATTTTTAATGAATACTTGTCTTGATTGACACTTCCAAGAAGAGCAAATAAAGCGTTGAATGAGAATCAAATGAGAATGAAGTACCCACTCTTTTACTTCTCTAATAATTAAGCAAGGAGCAGTAGGTACAGTATTTAAATGAACACCGCAACTAAACCTTTTGGTTTAAAGTACACATAGTAAAAGCTCTGTTGCTTTAAAAAAAAAATGCTTGAAATCCCATACTGCGTGTACGGTAGATAGAATAATTTGCATCAATTTCGCTCATGCAGATGACTATAGGGTGATCCTTCGTATGTATGTCTGCATGCAGTATAAATGAAGCCGGTCGCGACCCGCACGCCGCCAGTTATAAAGCAAACCACACAGTGAAGTGCACGCGTATCATTCTCAGTATCTTGTCGATATTTTTCGAATATTCAGAGTTTAATATCTGTAAAATCAGCAACAACTATGAATTTCGGCGATGGTACTATCCGATTCAACCACAGACACCATTCATTCCACGTCTTCCTAAATAAAATGAAACAAGCATTTGCGCGTGATAATGTACCAGAAGAAGGCTGGTCTACATTATTATTCTCGAATATGGTGGACGACTCGTACTGGCTGGCGCGAAATTCTAACCGTACTGTGAACATTGAATTGCTCCCTTGGGCAGAACTGGTGGAAATACTAAGTAACCTTTACGAGCCAAAGATTTTTGGCGATAGAGCAATTTTTCACGAAGCGAACCAATCTGAAAGTGAAAGCATAGAAGAGTGGGCTGCTCGAGTAGAACGTCTTGCTGCCAACTGTGGCTTCGGCGCTGCGGCGGAAATGCTGGTGCGAGATCGCTTTATACTAGGGCTGCAACCGAGCGCTGGGAAGAATCGTTTGATGGCACTAAACCCAATGTCGCTTACGTATGCAAGGGCGCTTGTTGTGGCTCAGGAGACAGTAATTGATCAAGAGGCCCACAACGAAGGAGCACAGCAAGCGCAAGAGGACCCGCCAGAGGAGGCGCGCGGGGTCAGAGACGAACCACCGCAAGGGGAGCAGATGGCAGAACCACGATGCACTATCTGTGGATTGAGAAACCATTTCCAGGAGGATTGCCGTTTCAATGAACAGAAGTACCGAGACTACGCCATGGACTTTAAATTTCACTAAAAAAAAGCCAAGCGGTAAACATGTTTTTTTTTCATTATTATTTTACTGTTTTATGTTTTTATAATCGTGATTTTGTATGCATTTAGTAACATTAGAGGTTCTGTTTAGATTTCGTTTGTAAGTGTGTTTCATGTATTATCTTAAAATAAATCGTATTGTAGAAAAATAAATTATTGTTGAGTGATTTTCTGTGAGTAATTAAATCTTAGAAGCCGAAGGAAAGGTCAAGTAATTCTGACTAAGTCGTTAACAACCCGCGGTACTTAAAAAATCGATCCAGTTGCAAAAACCAAGCAATTTTGTAAGTTATGACGACGTTTCGTTACATTTCTCGATAAAAAGTAGCCAAATTCTTCAGTTTTGTGCTAACAAATATTAACTTAAATA
The DNA here is from genome assembly GCA_911728515.1 of Peribatodes rhomboidaria. NCBI lineage: Eukaryota > Metazoa > Arthropoda > Insecta > Lepidoptera > Geometridae > Peribatodes > Peribatodes rhomboidaria. The sequence goes on from OU452166.1 coordinate 19,558,087, forward strand.
TGAATCCATTTGAATGGGCTGATTTCAGTTCCATAGAAACATGAAAAAGTATTTAGGTAGATACGAAAAGTTTTTTGTCCGTCTTGAGGTCAACAAGGGTGAATAATTTAGCCCATAGTGTTATTGTGCGTATGTACACGTGTACGCACACGTGGTACTGAACTAAAAGACGCTCATCATCAGACTATTATGTACTTACATAAATAAAAAAGAGTTTTTTTTATGTTATCTTTTCATGGTTTATCATTTTGTGTCTACACAATACTCGTATTTGTATCTAATAGATATTTAGATAAAAATACGTTATGGTCCAGACTGTTGCCTACCTAAGTAGCTTTATTTGCTGCCTGTAGAATTTGAATTTGAATGAAATCAACCTTGAAAAAGGGGTGAGCCACACTTGATCGAAATACTTGCGTGTGTAAATAATGATCACTGCGAATAAGATTTATTTGACATACCGATCCGTGTCCGACATTTATTTGAATAACCATCTTTGTATCAATTTTTGAAATGTTATTCTTACTACGTTTTATATACCTAATGTTTATCTGAAATAACATCAGATAACATACCATTAATTTGAAATGCTGTTTAGATTGCAATTACAATTGTTCGATTTATTAAATAATTTAACGTGCTATACCTACTTTTGCTACAATTTTGAATAAGATTTATCTTGTTTGATTGTTATGCTTTTGATGATTTGTCAATAAGGGTGTCAGATATAAAAAAAAAATGTGGCTAGGTTAGGTTAAAACATAGAACTGAGACATCACACAGCGCGAGCCGAGCGAGCGAAGCAAGCGAGCAGTGGCAACGGCCGGCGAACGCTAAAGAGTGATAAACATAAATAAAAACTGTGACTAAGTTAAGCGATCATTACATTTTCCAATTTGCAGTACGCTAACTGAACTAGCGTGCTAAAATTGGATAGTGTAATGACTGTTAGTCAGTGAGCAATCCATTTTTTTCTATTACACGGGCTTGGCCATGTTAAGTTAGCATACTACAAATTGGATGGTGTACTGACAGCATTAGATTAAGTCAGAACTGCGACAGAACAGACAGCGAGCGAAGCGAGTGTGACGTGGTAGCGGCCGGCGAAAGCAAAAGAGTGACTAACATAAAAAACTGTGGCCAAGTAAGAACTGCGATACCACACGGCGCGAGCCGAGCGAGCGAAGCGAGTGTGACGTGGCAACGGCCGGCGAACGCTAAACAGACATAAAAAACATTTAAAAAATAACTATGGCTAAGGTTAGAATTGCGATAGAACTTGGTAAGTTATTGATAGTCAAAACATTAGTACATTAAATTAAAATACACTACACATATCTAGGTATGTGTAGTGTATTTTATAACTTGTAACATTTTACATTTAACATTTATATTTTGTAACATAAAATACACAACAATATACAATAATGTAATATATATACGACATAATATACACTACACTACACATACCTAGGTATGTGTAGCATTTTTGTGTTTGCAGAGTTTACGTTTTGTCTTTTTAATTTTTCTTGTTGCTTTAAATTTTGATCAAAATGAGTTGTATTCGTTTTGATTATTATACCTGTGATATGTATGTCAAACGTTGGCATTTCTATAGATATCGATATTTTGAATTTCGATAATAAATTACTTACTTCTTATAATGTAGTACCATCACGTGAACTAAATGTGTGTTGCAAAGTTTTACTAGAATAGATTCAGCAGAAGCGTGCTAGAAATATGTCCCAAGATTTAAAAAAAACAAACATACAAATAAAGCTTATTAAAACTGTTCAAAAACACACAATTCTTATCAGGCACTTATTCACTGTTGGATAAATATCCGCGAGTGAATTGATTTCTTTTAGGCAAGCGTGCTCCATTGTAGGCCACGGTTCTAGCATAGGGGAGAATATAAACAAATCGTATGGCGTTTACGATTAACAAGTACTTACTTATCATTGTTTTAAAAAATGCGAAATATCACTCATCAAAATCGGTTCAGCCGTTTATTAGGTAGTAGCGAGAGAACATGAATGATGGAAGAACATTCATGTCAACAGATAATCGATACTTTTTTGGCTTCACCGCGCAGTCGAGTAAAAAACCCTTCAACAGCAATCATCCGATTGCGACAGACTAAAATATATCTAGCTCTAGACCCAATAGTTACGAAATACCTAATCTTACTTACCCTCTCAATTCTCAAAAATGATTGAACACAAAATGAAAGACTAGGTAAGATTGAGGTAGGTATAATTTGAAATCCTTACAGACTTTAGAAATTGCTGTTTACCTTATTTCCTCAAGAAGCTAGATGAGTAATGAAGTGTATTGTGGCATAATTTTATTGGCAGATAAGTAAATAAGTGCTCAATTGGCGTTTTTCCACTTGGCGGCACGGCCTGGCCCGGCACGGCGCCGGCGGAATCAGAACCCAGCCGTCGCTAAGTGGAAAAGCGTGCCATACATTTATGCATCCCCGGCTGCCCTGCCGTGCCAAGCCGGGCCGGGCCATGCCGGCAAGTGGAAAAACGCCTAATAGGGCGGGCTCTCTTGTCCTTTTGACCTTCGTGGAACATATTTCAATAGCTAATAAGCGACTGAAGCTTACATTTTATCTATGGAAGACGAATATAATGTGTAGATACCCTATTTTGTTGGATGGGAACACGTGGAATTGGAATAAAGCTATTCAAATCTTTGAAGAAGTATGAAGGGTCCCCGGAAGCTCTGAATTTTCCATTCAAACACGCGCTGGTAGAATTTCTTGGAAACTATTCGCCAGATTACTTATGATAAAATTTGCCATGTGCAATTAAATGAGCTGTATTATGTTTTTCTCTCTGGTCATGTTTTTTTTAAATGTTCTCAAGAGAAAATAGAGCTATGAAAAATATCCTTATTTCCAAGACTGGACTGATTTATTTCTTAGATAGACTAAGAAAACAATAATTCCTTCCTTTAGGGAGGTCGCCTACATCATTCTCTTTGTTAAGGCACGGCAACTGTCTTGATCGCTTCCGACACTATTAATCATCATCATCATCACCTTTATATAAAGTTAAATTACCACTCACTGACTCACTGACATAGAGAAACCTAAAGGGTATACGCGGGTGTGGTGGGGGAAAAGTGATTATGGGGTCGTGTAGGGGTTGGTTGAGAGGGCCCAGGAAAAATCTGAAATTGGCGAAAAGTCAAACCCTGATGGTGGTATGCCCTCGTATCTCGGAAACTAAAAATATTTTTACTAAAGCACTTGAACTAAAAATGAAGGCAATCTTGGGAGTTTTCAGAAGCATTAAAAAAAAAAGATGGCCGCAATACAAAAAAGAAATTCCATACAAAATTGAAACGTAAATAACTCGGAAACTATTCAAGTTTTAGATAGTCTGCTGGAACAAAAGTCATGGGGAATCGGGGGGGCTACCAGGTGGGGGTCATTAAAATCCAAGATGGCGGATTCAAAATGGCGGCCAAATTTCAAAATGGTCCGAGAGGAGGTCTGATTGTTTGCATCCGGGGGTTTTTGGGGTATCTGATTCCATTTATGAAATAAAATTTTGAAAAAGTGTTCTTTTTAATATGGCTGCCATACATTCGAATTTTTCCATACACGGCGACAATTAAATTTGAAGTCGGATAGGTCACACTAGCGAGGCCGTAGGCCGAGCCCCAGCTGCGAGGCCGAAGGCCGAGCAGCAGCACTCGAACGGTGCAAGGCGAGGCCGGAGGCCGAGCCTTGCAGCGGTCGAGTACAACACACACAATCAACTTCAGGGCACCCCAACTTCAGGGCACCCCGACTTCAGGGCACCCACAAACGCGGGCCGCTTGCGGCCCGCGCACCGCCCAAAATACTAGTTTAGATATAAAATTATAAAATGTACATTTGATAAATTTGCCTCTATCAAGGCATTGAAAACGGTATGACAAAGTATTCAGAATAATTTTCATGTTAATATTTATAGATTTTTCTTAGAAAAGCGTAACCACGTAAAAAAAAAACGTGTTTACGTTTCTCTGAGCACTCGACATAAATATCAACATGAAAATTATTCTGAAAATGTACATTGTAATATCGTTTTCAATGCAGTGATGGAGAAAAATTTATCAAAAAAAAATTGGTTGTCTGTAAAGTCGGTTTACTGACGATAGTTGAACGTGACAACGTGCTCACTCAAGTAGGAGAGAGACGGATGTCGAACGCTGCCGAACGCAAAGGCCGATTGTGCTTCTTTGTCGCTCGTTCCGCGCTCTCGCTTGCACTTCAAGCCTTACATGGAACGCCTCAGAGTGAGGTAACACCGCATTTTTTCGTGCGTGCAGCCGGCTCTATCGAATTATAAGACGTTGTCACGTCAAAAACATTTTATAATTTTATATCCAGTTTAATAGTGTCGCGATGGAGAGAGACTACTGGCTTCCGTGCCTTACTACTTTACCTAACTTACCTTAAACTAATCCTTGATACAAGGGAAATTCCTAGTTATTGAAAAATGATCAGAGAAGTGTGAAAGTTATAAAAAAATACTGAAATCGCAATTTGTCACTTTGTAGAAAGCTTGGTTCATTAATTTATTAGTTGCCTAGTATCTTGACTCTCTTCATCATGCTCTCTTCGCTCGTCGTCTACTTCTAGACGAAATGGCAATGGAAATCCTTTTGCCAATGTAAAGTTCGAAAAGTTCAAAAGTAAAATGTCCGTTGGAGCCTTATATGTGTTGTCTCTATGCCAAGAAATAGGTAGTGTCGCAGGCAATAGAGATTCTGTAAGCTATATTTCAATAATCCTTAAAATTTTATTAAACCACGTTTTACTTAGTTTTTATAAGTATAACCCAGGTATATCTAGTCGACGTTTGACTACTAACTTACTTAGTGCAAAGGGACGTTGTGGTCTAAGATGCAGCACGAAGACCTATAAAGTACTTAATTAGTAACCTGTGACCTTTACTTAATTAGTACCTGTGTAAAAAATACACGCAGTGCCGTCATCCAGGGCCAGATTAGGCCAAATAAGGGTTTTAGATAATAAACATTTCCGGGCAGTATTTAATTACATTACGACGGTGACGCTGCGCTGGGGCCATTGGGGGATGGGGGGCCATTGTGAAGCTGGGGGATTGCCTGCATTTTGCCTCTATGGATAATCCGGCCCTGCATTTGTAAGTCAGTATTCATCTATTTGTGCGGTAACACTGGTGAGGTCTTCCATTAACAATTATGTGAGTTGTTTAGAGGGATAGAGTCGAGCCGAATGACACCCAAGCTCCCGTGGGTGCACGGGATCTCAGCAAATAATATCATGTGCCTTTTTTTGCAAGAAACAGTGTAAAATTGTGAAAAATGTTGGTTTCGCAGAGTAGTCTCTCGACTGTTTAGTCATCACCACCAGTCAGCTAACGCGACTCGACGATAACTTTTAGACAAACGATTACCTACACAAAAATACGCATAATATCTCTCGTTACATTTGGGTGCTGGGGAGGAGGTCCAACCAAATATCACGATATCTCACCAAGGAGGGATGGGGGTCAAAAAATCATTAAAATTGCCTCACGTAATTATTGAACGACCCCTAACGATCGTAGACACGAGCGCACGAGCGCTGTTTACCAACGAGGTATTTGGTTTTGAGATATTCCAACTGAGACAACAGTCCAACAAACACCAAGCATCTGATTGAGTTTCAAAGAGATGGTCAGGAACTTGAACCCTTTTGACTGCAAGTCATCTCTTTGAAGTCCACGTTAATGGTTCTAATATAGGTACATCCCTATTTACCTAATTAATACCCTTGTTTGCTCTGTTGGTAGTGAACTTACCTTCTGTGGGCGGGGACGTAGTTCGATTGACACCTAGAGCACACATTTATGTGATGAACATTTGTGTTTGTTCTGTATCTTACTATTAATATCTATTTAAGTGTGTATTTAGAGATGAATAAGTATATATCGCAGCCAACTACCGTAACTCGACGTTCAATTATAGCCTAGCCTTTTTACTAAACGGCCCCATTCAAAAAGCTTCCTGATGATATTAAGCCATTCGATTAAACGGCTAAGCAAAATTACTTGGAACGACAACGTTGACTATTTGCCTAGCCCAGCCATTTAGAAAGGGGAGGTTTCGCGTTGTTTTAAATAAATAACAACGAAGCAAACCTAACCACTCCAAGTCAGATTTGCTCCCATAAAGGAGTCGGGCAGGAGAGACTTTACGCTATTTTAGTATCATGTCTATCAGAATTGTGGATCGTTTTACGGATTTTCGGATTTTATTTTTATCATATTTAGTTCACAACACATTTCTCGGTCTATTTTTGTCACATAATTACCCTATTGTATGAATTGCCCGAGTATCAGCCAGCCAGTTGATAAATGTTGTTTTAGACGCAACGGCTAAATATCATTCAGGAAGCTAGATGAACGGCGCCGTTTAGTAATATTGGCTACCTTAATTGAACGGCTGGTTAAACAAGCTGGCTACAACATAATAATAATAATAATAATAATATTTATTTCCTAAAAAGTGTACAATTAATCTTATATAATATTACTATGGCTAGCTTAATGAGTTTTGGTCAAAGTCTACTGTTGCCGAACTAGGCTTTATGCCTGTGTTTCGGCGTACAGTGCCCTCCCCACAGGGATTGTGGTCACCATTATTAGCCTATTCAGTTTTACATTTTTTTTTAACTTAACAATAGGAAATAAACTTATACAAAAATCTACTAATTTAACAGGTGAGTAGGTATAATGTTCCTCTTTGTGTATAAAATGTTTGTGTAAGGTGTGTTTAGCGTGTGTATGTGTACGTGGCATCGTAGCATATATCCGTTTATGTCTAACAGGCTGGGTCGCGGTGATGACTACATGTGTGTGTTTTTGAATGTGTATGTATTTATGCGCATGAATGTGTGTAAGAGGGTGTGTATCATGAGTTACTCTTATTTACAACTAAGTAAATTATATTTGAGTTTGTTTATTATTTAATCACTTCTATTAATTTCTCCGTTTCTTCGCTAGTTAGCGATTTTAGCCATCTCGTGGTTTTACATTTAACTTCGTGTTTAGATAGATTATATATATTTTGAGATTTGTTTATTTTATTATATAAATAAGGACCAAGAAAAACTAAAAATCTTTTAATGAACGCTGTGTTTATTCTATAAGGAAGTCTGCAGACATCGTGCTTTCGGCGATTAGTTTGTTTCTGTAGATCATAAACAAGAAGAGAATGTTGTTTTAAAATAATGCTAACTATAAATAATTGACGTACCGTGAGGACATCACAGGATTTATACAAAAGTGCGGTATCAAACAAAATTGGTCTACCAGTACTTATTTTCAGAACAGCACGCTGAGCAATCTCAATAGGGCGCAAGTTCGTTTTGGGAGCTCCTCCCCAAGATGATATGCAGTACGTTATTAAGGACTGACAGAGAGCAAAATATATTTGTTTGATTATTTCTGGTTTAGCAATTAGTCTCAGTCTTTTAAAAACAAAAAAGGTTTTACGTATTCGTTTACTTAGAGTCAAAATGTAATGTTTGAAATTTAGATTGTTATCGATAATGATTCCTAAATATTTTATAAAAACGGTTGATTCTAGAATTTTGCAATCACAAGTTCCTGAATTTGTAGAGAGACATAATTTAGTATGAGCAGCTATGTTGTGATCATTTCCACGTCGAAAGTTAGTAATGGAGAAAGTGAGATATTTTGTTTTTTCTGTATTTAAGGACAGAACGTTATCATTCAGCCATGTAGTAACCTTGTCAAGGCCAACTTGAGCAGCTTCATAAGCCCCTTGCCATGTATTTCCAGTAAACATTAATACTGTGTCATCTGCATATGAGATAAGATCACCGTTATAAAAATTAAAGGAACATAAATCATTTAGATAAATTAAAAATAATGTAGGTCCCAAAATACTTCCTTGAGGAACTCCGTGCGTGACTGGTAGCCTGTCACTAATATAGTCTCCAACCTTAACACTCTGAAATCTGTCAGTTACGTAGTCCCTAAAAAGTGCAAGTTGATTATCTCTTATGCCAATCTTCTCAAGCTTGGAAACAAGAATACGGACAGAGACCGTATCAAATGCTTTAGCCAGATCTAAGAAAATTGCAATGCATTTTTTTCTGTTGTCTAAGCTTTCCGATAAATAACTAGTTAATTTATGTACCGCATCATCCGTTGATTTACCACGACGGAAGCCAAATTGATTACTGGACAAAATGTTATTCTGTTCTAAGTACTTAATTAACCTATTATTCATTAAACGTTCTAATATTTTGGAAATAGAAGGTAAAATTGAAATTGGCCTGTAGTTGTTAATACAGTCTCTGTCCCCATTTTTGTGTATAGGTATAATGATAGATCTTTTAAGGTCTTTAGGAAATATGCCCAACTCAAAACTAAGGTTAAAAATGTAAGTAAGAGGAGGGACAAGAAATTCTCTAAATTCTTTCAGAAACTTGTTAGATATTCCATCCCATCCAATCGAACACTCATTTTTTAATCCTAATATAAGCCTTTCTACTTCCTCTGGATCGGTGTCTAGGAGGACAAAAGACTTTGAGTCGCTTATCATACACCGATCTTCTGTTAGATTAGTAGTAACTGGAATTATACTCTCTGCTAGGTTTTTAGCAACATTTACAAAGAATTCATTAATTATATTGACTGATAAATTTGGAGAATTTCCGATATTTAATAGCTCTTTCGGATATTCATGTACAATATTTGTACCTGATATTTCCCGAACTGCAGACCATATTTTTTTTGGATTATTACCAGCTTTTTCTAGTTTATCTTTATCGTATGCTATTTTCGTTTTCTTTATGAGTGAGTTACAGAAGTTTCTGTAACGAGTGTAAGTCAATTTTAAAATGTCATTGTTTGGAGAGTTTCTGATTTTTTTATGCAATTGGTCTCTGTTACGAATACATCTAAGTAATCCTGTTGTCATCCATGGTTTAATAATTTTTTTGCGTCTAGAAAAAGTAATAATTTTTGTATTCTGTTTTATTGTAGTTTTTATCTGTTCTATCAAGTAGGACAAAGCGAAATCCGGATCTTTTGATTTGAATAAAGGACATAAATCTATATTTAGAACATCTTCTTTTAGTTTCATGGTGTCAATTTTAGAGTAAGTAGTTTTTGAATAATTCCTAGTTATGTTACAATCTAAGCATAATAAAGTAGGTCTATGATCTGTAATATTTGTAAGTGGTACTAGAGTAATTGCAGGAAAATTGGTTTTTACAATTACGTGGTCTAAGCAAGTGCCACTTTCTTCACGTGTCACAAAAGAGTGTGCCGGAAAGAGTCCATGGTATGCCAATAAATCCAGGTAAAAACCACTTTCCTCGCTATTTTTCTCTTGGTTTATAGATATATTAACATCCCCAGTAATTACGATATTTTTTATTGAAGATAGTTTTTTGAGTACGTTATCTAATGATCTTATAAATTTGTCAATCTTTTTAAAGGAAGGAGATCGGTATATTGCTAAAATAACAGTATCTGCATCAAGTTTAATCATTAGGCAGTTGCCTTCCTCAAATGATGGTTCATCATAGGAAAAGCTTAGCTCCTGCTTCACATACACTACTACACCATCATTCCTATTGATGTTTATTTTTGAGTCAATTGATCTATATCCACTCAAAGTCGGCACGACAGGCAAACATTGAAGCCAGCATTCCGTCAAAACAAGTATATCGCAGTTTATTTTAAGTCTAGTTAAAAGTATTTCAAATTTGCTAATGTTGCATCCAAGACTTCGTATGTTTTGAGCCAAAATAGAAAGATTTGATTTAGAGTGGGGAAGAAATTTCATGCATTGTTCTATGTCACATTCATATGCTCTCGACACTTCTGTGTCAAGTTCATCTGTTAGTTGGGTCGTGGTACCCATAATGAGAGTAGAGTTAGATCGATCGTGCTAGGAGTTGGAGTTTTGATACGGAGCTTATCGGAGAGATTATATAGCAATGTTTTTTCTGTCTGTATAAGTTTGTAATTGTGTGTTGTATCTCTGGTGTTTACGCATTTAAGCTGTGAGTAAGTAAGGTGTGTAATATGATAGTTTTTGTTTGTATCTAGACCTAATGATATTTTACATAATAAATAACTTAATACAATTGAATTGTTGACCAAAGCTAATATGCTTTTCCCAGTCACATGGTTAACTTCTTGATTCATTTTAGCCATGATTTGCACAATATCTAGTCATTGTAGTTTTCGTAAGTTTTCTAGATCCGCATTGCATTCTATCTTGATTTGTGGTAAATTGTCATCTTTACGTAAGTAAACCATGCCACGCGAGGTCCAACAGTATTTATATCCTACAGTTTTTTGGAAGTTGCGAGCCAAAAAGAATAATTTCTGCATTTTTTGCGTCAGGGTTTCTGACACAAAGATTGGCTTAGCTGGTATTTTAAAAAGCAGGTGAGTTGTATTGAGTTTGTCACCTTTAATCTTATTTTTGTTGAAGCTCTTTACAGCTGTTATTAATTTTTCTTTTAGTAAGGTAGTGGTAAATTCAGTAATTACCGGCCGTTGTGTAGAATCAGCTGAATGCGTTCGATACACATCTTTTATGTCTGACATTCCAATCTCTATGTTTAACGACTTTCCCAGATGTCTGACGATATCACAAAGGTCTTCCTTGGATTCAATTTTTTTATCATTCTTAGGGATATTTCTTATCTCGATACCCGTCGATCTCGACCATCTTTCTGTCCTTTCCAGTTTATCCTCTAGTTGAGCAATATATTTAGATTTTTCTTGCACCATTTTTTCTAGATGTTGAATTTTTTTGATAAACTCATCATTTTTATGGGATAATAGTTCAACCGTCTTAGTCAAATCATCATTTTGATCTTTAACAGAGCAAACAATGCTCTTTATTTCATTGAATTGTTCATCTTGTTTCTTAGACAGCGCTTCCAACGATTCTTTGATGGAAGCTGCTATTCCAGTGTCCTGGCCGTCGTGCTTCCTTTTCTTGTTGCGTGCTAAACGCAAGTCTGGTTCTGAATCATAGTGCACGCTGTCCTCAATAGATGTAGCCATGCGGGCGCCGGAATGCACTGGCTTATTATCTTTCGTTTTAAGTGGTTCTTCTCGTGACTTAATTGCCGGAGTAGAAGGTGGGGTACGTTTTAGAGGCATCTTGTACCAGGAGATCAGCAATCAAAAAGGTTAAAGACGGATCCAAAAATTTAAATATGAAGTTGAAATAAAAAAAAATAATAATAATAATATTTGTTTCTTCCAAATGTATCAGGGACCCAAGGTAGCGAAAAGGTATCCAAAAATAAATCAACTGGTGGTTGTCATTCGTTTCCGCGCTGGTAGTCTTAATTATACTCGAAGTCTTCTAAGGTTTTCGTCTAAAAGTACCAGGATCTCAGAGTTGCGTGAAGCTATGCGATGTACTCGTAGTTCAACAGGTGGTTGTTATTTAGTCACGCGCAGTGGGAGTGTTCAATGTATGAACATATCAACAGGTGGTTGTCATTCGTTCACGCGCTGTGGTAGTCTTAATTATACCCGAAGTCTTCTAAAGTTTTCGTATATACATACTAGCTGTCACCCCGCGACTTCGTTCGCGTTTATCTTAATATAAATAGATTACGTGTCACGTTGTTTGTCCGCTATAGACTCCTAAACTACTTAACCGATTTCAATCAAATTTGCACACCGTGTGCAGTTCCATCTAACTTAACAGATAGGATAGCTCACATATATATTATGTAAAAATAATAAACGCGAACGAAGTCGCGGGGTGACAGCTAGTTATTTATATATATGTATTAATATATATGTGAGCTATCCTATCTGTTAAGGTAGATCGAACTGCACACGGTGTTCAAATTTGATTGAAATCGGTTAAGTAGTTTAGGAGTCTATGGCGAAAGAAGATATCATATCAGTCTCTGGCAGCCATAGTACAGCTTAGTCTGGGATCAACGACCGTGTGTGAAAATGTCCGAATTTATTGACCGAGTGATCGTTAGAGAGCGAAGCGTCTATGCTTCAGGTTCGACAAAAATGCCTATCTACAGGTATATCTAGAGGTCGCATTTCATAACTGATTCTCTTAAAATTTTGTAAGTAGGTTCAATAACAATCTGGTTTTTTTTCGTCGAGGCAATTTGTAGATTTATTTCAAAACGAAAGAGATATGGTTTAAAAAAAAAAGAATTCCTCAGCAATTTTCAAAAAATCTTTTTGATTTTTTGAAAATTGCTTATCTCTTTCGTCAAATAAATCTGTATAATTTTCGCACCTGCTCACAAAATTTCACGAGAATCTGTTTAGGGATGCGACCTGCAGGGTAGGATAGACGCCGGTCGCGATGTGTCCAGCTCACAGAGCATACTTAGGCATTATTTATTTATGTGTGTAAATGAGTACTGTAATTTATCAAACGTATTGTATTTGCCTGACTATAATGCTAGTCAAGTTAAGATGAGCGTGCAGGTTGTAGGAAAGCAATGGAATAGTTGCAGTAGCGGATTTCCCAGCAGACTGAGTAGGCCAGAGCGGCAGATTTTAGGGGCAGCAAATACGGGCCATAATTTGAAGAAAAGAAAGCGCTTAAAAAGGCGCTAACCAAAAGTAGCACTACCTATTCCCTTTTTCACTATTTTATTTTTCTGGTCAGCTAAGTTTTTATCATACTACAATTACAATCAAAGTATAATATATTTTAATAACATGACAATTATAATCAAAGTTGGCAATGAATCGATCAATTAAGCGCAAGGATGCAAACACCATACAAGTAAGTAATCTTGAAAAACAAAAATCCGGCTGCAAAATTTTGTACCCCATGTCACTTCCACTATCAAGACGATTCAAATGACACCTCACATGTCGAAATCCATCAAGTTGTTCAGGCTATAGGTCGTGCCAAAGAAACCTCATACATACCCACTGACATACATACATACTTACATACATACACTCGAAAAATATAACCCTCCTACCCTCCTAACTCCTTGCGCAGTCAGGTAAAAAAAAAAATTGTCTACCGGCGGTATATGTGTAAATCCGCAATTCCATTAGCACTGTTCAATTCAATTTAATTCATTAATTCGGGTCATAGGTATAACTACTATATACTTGAGCACGTCATTTACAGATTACACAATATTATTCATTTAAAATTTAACTAAACAATTTATAGGATATCGGCTGTAATAAGGCCTTGTCAATTTTGCAGCTGTAAAGGGGCTTTTGTCAGTTAATAATAATAAAATTAAATATAAAGTCTGTCAGTCCGTTTGACTGAAATATCGAACTATAATTTCCGAACACGGATTTAGTAATGGCTTCTTAACTCTCCACTCGACTGTACTTCTAGACTATCATCTCCCAAAAGTGAATGCTGTCTATAGATTTTTACCTGTACTTACTTACATGTCGATAGATCAATTTTATTTTCAATAATTACTTATTTAATACGTTAACCGCTATAATAGTTCGAAAAAATCCCAATACCTTCGTCGTCAAATACTGTAACTAATTATCAAATTTCATCAAAGTCCGTTTAGCCGTGAAAAGCCTACAAACAGGCAGACGAATAAACAGACAGAGTTACTCTCGCTTTTATATTATTATAGTATGGAAGTATGGATACTTCCCAAAGATTAGAAATTTCCTTTGAGGATTCCCTAGAGGATTTGCGTACCAGTTGCAGTAGGTAGTTAGCTGTCCAGTCCTGGAAAATCTGTGCCATGCATCAAAACTACTCATAATAAAAATCGCATCATTTCCTACTATAATACGTTGCATCGCTGTCACATCGCCCGTCGCCAACAAAGTCGACAAGCGACTAAATTCGCAGGAGCGGTTGATAGACGAGTACCGGATAAACCAATTGTAGCTTATCGGCGGCTTACGTGTAGCGAATTAGTCTTTGGGAACGCTACGTCAATTACAGTGATTGCAAGCCACACATACAGCCATAGGGCAGATCAAGAATTATCGGGTCAATGGGTGAGTCGGATCAAAATAATCATTCCGTTGATATTTTAAAAAACGCGTTGACAGGGAACGCAAGTGACTAGCAGCTTTCGGATTTTGTGTGCGATACAAAAGTATTATTAAAGTTACTATTTCGTTGCGTCATTCTAAGGATTTTTGTTAAAACTTTGAATTACATAAATGGCTTATATTGATTGGGAAAATACCTATTTCAGAATAAATTTTAGTTTTTAAGCACAATATTATGGGTTTTTAATAAAATAAAATTAATAAATTAAGATAAAATTCCTCAATATGAGGTTATTCGGATCGCGTCATCAGATCACTTTTTTTAAATGCTTTATTGTTAATTTACCGTTGATGGTTTATTTTTATTTCATTGTAGATGATGCGCTCGTACAAAAGAAAGACTGATGAGGGAGAATGGTCCCAAGGAAAAAATATAAAAGACGCAAATAAAGTCCTGACCAAATTATTGACCTTACGTTGAGCTGCTGAGATTTACGAATGACCAAAGTACTGACCAGAGAATGACCATAGCTTACAAAGAAGAGCCTGTTTCTCCAGAGGTGTCTTTAAGACACGTGGTTTACAGCCAGCCTTAGAAAACTTAATTTGACAAAAAGCTGTGGAAAAAGAGAAAAAGGCTGATATAGAAGAAAATATGAAGAGGAACAAGAATACAAATTTAAGATCATCTGCAAAACAGATAGATTGGCATTGTACTTACTCAGAAAAAATCATTCATCTACAATGAGAGAATTCAATTCAGTGCCATGCATACGAAGAATGATGCCACGAAGAGTATGCTTTATGTGAGGGAAAAGAGGCTCGTATTATTTATAAGATTTAACTTGTTTTTAATAAATATTGATCTCATTATTCATTATTTTAATTCTGAAGCTTATAATTATAATCTTTAATAGAAGCACAATCCCATTTGGGTATTCGAATATTTCTGTCTGTCAAGTTTTTAGTTGATATTATTCGACAAATTTGAACAACTTCAGTTTTGATTAAATAAATTTGATTAAATGTTGTGATAACTAGATTGTTAGTGATTACGATTTCGATAAAATTACATATTCACTTATTAACATTAGTATGAATTTACTAAAAAAAAATTATGGACTCGCCTTTATGGATACCACCAACAGCCCGGGTGCGGGCACAGAGTGGTTATGTGGGAATCCCGCCACTGACGGCCTACCCACTAAAAACCCAAGGGTGTTCCACCTCGGCGCATAATGTCGGGGCTAAGGGGACTATCGTACTCTTCCGCGGCCCCGACAGCGCTAGCCCTTTCGGGCACCTCCTCGAGCTTACCTCTCTTCCCCTCGATAACGATGTATTGAACACCAGACACATCGTCATCATCCACCTCTTCGGGGACCAATTTTATTTGCCCGTGGGCGCCAGACAGCACCCGTGTCTAGGCGCCCATGGTCCCCATGCGACGGGTCAGATGAGTGGCCCCGCCGCCTGCCACTTCGGCCGCAGAGGATAGGGAGAGCGGCAACGATACACCGACACGCCTCTTCCTCTGCGGCCCCACCGCGTCCGCCATCGAACGGTAGCGACCCCGTTTGGGCCGCGGAAGGTAGGGAAAGTGGCAACGACACACCAACAGTCCTCTCCCGCCGCGGCCCCCAGCCTTCGGTTGAAGTGTTGCACATGCGACACTGCACCCCACCTCAGTTGTGGGTCTGCTCAAACAGACCCACACCCTACTTAGGCCGCTTCCATGTGGGCTTTGGAGCTAAAAGCCCCAAGAAGCGGCCCCACCTCGGATTCCTCTTGGCTTCACCGTGGTTGCCGAAGCCACGGCTACTGAGCCCCCCCGCCACGACAAGGCGGGAACCCTCGGGGGAGTACCTGACTCGCCTCGGTCAACCCCATATAATATGTTTCTGGAAAGTCCCACTTCGTTACAGTAAAAAAACGAAATTGATTGCTTGATTGACTGATTGTGCATACAAGGTTGATCCAAGATGTATCAACCGAAGAGTGTTAGAATCCTACTAATATTATAAACGCGAAAGTTTGTAAGAATGGATGGATATGGATGGATGGATGTTTGTTACTCTTTCACGCCAGAACGGCTGAACAGATCTGGATGAAATTTGGGACAGAGATAGATTTTAGTCTAGAATAGCACATAGGATACTTTTTAACCGCGGATGAAACCGCGGGGCGCAGCTTGTCATCAATAAAGACACATTATTCAATAACACAAATTAAACAAAGCTCATTGAAAAGACCTACAAGTAAGTGTACAAGATTTTATACTTGATTAATGGTAGATAACATTACCATAAATTATGTTTAAACACAGATAATTATTAATGTAAAGATATAATTTAAATATATTATTTTACTAGTGTTAAATTTGATAAGTATAGATTATAATAGAACTAATATTGTGTAAGATTTCATGATAATATTTTGTAAGATCACAAATGCTTAATCCTATTTGTTCAGCGCCCTCATAATTATTAGGTCAGGGTCTTTGGCCTTGTCTATAGGAACTAAGCAGCATTGTACATTGGCAATAAACGAAATAATTAAAGAAATTAAAATTCGAATTATTAGTAGGTATAGTACTCGTAGTAGTTTTTGAGAAACATAGGTACTAGTGCGTTTGCACGAAAATACTTAGAGATTAATATAGAGTTTGCATGTTTGAGGCCATGTAACAAACGCTACAAACAGCGTTGCCAGAATGTTACTTTTGTAAGATTTTACGTTACCTTTAATTTAACCCTCTCGCTAGCATGTTACACGACTCAAAATGTTACTTTTCCGTTGCTTGTAGGACTTAATAAAAATATTGAAATGTTTTCCAGGCAGCAAAAATAATCTTGAAACAGTCATGTCTGTACAGTTTGTCCTTAGATGAAATTGTAGTTTTCGTTCTGATTGCTATTATTAGTTTTATTATTCGGTTTTAACTCGCATTGTTTTACACCCCGTGGTTTTAACTGCTTTGTCGTGAAAATGTTACTTTTTGTGCCATCTCATGTTAAAACTGGCTACAAATTTGCGGGCATCAGCTGGTAGATTCTAAACCACCATACTTACCTACCTAGAAAATAAAATCACATAAAATCGCGTACCGAACTGTCTTGTACCTAGTAAATTACGAGTTGTACTTCTTTGCCACGGCACGCCAATCGCTCGTTTGACATCACTATTATTTATTCTGTGGTTTGACATCCCTTACTTCATGGACTTATGTTACTAGGGAAAATATATCTTGAGATTTCGTTACACACGTTTCCGTTTTTTCCACCATCAACATTAGGTGCGTTCGTAGAAAAAATATAAGGGAAAATGTTGTATTTTGTACGTACGCCAACTTTACCCGGATTAGGTACACTAAGTTCGGGGAAGTTGAGAAAAAGAAAAGCCGCGGACAAACCGCTGCGGATGCCGACAACGCGTTATCTTATCTAAAAGTACGTAAAGTATAGGTACCTACAGTATAGATACTTATTTCCTTATATTAGATGATCTAATTCCAGTTTCCTAACTTTCGCACAAATAAAATGCCCTCTCATGCTCCTACTAAATACTCTTACTGATAGGAGCACCAGGACACCCATGTCCCGATGTTCCTTACGGGGCATAATGTATAGCAATTTTGGTGTTTTCATTTTTCGAATAAGTATTTAGTACCTGGATGGCCGAGCTTTGCTCGGTATTTTTTTTTATTTTTTAATTGTGTTTTTTGGATAATAAACAATTGATTTTAGTCTAACCTCAAAGCAAACACTCATTGACTTCGTGTTACTTAACAACGCCATCTGCTGTTGTGTCGTTAAAGCAATTAGTTGCTCACAAAAAATAGTAGTATTATTATTCGCCAATAGATGTCAGGAAGAGTCATATTTTTCAGTTGAGATTGATTATCGATAAAACACGAATAAAATGATATTTTCTAAAAATGATTCCTAGCTAGATCGATTTATCGCCCCCGAAACCCCCTATATACTAATTTGTATGAAAATCGTTGGAGCCGATTCCAAAATTCCAATTATATATATATATATATATATATATACAAGAATTGCTCATTTAAAGGTATAAGATATTATCATATCCTACTCCTACTAATATTATAAACGCGAAAGTTTGTATGTATGGATGGATGGATGTTTGTTACTCTTTCACGCCACCACGGCTGAACAGATCTGGATGAAATTTGGCACAAAGATAGATTATAGTCTAGAATAGCACATAGCACTTTTTAACCGCGGGTGAAACCGCGGGGCGCAGCTAGTTATATATATATATATATATTTTAATGTAGCCCATTATGGCTAAGAGAGGACGGGAAAACCGAAAGGAACATCTATAGACCAAACTAGCTGCGCCCCGCGGTTTTCCTTGTGGGTAAAAAGTACCCCATGGACTATTACAGACTTCATCAGACAGATTATCTGTCTCTGTGGCAAATTTTATCCAGATCCGTTCAGCCGTTCTGGCGTGAATTGAATATCAAACATCAATCCACCCAGACTTCCATTCAAACTTTCGCATTTCTAATATTAGTGAGATAAAGGAGAAGGCAGAAATCTTGTCGTACTAGGAGGAGAAAACACTAGTAGAGGTCCGTTAAGCATTACGCAACCGAGAAGAGCTACGCTCCTCAATTATAAATTAATTAATGAAAGGCACCTTCACGATCTTGATAGAATTTGGTAGAAAAATCATGCATCATATGAGACGCTTCAGAATCTTTTTATCCGAAATAATCAATACTAAGTTAAAAAAAAATACTTACCTAGTTTTCCACTTCCTTTTTTTTTTTTTGGGTGGGAAATCATCAGATGACTTCTCCCGCTCTGGGCTGAGCGGGAGGGCATGTCAGACTTCTACTGACTAAAACCCACCCGTGTTCCTTCCATTGCCTGTGTGCCAGGGCCCCGATATCCCTTTCAAACAACTCGCAACCCTGGCAGGCATTGGCCCCAGCGGACCCCGTCAGTTGGTGCTGACGTCTCTTTGAGGCGCGCGTGGAACACAACGCGCCGTCGACCCGGGCCTGGTTCTTGTCGGACGGCGAGCTACCCATCGCTCACCGTCCGCAGGCCCGCGCCTACGGTGGCCGGAAATCACTCTGTGACTCCCGACGCCCTGGGGCGTCTCCTGCGGCGACTAAGGGCGTGAGGGCGTGAACCCTGCCTCACCCTCACACGTTCCGCCTCCTCCTTAGCGAGCATTACTGCTTCGCAGAAGGAGGTGACGGCCTCCCATGCACTCTCGCTCCGAACCATGGCCTGAACCAGGGCCGGACGCGAGAGGTCGCTGCTGCCGATCGCCTCCGTGAGGACACGGCGGTGCTCCGCCCAGGCCGGGCAGACCTCCACCGTATGTTCCACCGTGTCCTCCGGGCGATCCACGCATTTTCCACTTCCTGGCTCCATCATCAGATCAGCTTAGATATGTCAAATTATTGTACTTGTAAGTAGCTATGGTTTTCTCATCCGCACTTCAAAGCTAGGAAGTGGGCAACTGAGCAAATAGTCGAACTTAAGAAGTGGACAACTTTGGAAATGGACCAAGTTAGGAAGTGGGCCAAACCTATCGAGGGATACAAATTTTCACAGTTAGAAGCAGGTTAAATTTGAATTCTAAGATTTTATTACTTTATTTGTTTCTTAATTAAATAATTAAAAGATAAACTATTAATAAAATCGTAATAGATAGCTAAGTACTTTGTTAAGAAACTTACACTAATTTATGACAAAGACTAGATGCGACCTGTGGCTTTACCCGCGGTTAAAAAGTAGCCTATGTGTTAATCCAGGGTATAAGCTACTTTCATACCAAATTTCATTAAAATCCATCCATCCGTTTGCGCGTGAAGAATTAACAAACACACACACTCACAAACTTTCACCTTTTTAATATTAGTGTGATTAGATACAACATAATATCGTATATCTATCGTAATATCTCCCTTAAAGGGCCTAGCATAGATGTATAACAACACCCATACTTCGTCGGACGATATTCAGTCCCAAATGTTTTAAGGGGGCGAACCTGTCACCATACAACGGGCTCCAGTTATGTAGCAGATGAGATTAAATACGCACATTATTAAAAATTTAAGATACAAGAATTTATGAAAATCAGCAACTAACACAACATTAAAACATCCTCCTGAGCAATAAACATTCTGTGGTCTTATAATGGTTATGCAGTGTTTTGTCTTTTTCTTTCTTCTAAATTTCAGAACTCGGCCGAAAAAGACAAAACACTGTAATTATAACTATTCCGAGGCTATGCAACGTTTATTGATAAAGGTGTATGTGTACATGTATGCGAATATAATCTGCTTACGAGTACCTGCTGGGTTATAATTATCAACTGAAGCGTTAGCAAGCGAAGCGTCTATGCTGCAGCTTCGACAAAAATACTTTCGTATGTCCGAATTATGTCCGGATCTTTGTCTTCGTCTACAGCTCGCATTTTTAACCGATTCTCTTGAATTTCTTTTTTTTTTTCAATCAAATTCGGCATTTTGTCTTTTTTTCCTAAAACTGTCTCAACAACAAAAAATCTGTACAATTATCGAACTTGCTCACAAAGTCTCACGAGAATCGGTTGAGGAATGCGGCCTGTACAGGAGAACAGACGCCGGTCGCAAGGTTACAGAGCCACTACCAAATAATTGTCTAAACATACCTATCAACGTTATAAGTACTTATGTACCAGTTTCTGTAATCGCTGCTGTAGCTCGTACAAAAACTGGCAAGTCGGACAGGACTCTAGGGAAATAAACGTCTCTTTTGTGGGTATAACTGCCCTAACTGGCTAATTAGTGACTTGTTATGTGACTAGGGAACTTTGGGATGGCTTGGTAACTGTGATGTCTTTAGGTTAGAGGGCAATGGTTGTGGGCAGAGAGTTCGTTTGAGGCGCTTCGGACTACAGGCAAGTACATCCAAAGGTAAGCCCCTTTAGCAATAAACGTTGTATAATCTCAGAATAGTTACACAGTCTTTTGTCTTTTTCGATCAAGTTCAAAATTTTATAAGAAAGAAAAAGACAAATCACTAAGTATACAACTTTTCCGAGGCTTTCCAACGTTTATTGCTAAGGTAGTTAAGTTTAAAAATTAACTATTATCGCCCGAGTGAGCGTCAGCGAGCGAAGCGTCTATGCTTCAGGTTCGGCAGAAATGTTTTCGTATGTCTGCGGTACAATTTTTATATATTGCTAGCGACCCGCCCCGGCTTCGCACGGGTGCAATGCTGATACTAAATATACTACAGAAAAACTGTGAACGTTGTATATAAAAACATAGCGGCCCGCTCTGGCTTCGCACGGGTATAACATAATATATAGCCAACTAACATCACATTAGAAACCTCAAAAATAATAGTATTTCTCCACTATTTCATGGATGTTATCATACATTTAAACCTTCCTCTTGAATCACTCTATCTATTAAAAAAAACGCATCAAAATCCGTTGCGTATTTTTAAAGATATAAGCATACAAAGGGACATAGGGACAGAGAAAGTGACTTTGTTTTATACTATGTAGTGATTTATTAAATATTTTTAATACTTAATTAGGTAAGTAAGTACATAAAATAAGTATACATCGTTATGCCGTGTGAAATACTTTAGGATAAGTATCTTTTTTTTAATTTTTTTAATAACAAACTAGGCTTGCGTTTGACCACCGACTCGCCTGATAGGAAGCGTTGCCGTGATCGAAGATGTAACACGCTTGCCTAGGACATACGTATTCACTTTACTCTTAAACACCCCCAGATTGTAAAGTATAGGGCAAGCTATTTAGTGATTTCTTATTAAATCATACAAATCTTTCCCGTTCAAAAGATCAATATTATAATCTGCTTAACAAAGTGAATCGATTTACTCTTGAACAACGTTGGGAAATATTGGAAACCTATCACGCAAGTAGGTAACCTAACTGCGGTGTAGCCGAAACAGTACGAATTTTGAAAATAAGTTAGGTAATCGTGTAATCAGTCGTCTTGGCGATGTCAATTGGCAGCCACCGATTAGGTCGGAACGGGGATTTTTCCCCGTTAGACTTATTTTTGTAGGGCACTTTGAAAGATCCATGGTATTATAATATACTCCGTCAGGTATAGCATTCCGGTCACGTGGACAACACATAGTGACGTCAATCGATGCATAAGCAAGACCGAATGAAGTTGTTTACAAATGGTACGAAAGAGACGGATGACAATGACGAGTTACGTCATTACGTGTTTGTTCCCGGAATGCAGACCTTGTTTTTTTGGATCATGGAAAGATTCATGTTACGCAGATAAACCACAAACGATTCAGGTCCTTATGTCGAGTACTGTCCGAGCCATTCGTCAGATAGAGCTCAAAAACATGCAAATTTGTGTTGACAGGGTGTACTCGTACTCTTGCCAAGCCAGCCGCGGCAGCCACATGAATGAAAATGTATTTCATTAATAATGGGAATATTTGCTCTATTCGTAAAAATCATAATATTTGGATGAAGAAGTGTTTTTGTAAACTTTAATGCACTTGTAAAAATAAACTTATACCTAATCAACGGCGGCTAATTGGGAAATAATGTATTCTCATTGAACTGTGATGGATCTCGCCACCCTAACCCTAATTTATTTTCTATTTGTATTTGTTAAATGAAATATATCCAGAGGGACTGACAAGAAACATTGCACGGGCCAAAAAAATAACAGCCTAGGTTCTAAATGAACAAAATGGATGACGCAACCCTAGCAAAAGACGTACCTGTCACGCACACTAGTATAAAAAGTTGGCCTGTCACTTTTCGTTCATAAACAGTACGGAACTCTCTACACATTTGACCACTCATAGGCCTAAGTATACCAAATCTTGTTCGCTTTGGCTCAAATTTGTACTTATTTGCATTGAAATTTAATAAAAGTGTTAGGTATTCACTGTCCTGATTTGGTGACGAAGATCAAACTGATCTGATTACTTACGCATTACTACGCAAGTTAACTCTCGGACAAATAGGTAAGGACATACACAGAAGATCAACAAGCGTCAATTCGTTGCTTAAAATGTGACGGCCCTAATCCTTCAATCCCTCAGCCAATGATTATTTTTTCCAGGTTTATAGCATATCCATTCCAGGTATACGAGTATATAGCTACACATAGGTAGCTAGCTACTGTTTATTCGCTATACATTAATCTGTGGCTGTTGTAGTCGACGTTTTATTGATGAAGAACGCGGCAGACACCCCAATTCACATGCAAATTGAAAATTGATTCTCCGCCGCGCAATGCTTCCCTTTCACCCTTCCTTCGTAATGAACTGAACAAGCTTTAATTTTTTGAGGTTCGATTTCGAACCAAAAACGTCAATAAAAGAAACTCGGGCGACACTTTGGTGTCGGTTTTAATCAATTACAGTAAATATAGTCTTGACTGCCTCGGTGGCTCAGTCGGTAGTGAACCTGCTTTCTGATCTAGGGGGCGTGGGTTCGATTCCCACCTAGAGCAAACATTTATATGATGAATATTTGTGTTTGTTCTATGTCTGGGCGTTAATATCTATTTAAGTATGTATTTAAAAGTATATAAGTATATATATCAGTCCCTGGCCGCCATAGTACAAGCTTTGCTTAGTTTGGGGTCAGACGACCGTGTGTTCAAGTGTCCCGAATATTTATTATTTTTATTTATTATTAGTCATGGTCCATATGCAATCATGGTCTTTCCGTCTTTGGTGAACGGATGGATGACCCCAGACCGCTATAAAGCGTTTTATACTACGGCAACATTCTTGTCGCGTCGGCGCGCTAAATCATCGTTATCGGTTATCGGTGATGTTCTTGTCTACATTAGCGGTCAACTCGTCGCCTATCTGCGGAGTTGACGTGGCGATAATTCACCCGATACATCGCCGAGTAACAAACTAACCGGCTACTTGTCGCGATAGCCGAAATTATCGCCGAAGGCCGCTAATTAAGCTGTAGCATAATCGGAACTTTCAAAAGAATTCAAAAATATAACGTCTTTAAAAAAATCATATCGATTCAGATCCAAATAATACATAAAACATTTTGAGCAGATCTAGAAGAAGGTAATAATTTTAAAAAAAACTTACTTTCGATGTTCCCATGCCCATAGAAAAGTTGGAACTACTTTGAAGAGGCAGTACAAGGTCAAACTGATGTTAGAACGCTAGAAGGTCAAAAAAGATATTATTCGGCGTCTGATATTCGCCTTTCCGGATTAAAGTAATCGAAAAGCTTATACAACTATAAGTAGGTACTTACTTACGCACCTTATTGTTTTTATTTTTTATTTAATTATGTTTTCTGAAATATTGGGTCAGGACAGGAATAGAGATAGCCAAATAATATAATCGCCAAGCAATGTCGTCATGTGGGTGTCTTAAAAATTACTTACCCATGTACGTACCTACTGATTAAGTAAGTACTTACTATAAAATTGAATTTGGAACCTCTGAAACCTCGCGAAGCTAGCTTATTTTGTTCATAAGTTGTTCATCATGGCTTTGTTCATCAAGCTACAATAGCTATTAGGCTATTCCCATGACTGATTTTTATGATAAGTCACAACAACGACAACAACAACAACTCTTTATTAAAAACATATAATAATTACAATAGTACTTAAATAAGGCTTACTTAATTATATTTGTAACTTGTTATCACGTTTATTTAGTGGCCTAGCCTGCTTAGCAAAATTATTTTATGTTTTCATCTCAAATTTTCGCGCCCACCGCCCTATGTAAAATTTCAACTTTTGCCGCCAAACGCTAGACATAAATGCGTTCAAAATTAAGATTTCCTTTAAAAGGTTTAAGTGTCATTCTCGTCTTTCTACAGATTTTTTTTAAAATAAAAAATCGCACTAATATTATTTTAATATAATGTGTAGCGGCACTGAACTGCAGATACAACTAAAAATCTACCTCGTAGCTACCTACACGTTTGTAGACCTAACATTCGCAGAATCCAACAACATAGGAGAGCGTCATGGCTATAAGGCGGCGGCTAATGGCGGGGCCACACTCATCGTGATTAAGCGAATATTCGTAATATCACGATGTATGTAGCCACATACACGCGAATACTTCGTTATTTACTGCGTTTACGAAGCTAATATACACAGTTAACGAATTGGTGCGTGCGGTCAGCTGGGATCGTAACCGCTCCCTCTGGATTGAGAAGCGGGCCTTGTCCAACTAGGCTATCATCGCTTCTAATGGATTTAGCCTTAATACTGGAAAAATTTAATTCGCTTCCATACTGTCTTAGCTTTACAGTAAAAAGTGAACTGTAAATTTATGACAAAATATCACCACGCCTTTTCCCCCCAAGGGATTGGCAGAAATGTATTACAACACCTACACTTCCCCGGATGATATTAATTCCCAAAAGTGATAGAATGATGATGATGATGATGAATCCCTCCCCTTTCACCATTTTAGTTAAATTATGGACACTCTACTGATATTTCCAGTTTCTTGTCAACACGAAAAAAATCCCAGGCGCCATCTTTTCAATTTCCCGTGAAAATCCCGATGAACCTCACAACGAAACGATGCAATGTGGCCAAGCACATTCGCTCTAGACCGAAGACGAAAAACTTCATCTTCGGCCTGCAGCGAATAATATCGCGATGAGTGTGGCCCCGGCATAAAAGTTGCCGTACAAAAAAATCGTTGACGTTAAGAATTTGACAGATTCTTGACTTTTACATTTTGTATCTGTGGCAGTCATTTTGCCAGCTGGGCGGTTCCGAAACCGAATACAGAACACTTATTTATTTTTGTAAGAAATTTAATTTTCGTATTTTACATCGTTTATAATTTAGGTAAAGGTAACAAAAGTTTAAAAGTGCTTAGTTCATATTCGGTGCAGCCGTCAGTGATATTGGACCTTTTGCTGTTTATATTTATTACAATGTAAGTATTGAACATTCAAAATTCGTTGCTGCGTTGGACGTAAATTGTTAGATACCTGTCGATCAAAATCAATAGTGCTGGATTGCTGGAGGAGCATTACCTGAGTAATTAAATTTGTAATTCTAAATTAAATGCTGCAATTTGATTCAGCACTTCTCTGATGTACGTTTTTTAATAAACGGCTAGTATAAAATCGAGGCCAGTGCGCCGGAATAGCCCAATTCTCGCTAAAGTGAAACGAGTGTATGCCAGACTGCTGTTCCGATCAGCTTGAATGCACAAGCCGTATGTGAACGCTTGCAAAAAAAATTACAGCATAAATCGACTTATATATTTTAAGATCTGGATTTATTATTTCACCTAAAATATAGCTGCCTATTCATAGAGTTATGTTGAGGCAAAAGAGTTAAAAAGCTTTAGTTTCTAGGATAACATAAAATAGAGTAACATTAATTTTGAACAATGACCCAATTGCTCCTATAGAAATAATGTAGTAGGTATCTCAATATTATCCATGACAAGTCATATATTTTTTGTTCATTGTTCATGTAAAATTAAGCAATTGATCCAAAGTTTCTTTCACAGTGATCGTAGAGTTATACTCCTATGAAATGCTAGGATGTTCCAAGCATATTTATTCTGTTAACTACCTATCTTTGGTTTAAAGAAAAGGCACAAAATATATTTGATCTTAAGTAGAGTTCTAAGTAGCTTTAACTATCAATAACTTTAATGTATCTCACAAACACCACTTATTTTTACCTCAAATTCACAGTGTTATTGCAGAGTATTATTATCTATTGATGAAAGCATTGACTATTCTTCTGTATTCTTTACATCAAATGTACTTGCTCAAAGGGAATAATTTTACTAGTTTTGAATAAGTAGTTCATTTTCAAATACTATTATTTATAAGGTACTATTCTGGAGTAAAGCAACTAAATGGTATAAATATAAAAGTATGTACTAGTACTTATGCAGGTGATATAGCCCACACTAAAATGTGAAGCTAAGCACTACTAGGCTATTCCGACAATGTTAAAAGTAATAGACTGATGCCTTTCATTCAGTCCTTTTTTGATTGCCGGCTTAAACACATTATGCAGTATTCTTGCTTGATGGCCAGTATGGCTTAGCGATAACATAGCTTATAAGACTTCAACTGCCTTGTTCGCTCAGTTCGTAGTGAACCTGCCTTCTGAGCTTGGGAGAGTGGGGGTTCGATTCTTACCTAGGGCAAACATTTGTGTAAGTTTTGTCTAGGTGCTAAGTATATCTATTTAAGTATGTAAGTTTTACAGTCCCCAGACTATGAGCAGATTTGTTGTTTTATTTTTGTTGTGCAGAGTTGGTCTCCCACTGGAGACTTCTCTTCTATTGTCTTTGTTATGTGTTGTTACTTGTTAATTATCAAAGATGTTTCGTTTCTTGAGTCTTTTCGGGTATGCTGTCATAACCAGTCGTGCTGCCAATTCATTTGGATGGTTTTCAAGTCTTCCCTTGTACATAAATACTAGAATGCTGCCCTATTTCTTCTGCAACTGTTAATGTAATACAACATGTAATATGTTGTGCAATTCTGTGTTTTTAAGAAACCATGGTGCATGTGATATGTTTTTTAAAATTCCATTTTGTGCTCTTTGAATTATGTTTTGATTTGAAATGCAAGCAGAGCCCCATATTTGGATGCCATATGTCCAAATTGGTTTCAGTATGGTCTTGTATTGCAAAAGTTTGTTGTCAACAGACAGTTTTGATTTTCTACCTAGTAACCAGTAGAGCTCTTTGTATTTCAGGTTGAGTTGTTTTCTCTTTGTTTCGATGTGCTTTCTCCATGTCAGATGCCGATCCAAGTATATGCCCAGGAATTTGACTGCATCACTGTGAGGTAGTAAACTGTTCCCCAGATGCACGCAGGGGTATATTTCTTTTTTGAGTGTGAATGTGACGTGGGCTGACTTTGTGGCACTTGCTCTTATGCGCCACTTTCTCAGGCCAGATGTCTATTTCATTAGGACTAGTATGTTAGTTGTGTGTTTATCAGTCTCTGGCAGCCATAGTACAAGCTTTGCTTTGTTTGAGGTCAGACAACAAAGTGTGCAAAAATTTCCTGGGGAGGCAGAAATTTAATCTGCTCACATCTAGGTTAAATTTGTCCATGTCTTTGTGTGTTGCGTTCCGACACCAGTATCCTAGTAGGATATGTAAAGTGTTATTTATTTGTTTTGTTAAAAATTAAAGATTCAATGTGGTTGAAATATCATAAAAAATCATTGATTAATTCCAACTGGATGGCTAGATGTATACCTCCGCTTTTATTATCCATATAATATTGTGAAAAGTCAGTGTTGCATACTGCACTCAATACAATAGCTATTTTGTCTGAATATTTGGGTTTTAACATATCTGCACTATTTTAGTTTTAAATTTTAGTCCCTCAATTTGGTGTGCCTTTTGGTATAGGCCTCCTCCAATTGTCTCCATTGTTTTCTGTCATCTGCTACTCTCGTCCAGTATGGCCCCAGAGTCAGTCGAATGTCGTCATCCCATCTACTTGTTGGACGTCCCTGTCTTCTTGTGCTGTCTCTTGGGTACCATAGAGTGATTAGCTTGCTCCATTTATTTAACTTGCAGCGCAGCATGTGGATACTGCACTCACATTATAAATACTATAGTTAGGGTACTCCTAGATAGACCATATTTTTACTGCAGTACTTACTGTCCCGGCAATACTGCAACAGTATTTTGATTGTGGCCCAGCCATATAATCAAATATTTCTAACATGGTTGATAGTGGCTGGGCTACAGTCGGCAATATTGGAGCAAAAGATTGCATTAAAATAAGGCCCATGTAGGAGCTCCTGTAGAAAGGTATATTTTCTTACCAGCATCTACGCACACAATCCAACAATAATACTTGTTTCATACTCTGGGTATCTGCTGTTGTTAGTATGGTGATTAACTTAATTTTTTTAGTGACAATAGCTTAGTGGATAGCGCTAATTATCATGCCCTCAGGTTTGGGTGATACCAAGCAATGAGCTTTCGCTGTTAGTGGAGCGTCTGTAGCTTCACTGACTTACTGTCATGCTCTACCATCCTCAAATTAAAAATCTGTTGCCGAGTCTGTTCAATGTGTTTCTGCAGATTCACTAAGGGTCCAATAGCCATTTCAGTATAGCTACAGAATGTGTTTAACATTTTTGACCAGCAGGTTTATTTATAGATTTTCTTCCAAATTATTGGACCCTGAAATATTGACCATGTATTTTTATTCCTCTTATTGTTTAGTAAAGTTGATCCCATCGGCATACAATTTTGTAGGCAAGTACTTAACTCGTGCAAATACAATTTTAACTTTTAATACGAGCACAGTCATGGCATAGTGTTTCGAGGCGAAGCCTTAGCTCGGAACCAACTCCAAGTTGCTTGTTGTTACAAACGATGCACTCACGGCGCGCTCGCCCTGCGATTGTGATCACATTACAGTGAACCTAACATCCGTACGATGCGTGAGAGCTAGTAACTGTATCTACTAGCATTCCCCGTGCGAGCGGAAATACTACGCTAGCGACGCTAAAGACAGGCCTGAAATGGCGAAAAAAAAACAGCTCGGTTCCATAGGAAAATGTCATTGACACTCAACGAAGTGAATGTACGAGCACTAGAAATTGCAGTAATGCTAAAGAAAAGAAGCACCTGAGACACAAAATCATTACCAGTCACAACTACTACCGAAAATAGGCTGAACACATTTTGAACAATGAAATATTGCCTTAGTTATAATTTGAAAAGACGGTTCAATAAGCTCGTCGTAATAGTAATAAGTTCGTCGGTTAAACCAACTTGAAATAGTTTAATTACGAAGTTGTAGTTGATAGGTCTTACCATACCATAACGAGTATATGTACCTATGGTAAGCTATAGAACCTTGAAAGTCCTTTATTTTTTCTGAACAAACAATATAGAGTCCTACAATTTGTTATGTTTTACGAACAATGGTAACGCTTGGCTGTGGTGGAGTAATTAAGTGGGAATAGAGAACTCCCATTTATTTATAAAGTACTTTCGATGATGCAAGAGTCTAACTAGAGCAGTACTATTATTTATTCTGTGCTAGAACTATCAGTCTTGCGGTACTCTATGTATGTATGTTGATGTCATACTGATTAACTTTCTTCATATATAACTCCTCCAGCTCTTGCTCTTCACCTTCTATTCCATGTACTCGTCCAACAAATTTTGCGTTTCGGTAAGACAAGTCACCTTATTAAAAGTTTAAATACCGATTGCAGCACGCGACCAACGCAACTTAGCCAGTTGGCAAACGGCAAGGTATTTAAGTACGTCAGATCGAGAGAATGGCCCGAATCGTGCGCTTACGCTCGCTGGTTGTCCATGACTCATGGCTGCCCACGTGGTGCGCCTGTCCTCACTTTTTATAACAACAAAAACTTAGGTGTTCGCGCACTCAGGTGCTTATATATACCTGTATAGTGTATACTGTATACCTATAAACATATTAGTGGGTATATCTGCGAGGCTTTGATGTAATGACTGGTTGAAAGTTCCGGTATAAGATACTCGTACATGTTGGGATTTCATTTCAAGAATCTTTTGTGACTTAATAGTTACTGTAAACGTTGAATATTCTCGAAGAAGTTGTTTTGTGTTTTGTCTTTTTCGATCGAGATAAAAATCTAAAAGAAAGAAAAAGACAAAACACTGAAAAACTATTTCGAAGCAATACATTGTTTATTATTAAGGGGCATTGAAGACACGAGATGTCATGCTTATCTTATTTTGTAAGCTGTGCCATGAATACCCATTGGAGGCTGCATATATCTGTTCTACATGTGATTTTGCTGTTTTCTTACATGTTACATAAGTAAACTATAATAATAATAGTAAAATCGTATCAGTTGTTTGAGTTTATTCGTTACAAACATACAAAGATACAAATCTTTTCTCTTTATAATATTATTAGTGTAGATTAAACTTTATGCTTTATACCTCTCTACTATGATTTCTTGTGATGCGATCTCATGGAACAGACAGTATAGAGCTGACCCAGAGCAGATATAATTAATTTCATCATTCAAACATCTGCCTGTGAATCGAACCTGGGACCAGCTCATGAGGCTTGCTATAACGGTCGTTCCGGCACTGAGCCACACCAGTCGTCATAGGTATCTAGGCTAGATCGTAATTTCACCCATCACCATAGATAGGTAGACTAAATACGAAAACAATGAAAATTGTTGAGTACGTTTTCTTCCGCTATACGCTATAACAATTACGTACGTTGTAATGCTCATAATCGTATTGTTCCGCAGTTTTCATCGATTCAACGTAGTATTGTAGAGATGACAACTCAAAGCGTATTGTTCTTTGAATGTACAATGAAAACAGCTTCTAATGGCGACTTACACTAAATATATAAGAATTGCCTAGTCCTTTCTCAATAGTTTAATCTACTTCTAGCTAGCTCCTGCCTACATTTTTTTACACGAACCTTAAGAGAATCTTAGCTTTACATGCGAATATTTCGCTAGGAATTGTTAAGCAAGGGTTTGGGTAATTCTTGTATTTAGTACAAATGTCCATAAATCTATTAAGTAGGTATCTTAGATAGGTACTCTTAAGTTTTTCTCAAATAATTTACGTACAAAATTACACTTTTCGAAAATAAAATATTGCGATTTCTTTTATTCGTATATTGTTTAGAATACAGCAGGTCCTTGTATAATTATGTGAAACTAGCAAAAAAAAAATACATAAATAGTAACCAACCACATGTAGTATGTAAGAGACCACCCTCTTATGGTGGAAATTCCGCCAAAACGCACTAAGCGTTTCAAGTCGACTTTTCTTGTAAGTACTGCAGAGGTGTGGAACTCGTTGCCAGCGTCTATCTTTCCACCTAAATACAATCCGGGGGTGTTTAAGAGTAAAGGAGTAAAGTGAAAAGGTATCTCCTAGGCAAGCGTGTTACACCTTCGATCACGTCGACGCTTCCCATCAGGCGAGTCAGTGGTCAAACGCATGCCCAGTCTGATGTAAAAAAAAAAGTTCTGTGTAGCCACTTAAATATGATTTTTAATTGTTCTACAAAATAAAGCTAATGGCAAAGTTGCTTATAACTAACAAGTTTGTATGAAACTGACTATTTTCCAAGCCTTCAGTTGTCTTACAACTAAACTTACGCTTTAAAAAGTTTTAAGTGACTCTCTTCTCTGGCTGGTACTACTTAGTGTACTTTAGTTACTACCGTCAATGGTAGTTGAAAGCTAAGTTGTATTGACTAGCACTCTCAAGTTTATGTTTCTTGCTAGTAGTGCTTACTAGCTTTGAATATTAGTCCTCGGAAAGTGGAATAATACTTAGGCACTAGTTTTAACAAGCACTCAGGGAGCGCATCACGAGTCGTCTCTCCGCGCTTCGGTAGTTTGGTATTTGTATACCTATACCTAATCCGTTGCATATTAGTTCGTACATTTTTAA
Organism: Peribatodes rhomboidaria; assembly: GCA_911728515.1. Taxonomy (NCBI): domain Eukaryota; kingdom Metazoa; phylum Arthropoda; class Insecta; order Lepidoptera; family Geometridae; genus Peribatodes; species Peribatodes rhomboidaria. The sequence continues at coordinate 19,590,557 of OU452166.1, forward strand.
TCCCCCGACGCACCTCGATGCACGGACGAGAGGGTTGTATGTTTGACTGTTATATTTGTGTATTTGTGTGTCTGTCTGAGGCGTCGTAACTCGAAAACGAATGGACCGTTGATGCCGGTTTTTCTGTTTGAAAGTTGATGTGATCGAGTCGGTTTTCAGCTATGGTTGTAGGGTTTTTTGAATATGCAATTCATAGTTTTGCAAAGAAGCGCTCAGGCGTGTTTTTGATACACGTTATTCCGGTCTCGGAACGCTTGTAGCTAAGCCCTTTCCCTAGTCTGGGCCTCCCTTTGAATGTCCCCTCTGTGAAAATACTGCCGTAGCGTGCTCGAGGCCAAATTATTGAATATATGCAAATAAATCGCATCCCATCTGTCCATCTTGATTTTTGTGCAGCTGTGCAGCCGTTACTGAAACAACCGTTAAAATTTTGTACCTATAGATGTTAATTTCTGGCATGTCCTCAGTATGTGCTACATACTAGTAGGTACATACATCTCGCCCCGTACTGAAGGAATAGCAGGGTTTCTCAAATACTAACTGTAATGTATTACAAATACCTAGCTAACTAGATAAAACGTAACTATGCGCCGAGATCTCAATCGATCAATAGATATTATAACTGCTTTTGTCATTCCTCTTTAATTCAGTCAATTTTCGACCTCTTGGTTTCCACGTTACGGGCCTTGAGCCTAATGTGGGACCGCAGGTATATCTGGGAATTGTCTTGTTATTTTCTAGGGATTTTTTATTTTATTTATAAACTGTAAAAATGTAAATAATTTGTATTTTTGGAAATAAATTATCTATCTATCTATCTATTCGTTGAAATCTTTTTGACTGCCTCGGTGGCTCAGTTGATTGTGAACCTACCTCCTGAGCTTGGGGGCGTGGGTTCGATTCCCACCTAGGGCAAACATTTACGTGATGAACATTTGTGTTTGTTCTATGTCTGGGTGTTAATTATCTATTTAAGTATGTGTTTAAAAATATTTATGTATGTATATCAGTCTCTGGCAGCCATAATACAAGCTTTGCTTAGTTTGGGGTCAGGCGACTGTGTGTGGAAGTGTCCAAAAAATAAAAAATAAATGTGCTTGGAAGTGACAGGGAAACAGACAGAAAATCGATTGCTCTAGAATTAACCACGAGTCATTTCAACGTAGCCAGTAATAGGTATAGCATTCTCTCGAGAAGCACTGATTCTCTGCTATGCTAAGTAAGCACTTAATTAACGTGTATACCTATCTCTGTCGTGAAACTGCTTAGGTCAGCGTTTGATTAATCAACATTTCTAAAGCAGGCATTACCTGTGCCGAGAATCTGAACAGGCGACCGAGGATCCAGACTGGATTTGAAAGGCTGAAAAGCCACTCCAGTACCAAAAGCTGTGTCGGTGTATTCAATTAAGCAGTTGCATTCATCCATGCCTCATACAAATCATGAGGGTCTATGTCTGTCTCACTCTTTTTTTTTACTAAAGCTAACCATGTTTTTCTTTCGTTTCAGTTAATGTTTGAGCCGGTACCCGTCGTGACGTGTGTGCCATCCTTTATTGCAATTGAAGGTATTTATGAACAGCTTACTTTGCACTTCAGTCATTTAATGCAACTACATATAAATGTATGTAGAGTCCGTCTCTAATATTTGTTTGCAAAGACCCATTTACCTGGTTTTCACGGAACATAGCGTGATGTTGACGAGCTATTTGTTATTTGTTGCGAACACATTTCACGACACGTACTTTTTAGTTAGCGGAATGGCTCTCTCGCTCTAACTCGCGCAGAATCTCTAACATTTATCTTTCTCTATCTGGTATATTTTAAATAGTTTTATAAAATATGTCGCTGTCAACTAAAGTTCCTAAAATCCCTTTAAACGTATAATAATTAATCTCTCAGAATCTCCTACAGCATATCTTATTTAATAATACATTAACCCCTCTTATTCTTTTTACAATAGAGTGAGCGAGAGAAACCCATGTGAGGTTAAATTAAATCTTTTTACAATAGAGTGAGCGAGACCCATGTAAGGTTAAATTAAATAATGCTACAGAAGGGTAAAAAGCGCAAGCGCCGTAAAATACTTACCTAACAAATAACGAGCAAAATTTCAAAATCGATGTAGGCATTTCAGCGGTTTTTTGCAGCTCTGCATTTTTTTTGTATTTGTTGAAACATAAAATATTGCAGCCTGCGTTTGTGCTCGTACTTATTTCAATGTAGATGCATTTTGCTTTATTATAAGTTGGCTTTTAGGGTGCACAGAATGCATTCAAGCATTAAAAAGGAGATTAAGTCGACATTAATCATCGTGCGGCTACTTGAAATCCATTCTTGAAGAGATACGTCTCGCTGAAGTGGCCGAATGCCGACTTGAGGAACATGGTAGAGGCACAAATAGCACGATCTCTCAATTAAGAATCAACCACTTCTCACACTCTTGTGCCTACATACCAATTAAAAAAAACTTTGACTATTTTGAAATATACATTACTATTACATTAATATACAGCTCAAAACATTTAGAAAGTTAGACAGAATTTCATCAAACATTATCACAGTACAAAAACACGAATGAATTAAGAAAAAACCTACTTTCGTTATTTACACAAAAAAAAATACATCAAAATTAATCCAGCTGTTTTACTCGTATCCGAATATAAGAATCCAAAAAATCGATTTCCAATTTAAGGTTAAGTAAATATGTAATTTTCCTGAAACATATTTGAAGTAGTAAATAAATTACGAATGACTTCATCTTATGTTACAATAGGGTAAAATTATGAATACATATTGCCTTTGTGGAATTTCATATTCATACTTATTCTGGAATTAAAATTGTTTGTTTTTCCTATAGGTAATGACATTAGAAATATATATAGAAGGGGCTATTTTTGTGTAGGTATAGCTCATCTTCAGTATTGTACTCCCACTGAAACCAATCGGTAAATGAAACAAGGCGTTTGGAATAATAATATAATATAAACTACTATCTGTTAACCGCGACTTCGTTTGCGTTTATCCAGAAAATAGTACCCAAAAACCTATACTGTATACCTATTGTTCAAACATCATCACAATCCGTTTAGCCATTTAGCCGTGAAAAGCCTACAAACAGACAGACAGACTGACAGACAGATTTACTTTCGATTTTATAATATTACCATGGATACGTAATAATATATATTATGTCATTGTATTTATACTATAGCAAGTAAACATTCCAAGACCGATTCCTAGACTGTTTATCTTTCTGTGTCTGATTTTGCAACTTTTTCTTACGTGACCTTTACCACAGATTATGTATTAATGGAATAATCTATGTCCCTAACCCACAAGCTCAAATAGGCTACAGATAAAAATCTTCACTAAGTTCAAACTACCCTTCGGTACAAACGATAGGTAATATTTATTAATGGACCACTTGAAATGGAATTATGACGACTCTATCACTAATATCGATGTTCCTTTGATAAAACGTTATTAATGTCTAAAAAATAATCCTGTTTACTACAGTTCCAGGGCCTATGGGTGGTTAGCTCAAAAAATCTTGCTTATTATTAAATCGAAAGAAACACTGTCTGTCTGTTTGTAGGCTTTTCATGCCTAAACGGCGTAACGGAACTCGATGAAATTTGATAATCAGTTACAGTTATCACGAGGAAGGTTTCTGGATACTATTTACTGAAAAAACGCGAATGAAGTCGCGGGTAAAAGCTAGATCAATTCTATAAAAAAGTCTATGAGTCAATTACATATGTCTATACAAAATGTTATTTCTTCGTAAGGCCGGGCAAACGAATATTTTCAATGGTGGGCTTCATGGTGCGAACGAGTCTTCGCACCATTGTAATCTCAGTTACGATCATTCGGTACACAGTATCTTCGCTAGCTTCGCTACTGAGCGTAAATCACGCGTCGCTCAATTCGCTCCTTACACACGCATTTCTAACGCGTATTGGCTCGCTCTGATGCGACTGTAGAGATTCCGGATTGCACCAATCTACATCAAACAAAGTGAGACCTGAATTCTGATAATCGGATCACCATTTTGATCTCTAGTCTCTAGTAGTAAGTATATATGTAGGTACTATGAAAATCAAGTCTGTTGCTACCACCTCAAATATACCAATAATAAACATAAAACAAATAATAAATAGACCAGAGCCCAATTTGTTTACAACTTTAGAAATATGGCCTGTAGAGGAAGGCAAAGATCCAGACAGAATCCGGACATACGAAAGCATTTCTGTCGAATCTGAAGCATAGACGCTAATAACTATTAGATGCACTAACGTTCAGACAAAAAAAAACTTGCCACCTAAAACTAGATAAATCGGTAATTTGATTTGTTTGTTAACGGCGAACACTGTACTGAGAAAACGAAGCCCGTCTGAGGGCGCTCTTAAAAGGCTCCCTGAGTGCTTTCCCGGCTGTATCAACAAAATTACAATGTGTATCAAATTCTCCTTCGGCATAGTTGTCGGTTTTATATCGGGCTAGCCGTGCCTTGTCCTAACTGATTTTAGACTTGATAAAAAAAATTCGATGGGTAACAACTAAAATATATCAAGATTTAAATCAAGGGTGCGAGCAAGGCTATTTAAACTGACGTTTTAAATCGACAAAATCGGTAATTTCCATACAAATTTGTCGAATCAGTCGATTTGAAACGTCAGCTGAAATGTCCGTGCTCCGTCCGTGCAGGTATATAGAAAGAAATAGAAGTACCCCTTATGGCTATACCAATTAACGTGATATAGCCTCGAAATAATGCATAGCTTTGTCTTTTTCTTTCTTTTAATTTTTTTAACTCGATCGACAAAGACAAAACACTGCAGAACTATTCCGAGGCTATGTCCAAGTTTATTTGTAAGGGGGCAATAGTCAGTCTATTGCTCTCGTCACATAGTTTTCATTTTATGAACCTGCAACGCGGCCCTTAGCTCCACATTTAGAGGTTTAAACATAATCAAAGTAGCAATATAACCAAACTCAATTAAACAAAGGCTTTAAACATAGAAATAGAGAAACTTTAGTAAGTACCAGATATAAATATATACTCGCATACTAAGGACCAGATATAAATATAAATATATACTCGTATATACAGCTACGTCGATAGCTGGGTGCTGAAATACCGCACCGCTCGTGCTTATGAAAATTTAATTCCCAGACAGGTGTGCTTGAGTGCACAGTCTAGCTCAGGGTTTCTCAAACTGAGGGCTGGGAATCCCTAAGGGCTTGCAGTTGACGTAGGGAATGGCACTAACTTTAACGTTATGGCTGTTGGTCAGCAAGCTAATTTTATAAACTTAAACTCACAATTAAGTAATCTGTGCCCATTTTCAAAATAATTTGACTTAAAAACACTTGAAAACGTCAGAATTGCTTTTTTAAACAGAGCAAGAGGTTTGGTTAGTCGGCAGGAAAATTCTCAATAGGTGTACGTCAAGGTTTAAGTCTGAAGTTTGAGAAACCCTGATCTCTAGTCTGGTTAAATTTGGCTGGATGCTTTCGATTATTATTATATTGAACGACTAAATTAGTTTGTTTGAGTGGATGCAGACAGCTGACCTATACAGGGGGGAAGCTTTCATAGATAGGTACACTAATAGTTAGAAACTGTGACTTATCTATGTCGCAGGCAACTTGCTTAGTCAGCCGTTCAATATATAGCCTAGCCATTTTACTAAACGACGCCGTTCAACTAGCTTCCTGAATGATATTCAGCCGTAGCGTCTAATACAACAGTTAATAAACTGGCTGGCTGATGCACAGACCATTCATACGATAGGGTGATTATTTGATTAACATACTATTTTTGACAGAAGAAATGTGTTTTGAATTATTTACGATAAAAATAAAATCCGAAACTCGAACTCCATCTACGATCTTAGTAAATTAAGAGCTGGCCACTCAACCGATACGAAACTTACTTTTTTTTAAACTAAATTACTAATAGATTATTCTTTCTCCTTTAGATTTCACGTTGATCTATCGAGGTCGGTTGATCTATCCATATTAATTAGCAAAACCAATAAACCTAACTTGGCTACTAAATTCACGCCCAGTCTAGCTGTCACACCCTAAATAGCGTTACTTTATCGCATGTCCTCAATACGGCACATCTATCCCAAAGTTAACCAGGTTACCTGTTTACCACCTTCTTCACTTAAAGGTTTAGCTTAAATATCCAGTATTTGCCTAATGTTATGTTGATAATGTCCGAAATTTAAAATAGGTACTTACTTGGTCTCTCGTAAATGCTACATATGCCTTTGTTTGCTAGTTTTATGTGGTTAACAGATATTGATTGAATCTGGCAAGAAAATAGTGTAAGCTATGGGGACAAAAATATTCTTAATATATAAATTACGTGTCACGTTGTTTGTCCGCTATAGACCTAAACTACTTAACCGATTTCAATCAAATTTGCACACCGTGTGCAGTTCGATCTAACTTAACAGATAGGATAGCTCGAAACGCGAACAAAGTCGCGGGGTGACAGCTAGTAAATAATAAAAACAAAAGACGGACTGACCATAACGTAGCCTATCGCGAGTCAAACGACACTTCCCAAACCCCAACCCAAAATTGGTCAAACAGGCTATACGGTAGAAGGTCACTTAGAGACAGACACACATAAATATATACATATTCATGCTTACATACAGGCGGTCGGGTAAGAACAGGAAAATCACGGTATAGCGTAAAAACCTAGGGGCGCAACTAGTGCGATCTAAGCGGTGTATCAAAACGTCTCTGCTGTCCAATCGCACAGAATACCTAGTACTATACAGGTAGCAACCAAACGAATTCCTCTTACTAATAACCGTTGTTTAGAATAGTTATACAGTGTTTTGTCTATTCGATCGGGTTACAAAAATAAAAGAAAGATAAAGACAAAACGCTATAGCTATCCCGATGCTGTACAAAGTTTATTAACGGGGATGTGTAAAATAATATGTGAGAAAGCACCCACAACATTGCGTACAACATATTACATTTTTTAAACCACCCAGTTCGTATTACGTAGAAACATAGATTGGTTTAATAGAGCAGTTACACGCCATTCTGTGCCATGTGGCAGTTATCTAAGTATAGGTAAAACACATACTAAAAATTACGAAAGTGTGACTCTTAATGCAGGTACACTGTTTATTATACGCTTTATGATTGTTCCTTCATCTTTAATATACAACCATGAGTCATAATTGACTATAATTACCTCATAAGTCAATAAAATCTTGGCTTGAGTCATCGACGCTCAACAAAGAATGAAAAGGTAAACCGGTTACATGAGACTACATCCTTTTCAGACCAAAATCCATTAGGAAAACTTTGAAAATATTCCTCCTATTCATGCCTAAACTTAATTTTAAAAACAATGTACCTAGTGTACTCGTAACGAAAGATAGGTCATACTCGTGTAACATTATCCATTTTCCTCTACAAGGACAAGTAAAATGTCATAGTTTGTAGACAGATACTTGTCCTAACCGAATCGTCTGAGATTCTAGACAGCGCAGTAGCGCTATGTGTGCGTCTGTCTCAGCACGATAACTAAGTAAGTATGTTAAGAAGAACCGCCCGGCCTTCACGGTTAGTGGCTGGCAAGCCGCGCGCGAACAACGCCGCCTGACTTTCACCCACGGCTCTGCCTCATCAGAATAAAACTATAACTCATTTCGGCTCGTCATACACAAATAATTGGCCATTACAATCACGCTCTCCACTATTGTGTACTGTGACGTGTGTTATCGCAAAACCGTTTTATGTTTCACGAACGATCATCCATTACCAGTTTGTGCATGATTGGTGGAATCCTGGCTTTTGTAAAAACTGTTGTCGGTCGCTTTAAGGTTTGTCACCGTGGAACTACAGTTAATTGCACGAAATTAAATTAAAATCGTATTTCAGAAAACACTACATTTCTACGCAAATAGTTTCGAAATTAAATTTTTGAACTCAATTAATCCCATGATCTATTTAAAATAATGGCTTAGACAGTTCTAAGTTGACATGCTTAATTAGAGTGCATAATGTTTGCTGGACATGCAATCTACCCTTTTCAAACACAGTAGTGTGACTGAAAACAAATAGGGCTGGGGAGACAGGCGGAAGTTACACAGACGCGATAGTCGAGGAGGCACTCGAGAGTGGTGCAATGAGTTGATGGCGTGACGCGTGGTCTGGTGCAGAGAGGAGCGCGCGCTGTGCCCGGGAGGAGGACGGGTGCTCTCTATATGGCAGATCACGAGTCGCCATGAAGGTGGATGCGGAGCTGAAAGAAGCGCCGAGCGCGACCGCCGCGCCCGCCGCCACGCCCGGGACCCCCATCGCTAGTAATACAGACTCGCCTGTGTCATCCTTGGACGGTTTGTTGGTTTAACACTAACATCACATGCACTTTTTAAAACCGAGCTTGCATCTTCATTTTAACTCGCCGGCTATCTGAATGACGCATGCGTTGACTATGCGCCTACTGCACTGCTAATCTCATGGTTGCTGCTTCACTGGTTTTTGCCAACGCTCTTTTAAATAGTTTATTTTGTAAATTTCCTACCTTGTAGAACCTTTTAACTTGCTATAAAATTGTTTTAACATGTTTTTATTCTACATCTTGATATCTCATTGCTTTTATCGGTCATTTCAGGACATCGTAATTTTATGGACAGTTTGATTTAATGAAAACAATAAATGATTTAACCAACCAATATTGTAACGGCATATTAGCAGTGACATAGGTATTTAAATAAACTGCCTACGTAGCTTTATTAATGTTGTACAATCAAATTTAAATAAATATACCTAGCAGTTGGGTAACTAAGTACGTAGCCATCTCTCTTTCGAAAAATTGTTAAATTGCCCGTGAAACATACCCTATCAAACAAGAACCTAAGTGGTTAAATGTACAGTTTAAACCGCAACACGATACATACTCGTATTTCGATCACCTAAAGGTAACAAATTTACAACAAACAAGTTAAATGACAAAAACGGTGATTTCATATTCTCACGTCAATGCGTTTGCTAGAACATTTTGTAAGGAATTACTAAGTATCATGATTATTCTTGGTGTCTTTTTTATTACTTCCATGTAGTATCGGTTTAGTAGCGTACGAAACTGTTTGTCGAAAAAGGTAAATATGTTCTAGTAACAATAGAATCGATTGAAATAAATTGTTTTGATTTGATTGCGCTTCGTACCCACACAGGTACATAATATATATGTCAAAACAAAAGTTTGTTTGTGTTGCTACATCATATGGTGGTGGTATGATTCAAACGAATACCGTGCTTAAGTTTAAGTTAAGGAAATAAAACACTTACCGTAGAAGAGTCCAGCGTTGTTTTACTTTTAAAATTACATATAAACTGAGCAGTAGGTCATAAGTGGGTCATTCTAAACATCCTAAAATTAATAAACCAAACTCATATAAGCTTATTCATAGCTTTGCTTACAGAAATTTTGACTTCGGGTTAGCGGTAAAAAGATGTGAATATTATTTTGAAAATATACATTTTTATCAGTTTGAACAAAAGAAAAGAATACGAAATGTCAGGAAATTCATATCAAATTTTTAATACGTTTAATTCGTTTTCGAGATAAGTGTGAATTATTGTTTCTTGTGAATGCAACAGCCTGAAATTTCGTGATTGTTTTCTGAAGAAAAAGAAACACCTATGTACTACAAAAGACGCAGCCAGAGGAAAAAATAAGCTGATATTGGTCACCAGACTTGATCTCTTAAACCTTGATCATAGAAGTCGACTATCCTGTCACATTCTTGATATTTCTACCTATATAGCCCTGCTCTGTGTCCACCTCAATTTCAATTTGGTAAAGTGTGTTTCACGAACATAGACCCGCAGCAGTTTCGAAAACTTTCATAGATAGGTTTTAAGTATTGTACATACATACGAATCGCTGTACTTTTCTGCAGCAGACATCACACCGTTGCCTAGGGATCATCCATTAGCGGGCTTCAAATCGCTTCAAAGCGATTCTTTCTATTTCTACAATCGCTAACACTCGAACTTTAGCTGCGGATTTGACGAGTTGACATGAAAATCACCTGACATTTACGCTCCCTCCACTTGGATCCACAGCTCGGCTCCACGTGTGGATCCACGATACCTTTATCTCCGCTTTAATCCACCGGTGGATCCATGGGTACTTCTGTTTCCTCTTAAATCCACCGGTGGAATCTTGGATACTTCTTATTCCTCTTGTGGAACAGTGGATTTAAGAGAAGAGAGATAAAGGTATCCGTGGATCCACATGTGGAGCCGAGCTGTGGATCCAAGTGAAGGGAGGGGATATTTGTGTAGCTCGTATCTTGCCCAATCAGCAGGTGACTTTCGAGCGGTAGCAATTGCAGAAATCGAATCGCTTGGAAGCGAATGTGACTTGTCCAGGGCCTCACTATTGTTTATCTGATTTAAGATACGTTCGGCTGCTAGATAAATTAGCCGTTCAATTCTTAGAGGCATTTGTTATCGGATTATCTTTGACAGTTGCATGAAATTGCAACGTAATCTTCTTGACTTCTTTTCTTTTCTTTTTGAAAATATGTTATTTCCAATTTTTTAACGGTTTGACAGTACCTTATTACTTTAGGCAAGAAAAAATCGCAAAATGTAAACTAACATTTCACTCACTAGATAGTTTAATTAAAAACCTGTCAGCGATCATCCGACAGCAAAGGCAATAGTTCGTTACTGTCTGGCACGGGTGAAAACGACAGCTGTTCCAGAACTTTCCGGACCAAAACTAATGGAATTGATTTTCCAGCCTCTACCTGAGGGGCTAGATTCGTGTAGCAGACTTTAATGACGTTATTCCCGCGTATATTTTTCGATATCGATGTTCCATAGCTTTTTTTACGTTCAGATTTCCGCGAGCCGGAGGTAAACGTGATCTCGACGCCCGACCAGGCCCTGCTAGCCAAGCTGGAGGAGGCGAACAGGCGGATCGAGGCTGATGCGAAGACAGCCTCACTCACCAATGTCCATAGCCGGAAGAGCTCGGACACGTCGCAGATCTCATTGTCTTCCGGTAAGTCTACCTTATCTAATTGTTGTAGTGGAATTGGGGTATGGGACTGGGCAAGATATTTCTGCCGGATGGCGAATGCCGAACGGTCTTTAGGCCAAACTTACTTTAGGTTCCATAGGTCGTTAAACCAATCGACAGGCTCAGGCGGAGATAGCGGGACGAACTTGATAACTATTTTTGTAATAACCATCCAACCCAAATACAGGGAAGGGAGGTATAGGAGGGAAAGGGAATAGGGATTCGACGCGACGAAACGGGAGAGCTTTGCCTAACAATGGATAATTTTCTATCTACAGAATTTTCTTTCAAAGGAGACTATCGGAATAAATCGTTAGGCGCTGGGCGTCAGACTTGCGAATAGATATACTTGTAAATTATTTAAATATAAAAAAATATTGATAAAGCTCGATTAAGTATGGATTACATTTTTAATTAAATAAATTGAGTTAATTGAATATTTACAATAAATTGTTCCGAGTGCAGTTCTATCCAGCAAATGTTTTTCAATCAATGCGCTGGTAAATTATACCCAATTCGATACGTCCGCGCGGTTTGAAAACAGTTTTCTAAGGAATGCCGTGGTACCGTTTGTAGGCGTCGGTCGTCACTGTAATTACTTGCTCGAAGACGTTGGCTAGTTACTGATATTACGTTGTGGTCCAAGTTACGTGTATAACTGTCACTCAAGCATAGTAGAGTTTTGAGAAAAAAAATAGAGTTGCTATCGCGAACACATGTTGTCGAGCGGCTTTATTTCACGTAGGATCATGAGGCAGTGAATATTTTCGCGTGTTTTATTCGAAAATCTTACTTAGGTACTACGTACGTTACGTACTAGTGAAAAGTGACTCCGTCGCTTTTATTTATTTGTCCTTCTTGGACGACGCAATATTTAACAGAAAGCGCGTGTAGTCTTTTTGAGTTCCTAGCTACGTGTGAGTTAGAGTATGCTGGCTAGCTTCCGCGCAGTGTACAGACCTACTATCCCAGCTCTAGATGTCAAATCTAGTATGATGTATATGTATATTATTATTTCTATGGGTAAAATAATTTTTAGATAAACTTTTTTTTTGTGACAAACAAGTATTACGTCAAAATATTTTTCCATAATGTTTTATTTTCATTAATTAGGTCAAATTTATTTTCGCTTAACAAAAAAATAGACTAAGCGAAATCCGTAGTGATCTTCTTTTCTAAAATTCTCGTGAAAATACTTTTCATATTACTATTAGCATTCAAGTCGTTTGAAAATATATCACGGTTTTCGAACGCATCGGTAGACATACTCGTACCTCGCACGACGAGAAATCCTTTCGTACTTTCCGTACGTGTTACACAATATGGCCATCTACGGCACAGATTGCCACATTACAAAAATCCGACTTGCACGCCTGCATACTCGTTTCGGTGTTTATAAATAGTTACGTGGAACGCGTTGCCCCGTTCGACAGATACGCGTTTATCTCTTATCAGACGACAACATACCGTGATAGTGCAGATACGTTACCACCTCGTCCAGTGCTCAGTGTAAATATGAAGTAAAAGTGGTTAGGAAAGTACAATGGAAGACCTAAACGAATTGTTTAGTACGGCCAGTTTGCTGGACTTCTACCGGGCAGTTGTTTTAGAGAGGATTTCGTTAGGTTCGTATTATAATTTTCAACGCAACTCTTTGTTCTAATTTTCGAGGCCCCTTGTTTAGTTCACGGTGACGCATTTTATGGTGATTTGTGTGACTGGTTTCCAATTTTTACTAAATTCGACGCAAATGATTAGCGTGTTTGTGGTTGAATAGATTTGTCTTTCACATTCGTAAATCTGACCTAATTTTGAGTTTAAGAAAGTAATAATTTATTTCTTTCTTTTTTTACGATATATTAGCGGTAACTCGCGTGACAAGGTCATAGTACGCTGGTTTAGTTTTAGTATAAAAATCTACATGCTATGCGTCGCTTTATTTATTTTGGTTGCATTAGTACAAGTTATCTAGGGTTGCATCACTGCGTCTTTAAAAACTGATTGCTTGACAAAAACTATTGACTGTTGACAACTATTTAAAAAGCTTTAGTAACCATCTAAATATGAGAGTACTCGGTGAACAGTTCTCGAACAATAAATATATCCGTCACTATCATTTATTGAGGAGAGCGACGGGGACAAAAAACTAAAGTGAATGCGGAATGTTTCAAATCAACGCGATAACACTTGAAGAAAGCTGGCTAATAAAAGAATAGGTCAATTGAAGAATTACTTTTCAATAACAGTAAAAATGATTCGGATAGGTATTGCAGCTGTTCTCAGCGGCTATGCTAGGCTAGGCTAGGCTCAGTGGTTAATATGAACTACAGGATGTTTGTTCAACATCATCTGGTTCCGCGCCACTATTGATTACTATTGAAGCATTCAGCAAATTTTCTTTTATCTTTTGCCAAGCGAAAATCTATTCCACACTAGAGTTATTGTTGCTTTGCGAATGTTTGGAAATATCCCCTTTCTACCCGACTGCGTAACAAAGAGGGTTATGTTTTTCGAATGTATGTGTGTATGTATGTATGTATATATGTATGTATGTAGGTATGAGGCTTCTTTGGCACGCGCTACAGCCTAAACAGCTTGATGGATTTCGACATGTGGTACAACATTTCAATTATATCCGGAGTAGGGTTTCGTTTTTCCCGGACTTTTTTCGTTCCCGGGAACCGTGAAAAAAATCTCGATATCCGGGAATTCTCGGGAACCGGAAATTTAAAAAAAAGTTTCTATTTTTTTACTCACTAATAGTTAAGTAAACGCGTTATTTCATTAAAAAGCTATTTGTCAATTTTATTAGAAAATTAGCCTAAAAAATCAGCCTAAACCTTAAAATTATTTCTATTTTACTTTTTTTAAGTAATGCTTTAGAAATACTATAGAGGTTAGCGATTTATCGCTTAAACACTCCTAATTTCGATCGCGAAACTCCTCAATACAGAAAATGCACGTTCGTTTTCGGAGGATGTATACATGATCGTCCGTAGAGCATTGTAAATCTATTCCAAGTTAGGTGTTCGTTTACCAGAAGATATGTATAAAAATCAAAATATTTCTTGAGTTTTGTAAATTGAGTTCTTGGTGATGGAGCTCCCATAAAAAAGTTTTGAAGAGGATCTTGAAGCTCTTCAGCGAAATAAGAAAAAAAGAGAAGTTGACTCACGAAAAGTGAGCGGGCGGAGGTAATTCAAATGGGAGACGCAGGTAGGCATTATCTAGGTTTGCACTGCAGCTGCGTGAAGACAAGAATATGCAAAAAGTTCTGAGAAGTTACCAAGAATAACGCATTACGACGTGTTAGCTGGTCGAATGATATTTTATTCATCAAATTATTCTTAAGCTTTGCAAAAAACGAAGGGGGGTTCCATACATTTTTAACAATATGTACAGTGTTGTAGAGAACTAAATCACATAAAAAAGGTTCCCGGGAATTCCTGGGAAAACGCATTTTTTTCCCGACTCCCGGAACTTTGTATTTCCCGGGAATTCCCGATTCCCGGGTCCCGGGAGCGAAACCCTAATCCGGAGTGCATTATGCAGTCGGGATTTATGTTTTTCTTTTTAAAATGTTACTTGTTAGTTTCGACTTTGTTCATTTATTTCTAAAGTTGGTGTATCTCATTAGAAACGTCCTAGATTATTTTCTGTTTGCTTCGTACCTGAGAACAAAGTTAGCAATTATGTTTACAGAAGTGTGGTATCTACGTGTTTTCAGCGACGAGCTCGAGCCATGAGACCGAGGCGCGAGTGGGCACGGGGAATGGCGAGGAAGACTTGTGGGGTCTGTGGGGGCGGATCGTCACCAACTGGGAGACGGACTGGAAGCGGAGGAACCAGTTCGTGCGAGATCTGGTTAGACAGGGCGTGCCTCATCACTTCCGAGGCATCGTGTGGCAGCTACTGGCCGGCGTTGACTCCACGCCGGAAAAGAAACTCTACGCCTCATACATTAAGGTATGTTGACGACGATACTGTTTATCTTAACTACACTGCTGCGGTTTCCTGTAATCTAAACTTTTTTTATTTGATAATAGGCTTGCGTTTGGTAGCCATCCGACAGCATATCTTTTTACGTAAGAAAATAATAGCACCATTTTTAAAGCTGCTTTATTTAGTTTAGTTACTGATTATAAAATCGCATCTACTATCAGAACTGATACTTATCATTATCTTTGACTGATTCTCTACTTTGACGTACCTCTCGTATAAGAAAAGAAGCTACGAGTATGTATGAACATATAATCCAAATAGTATTATTGTAGTTTTATTATGGAAACTGACGTGGTTTTCACACATTATGATTATATGAGACGGGAATTACTCACGTACGGTTAAGTTGATCATTCCGACTATAGTTTCAACTGCATTCGGCGTTCTTTATCAAGGCGAGTTCGCATAGTACTTGTGCTACGAGATGCAGCCGCGCGCGCGCCCTCATAATATTTATCTAAAATATTTGTTTAGCTTTCCACATGTTTTCGATAAAAAACTAATGTATATTTTTCGGTAGCGAGTTTATTCTCGGTTGTTGTCAAATTTTATCCAGATCAATCAACTCATTCGTTTGATACATCACATTATATTATAATCATACTAGCTGTCACCCCGCGACTTCGTTCGCGTTTATTATTTATATATATATATATATATATATGTCGGAGAAATGTAGGGAATAGGAGCCACGCCGTCGCATCTGATCCCACTGATGTCGGAGAAACATAGAGAAGGCCGCCGCGCTGTAACCTTCCACTTTTGGTGACGGAGAAAATCTAGTAGGCCGAGGTGTTGTATCTGATTTCTCATTCGTGAACTCGCTATCACGGGAATCTATGGTCGACGTCAAACTTCAGGAACGTTGAAATAAGGGGACAGCATTGAAGGCTTTTCACTATTTTAATTATACAGTCACTTAGACTACTTATTTAGCGAATGATCACAAAGATAGTTGGCGATTTAGAGTAATGGGTTTACGAATGACCATTGCGTGCGACCGCTTTCCACCCAGTCCTGTCAACCACTGACTGACAGACATGACGTTCGCCCGAAATCCCAAACGCAACTCCATTCGGTGTTAACCGCTCTAAATGACCATAAACAAATCGATTAATCGTCATAAACCACAGATTAAAACTATCGATTAACAACTCTCAAACTGATTTTCTTTATCCAATGATATCTCGCGCCGTCACGGCCATCCTGCATTTTCACACGTCCTCGGGTGAATGTTCATCTCATCATCTGTGGACAATCATAAAAGTGCTCAAGTAACCACTTAACGCTCGGTCATTCTGACCGTCTCAAATCTACCTCCACAATTTCACAGAAAGCGAACACAGTTATGGGATAACACAAAACACAGTTAAACCCAATTCTACCAACCATAAACATCGTCTCAGAGTATAATCGACTCTTCCAACAGTAACTTCATATTCGTTACCTATCCCCATAAATTGTCATGATAATTGAAATAAGCAACTTGACTTTTAGTGAAATAAATTGTATTGGGACCAATCGAATAATCGAGGCTAAAACTAAATTATTAATCATACATCCAATGTTCCAAGAATTTAATCAAGCCACATTGAAAATCCAATGACGGTACACATACTCGGTTTGGAATTATGAAAACTGCTGTGTCCAATTTCAAATGAATAACATGCCATTAAAGTTGTCACTTAGACTTGCCACACAGGCTAGGTCCCTCAGGGTGACAACGACAACTTCCCAGGGTGAAACTTCCCAGATTGGCAACTTCCGAAAACGACAACGCGTATTCTCGACCCTTTTTTAAATAACTGCTGCAGACTGTACTTTCATTCGTTTTTGTCCTTTGTACCACTTCATTAGTGTGTAGTATATCAACAAACTAACAAACAATTCATATCACATATCACACATGTAGTGCACTTTACTTTTCTCGAATGCTACTTTCTCAATTGCCTCATTGAAACTCTATGATAAAGGTGCTATTGCGTTCTTAAACTCCTTGGTCTTACTGGCATATTTAAAGTATGTCAGCTTGACAATCCTAAAATGCAAATAGTGTTGATTTCTTTCATTAAATAATAATGAATTTCATAAAATCACAAAAAGGAAAAGACTGTTTGTTATGTAATGAGTACAAATACAATTTCATGAAATTTAACAATAACAACACAACTATAGGGAGATGTGCTAATAGGGATTTGTGTAGTGCAACTATAACTTTAAATAGTACGAAAGTCAACATTTTACGAGTTTTTTTTTAAATTTTACTCGTACTTTAATGTTACACCGGGCGGAGTTTACTACATAGGCTTACCACACAGGCTAGGTATCGTTACTCAGACTATAATGCAACAAAAGTAAGGTTATCAAAGACTTGCCACACAGACTTGCCACACAGGCTTGCCACACAGGCTTGCCACACAAGCTTGCCACACAGGCTGGAGCCACATAAGACAGTACCATGTAGATTAGTGCCACCCAGGCTATTGCCACACAGGCTATTGCCACACAGGCTATTGCCACACAGGCTATTGCCACACAGGCGAGTGCCACACAGGCTATTGCCACACAGGCTGTTGCCACACAGGCTGTTGCCACACAGGCTGTTGCCACACAGGCTAGTGCCACACAGGCTATTGCCACACAGGCTATTGCCACACAGGCTATTACTACACAGGCTACTGTCCTACCGGCTACTACCCCTCAGGCATAGTTTTATCAAAAGCATTGACACTAAATAAGTTATCTATTGACTGCATGACTCGTCTGTGTGTGCCGTAATCGGCACATTCTGACCAAACTGTTTGTGGGTATTTTCAAACTTTAAACAACTCCAATAGAAAATAACACTCTGACATACATCGTTTACGAATATCAAATAAAATGAAAACTTCTCACCGGATTCAATTGCTACTCGTAGGTGATCAATGGCTGCTTCATACTGCAGGGGCCCAATTCGGAGATAGGAGATTTTCATCTCATCAAGATCTCGATTCACTACTACCCTATTCGGAGATTTGAGATTCTCATCTCACTTTTTTTCGTCCTTGTTGCTCTCGTTTGAAACGTCATAGGTGTGAGAGTGACCAAGATAAAATCTCATCTCATCTCACGCGCAGGAATAGCCCCCCTGGAAGTCTCCACTGCCTCCGACTACTCGAGACATCTCGCGCCCCAGCCATCGAGATTATGTCGATCTCGAGCGAATAGAATAAGGCATCTCGAATTCAGCCATTTTTTTCGAGGTATAATGGAATCTCGAGTTGTAAGAATAGCCCTCCAGGCATTGACCGGATCTCGCACGTTGCTGCTGCTAATTTTGGTGCCCTTTTTCGATCAACGAGTGGCGATGTAACCTCGTTGCAGTAGTAACACGTAGGCGTCGACGTTTTGTTCGGTACACTGCTATCCTTCGTCTCTCGTTGTTTGTTAGTTGCGTCACATAGCATAGACTAGGTGTAATAAAACGCCGTCGAAATAATGCAGACGTCTACTCGATGCTCACTCTCTCATTGCCGCTCTGCTGCCCTTCATGCACCACGAAGAAACAGTCCTCACACTCCACAATAATAGCACGTAGGGGCGACCCTATCAGCAGTCTGTTGCTATGCCACTTCGCTTCCAGGTCATTGCACAATTGTAGCCAAAGACGGAGCCATATCTTGTTGCTGTGGACGTTATTCTGATCCCAATTCTGATGTCGGGGGTAGAGGGCGGTGGTCCTCGTCATCATCTTCAGCACTCATCTTGTTAACTGTGGGCGTTGGTCTTATCCCACTTCTGATGTCGGAGAAATGTAGGGAATAGGAGCCACGCCGTCGCATCTGATCCCACTGATGTCGGAGAAACATAGAGAAGGCCGCCGCGCTGTAACCTTCCACTTTTGGTGACGGAGAAAATCTAGTAGGCCGAGGTGTTGTATCTGATTTCTCATTCGTGAACTCGCTATCACGGGAATCTATGGTCGACGTCAAACTTCAGGAACGTTGAAATAAGGGGACAGCATTGAAGGCTTTTCACTATTTTAATTATACAGTCACTTAGACTACTTATTTAGCGAATGATCACAAAGATAGTTGGCGATTTAGAGTAATGGGTTTACGAATGACCATTGCGTGCGACCGCTTTCCACCCAGTCCTGTCAACCACTGACTGACAGACATGACGTTCGCCCGAAATCCCAAACGCAACTCCATTCGGTGTTAACCGCTCTAAATGACCATAAACAAATCGATTAATCGTCATAAACCACAGATTAAAACTATCGATTAACAACTCTCAAACTGATTTTCTTTATCCAATGATATCTCGCGCCGTCATATATATATATATATATATATGTGAGCTATCCTAACTCTCAAGTTGGATCGAACTGCACATGGTGTGCGAATTTTATTATAATCGGTTAAGTGGTTTAGGACTTCATTGAGGACAAACATTGTGACACGAGATTTATATATATTAAGATTGATTCATTCGATATTCGTTTTTGACAGATATGAGGCTTATTTCAAATGAGTTGCGTATACTAGTGTGATCAGCAGCGTGTAGGGTTCATCGTCAACGACAATGCCCACCCGTGGCAGTCGACCGTGACTGTGACGTCACGCGCCATTTTACAGTTACGCAACATTGACCTGTAGAGACGAGCCTTGTACACACACAAGTAAAAATAAATAGTGCTTCAATAAACGCCTTATGTGATATTATTAGGCATTATAATATATTAACTACGTAGTTTTTAAAACAAATGCTGATTATGCATTTTAAAAGTGATTATGTCATTCAATCAAGTAAGTATGGCAAACACTGCAGTATTGATATGTTAGGTTTGAAGTGCCTAGCCTACAAATGATTAATTGTAAAACTAGTACAAGCGTACAATAATACAACTCATATTATCATATTACATTATTATTTTCGAGGTTCCAGTTTCTCTATTGTATTAATTCCGCATTGAAACACTGTTTTTTACCGTAATAACAATTAGGAGGTTAGCAGCATAATTGTACTAATCACGCAATTTTTTCCACGTGTAACTTGCAATACAAGCATTCGTTTTGCCAATGTCATTAAACACAAGTGTCAAGTTTCATAAAAATCAGACGAATAGTTTGAAGAAAGAATCGCAAACTATTCGTAATAAACGTTGTATAACCTTGGAATAGTTATAGAGCGGTCTTGTCTTTTTCGATCGAGTTCAAAATTTGAAAGAAAGACAAAGACAAAACACTGTATAACTATTCCAAAGAACATGGTATACAACGTTCAGAATCAGAATCATTTATTGTTAAACTGTGTTTTGCAAAGATCTTCAAATAAATTATACGATCATCAGCTTCGTCCATAGCAGACATAGAAATACAAACAAACGTTTCATAAATAATAATAAAATTAAAAATACGAGGGAAACATATAAAGCTATACAATGCTTATTTACTAGAAGAGCTATTGCTTAACCAAAACCAAACCAAAGGTACGAGTAGACTAGGCCCTATGAGTACTTATGAACAAATTTTGCTGAAATTTAGTATTAAAGTAGCTTATACTCTGAATTAACACATACTTATGCTAAAAACTAGACGCATCTAGTTTATAATATGAGTAAGTAAGACAAATATGAATACCATGATATACTTACCAACAATTTTTTTATTATTTTCAGGCGAAATCAGCGTGCGAGAAGGTAATAAGGCGAGATATCGCCCGCACCTACCCCGAGCACGATTTCTTCAAAGAGAAGGACGGCCTAGGGCAGGAGTCTCTGTTCAACGTTATGAAGGCCTATTCGCTGCACGACCGGGAAGTCGGATACTGCCAGGGATCCGGGTTCATTGTTGGACTATTGCTAATGCAGGTAAATCAAATTTTTTGAATGATATTACCAAGGTAAACATACATTAAAGAGACCTTACCTACCTTAAATACCTTACTTTTTACCCTTGTTTAGCCTTTAACCTTCCTATACGACAGCCTTCATATCCTTACTAATGATTTGAAAGTAACTCTGTCTGTCTGTTTGTAGGCTTTACACGGCTAAACGGGTCTTGATGAAGTTTGATAATTAGTTACAGTAAATCACGAGGAAGGTTTTTGAATACTATTTTCTGAATAAACGCGAACGAAGTCGCGGGTAACAGCTAGTACGTACATAAAAAAACCTTACTTACCTATATTTTACTTTTTACCCTTACTTTAGCTTTCAACCTTCCTATACGACAGCCTTAACATAAGGTATAAATATTAATATTAGATCGATAAGATCGTCCATTGACTAGACTATGATAGAAATCTGTTGTTATCTCGTCTCTATTTTTGTACTTTTTCTAAAATTTCAATAAATTGTTATGGTATTGAACCATTGGGCATGTCATCAGAAATTAGTGCGGAGTAGTTCGCGTCATGTATAAAGAACGCTGGAAGGAAGTGGACGGGGTGTGTTTGCGCATGGGTACACTCGTGCACAAAAGTACTAGGCCTATTGTTTTATTTTTGAACCAGCCTTTCGCTCGCGGGCCTCGTATATTGGTTATTGGAAGGTACCTCATACCATCAAATAGACCGACAAACCGCCTAATGCGCAGCGTGACCGCCAGCGTTCTTTTTACATGACGCGAACTATACATACACACGGACACAGTACAGTTGACTGCCTCGGTGGCTCAGTTGGTAGTGAACCTGCCTTCTGAGCGTGGGGGCGTGGGTTCCATTCCCACCTAGGGCAAACATTTATGTGATGACCATTAGTATTTGTTATATGTCTGAGTGTTAATATCTATTTAAGTATTTATATCAGTCTCTGGCAACCATAGTACAAGCTTTGCTTAGTTTGGTATCAGGCGACCGTGTGTGGAAGTGTCCCGAATTTATTTTTTAATTAGTTATTCACTTGCTCATTTCTTCTCATAGATGCCCGAGGAAGAAGCGTTCGCGGTGCTCGTGAAGATAATGCAGCAGCACCGCATGCGAGACATGTTCAAGCCGAGCATGGCCGAGCTGGGCCTCTGCATGTTCCAGCTGGAGAACTTGGTGCAGGAACTGCTGCCGGACCTACATATGCACTTCCAGTCACAGGTGAACTGACACATGGCACACTCATACACGGAACTGTATACATGATACTTTTACACGCTACCATTGTGGACGTCTTCCACTGCGAGCGGAGCGGTTTCGTACGGATTAAGTTTATGATAGACTGATTGGTCTGTCCTAAAATCAAGATTGATGTTAGGGCCAACCCTTCAGCCTGTTATAAATGGAGTCCGTATCGAAGTCAAAATGTTAGTATTCATTTGAGTATCAAAGATACACTTATAAAGGGATGAAGTATGAAGCCCGCTCCACTCGCAGTAGAAGGCGTGCAATAGAACTGATGACATGACATATTTATACACGATACTATAAGGACTAAGGACACGACACTTATACACGTGCTACTGTTATAACTGACGATATGACACTTAGACACGTTATTAGAACTGAGAACATGACACTTATGCACGTCACCATAAGACACGATATACTCTTACACGATACTATTATATCTGAGGACACGACACAATAATACACGCTACTAAGTTAATGCAACAGCATCGCATGCGAAACATGATGAAGCACAGCATGGCCGAAGTCGGCCTTTTCACGTTCCAGCTGGAAAATTTAAATCAATGAATTGAATGAATATGCTACTATTAGATCTGAAGACATGACACACTTATACACGATACTATTAGAACTGAAGGCATGACGCAAATACGATACCACCTTAACTGACATTACAATTACATATATTGGTATACGTCACATTATTACTTTCACATAGCTTAGTCTTTCCTACCTGCTCGTGGTATTGAATTTTAAAATGAAACATCATCACGCCTTTCCCCGAGAAGGCTGGTAGAGGTGTAATACAACACCCACACTTCGCTGGACGATATTCAGTCCCAAATGTGACAGGGAGCGAGCCTGTCACAAATAGACGATTTATTATGTGAGGGCACAGTTTCCATCTACCGATCCCGAGACTCAGTGCTATTAATATGCACCCTCCAGCCCCTCCTATTAAAACTGAAGACATGACGAACTCATTCACACTACTATTACAAATAAAGAAATCAGAAATGACACTTTTACAAAAACCTTAACTACAAAAGTTACTATATCATAGTTAGTAAGAAGACTACCCAACACAACCTGTTTTCTTTGTCCACAGAGCTTCAGCACATCTTTGTACGCGAGCAGCTGGTTCCTAACTCTCTTCACTACGACACTCTCTTTGCCGTTGGCGTGTCGAATCATGGACGTATTCCTTTCTGAGGGAATTGAAATAGTTTTTAAAGTCGCTATCGCGATGCTGACTGTCGGCAAAAATGAGCTGCTCTCGCTTGATATGGAAAGTATATTGAAGGTAAGGATCAAGTTATGCTGGGTTTCTCGTAGAAAGACGTAAGACTTGCACTCATGCTTGTATTCTTGTATTCATCTATAATAATAGTACCTGTCGTTATGAAGGACGTTTACTATAAGGCGACCACTGAAATTTTAAAAAATCAACATTTTGCTAAGTACATGTGTTTTTTTTTCTACGGAACAACTGTTTTAGGACCGGAAGAAATAACACTAAATCAAAATCGGAGTTGTTCTTATCATAGTGAAGGGGTTTTTCTAGAAGCCGAATTTTAAAATCTGAGGCCGTTCTCACACTGGTCTGAGCCAGGTAAAGTTGCACTCTGAGTGCGCACTGGGCCTATCTTCTGAACGCGACAATTACAGTCAAAACGAGTTTCCACGCGGGAAATTTGACGCTTTTTCCCACGCAACTTTGTGAGAAATACGCCTAAAGCAATCTTATCCCAACTTTCTGGTGTACTGGAATTCATGTAAATATTCTTTCCCTTGCAGTACATCCAAAAAGAGCTGCCCGGTAAAGTGGAAGCCGATCCGGACGCCTTCATGAATCTGTCATACTCGGTCAAAGTAAACCCCAAGAAGATGAAGAAATTAGAAAAAGAATACACGGTCATCAAGACTAAGGAGCAAGGAGACATTGCTGTGCTGAGGGTAATTGACTTGTACTTAACTAGCTGCGTCCTACGGTTTCTCCCGCTATAGAGAAAAGTGGCCGAAATGGTGGTGTAGTGGTTTGCCCGTCACATCTCGTTTCCCGACGGGGCAAAAAGTGAGCTTCAGATAGAGAGGAAGTATGAATGGGAAAATTGATGAAGTATACGAGATGATGAAAGAAAACTAATTGATATTCTGTGTGAAAGGGATGTGACACCACTTCGCACAGACCCTACACACACAGCCTATTTCGTCCGAATTCGTGTTAACTTCCTGTGTGAAGCTAACACGAATTCGTTTAATGTTCATCACAATATCCTAACAAGGGGAGAATTAAAGTTAAATTAAATTCAGGGTCAAAACAGTCATAAAACTGGTCCGAATATGGGGACTTTACTACAGGAACCATCAAACTTCGGGCAATTCGTCCGGACTTCTCAAAACAAGACCAAGCAACATCTTAAAGCTCAACCAAGCACCTCCGTTTTAGGGAGGAAGTAAGGTGTAACAGATCACTACATGCTACCGGTGTCCCACCACTGAACAGGCACGCCACCAAAAACCAAGGGAAAGGCGTTTAGAGAAGGACACGCCTTCTCTGGCTATATCACTTAACACCGTAATCAAATACACATGGGAAACAGATTGTATACGAGACAGGAAGAAAGTGTGAGAAGTATGATTGACTTTGATATTGTGGATGAATGATTGATAAAGAATGTGCTGAATAATCGGCAAACAGCTGTACCACCATTGACACAGGAGGAATAACTGGATGAAAAGTGTGGCTAAAGAGATAGTGTAAAAAGAAAAGAGAAATGATTTGATAGGAGGTTATCTGACGACTTGTGGAACAACGTTGAGTTCTTTAAGTCTCTAATTACTGCCAGGGGTAATAAGACCTTGCAGCTGGACAAAATCAGAAACCAGGATAGAGTTGCGACAAAATTGTTATTCAAAGTCAAAGGCAAGATGTTTTTATTCAATTTAGGTATCAAAGATCTATCTATGAACGTCAAAGTATTAGTACAGAACAAATTATTTAAGAGTTAAAATGTCTGAAATTAGGCAAGGCTGCAGGCCATGACTGGATTACAGTCCAGATGGAATGTGCTAGCAGGATTTGGGAGACAAAATGGGATGTATGGATTATATCCTCTCCTTACGAAGTAAAACCAAATTTGTTTTGGCTAAAAGTCTTTAAAGGGTTTTGCACATTCTTGGTATTGGAGATGAATGACTGAGCGGTGAGGAAGGAATTGTGGTTGACATTGATTATGTATGGAGAGAACAGTGTCATGATATTAGCACTGAAATTACTCTACGAGAGTTCCAATGCTTGCGTCATGATAAACGGAACTTATAAAGACTGGTTTGTCATCGAAAAAGGTGTTAGACAGGATTGTGTAGCCTCATCAGAGCAGTTCAATCTAAACATAGACATTTGTGTGAAAGATTTAAAACAAAGTATGAATAGATGAGGTAACTGTAACATGTTTGCTTAGTATCAGAGGCCAGGTCACAGGTCGCTATTCCATTGAAGTTATTGATTATAGAGAAATCAAGATAGTTTTTGAAGTGTTGTATTTTATTTCAGTGCCTCCGCCAAGAAAACCGTCTACTCAAGCAGCGCGTCGAGCTTTTAGAGAAGGAGAGCTCAGCCCTCGCCGAGAGACTCGTGCGAGGGCAGGTGGACCGCGCCGAGGGGGAAGAGGAGACTTTCGCCCTCGCGAGAGAGGTGCAAGCTCTCAGGCGGGCCAACGTTGACTCGCAACAGAGGCTTGCTGTTGCGCAGGACGAGATACGCTCGCTCGAGATGACCATAGCTGAGGTAAGCTTCACTCTATCAGACATAGTGTAGACTCACAAAGAGGTGCAGCTTCCCAGGTGGTCCCAGATGAGATATCTTGGGATATATCGAGAGATGAGTTATAGTTATAGATGAGTTATAGATATCTCGAGATAACCATCGCTGAAATCTGAACCATCATCTATTTAAGGTTCTATTTACAAGGGTCAATAATTGACCAAGCAAAAGCATATAAAACTTTGCAAACACATTTATTTCCTGTGACAATACAACATTATTATGTTATAACCATTTAACTTATCTTTTTTTTTACACTGGTACTTGTTCAATTTGTTTGTAATATTTTATTGTCTTAGAAAACTTACAGCTAGGTACATAACCGACGTAAAGACTCATGGAAGTAAAAGAAGCGACAGATGTGTGAAAAAAGGTGGTCTCTGCGGGAAAGAGGTGTGATTATACTTATGTATTGTAGGCATGTATTTGTATGTAGGTATATAATTCGCGAAAGTTGTGTGAACGGTGTTAATTTAGTACCAAACGCAAACTATCTATTTTTTTTAATTATTTGAATTGGGTACCCATAGGGATATATATGGATAGAAAAAGTATAAACTAAAAAACATACACCGATTTTCATCAAACATAGCTAAGAACACTTCCAACTAATTCACCTTTCAAACAAATAAACATCGCTTCATCCGTTCGGGAGATACGATGTCACATACAGACACACACACACAGACACGTCAAACTTATAATACCCCATCGTTTGTGCGTCGAGGGTCAAAATACAGTAAGGCAATTTTAATGGGAGCAAAGGGCGGAAATGCACAAAACACCCCAAGCGGGACTTATCGCCCTCACCTCGAATAAGAAAAGAGGGTAATTATAACAACAATAATTGTAACATAACATATCGTCACGCCTTTCCCCCGAGGAGATTGGCAGAGGTGTAATGCAATGCACACTTTGATATGATATTCAGTCCCAAAAGTGACAGGGAGCGAGCCTGTCACCATACGAGTACATCGGGCCCCAGTCATACAGCAGATGACATTATGTTCACACAATGAACATATTAGCGCGTGCTCTATCATAGCTCGTTATTAACAATCGTAATAACTATAATTTCCAGAACAACTCCCGGCAGAACTCGCTCGAAGGCACAGAGAGCTCGACAGCCAAAGGCGAGGAGCTGGCGCGCTGTCTCCAGCGCGAGCTGGTGCGGGCTCGGCTGCACGCGGCCGAGCGGGAGGCCGCCGAGCGGGAGCTGACGGCGCGCATCGCCGAGCTCGAGAACGAGAACAAGAGCCTGCGCAGGCAGCGGGTAGACAACAACGTCGCGCACCTACAGGTGACTATAACAACAACAACAACAACAACAACAACAACAACAACAACAACTCTTTATTAAAAACATAAAATAATTAGCAACAGTACTTAAATAAGGCCTTACTAAGTTTTTAATGGGCGGCCTTATCGCTCAAAGCGATCTCTTTCAGGCAACCTGAATGGACAGGAACATTTATATAATGGAGGCCTAGAAAGTTATAAAACATAATTTTACAAGACGTCAAAAATAATAAATATAAATATACATATATAAATAATAAAAATAATAAAAATAAATAAATAAATACTAATAAGTAGACGAAATAAATGTAATATAAATACTTTAAAAGACTATAGACATATCCCCCGAGGGAGCTGGCCGAGGTGTGATACAACACACGGTATTCAGTCGCGAATGTGAGGGAGCGAGCCTGTCGACATACACCGGGCTCCAAGTCCGGGTGACTATAGATGGTTATAAAATTTAATCGTCATATTTACACTATTTTCGACTTGATATATTTTTGTCACTAAATTACTTTTTTTATATGCATTCTGATTTAGGAAATATTCATGTTTAGTAATCAAAAGCATGATTGTCGATTGAATACACTAGAGATTTAGAGGTTAGCAGCCAGTCAATTATAAAACCGTAAACTGTATTAATATCGTTTAATTTTAATTTAATTTTACATGTGTAGTTTTTAGTGTAAGGTATTTGTAATATAGGCCAATATAATAATAAAATTAAAGTTAATATCAAATTCAATTTCTAATTTAAGAACGAATAGTAAAACCATTGGTTATAGATATAAAGGTAAAGTACAAAATACTGCCAATTTTTTGCGTAGATGAATTATTACAAAGTAATAAAAAATCATTTGATCAAAGACAAAATGTGTGTGAAAGCATGAAATTATACACTCACCTTAAATAATTTATAAAATTTTACCTCGAATCGACATTTTCTTAAATTTAGCTGGCTTTATGAAGTTTCTTTCGTTTTAGGACGAGTTGATAGCTGTCAAATTGCGCGAGGCGGAGGCGAATCTCTCTTTAAAGGAGCTGAGGCAGCGCGTAACCGAGCTCTCTGACGCTTGGCAACGACATCTGCAGGTAACGTCACACTATGGTTCGCGCCAAATGAACTGACATAAAAGTTCATTGACCCCTCGACCGGTATATCTATATAAATTACCTTCTATATCTATAAAACCGATGTGTATGTATGTTCCTTAAGGACTGCAAACGGCTGAAGAGGTTTTGATGAAATTTACAGCCAATCATCAGATTATCCCAGCAGGTGATTCTGTGAAGTTTGGTAGTAATCAGATCGACAGAGGAGGTGCAGCTAATTGTATTTGTTAATTTTATCTGAACATATTTAGAATACACTGTGTATCTCTAAGCGGAAATATTCATTGTACCCATAATTATGTTTCAACTTTGAGGAAAAAAACAGCTGTTCCCTTCAATCAGATATAGATAGATTTCAAGTCTCAATATCAAAAACCAACCTGAAATCACCTTGAAAACTAAGCCTAGATAGCAATAATCTATAAAAACATACAATTTGGGCACTGCATACACAATTACCCTGTACTGATACAATAAATTTAAATGATCCCAGGAACATAGACAAGAAGTGCCAGTTCCGGTGCAATCAAACGTCGTGTCAGACATAATGGCGACGCCGAAGAAGCTTCTGCGCGCTTGGGAGGGCCGCTCTACCGACGTGCAGAAAATAGAGGAGGAACTCATGTCCACCAGGATCAAGGAGGTCGAGGCCCTCACTGAACTTAAAGAGTTAAGACTGAAGGTAAGTCCTTTTGTTGTTTTTTATTGTCCCTACCAAGGTGGTTAATCCGGTGGTTAAATGGTCGTCCGGCGAAGTGGGGGTGTTGTATTATACCTCTGCCAGCCTCCTCGAGGGCAAGGCGTGACGATATGTATAAAAACATAAAATAATACATAAATAACAAGAAAGTAGCGTTTTTTTTCTACAAAACCGGGCCCAACTTAGCATAATGCCGGCTGTAGACAACCGGCGCTGGTATTCCGTTGGGACCGGCAGGTGACGTTACGCACGGACGTGCGTACAATGTGCGTTCAAGTATCAAGTATTTATAAAATACGTTCAAGTATTTATAAAAAATAATGTTAAAAAATTTTGAAACAAAACTGAATAAAAAGACAATAGAAAAAAAACTAAGTGGCTATAGAAGTGTTTATAAGTGTATTTTGTGTGTCTTGCTTTATGTGTGTGTGTATTGTTTGGCTATCTCTATGTGTGTGTATGTTTATCTGCCTGCCTATCGTTCTATCTACCTGCCTGTTTGTTTATCTATTTATCAGCCTGCCTGTCTGCCTATCTGGCTACCTGCCTGTATGTGAGTCTTACTACCAGCCTTTATGTCTATCTGCCTGCCTTTCTGTCTATATGCATACCTGTCTGACTATCTACCTGCATGTCTGTCTATAAATCTGCCTGCCTGCCTGTCTGTTCATCTGCATGCCTATAACTTTGTCTATCGGCCTGCCCATCTGGATGTCAGTGTCTGTCTGTCTAGGTATGCGTGTCTGTCTATGAGCGTGTAAGAGCAACCAGCACACGGTCGAGGATTTGTTAAGAAATTAACTTTCGGGACGTCATATTCCAAATCAAACTGTTATTTATCTAAAAGTAACTTTAATTTGCATTATATTTTCAGGTGATGGAACTAGAAACTCAAGTCCAAGTGTCGACCAATCAGCTACGGCGACAGGACGAGGAAGCGAGACAGCTTCGGGAGAATTTAGACGCTTCGCTGCAACGCGAGAGAGCGCTGCAGTCGCGCCAAAGAGAGTTCCAACACAAATACTCTGACTTAGAGAGCAAGGTACTGTCAAGTGATAGAACTAAGAAACTGGCTGATTGGTCCGTGTATCGACCAATCAGCAAATCGCTATAGAAAAAAAGAAGCAAGATAGCTGCGGGAGAATTTAGATGCAACGCGAGAGAGTGCTGCTGTCGCGCCAGAGAGAGTTCCAGCGCAAATACTCTAGCTTAGTGAGCAAGGTATTGTAAGTGATAGAACTAAAGAACCAGCTGATTGGTCCGTGTATCGACCAATCAGCGGTAGCCATGACATATACGAAGAGAGGCAGATGCTAGAGAATTAACATGCACGAGAGAGGATGCCGCAGTCGCACCAGAGAGAGTTGCAGTGCAAATATTCTGACTTACAAAGCAAGTTACTGTCAAGTGATAGAACTAAACAACTGGGTGATTCATTCAACAGGAGTCATCTAAAGTGAAATGTTTTTCAGTAACAGATCAGATTTCGGAAATTATTTTCTATTACATTTTACCACATTTAAAAAACATTTTTTATAAGATTAATTTGTAATTTCCAGGCAAAATACGATTCTATGCAAGCGAACATAAGAAACATGGAAGATGCACAGAGAATAGCCGAGCTCGAGACCGAGGTGTCTGAGTATAAACTAAAAGTAAGTAGGTACTTACTTTAGTCCTAACTCCTAGTTTAGGATATTCAATTTAATTCAATTTGTTTATTCAAACCATAGGATATTCCACCACTCGATAACGTCACATTTTACAATAAATGGATACTAATCCTACTATCCCAATTAGTATTATAAACTAACTGCGCCCCGCGACTTCGTTCGCGTTCATTCAGATGATAACTAGTGTTAAAGCATTTTATGCTTTAACACTATTTATACCAACAGACAAACACACAAAGTTACTCTTTGGATACTATTTACATTTAAATAAAACCTACCTCGTGTTATACTTTAACTAATTCTCAACATCATCATCGAAATCCTACTATCGTCTACATCTAATCCTGAAAAGAGTTCCGACAACGAACTTATGAAGAGTTCTGTCAGATTTACTTTCAATTTTGCAACAAGTGAAGATATGACGCGTAATTTCCAGAACGAAGTGATGGCGACTGAAGGCGAGCTCCGGAGCAGCAGCTGCGAGGACTCGGAGCGAGTCCGCGAGCTGCAAGAACAACTCGCTGAAATGCAGGCCGAGGTAACGCTATAACCACGTTAATCAAAGTCAAATTCAAAGTCAAATAACCACGTTAATCAAAGTCAAATTCAAAGTCAAATAACCACGTTAATCAAAGTAAAATTCAAAGTCAAATAACCACGTTAATCAAAGTCAATTTCAAAGTCAAATAACCGCGTTAATCAAAGTCAAATAACCACGTTAATCAAAGTAAAATTCAAAGTCAAATAACCACGTTAATCAAAGTCAAATAACCACGTTAATCAAAGTCAAATTCAAAGTCAAATAACCACGTTAATCAAAGTAAAATTCAAAGTCAAAGTCAAAATGTTTTTATTCAATTGGGTATCAAGGATACACTTTCATAAGTGTTTCTTCAAATGTTTTATAATAGACTCGACCGCCTTAAAACGCTTTAAATATCTTGCATATTCAGTCACTTATATGAGATCGGATATTCGAATACATATTTACCTAAACTGATTTGTCAGGCTCGCCCATTGTCACATTCGGGACTGAATATCGTCCGACGAAATGTAGGTGTTGTATTACACCTCTGCCAGTCCCTTCGAGGTAATTGCGTGACGATTGCTATGTTATTTACCTAAACTTCTATTCCGCATTCTAAAACGACGCTCAGTCATGAATCTTGATTTAAAACTGGTTTTAATTATAGAATATAGTAAAAATAAAATAAAAAATAGTAAAGCGTTGTATAGAATGCGGCTCTTAAACCCCCTTAGCAATAAACGTTATATCTCTAGTACCTCAGAGTAGTTTTACAGTGTTATGTTTTAATATTTCTTTTAAATTTTATAACTCGATCGAAAAAGATAAAACTCTGTATAACTATTATTTATACGTAAAGTTATACATATTCTTGCTAAGAGGGCAGGGGTTTAGTATACTGTGGAGAGCACTTCTTTCATCAAAAAATTCCGCGTTTCTGTAATTGGTGGATTTGAGATTTACTATTCGTTTAGGATTTAGGACCTTTGAAAGCCGGATTTGTCTTAAGTTAGTGAAATGTTTTCATACTAACACATGGGGGAAATTCAAATCCAGATCTATACCTTCTTCACTACTGGCAGAAATATGTGAACTTTAGGTAGTTATGTGTACGAATATCCGATTCCTACCTAAATCATACATTATTACTTTTTAACCACCAAAAAAGAAATAAAACGTTTTTTTAATTTCAGCCTTGTTCGGACTATGTTAGAAATTTAGTTAAGTACTAAGGGCCGTATTCGAAACAGCGCTTTGTCGTAAATCTCGATTAAAAACTGTATTTATAAATGCTAATAGTAGTTTTAAATCGAGTTTCAAGTCTGGGCGTGTTTTAGCTGGCGGGCCTAAGTTACTAAAGAACTCAGCTAACATTTTGCCGTTTGCACACATTTACTAAACTAACTAGTGCGAACTAGGCTATAGGGCCCGCGATCTAGAGGCACATACCGGCTACCGTTCGGAATACACCTTCCGCGTGCTTCGATACCAAGCTCAGAGCTTGGTTACTAAATTAATAATATGTTGTACGATATTGAAGCTTATGATAAAACATTTAAAAACTTTTGAGTTGCTTATTATCATTTTGTACAATAGTAGTTACATTCCTAGGTGTTTTTTTTTTGGTATAATAAAAAGCGATTATAGCCTAGTTGAAGAAGGCCCGCCTCTCAAGCCAGAGGGAGCGGGTTCGATCCCAGACGGCACGCACCAATTTGTTCATTGTGAGAACATATGTGCGTATTGTATGTCATCTGCTACATGACTAACGCTCGGTATATGGCAACAGGCTTGCCCCCTGTCACATTTGGGACTGAATATCGTCCGGTGAAGTGTGGGTGTTGTATTACACCTCTGCCAGCGTCTTCGGAAGAAAGGCGTCGCGATGTTATGTTATAATAAATAGTAAAATAAACTAAATCCCCTTCGTAAGTGGACTCGATTTTTGGGCAACTTTGAAGTCGTCTGTCAGGCATTTTCGGTCATTTGTGCGCTGGCAGCCTTGGATTTCCTTTTTTGACAACGCATTTTTTGGTCATTATAAAGTAGTTGTGTATTATCAACATCTTTACAGTAAACTGCTCTTCAGTTGGCAGACATAAAACCTGTATGCGATCTGAAATAGCAAGCTTGTGTTTTATGTCTTCTCTTCTCAGTCGCAAATTGCGCTGCCAGTCCAATCTATGATACAGTCATGAGTTTAATTTGCATTACTTGCTGTGTTCCGCAGATTTACCTTGATTGTTAGCTCTCTCACAAGTTTCTGGTATTATAATAACCCTACATCTTTCTAGTTGTAACTTGCCAGATTTCATGAAATCGAAAGATGTAGTTTTCAAACAACAATCAAATTAATGGTTAAAATATGAAATGCTGTTTAGACTAATTTGCAGTACGCGTATTTTCAGTTGATTTAAGAATTCTGACTCATGGAATAATCATGCACTCTGCTCATACGAACTTAGTTGGCAGGTCATGCAAAAGTGTGAGATATTCGGTTCGTGTTGATTTTGTATTCATTTGTCTATGGCTGTCAATAAATATTTAAACGTCGTTACTACAAGTGAAACAACAAAACATGATTTATTTGCGTTTTATAAAGTAGGTAAACAAAAGACAAAACCCACTTGTTCAAATATGAAACATAATTCATTCATATTATAGTAAAATTTTGTAAAAAAGTAAGTACATATTATTTTTGACAATATACCTTTATTCAAAATCGTACCTATCTTTCTGTCTATAATTTAAAATCTTTGATTTTTTCAATGTTCAAAACTCTATTAATACCAACAAATCACTAATTAAGCGTCGCTTGTCTAACTGATCTGCTGTAAATTTATTATCTATAAAAAAAATCTTCGCTCGCAGATAAGCATGATATGCGAAGCCTAATAACAGAAATGAGTTAAAAAATCAAGTGTAAAAAAATAGAAAAGCTATCATCAAATGATCGGGACAAGTACAGCTGTCATCCGCTGCGATGCTTGCAATGCCACACAAAGCCTAAATCATAATATAAATGTACGTATAATTGATAGGTGAGAAATCACTAACCAGCTATATATTTTAGTTGGAAGCGAATGAAACTAGATGGCGCTTTTCATACACATAATTCCGTACAGCTAAAACACCTCCACGCCAAACACCAGTCTAACATAAACTCCATTCCATTTTCGAAATCCCTTTGATGTTCGTTAACTTACCAATAGCGTCACAACTCACGTTTCGATAGCAGTCTTTCAATGACTATGTTCGATTGTATGACGAAAAATTGTCGACTCTAAAAATGATGCCATCCTTTTCCGACATGTAAAACTTGAAAACACACAAGTAATTTTGGTGTTGTCACGTTGGTTGGTTAGGTTCAGACCTTAGAGAGTGAAATGTAAATCAAAGCGAACCTTCATCGAATCTCGATAGTTACTGCACCCGTGAAAAGGTTATAGGAATTAATGTATGCTTTGTGCAGGCTCACATGTACATAAATAAAATTAAATGAACACGCATCGTCTGCCAACATTCTGGTAATATTTCTCTACTACTTTTTGTTCTAAATTATTTATAGGGCCCCTTTAAAATTTGCGCGGACGCCTGTCGCGTGCATCTGCGCCGTGCAGCCGACTGCTTCGTCGCGCATCTGAAAATCCTTTACACGCGCGTGAGCCATATAGCGCTGCACAATTATTTTTCAAACACGAGCGAGCGTCCGCGCGTATTTTAATAAACACCCTTAACGTTCAAATGCAAGGTTTATTGCATTTCGATTGCATCGCTATTCATATCTGACACATTTCATTGGAAATTTCCACAATCATTGCTTTTGGGGTTCATGTTCTGATACATGTTGTTTGGCACTGCACAGTTTCCGACACCCGTCACCACTCCGGACACAGCCCCGGAAATGGCTCGAGTAAGTGGAATAATCGATCTGATGTTTGTTTAGTGTGTTAACATATGAACATATAACGAAAAGTTTG
Organism: Peribatodes rhomboidaria; assembly: GCA_911728515.1. Lineage (NCBI taxonomy): Eukaryota > Metazoa > Arthropoda > Insecta > Lepidoptera > Geometridae > Peribatodes > Peribatodes rhomboidaria. The sequence goes on from OU452166.1 coordinate 19,625,865, forward strand.
CCTATAGAGGTTAGGGGAAATGGATGGAACAGGACACTTTTTCGGTTAGGTTTCTTAGATTGAAATCAAAAGAGATGCAGATTCATACTCTCGCTTCCAGATAGAAATAATAGAAACGACTGCCTGTCATCTGTCTAAGTAATGTATTGTATTACAGCTTAAATTTAAATGAAAGTTCATGCTAACACACTAAACTTCCGAATTGTAACTTACGTACGTATATTAGTGTCTTTGTGCTAAATTACACCAGAAACGTAGCAGTTTTTGTATAGGCCTAGTGACAATGGTAATCGTGTGTTATATTGCTCGCTTGTACGACGTGAGTATGTTAGCACGAAGGGGATGACACACGATGGCCACTACCGCTACGCTTATTCATTTAAGTCCACGGTTTCTAACATTGTATTTTCTCATATCTAATTATTTTCGCATTGGTATTTAGAAATTAGTACTATGGGGAACATGGTTTGTTTTATTGTTGATTCGATTTTTCGCGCGTTATGCGCCTTAGGCCGTTCACTCATGTCGCAAGCTTGCAACCAATGTGTTATGTCATCTGCGGTGTTTTTCATTGTTGTGGTGACGGTATTTTTCATACAGTGGGCGGTTTTTACATTTGTCGGTGCAGTATTATAAGATTCTGTGGCTCTTAGTACGCAGCTCTACGCAACGCGCTTTTCAGCGGACGAGCCAATGACGTCGTAGAGATGCGTTGTCAATGTTATGTACCTCGTGCGCGTGAAAAAGCAAACATGTTGCGTTGCGCGTGTGCAGTGCCTTAATCGCTTTGAGGCTCACTAAACCATAAAAACAATAATAAAACAAATGATGAAACTTTTATTACTAATTTGCTCGTAGTGAAACCGTGATTGTTTTAAATAGTGCACTTTAAACTTTAGCTCGGCTTGGTACAATGTTTGTTGCCTACACGCATGCTTGCATGGGGTTAAAATTTTCCATTACTTTTACTGAGAATAGTGGTGTGCCGGTTTGTTTAAAGCATCCTCTAAGCTAAACCTACTCTGAAAGGACTAATTATTTTTCTAGTTTAGACTCCTCGTATTTATTTTCCTTTGTCCAGTGTTGACTCTTATTGTCAAAAATAATATTAAGTATTTTTTTTTAATAATTGTACAGCACGCTACTATTTTATATTTTTCATGTAATAAAATTTACTTTGTTATGAAAAAACTTAAACCTTGGATTAATGAATGTTGGCATGAGTTTGCTTCTCCCTTTTTTATTATTTGATTGTATGCTAAATAACATTGATAATTCCTAATTCAAAAATATTTCTTAATCCAAATAGATGACATGGTTATCTAAGTTAATGTCTAAGTTAATGTTGTCAACATAGTTTAAAGGTTGCCGCGTCATTAAGTTTAACGTCATGAAGTATTCAAAATCGGTTTATTATGACAAAGCGAGACGCTAGAGAGATTAGTCAGGTCCTACTAACCGAGCATGCATTGCGACCCACACTTCTATCTCGCTCTGGCTGCTTAGCTTACCACGCTCCAGACTGAAATAGAAGCATGCCTTTTGTGACATGATCGATCAGTGGGCACCTGGCTATAGACATAGCAGGCCAAATTCTAAAGGATTCAATTGACAGATCTATACTTACTAAAATGTTATTATCTTTGTTACTCCGGCCTTCTAGACAAGGACATCAATAATTTTAGTCAGTTTAAATCAATCAATTAAGCCTTTAGAACTGGGCCCATTTCGCATGCTATCGTTTCGCAAAGCCTAAAGTGTTTATTGTATGACAGGTGCGGAGGCTAGAGGCGTGGAGAGCTCGCGAGCTCGGGCACACAGCCCTCAGCCGCGCCATCTCCGTTGAAGAAGACCTGGAGGAAGACGATAACCTGAAACTCATCCTGCGCCGCGAATCATCCACGTCCCTGGAATTGGCGCCCGCACCGCGCAAAACTTCGTAGCAAAGCGACTAAACCCAGTCTCACTAGCTAGGATCGCACAAGACCTACAGACCACAACCTCTTGAACCGCGTTAAGAGGGTAGGAGAGCAGAGCGCCTAATTTTAGTGCAATTTGAGTTTGATTTGCGATTTTATTCGCTTTTTCTTAACAGTCGCTACTGCTGCAGTAATAGCTATGTGTAGCGACTCCATTCAAATGAAGCTGCTCTACCCCAAAGCCTGCTGGAGCCTAAAACTTATATTTAACACTGACTTTTATTATTTCTATTTTTATTGTAAATGTAACATTGTGTCGGTTCAAATAAGGATCATAAGAGTTTGTGGTGAACCTCCGGGCTAATTCTACTTATACAAGCCAGAAACGCAAATCCTAGCATAGTTTGAAATCGGTTTTTGAGTGTTGATTCGTTACATTGGTAGCGATCAGTGGTATCGATTTTGTTGTATAATTCAAAACGAATCTGACAATCCTTATTTTTATTTGCATCTCTTTTTATTTAAGTATGAAAAAAGAGGATGCCAACTATTTTAAAGTTGTCAAATTTAGTTTAAAACGCCAGAATGGATGTCAATGAGTTCTATTTAACGGTATGATATTGGCTTGACACGTTATTATTGACTTGCAGGAATGCTCGAAAACTTATTTAAAAAGTTAAATTTTACCTTACTGTCTCGTCTTTTAAGAAAAGTTGTTCCATGTTTGAGCTTTCTCCATTGTGTTATGTGTATAGAACAGTCTCTTTGTCAAGCGGTTAATGTAACAGTTCGAGTTTAGTCGCGGATTTTATACTACTATTATTGTAACCAGCTTAAGATCAATTTTTTCGTTCTGGCAAGTTTAGCCAGGACAGCACGACATCGTTAAATTCTGACCACTAAAAAAGACGCTCGCCATACTAAAATGCGTATCATCGTGAATCGCGTCGAAACGGCCCTAAAGGAACCGCGTAGTCTAATATTTTAGACCAATTAAAGTGGTTTACTACGACTGTTTCTCAAGAATATTTACGACAGCGTTTTGGTAATTACTCTTGATCTGTAAAAATTTCTGTTTCCTAATTCTATACTTTTTAATACTCTTCACTTTTTCTGATATTGATTTTACGCAAATAAAGGATTCAAGTACAGATTTGCAGAGTAGTACTATAAAATTCGCCACAGTTACGTTATTTTTTTGCCAAAAATGCTGTTTTTGAAGATACATGACATATTTTGAGGCATTTTCTCAGTCAATCGACATGGACTAAGTTTAAATTTTACTGACTAACTCCAGGGATTGTATCGTTACTTAATGTACGTGTAGTTTTTATACTTATTGGCATAAAACATTAAACTTATAGCAATAGTGACATATCTTCCAAGCAACCGTTTTTAAAATTTAAGGTAAGGGCTTACTATCTAAGGAAGTTTCAAATAGTGAAATTTCGTATAGTGATCTTGAGTAGCAAGGACATGGACGCATCGAATCGAGTAGACAGTATCGAATGTAAGCGATCGAAATTGATCGATCGATCGGCCTAGGTCGGTCCTGATCGATCGAGCGCGCGTAATAGAGTCCTTAAAGGCAAAAAATTGAAATTTGATGAAAGTTACAATGACAAAACAAAACTGTCGTTTTGACTAAACCATTAACAATCACGGCGGAGCGGAAATATATTAAAATAGGCCTCTGCATAAATGTTATAAGGTCGACTTTCAAATGTCTGGCCTCCGCCGTAATTTGGACAATCAGCGTAGCGTAAAAGATCAAATGTAACTTTTTCTACAGATATATTGGTCTTTGACCACTCATGATGCCAACCAATAATTAATACATGTAACTTACTTACTATACATCATATACTTTATTACAACAACCTCTTATTAGAATGTAACCTTTTTATAATGTGTGTAGATGATTTATGATACAGGTAGTCTTAGATGTAGAATTTGATGTTAGAAGTTGGAAGTGGGTAAGCTTACCTTCCGAAACTAAAATTAAAATTGTAGACAATGGTTTCGATTATGTTGTACCGTTTCCTAAACTTCATTCACAACTCCAAAATTGTTGCCATAATTTTTTCGACTGTAATTTGACGCAAATTTTGATGTTGACGAATGAGTTTTGTTACGAGTACAACAGAATCGAGTCCAGTAGAAGAATTTAAAGACATGCTTAGTAGATACACGCATTATTTCTTCGATGGAGTGCGTATTTCGCTATAGGTCAAGTGGATATCAAACTGCTCCCGAATTTCTTCTCAAATGGGTATTCTTCCCTATCATGTTTTTCTTTAAAAAGTTAAACTTTTTATCTAAAAACTTTTGAAACCTTTAATGTTTTGACTATGTTCCGCTGATGGGAACTGCCACATGTGTGAGACCAAAGTTTTCTACAGCTGATTAGCTTATCGAGCCTCTATGCACAAGAAGGTGAAAATAATTTTGAAAAAGTTTCAAAAAAAATTGGATTAGAATCCGCGTAGGTGTACATTTTGTTTGTGTTTGATTCATTCGTAGCGCGCCGCCGACTTATTAGTCAGAATTAACAAAAAAAAAAAATACACTACGTAATGATATTATTTGGATACTGATATTTGACTCCAATACTTCTAAATACCTAGGTACACATACAGGCTTTTTTACAATTTACCAAAAATCATAATGGAAAAATGATGAGACCTGCGACGAGTTTTCTGTGAATTAAAAGTAAAGGGTCACATTAAATATTTGACGTTTAAGTATCTAAATTGCGTGTAAAATACAAACATTCCAATTCGTGTTTTATGTATTTATCTACAGTAAAGGGCGATTAGGTTAATACGTCAGCAGGAAGCTTTAGCCCATCTGAAATCGGCTTGCTTCGATTTTTAAGAGCGCTTTGTCAGTTCATAATAATAATAATAAAATAATAATAATAAAGCCCATTTATTTCCCATCTCATTATTACATGCATTAAAATAAAAAAATCAATTAAAAATTCACATGCATTTTTCCTTAAAATATAACAGATTTTAAAAATTTTGCTTATTATTCTGTTCGCACGAGTTTAATTTTTAATCACTTTCGTCTTCATTTTCTTTGATTGGAACCCCTTCTCGGGTATAGGCCTCCTCCAGCTTGTCAGTTCATAGAGGTGTTAAAACCAGTCGTTTTGTCGTACAGTGCATTACTTTCGAAGCTGTGCTGACATCTCCTACTTTATAATGTTTTTAGATAAAATCGCCGATTCTCTATGCCGAGGACAAAAACCTGACGTTTAAACTAACAGTGAAAGACCGAGACAACGCTATACAACACCGACATTAGCCGATTGTCTCACTCTTTCCGACGAGCGACCATAATCGCTGTTTACCGTAGTTAGTTGATGAGAATAACTATTGTAGGTAAATATTTTTGGGTTGTGTGGTATCGAATATAATAGTGAAAAATGAATGAAAAGTGAATTTCTGTGAAGCACGCCAATGTGATGCAGGGATGGCAATATTAAGTATTTTTGAGAATATTATGCGTACTTATTTAAATTATCCTTTTGTTTTATTAGATTTTAAGATGAAGTATTTTTGTATGTATTAATTTATTATGCGTCATTGGACTATTATTCATATACTACGTACTAGAGGTGACACCGCAGTAGATTGCAATGTTCAATATACCTCACCTTACTCACTAAAAACTAAAACTGCTCTTATTGATCTTGTATTAGGTTAGGTACATAAATGTGTCGGAGTTTGTACTATAACTACGATACACTGCCCTATATTTTTGCTAATAATATAGGACATGTGATCACACGAGTCACTGAGTGAAGAGTGGTAAGGTTAGATCACTGATGGTGACAAGTCCTGCGTCATCTCTAGTACGTCGTACATAGTATCTCAATGTTATGTGTTAAATACTCAATATTTTACATGATTAAGCAGCACCAAGCACTGGATGCACATTTGTATTAAAATATTATTTTAAAACAGATTTTTTAAATAATTTTAAATGTATCTATCGATGGCTACGGTGGAACTGACAATTATATTTTTGTAACAGATTTAGTTAAGTGAGAACGGCCCATTGTCAATTACAGTTTTTTTTTTCAACCGTAACAATTATAAAGTTTGTACTTACAGATACAGATAAAAAACACATTTATCTGTACCTGTGAATAACACTATTTACTTATTTTTAAAACTCTTATGCATAAACGTTCGGTAAGCCAATTCGATGCTATAAAATGATCTGTCAGTTTCTCGCTGGCTACATATGTCGTGCGTGCAAGCGAGACAAAAATTAACAATCAAAATACTTATCGAGCTATTATGCGTACGAGTTTAAATAAATTAATAACAATAACCTGTTTAAGGCTGTTACCACACAGTCGATCGATAGCATCGACCATTGGCAGAATGTAACAGTCGTCATCGATCGACCACACCATCGATCGATGTCGACTTTTTCATCGCCCGTGGCTCGACCGATGATTAATCAACGTTTTATCGACCGGTATCCGGTGATCAGCCAAAGCTACCAAGCTGGTCCGTCGACGGTTGGTATTGGCATCGTCCGTAAGGTAACACCTTAGAGAATTTTTATTAACATAGATCATAATAACTGTCAATTGAGACCTTATGAAGTAATACTAAACTAAACTAAAAATAGCGAGGCAAAACTTCGTGCAATACAAACAAGCCAAATATTTTGTTTTTCTGTTAATGTTTAAAACTCCAGATGCCTGTTTCAGAATATTCATTAGCGATTGATTGCAAAAAAATATTATGTAATAGTTCTTCAAGCAAAGACTGAACAGTAAAGATATTTAAAACTATGGATGTTGGGTCTAGTACAAAGGTTTCAAAATCACGTGTTCACATATAGATTATTAATTTAGACTCTTCACACGTCGTCGTCAAAATAATGCGTAATTATTTGTAAATAATTAAATTACTTACTGTTATCTTAAATTACTTAATTTTCGGTTGTTTTCCTGACCCGAAATCTGTAGTTTTAATATCTCTGATCACTATTTCTAATTTCAATTTTTCATAAATTCTATTTACGAGTACGTCAATCAACACACTGCAATATTGTGACATACAATATTGCGTTGTATATTATTGTCTCTCTGTCGAAATACGACAAAATTACATTCTGAAACAAAAACCCAATTCGCTATTTAGGTAAGAACATAGAACATTCCTTAGTGTGTATAGGTATTGATGTAAACAGCGGGCCAAGTGTGAATATTGTAATGTGTACATACGTTTCGAATTCCATACTAATTCGAAAACTCGAAACGTGTATGGGATTCCGGGCCACTAAAATATAATCTGAGCGAAGGTTCGTTTCTAGAACTGGATAAACAACACATACATATGCATACTTAGCTCCTATGACTACTACATAAATGTTACTTATTTTAGTATTAGTTAAATGCTACAGTATTTTTTATTTTGATGATTTAAAAGATTGTATTATAAAAAAAAGTGAATGTTTTTACTGGAGGTCGCTGTTTAGTCTAGACCAGAGCAAAAGATTCTACCTCTAGAAATAATTCAGAGCTAGGAGCTAGCTGTAGATTGTAAGTAGACTCTTGAGCTCAGGGAAGGATTGGATTAACGTCGCTTGACCAATAATGTTGTTTTTATTATTATCGTTTTATACAATTTAATCAGTTTTTAGAGTAAATGGGATGAAAAATATTTTAACACTTGCAGAATAAGTTACATCGCTATTATAATAATAGAATCTATGCTTGGTTATGTTATTTCTATTTAATTTTAAATTAAATTATTTTTTATTTATTATTGACAAAGCAAAAGTCGAATATTGGCAGCTACGTGCTATGATTTGTAATTTTTTTTTAATTGTATGACTTGGAATAAATGCTATTATTTAACCTTTTTTATTTAGGTTACAATGCATTTGATTACCTAATAAAGCAGATTATCTTCTAAATCCAAATTTCCCAGTTTGCTTTATAGTTAGTGTCTGAATTACAGTTTAATTAATCGTTTTTATTTATTCAATAAACTAAATAATTAACTAAAGTTATTTAATATAGTGATCTTAGATCTATTAAAAAAATATTATTGTTTTAATGGCAATTGCTACATTAATTTAGTAAGCTTAGGCATTTTTATAAACACCCTCAATGTTAGGAAAAATGATGTAGATAATTATTTGTTTTGTACGTCCACGAGATATTCATAATTTTTGTAATTTACCCGTAAGAAAATAAATTACATAGCTGCCTACGTGTTAGATTTCAGGGCCCTATTCTTACGCGTGAGACGTTTTCTGGTCTTTGTCTCTCTCGTTTAAAAAGTTACACGAGTGAGAGTAGCAAAGAAAACATCTCACGCGTCATATCAGGGACCAGTCGGTGTGTAGTTGTCTCTTTATATAATCCAGACATTGTTAACCGGCGCCTAATTTTCGTAAACTCGCCAGAACTGCGGTCAGATTCAGCATTATTATCGCCCGTCACTTTTACTCCAATGGATTTTGTAACAAGAGAGATAGTGACCGAGATAATAGAGTCCATGCATTTTCTGCATGCGTTTGACTGTGAAACTAATGGCATTAACCAGAAGACTAACTTCCAAGTTCTGTGCATTTTAAATTTTACGACAATAAGGCGCCCAGTTATGACTAATATCTACAAAAAGTAAAAAAAAAAACATATTTGTAATAGATAAAATTATTCTGACTAAATCAAGTCTTATATAGTTTACATTTAAATGTAATAAATAGCATACGAACACGCAGCTTTTTTTGTCCGAAATCTTAACAAGTGGCAACGCTCTCGACACGCTAAAAAGCACAGCTCTACACCTAAACTGACTCCAAAGTCTAACGAACCTGCGCAGCGGAGCTTGCATGGGCTAGAGACCAGTTGTATTTCCGCCGATTTTAGATATAATACGGATAGGTTTGTCTCTTTCTAGCGGGATAAACACTGTGGATAGACAATTTGTCCACGGCTCATGCCTGCTGGAAAAACTAGCGCGCATGTTTAATCCAAGAGCCTTATTCAACGCGTAGATATTTATCTCGATCCGTCTTTCTCGGTGAAGTCATCAGTGAGTTGTCTGAGATAAATAACGCACGCACTAGAATCTAGAGCTCAAATGAAAAGGACAAATTAGTGCGTCGTGTGCATTATGCTGAGTCGTCACTGACCGAGCATGGCTCGCGAGTATCTTCTGAGCTTCTAAGTTGCGCTTCTATCTCACTTTTACTGCTTATTTTTATCACGCTTCAGACTGATACAGAAACATGCCTTGCGAGAAATACTCGATCAGTGACGACAGAGTTTTTAGCTTCTAAAATGATATATTTCTGCAGTTTTTGTTCTCGCAGCGTCTCGTGTACTCAGGCTTTATTATACTTACTGAAAAACTTCATGTCAACAAATCATGGACGCAAGTTACATTAAAATAAATTGTCTAGGTTAATTACCACAATTCATACTGTACTCTAATGTATTTTATATGGTAAATAAACTACTTACGTTACACATGGATTTTATTTCAGCTGCATACAGTAAAACAAAAGAAAATACTTTTTTAGTTAGTATACAATTTATTCATTATTTCATCTAAATTAGTTGTAAAAGGCACAATCTTAAAACATTAAGGCGATCTTATTATTTCAATTTTAACAACACCAAGTAAAAATTAGACATTCAAATACATAAAATTACATACAAATTCACTGTTAATTACTACAAACACAGGCATGCTGCGGATTTATTTTAGTTAAGTATCCACAATTTTTATTATGGCAAAAAAAAAACAACTAGATTAACGAACACATTCCACAAACGATTGGAGCCCACACATTGGTAAGATGTTATTATGTTTATTTTTATTGGTCCATTGTTAGGCGCGGCTACTCAAAGCCTTGACATGGCCAATGCTTGCTTTGTTTTGAAACAACAAATCATTTTTTCCTCAAACATTGGTGCATTTTGTTACATTTTACAACAAACAAAATGTTAGGTCTCGTCATATCTATGTAGAGCTAATCTGTAAGTCCTGCAGTATGCTTATTCCTCAAGCCATGCTCTTATATTTTGTAAATAAATTGTACAGCACTCGCAGTGTCGATTTCAGATCGAGATTCACAATATCTGGAAATGAAATATGGAATTTGTTTGAATCACATTATTATTAATACAAAAGTAATTTTAGAAAAGATTTTTCTCTTATATTTACTAGTGCAGAAAATGAAGTTTACCTTCAGGCCTCGCCTTAGGCTTGGCTAGCCCAACATCTTGCATTAGCTCAAACGCAAATGACACATTGTGGACTTTCTGGTCGAAGTCTTGTGGAGTCAGGTGAAAATCGTATAGAGGCACAAAGAAGCCTTCCAGCAAGCCCATGAGCAGTACCAGATAGACACCATCATGGAACTGTGAGTCCAAATCCATTACTTCGAGATTCACTTTGCTCAGATGCTTGTTAACAAACGTGATTAAGGATTTCTTCACAACCTGCAGTTTTTCTGGTGCATGATCAAAGAGAGCATCAAAAGCATCTCTCTCGCATTTCATTCCCAAATCATCGTAGGTAGTTGTGATTGTTTCAATGAATGTCCTGAAATGTAAGTAATTAAGTCAGTAATTATTGTACAAATAGGTAAATGTAGTATATTTATTTGGATTTTGTTTGTTTGTTTGACGGGGCATTATCCGCACTCAGCCACTTGATTGGGCCATGTATCATACATACATCACATATTTATTTGGATATCAGCACTAAATGACTATCCTGAGTAAGCTACGTACATGGAAAAACCTTCATAAACAATTTTTCCCTAGCTTAGCAAAAATGGATGTGAACATACAAGGAAAAAAAATACTTAATTTTGTAGTTGATAAATTCATTGTAGTTTGTCTCATTATTACCTGTGTGACAGTTGGTTGGGTGTATCTTTCTTCACAACCACAACATTGACAGTTACGTTTTCAGGCAGACGCACTGGCGCACGGAAATGACGAGCCAATGCTACTAACAGATGAAGAATAGACACAATGTTCTTGGAATGGATGGAATCTACACTCCATTTTGGCACAGGCTTTGATGTTCCAAATAGCACCTGAAAAACAGAATTATTTGAATTAGATTAATTGAATTAGTTCTTCCACTACAAAAGAATCACTCTGAAATGATATTTAAATTAATAGAAGTCACTAATGTTATTAGTGTATCATACTTATTTGCTTTTTAGCTTATTTAGGCTATGTTTCACACTAATTTAATATTAGAAATGCGAAAGTGTGGATAGATGTTTGTTACTCAATCAAGCCAGAATGGCAGAACATATCTGAATGAAGTCTGACACAGAGATAGATTATAGTCACACTAGTATTATAAATGGGAAAGTTTGGATGGATGACTGTTTGGGTGTTTATTAGTCAATCACGGCAGAGCATGTATTTCACGTAACTCACTCTATTGACGGCACGTAGAACCACAGCAAGTTTCTGGCGCTGGCCCTCTTCAGACTGAGTCACCTCAGGCACATCAAGCTTCGTCTCCGTCAGATTTTCAAGCAACTTCTGCAAGACTTGGCCGTCATAAAGATCTTCACTGATGTCTTTTACAATGATTCTCTGTGATGCGAGCTCATCGTTGATCCACTCAATCAGCACTGTGATAAGATCCTTCACCCTCGGATCTTCCAGAGACCTGGGCTCGATAATAGCTCTTTCTTCATTGTCAACTAAAACATCAACATAAGTAGATACTATAATATGTTCTGGGTTGGATGACCACTACCATCCACCAGTTTAGTATGTGAGTGCCTAAAAAGTTAATGTGAAAGATGAAACAAACTCACAAGCTGAAAATTCAATGTTGCATTGCAACCTCCATAAGTACTAATAAATGTAATTTTTGTATAGCCTTAGAATAGTTACACAGTGATTTATCTGTCTTTATTTTAAATTTTTAACTTGAAAAAAAAAAGAGAAAATACTGATTAAAATATATTCAGAAGATCTACAAAATTTAGAAAGGGGGCAATTGTTTAGATCTTGTAAACTATTTCGACATGGATTCTGAAGGACTATTTATAGTTTTGATTGGACTTACGTAAACTGTATTCCTCTGGTGGTATCTCTGGAGCCGTAGGGCTGCCAGGTGAGTCGATAGCATACTTTCCTTCGGCCTGCACATCTTGTACTAGGAATAAATAATTGAATTAAAAACTTAACCGCAGTTAACGTAGCATTAACGCCCAACGTATTTATTTAGGTCAGTTCTTGAGCAGTGAGGAAACGCCTTGTTTCCGGCCCACACAAAAACATCTGTTTGCAAAGTTAGGGATTTATCATCATTACCTTCCTTTATGCGCTTCTTACGTCCGATTGTGCCAATTTTATCCCAAAACGACTCTTCTTTGTCATCTTTCTTCGGTAAAACGGGAGTCCGAGGAGACTTGGGGCGTGGTGACGACATGTTACCCGATTAGCGATTACGTTATTTTACTGCAGGAGAGGAAAACATTAACATGAATCATCAAGGTGATGGTGTTTTTGATGCTGAATATTATGTTTTGGCATAAATTAAATATTAAACATACCCAAGTGCGTCTTTTTTTAATAAAATTTTCACACAAACTTCCCTGAATCTAATTAAAACGAACAATAGTGATTTATTTATTTTTAACTTGTTGTGATGTTTGGTTTGCACGGTTGTCTTTCTGTCTTGGTCGGTCTGTCAACCAAATGTCAGTGGTGTCAGTCGTCAGTTTGACAGTGTCGCGTTTCGAGTACCGTGCGTTTCTGGTGCTAATTCTGGTTAAGAATCAAAATACACCTTTCCTGGATGTTTATCAGAAGAAATTTTGACTGAAATAAAATTATCTGCCTCGCTCCGGCGAGACTTCCAGTCTATGAAGGAATGGAAGTTTTTAAATATGTTTCAGTTTCTAACATAATTATTTTCGCTAAGCTTCTAATACCCCCGTTCCCGGGCGCTGCTGGATGAAATGTTGACCCGATTAAATATTATCCACCACGTTCCCGTGAGCAAACATTTTTTGGCAAAATAAAAAAGGAAAATTTCGATCTATGGTCAAGTTTAAGAGAGCGAGATTTGAGTTTTCATCATTTTCATTCATTCTTAAGAGGGCCGCGATGCTCTGAAATTTCCATACAAACGCGCTACTCAAATTTCTTGAAAACCATTTGTCAGATTATGATGAAATTTAGCATGTACAATTAAATTAACAAAATCTCCGCCCCTATGTTCTTGGTTTTTTTTTTTAAAACGTTCTCAAGCTAAAATAGAGGTATGAATAATATCCGCATTTTTAAGGGGTCTCTTTTGACTGATTTATTCAATAGGTAGACAAAGCAAATCAAAAATTCCCTTACATAAGGAGGCTATCTACATTATTAGCTGTTAAATGAATCCATAATACAAGGTAAATTCTTAGTTATCTCAGAATTATTACAGAAGTGCAAAAGTCATAAAAAATTGAAATTGCAGTTTGTCACTCTGTAGGTAACTGTAGAGGCTCGTCAGTATCATTACTCGCTCTCTTCGCTTGTCTTCTTCTTCTAGACGAAATGGCTATAGAATACCTTAAGCCAATGCGAAGTTAGTCTAAAGTGGTCGCCGGACTCTTAAGTTTTTGCCACAGACTTCCAATACAGTAGCAGACCAAACATTAGGTATTTATCAGCGTGGTATAAAAACACACATAGATTCGTAGCTTGGCCAGGGCCATATTAAGGATGTTCGTTGTTCCTTGTTATCGAGATTATATGTCTGGTTATCCATAAAGATTATATTTTCAGTTTACTTGCCCACTGGTTTTCAGACGGTTAAAGGTATTTCTGCAGCGATAGGCAATTCAAACAGAGTAGGTATTGTTCCAGGACGAAATCTTGTATGAAAAGTAGTATGTATTTTGAGCACAGCACACTAGCCTAACTGGGTTGCTAATCTTGGATCTTCATAAATTTTTTCTTCTATCCAAGCATTTCTACTACTTTAATTCGTTAAGTATCTGGAACAAAGGTTATTTGTGAGTCAGTAAAAATCTTTCATCTAATTCAAAAGTACAGACAAGAAAACTGAGGAGCCAAATTTTTTTTCTCATATTACGAGTATAAGCTAGTATAATGGGCATTAATTAGGTAACAGGATATTTTCTAGGTTTGTTTTTTTTTTTTTATATTTAAGTAAGTTCAAGTGATCTAAAAAAAATTTGCTATAGTCGGTAGTGGCATATTTACTATGAAGGTACCTAGGTACATTCTTACTTTATTCAAGGTAAAGGTTTGACACTGACCAATGAACAGAGATAAAGTTAGGCAATGAATCCAATATAATATTATTCGTCTTTATTAGCAACTTTATTTCTAGATTCTTAATCTGCTCTCTGTTTCGTAAAAGGTACTTGAGCTATCAAATTTTGGCTTATCCCGCATGACTTATTACGCTCTGATTACTCTGGTTTAAAAAATAAAAACATTACATATGAAATAGCATTTATGTTAAATTATCCGCGAAATAAACTGTTTGGCTTGAAAATATATTTGAACTCCTTGGAGAAAACAAATGGAATTATAAGAGCAAAAATGTAACCGATTAAAAGAAAATCTAATGGATAATTTGCTGTGTGAAGCACTTTTACACTTACCACTACTTTACACTTCACCATATTCAACGTATATTGTTATCCAGCCGGAGTTAACATGGCAGCATGGCTACGGTAGTTTTTGTCTTGTTCTGTATGACCAGATCTTGTATTTATGTTGCCATTTTGTTTGAGTAGGAGTATTTAGGATGTTTGATTTCATTTGATAATTTAATGCTGCGCGGACCAACACCTTATAAAACGGTTCGATGTGGTAAAGTATATTTTACTAAATTCAAGAAGACTCAAGAAGGAAAAGGAGAGACTAAAATGATTATTTACGTTACGCAGTGCACATAAATTTTATTCATAGCGAGCAAAAAGTTTGAATACTATCATTGATCTACTTAATTAACAAACAAACAAAACAGTAAAAAACAAAATGGCAACTATCTCTAATTTGTCGCAAAAGTTTTTTACAAAGCAGTAAGTACAAGTAGTTAGTACAAATGCGTATGTGGGGCAATTGCCTCTTTTAAGAATTACTGATAAATCCTTCACATTAGGCAACTAACGCCATCTAGTACAATTATTGTAACCATAAATAGAAAAAGATGTGGGTGGCATGGCGGGGTTTTGTCGTTATCCAGGCGAAATCTTGACCCAGACAAGCCGCAGAAACGTACACTAACTGTCATTCCTGTGACACTTTATTTTTTTATTTCACCCTAGGGCTTTTGGCCCTTGACACTTCTCTGCAAAATACATTAATAATAATGACAATGATATAATTTATTAATAATATTCAATAATATAACGACAGTACAATCACAGAAATAATGGTTTTTTTTCCGAATCTTATTGCGTTGACGGCATGGATCTTATAGCGTAGTCGAAGAATCCTTCGTCTACGCTGGATAAGAATGAATGGATAGATGGATGTTTATAACTCTTTCACGCCAGAACGGCTGAACAAATCTGGATGAAATTTGCCACAGAGATAGATTATAGTCTAGTATAGCACATAGGATACTTTTTAAGCCGAGTGAAACTGCAGGGCGCAGCTAGTTAGATATAAAATACTAGTTAGATATATATACTAGCTGCGACCTGCGGTTTCCGTGGGACTGTGGGTGAATCCGCGTGATGCGGCTAGTACGTAGGATAAAATATGTTAAATACATATACGTACGCTGCTAACGTTAGAAGTGAAGAAGTACTTATCTTCGAGGAGAGGCTAATGTTGTTTTTACCCGACTGCGGAAGAAGGAGGTTTTTTGTTATTCGAGTGGATGTATGTATGTTTCTGGGTATGTATGTATGAGGTTTCTTCGGCCCGGCCTACAGTCTGAATAGCTTAATGAATTTTGACATGTGAGGTGTCATTTGAATCGTCTTGATAGTGGAAGTAACTTAAGGTACAACATTTTGCAGCCGAGTTTTTTATTTTTCTATTAATAATGTTACTTGTATTTTTTAAAATTCTCCTTCCTACCCTTATTCTAATCAGGGGGTCGTACTTACCTACGTATATACGTTACCAGTGTCTTAATTTTTAGGGTTCCGTACCCAAAGGGTAAAACGGCCCCTATTACTAAGACTCCGCTGTCCATCTGTCTGTCCATCTGTCTGTCCGTCTGTCACCAGGCTGTATCTCAGGAACCGTGATAGTAATCTGTTAGACAGTTGACATTTTCACAGATGATGTACCTCTTTCAGTTTCCGCTAAAATAACAAATATCTATTAAAAGCAGAATAAAATAAATATTTAAGGGGGCTGCCATACAACAAATGTAATTTTTTTTGCTCGATTTTGATAACGGCAACAGGTAGACGCATAAAATATTTACAAAATGTTTAGGTATACGAGTATATTCACTTTAAAAATAAATAATTAAATTAAAATAAAACAAATATTGAAGCGAGGCTCCCATACAATAAACATGTTTCTTTTTGCCTATTCTATTCATAATGGTCCGGAACCCTTCGTGCGCGAGTCCGACTCGCACTTGGCTGGTTTTTCCAATTTAGGTTATTCACTCACTGGCATTTTAAGTAGGTACTTACTGTAAAAGATTTGGCCTATGAATCCTATGATTTCTTTGACTGACTGCCATTGACTGCCTCGATGGCTCAGTTGGTAGTGAACCTGCCTTCTGAGCTTGGGGGCGTGGGTTCGATTCCCACCTAGGGCAAACATTTATGTGATGAACATTTGTGTTTGTTCTATGTCTGGGTGTTAATATCTATTTAAGTATGTATTTAAAAATATCTAAGTATGTATATCAGTCTCTGGCAGCCATAGTACAAGCTTTGCTTAGTTTGGGGTCAGGCGACCGTGTGTGGAAGTGTCCCGAATTTATTTATTAATTTATTTACGGCCAGCCGCCTGCTTTGTTTGATAAAAATGTGAAGCAAATAAAAAGGAAAAACACAATTTTAAAAAACCTGTTTTCACACTATCACACTAATAGTATACAGGCGAAAGTTTGTGAGTGTGTAAGTGTGTATGTAGATTACTTCTTCACGCTCAAACGGCTGGACCAATTTTGACGAAATTTGGTGTGAAGGTAGCTGACAAGTGGGATAAAAAATGCGTCTAAAATGTATAAACATGTGCGTAACTAAGACTTCCTCTTAGGTGAAAGAATAATTCTACCTATGCCAATATTTAATGCGTAGTAGCTGCAATCAAATATCTCAGTCTTAGTTTAGCTGCCACAAGAACTTCGCCATTTACTATGTGCTAGCTTGAGTGATGTCACCTCAGTTTGCTCATCCACTACAGACAAACCAGTGAGGTTAGGGTTTTGGACAATAGCTAGAAAATTAAAGCATAAAAGCACAAGGCAGGAAAAATCTAAACGTTTTTAAGTAGCTAAGCAAGTTATTTTTTTTAAGTAATACTACTTATTAATAAGTAATAATACTTTAAAAATATTGGTTCTATGATCAAAAAACTGTGTGTAAGCTGGAGTGACGTCACATCAGCTACTCATCTCATATCTTCCAAACGAAAGAAGGTACGACTATGCATTAAAGCTCAAATTCTAAGGCATAATAGCTGGCATTGGCAGCAAAATTTTCAAATCTCTAGGTTACACACTTTATGAGTTATAAACCAATACTTATGTGTAAGCTGAAGTGATGCCACTCCAGCTTACACATGTTGAACCAACGAAACTATCAAACGTAGAGTTTTGATTTAGAGGTCAAAAACTGAGGCATAATTGCTGCCATAGGTTGCAAAATTTTTAGATTCCTAGACCTCGTAGTTTCCACGTAATAATCAAATAACAGTTTTCGCGCCAAAAAAAACATATTTTTGCTGAAAAGCGGCGTTGCCGTTTCTTGCGGTACATAATTGCAATTCAATTTTAACTTGCGCTCAAAATTATTTTAGTTTTGTTTAGACTGAGAGTCGCTGAACTACCTAAATATGGAACTACGAATGTACCTACTTTTAAAATTTTAAAGATAGTTTTTATGACTTGTTCTCTGTATTTCAGATTTATCAAAAGACGTCGCGCGGCAGATAATGGCTGTTTGACGTCACTAGCGTGATGTAGGCGGCGGAATGGTGAACCTGTCATTACCTGTCTTTTTGTCTCCGAGACAAAAAGACAGGTTAGCCACGCCGCCGCCTACATCGCGCCAGTGACGTCAAGACCCTTTTTCTAGGAACGCGTAGAGGTATCAAGCTGAAATTGATATCAAATACTCTGGTCTACTGTCCCTTGGATCAGTGAAAAAATCAAACTTCTAAGCCAATGCAATCAAAAGATACAGCCGTTTATCAAGGGAATCAAAACCGGCAGGTTACTTCCCGTGAAGTCAGAAATGTCAGAATATTGAAATTTGGTACGAAGTAACGTCTTATAGCACCAATAAAGGAAAAATTGTAAAAAGCATACGTTTTCAGTTACGTAGTAAAATAAAATATTTTACATAATTTTAAACTTACTACGCCTTTCCTCATGAACGCGTAGAGGTATAAAATTTAAATTTAAATCAAATACTCAGGTCAAATACCTTTAAGATTTAACAAAATCAATTATAAATCTACTTACAGGTTTGTACGGAACCCTCAGCGCGCGAGTCTGACTCGTACTTGGCCGGTTTTTTTTTTTAGAAAAAAGAAGGTTTATTTTGATATTTTGGACGCATTTTTTTTCGTTTACACAATTAATGAATATCATAATATTCTCTAAAATATAGTGTTCCTGTGGGATGAACAATGAATTCTGCTTATACAAAATTCAAAGTCCTGACTGACTGACTGATATATCAACGCACAGCCTAAACCGCTGGTTCTAGAAACATGAAATTTGGTGGGTATGTTCTTTGTGAAGTGTAGGCATCCACTAAGAATGGGTTTTTCGAAATTCCACTTCTAAAAGAGGGAAATGGGGGGCTCAATTTTCTATGAAACTATGATCTAAATATAACTTTTTAATGTAGCATAGTAAGTACAATTTGAGGTCTAAAGGGTAATTTTTTAAGCCCCCCTGGGTTAAAAAAATGAAAGGGAGTGAGATCACTTATAAAGATTATTTCTGAAAAAAAAATACATTTGTTTCCTAGATTTATACAAATGATATGATAGATAGATTGATGATATTATAGATTTATGCATTAATTTTTTTTTAATAAACGTAAATCTATGTAAAGATATAATTTAAATATTTTATTACTTGTGTAAAAACTAGATAAGTGTTGAATATGATACATCTAAGGATGTGTAAGATTTGATGGTAATCTACTTATTGTGTAAGATTACAAATCCGTACTTAAACCTATTTTGCAGCGCCCTTACAGGGTCTTTGTACTTGTAATTAGTCTAAGCACTAAGCAGCACTGTGTATTGGCAATAAATATATATACCTACTTCTACATATATTCTATTTATATATCTTTTATATTTCAGCTTTTTCTTTGGCATTCGCTGGTTTGATTTGTAACTCTGTACCCAGCATTGAGGGAAAAATGTATTTAAAACAAGTTTTTAAAAAGTGCTTATCTGAATAGTGATGATCATTCTAAGTAAGTAGGTACTTAGCGACCGAGCGAGCGTTAGCGAACGAAGCGTCTCTGCTTCAACTTCTACAAAGATGCTTTCGTATATATTTTTTTTTTGGACACTTCCATACACGGTCGCCTGACCCCAAACTAAGCAAAGCTTGTACAATGGCTGCCAGAGAATGATATACATACTTAGATATTTTTAAATACATACTTAAGTAGATTTTAACACCCAGACATAGGACAAACACTAATGTTCATCACATGAATGTTTGGGGCGTGGGTTCGATTCCCACCTAGGGGACACCTAGGGGAACACCTAGCGTGGGGACGCTCAGAAGGCAGGTTCACTACTAACTGAGCCATCGAGGCAGTCAATATATCCAGATCTATGTCTTCGTCTACAGGTCACATTTCCCGATTCTCTTGAAACTTTGTGTTTAATTTTGGAATAAGTTAACCTATAAAAAGAATAACCTATAAAATTTTAAAAAAATACAATAATGTCTCTGAAAAGATAAAAGGTCCAAAACTTGTATCGACAAAAGAAATCTGTATAATTACTTATCGAACTTGATCAAAAAGTTTCACGAGACTCGGTTGAGGAATGCGACCTGAGGAGGAGGACAGACGCCGTCCGCGAGGTCTCCAGCGCACTGAGCCACTAATTTTAATATTAGCAAAAAAAAAGCTGATCGAAATAAGTCCAAGACCCAGACACGACTAGTCTACTAGGTATTATCTATTATGGAGTTTCTATGGCCATCTTCCGACTTCGCCAAGTAGCCACTAGTGTTTATAGATATTACCTAGTTGTAAGCCAAAATTTGTGAGACATAATTTTATTATTCTTTAAAAAAATAATACCCCTCAGTTTCTTGCCTGGGACCCTATTCGGAGATTTGAGATTCTCATCTCACCATTTTGCGTCCTTGTTGCTCTAGTTTAAAATGTCATAGGTGTGAGAGTGACCAAGATAAAATCTCATCTCATCTCACGCGCAGGAATAGCCCCCCTGTTCTTCTGAGTAGAGGCTCTTTATTCGAACAAGGCGAAAGACTTTGACGTCCATAAGTGTACCTTTGATACCTAGATTGAATAAAAACATTTTGACTTTGACTTTGACTTTGACTTCATCATCAGATCCACTCCACTCAGGTTTCATTGTCATGAAATTTTCACCAAAGATACGCAAATATACCAAATTTGAGTTCAATCTGACGTCAGGTAGTGGCTCCAAGAGTCGCCTCAAACTTACTTAAACCTATAGTAGTAGGGAGCTTTCTGTGCTAGTAATCTCCAAGTTAAACAAAAGCTTGAAAGTACTAATAAGTTTCTTTAACTACTCATTGGTAAGTACTTACATAACGTCACGCCTTTCCCCCCAAGAGAGCTAGCAGAGGCGTAATATAACACCCACACTTCGCCGGACGATATTCAGTCCCAAATGTGACAGGGGGTGAGCCTGTCGCTATACACCGGACTCCAGTTATGGAACAGATTAAATTAAAATATATTAAACAGGTTGTTTCACATTCATTCTAGGATATAATATATTGTAGGGAGGTAAGTGCTCTGAGCAAATTGAGTTTGCCCGATTCGCCACTTTGATTCAGTTAGCGGACAGCCAGCCGATCACTAGACTGGGCCTTAATAAAGTAGGTAGGTACATATAAGTATTTGATCAGTCTAGTATCAACTTCCAACAAATACTTAAATTTGTGATCATTTGATTCTAAAACTACAAGAGTACTTAGACATGTCATGTAACATTGTTGATTATTTACGTAAGTAGTTAGGTATTTATAATTAGAAATTTAATTATTGAATTTGAAGTGTTTTTTCTTTTTGTTCTTATTGTAAGCACTTGTAGTGTAAGCGATGGCAGCCTAGTTGGGAGAAGGCACGCCTCTCAAGCCAGAGGGAGCAGGTTCGAACCCAGCCGACGGCACCCATCAATTTGTTCATTGTGTGAACATATGTGCGTATTGTATGTCATCTGCTACATGACTGGAGCTCGGTGTATGGCGACAGGTTCGCCCCCTGTCACATTTGGGACTGAATATCGTCCGGCGAAGTGTCAGTGTTGTATTACACCTCTGCCAGCCCCTTCAGGGGAAAGGCGTGACGAAATGTATGTACTACTAATACTACTATTACTAATACTACTACTACTAGTAGTAAGTACCCACCTACCTTTTTTAATACTACTTTATTTATAACTTTCCATCGTGCTACTAAACCAGTCAGTTTTGTCGTAACACAGGAGGAATTATTGCCCGTGTTGCACTTGAGGCTCCTTAGTAAACTAAACAAAAAATATAGGTAAGTAAGTAACTATTTACATAAGCAGATACTACAGTATATTCAAGTTACTTAAGTTTGATTTTTTTGTTTTTGTTTTTTTGTTAGGGACATTTAGACCACAGGTCTACGTCAGCCCCATCGTAACCTTACATAATTTAACCACTAAACTAATTTAAGAATTACATTAAAATGTATTATCAAATTAACCAATTAGGTAACCTGGTGGAGCTAGGATTATTCAGGACCCGGAGAAAAGTATTCACCAGACCGTAAATCATTCCAGCTCCTGGACACAACTAGGCTTAGACAAAATTACCGTGGATTTCCACCACATTGTACTTACTCACATCAAGACAAAAATTCGTTCTCCCTCAGCCAGTTTTTTTTAAATAACTATGCTATTAGCCACTTTCGGCACCGTACCGGGAATTAGGCAAGCGCAGATAGCGCAGGGCCTTAAATAATCACTTAATTACTTAAAGCAATTACAAATCATCTCCCAACATCAGTCTGTAACCAGTGTTGCACTAGCGTTCAGTCGAACTTCGTTGAATCGCACTAATCGCAGTTCAGTTGAGTACCTACTTACGAGAATATGTCAGTTCAGTTACCTAATGGATATGTTATTTGCTAATCCATTTGTGGCGCTCGCGTAGTGCACTCCTCTCGTACTGGCGGGGCAGTTGGTTGGTACTAGCACGGACTTCAAAGGACGGATTGATTTTCAGGGACTCTGAAACTTTTTTAGTTCGCGGCGAGCATGTGAAATAGGCTTTGTATTTTTTTGTGTCGGTGTCCCCGACGATCGATGTTCATCGATGCCACAGTTTAAATATTAATGCAGTAAATCAACGCCCTTGATGTTTCGCGAAATGCCGCTTGCGTCTAGACGCAAGCGGCATTTCGCATGCACGTCTAGACAGCAATGTACTTTCACCGGACAGCTCAGGGTTGACAACCACAGCGCGCGGTGTGGCAGTGGTCCTGTAACGTGTTTAAAAGAGAACAAATTCCTTTTTTGAAGTAGGTTAAACATTATTCAATTTTTGTAATATGTATCCCGAACACTTACAACAATTACTCATAATACGTAGTTATATCTTTTACGAAATAAACAGTAATCGACAGCGTTAGCCAGCGAAGCGTCTATTCAGCTTCGGCAAAAATGCTTTCGTATGTCCGAATTCTGTCCGGATCTCGTTCCTGTCTAACGCTCGCTCGGTCGACTAGCTATTAACCGCAACTTTCGTTCGCATTTATTCAGAAAATATCCAAAACCTTCCTCGTGATACACTGTACCTAATTATCAAATTTCATTACGATCCGTTCGGCCGGATAGCCGTGAAAGCTCACGATACTATGAAGCTGTAAAAGTATTATCGGTTTCCATGCATTTGTAATTATGTACTTAACGTAAGTGAGCGATGAATGCAGCGCGCGTTTCACGTTTCTTAATTGTTTAATTTGTACCTGCAATTACGCAGAGATGAGTAATCAGGCGCGCCTCACGGCAAACATCTTTACTCTCTGCGGAGCACTCTTTAGGAACCCCTTGCTTAATTGATAAAATCTCTAATGGACCCATGACAAAAAATCAACGCTAATCCTCTTTGGCGACGGCAGATTGAAATGGCAAATCAAATCTGTGCAAATCCTGCAAATGGATATGCATCTGTATATCCATTTCGCACAGATTATTCAATTATTTTACGCGGAAAATATGAATACGAGCCTACAAAATCTCAATTTTCAAAAGACTAATTCTACGGATGGTCAATTGATTTTAATGTCATAAGGAGCCTTTACGCGGACGATTAAAATTTCTCAAGTTTGAGCTATATTTAGGCTATATTTGGGATATTTTGACAAGACAAAAATATTGTAAATCACACTAATATTAGAAAGGTTTGGACAGAGATTTGCATGAAAGGCTTTTGAACAAGTTTCCTTCTTACGGCGTTTCTCCTGGCCTGTGCAGCTGGATTACAGATTTTCTGAGGGATAGGTCAATTCAGGTAGTTATTGATGGCTGCTCATCCAATCTCATGGCTATCAATGCCGGTGTCCCTCAGGGATATCATATCAATGACTTCCTTGTACCAGGCGTTCATGGCTATAAAACTGCCAAGGAGTGGAACGCACTTCCTGCCTCGGTGTTCCCCAGCAATAGATACAACCTGGGTCTCTTCAAGACAAGAGTGAATAGGCACCTCATGGGCAAGCGTGCTCCATCTTAGACCGCATCGTCACTTTCCATCAAGTGCGCTGTGGTCAAACGTGGGCCCATTTAAGAGTCCGACGACCTAACTAACTTCGACCTAGGCGACCTAGACTAACTTCGCATTGGCTTAAGGTATTCTATAGCCATTTCGTCTAGAAGAAGAAGACGAGCGAAGAGAGCGAGTGATGATACTGACGAGCCTCTAAAGTTACCTATAGAGTGACAAAGTGCAATTTCATTTTTTTTAATGACTTTTGCACTTCTGTAATAATTCTTAAGTAACTAAGAATTTCCCTTGTATTATGGATTCATTTAATAGCCAATGATGTAGACAACCTCCATATGTAATGGAATTTATGATATGCTTTGTCTATCTATTAAATAAATCAGTCAAAAGTGACCCCTTAAAAATGCGGATATTTTTCATACCTCTATTTTCGCTTGAGAACGTTTAAAAAAAAAACCAAGAACATAGGGGCGGAGAAATTGTTATTTTAATTGTACATGCCAAATTTCATCATAATCTGACAAAAGGTTTTCAAGAAATTTGAGTAGCGCGTTTGTATGGAAATTTCAGAGCGTCACGGCCCTCTTAATCATAAAAAGGTCAAAGTTTGTAAGTGTGTAGGTTTGAGTGTATGTTTGTTACTTCTATACGTACGTTTAACGGTTTAAGCAAACGAGTAAACGTATTTTGATGAAATTTGATATAGAGGTAGCTGTTGGCGCTGACGTCTGCGATTCTTCTTATTGTAGAATTTAGAGAGTTCTAAGTACTCAATGGGGCAAAGATAGATAATTTTAGAAAAATCTTCAAGGAAACCACGACTGTTAGATGCTCTGATAGAATGAATGTATTTTTTTTCTCAACTGTCATTTTACACGCTTGGATACATTTTTTTCGCTCGTTTCGAAGTTCGGATACGCGACATGCCCCCGGCCTTGGAAGCTCCAGCTCCAAAGACTAAGTGTGTTGATCCTCTTCTTGCTGCTTGGCTTCTTCTTCTCGGAACAAGGGACATATTTTGGCAAAGCTCCGCCGTATTGTGCCAGATGCAGTCCGGATGTCAGCTACGCGCGATACGCCGTCTTTGCCGCTGATAGTGTTGATGATTCGACCAAGAGACCACTTCAATGGAGGTAGTTTGTCATCCTTGATAATAACTAACGTGTTTGGCTCAAGACTGTCGACGTTCTCTCTCCATTTACATCTGGTCTGAAGCTCCGAGACGTATTCCTTCGACCAGCGTGCCCAAAAGTTGTGTCGGATCTGCTCCACTCGCTGATACCGGTTGAGCATTCGTTCAGGTTCGCCTCGCATGTCCTGATACACCGGTGCTGTAAGCGTACGACCAACCAGGAAATGGCCGGGGCTGAGAGGAAGGTAATCATGGGGATCAGATGATAATGGGGATAGAGGACGGGAGTTTAAGATGGCTTCTACTTGGGTTAAAACCGTGGTAAGCTCCTCAAAAGTTAAATGCGCGTTTCCTATTACACGAGCAAGGTGTAGCTTGCATGATTTTACTCCAGCCTCCCATAAACCGCCAAAATGTGCACTGTACGCAGGAACTAGTCTTAGCCTTATAGCTTGGCTACGAGCGTACTCAGTTATGTCGCTAGAGCAATTGGTTAAAAATCTAGATAGTTCATTTTTAGCGCCGACGAAATTTTTGCCATTGTCCGAAAAAATTTCGGCTGGTTTTGCACGACGCGAAATAAACCGTTTTAGAGCTAGAATGTATGCCTCAGTAGATAGATCGCTAACTAGTTCCAGGTGTATGGCGCGCGTAACAAAGCAAACAAACAAACATATATACGATTTTTGAGTCTTGGCACCCCTGTCCTTGCGATTTAAGGTGAGCACTGGGCCTGCAAAATCTACCCCGCAAAATAAGAAGGGGTAGGTAGGACTCAATCGTTCCTTCGGCAGACTGCCCATAATAGGATTTAAAGTTTTACCTTTCAATCGCTTACACGCAACACAATCGTTCACTATTTTCCGTGCGAGATTTCTCCCTCCAACAGGCCACCATCGTTGGCGAATGTCGTACAGCAGTGCTTGAGGAGCGGCGTGAAACAGACGTTGATGCTCGTGTCGCATGAGCAAAACTGAAAACGGATGTTTTGAACATAATAAAATTGGATGCATTTTGTCATAATCAAAGCTTTCAGCGTAGTTTATTCGACCACCGACTCGCATTATTTTGCTGGCGTCGATAAACAAATTTAATTTATGTAGACTCGGTGTCTTTTTTAACGATTGGTTTTTACAAATAAGATCGAACGCTTCGATAAAAGATTCTGTTTGTGAAAGTCTTGCTAGCTCTAACTCAGATCTTCTCAGCTCGTCTAAAGTAAGTGCGCCTGACTGACGATTTAATTTATTACGTGCGTTATTAACAAATCGTAGTACATACGCGAACGACCGTCTCATGCGTTCAAACTGAGAAAACCTGGCAAAAGGAAATGATTCTACCTTTTGTTTGGTGAGTAGCACATTTAATGCGCTTGCCTTAACCTCGGGCAGCTCGTTCTCCCGTATTATAGATGAACTAGAATCCGAAGCTAAGCTGGAGCAGTCGAAGTTAGCGTCGCGGAGGAAAGGCGGCCCTTCCCACCAAAACGTAGAAGATGTGAGATCAGGTAAAGAGCACCCTCGAGATACTAAGTCAGCTGGGTTGTCCTTTCCACTTACATGTTTCCAAGGTAAGTCCTTTGTAAGTTCATTAATTTCAGCTACTCGATTTTGTACGAAAGTTTTGAGCAAGGTAGGTGCCATGCGTAACCACCCTAACACTATAGTGGAGTCAGTCCAGAACACTACACTTTTAAACCTACAGTGCAGCGAATCGCGTATTTTAGAATACAACTGCGCGCCTAACAATGCTCCACATAATTCGAGTCTAGGTGTACTAACCGGTTTCAATGGCGCGACCTTGCCCTTGGAGCAGAGCAACCTGACTGATGCGCTGCCAGTCTTATCGTTGACCGTGCGAATATACGCGCAGGAACCGTAAGCCGTTTGCGATGCGTCGGTAAAAATATGAAGCTCGATATAACTAGCCTTATCAATACCTATAACGTGGCGCGGAACTCGGAAGTTCTCGAGCGCCGATAAGCTAGTAGCGAACCGGTTCCAAGCCTCCGTGACGTCATGGGGCAACGTGTCGTCCCAGTCTAATTTTATTAGCCAAAGCCTTTGTAACAAAACTTTCGCGATCATGATTGTGGGGCTGAGTAAACCATACGGGTCAAAGATTTGAGATACATGAGACAGTATAGAACGCTTCGTGATTTTTGTTTCGTCTTTAAATTGCGTGTTGTAATGAAATTCGTCGGTTACGTTATTCCAGCCGATTCCTAACGTCTTGCAATGACTAGACTCGTCCAGATTTAACGATTTAACGCCGTCAAACATTTTAGATGATGCCCGATCGCCACAGTCAAAATTAAATACCCATTTGCGTAGTGGAAAGCAACCTGATTGTAAAACTTTGTATGTTTTTTCGCATAAATCGAGTAATTCGTCCTTATCATCCAGCGTGGTGAGCATGTCATCTACGAAGAAGTCTTCATTAATTACCCTTTTGACCTCGGGGTCACTGCAATCAACTGCAGTTTGCTTGAGACATCGACATGCCATAAAAGCCGCTGCCGCTGTACCGTATACGATGCGGTTATGACGATAAATACCTATTTCTTGGGTCGGATCGTCGCGCCATATGATTAATTGCAAATCACGTTGCGTTTCACATATTTCAGCTTGCCTGTACATTTTTTCAACGTCTGCGCAAGCAACGTATTTATGTATTCGTAGGCGCAATAGTATAGCTAGCAAATCGCCCTGTATGGGCGGACCTACAAGCTGAAGATCGTTCAGCGAGACTCCAGTGCTTGAAGCAGCGCTTGCATTGAAAACCACCCGCAACTTAGTTGTTGTGCTATGCTCGCGTAATACACCGTGATGCGGTAGGAAAAAATTAGGTGTTCCGTGTGAGTCTACGCGCGTCATATGGCCTAAAGATACGTACTCGTGGATAAAGTCTGTATACAACCGTTTATATTCGGGATCGCGTTGCAACCGTTTTTCTAACGATAAAAATCGGTTGAGTGCTTGAGGATACGTATCTCCTAAGCTTTGTGTTGAGGACTTGAGTGGAATATTGACGCAAAACCTTCCATCACTATTGCGCGTTGTAGTTTGAATGAAATGGTCTTCGCACTTCTTCTCTTCCTCCGAGCGCGTATCACAAAGCTTAGGAAGTTCTTCAAGCTCCCAAAATTTACGTAATTGAGCTTCTACCGTTTGAGAGAAATTACAACGAATGTAATTTTGACTTCGCATTATATTTAAAGGACCCGAAACAATCCATCCTAACTGCGTATTTTGTAGGAAAGGACCTTTAGGTAAACGTATTTTTCCGTCGCTTAATAAATCCCAAAACTTATCCGCGCCTATTAGGATATCGATGCTATGAGACTCATAAAAATCAGGATCAGCTAACTGTAAGTTTTCAGGGATTCCAAACTGCGCATGTTGTTTGGATATCGCTGGCAACGTTGATGTAATGTTTGGTAAAACAATACATTTCATCCGCATTGTGAATGGGTTGGTTCGCGATTTGACTTCTATATCACATATTTGCGTAGACTGTGATATGGAATTGCCAACCCCGCGTATTTCGTGAGTGGACTGTATAAGTTGAGCGCCTAGTTTATCGCATAATGATCGCGTTATAATACACCGCTCGCTTCCCGAATCAAGGAGCGCGCGCGCTTGTTGATAATTGTCGTACCTATCTTTTACCTCCACTAATGCCGTCGATAACAGGACAGGTTGCGCACACGGATAATTACCGCATAGAATATTAGTGTGCGTAGCTACCGTATGTTTGTTGCTAGGTTCTACAGGCGGCGCGCTGATGGACGGCTGCATCGCCAAAACCGGTTTGCTATTTCCACTAGAAGCGGAAGAAGCTATATCGCGATTCACTACACTATCTTTGTGGATTAATGAGTTATGCCTTTGGTCGCATTTCCTACACGGGCCGAACCTGCATTCACCTACAGTGTGCCCTGCTCGTAAACAGTTCTCGCATAGCCTATTATCTTTGACTAATTTTAATTTCGTTTCTAGACCATAATTAAGGAATTTTTGACATGCATACAGTGGATGGTTGTGTTGTTTACAAATCAAACATGACTTCTTTGCTTGACTGTGCGGATTATCGGTGGAGACATTGCAATGAATTTTATGACTAGTTTGCGCGTTTGTAAATTGTTTTTTATTGCTAGTACTGGCGTGTGATACTTGCAATGTTTCCAACATATCCGCCCTATCTTTGAGAAACGTCAATAAAACATCTACCTTAAGGATCGACTTGGAGTTACCAGATTGTTTTAGTGTCGTGTTTTTATATTGTTCCCACTCGCGTTCTGTGATTTTATCTAATTTTGTGACAACAATATAAATAATCAAAGTGTCCCAGCTGTCTACCGGTTCACCTAGCAATTTCAAAGCGCGAATGTTCTTCAAAATCGTGTCTACTAAATGACGCAAAAGATCTGGTGCCTCTTTTGTCAAAGCCTGGATGGTAAATAGTGACTTTACATGATTGTGTACGAGTAGCCTGCTATTATCGTACCTACTGAGAAGTAGTTCCCATGCTATGGCGTAGTTATCACTGGAAAACTCTAGAGAATCGATCACCAACGCTGCGCTGCCCTTTAGTGAGGACTTGAGGTAGTGGAACTTTTGGATGCTAGTGATATGATCAGAATTGTGAATAAGCGACTGAAAAGTGTCCCTAAACTCCAACCAATGCTCATATGAACCATCATAGGTAGGTATCGTAATCGTAGGTAATTTTACTGATTTTATATCGCTATTGGAAGCTCTTTTGGAACTTGAGTCATCTTCTCCACTACCAAGCATACATTCAGCCCTAGCTACAGTGTTGTAGTAAGTATCTTCAAACGATTCGCGTTGGCTAAGTTGCTCATCGAGATCTATTTCTAAAACCGATTGTTCTAGCTGCGTTTGAAGATTATTAAACTCTGTGAAAAGACTGGTAGCTCCTTGAAT
The DNA here is from genome assembly GCA_911728515.1 of Peribatodes rhomboidaria. Classification (NCBI taxonomy): domain Eukaryota; kingdom Metazoa; phylum Arthropoda; class Insecta; order Lepidoptera; family Geometridae; genus Peribatodes; species Peribatodes rhomboidaria. Next base: position 19,656,013 of record OU452166.1, read on the forward strand.
GCGCAGCTTTAGATCTACACGAGTTTGTACAGGTAAAGGTGCGTCAACTTTTATTGTGTTTAGGTAGTTAGAAAAGCGAGTAAGACGACCTTTGACAATAGCTCGCTTTTTGATTAGCTCACGTATTAAAGCATCTGTTTCCTCGTCATTTGTGACCGTTAGCTTGTACGGGGATTTAGATCTAGACCTAGGTTCAGTGCTCATTTCGGAAGTTTAGTAAAGGGTGGAGTACTTACGGTTGGCAAGTGGCAGCTATGGCGGTTGCGGCTCCCGCTGCTAGACACTGTGCTAACTAATGGTAGCTCACTGCGTCTCAAATACTGAAACAGTTTTTACCGCGAAATTAACACAAGAGAGGATAGGCGTTTGGATAGGATGGATGGCTGACCGTACCGTTTTTCTCGATAGATTGGTAGATAGGTGTGCGTGCTTCTGGACAGCGATCCTGGTCAAATCCTTGTTCAGTCTTCAGAAATAGCCGTTGACTTTGCGCCCGAGAGGTCATGCGAAGGTCGTGCTTCCGTGGCTCTGTTGTATATTCGGCTTTGAAGGTCCAATTTATGTTGGCGCTGACGTCTGCGATTCTTCTTATTGTAGAATTTAGAGAGTTCTACGTACTCAATGGGGCAAAGATAGATAATTTTAGGAAAATCTTCAAGGAAACCACGACTGTTAGATGCTCTGATAGAATGAATGTATTTTTTTTCTCAACTGTCATTTTACACGCTTGGATACATTTTTTTCGCTCGTTTCGAAGTTCGGATACGCGACAGTAGCTTATACATAGGCTACTTTTTAACCGCGGGTAGCACCGCGGGGCGTAGCTAGGAATCACACAAATATTATAAATGCGAAAGTTTTGATGTTTGTTACTCAATCACATCAGAACGACTGAACGGATCTGGATGGAATTTGGCAAAGGGATAGATTATGATCTGGAAAAGCACATATATACTACTTTTTAACCGTGGGTAACATCACCGTGAACACACAATAAATGAAAACAAAATATTACTTAAAACTCAGTAAAACAATTGGTGGACTTATCACTAAGAGCGATCTCTTCCAGGCCACTCAGGATGGAGAGGATAATATTAGGTATGTCAATTATGTGCTTATTTAGGATTTTGATGTTTTTAAATTCCTACTCTTTTCTATTCAGCCGACATGTATGTCAAAAAGTGACGCTACGAATTCTTTGCTCCTCTACGAATACTTACGCTACATCAGTGAAAAGACATCAACGCAGAACCATCTACGCAAGTATAGTTTAAATTATACAATAATGAATATGTCCAACAGACATTTCAGGAAAGTATCTTCAGGTTTTACATAACATTACACTATTACATTTACACTATTTACACTGTAACACTAATATTATAAAGGCGAAAGTTTTGTGAGTGTGTGTGTGTGTGTTTGTTACTTTTTCACGCTCAAAGGGGTAGATGGATTATTAATAAATTTAGTGTGGAAGTAGCTTATTTCAAGGTTGAGCCCATATACTACTTTTTTAATGCGGGTAACACCAAGGGGAGTAGCTAGTAACTTAATATAATGATATTAAAAACCATCATACCAACAAGTAAAATAAATGATATCTACAACAACAACAACAACTCTTTACTAACATAAAATATTTACAATAGTACTTAAATAAGGCTTAACTAAGCTTTTGATGGGCGGCCTTATCGCTCAAAGCGATCTCTTCCATACAACCTGAATGGACAGGAACATTTATATGAATAGGGGCTTTGAAAGTAAACTATATATAGCTATTATATATATTAAGAAGATTAAGACTAGCTGTCACCCCGTGACTTCGTTCGCGTTTATTATTCATATATATTATATATATTATATATATGTGAGCTATCCTATCTGTTAAGTTAGATCGAACTGCACACGGTGTGCAAATTTTATTGAAATCGGTTAAGTAGTTTAGGAGTCTATAGCGGACAAACAACGTGACACGTAATTTATCTATATTAAGAAGATATATTAGTATGTATTTATAAAAGTATATGTAGAGTATGGGTAAGTATATAAATAATAATTTATCATCAATATTAATTATCGGCAACGGCAACAAAAGTCAATTTGGCAAAGTCTTTTGCTACGACAATATGAGGCAATATGAAGCAAGTTAAAAAAAAGGCAATACTTTCATCCACAAGCAATTTAATTAAAGAAATATCGCTCACTAGACGCCTTTTTTTCTTGCAGCAATTACATGTACCGTTTTAAGGGTTCCATACCTCAAACGGAAAAAAAAGGACCCTTAAAGGATCACTTTACTGTCCGCCTGTTGGTGAAGACCCTTTTCCTCAGGAACGCTTGGAGGTATGTATCAATTCATATCAAATACTCAGGTCTGCTGCCTCTTGAAGCTACGTAAAAAACAAACATCTAAATCAACGATCAAATGATTATGCTGCATATTTTCGACATCCGCAAGAGAATCAAAATCTACAGGGTACTTCCCGTGAAGTCATAATCTTGAAATTTAGTACAAAGCAACGTCATAGAGCACAGATAAATGAAAAACTGCGAAAATCATACATTTTAGTAACCGTTTGCTAAAAATATTATTATACCGTCATACCGTAACACCTTTCCCCCGAGGGGACTGGCAGAGGTGTAATACAACACCCACACTTCGCCGCACGATATTCAGTCCCAAATGTGACAGAGGGCGAGCCGGTCGCCATACATCGGGCTCTAGTAATGTAACAGATGACATACAATACGCACATATATTCCCACAATGAACAAATTGGTGCGTGCCGTCGCCGTCGGCTGGGTTCGAACCTGTTCCCCTGGCTTAAGAGGCAGGCCTTCTCCAACTAGGCAATCATCGCTTTTTTTTTCAAAAATATTTTTAACAATTTTAAACTTACTACCCCGTATTTTCATGTTTTTCCAACTCGCACTTTGCCGCTTTTTTTATGATGAGTGAAAAGCAAAATAGAACAAAAGAGGCAGACGTGCGCGCCTCGCCGTGCCAGCGCGCCGTCGCTGTCATCCGCCCGCCGCGCGCCGCAGGCTCTTCCCAAGCGAGACGTAGTTAGCTGTAGAAACAAATAAACGCAAACCATGGAGGAAAATAAATGATCTAAATATCTATACTGGATAGGCAATAGGGAATTTGCATGAGTTTTTTGTTTATCGTAAAGAAATAACTCAGAAACAATAACTAAATCAATTTTACAATTGTGATTTGAAATTTGAGTTTCTAGAGCCCGCGCCGAGAAAGCAGGGTCACGTGACGATCATCTTAATATATACAAATTACGTGTCACGTTGTTTGTCCGCTATAGATTCCTAATCTACTTAACCGATTTCAATCAAATTTACACACCGTGTGCAGTTCGATCTAACTGTAACAGATGACTGTAACAGATAGGATCTAGCTCACATAAATATATATATATATATTTTTTATTGACTTCGTTCGTTAATATATATATATATATAAATAATAAACGCGAACGAAGTCGCGGGGTGACAGCTAGTAATGTATATGGCATGATGTGATTTCTTGCACTTTCAACGTTTATGGCTGGTGCTCACAACGGTGAGGCACAGGGACGTTTCAGCGAACAAATATTTTTTAGCTTATTTCAATGAAGTGTGCACTGTCATTTCTTTATTACATCATGAATAGACCGAAACGTCTTACGTGATGCCGCGGCACGTCGCTTTATCATCACCTTTACATGTAATAATATATCATAAAGTTAGAAATGTAAGAAGTAGAAAATGTTAAGAACACTCTTTTAAATTAAGTTTAAGATTAAGCTGGTTAAATTCAAAATGTAAACCCTGATGTAAGTAAATAAAATAAACATATGTCGTTATTAAGAACCTAATATTGCACGCCCGTGATGGGCAAACTGTTGAAACTCTGAACCACTAAATTAAGAACACTTTTTGTACACAGTTTATGCAATAAAAATATTATATTCTATTCTATTCACCACCTTCCATGGGCCTTCACTTTAGAGCAGTACAGTGCAAAACTGAATGAGTGAGAGAAATTCGGTTACGTGGGATGCCAAAATACAGGATCCTTCGGCATGCCGAAGCGTACCTTGCCGCACCGTCAGTGAGTGCCGGTCCTTATGGTATGGAGTGACTTCACTATGAGCTAATTGGTGTTTGAAATACGGTTCGTTTTATGTAACTTGTAATAATTTCTTTTTGTAAGGCAACAATAGTTTATCATGACTCATGTCACTGTAGTACATTTTACTAAATTCTTTATTGAATGATTCATGTAATTTGTCATTAAAATTTTGTTGCAAGACGTTCTATATTGGTGTCGGCGACCAGTAACTACATGGAATGTATAGAGCAATTACGAGTAGAAGCAATAATACCAAAACATAATTGGCGCAAATTATTGAAACTGCTCTAGTAGGATGCTCCACTAATTACTCCAGGTTGATCCATACTTAGTATACCTGCTTGTTACCGAGAAAGAGCTGCCCGAAACATTGTCCGTGTAAACGCATCTTTAGATATATACCTGCAATTCACACGCAGACACAGACAGTTAAACTATGGCATTTATAAGCAGGGTTGGTAAGGTATGGATCATTTGGGAAGTAAGACGTGGGCCCGAGAACGTATAACCAGATTCGATCATCCAAAGTGCTTTTTGTGAAGAGTACTTTAAGAATGCATTTACAAAAACATAGGACCGATACCTATTACGTTAGCGCACCGCTGTCTCGTTCAAACATTTCAACATTTGCGAATCTTTTTTTTTTAAATAAATACATAAAAAAGTATTTATTGCCTAAAATTAAAAAAAACAAATTACACATTAATGCTGGGTGCACACACATCAAGCCAACGAACGCCAACGCACGGGCAGCGTCCCGTTTCGTTTCAATAAAATAAAACGAGACGCAGCACATCGCCGGCCTTCGCCGGTCTTGGTCTGTACGCAGCATAAGAAGAACAGCATATATTTTTAGTTAGGCAATAGGGATATTCTCAGCTATGTACTGAGTAAGCTGAAGCCTACGCAGAGCTGGTTTTCAGAATATCCCAATGCTCGAACTGATGATTTTTAGCAATCGGAAGTTGTTGTTGCCCTTGGACTGCGGAATACCTATTCTAATATTTTTTTAACCCGATCATAGGCAAAGGCTAATTACGTTGAAGTCTAATTAGGTCTCACCTATTTCGGGTTAAAAGTTACTCTCGCGGCGAGAGTGACTCGCTGCAGCTCTCAACGAGTAGTATACTTACGTATGTATAGGCCAAAAAACTGATTTCACCATGGCATCGTTCGGTAATTTGTTAAGGCCCGACCATACCACGATTTACCACCTACACACACGTTTACTTAATCCGCTTCATTTTGAGTTTGATAATCGTATGTTACTTGTATAGCTACGAGAAGAATAACAAGAAGCGGCGACTCCTATTTTTTACATATAAAAAATAACAGCAATACTTCACGCACAATTATATTTTATCTAATACCCTGGGTATTAGATAAAGTAACTTGTTCTCTTAATCTATAGTTTTCTGGAGCTAGATCATCAAAAATACTACAGCACAGCTATACTGGTAATAAGAACTATGAGAATGACATTTCTAAATCATTGGAAGTTATTAGTGACATGCTACAACATAATAATTTTAAAAATTACTTTGACAAAATCATTGGACAAAACCCACTTTATTAAGTGTTATTAAAAATTTTTTTTAGTATTAACTTTAGATTTGACATTATAAATATTAAAATACAAGGGTAGAGGGTCCAATTACAATTTTGTACATGTATTTAATTTAAAAATATTTATAAATACGTCAAAACATTAAATTAAATACAATGCAACACAAGGTAGTTTAGTCACTCAAATTTCAGTTCCCATCCCGGACGCCTCTTCCAAAAGTGCCTATTAAGCTGTCGGCATTTCCCCGCTGTATCGCCGGGGAGATACGCTGGGCGAGAAACTGCCCCGATCGAGGATTTCCCCTACGTTCACGCAGGTGACGCCCTAAGTCGGCCACAAACTTTTTGGCATCAGACCTCCACGAACCCGCTGTCTCAACGGCAAAATGGACAAATTCATACGCTGACTCCAAACAAGCGTACTTAAGACGCTTGGTATTGGCAGCCACCTCCGTACCCGCCCCAGCCGCGCCGACACGCAGACAGGTGGCAGGCGGCGAAAGTGCTAACACAAGTGGCGTCCCATTCCAAGCATCTACCTTTCCGCTAGGAAATCAGCGTAAGACCGTCGCTTACCGTCTGACAGACAGACCGAGGGGCTCCAGGATGCACGGTACCTCCGCTTCAACTAGAGCTCGCCTTATGATATCATTGAGGGTAGAGGGTAACTGATTTAGTTTAAATTTGTATTTTAGCCTATGGTGATATTACTATTTTTTCAATGACGCCAAAAATAGCCATCTTTCAGCAAATTTTAGCCTTTTTTCGTTCGGTCCGACTCTGAACCGACCCTTACTTAGGGAGTTCTCGTTCATCCATCCATCCGTCGTAGGCCGCATCACTGCTTATCATCAGGCTTGTTGACGGCGAATCGCAAGCCAATTAAGTAAAAAAAAAGAGAAACCGTATTTATTGCCCAGAAAAATGTGTTCGAGCGATGTGTTAACTGCATATGCAGTATTACATTAGTGCAATACAGTATTTTCAAAAATTTTAACATCCTTAAAATTAAAATTCATCTTTTTTCATGCATGTATATTTTATTTACGAATCGGAAATGCTTGAAAGAAATAGTATTAATGATTATTTTCTTTGTCATCCAAACGACAAAAACATGTACTGCAGTAGCTGAAGAAAGTCATATTTAGTAAAACTGTTTATGAAAAACTATGAAAGAGACAGAAAATAATGTAATTTTTTAAACTATGATTGAAGAATTTTCTAATTATTTATCATGGTACGAGTATTATTACTGGTACAACGGTACAACATTTTGCAGCCGGGTTTTTTGGTTTTCTTTTAATAATGTTACTAGTTCCAAATAATTTCTTGGAAGAAAAAAAAACATACTTATTTCTTAAAATTATTATTTCCAGACATTGTTTTTACTCAAAAAAAAGAACTTGAGTAGAATATTTTTTTCTTTATCCACTTCTTTTATATTTAATTTACTGAAGATTTGCACAGAAAACTAGGACTTCACTACTAGGATCCTCAAAAAAATTGTAGGTGGAAAGATAAACTCTTGTACTGTTCACACCAGAAATAATCCACACTATACACTAATATTGTTAAATCGAAATCGAATGTCTGTTAGGAGGCTTTTCACGGCTAAATGGCTGAATGGATCTTAATAAAAATAGATAAATATTAACAGAATATAACAAGGAAGGTTCATTTGTACTGTTTTCTGAATAAATAAACATTTTTATTATGAACTAGCTGTGCCCCGCGGTTTCACCCGCGTCCCACAGGAACCGTTATTTTTTTCGGGATAATATCTTAATCTTCTCCTGGCAATAATAAACACAACAAAAAAAATTGATAATAAATAGATAAGATTTAAATAAGATTGAGATAAGATTTTGGTAAGATTTGGATAAGATTTAGATACGCTTTACTACTGACTACAATAAATGCACATTACAATCAAGTTACAATTTTAACAATTCAATGTATGTATGTATTTAAATATTCATTGTGAACCCCGGTCTTGAAAGGCGGAAAGTAATGTGCTGAACAGGACTATGGGTTGCCTCGATACAGGCTTGCCTCGTGAGGCGACCAGTAAACAATGTTTTTTATAGGTAATAATTTGTTACAATAAATACATATTTTCATTTTCATTTCAAATCGAGTTATAAAGAGGGTGACTATGCCATTATGTAACTTATCTAAGAATTATGTCAATCAATCAAACATATTCATTTACAGATCGAATGAAATACTGAGAATTAAGAAAAGTACCTGGATGGCCGAGCTTTGCTCGGTATTTTTTTTTTATTTTTTAATTGTGTTTTTTGGATAATAAACAATTGATTTTAGTCTAACCTCAAAGCAAACACTCATTGACTTCGTGTTACTTAACAACGCCATCTGCTGTTGTGTCGTTAAAGCAATTAGCTGCCCACAAAAAATAGTAGTATTATTATTCGCCAATAGATGTCAGGAAGAGTCATATTTTTCAGTTGAGATTGATTATCGATAAAACACGAATAAAATGATATTTTCTAAAAATGATTCCTAGCTAGATCGATTTATCGCCCCCGAAACCCCCTATATACTAATTTGTATGAAAATCGTTGGAGCCGATTCCGATATTCCAATTATATATATATATATATAAAAGAATTGCTCATTTAAAGGTATAAGATTATCTAAGAATTATGTCAATCAATCAAACATATTCATTTACAGATCGAATGAAATACTGAGAATTAAGAAAAGTACCTGGATGGCCGAGCTTTGCTCGGTATTTTTTTTTATTTTTTAATTGTGTTTTTTGGATAATGAACAATTGATTTTAGTCTAACCTCAAAGCAAACACTCATTGACTTCGTGTTACTTAACAACGCCATCTGCTGTTGTGTCGTTAAAGCAATTAGTTGCCCACAAAAAATAGTAGTATTATTATTCGCCAATAGATGTCAGGAAGAGTCATATTTTTCAGTTGAGATTGATTATCGATAAAACACGAATAAAATGATATTTTCTAAAAATGATTCCTAGCTAGATCGATTTATCGCCCCCGAAACCCCCTATATACTAATTTGTATGAAAATCGTTGGAGCCGATTCCGAGATTCCAATTATATATATATATATATACAAGAATTGCTCATTTAAAGGTATAAGATAACGCGCTTTTTCCGTACGCAAATCAGAAATCAAAAATCAAAAATCAGAACATGCGTCCGACACATCACAGAATAGTACGTCATGGGTACTGACAGCGCGCTGCGCCGCGTCCAGCCAGCGCTACGTGACCTCCCGCCCGGCCGCTACCATTGTTAAAGTTTTAAGCAAAGTTTTAAAAAAAACATTCGCGTGGTTTTAGATATGCATACTACGTGCACGCGATGAAGTCAGCTAGAACAGACAGAACAGAACAGCTAGTATGACATTAAAATAAAAGAACATCATTGAACAATTGATTTGTAGAAACTGGAGTCTCCACTTTTTTTATTAATTACGAACCAAGCTTAGGTAAACTTGGTCTTTAGATACTTATTCTGACATGAGATTTGGTCTGATCAGACGACCAACATAGCTGGTATTCAGAAACATTTCCGTTCGTATTCCAAAAAATTAAACTTCAATTATTCGAACCTCAGTCCGTATTCATAAGTTATTAAACGTGCTTCATTCTTCGGATTAGATTTATACTCGATTCCCTATTCCAAAATTAATAAAAGTAGACTGAGCTTCGAACAATTTGGGTTTGAAATATGCGGGATCCGATCGGAAACGTTTCGGAACGATTGCGAATAACATCGCAGATCTTCAAGCGAGCCCAGGGAAAACAACGATGCAATGCAGCCCGCACCGTCGTCCGATGAAGGCGGGACGAGGGAGGGAAGGACCGACGTCCGGGCAATGTGCCTCAGGTAACGCTAGCGGGCTCCGCGTTCTGTCATGCACAGAGACTGACCACCGTGAGGGGTTTAGTGGATTAGACCCCACGTAACTCGGATGCACCCTAATGAGGCTAAGCTTATAAAGTTTTTATCAAGGTCACCAAAAAAAAAGACCTTATAATTAAAAGTACATAAATGGCTGAAAATACCAAAAGTAATGTTTGAAATGGGAACTCAAGTGAGACTTTCGCAACAGAAGTTTTTGAATTTTTTTTAACTTTTCACACCGACCACTAGGAATACTTATATCATTAATATTGGTTGCCCGCGCGACTTTGTAAGCGCTTATTCAGAAAATGGATCCAGAAACCTTTCTTGTAACTGGAACTAATCAAGATCCAGAGTTACTTTTTTCGATTTAATATTAGTATGGATAAGTAAATAAATGCATTCGAGACATTTTTCACACACGGTCGTCTAACAAAAACTAAGCAAAGCTTGTACAATGGCAGCCAGAGATTAATAAACATATACAATTATAAGTATATTTTAAAATATATAATTAGTTAGATAGTACAAACTTGTTAATAAAATGCAGCATTATCTGTATGGTGTTCGCTACCTACATAAATGAAATTTACAAGTGAGCGCTAGCGTGGCTCGGGGAACGTTAAATTGTAGGACCCGGTTGTTTGTTCTATGACAATAATTGTCATCGGGTGGCCTAGAGACTCCGACATGAGGGCTAGCCACTCGGCTTATACGAACTTGGTAGCTTTTTACCTACATAAGTTCGTACTCTCACGACCTGGATCGATATTAATGTACTAACACTGAAGTGGAGGCTGGTAGTGTGTAATACGTAAGATACGGAAGACAGGATGCAGGATGTCTGAGATTGCTCTTAGCGTTGAGACCGCTCTTTATGCCTAGGTATCTTTAATGTAGTCAAGGAAATGTTATTGTAAGTTTTGAATTGCATAGCATTATGTTGCATTGTTTTTAGTAAAACTTAAATACTTACGGGTAAAATGTTATCTTAGCTATCCCAGTAGAATAGTAACTGCTATTTTATTTTCCATCTGATTCTTACCCTTTCGCCTCTAAACTTTAAAGCAGTCTTGATAAAGTTTTACACATGGAAATAATATTTATCTTATTAACAAATGTCATAAAATATTAAGTGACTTAAAAACTTTTTTTCCCATCAACTTGTAGCTGGCTTCATTTCATTGTCGAGCAAAGATCTTTCCTTCTACCTATATGACGGGAAGTCGGGAAGGCTGGGTCGTCTGATTTCTACTCCTTGAACTCGTCATCACGAGAATCTATGGTGGGCTTTAAACTTCAGGAACGTTAAAATTAGTGGACAGCAGTGTTGACTTTTACTAATTTTATTATACAGACACTTAATTAATTAGTGAAGGATTCCAATAATTATTAGCGATTCAGAGCTAATGGGTTTGCGAATGACCATTGTGTGCGACCGCCTTGAACCAAGTCTCTCTTTGACCAAGTCAAGTGAATCAATGACAGTCATTACGTTCGCCCAACATCCCAAACGCAACTAGGTACTTTGTAGTTAACCGCTCTAAATTACTATTTAGTCTAACAGGAATCGATTAATCCTCAAAAATAACAGAACAATGATACCATCGATTAAAATATTTCAAAATAAATTATTACCCTCAGAACGAACTAATTTTAAATTTTTTATGATGTTACGCGTCGTCATAAATATGTATAAAACTACATAAATGTGTATTTATCCATTTCTCTTTAGTAAACCATTGTGAGCCACTTCTCATTTTTAGGCGAATTATTTCAAATTTACCTACTAAACAATTGACTTTTAAGTAAAAAATATCAACAGGTAAAAAACCTTATGTATAAAATATGCATGCAGCTGTTCAGTCTTTGGATCAATACAAACATACGTGGGGCACTCAAAAAGTTTCAAGATACTTAGATACTTCTTTGATCAGAGATCTGAGAATTCATATGTAATATACATATGAATTCTCAGATCTCAATTTTTTTAGCAGCCTCTAGATAGAAAGTCATAAAGTCGCGTCTGAACAAATTTTCAAACAAAGACCAAATATATATTTCATAATAAACTTGCCATCTCGGCATAGTAGTACAGCGCGAGCAGCATAGCCACTCACTCTCACGTTGTTAAGTAAACACGTGCTTTGTGTTAAATACTTTTTGCATCAAAAGAGGAAAAATAATTAAAAGCGACGGAGTCACATTTCCAAGTTCAGATTTTCAAATAGAACACGTGAAAATATTCACTGCCTCGTGATCCTGAGTAAAAATTCGAAAAAACGTTTTCGTGATATCAACTCCATTTTTTTCCTCAATGTTTTCGAAGCACTTGTTCCAGTTCGCTGCAGACATCTTCAACGGTCTTTTCGTACCTACGCTGTTAGCCCATCTTCCGACGATGAGAACCTTTCAAGTGAATTTTTGTTTTAGTAAATAAAAGAGTCACGTGGCGCCTGATCAGGAATGTGAAGGTGACTTTGACCGGTGTTTTGTCTAAGAAGCCCCTCGTTTTAAGCGCTGATTGCGCGAGCGCGTTACTATGGTGAAGCAGTAGAAACTTCTGACAAGCATTTCGTAATATACCATTCGGCGTTTAGGCTGCTTTGATTTCGTGATAAGTTACCACCAGACCAGATATGTTACCTCGTCAAAGAGAAGTAACTAGTGACCAAAATTTTCCCTGCGTTCCTTAATCGGTTCACTTTGAAATAAATGAATTAAAAAAAAAATGGTTAAACTTATAACTTTAATACACAAAAAAGAAATCTGTACTCGTATCGTAACAAACACATTAATGAATTGTTTTGACAATTGGACTAGGCTCAGCACTTTTCTGCGTAGAAGAGGTCCACGCAGAGCTGGTTTTCAGCTTAGTCTATACCCCAAGTACTTGCGCTAAGGTGTTTTTCAAGCATAGTAGACATGTAGCTATAGCGGGTAGCGGGCTAAACTGTCGAAAGACGCTTTATTTGTGGATCTTATTGATAAATCCAGGATTCATCGCCTGTCATATCAAAGTAAACGCGATGAGACGAGCCTACTTCTTTACTTATCATGTGACGCCAATATTTCACACGGGCCTGCTTCTGAGCTTCTGGGTGCATAGCCTTACTATGCATCCAGTGGTGCGAAACTATCTTGGAATGATATTAACGCTTCCCAAATCAATCGGATGTGTACATTTACAAAATCTCTTCGTATGTTATTCGCCTGTTTTCTTGGATCACATTTTTCAATGTCAACGTTTTCTTCGGTAACAGCCGTCGAAGGACGAGCACTTCTTTGTTTGCCCCCGAAAGCTAAACGAGCGCGCTTCAATTCGTTAAGTCAACGGTAGATGGTTTCTTTAAAAAAGTTGTTGTATTAAGGCCCGCCTCTCAAGCAAGAGGAAGCGGGTTAAAACCCAGCCGACGCGGCGACGGCACGCACCAATTTGTTCATTGTGTGAACTTCTGTGCGTATTGTATGTCATCTACTACATGACTGAAGTCCGATGTATGGCGATAGGCTCGCCCCCTGGCACATTTGGGACTGAATATCCTCCAGTGAAGTGTGGATGTTGTAATACACCCTTTGCCAGCCCCCTCGGGGGAAAGGCGTGTTGATGTGTTATTTAAAAACGATCGAACGACTCGTCCGGTACCACATTTGAAATCGTGAAAATATCATCGCACGAAAATGTCCCTGACGCAGATCCATTTTTTAATGGGCACGATAATTCAAATTAGCTCTCAAAAATGCGGAAGGAAATCCAAAATTCGAACGACTCGTGTTTTTTACTTTTGAATTAAAAAAAAAATTATTATCGGCCAGAGAATATGATTATGTATTAATTGATTTTTTTTGCTAACTTTTGTGAGTGGCCAGTATTAATTATATTTATTCCCCTTCTAAAGCCACGGAATAGTAGTAGTAGGAAAAATAAAAGACAAAACACTAACTATATTGAGACTAAACAACGTTTACAAATAAGGCAGTTAGTGTTGGATTAATATATAGACTAAAAATCTGCATATTTCAAGCAAAACGAACAACGTATTGCTATAATTATGCAGTTACGAACAACTATTAGCAAATATGAACTTGTACTCTAATATCAATGAAATGTTGAACAATTTCCATTTCCCCTTCGAACGAGATTACATTTCTAGGTGTACGGTTAGACAAAAAACGAATGCGGACTGTAATATTAGTGAGTTGTGCGCCACATACGCTCTAAACAAGTACATATAAATTAACATTTTAAAAACCCGTGACACCGATTTTCATTAAACATACTCGTAGCTAAAAAAAATCCCGACCTTTCAAAAAAAAAACCAAAATCGGTTCATCCTTTCGGGGGTTACGATGCCACATACACACACACACAGAAACAGACACGTCAAACTTGTAACACCCCGTGTCATATTACAACACACAGATACATACAACACACATTATACTCACTTCTAATTTCAAAGAATTTTATTATTATATCACAAAGACATGTCACTTAAGAGATAATATAACTAACTAAAATACAACTGAGATGTCGTCGTACTGACTAAGTACAAATGGAAAAACATCATTTTTTGAAATCCTTATTTCAAGCCTTAATTGTATTAAAATAACGATTGATCTGCTATGATGTGTTCACAAGTTTAAAATTTTCTATCCTACTAATATTATAAACGCGAAAGTTTGTAAGAATGGATGGATGGATGTTTGTTACTCTTTCACGCCAGAACGGCTGAACAGATCTGGATGAAATTTGGCACAGGAATAGATTATAGATTAGAATAGCACATAGGATACTTTTTAACCGCGGGGCACAGGTAGTTGTATAATAATCACTCCGCCACGTAAAGCATTCTGCAATGCGTAGTGACATTAATCTATGCTTAAGCAAGACCGAAATAATTCATTTAAAACCAGTTCGAAAGAGACGGATGGATGATGACGTCATTACGTGTTTGCGGAATGCTAGACCTTGTTTTCTGGATAATAACATTTTCTATAAGTATTTGGGGGCTGAGCTACCCACGTCCGTAGGAGTGTACTCTATTCTGATTCCCTACACGTGGTCCCCGGGTAGTGCTAACCGGGTAGCAAACTCAGGTGGGAGGCTTCGGCCGTGGCTAGTTACCACCCACCGGACCAAGCCATGCCGTGAAATGACCTAGTCGTGTTTCGGGATGTAGTCCGGTGTAACCGTTCCGAAGACGGGTCTGAGCAGTAGCGCACTTGTAGCGTCTCACTCAACTGCCGTCTTTGTACTTCTTCACTCTATAAAACTCCGAGGCTAGAGTGAATAAGTACCTCATAGGTCGTCGTGCTACATCTTAGACCACAACGTCGCTTTACATCAGGGGAGTTGGTGGTCAAACGCCGACCTATTCTACATAAAAAAAAAAAAAAAAAAAAAAAAGTGAGGGTAGCGAGTTGTACAGTCTTGCGCCCTCAGTCGTAAGCATTGTTTTGCCATATTAGTTCGATGCCTCGGAATGACAAGATAGCTAGCTCGCACAGTTCGGCGGTTGGCAACATTTTTTTGTTTTGTTAACGTTATATTAGTAAGAATATTTCTAGTAAAGGTTTTTCGAATCGTGATACATTTTTATAGTTTTTACTTTTGTTTCATTGTAAATTTCCTTAGTTGATGTTAGATAATGATATTTGAAAAGTGTTTTAAGGAATTTAATAATCTCCGTAGTTTACATACTCTTGTTTCTGCAGCACGCTGCACTCCCCCAAATGTCTATTAAGTATAATGGATCCGATTTGACTGGAGCATTGTGTAAATTGTGATTCGAAATTTACGTGGAATACATCAAATAATGTTACGGAGTGCGCCGCGTACTCGTACTATTAGATTTCGTTGCATGTGTTCGTTATGGGTGTTCCAAATGAATTGAGAGTCCAAGCACAAACCAAGGTATTTCTCATTAGTTTTCTGTTGGAGAAATACGTTATTGATAGCTAAAGGTATGTGTGGAAAAACTGGTTTGTTTTCAGCTTTACTATTTTATTAAAGTGTAATAATGGTGGATTATTAAACTTTACCGGTTCGTCAACGTGCACGAGTGGGGAAAAACGATACAAGCATTGCGATTCTCTGCAAAACTTCACTTAAAGTTTCAGCAAAGTATCCATAACTTTACTGGAATGGGGAAAGGGCAGGAATTCATAATTTCATCATCATCATCCCATCATCTGTGAAAACGAATGATCAGTATTTGACACTGGCAAATGCACATAACGTGCGATGCCAAATTCCCCTGAATGGGAAGAAAGAAAAAAAAGTAGCATTTCCTAATTTTTGTATCATTTGCCCACACTTGTGCACGTTATCGAATTGGTAAAGGTTACATTTTGACACTCGAGGAATCACAAGTTTCAAAAAATAATACAAAATCACGACACCACCTTTTCGGTTCCCGCCAAAAACTCCTTTTAGCTTTAAATACGACATAACAAGTTTTGCAAATATTTATAGTCTAACATTTGGAATATTTTTCCAACGATCGGAGTATTCCATTATCACTGATCCAATCAAAAACTCAAAAACACAAACTTCTAAAAAAAAACTTAGGAATACTTTTTGGGGACCAGCTGCTGAATGTCACACCAAAAGATTAATTCTACAAAAACGAGCTGAAAGGCTATTCCTACAATTTGAGATATTTCCTGGTCTTTGTCTCTCTCGTTTGAAAAGTAATAAGAGTGAAAGAGACCAGATCATCTCACCCGTCATGAATAAGGGGCGTGTACGGTATAATATGGTGGGATTTAGGTCTTAAGAAATTAGACTCGGAACGTGGAAATGTATTTAGAGAATTAGTCATTACGACTTTGACGGGTGAATTTGTACATCAAGCCGCAGTGTATGATGTTCTTAAGAATATGACTATTATGAAAACTAGATGAAATTTGGCACAGAGATAGATTATCCTCGTAGTCTAGAATAGCACATAGGATACTTTTTAACCGCGGGTAAAACAGCGGGGCGCAGCTTGTTTACTTATCAAAAGTAAAAACATATTACAATTATACTTCGTTAAAATTGTACTAAAACACACTACACTACACAAAATTGTACTAAAACATATTACAATTATACTTCGTTAAAATTGTACTAAAGTGACATATTTAATTAAATTAGTGGCTCTGAGACCTGTAGACCTCGCGGCCGACGTATGCACTCCTCTTCAGGTCGCATTTCTCAACCGATTCTCGTGAAATTTTGTGAGCAGGTTCGATAATAATTTATTTATACAATTATTGAACTTACTCACAAAAATTCAAGAGAATCGATTTAAAATGCGGCCTCTAGAGGAAGACAGATTCGGACAGAATTCGGACACCCAAACGTATTGTCAAAGCTGAAGCATAGACGCTTCAATCGCTAACGCTCGCTCGGCCGATTAGGAGATGCTATTGTGATAATTACATATATACTTTTATATTGACTAGATCCCTATTTTTATATTTTATTAGGTATCTAAAATCATAATTATTAATTTTGTTTGTTAAAAACACTTACAAATTTGGATTTTGACTAGAAATTTATTGTAAAACAAAAAAGCTGACTAAGTGCATGTAATTATTGCTAAACATGAATTTAACTTCGAAGTTTTCAATGTATTAACAAAGTGCACTTGCAGTACGTCGTTGTGTCCCCTATAGGTACTCGTATCTACAAAGTCTGCATTAAAATTGGAAATACAATTCAATGCTTATTACCGCCATTATACAGATTTCATCCCCCGGCTTCCTGAGGAAGCATTTATGAGACATCCTTGCGTGGTACAGCCATTCGGTCGTCATCCCTCGCGGCGGACGCACGACTCGCGATGCTCCCGCCTCGCGACTGCTAAATATTCCGAGAGTTTGGTTCCGCTCGTTTCCAGGTTTCAGTTAATTTTTGAGAAGCGTTCGATTGCTTTTGATTTTATTTTTGAGTGAGTAGTGGTTTGTTTTTTTTTAAAGTAATATTTTATTTGAGTAGCGTTCGGATTTTAAACATTTTCCGAGTTAAAAAGTAGCGTTTTTCCGGTTTCGCGTAAAAACTTCAGGCAGTCCTCGAGTTTCTGTTCACAAAGGTAAGTTTCTTTTTAAATTAATTGTGTTGTTAATGCTACTTTTTATCGTTTTATGTTTTTTTTCCTCGTTACTTACTTTACTTTAGAGCTGGTTGACTTCAGCCAGTATTATGCTGAATTGGAGCCGGTTTGTGGCAGGAAGCCTGTTTTTTTTTCTTGTGTTTCCTGGTAAAAATAGAGTTTATTCTATTTTTTTTATCTATTTTATTTTTTTATATTTACTACTATTTATTGACCAAGCAAGGGTTAGTGAGCGAAGCGTTTTTGCTTCAGCTTCGACAAATGTTTTCGTATGTCCAGATTTCTGTCTGTCTACAGGTGGCATTTCTTAACCGATTGTCTTGAAATTTTGTGAGTTCAATAATTATGTCGAATTTTTTTCTCGAGGCAGTTTTGAATTTTTTTCGAAATGGCGGACACACGACTTTTTTAATCATTTCTCCTTAATATTGAATAATTTTCAAAAATTGACTCAGCAAAAAAAAACTATAATTATTGAACCTGCTTACAAAACTTCACGAGAATCGGTTAAGGAATGCTACCTGTAGAGGAAGACAGACGTCGGTCACAAGGTCTTTTTTTTATGTAGAATAGGTCGACGTTTGACCACCAACTCGCCTGATGTTAAGCGACGTTGTGGTCTAAGATGGAGCACGACGACCTATAAGGTACGTATTCACTCTAGCCTTGAAGTTTTGTAGAGTGAAGAAGTACAAAGACGGCAGTTGAGTGAGGCGCTACAAGTGCGCTACTGCTCAGACCCGTCTTTGGAACGGTTACACCGGGCTACATCCCGAAACACGACTAGGTCATTTCACGGCATGGCTTGGTCCGGTGGGTGGTAACTAGCCACGGCCGAAGCCTCCCACCAGAGTTTGCTACCCGGTTAGCACTACCCGGGGACCACGTGTAGGGAATCAGAATAGAGTACACTCCTACGGACGTGGGAAGCTCAGCTCCCTATCGGCTCACAGAGCCGATAGTTTTAAATTGAAATAGTTTACTAAAACACAAACTAATTAGGTATTTTATTTCAAACAGTTTAGAATAAAATTCATTTGAATTAACCAGAAAACAAATAGAAATTACTTATTTTAAAACACTGTAGGTGTCTTATTTAAAAATCTTTTTAAAGGTGTACTAACTTATTTAACTATCAACTTAAAACCAATATTTAATTGAACTAAACGTGATTAATTATCGGTCAAAATAGAAACAACTGGTTAGATTTATTTTCAAAATAAATGATGCATATTGTGTGTATTTATAGTCTGCTGAAGTCATAGAAATGAATCTAGAATACTTAATTAACGTTTGCACGGGTAGCGCATTTTGCAATAGGTCGTACACAGAAGGGAAGATTTTCTGGGAAATGTTCTGCGAAGTAAAGTTTCTTTGAAAATATTTTTGTATGAACAATTTAACCTTTACGTACCGAGGTGGGTTTTTTTTTTCACGTAAATCTGACAGGTGAGTTGCCCTAGCTTCAACTCTCCGTGAATTTTTTTCTAGCGGCCATGATGAATCCGTCGGGTGGATGAGTAGACAGAAAGAAGGACGGGACACGGATAGCGACTTGTTTTCTTTCCGTGTTGAGATAATGATGACTTACAGATGAGAATACTTTATTTACTAAGTATGTTTTATTAAAAAAAATATTTGGATGAGAGGAAGTTATAAGTTTGACGTGTCTCTGTGTGCGTGTGTGTGCGTGCGCGCGCGCGCGCGTGTGTGTGTGTGTGTGTGTGTGTGTTGCATCGTAGCCTCCGAACGGATGATTTGATTTTTTGTTTGATAGGTGAGTTAGTCGGGAGTATGTTTGATGAAAATCAATGTCGGAAGTTTTTTAAATTATTAATTTATACTTGTAGTTTTATTAAAAGAGGGTTATTTTCGATATTTAAAGTTATATTAGCATTTTTTTGCCTAAATACTTTTAGATAAGAATACAGTTATAATTTTCAGTAACTATTACTAAATTTATTTAAACAAAATAAAAAAAAAGATTCATGTTACGAAACCTCAATAGTAATTCTATTAAACTGGATATGTGTGATTCAACTGTGTATTACACTCAAACGGTTAAATAATGTAGTAAAAAATGCAAATACGTCAATTTCCGTAATTACATTGATCAAATATGAAATTTCGAGTACTTTCTCAAAAAAATATGGAGTTTATCATCGGTTTATTTATGTAGTATATATTTTATTCCAAATGAAACAAACTGCACACAAGCGGCACACTTGGCATGATAATAGTACACACTCGAACTTTAGGAAAACTACTAATAGTTGGAAAATAATGACAAAATACCAAATACCAGTGCGAGCTAGTGAAAAATTTTATTTGATAGTACGGACCCTTTGTGCGCGAGGCCGATTTTAAACGCACTTAGTCGGTTATTACCGTTGATTACCAACGGTAATAACCGGATGACACAGCCTGTAGGAAAACACAATTGTTATTAAACAATTGTGTGTTCCTATAGGGTGTTACATTTAAAATTTCATGACGTCATCAAAATGTCAAAAAATCATCTTAAGTTGTATATCGTCACGCCTTTCCCCCGAAGGGGCTTGGCAGAGGTGTAATACAACACCCACACTTCGCCGGACAGTATTCAGTCCCAAATGTGACAGGGGGCGAGCCTGTCGCCATACACCGGGCTCCAGTCATGTAGCAGGTGACATACAATACGCACATACGCTCACACAATGAAAAAATTGGTGCGTGCCGTCGGCTGGGTTCGAACCCGCTCCCTCTGGCTTGAGAGGCAGGCTTTCTCCCGACTAGGCTGTCATCGCTATAACTATACTAACTAAAACCGACTATTGAATTCGTTAATATTTGCAAGTCTCCAAAGTAAAAGCAGAAGGCCCACAAGTTGTCTAATATATTTATCTAATGCATCACTTATATTTTGTCTCGATATCTTATCAAGAAATATTTTTATGTAACGTTACAACATCAAACTAGCTTGATTGACAGGCGAAAAAATAATGATGGCGCTATGTTGGTGTTATCTACGGAACACTACTAGGTTGCTAGCCACAAAAATCTAAATTTACCGAAAAAATAACAGTGCGGTAAAAAGCGTCAAGAAATGTTGTCACGAAACTTGGAAACAAAAGGGGGACATTCGTTGTTTTTGAAATTTCACTAAAAATCTAAATTTTCCCTAAGGGGCTGGCACAGGTGTACTACAACACCCACACTTTGCCGGACTATATTCAGTCCCAAATATGACAGGGAGCGAGCCTGCGTCGCCATCGCCGGGTTCCAGTCATGTAGCAGATGACATACAATACGCACATCTGTTCATACAATGGACAAATTGGTGCGTGCCGTTGGCATGAACGAACCCACTCCCTCTGAAAAAAAAATCTAAACTAAAGCTAAAATATGCATTTGTCAGTCAAACTGTACAAAGTCGACTGTAGAGTAGATAATAAAAAAATCTAGTTTGATTAAGTAATTGAAAATACATATTAGTTCCACGACGATTTTTAATCTCATCGGCAGGGACCCCCATGCCTGCATACAATTTGAAGAACAATTTTTATTACCCGAAACAAATTGTATTTATTTTAATAAGATTTTAAAGATCTAGATTAAAGACTCTAATAAAGTTTAAATGACAAATAATTTGTAAAAGACATTATATTTTTGCTACATTTACGCTTTTCATAGAGAGCTATTTTAATTTTATGAAAGTGGACAATTTTTTGCGCAACACTCATTTTTTTAAAATGTTTTACAACACTTATATAAATATTTAATATGTAAATGTTAAATATATTTATATTTAATTATTTAAATTTTTAAAAAGAGGTACCGCCGCCAGCGGGGCGAGGCCTGAGCTGCCGGTGGTTAGGGCTGCAGAGTGAGACTGACAACACGGCACGTGCCTAGGATCACTGCCTTTTGTATCTGGCCCTTAATTCAACCGTCTAGCGAGACCCTCTTTAGGTATTGGACGAGGCTCTTCGCTATAAGACCGTTTACAGTGACGACTATCAGGAAAATGATCGTTGAGTCAACATCTCACATGGCGGTTACCTCGTGAGCCAAGTCAAGGTACTTGCTGAGTTTGTCCTTATCGGCCTTCACGAGGTGCTCGTCGTTGCTGGTGGATGATCATGGCTACTTGGTTGTGTTTGTGCAAGTACTCGCCGTCAGCAAGATGCAAATAACCGGAAATGATATGCCTGAGTGACTCTCCCGGACGGCGGCATGCCCGACAAATATCGACCGTACCGTCCTTCATATTTCCGATAGTTCGTTCTGATAACTTCATCAGCAATCGCACTGGCAAAACTCTCTATTTCCCCAAACATATAGGTCGTCGAAACGTAGCCAGTTTACCGACGCTAGGTGGTCTACATCAAACCCTATTTAAAGCTTAAAAGCTATCCTACTAATATTATAAACGCGAAAATTTGTAAGAATGGATGGATGTATGGATGGATGGATGGATGGATGTTTGTTACTCTTTCACACCAAAACGGCTGAACAGATCTGGATGAAATTTGATACAGATATAGATTATAGTCTGGAATAACACATAGAATACTTTTTAACCGCGGGTAAAACCGCGGGGCGCAGCTAGTTAAGCTATATATTAAGCTATATTTCATTATTCCAAGATATTTATTGATTATATTGTATCCACAACATTTTGGTTTATAAGAATTTTCTAACCAATATCATAAAGGCAAAAAAGGCATGAGTTTGTTCTTTTGTTTCTCTACTACTCAACAAATCACCATAAAACTTTGCAAACACGTTGTCAGCGGTTACGCTAAAGGACCTTTCAACGGGAAAAAATAACGGTTCCTATGTGACCACGAGTAAAACCGCGAGACGCAGTCTTCAATAAATACCTAAAATCTCTTACAGACAGAACCGTAAGGCGTTCGATTCTAACAATTTCACGGTTTCAGTCACATACAGCACTCGTTTCTTCAGTACAGTGCGTACAGACAGACACACAGGCACCGCTTCGCAGTTTATTTTCGATACCATTTAGCATTCCGCACGAATAAATGTATTTTTAACATTTATTTATTTTAACTTTGCATCATGTAGCGATGTTTGTTTACAACCGGCCTTAGACCCGGATTTCTAGTTGAAGCAGATTGAACGAATATTAATAAGCGTCTGTCTTTGGTAACTGATTTTTCTAAGTCTGTTGAGCGGAAAACTATGGTAGAGGTTTGGAACAAATGAGAGCAGTTTGATCATTTGATTTATTTATCTCAAAGTCAAAGTCAAAGTCAAAATGTTTTTATTCAATTTAGGTATCAAAGATACACTTATGAACGTCAATATCTCGTTTATAGTTAATGCACAGTGCTGCTTGGTGCCTAAAGACGAATGACATGTGCAAGGACTCGGAAAGAGCGCTGCAAAATAGGTTTACATTTTCAATCTTACAAAATAGTACCATCAAATCTTTCACAATATTATATCTATCATAGACAATACTTATCTAGTTTAGTTTAACACAACACACACACACACAACCATTTTAACGGCGATACTTTGTATACTTTGCCTATTATAGGTACGTCAACGGTGACTCAATTGTTTGTGGTCGCATCTCCAGCTTATTACATACATATTCGAATCTACGTACTCGTAAGATACAAAAAAATAAAGCATTTATTTATTTATTTATTATTACTAACACGATTAAAAACCAGTTACATTAGCAATATTAGAAATAGATTGATTTTATATAACATTAATCATAATAAAAAATAAAAAAAAAGTATGCTTACCAGGATTTAAAAGAAATATTAAATTCTAGAAAACGATTTTATTACTTTTCTAATGCAACTGTTAATGAGATAGTTGATTGAATCAGCCGTTACTTTGCGGAAGTTCAACTTCAACACTGTTTTTATAAAAAAATTAAGTAAATATGTCTCTATACTTAAATATATTTATTTATATCAGTCTCTAGCAGCCATAGTACAAGCTTTGCTTAGTTTGGTGTCAGATGATAGTGTGTGCAATATGACCGGAATATTTATTTATTTATTGTATTTATATACATATATACATAAATAGACATGAACCGCCGTTATGTATATGAGTACGCGCATAACTTGCGAACGACTGCGCTAAATTGGATAACATTTTTTCTTGCGTTCGTTATTGTCCGGACAAGATTCCTATAGAAGTAAATATGAAAATAAAAAAAATAAAAATGTCATCTAGTTTTATAGTGTTATTAGTCTATAGTGTGATTCCGCTTTAGCGTCGCACTGAACTCGTCGTGTATTTAATGCGGCGGTTGAGCGGAAATACGCTAGAGATTTAATAAAGAGATTTGTGTTTGTTGATTTTTCAGTCAGTGATTTTGTGTTTCTCGCCGTAAAGTAACTAATATCGATTTTCTACAGGATCCATTTCGGAGAACATGCATCGGAGCTACAATAATTTATCCTAGAGTTCCTTTACAGCACTGCTAGGCAATCGGCTGAATGGCACCTACACATTGTGGATTTTCTATAGGACTCATCTCGGAAAATGTGCATCGGAGGTACATGAATTTATTCTACAGTTCCTTTACAGGACTGTTAGGAAATCGACTGAATACCATCTATAAATTGTGGATTTTCTTCAAATATGTACCAAACGTTTTTGTTCTACGTTTCTAATCTGTACGGTCAGGGATTGAAACAACCTCCCAGCTTCCGTGTTTCCTGAGAATATTAATCTAGACCTTTTCAATCAAAGCCAGAGTGAAACTAAAATGCCCGGTTCCTATAATTTACGAACGGATCGTTCTGCTCACGATCAGTAACATTTTAGACGAAGCGTAAAGTCAAAAGTGTTTCTATAATACCGAGAACCGAGCAACATTACCAACTCTTTGTTACGTAGTTACGTACGGATGGGAGGGTCACTAACGGACGCTCGTAGTTGTAAAGTTTGAAAATACTGATGTAAAGTGTTTCTATTAAAAATTATCCAACAGTTAAACTGTCAAACTGAGCATCCGTCGGTAACTGGCATACCGGCCGATTTCGGGCAGTTTTGTGCTAGTTGTTTCATAATTTGCTAGTAATTATTGAAAAAGAGCGATTTACGTAAAATGGAGATAAATAGAAATGAAATGATTAAAATGATCAACCGATTCTGGTGAATCGGATTGTGACGAACCTCGTACTCGCGACTTTATAAAACGAGTGAATTATTTGTCGGTATTGGACTGTTTGGAATTTAAAACGCGCTTATAATTTAAGCGGCTGTCGGCCGCCAAATTTCATAATTTCTTTACTAGTTATTCAAGTTTTACAATAAAAATATGAATAAAATAACAATTATATCTTATATCTTTAAATGAGCAATTTTTGTATATATATATAATTGGAATCTCGGAATCGGCTCCAACGATTTTCATACAATTTAGTATATAGGGGGTTTCGGGGGCGATAAATCGATCTAGCTAGGAATCATTTTTAGAAAATGTCATTTTATTCGTGTTTTATCGATAATCAACTTAAACATAAACTTGGAAGAAAAATAACAAAAACATGACTCTTCCTGACATCTATTGGCGAATAATAATACTATTTTTTGTGAGCAACTAATTGCTTTAACGACACAACAGCAGATGGCGTTGTTAAGTAACACGAAGTCAATGAGCGTTTGCTTTGAGGTTAGACTAAAATCAATTGTTTATTTTCCAAAAAACACAATTAAAAAAAAATACCGAGCAAAGCTCGGACATCCAGGTACTAAGTTTTTAAAGAAAAAAAATTAACATCCGTAAAACAACAAAACGACACTAAAATGCTAAAAATAACTTAAACGAAAAATTGCTTATCAATTTGTAATCGGTGCCAAGCCAAGAAATTCGAAGAGGTAGATACTACAAGTGTCTACTTACTGCTTGCATGATGCCTTTTTTTAGACTTGGTTAAAAATATCGTATTTTGAAGGCGTATCTTTACATCTGCTGGATTTATCAATGAAATACGTTACCGGGGCCATGTTGTTACGTAAATTCCTACATTCAATTGGTTTGTTATTCTGCACGTAATGTATTGCACAAAACCTAATGTCTGGATGTATAGTTGCATGGAGATCTCTGCAGCTCTGCATCCTTCCTATAAGTTTTGTTAGTTACAAAAAGTTTCTACTCTGCACTATGATTAGATATAGGTTGGTAGGTATATTGCCAGTGCCTACGGGCGTCCGGCCTTAGGCTTCCGGCGTTCCAGTTCTAGAAAACCGGAAACTGTAGGCGTTAGAAAAATAAGATGCAAATATTAATACTAGAAATTTTCAAACAGAGACCGCACTTATTGCCATAGTCCTTTATCCGAATTACCTCACATTCGAACTTAAAAATTGTGTTTGCATGAACTATTTGCATAAACTAAAAGAACTAGAGATTACTAGTGAAAAGAGAAAACGAAGAGATGAACTCTATTGAGTTGAGATAATTGACTTACATGGCTGCAAAACTTCATAAAGCTTAAATTATTGATTAAATTACTTAAACAAGGTACCAACTCAACAAGTTTTCGACAAACAAAGATAAAGCTGAGTTGACTCAGTAGAGCTGGAGTCCTCGCTTCGCTCGGTCAATCACTATTAGTAGTGAAATTTCGCTGTCTTCTTTCTGTTTTCCCTTTATAATGAAAATTAAATTCTGTTCGGAGGTAAACGAGAATCAAGTCACTGAACACGAACGGCTTAATAGAATTGAATTCTGGGTTGTGTTTTAAGCGTTACATTAGTTCAGCAAATAAATTGTAGTTTTCGAGTTATTTCTCACATTTTGTGTAAAATTTTGTACTAGCTGCGCCCCGCGGTTTCATCCGCGGTTAAAAAGTACTTAT
This sequence comes from Peribatodes rhomboidaria, assembly GCA_911728515.1. NCBI lineage: Eukaryota > Metazoa > Arthropoda > Insecta > Lepidoptera > Geometridae > Peribatodes > Peribatodes rhomboidaria. The sequence continues at coordinate 19,682,560 of OU452166.1, forward strand.
CCTATGTGCTATTCTAGACTATAATCTATCTCTGTGCCAAATGTCATCCTGATCCGTTCAGCCGTTCTGGCGTGAAAGAGTAACAAATATCCATCCATTCTTACAAACTTCCGCGATTATAATATTAGTAGGATTCAATTTTTTAACAAAATTGATAGATAACCCAAAAACTAAAGTGAACGTATTGGTGAATTAATGTTACGCTTCAAAGGTAGCCCAGGATGAGTAGAAACACCCCGTGAAAGGAAACGGTCTGGATTCCAATCACCGTTCGTAACTACCGAAATGAAGTCCGCGTCGCGCCACAAGGAGTGCGAAGTCTCGGGAATCAGTTAGTTGATTACGTAGCGAATGAATTAAGAGGCAAAGCTTCGTTCTGAAAATTGGTTTACTCGTGAGGTTTCTCACCGAGAAGTTTTCAAACAATTTTTTAGCACTTTTCTAACGAGTTAATTTGTAACAGAGTCAATTTGGAAAAAAATCGTCACTTAGATAGAAGTTTTTGTTTATTAAAATGAGTAGGTATTTAGGTACTTTCGAAGCACAATTTTTGTTCTGTTGAACTGTTGACCTTTCGGTCCCCAGAATCGCGATTGTAACGATGTGACGAAGTATCACTCACTCAGGTTGTACTTATAAAAAGCTCGCGCGGCACAATACAACATCACACTGATAGTGATAAGTGATAACGCCTCACGGAGCCCTATGAGAATCGCCTAATGGTGTGGGTACAAAATTATTTTTTAGACGGGTACGCTGTGCTATTAGATATTTTCGTCAATTGTGAGCCGATTTTATTCCTTTCTTATTCAATAGATTATAATTGGGTCCTCCAAAGTGGTTCCTTACAGGCTAACACGTAAAAGGTGTACAAAGCTGAAAGGAGGCCATTATACTTACTCACTCTTTACTACGAACTATTTTTAATATATTTTTGTTTGTCTTCAATTCTGGAGTAAATCGGTTTCTCCCAGACAAGCTTGCTCCATCGTAGGCCCTATCGTAGCTTAACATCAGGTGAGATGAGAAACGCAAGCCTATTATTAATTTCCAAAAAATCTTCCAAAAACTCAGTACGAGCTTGTGAACTTAATTGTAACATATTGTTTACTGAGCCTAATCGTCATGCATATTATTGTTACGCTACTTTACAATCGCATTGCTATTATCCCATTACTGTTCGTGCGTGCAATAACCAAAAAGGAAGTCGTATACATAACGTTTGCTAATGTAATCTAAAATGCTCTGTCAGCTTCTCTCAAGAATCACGCGTAACAACGAGACAAGCCACTTGTTTAAGCCACTATTTATTAGCTGTAAGTACATTGTTTGCCTACGTTTCGAGAGTTGGCGTTCTTCCGAAACATTTAGTCAGTTCAATTGAAATGTTTTTACAACAACCGCCGGTAATAAAAAAACAGAAATAAGATCTATGACTCACTGTCTGTGCGGGCTTTCAAAATTATCTGAGACTGAAAATCAGTTAGATTTTTATTATGATAGTTACATGTGTTATTTAAAGTGTGCGCTGTACATAATTATTGAAATAAATAAAATAAAAAAAATCGATAAGTAGTCACTGACACCTGACTGAAGGCACCCGAAGCGCTATCGATGAAATATTATGGAGTTAGGTAGGATATGTATGTATGTATAATGCAGGTAGATACATAGCAAAACAGTTAAAAATAATAAAAATTAAATAGATACATTATATGGTTATTATATTATGTTCTAATATATGGGTTCTTAATTAATATTTTATAGTTCTTAAATTATATGTTTTTTTTTTCATTTGATATCTTAACATTTTTTGCACTCTTTATTTATAACATCAAGCTTTTCAACGTCAATCGCAAACATCAGCCCACTCACTTTATTGGTTGTCATTTTACAAGACATGAACACAGACTTCCAATACAGTTGCGGAGTTTAGCAGACCAAACAAATACTAGCTGCGACCCGTGGTTTCACCCACGGTCCCACAGGAACCGTTGATTTTTCCGGGATAAAAAGTACCCTATGTCCTTTTCTGTACCCTAAACAACATGTATGCAAAATTTTAAGACGATCGGTTGAGTAGTTCAGACGTGAAAGCGTTACAAAGAAACAAAGAAAATGAACAAAGACTCACTTTTTCATATTATACTCGTATGTAGTACCTTTGATTTTAGTCTAACCTCATACCAAACACTCATTGACTTCGTGTTACTTAACAACGCCATCTGCTGTTGTGTCGTTAAAGCAATTAGTTGCTCACAAAAAATAGTATTATTATTCGCCAATAGATGTCAGGAAGAGTCATATTTTTCAGTTGAGACTACTCAAACGCCTCCTTTTTGTTATTTTTCTTCCAAGTTTATGTTTAAGTTGATTATGGATAAAACTCGAATAAAATGACATTTTCTAAATATAATTCCTAGCTAGATCGATTTATCGCCCCCGAAACCCGCAATATACTAAATTGTATGAAAATCGTTGGAGCCGATTCCGAGATTCCAATTATATATATATATATACAAGAATTGCTCATTTAAAGATATAAGATAACTAGCAATTAATTTTTGTTCAGCTACTATATTGGAAGTCTGTGGAATGAACTATCATTACCAAGTGCATGGTTTTGATCATCTGATTGTCAATAATATGCAATGTTGTCATGTTTTACAACAAACATGACACTTAGATAATGAAATAATGTAGCCCATACTAATATTATGAAATATAAAATAATTAATAATGATAATAATTTGCACGTCTGCTAGCATAAAGAATACATTATTGACAACCTAATTTTAAGAACTTTTGTTAAGTATTCTGTCAAACACCTCAATGATTTGATTTGAACAGTGTAAACAAGTTATACCTACTGGCAATTTCGTGACGTAATGTTTTTTGTTTGACGTCTATCAAATGAAAGGAAAATTAATAATTTGATTAAGACTTTTATTGCATTGCTAAGAGGTTTCAATGATACCTAACCTCAAGTATGGCAATTCAAAAAATACACGTTGGTTTTTATAAAATAAAAAAAACAGTATTACGTTGGTATATGATTGCAATATTACGTCTTTATGAATAGAAAAGTGAGCGAGAAAATGTGAGTGAGTAGGTAGACCGCACTCAAGGCCCGTATTCTAAAACCGTGGTGTTATCAGCCATGAATCTCGATTTAAAGCTACATAGTTTATGGGAGAGTAAAATTAGTTTTAAATCGAGATTCATGACTGAGCATCGTTCTAGAATGCGGTCCGCACAATAGTAAGTAGGTACATTATTCCTTTTTTTCTACTATATTTCTTAGAAGTGTCTCCCTTTAAATGACTTTTTTAGTAAATATATTAAATTTACCATCCTGTTATTGTAAGGTCGTTGGTTGACCTGAAATGTAAAAATAAATAAAATAAAATAATATGTAGCATGGGAAGAACGCTACGCAGCGTGCTCAGATTGACTGAATCCCGGGCTGTTTGTATGGATGACAAATTCTAGCCAAAAGAGTCAAACTCTCATAGCAATAAACGTTGTTATAGCCTTGGAATAGTTACTCAGCGTTTTCTCTTTTTCTTTCTTTAAGAGTTTAGAACTCGATCGAAAAAGGGAAAAAAACTGTAAGTAAATATTCCTTGGCTATAAAACGTTCATTGCTTAAAAGGAAAATGTTTATTGTGATGCCATGCCGTGAAACGACCTAGTCGTGTTTCGGGATGTAGTCCGGTGTAACCGTTCCGAAGACGGGTCTGAGCAGTGGCGCACTTGTAGCGCCTCACTCAACTGCCGTCTTTGTACTTCTTCACTCTACAAAACTTCAAGGCTAGAGTGAATAAGTACCTTATAGGTTGTCGTGCTCCATCTTAGACTACAACGTCGCTTAACATCAGGCGAGTTGGTGGTCAAACGCCGACCTATTGTACGTAAAAAAAAAAAAAAGACTTACTTACCTGAAATAAGTACTTTATTTGACAACAACAAAGACCTATTAAATAAAATTTTGCAGATAATAAACAAAACTCTTACTATCAACGTTACCTCGTTAAAATAAATATAATTCTATTCACATTCTATTTTTAAATCATACCTTTCGTAACATCACAATTGTAAGTGGGTGTTGGTTGTGGGGTCTGCCGGTAAAGATTTAGGTATTCGTTAGTAGTGAATACTTCGCTTTCGTTCAGGGGCGAATCCTGAGTTTTGGTTGGAGGGGTTGATATAGCCATAAGTTTGATCAAGGTTGGTAAGATTGTGGTAAGAGTTATCAAGGTAGGTAAACACGAAAACACTAATTAGCAGACATTTTAGACTATTGTGGAGTGTGGAATTCGATGCTTTTGGCAGGAGGGCTTGAGCCCCCTAGATCTGCTCGTACTTTCGTAGCAGAAACAAAAAGAACCGTGACAACGGCTTCCTTGCAAAAAACCTGAGTGGTTTAAATACTGAGTTCAAAACCTCGTGCATGTTGCACGTATTAGAGAGCGATGGCAGCCTAGTTGGGAGGAGGTCCGTCTCTCAAGCCAGACGGAGAGGGTTCAAACCCAGCTGACGGCACGCACCAATTTGTTCATTGTGTGAGCATATGTGCGTATTGTGTTTCATCTGCTACGAGTACATGACTGGAGCCCGGTGTATGACGACAGGCTCGCCCCCTGTCTCATTTGGGACTGAATATCGTCCGGCGAAGTGTGGGTGTTGTATTACACCACTGCCAGCCCCTTCGGGGGAAAGGCATGACAATATGTTATGTTGCACATATTATATTGCAAATATGCACATTGACCACACCTTTAGAGCACATCTTACCTCATTGTCTCTACCAGCTGAATCATCCCTACCATCAGAGGAAGTACGGCCCCCGCAACCAGCGCACATTGTGCGACAATCTGTGACAAGCCCGATGACTATCAGACTTGTCATACTAGCCACTTGTCTCAACGTCCAGTCGTCGAGCTGTCACAGGCGCATTTCAACATGCATTGTGTCTGGGATCGCAGGGATGCAGAGAAAGCTCCATACACGTTCACGTTACGGCTGCGAGCTGTCCTAGTCGCAGGAACACAATGGCAGCCGCTAGCAGTTTGTCCATCGACTGTTTTAGATTTACCATTTCGTCTATGGTCTAAACAATGTTAATGTCTAAACATTGTTAAACAATGTTAACAATGTTCTAATACAATGTTACACGAATAAATCGTACAGCTTAGAGCAGGCTTTGATAGCGTTCGAGTTAAACCTCACGACGCAGCTGTTGCCCTTATAATAGTATTAGAGGGCTAAGCTGCTTTGTTAAAGAACAGTTAGGATCTCTTTATAAATATACGTTGCTACCTAGCTCCCTTAGACTTGGTACTTCCAATGCTATGATAACTAGTACGGTACAGTGTAGTAATGGTATTAATTTCGTAGCAGTAGATTTATTTGAACTACCTACATCGTAGCATGCTACGACTATGCTACGAAGTATGCTACGCAAGAGTGGGGCCTTGTTTTGGGTTGTTCCCAAAGTACCTTCTTCATTTTTGTTGTAAATATTGTTAGTCCTAAAGGTAATAATTTCGGAGTACTTTAGAAAACCATTCGTTCTATGCGATATTAATTGCGTTAAATACATTGCAATTGACGTGTCCTATTTTATTCGATTTAAAAAAAAGTACTACTTTGTTCACATTACTAAGCGCTACCACCACCGGCGCCGTGCCGTGCCGGCGAGTGGAAAAACGCCTATCAGATAAATCCAAAAACATCTTTTAGCTACGATTTTATTTACATACGAGTAAGAGAGACATTAAAAATAAAAGAAAACAAAAATCTAACTATACAACAGAATTACAAAAATGTAACGAATACCATATCGACCATTTATCGACCAAAACGCAGACGTCGCTCATAATACCTAGAACTTAAAATCGTCATAACATATTTTTCTTTGTACATTTCAGTTCAGACCTCGTTCATTCACCTAAGTACCTATACCTAGAATTCACGGCGCTAGAACGATGGCGCACATATTCTGACATGGGGCTTACTGCAACGATCGAAAAGGCATTTCCAATGTTGAAGTATTTTCAATGCTAAAAATTAAGCTGGCAGCAGGTGAATATGCCAGCTTCCATAGAGACATGTTCGAACCCTTTTAGCGAGCGCCGTGCGGTGAGCACCAAAGCTGTCTTGAGAGCCGGCATCTTCTACAGCGTTATGACATACATTTTAAAGTTTCGTTTAAAATGTGAAATTCTCGGTCTTTTCGCTGCGCCTCGCTCGGTTTGCGCCGAGCCAAAGGCTTAATACCTGTTCCTCTCTTAGGGCACGTCGGAAATACTCGTCTATAAGAGTATTACCGTTGCATCCGAGATCGTTATGTTTACAATAGATTTTCTATGAAAATGTAGACTTTAGTAATAGTCTAAGTAATAATCAATATCTGTGAGGGCGGCGGTTAGTCTTGCTATACTAAAAAGAATCCTAAAAATCTTCTAAGTAATAATTAAAGTTAGCATGCCTTGCATGTCTATTTACATTACACATATAGGTAGGCATTTGTTATGTGAATCTATAATTTTGGTTCAAGAGATAGACATGTTTCCCAAATAGCTTTTTCCTGTTATTATCTTATATTTTCTAGCGGTTTTCTTTAATATTTCTGAGCTTACATCTGAGAGACATCAACGCGACCAAACTTCTAGTTTGGTCGCAACGTCATATGTCTACGATATATGTCTCTTAGATGGATGGATTTATGTGTGTGAATTGTATTATGCAGTAATTAACCAAGTGCTTACTCCAAGTATGACTTGAAAAAAGTTTTAAGTTAAACGGTTTTAATTCTTCGTGAATGATATGAAAATAACGTGTGTGTGAAATATTGTCACGGAAACGAAATGTATGTGCAACGTTTCACAAGAAGTGGTTTAGCGGAAGTAGTCAAATAATCTGTCCCAAGATTGAAATTAAACCAGCACAGGAGTGGAGCCAAATAACATCATTTAAAATGAGGGCTGCAGCTTTGCTACTATTTTTTTTTTATTTAAGGATGCAATCTCGGCGTGATTGGTTGCAATCTTGACGAGATTGGTTGCAATCTTGACGAGCTGGGTGAGTTAGGTTAGGTTATATTGTCAGCCTGAACGATTAATGGACCGAGAGAGTACCGTCGGAAATCCTATTTCATCTAGTAGCTGCCGACAAAAGAACTTTCCTATGGAAGAATAACTAAAAGTGAGTTCTATTACAGTTGAAAATTAAAAATGGGAATGAAGAATCAGTGTGGCCAGTACACTGAATTTTTTATACCTAGATCAATAGCCATTCGTCAAATAGACTACGCGTACTGTACGCTTTTAATGTTTCAGTATTATTGGACCGGCCGACCCGCGGACGCTGTATTTTTCCAATCCGCTTCAAAAGAGACGTGTACCTACATATTGCGATTCCATAGTCATTAAATCGGTGTACTTTGGAGAACTGACGTCCATAAGACGAAATATTAGTTACGGCGTGCCTTTTTTACACGGTTATACTTTTGCCTATTTGGATAAAGATAAATATAAAGAATATTTATTTGCATACTTTGGTCTTATAAAAGATGTTGGAATTACAAAAAGGGCTCAAGCATGTTGTGCCGGATAGGCGTACAAATGTCACAGTGATGGCACTATGCTCGTCAAAATAATAAAATCTAAATTTTATTGGTTACAATTATAACTAGACTAGTTTTTTTTTATTAGGTATATGTAACAATAAATTCTTTTGAATTGTCGGCTATAGGTTTCAATGTCAATGCAACTTCATATTTTATTGCTAAAAAGCTTATTGCTGATTTTGATGCTCAATATATCTATTGAGCATGGATGGGCGATGATAGCCTAGCTAGAGAAGGCCCGCCTCTCAAGCCAGAGGGAGCGGGTTCGGACCCACCTGAAGGCACGCACCAATTTGTTCATTGCGTGCGTACTATATGTCATCTGCTACATGTCTGCAGCTCGGTGTTTGGCGACAGGCTCGCCCCCAGTCACATTAGGACTGAATATCGTCCGACGAAGTGTGGGTGTTGTACACCTCTGCCAACCCCCTCGGGGGAAAGGCATGACGACTTTTATATCTATTGCATTTTGAATGTGATCAATGTGTCTTACATAATCCTAAAAATAAAAATAAAAACGTGATGAGACGGCTTTCTACCTAAAGAATGACATAAATGTACTGTAACTTAGCAACGAAATTAGAAACATTATCGCTGAGATCCTGCTTTACGAAGTCTTACAGCGGGGTCCAGTCAAGTAACTTGTAAAATGTGCAGCTACCCTCAACGTTCTATGACTAATTACTTCTGCTAGGGTTTCAAAAGGGCGATTTGTGTAGCAATCTCTTTGTGCAGAAACTGTTCCGACTTCTATTACTAAGCAACTTTTATCATTTGGTTAATGAAATAAGATTGCTAATGAATTCAAGTAAATACTTATATTAAATTGCTAAAACAAAGCAATTTATTTTTCAACTTTTTTTGTACTTTAAAAGTCGAATGGTTAGGTAAAAGCGTTACTCGAAAATATGGTTTAGTGATCTAGGTTTATAGACATGTTGGGCTGGCTTTAACAGTTAATTAAGCGACTTGCTAATCTCGCTTAGAGAAAACCTAACCGCCGCACACAGCCTTGGTGGCTCAGTTGGTAGTAAACCGGCCTGATGAGCTTGGGGGCGTGGGTTCGATTCCCACCTAGGGCAAACATTAATGTGATGAACATTTGCGTCTGTTCTATATCCCGGTATTTAAGTAGCATGTTAAAAATAGTATGTATATAAGTTTCTGGCTGCCATAGTATAATCTTTGTTTAGTTTGGGGTCAGGTGAACATGCGTGCAAGTGTCCTGTATATTTTTTATTTTATTTAAACCATACTAAGTAAAGATTTCCTATGGAAATGTAGTCCTTTGTGATAGTAAGTAATTATTAGCGACTCTAAGTGCGGAGTAAATTTGCAATTATCTATTTACCTACATCGTGATCTGATAAAGTTATTAGTTCTTATTTCCGTTATCTCGGTAATCAATAGATAGGTAAGGAACCATTGTTTGGCATTACAAATGCAAGCGACCACCTTATCACTTAACAAACAATCACATTTGCATGTGAGCTCAAAATTTGTTGTCAGTCATCGACGAATAATTTCAGCAATTCTACCTAAGGTGTGTTTTGGCACATTTTGCTAACAATTTATTTTTCTCTACTGCGGTGATGTTAAAAACTACCTATACGTGGGTGTGTATGTATTTATATATGATGTACGCCCGTCGCTACAGCCCGTTAGCTTGTTTGCCACATACGGATTTAAAAAAGTATTTGAAAAAAAAACTAATGGACGGTCCCACCGATTTTTATGAATGATCTGTCGGTATAGTCCGTGAGCCGTGCAGAATCCCATTGTCAAAAACATCTGGCAATGAGTAGGATAATGTAGAGCGATCTCAGATCTGTATACCTTCCAGCAGAAATTGGCCGGAGCCATGAGAAAACCTTGAATTCGGTGCAAATTTTAGTCATTGACATTTACGTCCTATTATTCAATCAGTTCCAAACACATGGTATCGTATAGCCTTTTATTAGTAGAGTAAGAAACCCTAAGACTGCCAGCACACAGATGGCCGGAAGTGTCTGACAGACAGAATAAAGGTTTTGAGCCCGGTCTTTTTGATTTCTCAGACGGAATGTGACAAGCCGAAGGTTATTTGAACAAAAGTGTAGAAATAGTTTTGGGATTCTGCAGTCGGCTCACGGACTATTCGATTTGTCTTCATTGCGCGAGTGGCGGGTACATTTCGCAATAGGTTTTTTACAAAAAAAATGTGCATTTCCAATGCATAGAGTCTGGTCAGTGAGTCCTGTCACAAGATAAATTTAAAAATTCTGAGGCTGTAAACACTGTAACGTTGAATTATGGTTTTGGTTCTTTACTCATTCTTCACCTTTTTGATAAACTTTGTATAATAGCCTGGGAATAGTAGTGCAGTGTTTTGTCTTTTCAATGTTTCAAACAGTTGCAGTGTTCATTATAAATAAATAAAAAATAAAAAAAAGTATTTATTGCCTAAAATGAAAAAAACAAGTTACAAATTAATGCTGGGTACAATATTTTTTAGTTAGGGAATTGGGATATTCTCAGCTACGAGTGTGTACTGAGTAAGCTGAAGCCTACGCAGAGCTGAATTATGTGAACATATGTATGTGCGTATTGTATGTCATCTGCTACATGACTGGAGCCCGGTGTATGGCGATAGGCTCGTCCCCTGTCACATTTAGGACTGAATATCGTGCGGCGAAATGTAGGTGTTGTATTACACCTCTGCCAGCCCCCTCGAAGGAAAGGCGTGACGATATGTTATGTTTTGTCTTTCCTTTTTTTCGCTTTTATTGATAGGCAAGCAATGGGATGGTGGAGCGGTGGCATCGATCTCTCAAGGCAGCCCTAATGGACAGATTGCAAGGTAGTGTAAATTGGTTCAAAGAACTTAACACGGCAATGTATGGATTGCATATGGTTCCTAGGGGTGACACCGGTACAAGCGCAGCGGAAATGGTATACGGGACGAATATTAGACTACCGGGTGAGTTTTTTGAAGAATCTAGAATTTAAATAATGATGACCACATTTTCGTCAGAGAGCTGAGAGAGAGAATAAAAGGTCTCAAACCCAGACCAACGCAACAGCGAAACTCAAGGTCTGTATTTGTACATCCCGATCTAGAGAGATGCGAACAAGTTTTTAGTCGAATAAATTCGGTTAAAAGGCCCTTGCAACCTCCTTATGATGGCCCATACAGCGTCATAAGTAGGAGCAAAAAAACTTTTTTGATTCAAGTGCGCAACAGACAAACAAGTCTTATATCAATAGATCGAAGCCAGCGTACATATTGAAAGACGAATCTCTTCCTAGGACAGAAAAACAAGTAAGTTTTCAAAGGCGTTGTGACAACCCTATTAACCCAATTGTCACTGATAACGCAAAAATGCACACAACCAGAAACGGACGCGCAGTTCGTCAGCCAGTCCGTTTTCTAGAGTCCCTGACCCAGATAGGAATTTAATGATCAACAATTTTTTTTAGAACTTATAAAACGCGTTACGAAGATCAATTTTTATTCATTCAGATCAAGAGTCATCAATGGGAAACACGATTAACAAGGAAGAAGAAGTTATTATAGGGTGGAATTAATAAGGCAGATTTCACATCGTTGGAACAAACAATCGCCAATCACGGACAGTTGGTGCTAGCCATTTTTGGACTGATAATTTTTATTATCATGTACAAAATGTAAAATATGTTGTTTCCGGGGACGAACATGGATAAAGCGTCTAATGGGTGCAGCTATCCAGCAGCATCAGAACGGTAGTGCAAACATAGTATAGAATGTCGTGGGTCATGAGCGGTCGGCGTATAGCATATTTAGTGAAACATTTCCCATAGCCCGGATATAGTGACCATGTGGCGACTTTAGTCGTAATAACCGGACTATGAAGCATCAAGGTCTAGATCCTAATATTATGTTTTACTGACGAAGTATATTTTTACATTATTTTTACAATATAATATACATATTTTATGAGAATGTGTAAAACAATTGTTGTGTTAATTTTTAAAAATGTAGTTTGTGCTTCAGTAATGCAAATACAAATACAGTACTACAAATGTTTGCGTGTATACTTATTTAAAAAAGTGTTTTGTTGTGTTTGTCAGGAAAAGGTTTTGATGAAAGAATTTAATTGCATTTTTTAAAAGTAAATGCAAATAACGGGAACGGGAACGGTAATGGGACTTTTAATAAATTAATAAGTTGATATAAGTAATTAATAAATTCATAGATACTTATTTATGTAGGTACCTTCCTTTAAGATTTCTACGGACCTTTTCTACGGACTGCCTTTTGCTCTACAAATGCACAATAGATTTAATTAAGGTCAACTGGGGCAAATGTGTCTGCGGGGCAATTGCGTCTTTTGAGAATTACTGATAGTCCCTTTGCAAATTAGGTAACTAACGCCATCTTGTACAGATTATCGCAACTAAAGGTAGAAAAAAGATGAAAGTGGCGATTAATTTGTGAAGAGTTTTTCAGTAATTCTCGAAAAACGCAATTGCCCCTCAGACGCATTTTCCCCAGTTGACCCTAATCGTTACCTAAGTTAGAGCTAAGTAATTTTATAAGTTGATTGCTGGCGAAACGATTTTCATCGGGTCCATTACTTCCAAATAAAAATCCATCCCAGTGCCAAATTTCAATCAGATCATCTTATCTGCTACGTACTCCTCGTCATGGGACAGCTGCATTTCGTAGCAGTTTCCGATACTGTGCCACGAAATGCTGGAACAACTTGCCCCCTCCGTTACGCAATCTGAACGCTACAACATTTAAAATAAGTTTTAAAAAGTATTTATTGAGTGTTCAGTTGTCTTCTGAATAATTGTCTTCTCCTTGTCTTTCTCGTGTATGATGCCGCGTTTCTTATACTCTTATGTTTTTGTTGTGTTAAACTTTTTTTATTGTTTTTTTATTTTATTGTACTTCTTACTATTGTTTTCTTATTTTTTGATTTTTAGTGTTTTTTAATGGCAGGTATTCACTTGTATTTTCATATTGTTTTAGTATTTCTCGTATTTTCTTTTTTAAAGGACAGTGCATGGATTTATGACCGTACGTCACTCGCCATAAAGGGTAACACTGAAAATCAGCGTCACAGTAATCTGCGGCAATAGGCTGAGTGTTGTCTTTTTTGGCTTTACCGCACACGCAACTAAATTTAATACCTTTTGGTTAAGTTAATTTTTTTATTTATGTATTTTGTATATCTTTAATATTCATCATTTTTGTCAAAATGTTCTATTGTATAAGTGTGTGTGGTGTAAGCCAAATATTTTTTTTTTTACTTTTTCATGCGTTCAGCCGTTGTCGAGATTGAGTAACAAACAACAACACATCCATCCATCCAGACATCCATTCAAACTTCGCATTTATAATATTATAATATTTAGTGAGATGAGATATAATATGTTGACCTTCGCCACCACCAAGGCTTTTGGACGAGACTCCAAATATGATAATAAAATATTCCTCATTTCCTGGCTATTTATTACACATACACGTGTCTACAAATGATTTAAGTAACGTCCGTCCTGTTTCTGTAGCGCCCATGGCTGAGTAGTGAGTTTGTAAGCTAATACGAGATCCGATAAAAGCGCTAACAATCAAGGAATTACTCTCTAATGCTGCTTCAATTGCTCTTCAAAATCATGTTATCCATCAAAGAATAGAATACATACAATAAATCCTCAATCCAGCTAATTTGCTTACGTTTTGCTATTGTCAATAAACCTGCACTGAATTTTAATGCAGGCGTATTTTATCCGATGCGTAGTACGCTTCGTTTGTCAAGTCTAGAGCGGAATCAATTGGGGATAATCTGAGCTTCTCGTCCATCTCGAGTACGCTTTATCGCGCTATCATTACGAACACATTACACATACATAATATACTTACTTTACATAGAAATGAAATGAATGGAAAAAAAGGTGTTAATGATTCAGCATGTAACTAAATGTTTAATTGTTTTTTTGGCAGGTGTCGGGTGTAATCCCGACCACAAAGGCATCAAGACGACGGCCAACTTCACCGAAGATGAAACAAAGCCTATTGAATCAATGGAGGAGTGCATTGAGCACTACTCTACGTTTCCTCTTAGACTCGGTGAGTGCACTTATTAAGTTTTGTTTCAAACTCTTAAAGTGAATCCGAGGCTGAAGCTAAAAGTTAACTTAGCGCTGGAAAGGCTCGGTTTAGATTTATCGAAAAAATCCTCGCGCACTTTTTGACGTCATTGTAAAATGAACCATTTCACCATATATGCTAAAATAGAAAATCGCGTGATATCGAAGCTATGCTGAGTTCTCTGTTGATATTTTATACGATTTTGTATTCCATTGTGATATGGTTCATTTGTAAATGACGTCAAAAGTGTACGTGGATTTTTCCGTTCTGTCGGAGCCGAGTCTAACAGTCTTGCATACAGGGCATTGAGTAATTGATTCAAAGTCGAAGTCAAAGTCAAAATATTTTTACTCAATTTGGGTATCAAAGATACATTTATAATTATAGTGTGAAATACTCACACTGAAAAAACTGATATAAACCCAGCATCTTAGCCCATGAAATTGCTTCGAAAATTTCTCTATAAAAGCTGGCATTGTCAACCTCTCGCCAGTTTTTTACCCGACTGCGCAAGAAGGAGAGTTATGTATGTAAGTTTGTGGGTATGGAAGTGTGTATGTATGACGTTTCTTTGTCATGGCCGACAGCCTAAACAGCTTGATGGATTTCGACATGTGAGGTGTCATTTGAATCGTCTTGATAGCAAAAGTGCCATAAGGTACAACATTTTGCAGTCGGGTTTTTTGTTTTTCTTTTATTAATGCTCATTGTTTTATTAAAATTTTCGTGCACGTTGAAAATAGTAGGTAAGTAGGTATATAAATGATTAGAGAAAATATGCAAACACAAAATGTCAAAGGTAAAGTGTCACGTTCTCGAAATATTTAGGGGTAAGATTTAAATGTATCTAAAAACATTATTAACTGACTGCAAAATGTCGTTGTAGTTTTATAAATTTAAATCGTTCACGGAAACTTTGTTAAGAAAATCAGAGAGGTAGCGAGAATATTTCAAGGTTTTTACAGGAACTTAAATTGTTTGTTCTCGGCTTCGTTATAAAAACGGGAGAGAAAATCTACAGGATTATTTTATAAATTCAAAAAAGACTAATAAAATACGGCTTGTATCAACCCTTCTGTGAAAAAAGCTGAAACGTTACACTGTTATGATAGCTACAGTTATGATAGCTACAGTTTTTCCTAGAATTCGAACCGTTCTAGGAATACGCGCAAATCCTCTTGCTACCAGCTTATTTTGTTTATAAAATGTTTCGCGCTCGTTATAAAAAGTGTAACATAAGTAGTAGTACACAATACGGGCAATTCCGCGAAGTTCAACCGATACTAATTAAAACGCTGATGTTGCGTTTGTGATAAAAAAAGGACGGAGAACGAGTCAGTATAACTAATATTTTACAAACGTGTCATAGGTAGTCTAACTGGTACGTTTGTGAGACATTCATAAATAAATTCCGGACAGTTTGCATACACGGTCAGCTGACCCCAAACTAAGCAAAGTTTGTACTATGGCTGCCAGAGACTGATATACATACAATCATACATATATATGACGGAAAAAGTAGGGTAGGAGCCGAGCCGTCACACCTCACTTCTGATGACGGGGAAAGACGGGTAGGCCGAGGTGTTGTATCTGATTTCTGATCCGTGAACTCGCTATCACGGGCATCTATGGTCGGCGTCAAACTTCAGGAACGTTGAAATAAGGGGACAGCAGTGTAGGCTTTTCACTATTTTAATTATACAGTCAGTCTTAGACTACTTAATTAGTGAATGATCACAAAGATAATTGGCGATTTAGAGTAATGAGTTTGCGAATGACCATTGCGTGCGACTGCTTTCAGTCCAGTCAAGTCAACTACTGACTGACAGACATGACGTTCGCCCGAAATCCCAAACGCAACTCGCTCTAAATTACCATAAACAAACCGATTAATCGTCAAAAACAACAGAATAATACTATCGATTAACAACTCTCAAACTGGTTTTCATTATTTATTGATATCACGCGCCGTCATAAATACATACTTAGATAATTAACATCCAGACATAGAGCAAGCACAAATGTTCATCACATAAATGCTTGCCCTAGGAATCGAACCCACGCCCCCGAGCTCAGCAGGCAGGTTCACTACCAACTGAGCCACCGAGGCAGTCCAAAGTAATGATACTGAGCCGTTCTCCTTCCGATTTTTTTATGACAATCGCAACATCAACGGTTCAGTTAAGCATCGGCTGAGCTTAGCTGCATTGCTCCTAGAAGGCGGTCATTGTACTCTTCATTATAAACAACTTTTACTATGCAGCCAACCCGAAATCACGAAAAAAAAGTAGCTTTTCTATAGTTAGTTGATCGTCGACAAAATTTATGAAGCAGCTGTTTCTTTTTCTCGATTTCAGGGTTTCACTAATGGAGCCAAGCCTTTAGTGAAAGTTGTTGATAACAATGAGTACAATGACTCCCTTTCGACTTAGTACACCCTTTCCTGATAACCCTGTATATTAATTGGGGGCAGTTATGCAAACACAAAATGTCAATTTATTGTACTCTAAAGTGTCACGTTCCTGCAATAATAATTTAGAGATAAAAACCGCAAACGTGTTTGAAACTTTGAAAATTAAAAAATCAAGGTGAAGTAAGGGTAAATTAGCCACAAAGGTTTCTAAACTTTTTTGTTTATTTCCGGGTTGGTTGCATAACGTGAGCAACACATAACACCAACATGAAAACAACAATAGGTTTTCTTCAGCTGAAATAAAATGTACGGAATCCTTTTTATAAATTCGCACAATACAATGACGATAGACGTTTCTGCGTCAAAATTGTAATGGTTTACTGTAAATGTTTCTACCACGTTTACCTATGAAAGCATATCTATTCGATGCCAGCTATTGAGATATAATTACTACGTACTATAGAATCTGTTCCAAACAAAAAACGTAACGCAATTTGACTGCAACGGAGCCTGCCCGCGTGGACTGACTACGGGTTTGCTGCAGCGCCAAAACCTTCGTAATGTCGTCTAACCAAACTATTTAAAAATACTACTACTAAAATAGACAGCGCTAGAGGATGGTTTTTTCGCCCCGTACACAACCACACTGCGATAGTGAGGAAGCCACACTAATTGAAGGTGTACGGATTGCAGTACAGTGCAGTCGACGAAAGTCAATGTTCATTCAGTAATATGCTACAACGCAACTGACTCGATACGGCATCGCTACAGACCCGCATTGCAAATGCGACCAATAGCCAAAAGTAGAAATGCAAACGCGATGTAGACACGCGTTCACGAAATACGCTACAAAAAGTTGTCTAGCGCAACCTCACTTAGACCCTAGACGTTGTCAGCCTGAATGAAACCGATTAAAGGCACTATTATCGCATCCACATTAACGGTAAGCGCCGATCATTATAGCGATGATGGACGTTGAAACGAAAGTGTGGCCACGACTCTCTGCGTTCATTCTACAACAGCAATAAAGGTACCTATATATAGGTAGGTACAGCATTATAGGTACCTATAATTATATGTACCTATATTATGCTGCTGTAGATACAAAATAGCTTACATTAATGGGCATTGACGTAGACCGCTCAAGTGTGGCCACCCAATTTATCGCGTTACAATTAACGCATTAATTATCGGATTAATTTACGCGATGATAGGCATTGGCGTTTCCCGTTAGTATGACCATAACATGTGAGTGCGACGCGTGACGACCAAATCGAATATTTACTAAGTCAAAACTAAGACTTTAAAACATTATTTACAATTTGAAATAACGATATCGTTTTGTGTACTTACAATTATATCTACCTACCGATACGATGGACTAGCATCGATGGATAAGAGCCACTCAAGTTCGCGAGGTGAAACCGTCAGGTCAGCAATACTTCAAACAGAGAGCTTGCCCTTCGAAACTTGACGTAAATTATATTACGAGACATCTAGCTAAATATATTTATGGAGATGAAGATATCGCGTTATTAAGAATCCAAATATTCTTATAGGTTATTGTTAATAGGGTTCACTCTACTTCAACAGCCAGTTCTTAAAATTCATCAAGGTTTGAACTTAGACTGGACGTTTATAAGCAATGTTAATAATGATTCGAATGACCTATGACATCCACCAACCTACACTGAGCCAGCGCGGTGGATCAATTACCTTTGACCTACCCTCGGGTAGGTCGAACCTAACCACGTTTTTTTTATGATTGAATGGACCCACGTTTGACCACAATACACCTGATGGAAAGTGAGGATGCGGTCTAAGATGGAGCACGGTCGCTATCCCTGCTGTGGAACGCTAAATACTCTAATAGGCAACCCACTGAGCTTCTTAGGCAACCCACTCCCAAATATTATTTAACATACAACATTTTATATAAAACACATGTCATTGAATAAACAGATGGGTGAGGGTCGTTCTTCTACGTATCTCCTACTATGAAAAGGCAATGTTATAAAATCGAAAGTGTATGTGTTTATTTATTACTTATTCACGCTCAAACAGATGGACCGATTAGGTACAGAGGTAGCCTGTACTCTGGATTAAGATAAACTCTAGGCTACCTTTAAATCGCGTGTTACGCCGCTGGAAGCAGCAAGTATTATAAATACGAAAATTTGTGTGATTTAGGTATTTGTAGTTAGTTTGTTATTCAAACATTTCAAAGGATTTGGATGTAATTTGGAGACGAGATAGCTTATATAGTTAGGACACAAAATTATCTTTATTAATATAGACTTAAGATTAACATAGGCTATAGGGCACAGTAGTAATTTGATCACTTCTAAGTAAAGTTTGTATCTTATCTATTGCATATCACGTCCATAACAAACAGTATGCAAAAAGTCTTCAATGCTTCAATTATCTGATCGAAGCTTCAAAGGTTTGAAATTACTTTTATAGAAACTCTTAACTAGAGGCAGGTACGCGTTTCTACCAGTCGGTTTTGTTATGTAAATTCTCGTCTGGGAAAACATCATCCAATTAGGAATCAGAGTTCTATTGAATACTATGAAATTATGGTTGCATTTCTGGTGTCTGAGCGAAGCGCAGGAATTTAACAATGGTATAACCCGCCGCGCTTCACTTCAGCATGGCTGCTCACTGAGTTACATCAAAGAACTGAGTTGTAAAGCGCAATATTTTGATTCCGATGCGATCTTTCAGTGTGATGCGAGTTTCACGCCTATATTATATCGCGCGTTGGCACGAGAGCTTGGATTTTTGCTTGTTTGTCAAAGACCAACTCTAAGCACTATAAGTGAGGATGGGGAGAATGCACATGTTCATAAGTTTGCGTTTTAGGCACATTGGTAAGTTATTTTATTAAGTCCTTCATAACACAATAGCTCTTCCAGGCGTTTCCGGTGCGTCGAGAAACTTCTTTATCTTGTCTTGCCTGGAAAGAGACTATTTGGCCAAGAAACACGTACTTCTGGACATATTCAATCCCCACACTTCATATGTCAACTAGGGACCCATCCCCCACACAAATTGTTTGCTGGTCATGATCTTGGTCTTTGACATATTCATGCTGAGTCTTGCTTGACTCAGATTTATGTATATTTATATATATATTACCCGTATTGAGTTACAATGAATGGCAAGTAACAAGTCTAAAACATGAGATGGACTCCTATATTTATTCACTACAATAGGTCCGTTCTCGGAGAGTTCGCTGCTTAGTACGCTCTTTGTTTTTGTCTTTTATACGATATTCCGACTATTTGTTTGTGTATTATTTTTTAATGATTCTTTTTTTCTTTTACGTTATCTACTTCGGTCACAGTGTTGGTAGTTTAGTGCCACACTCTTTTAAGAGTTACGTAGCGAGAGCGAATTGAAGTGAGACCCATCCGTCAATAAAAAGACAGCACATACAGTTTATACAAAATAATTTAAAAATTAATTTCCGGATATTTTTTTTACACACGGTCGTCTGACCCCAAAGTAATCAAAGCCTATACTATGACGTATGTACAATCAAGATGTTGAGAAGGAGAGATATAAGTTGGTACTACAATGTACTACTACTACTTAGATAAAGCTTCGCATATTTAAAGAAAAAGGTACGTAGTTTTGGTAATTAACGAAAAACGACACTTTGACAACTGTTAAACGAAACGGTTTTTCTCGTCGGTAACTCGTCGGTAACAGGTAAATCGAAACGGTTTTTGGCGAATCTCGGTATTGGAACTGTCAAAATATATGGAAATTTGCTTAGAATTTAAAGAATTTTACATACACAATTATTTTTAAAAAAACTTTAAAAAAAACTATGTATTTGTTTCCCCAACTTGAGATTTCGCGGGTAGCCTTCTTAAATTCAAGACCTACTTGTGAAAAAAATACGAACCCTGAACTCGATTGGCGCTGTTCTAAAGTCAAGCCTCAGATCTCGTGCCAGTCAAATACGGTATAAAAGTAATTATGCTAAGAGGAGAGAGGTCTAGACCACCTTAGCCCATCTTAGTTTTACACCGTTATTTTTAATGAAAAATTAAGGTCAACAAATGGCATGCCAAATTCAGCTGTCATTTGTTCTGTGTAAAAGTGACTAGTACTCGTAGTTGTGCAGTGTTGTTTTGTTTTAGCAAATTTTGGTTTTGCCATTTCAGGGTTGATGCCATAGTAAAATTTGCGTATTTGTTGTAGAAAATCCACATTTTTTTTTTGTTTTTAAAAGAGCGGTTTATATTATAGTGATATTTAACCGTAGAGGTACGGAACAAACACATTTATATCATTTTACACCATTTTTACGATTTGACCGATTTGGTTTTCTCGGCTAGGCTACCCGTTTTAACTGACTAACGAGCTAAATTGATCGCTAATCGAAAAGGCGTGTTCAATCTCGTAACTATCATGATCCAAAAAAAACAAGGTTTTTTTTTTATAGCATTTTAATTAGCATTCAGCAAACACGAAATGACGTCATCGTCATACATCTCTTTCGAATTTATAGTAAAAGACTTATTTCGGTCTCGCTTAAGCATCGATTGGGGTCACTATATACGTGTTGTTGATTGCTATAACTGGCGGAGTATATTCTTATACCATGGTAACCTTAGAAGAATAAAACTTATAACGTGAGTAGGCCGAAGCGGCTTCAAAAAATTTCAATCAAGCCTTTTAGGACCGAATACGTTTCCCATCGCGTCAGTAGTCACAATTTAGTGTCGTGGACAATAGCTCGGACAATTTTATTCAAATATGACTTACTGTGTAGCGAAAGGATTTCACAACGCCGCGCATACAAAAGATAAGGATAAGAAAATCACATTTCAATTGTAAGTACTATTTGGTACCGTATAATTTCACGTAACACATTCTTTAAAACAGAAAAATATTTTGTAAACAAATCAAACGCCATTACTTCAAAATTGTTGCTAGCTACGGAAAAAATATTTACTCCGAATGCCTCTTCTAAGATTCCGTAGTAATGTAATAACAATGAACTTTTCCATTGATAATGAATTCTTTATACTTCTGCAGTTATTAACGTAAAATGTGCATGAAGTTTTGGAAAGTCCATGTACTCGTTTTTTATTGTTGCTGGTCGATGGATAAATTAATACGCCTCAACAACAACAACAACTCTTTATTAAAAACATAAAATAATTACAATAGTACTTAAATAAGGCTTAACTAAGTTTTTAATGGGCGGCCTTATCGCTCAAAGCGATTTCTTCCAGGCAACCTGAATGGACAGGAACATTTATATAAGTTGAGGCCTTGAAAATTCTAATATTAATACAATAGTAATAATCTAATACATAATTCTACAAGACGTAAAAAATAATAAGATAAAAATAATAAAAATAATGTGGGGGCTGAGCTACCCACGTCCGTAGGAGTGTACTCGATTCTGATTCCCTACACGTGGTCCCCGGGTAGTGCTAACCGGGTAGCAAACTCTGGTGGGAGGCTTCGGCCGTGGCTAGTTACCACCCACCGGACCAAGCCATGCCGTGAAATGACCTAGTCGTGTTTCGGGATGTAGTCCGGTGTAACCGTTCAGATGACGGGTCTGAGCAGTAGCGCACTTGGAGCGCCTCACTCAACTGCCGTCTTTGTACTTCTTCACTCTAGAAAACTTCAAGGCTAGAGTGAATAAGTACCTTACAGGTCGTCGTGCTCCGTCTTAGACCACAACGTCGCTTAACATCAGGCGAGTTGGTGGTCAAACGCCGACCTATTCTACATAAAAAAAAAAAATACACAAAATAAATACTAATAAGTAGACGAAATAAATATAATATAAATACTCAATAGAAGCGAAGATTGTTGTAATTGTATGTGTAAGGTAAACAAAGATTTTGTATCTGTATTGTATTAACAATAGAGTCCCTTTTTACCCTGTGGGTACGAAACCCTAAAAAATAATGTCCAAAATAATTTAAGTGAAAAATATCTGAACAAACTCAATGTCAAGCAAAATTGGAACAGTGTACCAATTTCCTCAATTTTCGGGGAAATGTCTATTCACTTGCAACGATTTTCGACCGTGTGTGTGCGTGCCGGTGAATGTTATTATGTGACGCTTACGCACACATTGATTCAAATGTTGCTTCGATATTGAGCGGAACTATGAATGAAACTATCATTCTGAGCTTTATTCTTCTAAGATCGTAACTATCAAAGGCAGAGAAAGTCAATCAAACAAAAATAGCCCTTGGCTCAGGCACAGAATAACAATCTGTCTACGATAAAAAATACTGTAATATAAAATACGATATACGAAAAAAAAAATATTTCTGTCTACGATAAAACCTTACAAAAAAATAAATAGATTAAAATTAACTTTCAACAGAGACACATCAATCAATTTTTTAACACTTTAAAAACTAAACTACCCTGCAAAGTTGACGGAAATGCTTGTACCTACTTACCAATGTACCTTGCATTCGTTAAGTTAGCTAAAACCTGGTGAAATAATAGATATTTTTGGATAAAATTCGAGATACATTCTTTAAAAAAGTACCGGGAACCTAAGCCGAGAACTGTTCAAAAATCTGCACAACTGTTTTCTATATTGGTGCAATGTGTCAGCACCATAGGTTGTTTAGTTTGTTTACAGTGTTCGAGTTTGATAGTTCATCTTAAGTGTGTTTTACAATTTTTGAATGAAAAAATATCGGACTAAGAGTTGGTCACAAACTATGCACCGCAAACGGAATTTCCTGTTCTTAATCGCTGAAAATAAATAAATAAATATTCAGGACACTTGAACACACGGTCGTCTGACCCCAAACTAAGCAAAGCTTGTACTATGGCGGCCAGAGACTGATATATATTATACTTATATACTTTTAAATACATACTTAAATAGATATTAACACCCAGACATAGAACAAACACAAATATTCATCATATGAATGTTGCAGAAATTCAGCTTACAGTAAATTGATTTTATCAAAAAGGCATGCAAGAGCATTCAAAAGCGGTTGAGACGTCGTTTATGATTTGCATCTCTTTGGTTAAACCACGAACATCTTCAACTGAAGTTAACATCGCTAAAGTGAAAGAAATAGTGTCTGTAAATTTCATTCATTCAGTCATTCAACTTTGAGAGAGATAGCCGCTAAAATTGTGTATTTTATTAATGTAAAACTTTTAGCGATTGCCTGGGCTTGTCACAAGTTAAAAAAGATCTATCTTAGTTTAAAAAGATCTGACTTTTCTTCAAAATCTTAATCGCGTATTTTTCTAACAATTTCTTGTACAAAAATCCAACTAAAACATATATACATATAGTCACGCCTTGTCCCTAGGAGTAGGCAGATACCAAATCTCTCCTCTTGCTTACTTGCTACGATCCTGGCACACATCTTTCGCTTCTTCTACTTCCATGAGCCCCTTCATACATACTTAACTAATACCATTTAATAACTAAACTAATTTAATCCAAAATCCAAACGAAAACAATCGAAAAACTAGCTGTCTAACTAAAACTAAACTAAAATATGACCGACTAGTTTCCAAGACTCTGATTACTAAATACTTCAGCAGGCCTAACATTCACACCGCAAGAGATTTTTGTCGACTCTTTATTACGAGACAGACATATATTTACACGTAGCTTTGTCACGTTCTCACACGACAAAAATTAACGAGAAGATTTTGTCACGGCGCGCAAGCTAGGCCTGCTGAAGTATAATAGTAATTAGACCCGTTTTCAGTCGATAGAAGACATAAAAAAGTTCACGGCGTGAATTAAAGTTGCAAAATGCGCTTAAAATGTTTTTTAATGATTTATAAAATTATTATTTAACTAGCGACCCGCCCCGGCTTCGCACGGGTGCAATGCTGATACTAAATACACTACAGAAAAACTGTGAACGTTGTATATAAAAACATAGCGGCCCGCTCTGGCTTCGCACGGGTATAAACAAAAAAAAATATTGTGGGATATCCATAAGAGATAGACATACCATCACGGAGTTTTCTGTAGACCTTTTCAATGTGTACAAATAATTAGTACATTATTTTGATAAATCTCAGCCGAAGGGTTCAGCCTGCGTTTGCAATGTAAGCGGAAAAAAAATGATAATTATCGACATCACATTAGAAACATCAAAAATAACAGTATTTCTCCACTATTTAATGGATGTTATAATACATATAAACCTTTCTCTTGAATCACTCTATCTATTTAAAAAAACCGTATCAAAATCCGTTGCGTAGTTTTAAAGATTTAAGCATACAAAGGGACATAGGGACAGAGAAAGCGACTTTGTTTTATACTATGTAGTGTTAACACACCCAAATTATATCACGATTTCAAATAAGTAAGACTTTTTCGCATGGCTCGCTCATTACTCCATTCGCAGTCTCTCAGGGTGGCAGAGGAGGATGATAAAAGACGTTGGTTTCACATACTCATTATATTTTCATAAGATACCATTACATTAGTGGAGTAGGCAGGGAAGACTGAGTGGTGTGAATGTGCTCCGCTGCATTTCGCCTACGTTGCACTATTACACTGTAGCGCACACCGCTACAACTTCTAGAAGAAAATATCTTTGGTTTTGGGTGTAGTTATACTTACTTACTTCAATCCGTCTAAGAGAACAACTTTCTAAACATAAGTATACAAAATTCGAAAGAAAAATAATCCAGTTTCTTTATATTTAACCTTGTCTATAACCTTGTCACGTGATCGATTTTATATTGAGACTAAATATATTATCTCATCGAATTTTGCAAATTTGTGCTCTAACAGTTAACCGCCATGACAGGTAGAACAATCCCCTTAACCATCACTGCACCCAACACAGCGCTTTGTTTAGAGATATGACAAGGTGACAAGATAATTAAACTGAATCAATAGATCAGCATCATCATAGCCGTTGTTCAGTGCTCAGGTAACTTTGACGGAAAGATAATCCATCCATGGTCGGTGCCTCGGACATTGATAGATATCTTAATTTATCGATGCAGATTCGTAACAATAGACTGATTGTTAGCAGGATTTTGCTGGTGAATTAATCAGTAACGCTAGAACAATAGGGACGGCCATAATTGAATCCGTTGAAATTCCAGGTATGTATCGTAAACTGCAATCACGCTAATTAAGGTAATATGAGATCTCAAATCAGAAACCAGGATGTTTAATGTATTATAATTTTAATTGTTAACTCCCATAGTAACACGTCACAGGTAAATTGAAAATAGGTATTTCGCTGTACGCGAAAATCCACACCTATTACATTCAAACTCTTAGTAATAGGAATTCGTTATTTAAGGCTCGATCATACCACGAATTTCGACCCACACACACGTTTACTTAAGCCGCTTAATATGGTTGGTAAAATTGTAATGGTTTAATTTAATAATACTTTTACATTTAGAGTTGAAAATCGTATTTTATATTTGTTGGTAAAGAATTACATTTCTAGAATTAGGTAGTCTAGAATTACATTTTCTTGCCGTTTCTATGGGTAATTAATTAATTAATCGTAATAAGAACACAAATAAAAATAAGTCAATCGGTTAAGCTTTAAAGAACTAATCTGGCTATTTAATAGTCGAAAAGAAAAAGTGTTGTAATCGAAGAAAATTTAGAGAACTACATTCCGATAGATTTTTTAAGAAGAAACTTTTTGCATTATTTCTTTTTTTTCAAAATCAGAACAATTTTCAAAATTCTACTCTGGTTAAACTATTTTTTTGCACCTGATCATCACAATTCTTCATATCAACTAAGCGCAAAAAAAAAACTTGTTTTCGTTGATTTCGTGATAATACCGGGCCTTAATTAACCCTTTTCCTAAGTATACACAATAATTGCATTGGAAATTTCAAGGCGATGAAATAGAACAGGATAGGAAGAGGAGTTGTTTTTAGCTCTACGCCACACAGGCAGTTTTGCTAATAAAAACATTTAAGTACAAAAAAATCTACAGTTCCCTGTAGTTTTTTTATAGCTGCATGTGTTTTAAGACTGAAACACTTGACCAAGTTGTTTGTTTTTCGGAGCTCACCATAAATGATACCAATTTTTCTTTCGAGACTTTTCATTATGCTCAGTTTTGCGGAAAGTTTTTTAAAAGTTACAGTCAGTGGAAATAATCTCGGAGGCACAGGATAGAGTTGTATTCTCATGTACCTCTATTATTTACTCCCTTTCTAATAAACGTTGAACTCGAAATAGTTGTACAGTGATTAGCCTTTTTTTTCTTTAATACATTTACCTCGGTCGTTAAAGATCAAACACTTTAAAACTATTCCGAGACCAGACAACGTCTTTAAGAGAAATAGATAGAAATAAATTTGATTTTATTTAAAGCCTACGATTAGTCGTAGCCATAGCAACCACTGGGTAGTCAAGGTCAATCAAAATATCGCCCTATTCGAAACAAGACGGCTTCGACGTCAAGAAGACGTGTGTATCTGCTGTCTGTTTTGTGATTCCAACAAGTGTTTGTCTCAAGTGTTGCTAAAGTTGACTGTTTTACGTTTTTACTTAATCGTTTTGAAAAATGGGAGACGAAGAAGAAAAAGGAGATGGTCAGTCAGTTATTGTCTGCACCCTGGAAGACCAATTCTTTTTATTTTCGAAGCACGTGGATGAGGAATTTAAGACGAATGAGAGCGACGGTTCAACGATCTCCTTATACCGATCGGACTATTGGTTAAGACAGGCGAAGATTCTCGATGATAGACAGGTTACCATGGCAGACACGGGGATGACGTTCTACAAGCTTGGGTAAATATGGGTAATAATACATTTAACATTGATAGTAACTAGTCGATAATCTGCTTTTCTTTTGCTAAATCGATAAAAAGAGCGTTTAGGCTACACCTGAATACAAAGGATGACGGAATTGACGGACCAAAGTCCCAAAAAACAAGAGAGAAAGGGATAACAGTAAATTTTCTATTTTTTTATCTCATTTATTGGATGGTTGTGGTCCTATCTGTCCTGTCTGGCTATCCGTGATTTTCGCGTGAGTAAGACGTCAAATCTGCAGCTAATGAATCTGTTTTTTTTTTTAACGTTAGCCACCTTTTTTTTTTTAGCCAAATTTTCTCATGACCTGGTAACTTAAGCGCGACAAGATGTAGCATTCAAAGACATTCTTTGAATGCTTAAAACTTTGGAAGCTTTGAGAGATTTTATAACATGCTTCCTACTTATGTTAATTAACATTGCTTTGCTTAACTTATTTTAGTTTTCTGGTTGTCATTAAAAATAATGTCCGGAATAATCCAGTCCGGAAGGAAAGCTTGGACTTTTTATTAGTTTAATTAGAGTCCAGATTTCAGATTGCAGCAAGCATCTACGTAATGGGAAATTCGTTCAGAAAAGGGTTCGTTCAAAAAAAATCGTTCAGTTAGGAAAAGGGTTCGTAAGTTGTCTTAGTATTTCAAGATCGAGTAACAAATAGGTACAAAAAGCGATTATGATTTTTATTATGTAATAATCGGAGCTGGCGTTCGAGCAGACTTGTCCCACGCTTTTAATCTGATCTTTTACGGAGGTAGGGTAGGTGCCTACAAGTTACTTCAAAAAATACTGTATAAAATATCTCAGTTTCTGTCTTTCTCTACAATTATAGTAGATGCAAAACAAAGTCGCTTTCTGTATGTATCTGTCGGTATATCCGCTAGCTCCTTCTAAACCAGGCAACGTATTTGGATGCGGTCTTAACCATTAGTTAAATACTATTCCACGGTGGGTTTATAGGTATATTTATTAATATATTATTAAGCGATGGCAGCCTCTCAAGCCAGAGGGAGCGGGTTCGAACCCAGCCGACGGCACGCTCCAATTTGTTCATTGTGTGAACATAAGCCTGATAGTAAGCGATCACCGTTTTTTTATTTGATAATACACTCTAAAATCGCCGAAACCACACACATTACATAATGTGATTTCTTTTGAAATAAAGCCGCCGACAAAAAGGCACGCTAAGGAGTCCACATAAATCGCGACTGCCTTCAGAGCTTAGGGCCGTGGGTTCGATTCCCACCCAGGGCAAACATTTATGTGATGTCAAAGTCAAAGTCAAAATGTTTTTATTCAATTTAGGTATCAAAGATACACTTATGAACGTCAAAGTTATTTAAATAGACTCGACCGCCTTGTTCGGATAAAAAGCCTCTACTCAGAAGAACAGGCAAGAAACTGAGGGGCATTATTTTTTCAAATAATAAATAAATTAGTCTCACAAATTTTGGCTTACAACTAGGTAGTATCTATAAATATTAGTGGCTACTTGGCGGAAGTGGAAGGCTCCAGACATCTTTATCTTCTAAATAATTCTTAACCTTATAATATCCTCTTTTCATTAATGTAGTTTTTACATGTGATTTGAATTTTCCCTCGGTGAGCCCTGTTATATTTTTCGGGATTTTATTGTAAAAACTAACGCAGTTGCCTAAAAATGACTTTCTTGACTTAGTCAGTCTAAATCTCTGTACAGCTATCCTATCCTTATTTCTAGTGTTATAATTGTGATAGTCACTGTTCAATTTAAATTTATGTAGATTTTTGCGAACGTGCATAATATTTTCAAAGATATATAAAGAAGGTAAAGTTAAAATATTTATTTCTTTAAATAAATCTCTCAATGATTCACGGGGACCCATTCCGTAGATAGCGCGGACCGCTCGCTTTTGCAAAATAAAAATGGCCTCCACTTCAGCAGCTGATCCCCACAGCAAAATGCCATATGACATTATGCTGTGGAAGTAAGCAAAGTAAACCATCCGAGCTGTAGCTATATCCGTCAGTTGCCTAATCTTGCGAACCGCATAAGCAGCAGAACTAAGTCTCCCAGACAGAGCACTAATATGTGGACCCCATTGCAGTTTGGAATCAATGCTTATACCCAGGAACACCGTCGCCTTGTCTATGTTAAGTTTATCGCCCTCAAGCATTACGTTTGGTTCTATATATCTAACATTAGGCATGGAAAACTTTAAACACTTAGTTTTTTTTGCATTTAGTAACAAATTGTTCGCAGCGAACCATCTCGAAATAATAGTCAGTACGTTGTTCACATGCACAAGTTCACTATCTTTCCTATCTGTTCTAAAAATAAGAGATGTATCATCAGCAAATAGAACTATGTCTGTAAGGTCCTTAACCATATACGGCAAATCATTTATATACGCCAAAAATAAGAACGGGCCTAAGATAGAACCTTGTGGTACTCCCATTGTAACTAAAGATCCGGAAGATGTGACGCCATTAATTCCCACTTTTTGTTGTCTATCAGTTAAATATGACTCGACAAGATCTAGAGCGATTCCACGAATTCCGTAGTGGTGTAATTTACGGATCAAGGTGCGGTGTTCTACACAATCAAACGCTTTGGAAAGATCACAAAAGACACCGATGGCATCCTGTGAACTCTCCCAAGCTTCCATCACATGCGTAACTAATCGAACTCCCGCATCTGTTGTTGATCTACTTTTCGTGAAACCGAACTGATTTTCGTTTAATATACTGTGTATGTTAAAGTGACACAACAGTTGATTAAGTATAATCTTTTCAAATATTTTACTCAAAGCCGGAAGCACAGAGATGGGTCTGTAATTCGAGGGATCTGACTTACTACCCGATTTGAAGATAGGGGAATTTTGCTGTTTTTCATTAAATCGGGAAATGTGCCTCTGTCAATACACATGTTAAATATGACCATGAGGTGTGGTGCAATAGTTTCTATTAAAGACTCTAACACTTTTACTGATAATCCCCATAAATCTTCACTAGATTTAACTCTTAAGCTTTTGAAAGTTTTGATAATTTCAGAGATGGAAGTGTATCTGAACCGAAAGTCTGGTATATCCCGCGAGAAGTGTTCTTTTAGAAAAGCACCTGCATCATCTGGAGACGAGTTAAGCGTTTTGGTGGCATCAAAGGGTATGCTAGAGAAGAAATGTTCAAAAGAGTTGGCTACCGATTTTGCATCAGAAACCGGCTGATTCTCAACTACCAGCGTAAATTCTGAATCCCTCGACTTACTTTTTCCCGTCTCTGTGTTGATGGTCTTCCATACAGCTTTTATTTTATTATCGGATTTTTGAATTTTATCTTTTATAAACAAAGCTTTAGCGCGAATGCAAACCGACTTAAAAGTTTTCGAGTATTTTCTAACATAGTCATGAAAATCCTTACTAGATGTCAGAGATTTCTTGTTATATAAATCATACATAACATCTCTACTTTTTCGTATACCTCTGGTCGCCCAGTCACTAAACTGTATTTTTTGGTTGAATTGAATCTTCTTCTTTGGACAAATTTCATTAAATTCATTGCTAACTATTTTAAATAATTTTTCATAACTGTCATTAGGGTTATTGACAGAAAAATCAGTTAAAATAAGTTTCGACTCTATGCAATTATTTAGTCGTTTTAACCTACCTTTCGTTAATGGTCTACACTCAACTAAAGATGGTTTCTTTATTTTATCAATTTCAAATTTAATTGCAAGGCCCTTGTGATCTGACCTGACTCCGTTAAAAAGTGATAAATCTTTTGTTTTACAACTTGAGAAAATATTGTCTATGCAAGTAGATGAGGTCTCCGTTACTCTAGTTGGCTCGCAGAAAAGATAGTTTAAATTAAATGCTTTAAATAAAGAAATTAGATTAATTTTATCCGTAGAATTGACTAAAATATCTATATTGAAGTCTCCGCAAACCAAAATAGATCTATTTGATTTAGAAAGTTTCTTTAGTACGCACTCCATTGTTGACATAAAATGATTGAAGTTAGATGCTGGTGGTCGATAAACACATAATATTATGTGCCTGTCCATTTCCGCACAAGCAATTTCACAGACACGTTCAACAGAATAGCCCCTTATGTCAGAGCGTTCCTTATATTTCATGTTATTTTTAAAAAGAATAATACAGCCTCCTCCTTCAGCGGATACTCTGTTAAACGCACTGGCCACCTGAAAATTTGTAACATTAAATAGCATTTTATTTGATTTTAACCAAGTTTCAGTGAAACATAAAATATCAAAATTATACTTATCTAATAAAAGTTCTATTTCTAAAATTTTGCCAGAGAAGCGGTTTATGTTTTGATAAAAAAGTGAAATGTCCACACACTTCTCTGTTGTCTCACTTAAAAGTTTAAACTATTGGTCACAGTTATGTTATTAGTACATTTACTAAAAACTGTGACCTTATCTTTGTACTTCGTTATATTTCCTATAACTGAATCAATATTGTAGGCTAACAATGTAGCAATCAAGTGTCTGCATTTCTTAGGACAATACATGCTGTCCTGTGTTAACTTAAAATTATAAATAAATTGATTACTATCAAAAAATAGCATTTGAATATTTGTGTATTATGTATTGTGTAATAGCATGATGAACATTTGTGTTTGTTCTATGTCTGGGTGTTAATATCTATTTAATAATATATGTATTTAATCATATATATATATTTATATCAGTCTCTGGCAGCCATAGTACAAGCTTTGCTTAGTTAGGGGTCAGACGAGAGTGTGTATTAAAAAAACAAAGTCGACGAGCCGCCGACACAGACCGCCGACATTTGGTGTGCGTATTGATTTCCTCTGAAATATGGCCGCTGATTTTAAGAAACATAGGTACCTACATGCCGACATCATGTTGGCGGTTTTCGGCGAGTTTGGTGTGTTTAGACTCTCTTAAGCAACAATGAGCTGGAATAAAAAACTAAGGACCAATTTCATCGTGATTATTTCAGAAAAACAGAGCTGACTTACAATGAATGGGTTAAGGTTCTCAATAACCTGTGTCAGCTAAAAGGCCTAGATGAGGAGCAGGTTATAGAAGGTCTGACCAGCTGCGGGCTGCCTGGAGCCGTGCCTGTCAACCTGCCGAAGTACAGGGAGTTCTTTAAAACATACCGCAGCAAGAAAGAGCTTTTAAATGTAGTTGATTCTTAAAAAGAACGAGGTTCCATGTCAGTCTGTTTTTTGTAATTAATATTTGTACCATAACATACTCGTAACAATAACTTGCATAATGTATCGATTGAATAAAAAATACTAAGATGGTTTTTAAGGTTGATTTTGAATCCGATACCTTACAATATAAATGTTTATTTAGTAAATCTTAATTATGAATTAATAGATATTACAAAGACATTTTAGTGTGAATTTAATTGTAAATAAATTGTAATTTAATAAAGGGTGTTTCTTTTTTGCATCCAAATGTTTTGATCGTGTGCAAAGTCTCAACAATCCATGATATCAAATAAATATTGTTTCTCGATAACAAAATACTTGTGTTTCGATAGAGTTCTTTACCGTGGGCGTCTTGCGAGACAATACGGCTGGCCACAAATTAAATATGAATTACTTCATCGAATTATATCGAACTGAGACACTCTCGCAAGTTTTAGTTACCTACTTACTTAGTTAGATTTATTTGATTTGATTGTACAAAATATGATATTGAAAGATACTAGCTGCTACCTGCGACTCCGTTCGTGTTTTCATTCAGTAAATAGTATCCAAAAACCGACCGCGTGAAAAATACCACAGATACCTAATTATAAAATTTTACCAAGATCGTTCAACCGCTTAGCCGTGAATAGCCTACAAACAGACAGACAGACAGACAGACTGAGTTACTTTCGATTTTATAATATTAATAAGTATAAAGTATAACAAAAGTATAATATATAGGTATATTAAATGTAAATTTGTAGGGCAAACGTAGGAATACGAGTGTTGCCTCTATGAAGCTATGAAGCTGTTAGCCAACTACGGCATAAAAAATCCGCACTAGGTCTCACTCAACATAGCGGCATGGCAACTTTTACATCGTTTCTTGATAATCTAGGCTGTTTTTGAAGAAGACAAATAAATATGAACGTGTTATCGAAAAATGCTTTGGAAAAACTGCTATCGATGTCCGGATTTCTGTCCCGTTGTCTTTCTCCATAGCTCGCATTTTCAGACCTGGATCTAGGATTCTTTTGAACCTTGGCATAAATTTGAGAGTGGCACCTGGCATCATCAAATAAGAAATGCGACTTGTATAGGAAGACAGCCGGAGAGAAATCCGGCCTTTAAGCATGTTTGAGAAACTGCTATCTTACTGAAAACACTGATGAGATGTAAGAACTACGTAATTTTTTTTAGCAACGGGTACATATTGGTTTCGGATATAGACTGGTTATTATCTAGCAGATAGGCCTCGAAATGGCCGCTGGACAGATCTTGTGAGAAACGAAATCATTTGATTGGTTTACCTTCTTAAAGGAAATAGACATCATATAGATCTCTGTTACGATAGACTTCAAACACAAAACTGTACAACTGTCCTGCCGGCGCTATTTACGACAAGATAAGACATAATAATATAATTATTATTATATGTCATATTATATGTAAGACATATAATTATTATTATTTGTCACCTGCTAAATGATTGGAGCCCGTTGTATGGCGACAGGCTCGCCCCCTGTCACACTTGGGACTGAATATTGTCCGGAGAAGTGTGGGTGTTGTATTACACCTCTGCCAGCCCCGGGGGTAAGGCGTGACGATATGTTCGTTGGAATTTGATCCCGGGATCGGTTGAGACAACGCGCCGGATCCGTGGCTAATCCAATCTGGATCGGTGGAGACAAGCCATAAGCCTAAGTCGAGTGTCTCCAGTTCTCCACATTTCTATAGAATATTACCCCCCACGGATGAGTAATTGTCCCATTATATTCAAATCATATCATAAGACAGACAGCAAATTATTGCCAATTATTTACCACACATATTAACCAACAATTTGTATAAATATATCCTTTCATTGCTTTTACTTGTGTTTCGTACGTCAAATAAGAAAACGATCGTAACAGACAGGTCCCATTCCCTACGATTGGGATTATAGCTCCTAGGTATGACTAATCAAAGTTCCATTAATCGTAGGTAAGTAAATCTTTAGTTATTTTAAATTTGAAATAAAATCTAAAGTGCAACGAAAATGCTAACACTAAGGTAACTTAATAAGTACTTCAGAATTAAACTTAACTTACTTGATATTTATGAATTTTAAACATAAATTGTAGTTATACACCTGTATTGTACACCTTATTAGATTAAAGTTGTTTAGTAAAAAGAAAGAAAGATAATAAGCGCAAAATTATTTCAAGAAAATATTAACTGACCAAACGTGTTTTCAAGACAAAGGTCATCAAAGATGCATCGATCAATGAGCGCGTCGGTTTTTTTTTTTGTGAATGAATAATGCTGTTGGCCACTGAGGCCTCTACAGCGTACCGGACGTAAGGCAAGCGCGGATGGCGCAGGGCCTTAAGAGAGATTGGTGTTTAAAAAACCAAAGGCGACTAGCACAAGTGCACCTCTAAGGTACGAAATTCGGCCTTGGCTGTCGCCAGGGAGCGGGAGTCGATTTGCTCAGGTAACCTAGTAGAGATGGGCTCCTTAGTTGAACTGAATGACTATTTGGAGAGAATCTAACCGATCTTCTAACAGATTCTGGGAATCTTCAGCCTTGCCGGCGAGGTCGGTGTGTAACAAGAGGGTTTGAGTGGTAGGCGGCCCCTTATCGAGGTTTCGACGGGAGGTGAATTTAAAGTACTGCCAAATGGAGGGGCACTCTACGTCACAGTGCAGATCAGAGTTTTGCTGGTACCAGCTGACTCCGACCACTCTGTGAATGAATCTACTTGGTCATGATCAGAGGCTTTAGCAAATACTACGGAAGCTTAGGTCATAACGGGACGGATACAAATTTTGTACAATATCACCTTATTTCTAAGCGATAGCTTGCTGCGGTTGTTGAGAAGAGGGACAAGTGGCTTAGAAAGAAAGTCGTTCGATTCCTAACTCTCTGCTAATCCTAATATGCTTCGAGAAGGTGAGTCGTCGATCGAAGGTCAGAGCGCCTGGGAACTTTTCCGCTCCTATTTATACTCTTCGTTTCTGCGATGCTGTGAAGAACTTTGTCGCTGTATATGTTATTTTCATGTAAAAACTAAAGCCCCACAATTACAAACTGAACGAAGATGTTAGTGCTACCATTAGGAGATGTAGGATTTTCG
This sequence comes from Peribatodes rhomboidaria, assembly GCA_911728515.1. Classification (NCBI taxonomy): domain Eukaryota; kingdom Metazoa; phylum Arthropoda; class Insecta; order Lepidoptera; family Geometridae; genus Peribatodes; species Peribatodes rhomboidaria. Next base: position 19,717,804 of record OU452166.1, read on the forward strand.
AAGCCTTTTTTGCTCTGCTGGGGGATGATTTTGAAAACTTTTCAGACCCCATTCACATTAAAAGCCATTCGTTTATTTAAAATACTACACCTTGTACTATATTACAGCCCCTAACGTTACCCAGATCTGTGCCAAATTTCAAGTCGCTTGCTTTTATTGTTTCTAAAATATTCGGTTTACAGATATTCATACAGACATCGGAAATTCACCATAAGGTTTTTTTTACCATTTTGATATTGAACCCTAAAATAATAACAGCGTTAAATGTTTGTGGTGGGTTAACAACTTTCGTAGCAAAGTTTTCAGAGTTAAAATTATACTCTGTTTTGATTTTCTGATTTTGAAGGAATTGTGATTCACGAGTCTCATATTTGTAGTTGTAAAGTATTTGTTCGAATTTTCGCAATGATCAACCCCCCTTTCACCCTTTAGGGTTGGAATTTTGAAAAACCTGTTCACAAAGAACACACTCTCCCAATTTCATGTTTCTAAGACCAGCACAGTTTAGGTTGTGCCTTGATATATCAGCCAGTCAGTCAGTCAGTCGAGACTTCGAATTTAAATTATACTTATTATTGATAATAATAACGTGGAAACAAATTTAACACAATCAAATTAGTTGCATACGCCATACTTCCAATGTAATCATACAATGTCATGACATGTCTTTGTTATTCAATAACGTATGAATACGTTATTGAATGACAAAGACAGGAAGTCAATCAGGCAGTAGACGCACATGAAATGGCTTTAAATACTACTATTACGCACTTGTTTGAATTTCTTGAATTTTGACTAAATCAGAAGATGTCGCCTGATTTTACATTGCAGTTTTCAAGATATGGGTGCCGTTTCTCCCGGGTTTTCCGAGGCAATTCAATAACAATTTGTAAAGAATTTTGTAACATATCGTCACGCCTTTCCCTCGAGAGGGCTGGCAGAGTTGTAATCCAACACCCATACTTCGCCGGACGATATTCAGTCCCAAATGTGATAGAGGGCGAGCCTGTCGCCATACACCGGGCTCCAGTCATGTAGCAGATGACATATAATACGCACATACGTTCACGCAATGAACAAATTGGTACCGTCGGCTGGGTTTGAACCCGCTCCCTCTGGCTTGAGAGGCGAGCCTTCTCCAACAAGGCTATCATCGCTTATAAGAATAGAAGAATTTTATAGGTGAGCAAAAAAGAGGGCTCTACCTAAGTTCGTCATCGTTCAGAATTTCTTCTTCGCCTATCGCTAATATGGCAGTTTTGACTATGATCTCATGTTGGCGCTTGTTCCAGGGTTGACTTACTGCAAAGCGATCTTCGATTCGTACTTATGCTGGCCTCCTACCGAAGCTGGGTTCACAGCCTTCAAGAACTGTCCTAAGTATCGACTTAGCGACAATACTCGTAAGTACCTCTAAAAACTGCTGTAGGTAGGTGAGTAAGTTAGAAAACGGAAGAAAATATTAACAAATGGGTCATAACAAATAAAAAACATACCACTGCATACCTATCTAAGGACACTTAGGTTGTTAGGACGAATATAACGATCCTTAACAGTCGAAATCCATCCAGCCGTTTGGAAGATACGAAGTAATAAATTAATTTACAAACATATATGAGATACGCGCAAAAAATATAACCCTCCGGGCAGTCGGGTAAAAACAGCCGACCGATGGCGATGTCCTGTTCAATTTAAATACTCAGTTACTAAAACATTTTCTTAGCTAGAATTCTTAGCTAGTCAGTCAATGGGGGTATTTCGTTTGCTTGCAAAGCGGTCTGCCTTGGCGGTTTAAAAAGCGAACTTTGTGTGTGAAAAGCGAATTTCTTGAGTTCTTGAGTGAGTTGTAATTTAGTTGTAATGGTGCGGCTACATTAGCGGCCTTCGACTAGCGACAAGTGTACCCGGTTAGTTCGTCGCTCGGTGATGTATCGGGGAATTGAACTGCCGGACAGACTGCCTCGGTGGCTCAGTCGGTAGTGAACCTGCCTCCTGAGCTAGAGGGCGTGGGTTCGATTCCCACCTAGGGCAAACATTCATGTGATGAACATTTGTGTTTGTTCTATGTCTGGGTGTTGATTATCTATTAATGTATGTATTTAAAAATATATATGTATGTATTTCAATCTCTGGCCGCCATAGCACAAGCTTTGCTTAGTTTGGGTGTGCAAGTGTCCCGAAAATTATTATTAAATTATTATTATTAATTAATAATATATTAATTATTATTATTAATTAATTAATAATTTAATAATAATTTTCGATGTTCTTTTCTACATTAGCATTCAACTCGTCGGCTTTCTGCGGAATTCCGCAGAAAGCCGACGAGTTGAATGCTAATGTAGAAAAGAACATCGCCGATAACCGATAACGATGGTTGTAGCGACAACGGGACACGAATTATCGCGCGCTAATGTAATCGCACCATAAGTGTAGGTACTTACAGAAACTTTGTTACTTAACTCCAAAAGTGCGAATTTATGCGAATCTATTTTGTAAGCTAGAATATTATTCACATAATATTCTTGCTTACAGAATAGATTAATCAAATCCAAACTAATATTATATAGGTAAAAGCGAAAGTGACTTTGTTCTCTTGTTTATTTGTTACGTCGTAACTGCTCAACCGATCATCATGTAATTTTGCATACAGGTTGTCAGGGGCCACGGGTAATAGGTTAAAGGACATAGGACTTTTCACCCTGAAAAAAAAAGCGGTTCCTAAAGGACCGCGGATAGAACGGCAGGGCTCAGCTAGTAGAGTCAATTGGTACAAATGTCTTTCACAAGTTAAGCGCCACTTACATCTTTTTTCTATCTTTAGTTACAATAATCTGTACTAGATGGCGTTAGTTGCCTAATTTGTGAAAGGTTTGTCTGGAATTCCCGAAGAACGTAAATGCCCCACAGACGCACTTGTACCAGTTGACCCTACCTAATATTTGAACATCGTCGAACATTTCTATTAAACAAATTTAAGATTTTATTCCAGAACTGGCATACCGACGATGTGACAAGAACGGTCTCTGGCAAGGGCGGCGGAAGAACGAGGCGAATATCGTTGGATGGACAAACTACACCCCATGCTTCCCCGCAGAGGTACAAGACTTATTAGAAAAAGTGTACGATGACGAATCAGATCCTCAGGTGATTTTTGTGCTGCTTGGAGATGAATGGGGAAATTGGACATATTTTTTTTTTTTTAAAGTCATCATTTGAATTCACGAATCCAAGTTCACTATCTCGTAACTAAAATAAATAGATGGTGCGCTAAAGGGGAAACTTGTGGATAGGTGGAAAATGGTTGATGATGATAATACTACTCTAGTATTTAATGTCGTACCTTGGCATGGCAGTCATTTCTAAATAACGATAATTAGGTAGTAGGTAAGTATAGTATTGTAACAGTGTGATTTTTTGTTTCAGAGAATGTTCCAAATTGCGCAGAACACTAGATACATGGAAATCGTTGGCTTTAGTGTCTCCGTAGTAGCATTGTTATTTTCTATATACATTTTCTACGCTTTCCGGTAAGCATATTATTATAGAAAAGTATAGAATTTTAAACGCAGATTTACTTAAAAAATTAGTCAAAAATAACTCACTTTGTAAGTAAGGCTGCATGCGTTCTAACTAAGCAAACTGTGAGAGACTGACTGTTTGCCTCCAGTAGTGCGTACTTAACTATAATAACAATAATAATAAATGTATTTCACTACATGGCAGTTTTGTACTTATCTTTTCACAGATCGCTGCGCAATATCCGAACTAAGATACATCGGAACCTGTTCATTGCGATGATGTTGCAAGTGGTCATTAGACTTGCTTTGTATTTGGATCAAGCGTTCATACGAGAGAGCATAGACCGCAACAAAAACACGCTCAAAGGACTGGATAGTTTGGTACGTTCCTTTTTCTCGATATGTATAATTATGCTAAATATAAAATCTTATAATTATATTTAAAATATAGATATAATTAGTAATACCGGACTTTGGAACTAAATCAACTCGCCATTCCTCTCTCTATCTTACACTCTCGTTTCCTCAAAATGATCAAAACGTACTTATCAATACCTATAAATCCCTCTTTTTATCATTTATGTAAGAACGTAAATCAGATCACATCACATCACATATCGATGCGGAATGATGCCCTCACAGATCGGACATGCTGTCTACAGGTGTTCAATACGACCTGTACAAGCTTTAATACCAGAAGGTCGGTTCTACAAACACGCATTGTCTGTGTCTGTTTTTGACAGGCACTTTACGCCATTGTGTTTAATTTTAGAAGCCCATAAATTAATGTGGACGTAAGCAACAATTGTAGAGATACACTTAATCTTGTATTCGCTTAAGATTTGGTAAGATTGAAACGAGTTCTTTCGATCCACCAAATATACTTAGATTACTACTTATAAGGTTATAAGTACCTCTACAACAAGAACATTAAAAATTAAAGAGCCGTTCTGTACTGGAAAGTTTAGAGGTCGCCAGTCTAGAAAAAAGTGATATCAAGTTAGAAGAGGTACCTGAGCTTATTGACTAGACTAGAAGCTAAGGTTTCACCTTAGCTTTGTCCACATAGCTCGTCGGAGGGATGAGTACTCAAGGAGCTTCCTACGTTATTAACAAAATGATGTGCATGCTTTTCCCCATTAGTAATTGCCGGCGTCGGTCTCAGCCTCCATATCCATCAGAAATGATAGGCAAGGAAAAGGAGTAGTGCGCGAAGTAAAAACCATCAATAAAACAACTTAAACAGGGTTATCAGGAAAAGGTGTGCTAATCAAAGTCAAAGTCAAAAGTCAAAATGTTTTTATTCAATTTAGGTATCAAAGATACACTTATGAACGTCAAAGTTACTAGACTCGACCAACTTGTTCGGATAAAGAGCCTCTACTCAGAAGAACAGGCAAGACATAGAGGGGCACTATTTTTTCAAAAAATAAATAAATTACAGTCTCACAAATTTTGGCTTTCAACTAGGTAATATTTATAAATACTAGTGGCTACTTGGCGGAAGTAGAAGGCTCCAGACATCTTTATCTTCTAAATAATTCTTAACCTTATAATACCCTCTTTTCATTAATGTAGTTTTGAATGTGATTTGAATTTTCCCTCAGTGAGCCTTGTTATATTTTTCGGGATTTTATTGTAAAAACGAACGCAGTTGCCTAAAAATCCAAAAGAGGGTCAATGTACTCATCATTATAAACAATTTTTACTGTAACGAATAGTATATTCGTTTTTTATATAAAGTGACTCCGTTGGTGGATTTGTTACTAGCGCAGCGCACCTCTCATATTCTCCGCACGTCTCCGGTAGCTGCGCAGCCTAGTGCCGGAAACAATTATAGGCCACGTACCCAGTTTCCTATACCTGTTGAATATTGCGAAACTAAGCATAGTTTCATGAGGATATTCATACATCCGGTAGAACATAAGAGATAGTTTTCTAACCGCTGCTTGCATAGTTGTTTAGATACTTGACTGCCTATAGCTCCGATTTTCAATTGTGTTTGCTTGTACCTACTGGTAGCGGTTTCGTCTACTATTCTCTGATATTTACACAGTTTTACACAGTTTTGCAGTTAGTTAATAATATTTCCATTTTTAAATTCTGATCTGATCAAAGTCAAAGTCAAAATGTTTTTATTCAATTTAGGTATCAAAGATACACTTATGAACGTCAAAGTTATTTAAATTGACTCGACCGCCTTGTTCGGACAAAAAGCCTCTACTCAGAAGAACAGGCAAGAAACTGAGGGGCATTATTTTTTTCAAATAATAAATAAATTACAGTCTCACAAATTTTGGCTTACAACTAGGTAATATCTATAAATACTAGTGGCTACTTGGCGGAAGTGGAAGGCTCCAGACATCTTTATCTTCTAAATAATTCTAACCTTATAATATCCTCTTTTCATTAATGTAGTTTTTACATGTGATTTGAATTTTCCCTCGGTGAGCCCTGTTATATTTTTCGGGATTTTATTGTAAAAACTAACGCAGTTGCCTAAAAATGACTTTTTTGACTTAGTCAGTCGAAATCTCTGTACAGCTATCCTATCCTTATTTCTAGTGTTATAATTGTGATAGTCACTGTTCAATTTAAATTTATGTAGATTTTTGCGAACGTGCATAATATTTTCAAAGATATACAAAGAAGGTAAAGTTAATATATTTATTTCTTTAAATAAATCTCTCAATGATTCACGGGGACCCATTCCGTAGATAGCGCGAACCGCTCGCTTTTGCAAAATAAAAATGGCCTCTACTTCAGCAGCTGATCCCCACAGCAAAATGCCATATGACATTATGCTGTGGAAGTAAGCAAAGTAAACCATCCGAGCTGTAGCTATATCCGTCAGTTGCCTAATCTTGCGAACCGCATAAGCAGCAGAACAGTCTCCCAGACAGGGCACTAATATGTGGACCCCATTGCAGTTTGGAATCAATGCTTATACCCAGGAACACCGTCGCCTTGTCTATGTTAAGTTTATCGCCCTCAAGCATTACGTTTGGTTCTATATATCTAACATTAGGCATGGAAAACTTTAAACACTTAGTTTTTTTTGCATTTAGTAACAAATTGTTCGCAGCGAACCATCTCGAAATAATAGTCAATACGTTGTTCACATGCACAAGCTCACTATCTTTCCTATCTGTTCTAAAAATAAGAGATGTATCATCAGCAAATAGAACTATGTCTGTATGGTCCTTAACCATATACGGCAAATCATTTATATACGCTAAAAATAAGAACGTGCCTAAGATAGAACCTTGTGGTACTCCCATTGTAACTAAAGATCCGGAAGATGTGACGCCATTAATTCCCACTTTTTGTTGTCTATCAGTTAAATATGACTCGACAAGATCTAGAGCGATTCCACGAATTCCGTAGTGGTGTAGTTTACGGATCAAGGTGCGGTGTTCTACACAATCAAACGCTTTGGAAAGATCACAAAAGACACCGATGGCATCCTGTGAACTCTCCCAAGCTTCCATCACATGCGTAACTAATCGAACTCCCGCATCTGTTGTTGATCTACTTTTCGTGAAACCGAACTGATTTTCTTTTAATATACTGTGTATGTTAAAGTGACACAACAGTTGATTAAGTATAATCTTTTCAAATATTTTGCTCAAAGCAGAAAGCACAGAGATGGGTCTGTAATTCGAAGGATCTGACTTACTACCCGATTTGAAGATAGGGGTAATTTTGCTGTTTTTCATTAAATCGGGAAATGTGCCTCTGTCAATACACATGTTAAATATGACCATGAGGTGTGGTGCAATAGTTTCTATTAAAGACTCTAACACTTTTACTGATAATCCCCATAAATCTTCACTAGATTTAACTCTTAAGCTTTTGAAAGTTTTGATAATTTCAGAGATGGAAGTGTATCTGAACCGAAAGTCTGGTATATCCCGCGAGAAGTGTTCTTTTAGAAAAACACCTGCATCATCTGGAGACGAGTTAAGCGTTTTGGTGGCATCAAAGGGTATGCTAGAGAAGAAATGTTCAAAAGAGTTGGCTACCGATTTTGCATCAGAAACCGGCTGATTCTCAACTACCAGCGTAAATTCTGAATCCCTCGACTTACTTTTTCCCGTCTCTGTGTTGATGGTCTTCCAGACAGCTTTTATTTTATTATCGGATTTTTGAATTTTATCTTTTATAAACAAAGCTTTAGCGCGAATGCAAACCGACTTAAAAGTTTTCGAGTATTTTCTAACATAGTCATGAAAATCCTTACTAGATGTCAGAGATTTCTTGTTATATAAATCATACATAACATCTCTACTTTTTCGTATACCTCTGGTCGCCCAGTCACTAAACTGTATTTTTTGGTTGAATTGAATCTTCTTCTTTGGACAAATTTTATTAAATTCATTGCTAACTATATTAAATAATTTTTCATAACTGTCATGTGGGTTATTGACAGAAAAATCTGTTAAAATAAGTTTCGACTCTATGCAATTATTTAGTCGTTTTAACCTACCTTTCGTTAATGGTCTACACTCAACTAAAGATGGTTTCTTTATTTTATCAATTTCAAATTTAATTGCAAGGCCCTTGTGATCTGACCTGACTCCGTTAAAAAGTGATAAATCTTTTGTTTTACAACTTGAAAAAATATTGTCTATGCAAGTAGATGAGGTCTCCGTTACTCTAGTTGGCTCGCAGAAAAGATAGTTTAAATTAAATGCTTTAAATAAAGAAATTAGATTAATTTTATCAGTAGAATTGACTAAAATATCTATATTGAAGTCTCCGCAAACCAAAATAGATTTATTTGATTTAGTAAGTTTCTTTAGTACGCACTCCATTGTTGACATAAAATGTCAAGATGCTGGTGGTCGATAAACACATAATATTATGTGCCTGTCCATTTCCGCACAAGCAATTTCACAGACACGTTCAACAGAATAGCCCCTTATGTCAGAGCGTTCCTTATATTTCATGTTATTTTTAAAAAGAATAATACAGCCTCCTCCTTCAGCGGATACTCTGTTAAACGCACTGGCCACCTGAAAATTTGTAACATTAAATAGCATTTTATCTGATTTTAACCAAGTTTCAGTGAAACATAAAATATCAAAATTATACTTATCTAATAAAAGTTCTATATCTAAAATTTTGCCAGAGAAGCGGTTTATGTTTTGATAAAAAAGTGAAATGTCCACACACTTCTCTGTTGTCTCACTTAAAAGTTTAAACTATTGGTCACAGTTATGTTATTAGTACATTTACTAAAAACTGTGACCTTATCTTTATACTTCGTTATATTTCCTATAACTGAATCAATATTGTAGGCTAACAATGTAGCAATCAAGTGTCTGCATTTCTTAGGACAATACATGCTGTCCTGTGTTAACTTAAAATTATAAATAAATTGATTACTATCAAAAAATAGCAGCTTATCACTATGACGGGAAACTATGTTAAACATTAATGCATTCAAAGAATGGATGTGGTTATTTTGACTTCTAGTCAAAGAGTCTGAGTATGGAAATGCACATAACATTATTTTGAATGCATTTAATTTCAACAGACAAGTTATTCTGGCAATCACTTCTTTCCTGTCTGTACCTAAACTTTGCCCCAGGTAAACCACAACAATTGTACTACTATCTATTTTACAGCTTAATATTTTCTTTTCAATTTGAGCATATGATGCTCCTGGCATGCAGTGGTTTACCACAGAACAACTAACACTGTTGCTCAATAAGGAACCTAAGCCTACACCTATTCTGTCTGAAAAAACTAAGATTTGGTTAATACACTGTACCTCACTCTGCTCCGCCTCTAGGATCAATTTAGGTGAATTAGTAGAACTAGTAGTAAGGGTTGAGGTATCTTTTTGAGGGTGGTTAGAACCCGTCATGAGGTTGTTCTCAGAGTGTAGGGTCACACTCTCTACATTACTATTAACCAGGTCTACTAGCTCAATTGCAGTCTTGTAGTGCTCGCTTAGATGAATTTGAGCAGACTTGTATCCAGAAAAGATATCTTGTAATGTATTTTCATTCTGGAGCAGGTCAGAGCGAAGTTGCAGTGTATCATTATCATATAATCGCCTAGTAATGTCTAGTTCTTCCATACAGTTTTTTAGTTGCTCTTCTAATGACAATTTATCTTTAATTAAATCTACATTTTTACTAAAATAACATCCACTATAATGCATCCACTAAGACTCCTGTAAAATTACCATACTCCCTTTAATTCTGTCTTTCACTCTCTCTCTCTCTCTCTCTCATACACACTCCCACACGCACACACACGCACACACACACTATGCCTATATATATACATTATGGAGTCCTTGATTGTTATTTTAATTTAATATTTATTGTTGTAACGTCGTAAAATTTAATTTATATATTTATTATTATAAAAACATTGCAATCACTTTTGACCTTATTTTAAATATTACTATCATTGTACCAAATATTATCATTGTAACGCTTCGATTACACAAATAAATAAAATAAAATAAAAACACTTATTAAAAATTTTCGGAACATTCTTGCACAAACGGCCGTTTGACCCCAAACTAAGCAAAGCTTACCATGTGTACTATACTCGTACTGTACCAGATATCTGGATATCTGGTACTTAAATGGATATTCACATTATCACTGTCTAGTCTCTTTATCTTACATCCATTTTGATGTTTGTAAGTTCAAATCTCACAATATTTTCTTCCTCCACAGCCGTACGTGTGTGAAGCTTGCTACATAGCGTTGGAGTACGGGATATCAGCGATGTTCTGCTGGATGTTCATTGAAGGACTGTACCTTCATAGTATTATCACTGCGAACTCCCTGCAGGATCGTATCACCTACAATCAGTTCCTCATGCTGGGCTGGGGCACGCCGGTGCTCATCACTGGCCTCTGGTCGGTCGCCACCTACATGCACTACAGACTCCCCGCTGTGCAGCAGTAAGTTGAGCTATGGCTTGTAAGGCTACAGATCTGCAGCTTTGTAGGTTAACGGGATGGAAATTAGGATAGGACTTACTTTGAGACTTGGAGCATACTTTGAAGTGTCAAAATGAAGCCGGTTCCGATTCCCAATCAGGGATGTCGTGACCACATTCACATCAAAAAAAAAATTATGGCTGTGATGTACATTGGACGTCGAGTAGATGTGGCCTGGTAGAAGATGGCTTGTCGTGCATTTTACAACGGCATCAACGTTGCCGTTTGACGTTAATGGGCAATGTCGTAGACCGTTCAAGTGTCAATCAAGCCATCCAATGTATGCCAATAATATTAACGCATTAATTATCTGAATAATTCACGTTTGACGTTTCCCGTTGGTGTGGCCGTAACAATAGACGATAACACAGCCACACACGCACCGATGCTAACTGAACGGGCGCGGACAGTATGTCTGTTTGAATTTAAAATGTTACTTGTATCCAGTAGATTTGAAAATTCAAAATTTTTACCTAATTTCTAAATATGTGTGAAAAATAAGTTGCTACAATATTATGTCTTTCAACGATCATCTATTTTGTGCAAGATACAGGAGAGGTGTCTTGTTCCAGATGCTGGTACGGGTACAATTTTCTTAAGGAGTACTGGATATGCCAAGGACCGAGATTAGCAATCATCCTGGTACGTTTTAAAACTACACTAGGTATACTCCACTCCACGTATACTTTAGTACATCGTATGTGACTGTGCACTGAAATCCTTGCACCTTGCATTAGTGTGGTTCCGACACGCGTGCAGAGGGGTTGTGTACGAAGCGGCAGTAATTTACTAAAGACAAAGTTTGAACATATACGGCCGTAAACTAGCAATTCAGTAGTCAACGCTGCAGCATACCTGCGGTCAGCTCACGGTACGCAGGCCCTCCACTCATTAAGTTTCATAATGATTTTTGTTTGGATCAGCTTCTTTAGTACGTAGTACATTAATCTCGTTGATTTTAGTATATTTTTTGATAAACATCCGGACAGACGCTGCCGTCTAACCGTTCGTCTAAGATTTAGTGCTACACGGGCTACGGAGCCTACCCCGTACAAAAGACCCTATGCTAGAATAGTTTTCTGAGTGTGTAAGGCAATATTTTTATTTGGAGGTAATTGTGTGTCGAAAACTACTAAAAGTTGTTGTTATGTTAGATAAACGAGAAATCATATGACTTCTCTCAACCAATATGACAGTATCTGTGACTTACTTATACAGGGTTATCAGGAAAGGGTGTACTCATCATCAAAAAAAATGTCATCATGACGAACAACTATTATTATGGGGCCAACCATAAAATCGAGCAGATAAAAATACTCGTAGTTGTTCCTTTTAAAAAATTAATTGATCGTCCAGAAAAAGTATGAATGCTTTTTTTAGATTTCAGGGTTGACCCCATAGTAAAAGTTGTTTGTAACGATGAGCACAATGACTCGTTTTCGGCTTAGTACACCCTTTTCTGATAACCTTGTAAAATATAGCTCTTAGGATAACTTTTGTCGAACAATACGTAGATTAACGTACGAAAGTAGTACTTTTTTGATACAGAAACGTTTGAAAGCAGAGTTTCTATTTCTGTAGCACATTTTACATACAGTTTGCTACATAGAAAATTAAGATTTACGCCATGCACGCATGAAGTCGGCATTACAACTCCTTTGGAACCACTAATGGTGCATTCACGATCGCACTTATTGGCGTGGCTCTAAGTGACTTAAGTGAAATGGATTGATGCCGTACATACGCAAATGAAGCCATTTAATTGGTTCTTAACAAACACATCTCTCACTACGCATTCTCGAATAGGTATCTCTGGTGGAAACGCAGCCTAGTGCTAGTGCACGCGCGTGAAAACACTCGAAGTGAAAAGATACCGTGTCACAATAACCGTTTTGGTAAATGTCATTGAACCAAAACGAGCTATTTTATCGAGCTTATTTTAAAAAAGAGCTAACGAAAGTAAACTAATTTTTAAATTTTAAACTCAGTTTCTGAGCTAGGCTAAACTAAGGGCCGGCTGTTTCACATGCACTTAACCCACGTGTAAACGGTAAAGTGGTGCTTACTATCGTAGGCTAAACTAGAATAAGCGTTGTTTCACCCCTAACGTACGTTGAAAAATAACGATTACGGAAACCGGTGCTTTGCTCATTGGTTAGCGTAATTTTTTATTTACAACTAAATGTCAAACAGCACTAAAACTACCCAAATAACTTTGATAACAGATTTTTTATTTAATATTACTACGCACTGTGTTCAACGGACGCTAAACATCCTACGGTACTTCAAGGACGATTACGTAGGACGTGTTTGACGTAAGTTACGATAAGTAACTGTCTGTTACAAGATTCAACAAGCTATCAAGAGTGGGTGTGGGTGGTCGATAGCTATTTACCACTTTTATTAGCCGTTTCTGTCCCAGTGCAAAGCCTTCCTATTCTTCTTCCACTTTCTCGCTGGAATCCTTTTTAGCAATTAGTCCCAAGAAGTCACATTCGAAATTAGAATTTACTAGCTGCGCCCCGCGGTTTCACCCGCAGTTAAAAAGTATCCTTTGTGCTATTCTAGACTAAAATCTATCTCTGTGCCAAATTTCATCCAGATCTGTTCAGCCGTTCTGGCGTGGAAGAGTAACAAACGTCCAACAACCATCCATCTATCCATTCTTACAAACTTTCGCAACTTTTTACAATTATAAATCCTACTAATAATATAAACATATTATTAGTAGGATTTATAATCCAATACACAATTACACGTCACAGTTCAATAAATATGAAAACCACAGATCACTTTTTTTTTGCTTTGTAAAAGACCAAAACTCAACCAAAACGTGGCCAAAAAACGTGTGAACGCAGCAAAATTTGCCGTTTCATCGATAAATGTGAATATTATTCACATTGTTATGTTTTTGTCTAAAAAATAACATATGTATTTTGATTCCAAAAACCGATTTACCAGTAGTATATTGTTATCTTTTCTTCATAAAATAAAGGTAGAATTGATGATGCAAGCAGATTTTATTTTTAATTATTTACACTCATTTTTCACAAGAGATGGATATTTTTTTACAGCATTTTTATTGATAATTAGACGATTGTTTTTAGCGTATTTTTTTTTTTTAGGCAATGGACGCAAAACATAAACAAACATACATTTTCAAGCTAATGCTGACCAGAGCTAGTTTTCATTCTTCTTAATTTGTATTTCGCAAGAAAGTAGAGTATGCAAATACATCTTTTAAGTTCGACTACGACTAAAATTGGTTAGGTCAGGGATCGCTTACATTTTAAGAGCAAACTACTATAACTATTTATAAATAACTATAAATATAATTATAGTATTACATTTATCTAATTTACACTAACTAACATAGGTACAATCTAACATGTACCTATGTCACTAAATGTCAATGTCAATTTCGATACATGGAAACATGAAATTAACAATTCCGCCTAGCTCAGCACCCGCTTAGTGTTTTATTTTATTCTGTTTGGCTCAGCTGCTTTGGCAGCAGCAGTATTACTGGAGCAATAAAACCACTCATTTAGCAGCACGGCCTTACAACTCCATATTCATGTGTGATGGTTCTATGTACTATCGTGAAGTAACAGGAGGCTGACGGTGCTGGCTAGCCGTCGGAGCGCAAACCATGAGCGGCTCAGCTTCCTACACAGCTCGTCTATATGCGTTTTCCACGCCAACTCTCTGTCGACACTCCGTTGGACTTGAATGCAAGGAAGCAGCTGATCTTATCTTTATTGAGCGCTAGACCGTTCGACCGGAACCACCCAACTAACATGTTCATCACCATTGTCGTGTCCAACTCATAGACATGTCACCTGCCACCACCTGCGTTGACTTTGAGAGTCTGGACAAGGTCAAACCACGGATGCCATAGAATCGCAGCTTGTTATAGAAATCTTCAAACCGGCCCACGAAAGCTTCTCTGTACTAGCTTAATTAAATCTACCCTCTATCAAAACCTCTTTCAAAACGTGATTCGAATCAAGTGTTTTCCTGTTTGTAAAATAATGACTTTATTGGACATTTTCGCTCCTAATTGTTACTTTCCCGATCGATCACGTGTTTTTTGATATTGAACATTAGGGTGTATTTGCACTGAACTAAACGGGACTGATTTTTAGGCACAAAATTACAGAAAGTCCGCGTTCTGTAGACTTAAACTACGCTAGCGCTACGACTCGTAGCGAACTCTCGTAGCTTAGTAAAGCTCGTAGCTTCGTAGCTTACAAGCCTTTTTAGGCTAGTGATGTGGCATAAGTTCATATATGAGGCTAAACAATTAAATTTTAATATTATAAATGCGAATGTGAGTTTGTTTCTTTATTTCGTTTTCACTCTTTCACTGCTGTAATGAAAAGGGATCATTCAACCCGGAAAAAAACGGTTTCTGAGAAAGAGCGGGTGATAGCGGCCGCAGCTACTCGTAGTTAGTACTGAAGTGGGTCGACACAGTTTAGTTTACCTGTTCCTAATTCTTTATAGTTATAATATTCGTCAGCGACTCAGTGCCTACGCAGAACCGCTTAAATGTGATGCTATAACAATGTTCAAAGAAAAATTCCACGACCATAATTCCCATGTAGACTATCAGAAGATCAGCCCACGGCTGAAATAGATAAATCTATATGTTCTACGTAATCTGTCCGTATTTGTGAAAGGCTTCTTTTGTTAGTAAACGGTCTTTCAACACGGACGGGTCGATGTTGAAATTGAATAAAACAAGCTGTGTGTGAGATACAAGCATTTTTTTTTATTTGTTAGGATCCCATCCGGATCCGAGTTGTCCAATTTTCTATGTCTCTGCTGCATAAATCCGGCTGTATCTGAGCGAGGCCTGCGTTTTGTTGAATTTCAGGGCTCCAGTCGATTGCGGTTTATTTGCATAGACTTGTGACTTCAGGAATCCCCCCAAAAAAGTCTAACGGGGTCAAATCGCAGCACGATTCGCTAAAGATGATTTTTCGGTCAAAATCAAGGTTCTTTTCCAAGCATTCTGAAGCCCAGTTAGCGAACAAACGGCGTTGTCTATGGTCATTCACTTTGAGCTCCTGGGTTAGTTCGATCTTGTACGGTCATAGGCCTAGGTTAGTCTCGACGCAGAATTCGCCGAATTGAAGTCTGCGAAACGCCGAGTTCTTGTGCACGGCGAGAATTCTACTGCTTCGAAGTCTCCTTCACACTATCACAGAGAGTGGCGATGTTTTCGGCTGATTTGAAGTTAGTTTCATGTGAGGGTGTTCGCTTGTTGTCTACTGAACCGGTTGTCACGAATTTGGCCACCGCGTCTGCCATTAAATAGACGCAAGGCGCGCAACGTTTGCACTAACGAACACTTATTTTGATAATAAAATCTTATGGACGTGCTGCTCAATCGTGTAACTTGCCGTGGTGTTTTGGCATTAATTCTAAAATAAAAACAACAACAAATTTGACAGATGTAACAAAAACAACATGGCCTCCACAAACTGTTAGCATCGTCCCGTCCTTGTTGAAAGACCCTTTATATTTACCAAAAGTACAACAAAAAATCTAACTCGAGTACACGTGACACGTTATTAACACAAAGAAAACACTTTAGAAGTGATTTTTAGGTTCAACATCAACTTAACATTATTCTAAAAAATAGTGCATAGAGTTCGGGATAGCAGGCGTAAAGGAAACTGAACTTTTCATACAGTTGAAGTTATGTATATATTTGAGCGATGGCAGCCTAGTTAGGAGGAGGTCCGCCTCTCAAGCCAGAAAGAGCGGGTTGGAACCCAGCCGACGGCTCGCACCAATTTGTTCATTGTGTGAGCATATGTGCGTATCTGTATTGTATGTCATCTGCTACATGACTGGAGCCCGGTGTATGGCGACAGGCTCGCCCCTGTCACATTTGGGACTGAATATCGTCCGGCGAAGTGTGGGTGTTGTAGTACACCTCTACCAGCCCCCTCAGGGGAAAGGCGTGACGATATGTATGTAAGAAATTAGGTGTGGATTGTGGAGGTGTGTATTGTTAATACTTGTTTTGAAAATCGGTCAACTTTTTTAGTACTTAGGTACTTAGAGGTAAGTAGTTTAATTTCATTAACCTATAACTTTGGAGATCGTTTATCGACCACATATCACACAGTTTTTAATTGGTAATTTGTTTTGATAAAATGGAAATTTTTTGTAATCCCTTGTTTTTTTCTTTCCCTAATTGTTTGCCAAAGCTCATTACCGTGAAATTATATCGTTCAGAAATGATTTATAAAACAATCCGGCACACGTGTCCAAGGTTTTGTTTTGATGTTAACAGACTATTAGGGTTTACGAATACAATTACAATTTGAACTCTTATAGTGTTGCTAAGACCCTCTGTCTGTCCACTTCTGTTCTTTTATTTAAAGAATATAATTTAAGAAGTTGAAAGCTGCCTTTTCACCGGAGATCTGCAAAAAAACACTAATATATGTATAATCACTTCATTTAGGCTTCATTTAGCAGCACGCGAAGAAAAAACCTAGTGTGCCCCAACCGAAACTTGACAAGGTGAATAGATTTTTAACCGTCTGTTTGTTACAGCTATTCAATAATTTACATATCAACAATGGACATATCAACAATTTAAAGAATATAATTTAAGAAGTTGAAAGCTGCCTTTTCACCGGAGATCTGCAAAAAAACACTAATATATGTATGTCGGGGAAACATAGAGAAATAGGAAGCCGAGCCTTCACATCTCACTCCTGATATCGGGGTAATGTAGGAAAGAGGAGCCACGCCGTCGCATCTGATCCCATTGATGTCGGAGAAACATAGGAAAGGCCGCCTCGCTGTGACCTTCCACTTTTGATGACGGGGAAAATCTAGTAGGCCGCGGTGTCGTGTCTAATTTCTGAGCCATGAACTCGTCATCACGGGTATCTATGGTGGGCGTCAAACTTCAGGAACGTTGAAATAAGGGGACAGCATTGAAGGCTTTTCACTAATTTAATTTTACAGTCACTTAGACTACTTATTTAGTGAATGATCACAAAGATGATTGGCGATTTAGAGTAATGGGTTTACGAATGACCATTGCGTGCGACCGCTTTCAGCCCAGTCCCGTCAACCACTGACTGACAGACATGACGTTCGCCCGAAATCCCAAACGCAACTCCATTCGGTGTTAACCGCTCTAAATGACCATAAACAAATCGATTAATCGTCAAAAATAACAGAACAATAATATCATCGATTAACAACTCTCAAAATAAACTGATTTTCTTTATCCAATGATATCTCGCGCCGTCACGGCCATCCTGCATTTTCACACGTCCGCGGGTGAATAGTAAAGTTCATCTCATCATCTGTGGACAATCATAAAAGAGCTCAAGTAACCACTTAACGCTCGGTCATTCTGACCGTCTCAAATCTACCTCCACAATTTCACAGAAAGCGAACACAGTTTTGGGATAACACAAAACACAGTTAAACCCAATTCTACCAACCATAAACATCGTACCAGAGTATAATCGACTCTTCCAACAGTAACTTCATATTCGTTACCTATCCCCATAACTTGTCATGATAATTGAAATAAGCAACTTGACTTTTAGTGAAATAAATTGTATTGGGACCAATCGAATAATCGAGGCTAAAACTACATTATTAATCATACATCCAATGTTCCAAGAATTTAATCAAGCCACATTGAAAATCCAATGATGGTACACATACGCGGTTTGGACTTATGAAAACTGCTGTGTCCAATTTCAACCGAATAACATGCCATTAAAGTTGTCACTTAGACTTGCCACACAGGCTAGGTCCCTCAGGGTGACAACGACAACTTCCCAGGGTGAAACTTCCCAGATTGACAACTTCCGAAAACGACAACTTTCGAAAGTGACAACATCCTAAATCGTCATCTACCTAAATTGACAACCGCCAAAATTGAGATCTTCCTGAAACGACAACGCGTATTCTCGACTCTTTTTTAAATAACTGCTGCAGACTGTACTTTCATTCGTTTTTGTCCTTTGTACCACTTCATTAGTGTGTAGTATATCAACAAACTAACAAACAATTCATATCACATCACACATGTAGTGCACTTAACTTTTCTCGAAATGCTACTTTCTCAATTGCCTCATTGAAACTCTATGATAAAGGTGCTATTGCGTTCTTAAACTCCTAGGTCTTACTGGCATATTTAAAGTATGTCAGCTTGACAATCCTAAAATGCAAATAGTGTTGATTTCTTTCATTAAATAATAATGAATTTCATAAAATCACAAAAAGGGAAAGACTGTTTGTTATGTAATGAGTACGAATACAATTTCATGAAATTTAACAATAACAACACAACTGTATGGAGATGTGCTAATAGGGATTTGTGTAGTGCAACTATAACTTTAAATAGTACGAAAGTCAACATTTTACGAGTTTTTTTTTTAAATTTTACTCGTACTTTAATGTTACACCGGGCGGAGTTTACTACATAGGCTTACCACACAGGCTAGGTATCGTCACTCAGACTATAATGCAACAAAAGTAAGGTTATCAAAGACTTGCCACACAGACTTGCCACACAGGCTTGCCACACAGGCTTGCCACACAAGCTTGCCACACAGGCTGGAGCCACATAAGACAGTACCATGTAGATTAGTGCCACACAGGCCATTGCCACACAGGCGAGTGCCACACAGGCTATTGCCACACAGGCTATTGCCACACAGGCTATTGCCACACAGGCTATTGCCACACAGAGTATTGCCACACAGGCTGTTGCCACACAGGCGAGTGCCACACAGGCTATTGCCACACAGGCTATTGCCACACAGGCTATTGCCACACAGGCTATTATTACACAGGCTACTGTCCTACCGGCTACTGCCCCTCAGGCTTAGTTTTATCAAAAGCATTGACACTAAATAAGTTATCTATTGACTGCATGACTCGTCTGTGTGTGCCGTAATCGGCACATTCTGACCAAACTGTTTGTGGGTATTTTCAAACTTTAAACAACTCCAATAGAAAATAACACTCTGACATACATCGTTTACGAATATCAAATAAAATGAAAACTTCTCACCGGATTCAATTGCTACTCGTAGGTGATCAATGGCTGCTTCATAGTGCAGGGGCCCAATTCGGAGATAGGAGATTTTCATCTCATCTCGATCTCGATTCACTACTACCCTATTCGGAGATTTGAGATTCTCATCTCACTTTTTTTCGTCCTTGTTGCTCTCGTTTGAAACGTCATAGGTGCGAGAGTGACCAAGATAAAATCTCATCTCATCTCACGCGCAGGAATAGCCCCCCTGGAAGTCTCCACTGCCTCCGACTACTCGAGACATCTCGCGCCCCAGCCATCGAGATTATCTCGATCTCGTGCGACTAGAATAAGGCATCTCGAATTCAGCCATTTTTTTTCGAGGTATGATGGAATCTCGAGTTGTAAGAATAGCCCTCCAGGCATTGACCGGATCTCGCACGTTTCTGCTGCTAATTTTGGTGCCCTTTTTCGATCAACGAGTGGCGATGTAACCTCGTTGCAGTAGTAACACGTAGGCGTCGACGTTTTGTTCGGTACACTGCTATCCTTCGTCTCTCGTTGTTTGTTAGTTGCGTCACATAGCATAGACTAGGTGTAATCAAACGCCGTCGAGATAATGCAGACGTCTACTCGATGCTCACTCTCTCATTGCCGCTCTGCTGCACTTTATGCACCACGAAGAAACAGTCCGCACACTCCACAATAATAGCACGTACACAGTTTTCTCAGTGTAGGGGCGACCCTATCAGCCATCTGTTGCTATGCCACTTCGCTTCCAGATCATTGTAGAATTGTAGCCAAAGACGGAGCCATATCTTGTTGCTGTGGGCGTTATTCTTATCCCAATTCTGATGTCGGGGAAACATAGAGAAATAGGAAGCCGAGCCTTCACATCTCACTCCTGATATCGGGGTAATGTAGGAAAGAGGAGCCACGCCGTCGCATCTGATCCCATTGATGTCGGAGAAACATAGGAAAGGCCGCCTCGCTGTGACCTTCCACTTTTGATGACGGGGAAAATCTAGTAGGCCGCGGTGTCGTGTCTAATTTCTGAGCCATGAACTCGTCATCACGGGTATCTATGGTGGGCGTCAAACTTCAGGAACGTTGAAATAAGGGGACAGCATTGAAGGCTTTTCACTAATTTAATTTTACAGTCACTTAGACTACTTATTTAGTGAATGATCACAAAGATGATTGGCGATTTAGAGTAATGGGTTTACGAATGACCATTGCGTGCGACCGCTTTCAGCCCAGTCCCGTCAACCACTGACTGACAGACATGACGTTCGCCCGAAATCCCAAACGCAACTCCATTCGGTGTTAACCGCTCTAAATGACCATAAACAAATCGATTAATCGTCAAAAATAACAGAACAATAATATCATCGATTAACAACTCTCAAAATAAACTGATTTTCTTTATCCAATGATATCTCGCGCCGTCATGTATAATCACTTCATTTAGGCTCACAAAAAAAACGCGATTAATTGTCTAACCCGGTTAGACAATTAATCGCGTTTTTTTTGTGAGCCTAAACGCGATTAATTGTCTAACCCGGTTAGACAATTAATCGCGTTTTTTTTGTGAGCCTAAATGAAGTGATTATACATATATTAGTGTTTTTTTGCAGATCTCCGGTGAAAAGGCAGCTTTCAACTTCTTAAATTATATTCTTTAAATTGTTGATATGTCCATTGTTGATATGTAAATTATTGAATAGCTGTAACAAACAGACGGTTAAAAATCTATTCACCTTGTCAAGTTTCGGTTGGGGCACACTAGGTTTTTTCTTCGCGTGCTGCTTATTTTCGTCACCAGGCTCCAGCGGATTCAGCCTTAGGTGTGGGTTTACATGGAAAGCAAGGATAAAAAAACTACCCTATTGAATCCGTATCATTGAGCAAGGCATTGAGAGTCATTGTTACATTTATAAGTGTTAGAGTAGGAGGCGAAGGAGAGATGTTTGTATCTTCCTAAATAGAGTACAAGCTAAAAAAAAAATGTGAGTGTTACGTCATACTTTTATAGGTATTACACAATAATGTGTGCGTTCTCCGTTTAAATACGTTATGTAATTGAAATACTTAGGTATATTTTTTACATAGGTGTAAGTATAGGTAGTACCTAACTTAACCAAACTAAACCAATAATATTATTATAAGACAATAATATTTACGACGAACGACGATAATTTTCAGCCAAGTACACATGTACCACGTACATACGAACACGATCATTGCAAACACAAATATCAAATGATCAAACATGATCATTTGACTCGATCATTTGATCATTTGAAATGATCAAACATGATCATTTGATTCGTTTGTAAGGACGGCATATATATATATGTATATGGTGAACACAAACAGTTCTATTCGAGATCACGCACAACCGCCAATGTACTATTGTTTCAATAGCCATCCGGCGCTGCCGTTGGAAGTGGTCGCTATTCGAATATTGTTCCATTTATGACGTTTATAATCACAGATCTAGGATAAAAAAAAATCTTAGGTCTGTGTTTATAATAGGCTTGCTCCCAACGACCACCAACAAAACGGCCACCAGAGGTGGTAGTTAGCACAAAGCTTACATTTTTGTTCCAACTGCCGCCAGTGGGGCTCGGACATTAAATTATTTTTTGTCCTAACGACTACCACCACTGGTGACGGTTAGCACAAAGTATTATTTTAACTCATCAAACACCATCCATACAGTACGTACGTACGAATAGGGCCGCCGCGAACGTGTTTAACGAATATCGTGTCCGATGATCGTTGCATACGTTTGATTGTTGATTGATTGTTAGGGTCGGTACACACATGCAAACAAAGTTTTTGCATCATGTAAAGCTTGTACGTGAGTACACGGCTTTGAAAACGTTGGTTTCTTTTGTTGGTTTGTTTGTCAACTAGCCTATGCCCGCATAACTACGAGTATATTATACTAATAAAGATTAATAACTTTGGTTTAATAGTTGACTATAGCTCACTCAGAATTAAGAAGTGATGGTGTAAGTAATTATTAAAACGCCTCTCTTGGGAATCGTGGGATGGGATGGGAACTATAGCACTCAAGGGAATGCATTTGAAAGGCACGGAAGGTGCCTTCAGGTTCAACGACAGATTTTCAATGAAGTTTTCGACTTGACGGTAGTAAGTAATCAGAGACTTAGTACGACCGTACCTTAGTTTTATTACGTTTTCCTTCACCGTACTCCAGTGGCTCGTCGTTATTGTAGGGATTGAACCCACACCCTGCCTCGTTCTGAACTATCTGAACGCGACAACCACTGAGCTATCACTACAAAACGATAATCACGACGTATTGAAGTCGTTAAGCACCTAGGATGTCGATTCTGTTGTAGGTAAAAGTTTATGTACTGAACTACTAACTAAATTTGACAACTCTGAAATAGTTATTTATTTTTTTTTTTTTTTTTACAGATCAATTTAGTGTTCCTGCTCAACATCTTACGTGTTTTGATCGGGAAACTGAACCGCAGTGAGGACTCCGAAATCAGTAAGGCCAAGTAAGTCAAAGATACATATTTCTTTTTTGTCTTTGAAGTTAGTAAATAATCCGGCAAATAACTTTGAACAATGAAAGAGAGCTTTGCTAATTAACTAAGTTATAATATGATATTTGTCTGGTCGTCATAAATCGTTGTTGGGTTTCTAATTCTTTGAGCACAATCCCCCTGTTAATTGTTGTTAATTAAAATATAGAAAAGACAAAACACACTGTTTAAATTTAAGGCTTTACAGTATATAACGTTTAAGGCGCTGGCCCATCGCGGCGCACGGAGCGGCTACGCTAGCTTGTCTTTGCCAGAAAATGTATGTGATTGTGTCCAAGAACTCGCTACGCCTGAATATGAGATTAGTGACATCATTGCTCCATGGCTTGTTCGTATGTGGTGCCCACACAGTTCAACGTTGTCCACGCTATGCCCTACGCCATGCGCTATTGTTTATATACATATATATCGGTACACGGAAGCGGTGTAGCTTCAGTGCGGATAGTGGAACGGGCGGGGAAGCGACGCCTGGCAAATGATATAAAGCTGCGCTGCGCTATAGTTGTATATAGTCCTGGGTTCATATTCGTGTATGGCGTGTGCTGCAGTTGAAACGTAGACCTATGTTGTCAAACAAACGAAGACACGCAGCTAAAATGCGCCGCGTGACCGTGCCAAACGTGCGCCGCAGTGGGCCAGCGTCTTTATTGCTAAGGGGTAGTAGTTACCCACAAACTGGGACCTGGGACAGTAAAGAACCGTACTGAGAGAACTACTCGCCTGGAAAATTTAATGAAGGCGAATCATCGCACACAAGGTATCATCGGAGAAACAATTGTCAATTTGTCCTAGTAGACTTAGACCTCGCTTTCGCTACGTCAATTGCGAATGTTGATTGTAGGAAGGCGGCTCGCGCGGCGCTAGTACTGCTGCCTCTACTGGGCATCACGAACATCCTGAACATGATCGCGGCTCCGCTGGAAGGCTCCGTGTGGCGTTTCGCGCTCTGGTCGTACACCACGCACTTCCTGCGCTCCTTCCAAGGCTTCTTCATTGCTGTCATTTACTGCTTTTGCAACGGCGAGGTAATATTGTAATAATAACTGTAATCCTAAAGTCATTTCTATTATTTACCACTTCGAGCCAGTGCTACATCACTCGCGCGATGCAGCGTTTTAAGTACCTACCTTTATGTAGCTCGTAACCGAACCGACAGCCAGGGCCGCCCCCGCGCGCGAGACTGCACGTTGCGAGCTCAAAACTCAGCGATACTTATGTGTTATTTTTAGTCAGATTATTTAAAAAAATTATGCAACGATTCGGAAATATAAAAATAATAATATTTTATGATTTTAGAGAACGGAAATTACTCACGTACGATTTAGTCGATTATTCCGACTATACTCGTAGTTTGTTTAATATTGTTTTGACTATAGTTGAGTACTCTGTAAGACGCAGCCGCGCGCGAGCACCCGCCTTGATAAAGACGGCCAATTGCGGTTGAAAGTATAGTCAGAATAATCGACTAAATCATAATGTGTTAAAACCACGTCAGTTTCCATAATAAAATAATAAATGTAAAAAAATTAATAAACGTGAGTTGAGAGAGAATGAAAAAATTAAGTAGTAAGTTTACATCGATTCGATATTTTATAAAATTAAAGCACATTTAAATCAGCGGCTGTCTTTGCATTTACTGTATTGCATTATGTAAATAAAAAAATACTTAACACAATTTAAGTTTTACTTGAGCCATTTTGTTTTATTTACGTTTTTTGTACAACCCTAATAACGTTTTCGCTCAATGACGCTGAGTGCGTGTGTGTACTTGCGTGGGAATCGCGATTCTAAGCCCGCGTTCGTAGAGTACGTTTTTTCTTGCGTTTGACGCTGATATAGCTGTGTTTTAACTTTACTAGAGTGCTGCATCTGTTACGTAGCAACTATTAGGTAATCTGTGATCGAGCTGTCAACCTTCAGCGTGATTACGTGCCACATAGTTCTTAGCGGTAGAGAGGTAAAAGAATAGCGAGCAAGTGAATTTTTTGAAGTCGAAGAAGAAATATGGCAGATCTCAAAATATCTTATATCTTTAAATGAGCAATTTTTGTATATATATATATAATTGGAATCTCGGAATCGGCTCAAACGATTTTCATACAATTTAGTATATAGGAGGTTTCGGGGGCGATAAATCGATCTAGCTAGGAATCATTTTTAGAAAATGTCATTTTATTCGTGTTTTATCGATAATCAACTTAAACATAAACTTGGAAGAAAAATAACAAAAAGGAGGCGTTTCAGTAGTCTCAACTGAAAAATATGACTCTTCCTGACATCTATTGGCGAATAATAATACTATTTTTTGTGAGCAACTAATTGCTTTAACGACACAACAGCAGATGGCGTTGTTAAGTTAGACTAAAATCAATTTTTAATTTTCCAAAAAACACAATTAAAAAAAAAATACCGAGCAAAGCTCGGTCATCCAGGTACTAATATTAATCGAGAAAATTTGCGAAAAAAAAATTAAGCATGAACGTACGAACGTACGAAGTATAAACGTTCCATAACCAATAGAATCGTTTTAACTAAACTTTTAACTAACAAATAAATAGTTTACTCATAAATCATTCATGAATTGAACATCATTAATAATAGGTATAGGTTTAGCTAGTTTTTGATCCTAGAGGCCCTCAGATCAATCTGAGACTGTGTAAGGAGAGTATATACCTACGAATTGGACGTACTGTAGGTGTATCTTTACAAGACGATATCATTTAAGAAGATATCATTAAATTCATATTTATGACCAACTTTTACTATGGGATCAAACCAAAAGTCGCGAAAAAGCCTGAAATCTGAAGTTGGCGTTCCATACAAAAGTTTATTGATCGTCGACAAATTATATAAAACAGCTGTATTTTTTTTAATCGCAGGATTAAAAAAAGGTAAAAGTTAGTCATGTACATGAGTACAATTATGTCGTAGAAAATGTCCGTCGTTTAGAGATACACCTACAGTACGTACAATACGTGTAACACAATAGGTAATTACTTCTTTAGTGCACATAAAAATACAAAATAAAAAACAGACAAAGAAAAACTCAAATTCGGCAGTACAAGGGCAAGAGAAACGCGGTGTTATAAATAGTGCTATAGTCCGTTCATTATAGGATTGTGCGAGTGACGTAAGACAAACAGTTCCTTTTCACTCTTTAAAATTGGCTGGGGCTACAATTTTGATTTAATTTTAGCTGCACCATAGGCATGAACAAAGTGTTCTGCGCGAAACGTAACGCTATTGATTTATTTAGTGATGGGATGAATACTGTATAGTCGATATTTTTTATAGAATAGGAACTTTACAGTAGTAGTGTAGTATTTTAATTTTTTGTTGTTGTTTGTGTTTTTGTAACAGAAGTGTTCTGATATATCTGGACACCGCGGAAATTGAAAGTTCGAACTGTGACGCTGATTTTCTCAGACATAAATTGTAAGAAAAGCTTGGTATATCGTGATCATCAAAGACCACCCTGTTCTGTAGTCTAATACAGTCAAGTTTTGTATGGCTTAGTCATTTTACGGTAAATGTGGGCATAATAGAATTTGGAGTTTAATCATGCTCTAATAACTGAGCCAAGTTCAATGAAATGTTAACAAACTTAGATTATGTACTTAGTGAAAGGAAAATAATTGAATTTCCTTATACTTATTGATTTCTTTTCACACACACTTGGGCAACATCGACATTCTGACACAAATTATCGATATCGATAAAATTGAAATGTACAATTTTATCACTTCCCTAGTTATGTTATATTGACAGCTACTGTCAATATAACATAGACAAGTGTCTCCCGCTTGCTTTAGTTATTATTCTAAGTATTATTCTGTGTCTCCCGCACAACGATGAACGACGTAATAGTTTTGGTTGTAGTAGTCCACCCGTCAAAGTAAACAACTTTTAGAACATCAGTTTTCAAAATTCGAGAAAAAAAATCTAGTAAATACTTATGTTCCAAGTTATTTGACGGGTAGACCAACGCTCTTAAGTACTTGTATTACTACACCCAGAACCAGCACGATGTATTACTGAGCCTGAACTTTTGTTTGATTTTAATACTTGTTTCTTTTATTTATGGCCTAAATCTGACCCTAGATGTCACAAAAAACCCTACAAAATGTCACAAAAAACTTCTTGCTCTAACCCGAGTTTCAAAATGTCCCAAAATCCTGAGACACTTTAAATAAGAATGAATTTTCGGAGCGCGGCGCGACCTTCACGGGCCTTTTGTCTGTCCCTACCCGACATTATATCTGAAAAACGGGCACAGAATAAGGCCAGCCCTCGAGTCCACGAGTGTCCTAACGAGGGCCCAGCCGCGAGTGTTATCAAAATCATCGTGTAAGGACCTGGATGTAGTAGCGACACGACACCGTATCTCTTATCCTACTAATATTATAAACGCGAAAGTTTGTATGTATGGATGGATGGATGGATGGATGTTTGTTACTCTTTCACGCCAAAACGACTGAACAGATCTGGATGAAATTTGGCACAGAGATAGATAATAGTGTAGAATAGCACATAGGACTTTTTAACCGCGGGTGAAACCGCGGGGCGCAGCTAGTGAAAAATATTTGTAATTGGTCTGAAATAACTTCGCAGTCTAGAAGGTATACCTACGGCCTGCATTTTAGAGACGTTCACGTTGCCTAAAAATAGTAATAGCCTACAGTAGACTCCTAACAGTATAGCGTAAACTTTTTTCATTTTCGTTTGGCTTCTTAAACATTTAAGGTAGTTCCTTAAAGTTTCCGCCAGGGGCGCTTTATTATGAAGAAGTAACTGTGGTACCACTGGTGGTTCGATTGGTGTGTACCTTTGATACTAAACGTTGAAGCCAAACGTAAATGAGAAAAGTTTACTTAATTATCAAAACTCATAGAAAGCCTACTGTGTGTTACTATTCATAATAAGCCCAAAAAAAATATATTACAATACACTTTTAATAAAGGTATAGTTTGAAAGGAACCGCGTTTTGATGCTGTATTGTTTATATAGGTTAGGGTATAAACCTAAACCACAAAATGAAATAATAAAATGCCCATCTACTTAAAAAGAAGAGGCTGCTATTGGAATATTGAGGACGTGTGGACTGTATAGGTAATTATTTTTATGAAATGAAACGATGGTGATAAATTAAAATTGTATTGCACGAGATGAGTATAACAGGGCATTTTTGAGACAGACAACGAACAGAACACTAGTGAAAAACAAAAGCTAAAACAAAAAACATGACATCTGCCTTTTAAAACAATATTACTTATAAAATATAAAGGAGGCCGTTCTCCAACTAGAGGAAGAAGGCCGATCTCCAGCCAGTCGCTAACAGGAATGTCAATTAAACAATGTAAATTAAAACAAGTCCCGGGACCCATATCTTCAAGAATGATTTACTTTTTTAACCGGGGTTTCCGATGAACGTGTGAAGTGAGTGGTGTGAAGCGAGTTCGCCGATATTATCATACCTAAGCGATCACGCCAGCTGCGTCATTTACCAAAGGAGACTGTGTAAGCGGTAAATCAACAAACAGCTAACATCACGTTTTTATATTCTATTCATAAAGAGGCGCGTTTGAATGCCATCTACTAGGTACATCATTCTACTTGGATACAGTTAAGCATAGTTAGTCCAAGCGCCATTTTCGTTTTTTTGGGAAATTACATAAACGCGTTTTTATTGGCAGGAGGTTTGCATTTGTATCGTTTGAAAGTAAATCTATTTATATCGAAGCTTCTATTTGTAATTTAACATATTACAAGAAAAAAACACAAAATAAGTATTTATTTTGGAAGATATCGCTAAAATGCACTTGGACTCTCAATAAATATGATGTTCTCATTTTGCAAAACGAGTCCAAGGGCCATAAATAGCTAAAATGCACGTGGACTCGCAATAATATGCTGTTCTCATTTTGCAAAACGAGTCCAAGGGACATTAATGTCCATTTCCTATCGATTAAATAAAAAATATATATTTTTCCATACTTGCTTAGCATCATAAATTGGTAGATGATAATGAGGACTAAGAAAAATAAATGAAAAGCTATGAAAATGGCACAGGTAATATATTACAGACAGGATAATATTAACTTAGACGGACAGATGTTTGATGAGAACATATCGAGTAAGATAGTATAGGTAGATACTAAATCTACTCTAGACATGATCTGGATCAAAATCTAAATGACCATTAAAACCTTCAATATAATCATCAATCGTGTCGTCTGAAATCATTTTTTTTTATAAATTGACATAGCGTCGTTTGGAATATAGGGGAACGGTGATTTTTAAATCTTCCAATTTTTTTCTGAAACAGGCTTTCCAGTAGCCCAAAGCGTTACCATTTATTTAAAACATTTGTGTCCTCTTCTACCTTTTTTCTCTCTACATCAATTTCTACGCTTTCTTCCTCTTCTTCACTTGTCTCGACATTTATTTTAAATACATGATCTTTTTTTAGGCCTCCATCAGGTCACTTAGAGAGCAGCTTTTGTGGCACTGAGGGCAGGACATTGGATGTCCCATGGTTTGTGTTGCGTCGCAGCCACACTCGTGAGAACCCGTGTCAGAGAACCCCCACTTGCTCATGTTGAACTAGCAGCGAAGAACGTTTAGCGAGTTCCACGTGGGCTACGTTAAGTCGTTGCCTGGGGGGAGTTCCTCTGCCGGTTTTACGAACTCTTGTGGTGGTGCGCACCTTTCCAGCCACAGTTTGTAGCAGGACTCTCGGGGATGGGTGGGTAACGCCTTTGTGGAACTGAGAAAACCTTTGCGACTCTTGAGGCGGTTGACCGGGGGGTAAAAAACTGTAGAATGGGTGTCTTGGGTCTTGTTTTTGCTTATTTTTTTAAAGGAGCAATCGACAGTTCTGCGGAATTTTAGGGGAACAATGCCGGCAAGAGGGTAAAAGGATTTTAGGGGGTGGGTTCCAAGCAGCCAGTTATCTTCTGCATGTTTCATTGAGTGCAACATCTACTTCCTTAGCATGGGTGGAACGGTGTCACACGCGTATTTCCCAGCTGAGAAACAGAGTGCTAGCCCGGATGTGCGCAGTACTTGAGGTGAGGTGCCTCATGAGGTGGAAATGAGGCGGGAGAGTAAATTGTTCCTGGTAACTTTTAATTTTGTTTTCATACAGTGCTGTTTGTAAGTCAGTGGCCTGTCATGTTTTACTCCTAGGTTGGTTGTGCTGTAACAGTGCTTTATAGCGATGTCTCGCCAGGATATGTAGAGTGAGCGCCTGGCTTGACGGTTTCGGAGATGGAAGGCGCATGACTGGATCTTGGACGGATTTGGTCGTTAGCTATTCTCGTCGTAGTATTTCCTGTTGACTTCCAGGGGGCTCCTGTGAGTATCATCTCAGCTTATTCTTATTATTATTCGAGGTGAGGGCGTTAAGTCCTGCACTGATCGCAGTCCCACCTGGGGTGTTTTGTGCATTTCCCCCTGCCAGCACTTACCCGAGCCAACCCAACTCCTTAAAATACCGGAGTGAAGCTCTGGGGCGCTGGCATAGTTGCTCCAGTGGCGTAGATAGTAATCAAATATACCTTTGCTGCTGCTGAGTCATTTCTAATTGTGGCGGCAGGGAGAGAAGGAAGTGAGTAGTTAACTTCAACTATTTTTATGCATCACAAGCCTATGCGACAAATGCTTGAATTATTGGGTTGCGTTTGGAATCAAATTCACGTTTCTAGTTCTGCAAAACTAGTCCAAGTAACAAACATTTGTCGCGTGGACTACTTATGCATAACACTACGTCGTTTGGGCTTGTAATGTATAAATGGAAATGTGTTTTCTTATTATACAATTTGGTTGTTATTTTTAAATTGGTTATTGGACTTGTGTTGCGTATCGAAATATACCATTTGCTATAGAAGGCGCTTGGACGGGGTATCAAAAAATACCACTTAAGAGTTCAACTGCTACAAGAGTGCTTTTTCTATGGCTAAATTATGCCCTAAGGATTACAAAAATGCAAAAAAATCAAAAAATGGAATTTGGCGCTTGGACTCATTATGCTTAACTGTATCCACTTAACCAATTGTTTTTAAATTGCGATTGCATGACCTCAAAATTGTCGCTTTTGACGTTTTAGGTAATACACTAACTTCAATAGTATATCAATTGCATTAAAATGGCATTGTAATTGCGACCATTGGAAAACAATCAAGATTCACGTACATTTTGTATTCTTTTAATCGATGACTTTACTTAACAATTGTCTCGTGTCGACGTGAAAATTGTTTTCTGTTTCAATTGTCATAATAGTCTCGAAATCACAATTGTATTACAATTTTGCAAACATTGGTTTTTACGATTGTTACCGTGTTGTCTGCTGACTAAACTCTTATATTTGAATTAAAATTAGTTTTATCGGACGCTGGCTCAAGAAGACTGAAGCGATGTGGAGCGGAGCTGGTCTGAGTGGATATGGCATAACATAACAATGTGAGCACACGGACCAGATCCGGATAGAATTGAGACGAACGGTGGGGTGGAGTGGAGTGGAGCGCTGGTGTAGAGCGGAGTGAAGCGAAGCTCCGCTTTCTCGCTCCACTTACCCGCTCCGCTTCCCCACTCCGCTTCCCAGCTCCACTCCCAAGATCCACTCCCCAGCTCCACTTCCCAGCTCCGCTCCCAAGATCCACTCCCCAGCTCCACTTCCCAGCTCCGCTCCCCAGCTCCGTTTCCCAGCTCCGTTTCCCAGCTCCACTCCCCGGATCCGCTCCCCAGCCCAGCTTTCCAGCTCTGCTTGCCCCCTGCCTCGTTAGTAGTAAACGTTGTATAGCCTCGGAATAATATATATACCTAGTGTTTTATCATTTGCCTTCTTTTACATTTTTAACTCGATTGAAAATGATAAAATACTGAATAGCTATTCCGACTATTCGTTAAACAATGTTTATTGCTAAAGGAGCTTAATTAAGTTTACTAAAATTATGTTGAACTTGCCTTAAATTTGTCATTCAGCAATACAAATATTATTACTGCAATTTAAACTTAATTTTGGATAAAAGTTTTATCAAAACATCCATATTAATCCAAACTCTTAACATTTTTAAACTAGACTCGTTGCTTAACTTTTTGAATATTTTTTAAAAACATTTCTACCATTTCTCTACCAACAATTCTAAAACAAGACAATTGTAATTCAATCGACATGCAATTTTCAACTTAGCAGACATACCATTTTTAGTTATATTAATTATACTTAATTGAATTGTAATTACATTGTAAAAGAATGATTTTTCATTAAAAATAGAATCGAGCCCCTGAGATGTTGCAAATACTCGGCTGGCCTGAATCTGATGTAATGTATGCGAAACCATTGTCGCTTCCCTAATAGAAGCCGACAATGGTTTCGCCCAAAGCAACCAGACATTTGGTAGATAGACACAGTTAATTCCAGTCCTACAATTTTAGTGTCTAAAATTAGACCTTCTGTATATTCTAAATCATAGAATGTTTGAAACAAACTTTTAAACTATTTACCTTCGGCACAGTTCTAAAAACGCAATCTATCAGCCGCTGGCGCGCCGCGTTGGCGGTCCCTTTTTGTATGTTTACGACCGTTTACAAGTGTTGCACTGACTCACTGGGCAGAACTAAACATCTACACCGATAAGAAGCCGAATTTATGACGCCTAAAGACATAAACGTCATTGGCAATAGTTACAACTATAAGCACCGTAGAGTTACAATACAGCACTGTAGTCAGAGTAAAAAAACTCCCGGAAGAGTGAACCATCCGTAGCGATGGAGAGTTTGAGTGAAAAACAACAGCGCTAGTTGCTACGTTTTCCGATGTAAAATAATCATCATTGTAAATACCATTCAAGTAGTTTTTCGATGGTGGTCCATACTGAGTCAAAATATTACTGAAAAGCACTGAAATAAATCTAAATTAATACTTGAGTTGCTACAAAAAACCTTGATAATAATTTTAAGCAGCATAGCTGCGGCCGCTAGGACCGTAAGAATTGAATATCTATTGAAAGACGTTAGGAGCATCCTAATATAACGTAGAAGTTGCAATTTCTTATACTGCATAAAATCAAAATTTAGGTGAGTATAAATACTAGTGCTAGTAATACTAGTGCTAGTAATACTAGTAAAAAAGCAGCGTAGGCAGGCTTTCTACAAGGTCAACCGACGACCTTGTGAAGGTGACGGGAAGCTGCTGGATGTGTGTAGCGCAAGACCGGCTTTGGACGATTCTAGGGAAAACTTTTGTTCAGCACTCGACGTCTTCCAGTTGACTATGAAGCTTACATTTTTTTTTATTCCGCCAGGTCCGAAAAGTGCTTACGAAGATGTACAGCGACTGGCGCTCGATCCGGAAGGACACACGGCACATGCGCAAGATCTCTCGTAATAGGAACCGGTGAGACATCAACTCCATTAATCTCTGATTGTGACCTTTTTCCATATACCGGGCTCCAGTCATGTTGCAACACCTACACAGAGTACATAATGCGGATTGTCTTGGATGAATGGAATAAGGGTATCGCGGTGGGTGGACGCGTTATTAATAACTTGCGATACGCTGATGATACCACGCTTCTTGCCGAAACGAAAGAAGATTTGGAAGAACTTCTGACTCGTCTGGAAACCACTAGCCTCCAATTCGGACTTGCCCTTAATAGAGAAAAGACGAAAGTTATGATAGTAAATCGAGCAGGACACAACACTGTAATAAGTGTAGCAAACTGTGAAGTAGTACAGAGCTACATCTACCTCGGTACTATCATTTCCAACTCTGGAGGATGCGAAGACGAGATCAGACGACGTTGTGCTATCACGAGGTCGGCAGTAGAACGACTGGGAAAGATTTGGAAGGACAGACGTATAACCAAGAAAACAAAGGTTCGTCTAATGAAATGTCTCGTTTTTCCAATCTTTCTCTACGGGGCCGAAACTTGGTCTCTGAAGCTGCAGGATCGCCGAAAAATCGGTGCACTGGAGATGTGGTGCTGGAGGCGGCTGTTAAAAATTCCGTGGACAGCTTTCCGCACCAACAACTCTATCCTCAAAGAGCTTCAAATAAAAGATAGACTATCGTCGATTGTGCAGATGCGAATACTGAAGTTCTTTGGGCATATCTCCAGAAGCGTGAATACAATTGAAAGGCTGGTAGTACAGGGCCTAGTAAAAGGCAAGCGAAGCCCTGGTCGGTCACCAACTCGTTGGACCGACTTCATTAAAAAGGCCACGCAGACCACTATGGTACAGTGTGCTCGCAATGCAGCCAACCGCCGGTTATGGAGAGGAATTGCGAGAAGAGCGGCAGCCCTGGGAAAGGAAGAAGACAGCGAGGAGCCTTGTACCATCTGCACAACCACGACCACTCTGCCAAGAGTGCACGACTAAGAAGAAGTCATGTTGCAGATGATGTAAATACGCACATACTTTATGTTCACACAATGAACAAATTGGTGCTTGCCTTCAGCTGGGATCGAACCCACTCCCTCTAACTAGGCTATCTAGCAAAAAGGTTTTTTTGTAAGAGCATAGTCAACGCTCTGGTTTGTGTTGAGCAATAGTGGAGTTACCTACAACATTTATTTTTGCTGTACGCGACACGATAAACATATGTTCCTTCTCGATGTACCAGTGTCTTAGGTATCACTCATAAGTTTTTTTCTCATATGCAGGAACGCATCTCCCCTCTTCAGACCTTTGCAATGGGTGCAGTGTGCCTTCAACAACCAAGGCACTGCTGAGGAGAACGCTCAACGGGTAGAAAAGGCGATGTGAGTGTATGACACAAAGGCCAATTTCACACTACATTGCTTTGCACGTGATTATGCAATAAACATCGTGTTGATCAAGCAGTTGAGCAGGCATGCGTAAAACCGTTCACACTTCCTATTGTGTATTGCAAATTTCGTAAAGTTTCCTTACCTAGAGCCTATTCTGTCTTTACGTTTTGTTTGCTGATTGAGTTTTTAATAGCCATTGTGGTGTTGTTGAAGGGGTATTTTGGGTTAATAGCTAGTTTACTCAATAATAACTGTTTGCAGATGCTGCATGGACGACATCCCCCAGGTCCACACGTTCAAGTCCTTCCGTTCCAGTGATGCCACCAACGACACGTTAGTATTTCTTCAAGCATGCTTGGACGACATGCTATCCCACTTCAGAGCCATACTAGAATATTATTGCTATTATTTATTTTTAGGGATGGTGCCTGACAGCAAGCCAGCGTCGTTGCTCCTACGACGCCAAGTGACCCCCTGAGCATAAGAGTTCCATCAACACCTGATAGAAGGTCATTCGCCACAAAAGCCAACGAATTCGGAGACATTGACAGCATCTTATATTTCGACTGCGAGTCCAACGAGGTGATCAACATTGAAATGTATAGCCAGGCAGACGGTCGTGATATTGATCAAGAATACATCAGCGATGACAGTGAGGCAGGATATTACGTCGGCAATGTTAATAAGATCACCACCGAAGCTACCATCGAACGCTCAGTCAGAGTCTCAATGGAGGAAGATGACGAGGACTAGAACTCATTCATTTTAAATGTTTTGACGATACAATGGTTAATGAGGAAAAGTAATTCTAAGGCAAGATCGTAATCGTATCACCTGCAATTGGTTGACCGTAACCTTTCGTAATTCTCGCCCTTGTCTCACGTTTTTATGAGCATAATTATTTTTATGTTGTTTGATGTTACTCAGGATCATGAAAAAAATATATAGGTTTAAAAGCGATACTATCTTCGTCCTCTAATGAAGCTTAATTCGTTTTTTTTCTTTTCTAAATATTAACCTCATACATTGCTGAGTTTGATTTGATAGCTTTTGATTTGATAGCTGATTCAGCTGAGCTGATTTTCAAAACATTTATTGTGACTTTGATATGTCGCAATATACTCGTACATAAGTTAGGTCATGTTAAAGTATGACATGCTAAACTCTTGTTTTAAACGTTAGAAAACTAATTTCGATATCAAATAACAATGGTGTAGTATTAAGATAAACAAACTTCTCATACGAATCGGTGTTGCACGTATATAATAAAATGCATTAACATAATTATTATTGTCTCTCAGCGTCTGGTCACAGTGGCCTTTTAAACTTAGGCCTTCATAAATAAGTAAATGTTGCTCTTTGCACTTTTTAAACTGACGACTGTGTAGTGTAGCTATGACTATACATATATATTTATATACATATTTACATATATTTATCAGTATCTTCTCTTTGATGTGAGCGTTGCTCAATTTTCTAGACGTAAGTAAGTCTTTCTATGTGCACATCAAGAGTGCTATTAACTTTTCGGAGAATCGAATGGGGGAGCCACCGTCGTTCATTTAAAAGTCTTGTAAACATGATTTCGTCATATTTGTATTATTGCTGTTCGATGTAACGGATGACAGTGACGCCATTAGTGGTGTTTTTTTCTGTGGAGCCATATTTGACTGAATTATAATTTAATAGGTACTTATTTATAAACCTATTTTATGATCTAATGTTTTTACTACTATTTAAATATTTTATAATACTATAACGTTTTAGTTTCAATTTGCTTAAACAAATTGAAAAAAAAACTTATTGGTATATTTTTTATACATACCTACTTATATTATTATTTAGCATAATATTTTTAAGATAAGAATAAGTTAATGAATATTTTTACAGAACCTACCTGGTACTGATTATGTTCACTTTTAATTTATATTATTTATTTAGTCCCAGACAAAACAATGAGACTTTATTATCCCACCATGCCGTGTTCGTTTTATTATTTTATATTTAACGGAGCAGAGCTAAGATCTCAGAGTTAGGGGAACAATTTGGAGCTTATATGGAATATATACCTTTAATATACGTAACTTTTTATCCATGGCCACCTTGCGTACGTACTTTCTGCGTACGTTGATATGATCTTCATATAATGTTGTAGATTAAAATGTACCTAATTCATTCCAATACATGTTATAAATTCAAATAGAAGAAAAATCGTTTAAGGGATTGTGATGATTTACCCATGAGATACATCTACCTATGAGTCGTGAAATCTCACTTCGGTACGTACATACAGATATCTTAACAAATATTGACTGCGAAACGAAAATTGTTTTTATTAGAAGCGACAGTCTCAGAGTCTAAATAAAAGCTCTTTTAGTTTGAAGTGCATTTTTCTATGGAACAGATATTTTTTTACGCATACTGACAAAAGTTCTAAACAATGATGACTGCCTTACCGTGTACCTACATGGTAATTGTTCCCCTTTAGTACTTATTGTCAATTTTAAAACTATGTTATATTAAGTACATATGTAGGTCCTAATCAATATGAATACGATTAAGTTTTTTTGCATTTAATACGTAGGTACATTAATTGTTTTTATTCTCACCTACTTACATTGCTTAATTAATATTGAGTAGATACTTAACAATTATATTGCAAACGAGAGCCCTTTCTAAATATTATGTAATGTCTAAATGTTAGAAGGATTAATTGTAAGTTGTATATTTACTTCGAATTGTGTGGTATTTGACACTTTGCTATTGAAGAAAATTTTTACTTATATTTTAAATAATTATTTACCTATTGATACCTATTATCCGCCTGCTCGTGCTCACTCCCACATATTGTATGAATTGTGTAAGTTGGAAAATACGAGTTTTAAATTACAGCTACTGTAGTACTAGCTTTTAAACATTTTTTTTCCTTTAAGATTTCCATGTCCAAATGTCCATAAAAGTTCGCTCTGACTAAAAAGTTGTTAGGTTCAACAAGAATGTAACTCATTGAAGCAACGTGTCAAGAGACATAATATGTAACATATTCATGTCTATGTGAATATTAATAGTTTATCAGAGACGCAGACTGACTAACTAAAGTTTTCTATAACGGTTAATAAACGGGGGGACCCAAGCGACCGAAGCGACCGAAGGAGCCCAAAGAGAAGACAATTGAACGTCAGCAGCTTGCAGACATTTTTTTTTCCAAATCTGCTTTTAAATGTCAAATAAAACATCCGTTAAGTGCGTTACGCTAGCGAGGATGAATTTACTTGAAGTAAGTTTGTCCAACTTAACTTTTTTTTGTTTAACCAACAAGTTGCCATAGATAAAATAACACTTCAAAAATAAAGACTGGCAGGTATGGTACTAACTATTTAGTATGTACATCTACATTAAAGTTGGCCTACATTGAATGTAGCAGTCTGATGTTGTTTTTAAACAACATAAATTGTAAGTAATACGTTAACTTAACGTCAACGTTAAGTTATCGGGAATGTTAACATGAGCTTTTTAAACGCTACATAAGAAACGCATTTCTTTGCCCTTAATAAAGTATTAAAACAATACTTTATTTTTATTGTACTGCAGCTAGTTAAAACGGCAGCAGGTTCAATATTATAGATGCGTTGCATTAGTTAGGGTATAGAGCCCGTTACCGCTTAATGTTATGTGACATTTGTCAAAAGGTTAACGAGTGAGATAAAAATTAACGATAAAGTGGAATTTTATCCCATTTCTCGTCAATAGATGTTGTTTTCGATTTGTTGGATTTACTAAATTTAGAAAACTGGTAAAGGTCGGGGCGTGCCAAATCTTTTACGGATACGTCCACGCGGTACGCGGTGCGACGTTGTAAACAGTTTCATACAACGCAGTCGAACGTGCACGCATGTCTAAACGTACGGATCCGATGTAAACAGGCCTTTACCCAACCTGACTGCGTTACATGGTGCGCATTTAAAACGTTAGTCTAAGTAGGGACTGTAATTTGTAACTTAAGTCTTGTATTGACCTATCGTGTCATATGTATTTGATATCAAGTGTATTTGTAATTTTTTTAAGCGATGATTCCTAGTTGAATGAAGGCTCGCCTCTCAGGCCATAGATTGCGGGTTCAATCCTAGCCGAAGACATGCACCAATTTGTTTATTTGTGAGCAAATGTGCGAATTGAATGTCATAGATCTCATTTATAACGTGACCTCGATGTATGGCGACAGGCTCGCCTCCTCTAAAATGATAATTTAGGCCATGACTAGTTCATGCGAGCTTAGTGCTTGTCATTAATTTTAATTTAATATTAATCACTTCTGCTTAGTGAATACTAGTGTTTCAGTAATACTGATCACTAATTCATCATGTTTACAAGCAAGTGCTAAGCATTGGCTATATACCTACTAAGCTAGTGTGAATTGGCCATTAGATTATTTTCATGCCACTGAAAGAATATCGACAACCACGTCGCTCTCCTAATGATATTCCACTATTTTTAAGTAGTTTAATGAATGTATGTTTAGTCATTTGGAGATTATCAGCTCCAATAAATATTATAAGCTCTATTAATGTTTATTATTATACAATAGCCTATCTCAGATAATGTAAGGTTGCGATAAAATCTTCGAGATCAAATAAGAACCAGTAATCTTGCATACATGGATACAAGTAAAGGATTCTGTGATGTATTTCTGTCTTTAAAAAATGAGTCCATACTTGTTTCCACATATTAACCATTCTATTTAGTATGAAAACAATACTCAGGTATAATTGTAGAATACCTTTTTGATCTTAATGTCTAGCTCTATTAATATTTATTATTATACAATAGCCTATCTCAGACAATATAAGGTTGCGACAGAATCTTCGAGATCAAATAAGAACCAGTAATCTTGCATACATGGATTCAAGTAAAGGATTCTGTAAAGTATTTGTGTCATTAAAAAATGAGTCCATACTTGTTTCCACATATTAACCATTCTATTTAGTATGAAAACCATACTCAGGTATAATTGTAGAATACCTTTTTGATCTTAATGTCTAGCTCTATTAATGTTTATTATTATACAATAGCCTATCTCAGACATTGTAAGGTTGCGACAGAATCTTTGAGATCAAATAAGAACCAGTAATCTTGCATACATGGATACAAGTAAAGGATTCTGTGATGTATTTCTGTCTTTAAAAAATGAGTCCATACTTGTTTCCACATATTAACCATTTTATTTAGTATGAAAACAATACTCAGGTATAATTGTAGTATACCTTTTTGATCTTGATGTCTAGCTCTATTAATGTTTATTATTATACAATAGCCTATCTCAGACAATGTAAGGTTGCGACAGAATCAATCTTCGAGATCAAAAAAGAACCAGTAATCTTGCATATATGGAAACAAGTGATGGATTCTGTAAAGTATTTGCGTCTTTAAAAAAAGAGTCCATACTTGTTTCCACATATTAACCATTCTATTTAGTATGAAAACAATACTCAGCTATAATTGTAGAATACCTTTTTAGTCTTGATGTTTATGAAATAAATGTTTTAAAATAATAAATGTGGTTTATTGACAGCTTCTCAATAAGTTGCCCGGGAATGAAGAACTGAACCCAGGTCCAGATATTTAAAAACAATACCGACAACTGCCTGCTTGGGAATCGAAACCGGGGCCAGCTACGATCTAACGAAAGCTTTCAAAGAATTAGGTAGGTAAGGTAGCATTTCTCGGGTTTGTCCGTCAGGCATTCCATTTTATGGCAGTAGCAATCATCTCGAGGAGGATCTAAAACAGAATAGTCAAATAATTATTTAAGTAATGGAAAACATATATACAAACATACAAACACACATACAAGTTCAGGTTCAGTTCAAATAGGTGCATATAATCCCCTTCTTTTGCATAGGGGTAGGCAGCGACCACTTCTATCGACTTGCTACGATTCAGGCATTCATATTTCGTTTCTTCCACTTCCATGAGTCTTTCCATGCTCGTCGGTTACGGGTACTCTTGACTTGGCATGGATGTGCTCAAACCATCTAAGTATCTTAATCTTTCAATCTTTATCACTACATCCTCCAGCACATCACAGCGAAAAAAATAATATAATATATAATGAGAAAAAACAATGTTAATAAAACATTATTAACATTGTTTTTTCTCATTATAACCATCAAATTACCTCAACCCATACGTCTCAAACTTCTCATTTCCACAGCATTCACTTCATTCACTTGGAATAACAAAATAAGATAGTTCTATGGCTAACAATCTTGGCTTTGGACCACTGCGCTTTTTATGTATTTTACTATATTCTTGCCTACTGGCGAATGAAACACTATCTCAGTGACTGTCCCTCACGCTGAAAAACTAAGAATAGAGTAAGAGTGACTGAGATAACAATGTAGGCGTCATATTAGGGCCTTGACTCTCAACAATATGTACAACATAGACCGATCTTTGAGTTTTTGATTCCCACCACTGCTAATTGGTTATATCTACATAAATCGTCACGACATAGGAGTGTATTGTCCAACGCTTGGTTGGTAAATGTACTCTAGAGTACATTTTCTCTCACTCTAATACGTAAATGTACTCTAGAGTACATTTTCCGTATAGTTGTTCACGTTTCATTAAAGTTCACCACTTCATCGTCATCATCATTTTGCTCACCATACTTTCCTGTCTTGCGATAGTCTTATCCATTTCATCACTACAGGCTTGTAGTGCGTCGTCGTCGTGCAGTGTAGGGTATATACTCGTACCCTACATCGAGAGTGTTAAGCAGTTATCCACCACTCTGGCTCGGTTTGTGTTGGTGGATGAAACATTTCTTTCGAACTATAGTATTAATTCTAGGACATGCCGGTATACTCACAAGGTTTTCTTCTCCGTAAGAGCACGTGTCAAATATCATTCCACTTACCTACAGTCAGATCATCGTTATAATAGAGTAGTATCGCGGGTATATGGATGTTTTCTGGCAAGGCGACATCGCTAAATCTCTCTCGTTCGTCCGGGATGCCGTTCTGTTCCAAAGTTCTTTGTAAACAGACTCTCTTGCCTAGGTACCGCCAGGAGTACGACATGGCATGCGAGTTGTGGGGTAAGTAGCGCATTATGATCTGGTGGATGGTTTCTTCTGAGCAGACCTCCAGTGTTACTGTTGAACCTGGAATTTTACTCTTTTTCCCAGACTGCCGAGTAAGAGGGTAATTTTTTGATTGTAAAGACAGTGTACCTGTACACACATAAATACATCGTGTGTTCATTTGTGATCTACAGATTAACGAATTCTGAAGCGCGAGGTGTCATTTAGTTTCGGGGGTCATAAGATTCATTTTAAAAAATTAGTTTTACCCTATAAACCATCGCAATACTACAAAATTATACCTACGAGTATATGTATCTTAGCAAACGATAGAGATGTATGGACGGAAGAGAAACCTTTGCCTAATAATTGGACACAGCCTAGTAGGCTGATATTATCATAAAATCAGATATTTTAAAAAAAAGTTGATAAATTTTGTTGTTAAAATCTCACCAGTGATAGAATTAGTGATTCTAATCGGCCTCGCCTTCGCCGTAGCTTTCCCGACGACGATATCCTCGTCCAGCCACCAGGGCTTCTTGCTAACGGGCCGCCACTTGGGCGAGGGCACCGCGGGCTGCTGCGGCCCGGGACCAAACCGAAAGTATGGACCAACCATGCCCGTGACCGGGTGCGTGTATTGAAGCCATTCGTCGCCGTTGAACCAGTGGCTCACATCTTTACCGGCGAAAGCTAGTATTGTGTTAGCAAGCTGGAAACCATCAAGCCGAATTTACACGATAACACT
This sequence comes from Peribatodes rhomboidaria, assembly GCA_911728515.1. NCBI lineage: Eukaryota > Metazoa > Arthropoda > Insecta > Lepidoptera > Geometridae > Peribatodes > Peribatodes rhomboidaria. The sequence continues at coordinate 19,760,528 of OU452166.1, forward strand.
TGACGCGAGTGTCCTGGCGTGGTTGTAACCCAGTATAAACACATAAACGCCAACTACTAGCGCCAAAAAACAGTGAATTTGGTTGCAGTGACCGACGGTCCTTCATCTTTCTTTAGCGGAACTTCAATCTGTAGATCGAGAGTTTCTCAATCGTCCCACTTAATTTATATTATACCCAAATGCTAAAGTTTGTTTATTTGTGTGTGTGTGTGTGTGTGTGTGTGTGCGTGTCAGTGTGTGTGTGTGTATGTTTGTGTGAGTGTGTGTGTGTGTGTTTGTTGGTTACTTTTTCACGTTCAAACCGTGAAACAGATGAACGGATATTTATTAAATTTGGTATAGAGGTAGCTTATATTCTGGATTAACATATAAGCTACATTGTTATACTTTATAGCCGTTTTAGGACTTGTTAAGAGCAGGTAGAGTGAATACGTAGGTAAAGCAGTGCAGAAATTATGCTCTGCTGTAAGTATGTACTAAGTACGTTATTATTTTCCATGGCATGGCATGGCACTTGGCCCCTTTCCACGGCTCCTGCATATATTGCGTACTTACCCTCTTACCATCGCAGTAGAAGTAGCCCCTTTTGAAGCAAGGGCAGGTTTCGACGCAGTCGTCACCGCAGTTCCAGCTTTTTACAGCGCACGTACAGGACTTGTTGACACACTTGCACACTTTTAACTGGTACTCCAACCATGCAGTTAAGTCGATGACCTGTAATTAGGTACACTTTTCATACCACGAGTAGTTCGCTCGAACTGAGACCTCTCGACCTCGTTACCTACTTATACCGACATAATGCACATTGGAGCACAAAAGTTGTAACTATATGTGTGAACGTATTGCCTACAAAATTTCATGAATAAGTTAACAGTGATCAAGTTCACGTCGAACTAACAAATGCACTTCGTCCAAATAGACTAAAACTTCGCTTTGGCACAGGACCGGGATGAGATACCTATGCTCAGCCTCAGCAGTTAGCAGTGGGCGATTAGAAGCTGATAACTAATTATGATGATGGCGATAAGTGCATGGCAAAGGCAAAGTTCTTGATTTCTCAGCTAAAACTAACAGGAAAACAACAACTCGTATACCGACGGGAACAATAATAAAATTAAAGTAAACCTACCTAGTACCTATCTGTTAAACTAGCTATAAACTATGTTTAGAAAAAAATCTATCTTTTCTCTAAATATCATAAAAGTTAAGCCATTTATGTTGTAAATACTAAGTACCTATGCAGGTAAATGGTCGCCGTAGCCGAAACCGGCGTAGAATTCATGATAATCAGTAGATAATCGTCAGTCAAGCGTCTTCATCTTAGAGCAGTATTATTCCTAAGGATTGTAGGGGTCTTAGCAAAAGCCAATAAACAAAGAGTAGTAATAGTAAGAGGAACCAACCTTCCCATTAAGAGACACCCAGCAGTCGTTGGGCTTGTTGTGAACGGCTACTTCAGCAGGCGTGTACCATTCTTGCTTGGTGTAAATCATTCTTATTTTTTGATAAAGTTTAAAAATGAAAAATTTTGAAGGTTAGGTTAACAAATACATATATATTATGTAGGATTTCTAAATGGCAGTTACAAATAATCACAAACTTTGGTAGATATTTGCAAAAGGTAAAATCAGAGTATAAATCTGTGGCGACTATGCGACACCTTACGCCACTGAGTTTTACAGAGTATCAATGTTTAGTTTATGGCATGTTATAATAACATATAGTCCGCCAGGTATAGCATTCAGAGTCTAAAATTGGCACGTGACCAACACGTAGTGACGTCAATCGATGCTTAAGCAAGACCGAAATATGTCATTTACAAATAGTTAGAAAAAGACGATGAAGACGACGAATGACGTCAATACGTGTTGGCTCCCGGTATGCTAGACCTTATTTTACTAGATCATGGTTTATGGTTTTATCACCTTCTAATGATAGGTACACACCAAGCCAACGAATGCCAAAAAAATGCGCTGCGTCCTGTTTTGTTTCAATAAAGAAAAGAAAGAAAGAAATAAATATATTTATTTTGAAACCATACATACAATTAACAATATAAACGACAATAAAATAAGACGAACAACAAACAAACGAACAAAGAGGATGTTATCTACGGACTTAAACTTTACTATGCAACATGCAACTATAGGTCCATAATGTATTGTATTTTTACTTGACCATACAAAAAATGCACAAACAGCTAGAAATGATAGTTATGGTCCCAATTTTGTACCAAACACGAATCTATTGATTGATTGTAAAGGACGCAAATAACGAAAGTATGCGATGAAGTAATAGGAATTCAGGATTTCAAAAAGGTGGCAAAGATCCACAATTTCTATGTTTGGCTAGAAACAAAAAATCATAAAAGGAGCGAGCAGCGAACAAACCCATTTAAGTAGTTCGACTGTCAACGAGGCATTGCATAAAGAATATTTTTTGATTATGATTTAAAACACGGGAATTACTCACGTACGATTCAGTCGATTATTCCGACTATAGTTTCAACCGCATTCGGCGGTCTTCATCAGGGCGAGTGCGCGCGCGCGGCTACGTCTCGCATAGCACACGTGCGTGAGTAATTCCCGTGTTTTAAATCATAATGTGTGAAAACCACGTCAGTTTCCATAATAATATTTTTTAATATTTAGATATTTGCAAGAGAATATTAATACGGGGGATAATTGACTTTTGGTCAAAAGTCAGTCATTGTAGCGAACAGAGCGAAGATAAAATAGTATTAGGAAAAGTGTTATTTTAAAATAAATCACTGATTATCTCTACCCATAGGTTAAGTATTTAAACCATATCGGAGTCTATATAATGTAAGCTCATTCAGAATATGGATTTAATAAGTTACGGTTGGCAACTACAGAAAAAAAAACAATCGAAGCTTGAAGGGACACGAGAGCGGGAATTTGTAAAAGTACCTACTCTATAAAACGAAATAAACTTTGATAGACGAAACAGTGTGTTTTATTAATAATATTAGTTAGGATAGTATTCGTTACACAAACTGTGAATTGTGTTTCGCGCTATCAATTTTAGTACAGCTTACAACGATATTATTCACAAAAGTAAACATTTCCAATGCTTGCAATCATGGTTTAATAATAGCTTGCAATAATGCATAGTGCTGGGAAAGCTAACCTGTTTTAAAATATATCGATAAGACAACATAATCATTTATATTATTATATTTTAAATAAATAAATTTAGGACACTTGCACACACGGTCCTCTGACCCAAACTAAGCAAAACTTGTACTATGGTTGCCAGAGTCTGATATAAATACATATACATTTTTAAATACATACTTAAATAGATATTTACACCCAGACATAGAACCAACACAAATGTTCATCGGATAAATGTTTGCCCTATGTAACACGATTAGCTATTTAAATTTAAAATATTAAAAATAAAAGGCTTAATCGGTTATGACCTAAATCTACCTAACTTTGTACCTATCTAATCTACCTTATTTTACCTTAAAACTTTGGCCAATAAATGTGATCGTCTAGTTTATTTTATAACCGTCTAAATTTTGATTTAATGGACCCTTTACGTTGTGTCATTTACGTTGTGTTTTTAAAGACGAGAACAAATTAATAAATCAAATTATCAAAATAAACGTAACCGTAACCGAAATAAAACCGCAAATGTAATCAAACACAAATAGTCAAAACAAAAGAATCATGCACACATAAAATAAAACATTGAAATAAACACACATGAATAAAATATATCCGTAAGTATTTGAAAATAAAATAAATCAAAAGAAAAACAGAGCAGAACACAAAACACGCAAAACGATAAACAATAACACAAAACCAATAAATTAATTTCAATAAAACAACGGATTTCGCAAATGAAATGTAATGGCTTAAAACATGCAACTTAACTGAACAGCAACCAGCTACTCGGATAAGATGATCCTCCTCTTCTTTCTTCATGGCCATAAACCCATACAAATACATAAATACTTCATTATAATAAGATATAAATATAAAAAATACATAATTTAAATACATAAGGTAAACACATTAAAAGGATTAATATTACAAAAGTATACGCTCAGTTCCACGCTCCAATAACTCGTCACTGGCAGCAATATCCAAAAGAAAATAGGGAATGGAAATTTGACCTTTAGGTCCATGAATGGGAATCCTAAGCGAATGGATTAATAATAAGGCTCCCTTCCAACCTAGCACCTTATTCCTTTCCAAACAGATCCTTAGGGTTCAACCTAACACACCTCAAATAAAACTAACTTACAAACCTTCATATCTCATACTGATCTCATTCTTACATCACCTAATTATCAGAATCATTCATCACAATCATACAGGTAATTTGGATATTATTTTTATTTGATTTTAACTATTCTAATTTACGACCAAGTAATCCAATATGACTCTACTTTCCTATTTCCCTACTGGCATTAATTGGTCTGACGTGTGTGGTGTGTGTACCTAGTGCATGTTCGAATACTCAGCCGAAATATAGATCTCGCCAGCTAGACCTAATTTCGACCTAATATTCTGTGTTATCCCTCCCGATCCGGTACGCGCGGTTTCCCCGCTGATAAGCGAGAGACTTCTAGGAGCCCGAGTAATCTCCGCCAGCATTCCCTAGGCAAACGCTAGTGAGTTAAATAGTGTGCACGTGTGTATAGGTTTTATTAGAATTGCAAACAATTCTAATAAAACCTCAATTCAAATTAAAATTCGAAAGCTAAAATATTTTTTTGAGTATGGGTTGCAACTTAATGAAGTGAACTTATAAGATATCAGAGTTTCCAATAGGATTCAAGTTTCGAGGATGATTTTTCACACTTGATGCTTGACATCAAGAATAAAATAATAACAGCAGTTGTAATGATAATGAGAGCGTAAAATGTGTGTGCGTATAAATCCTTAGAATCTCGTTCAATGAATCAGCATACTTTGATGATGATGATGATTGTTGTAAACTGCAGAAACCACACCTCTTCAAAACATATCAAACTGCTCCAGCAAATGTAGTTGATAAGTGAAACTTGTCACTCTATCTCCGCATAGTTGAATTTGTTATAAACTTAGTTGTAAATATCGTTGCAGGCATAAATTATGCATAAAGATGATGTATTATTAAAGTAAAGAAGTTGACTTCATTATGTTCGTAAGTAATGTTCTAAATTGCACCCAAACTATGAGTTTCTAATAATAAATATATGTCCTAGCTATACAAAGTAGGGTATATCCATTCAAAATTCCACATATGCAACACATACAACACTCACTCCTCCTACGAATGTCCTACAATAATAATAACAAAGAAATCTACCCCACAATTAGCCCGTGTAGAACAACGTCGTTACTCCCGGCAGCTTCTGAAAATAATGATTAACACTACCCCCTAATTTACCTAGCACAATTTATGAAAGAAAACAACGATGGCGAAAACGTAGTACCGCTTACCTGAAAACTTGGTAAATATAACAAATTAATATTATAAAATAAATCTAGAAATTAACACTGACTTTAACTCTGGTATCAGAGCCTTTAAACACACTTCACTAACACTATAGAGATATCCTCCAGTATCTCAGAAATATCGCTTTCACTGATATATTACAATACAACACTTGTACAAATTTCACTCGCGTTTTATGAAAGAAAGTGCGACGATTTCTTTCTGATTTCGACACTTTGATCTTTACTCGATCATGGCGTAACGTGGACTCTCTAAAACATATCTCACTACAACTCATACAAATCTCACTCGCGTTTTTATGAAAGAAAGTAGCGACGATTTCTTTCTATTTTCGAAATTTTGGTCTTTACTCGACCATGGCACGACCCGGACTGTCGACCCTGTTCCCTTTCTTACGTGATTTTTGTTAATAAAAAATTAACATCTTAATGTGTTTTACCACAAAAAATCCCCTTGAAGCTCACTTACGTGGACCTGTCATTTTTTTAAGAGAACACATTAAAATTATATTTATTATATTTAGTTTTGAACAAGTAAAAAGTTTCGCACTTGAAAAGCACTTATTTTTTGTTAAAATTTCTGGGCAACCGAATATCAGTAAGCAAAGTCTCACGTTATTTTGAAAGTGATCTAAAAGTACTATTAATATGATTAAATTAAGATGATGATTTATAACGTAATTTGATGACATGTTTAATTACAATTGTTGCCTTAATTTGTTAAAAACTTTGAACAAGAGTTTTATTTTCTTTGGTTCTCAACACCAGTTTGAACTTAAAGATCAATATTTTATTATAAGATATTATTATTATCATTTTAAAATTAATAAAAGTACTATTAAAATTATAGTTCGCATAAAACTATTAATTAAATGTTTAAAATGTTCTAATTTCAAATTAGCCGAAGTTGATATACTGTAACGTATTTATACGTGTATAGTATGCGCCGGCGCCTGCTTGTCGCCAACCCTTAGGGCTGTGTCAAACCGTTAGTCAAATCCAATTTGTTGAAACTAGCGTACATTGTTTATTTATGAATATTGTAATGAGCAATCAAACTATAATAATTATAATATACACGACTTTAAATCATAAAATCATAATTAAAAATATATGATAAGACCAACTGATAGTTAAATTTATGTAGGTACTTAACATTTAATCAAATAATATTCAAATTATTTATTAACTTTAAAATTTAATCTTTACTTTTATGAAACTTGATTTATATCAGCAAATTTACATATTTATACAACCCATAAAATGATTGTAGAGTTATTGACAGCCTTAGTAAATTCACTTCTAAATCCACTTGAGATCGTTCGTCAACACTGTGAACACATTAAAATTGTACGTGTAAATGTTTAGTCAAAATTACCTATTAACGCATTTGAATTATGGCCCTCTTCTTAAAACCAACAAGATTTGCCTTGTTTCTCTCTAGCTTAATAAGTTTACAGCATTTTAATCCTTATTTAACTGTAGTTACGATTCTAACATGAAATAGTAAACTGCAATTATTCATCTATAGTAACATAACTCTCACGATGCCTTGTCAACAAGTCAGGGTAATATTTGTTTAAAAACTCATTAAAACAGAACAAGGATAGCAAATGCGACTTTCGCTGTATCTAAATGAAGTAGAAAACCTTATTTTCAATTGAATAGTACTGTGACAACGTTATGTACCTTTTGGATACATAACGGCGGTTACAGATCACCCCTTTGAGTTTTGACGGATTTTAATTTTCTTGAAAAGGAAAAACCCGGAGAAAATCACATTACAACACTGAAGTGTACTCTGTAACAACGTTATATACCTTATGTATACATAACGGCGGCTACAGATCACCCCTTTGAGTTTTGACGGGTTTGAATTTTCTTGAAAAGTAAAAATTCGGTGAAAATCACATCACAAACATCCCACTGGTGTAAATATACACTAAAAAGCTAATTTTATATAATTACCTTTCTCTTAAATTCGTTTCCCACACACACACCCCTTCGAGTTTAAGAACTTAATAAATTTTAGATAGTGTAAGTAATTAGTAGAAGAAAAGAAAATCACACACACAACTTAAAAGTAAATATCTTAGACGATTGTGTATTTATCAAAATATATTTCTCAGTAAACCAGTTGGTGGATAAAACAGTAAAACAGTATAAGTATTTTTTATAAAAATAATAATAATAATATTTTCAGTGTAGACATGTTCTTGCTTTTCAGCTCTCCGCCATCCATGGTCATAATTTTTTTTTTTTTAATATTCCTAGCGCCGTCACTCCAACATATCTCCATCTCTTCGCGTTATAAATACGCCTGCCGACTTGATGAAACTATTGCTACTGCCATCCACAACGTGACCAGTCGTGGGATAGTGACTATTGATGATCATGCGACCGCTACCGCGAGCCAAATGAGCTGACACTTTTGTGAAATAAATCTGCAAAACAATTCATCCATGTTCTCCCTGCTCGAACGATGAATCCTGGACTCAGCAATTTCAGTTCTAATTGATTTTGAGTCTCTCTCCTCACGTGCTGTTCCGGAAAATCTTCTTTTGGAATCTTCAAATATCTTCCATGTATGGAAACGAATCTCAGATCAAACCACCGCTCTTCCAAACAGATACTCCAAAGCTGTGTTCAGTTTATTGAATTGATGTCCATGTTTGATAATATCTCTTATCAATTCTGCCAAGAAAGATCGCCAGATGCACATCACTTCCGTTGAATCTCGGCCCTGTCACTATCTGCGTCACTAAAACTCGGACATTTGGCTGATGGTTCCGTCGTATCCAAGCTCACATTACTGAAAGGTGTCCGAATTCTTTGCTCCAACTCATTTAAACACCCGATTACCGAAATAATAATAGTTGATATTATTTCTCTCATTGTTTTTATAATAACCTTTCTTTCCTCAGATGCCTTGCGCTTCCGTTTTGAGACACTTTTTTTTTTTTAATCAATATTTTTCTTTTGTCTAATTATTAATTCACAAAAAAAAAAAAAAATACGAAAATTCACTATTGCACAATTGTAATCCACTTTTTTTTAAAAATTGATTTAAAGATTGCCCTATTCATTAGCATTTGTTTAGTCAAAATTAATTTTAAAATGTTTAAATTTTACGACATACTATTTATTTATTTTATACTATTTTCAACAAGCAAGCAGAATTAATTTTTTATTTATTTTAACTACCATTAATTTACCTGACGTCAATTTGAATTAGTAAGATTTTAAGAAGAGACAATTCTACACTAGCAATGATTTAGAGAATATAGAGTGTTATATTTTAGCATTTAATATCCAAAATAATTCCCTTTAAATAATGCTTTAACTTCCTTAAACACTCTATTTTATTTATTTCATTCTATGTAAATATTGTATTGAAGTAATATTTTAACCTATGTATAAAAGTATCAATTCCTCTAATCATAAAAATAAGAAAATCCTACTCTACTCTAAACTACATAGAAATGAAAGCTATTTATGAGAAATGATTATGAAATCTAATAAAAGTTTCCAACATTGCTAACTACCATAGTAACTCAAATTCTTTTAATGCGTAATTTAATCAAATTGATTAAATTTTTAATGACGCAAATCCTGGTCATACCGGCACCACTGTAACACGATTAGCTATTTAAATTTAAAATATTAAAAATAAAAGGCTTAATCGGTTATGACCTAAATCTACCTAACTTTGTACCTATCTAATCTACCTTATTTTACCTTAAAACTTTGGCCAATAAATGTGATCGTCTAGTTTATTTTATAACCGTCTAAATTTTGATTTAATGGACCCTTTACGTTGTGTCATTTACGTTGTGTTTTTAAAGACGAGAACAAATTAATAAATCAAATTATCAAAATAAACGTAACCGTAACCGAAATAAAACCGCAAATGTAATCAAACACAAATAGTCAAAACAAAAGAATCATGCACACATAAAATAAAACATTGAAATAAACACACATGAATAAAATATATCCGTAAGTATTTGAAAATAAAATAAATCAAAAGAAAAACAGAGCAGAACACAAAACACGCAAAACGATAAACAATAACACAAAACCAATAAATTAATTTCAATAAAACAACGGATTTCGCAAATGAAATGTAATGGCTTAAAACATGCAACTTAACTGAACAGCAACCAGCTACTCGGATAAGATGATCCTCCTCTTCTTTCTTCATGGCCATAAACCCATACAAATACATAAATACTTCATTATAATAAGATATAAATATAAAAAATACATAATTTAAATACATAAGGTAAACACATTAAAAGGATTAATATTACAAAAGTATACGCTCAGTTCCACGCTCCAATAACTCGTCACTGGCAGCAATATCCAAAAGAAAATAGGGAATGGAAATTTGACCTTTAGGTCCATGAATGGGAATCCTAAGCGAATGGATTAATAATAAGGCTCCCTTCCAACCTAGCACCTTATTCCTTTCCAAACAGATCCTTAGGGTTCAACCTAACACACCTCAAATAAAACTAACTTACAAACCTTCATATCTCATACTGATCTCATTCTTACATCACCTAATTATCAGAATCATTCATCACAATCATACAGGTAATTTGGATATTATTTTTATTTGATTTTAACTATTCTAATTTACGACCAAGTAATCCAATATGACTCTACTTTCCTATTTCCCTACTGGCATTAATTGGTCTGACGTGTGTGGTGTGTGTACCTAGTGCATGTTCGAATACTCAGCCGAAATATAGATCTCGCCAGCTAGACCTAATTTCGACCTAATATTCTGTGTTATCCCTCCCGATCCGGTACGCGCGGTTTCCCTGCTGATAAGCGAGAGACTTCTAGGAGCCCGAGTAATCTCCGCCAGCATTCCCTAGGCAAACGCTAGTGAGTTAAATAGTGTGCACGTGTGTATAGGTTTTATTAGAATTGCAAACAATTCTAATAAAACCTCAATTCAAATTAAAATTCGAAAGCTAAAATATTTTTTTGAGTATGGGTTGCAACTTAATGAAGTGAACTTATAAGATATCAGAGTTTCCAATAGGATTCAAGTTTCGAGGATGATTTTTCACACTTGATGCTTGACATCAAGAATAAAATAATAACAGCAGTTGTAATGATAATGAGAGCGTAAAATGTGTGTGCGTATAAATCCTTAGAATCTCGTTCAATGAATCAGCATACTTTGATGATGATGATGATTGTTGTAAACTGCAGAAACCACACCTCTTCAAAACATATCAAACTGCTCCAGCAAATGTAGTTGATAAGTGAAACTTGTCACTCTATCTCCGCATAGTTGAATTTGTTATAAACTTAGTTGTAAATATCGTTGCAGGCATAAATTATGCATAAAGATGATGTATTATTAAAGTAAAGAAGTTGACTTCATTATGTTCGTAAGTAATGTTCTAAATTGCACCCAAACTATGAGTTTCTAATAATAAATATATGTCCTAGCTATACAAAGTAGGGTATATCCATTCAAAATTCCACATATGCAACACATACAACACTCACTCCTCCTACGAATGTCCTACAATAATAATAACAAAGAAATCTACCCCACAATTAGCCCGTGTAGAACAACGTCGTTACTCCCGGCAGCTTCTGAAAATAATGATTAACACTACCCCCTAATTTACCTAGCACAATTTATGAAAGAAAACAACGATGGCGAAAACGTAGTACCGCTTACCTGAAAACTTGGTAAATATAACAAATTAATATTATAAAATAAATCTAGAAATTAACACTGACTTTAACTCTGGTATCAGAGCCTTTAAACACACTTCACTAACACTATAGAGATATCCTCCAGTATCTCAGAAATATCGCTTTCACTGATATATTACAATACAACACTTGTACAAATTTCACTCGCGTTTTATGAAAGAAAGTGCGACGATTTCTTTCTGATTTCGACACTTTGATCTTTACTCGATCATGGCGTAACGTGGACTCTATAAAACATATCTCACTACAACTCATACAAATCTCACTCGCGTTTTTATGAAAGAAAGTAGCGACGATTTCTTTCTATTTTCGAAATTTTGGTCTTTACTCGACCATGGCACGACCCGGACTGTCGACCCTGTTCCCTTTCTTACGTGATTTTTGTTAATAAAAAATTAACATCTTAATGTGTTTTACCACAAAAAATCCCCTTGAAGCTCACTTACGTGGACCTGTCATTTTTTTAAGAGAACACATTAAAATTATATTTATTATATTTAGTTTTGAACAAGTAAAAAGTTTCGCACTTGAAAAGCACTTATTTTTTGTTAAAATTTCTGGGCAACCGAATATCAGTAAGCAAAGTCTCACGTTATTTTGAAAGTGATCTAAAAGTACTATTAATATGATTAAATTAAGATGATGATTTATAACGTAATTTGATGACATGTTTAATTACAATTGTTGCCTTAATTTGTTAAAAACTTTGAACAAGAGTTTTATTTTCTTTGGTTCTCAACACCAGTTTGAACTTAAAGATCAATATTTTATTATAAGATATTATTATTATCATTTTAAAATTAATAAAAGTACTATTAAAATTATAGTTCGCATAAAACTATTAATTAAATGTTTAAAATGTTCTAATTTCAAATTAGCCGAAGTTGATATACTGTAACGTATTTATACGTGTATAGTATGCGCCGGCGCCTGCTTGTCGCCAACCCTTAGGGCTGTGTCAAACCGTTAGTCAAATCCAATTTGTTGAAACTAGCGTACATTGTTTATTTATGAATATTGTAATGAGCAATCAAACTATAATAATTATAATATACACGACTTTAAATCATAAAATCATAATTAAAAATATATGATAAGACCAACTGATAGTTAAATTTATGTAGGTACTTAACATTTAATCAAATAATATTCAAATTATTTATTAACTTTAAAATTTAATCTTTACTTTTATGAAACTTGATTTATATCAGCAAATTTACATATTTATACAACCCATAAAATGATTGTAGAGTTATTGACAGCCTTAGTAAATTCACTTCTAAATCCACTTGAGATCGTTCGTCAACACTGTGAACACATTAAAATTGTACGTGTAAATGTTTAGTCAAAATTACCTATTAACGCATTTGAATTATGGCCCTCTTCTTAAAACCAACAAGATTTGCCTTGTTTCTCTCTAGCTTAATAAGTTTACAGCATTTTAATCCTTATTTAACTGTAGTTACGATTCTAACATGAAATAGTAAACTGCAATTATTCATCTATAGTAACATAACTCTCACGATGCCTTGTCAACAAGTCAGGGTAATATTTGTTTAAAAACTCATTAAAACAGAACAAGGATAGCAAATGCGACTTTCGCTGTATCTAAATGAAGTAGAAAACCTTATTTTCAATTGAATAGTACTGTGACAACGTTATGTACCTTTTGGATACATAACGGCGGTTACAGATCACCCCTTTGAGTTTTGACGGATTTTAATTTTCTTGAAAAGGAAAAACCCGGAGAAAATCACATTACAACACTGAAGTGTACTCTGTAACAACGTTATATACCTTATGTATACATAACGGCGGTTACACCTAGATGGGAATCGAACCCACAACCCAAATGGAGTTACTTATTTTTGAATATATAAAAGCCGTGCTATGATTTACGAATACCATTACTGTAAAACATAATGAAATATTTATTCAAAGTTTAGTTTAAATTCAAATTCAAAATTAATTTATTTCAGGCATGACACCCATAATAGCACACATTGTAAATTGTATCATATTACATTCCGATTTAATATAATTGTAGGTAATGCGTAAAATTAAAAACTGAACTTTATTATAACAACTGAATAATTATGAATAACAATAAACAATAAAAAAAACAAGTTAGAAAAAAAAAAGTTAAAAAAAAAACAAGTTAGCTTAATTTTAATTTATTTTTAATATTGTTTAATTTCATAAGCGATAAGCGCTAGCATAAAATAATTTTCGATAAATTTTTGTAAAATAGAAACAGTTGAAATAACTACTGTTGATGGAGCGGTAAGCATGCCGCACGTTGGACCCGTCCCCTCCCTATAGGTACAACATCCACTTTTAACTTCTAACCGTCAACGTCATCGTGTGATGAGTTTTTATTTTAAATTCAGGGAACTACTCGTAGTAAAGTTAACGTTTTTTTAAATAATATTGTTTTTGATTATGCTTACCTTAAGTGTTTACTCTTATTATTTATGACTTAGGATGACGCACCTACTAACCCCATAACGAAAAAAAAAACCCGACGGTTTTTTTTCCTATCTATTTCTTTCTTTTCTACAGCCGTCTTTATCATATGAGAAGACAATGACTGAGAGCGAGGAGAGTGAGGACGCTGAAGGAGGTGAAGGGACCACGAACTTCCGAGTTTCTATCCGCCCTCCTCCCTTGTGTAAGGACCACCCGGCACTATGGTTTGCGAGCTTGGAGTAAAAGTTTAGTATTAACAGGATCACGACTGAAACGACGAAATTCAGTTACGCAATTACGCATTTGGATAACGGAGCCACTTGTGTGGTCCAGGATATCACACCTCCAAGTACCGACCCTTACACCACACTGACGGCCGCAATCGTTAAGCGTTTTCCGAATCACAGGAAGAGGAGATGAGGCGGAACTGAAGAGCAGAAGGACTGGAGAGAGAACAAATCGGAGATAGGAAAACCTCGTTTTTTCTAAGGGTCCGGTCGCTGGCTGGACCATCATTTCCCGACAATATTTTAAAATCGAACTGGTCTAGCCGCTTGCCAAGACAGTTTCAAATTTTACTGTCTGCTCTGCGCCTAGAGCAGCTTGAGGAGCTCGCGGAGCTGCCAGATACCTTGATAATAAAAAATAATTAATATTCGGGACATTTTGCACACACGGTCATCTGACACCAAACTAAGCAAAGCTTGTACTATGCCAGATTGCTGCCAGAGACTGTTAAACATACAAGTAATTTTAAATGGATACGGAAATAAATTTTAACACCCAGCCGTAGAACAAAAACAAATGTTTATCACAAGAATGTTTGTCCTAGGTATGGGAATTGAGCCCACGCCCCCCAGCACAGAAGGCAGATTCACTACCAACTGAGCCACCGAGGCAGTCAATAGACGGACATACTGTCCCAGCTTTTAGAGGTTTGTTTGAAGTCAAATTTAACGACTACTGTGAACGACCAAAGTGCACTGCTCGCTTTTTAGCAACAGATAGCAGATCAGAGCCGTAAGAGCAGCAACAGTGCTCTTACGCGACCACAAGTGACCCCTCGGGCATTAGATTGTATGGTGGTAGCGCAAACCGATCACGGAGCCACAGCTGGTTGCGCTCGTGTAACCTAGATCATTATTGGTATCACGACTATTTCAGAAATAAAACTAAAAAGAGCTTTGCACCTGGAAGGCTATTCCTGCGCGTGAGATGAGATGAGATTTTATCTTGGTCACTCTCACACATATGACGTTTCAAACGAGAGCTACAAGGACGAAAAAAGGTGAGATGAAAATCTCAAATCTCCGAATAGGGCCACTGGTCTGGTCTGGTGTCAGCAACACGGGAAACTCGAAGAGCGGTCGTTAGTGGCTAGTACCGATCGCCCACTCACAGGTTTGTAAGCACGATGGTAGATGATGTCACAAAACTATGAATATCCTATCATATCCGATATATAATCGATATATAATCCGAATATATATATGATCCGATATATAATCATACGCCGATGACATCGAAGACGATGCCATCAGCCGGTTTTTACGGCGAGCATCGGCTGCATCACCGAAGACCATCAAGGAATATAACCTGCAGATGGCCATCAGAGATCGGAACGCAGTAGTGATGGAGGCTCTGAGTCGGGAGGAGGCCATGATGTTATATTAATTGTTATAAGAATTGTAATAATTTCTGTTCTCGTTATAGATTTTATTTTGTTATCGTTTTATATAAATTGTGGGTCCATCTCGAGCATTCATGCTCACTATCGAAGGCACCTTCTTGCGGCGGCGTCGTGTGTCGGGTCGTTCTCTTCCCTCAAATATGGTTGAGGAGAGCGATGGCTGGCACATGCGTCATACTCGTGATCGGGTGCTGCTTGCGGGTCGCTGGTCTGCTCGTGGTGTACGCACAATGCATTAAGTAAATCTGAAAACCTTTAACCTAACCTTAGATTAAGACTTAATAACTAACCCCCCTCTACCTGTATTTCCCTTAAATAATAAGTTAAGATTCATGTTAAAAAAAGTCACGGTCCCCGGAGTCCGTGGAGTGTAATTTTTTAAATAAAAAAAAAAAAAAAAAAAACTATGAATATCTGCGTCTGTTCTATGCGTTATTTAAATAAAGACAGTGTCAAAGCCGTGACGTATGGGAACTCTCCTTTCGAGCAGCACCTCGCCGAGTTCCCCGACATCACGCGTCCTCCTGAGATTAACAGGGAGATTAAACATTTGACTGTTCACCATATCAATACCACTGACGGATCCACGGTCACATGTCGTAGTCCCCCGCCGCCTGGCCCCGGACAAACTCCGCATCACGCAGCAAGGCACATCCTCTGGTGGGTCGTCCTCTGGTGGGAGGCTTCGGCCGTGGCTAGTTACCATCCACCGGACCAAGCCATGCCGTGAAATGACCTAGTCGTGTTTCGGGATGTAGTCCGGTGTAACCGTTCCGAAGACGGGTCTGAGCAGTAGCGCACTTGTAGCGCCTTACTCAACTGCCGTCTTTGTACTTCTTCACTACAAAACTTCAAGGCTAGAGTGAATAACTACCTTATAGGTCGTCGTGCTCCATCTTAGACCACGACGTCGCTTAACATCAGGCGAGTTGGTGGTCAAACGCCGACCTATTCTACATTTAAAAAAAACAGGCGATTTTTCTTGGAATCTAGCTGAATCCAACATTTTTTTCCAAAATAGATTTAGTTAAAGCATACCAACAGATACCTACTAATAGCTCAGATATCTGCAAAATAACCATAATAGGTATTCTGTATGTATAAAACTATTTCACAAACTTCGGTGTTTTGAAAGATTTGTAAGAGAGGGCGCGAGAGATTAAAGTCAGAGACAAAAATATGTTCTCAGATCGCTTTATGAAATCGGACTGCACACAGACACACGAATAATTTCACTCAGCAGTGGCGGATCCAGGATTTTGGATTGGGGAAACAAGTAAGGGCGCGTTCCCACTATGTCGTAACGGTTAATTTAACAACGGACGACTATCGTCTCTAGCTGTTCCCCTTAAAACAACTATTTGACGTCAAAATCGTTTATTGTTTGGCGACTAGCTAAATCTGTTCCCATTAAATCGTTATGACAAATTGACATTTTTATCGTTTTATACGATTGTCGTGCTAGCCGTTCCCACTGTCATGACAATTTGTCGTCATCTCAAAAAAGTCGTAGACGACAGTTAATCGTGTCGTCCTATATGTGAACACCTCCATTTAAATATAAAAGCCACGACCCTTAAAACCACACGATTATCGTCACGACAAAGTGGGAACGCGCCCTAAGCTTAATAAAGGTAAGTAAGATTTTTGTTTGGGGAGTACTTAGCTAAGGGTTAAAGGCTGCAACCTTTTTTCTATGTTGCAGACAAAACATTGGAGCAATATATGACTTGCAACCTCAAGACAACACGTCACATTCGACTGGGCAAGTTTTCCCTTCAATAATGTTCTCGGTGTAAACAGCGCATAATTTAATAATTTCGTATGTAATAATTGCAATAGAGAAAATTGTGATGTGTTGAAAAATCGTAGTTAAAAATTTGGCGTGACCAATTCCCTCAGCTCTTTGCGCCTTGGTCTCATTCAATAAAAATAGTAAGGTAAGTAACAAGGTCCTCGTGCAGATTCTGGCCAGCATTAAATAAATGTTCGATCCCGATTGCAAAACGATGTCCAGTTATGTCTGTCAATTTTTGTGAGATCACCGAAAGATTGCCACACGTCCTGGCATATATCCATAGATAGCCAGAGAGACAAAAACGTCGCAGCTACAAAAGTCGACCGTTAGAAACACTCTTGCTTAGAACAGAACAGGATCATTAAGTATCGTGTAGCAATTATGTGAAAGTCTCGCCTCTTTCACACCGACAACGACGCGGCAGTACGCGGTAGCTAAATTCGCGTATGTTGCAAATTGTTGTCTGTCTAAGATTTTATACAGGGTACTTGCTCAAAGTTCCGACAAACGGAAAGGTGTTCGGTGACCCTTATATAAAATAGAAGTCGACCAAAAAATATCCCATTTTTTACAGTTGTATGTGATCCTTTATTTGAATTTGAAATGTCGATTCGTGTCGTCAATTGAATCCTCGGGCATAATTAGAAGCACATAGATATTAAATATATAATTCTTTCAGAGCTCATGAAGTGTAAAAATAAACGAAAATTTGCCTATAAGGTCATGTTTGACTTGATACAAAAAAAAAACTTATCCATGAAGTTTAAATACTTTTAAAAACATCCTTAGTTATTTCTTATTAAAACGGTATCATAATTTAGTACAAAACTAGCACTTTGTAAAAAAATCTTAAGTAAGGTAATTATGAAACAAAAACAATGATACGGAAGAAAATAGTTTTTATGTACGAATATTTTTATAGATGTTGTTCGAATACCTCTCCTCTCAAAGATGAGTTTCATCTCTTGTCTATTAGATGGTT
This sequence comes from Peribatodes rhomboidaria, assembly GCA_911728515.1. NCBI lineage: Eukaryota > Metazoa > Arthropoda > Insecta > Lepidoptera > Geometridae > Peribatodes > Peribatodes rhomboidaria. The sequence continues at coordinate 19,778,692 of OU452166.1, forward strand.
TACTAATGATTTAGTCAAAGTCATTCCATTACTTAAACGACCTTAGCTGAATATTTCTAATCCGTTTTGCTGGAAAATCATTAGGTGTTGCTCTTAATATATCGGCAAGTCGCAATTCAGTTACGCCAGATCATTTTGGCGGAACTCCATGTAGTTATCCTCGTTAAGATTGTCCGGCAAATAATAGGGTCCAACCATGTGGCTACCAATCACACAAGCACAGACGTTTACTGAAAACCGGGTTTGGTGTGAGGTTTCCCTGGTCACGTGTGGATTTTGTCCTTTAGGTGGCCAATTGTACAAGTTATGCTGGTAAAATACCTCCCTTGTGAGCTTAGACTCGTCGGTCCTTAGAATACTTTTTAGAAATTGCGTTAACGTCTGAATGTAGCAGGAAACCTGAAAACGCAAAATAATTACAATACAATACAATACAATATATCTTTATTGCACACCAAAAACTACATAAAAAACTTAAAAACTAAAATACATTTTTCGGCAGTACAAGGGCGACCTTATCGCCTAAAGCGATTTCTAAAGATAATTATAAAGATAATTGTTTGTATAATTATTTTTATTTACTTAAGATGCAACTTACGGACTAAAACACCCAATCATTACATTCTATAAAGCTTACATGTAATTAAAATACAAAAATTTAACAATACAAACAAATATGGTAAATAAAATACAACAATAACATTAAAAATATTTAACAAACTAAAAACACAGATTTACAAAATTTCCAAAAAAATATTTCAACTATGAATTTATAGATTCACAGTATGGTAACGACTTTTTTTCGAAATATGTTAATTCGTCGGCGAATACGTCTATCTGTGGGTGAGGGGCACTGAGAGCGTTTAGGTGTTGTTGCGTGCGGTAGACAAGATATTGCTGGCGTGCCACCGTGTGGTCCTAGCGCTCCTGCCGTGCACTCCTAGCACACCGTGGGTACCGAAAATGCATTCAGTCGGTTAGGTAATGAAATACCTGTGACTAAACAATCTGCTTATGTAATAGCCCGGTCAAGTGAGCCCAAAACACAGGGTCGGGGTTACATTTATCCGCATAGAGCTGAAAATTGGTACGAACATTAGGAACATTGCTAAAAGTCCCCATAGATTGTCCACCTGCAAAAAAAGCTCAACGTTTTAGAAATTTATTGACAAAAACTTCTAACAACTAACTTATGTTACATCAGGTGTGCACTGGATCCCACACTAGGGTGACCTGTGTCGTGGGCTCCATACTCTTCAAAATATAAAATAAGAAAGTGTTAACAATATTATATATGAAATCGCACATTAAAATCGTAATCTATCTATTTTGTGTGTGTTGATATGTTGTTTAAGTTCGAAACTATGAGTGTTTTGCATTTATCAGCCAACCGATAAGTTTCATGATAAAAACTGTTTTCAACAAAATGGTAGATCATGCCATTATCTACAAAAAAGGTTCTTACGCTCTTTCCATGGGGAAATATTTTAATTGTATCCGGAGTCTCAGACTAGGTACATTATGCAGTCGTGTTTTTTGCTTTTCTTTTAATAATGGTACTTATTTCCACTACCGCCACTACTTTTTAACCAACATTTTACGTCGGAATGGGTATTACGTCGTCCAAGTAGGACACTGTTGTTATGTCACAGTCAACTTGCTTATTCAGCCGTTCAATTAAAAGCCTCTTTGAACGACGCCATTTAGTAAAATTACTAAATGGCGCTGTTCAATTAGCTCTCTCAAGAATATTCAGCCGTTGAGTCGATTACAACATTTAATAAACCGGCTGACTGTTTCTGGGACCATTCATCCAATACGGTGTTTTTTTTTTTGCCAAATTAACTATTTTTGACCGAATAAATGTGTTTTTAATTATGATAATAATAAAATCTGAAAATCTGTGAAACTAACCGCAATTCTGATAAATATAAAACTAACTAGTCTGGCCATAAATATTGTTACAATACAAACTCCTTCGTTTATTTTTTTCTGCATTTAAATTTGGAATGCGTTTATTATGTCGAGAACTACCACAGACTTCCAATACAGTAGCAGACGAAACATAAATTGCTAGTTATCATTATACATATAGATGATCAGTTTGTCCTTTTTATTCCTCAGTAACAATTCAGTAATGGTATCTCTTTCATTTACCTGTTGCAACAAGGTCTCACACATAGACAAAAGACCATCTGTAGCCATGCCGCCATGTATAGCTAAGGATGGTTGTCATGACGACGGCACGTGAAGTTTGGTTGGTTTGATGACATTTATTTTAGTAACAAAATATAGCTTTTTTTGATGATTTTATTGTAAGAAAATCGGTGAACATGGTAGAGTGCAGTGCATACCGATGTGAAAGTGCTTCATACAGCAAATCATCCATTGTATTTTCTTTTTATCGGTGAGTTTGATGGTTACATTTTTGCTCTTAGAATTTCATTCGTTTTCTCCAAGGAATTTACATAAATGTTCAAACCAAACGGTTTCTTTCGCGGATAATCTATCTTAGATGCTATTTGTTATGGTTTTTATATTTGAATTAGAGTGATCAGAGCGTAATAAGTAAAATTTATCGGGGTGGGGCAAAATTTGACAACTCAAGTACCTTTTCCAAATCAGGGAGCGGATTGTGAATCTGAAAAAGTTGATAACATAGACGAATAATGTACAGGATTCATTGCTTAACTATTCCTCTGTCCATTGGTCAGTGTCAGAAAACTCTGACATTTAGGGCTTGCCACTAGGGCTATACGAACTTGCTTGCTTAGTGTCAAACCTTTACCTTGGATAAAGTAAATATAGGTTGACTGCCTCGGTGGCTCAGTTGGTAGTGAACCTTCCTTCTAAGCCTGGGGGTGTGGGTTCGATTCCCACCTCGGGCAAACATTTATGTGATGAACATTTGTGTTTGTTCTATGTCTGGGTGTTAATATCTGTTTAAATATGTTTTTAAAAATATCTCTTTAATGTATCTCTGGCAGCCATAGTACAAGCTTTGCTTAGTTTGATATCCGGCGCCCGTGTGTGGAAGCGTCCCGAATTTATTTATTTATTATATTATTATTAAAGATACCTAGTTGAAAGATATTCACTGATTCACAGATAACCTTTATTCCAGATATTCAACTAATAAAAGTAGTAGAAATGCCTGGATTAAAAAAAAACCATTACTTAAGATCCAGGATTGGCAACCCACTTTGGCTAGTGTGCTGTACTCAAAACACTGGCTTGATTTCAGTGCTTTTCCTACAAGATTTCGTCCTGGAACAATTCCTACTTTATTTGAGCTGCAGAAGGAAGTAAGTAACTAATATACAAAAGTATCTAGTCACTCCTATTTTGTAACAGTTTAGTGGCCAGCACTGGTGTCCGACATGGCCTAGTTATGTCCTGATAATACAATTGTATTATTCCAAAACAAATAAACGAGTGTTGTATGTAGCTGTTGATTTCATTTCTACGTATCCTATAACTTGATAGGTGTTTTTTAACCCTTTAATAGCCTGAAAACCAGTAGGCAAGTAAACCTATGCTTACTTGGTGGAAATAAAATCTTCACAGATAACGAGTCATATAATCTCGATTATAAGGAACAACGAACATCCTTAATGCGGCCCCTACTAAGCTACATGTCTATGTGTGTTTTCATACCACGCTGATAAAAAATACCCTAATGTTTCGTCTGCTACTGTATTGGATGTCTGTGAGAACTACATTCAATTTCCCGCCATTTCACATATATTTTTCGTGATTATTATTAAATTTACAACATGAAATGGGGTGTTGAAAAAAACAGGATTGCAATGATTGCGTTGCACAAAGTGGGTATGGACCCGTCGGTCATTTTCAAGACTCTTCAAAATCTTGGTATGATCTGTATTGATCCTGTATTTTCGACGTTTGAACGCAGTGACGATTTACACATATAAAATATGTATTTGCATATTTCATACTTATTTTTGTGAAATTAAGCACCTATCACTTCTTTGATGCATTTCACGGAAACACTTGATTCATAATTAATAACAGTATTCGGGACACTTGCACACGGTCGTCTGACCCCAAACTAAGCAAAGCTTGTACTATGGTGGCCAAAGACTGATATAAATATGTACATAAGTTTATACTTATGTACATATTTATATCAGTTAATTTTGTTAATTATACATACTTATATAGATAATTAACACCCAGACATGGAACAAACACAAATGTTCATCACATGAATGTTTGCCGTAGGTGAGAATCGAACCGGTGCCCCCTAGCTCAGAAGGCAGGTTCATTGCCGACTGAGCCACCGATGCAGACAGATACCTTTAATAAAGATTTAAATTAAAAGCCTACAACATTTCAATAAATAACCGACAAGCAGCCGAGTTGTGAGTACCTTTGCCCACATTGTTCGGTTCGAATCCGCATAGCAACACGAATATTATTTGTCGCAGTTATTCCAGGAAAAACCTCACATTCTGCTCGAACCACAGACCTAAGATTTTTTTTACTTCGCAAAAGACCAACGAAGCGTGGGACAGAGAAGTCTCCATCGAAATGTAAACACCACAAGAGAGAAAGAGGTCGCCTACAAATAAAATGTTAGTCAATTTTTCTTTTGTCATTAATGACAGCGAGCACCTTGGAACACGCGGAAATTCCTATGGTTTATATTTTTACTAAAATAATTATAAATAGACTCAAAAGAAAGCAATTTTAACTAAATGCAGTTATGTCATCTTGTGAGTTTAGCGATTGTGATGTGAATCAAAGATGTAACCCACAAAATTTGTCGTTTCATGGGTAAATATGATATTTCCATTGTGACGTTTTTGTCTGAATTTTGTCTAAAACATAAATTGTTTCCGAAAACCGATTTACCAGCGGTATGTTGTTGTCGTTTCTTCGTATTAACTATATTTCCTAGATGAAAGTAGAATTGATGATGAAATTCAGCATCCAAATATTAGATAGTTTACGCTAAATTTTCACTAGAGATGGATAAAATGATGACGTCATTATTATCGATAGTTTTTTTAGCAAAGTTCAATAGGAGTGCAATACATACATATATGTACATAAACAAAACAAACATATTTGATTGCCATCAACAGTAAATTAAAATTTTTCCGTGTTTGTACTTGGCAATGAGGCGTAAAACATTAAAAAAAAAATAAGTCCCTTCAATTTCTGGTCAAAATTTTTAATTCAATTTACAAATTTTTGGTGTCTTACATCCAAGTGTTAATAATTTAAATAAATATGTTTGTAAATTATAATTTAAAAAATATATATACAAAAACAAGGAAATACGTATAATTACTTACCCTAATCCAAATACGAGTAAAATTGGTCGAGGGTCACAATTCGAAGCGAATTACTAGTTTTATTTTGATCTTATTACTTACTTTTCTTATGTTAATTTCGATACATGGTGACACTGATATGATATTTTTTCTAGCTCAGTAGCAGTGTTACTTGGAACAAAAAATAACTCAATTTGTATGCGAAATATTACATTTATCGACAAGCACCCGGAGGTCCATTTTTGGTCATTCGATAAAAAAAGGGCAAAGCAAAGCCCTACACAAGCCCCTTTCGGTTCAACATACCCTTTCAAATTAGCCCTACACAAGCCCCTTTCGGTTCAACATACCCTTTCAAATTAGCCCTACACAAGCCCCTTTCGGTTTAACATACCCTTTCAAATTATCCCTACACAAGCCCCTTTCGGTTCAACATACCCTTTCAAATTAGCCCTACACAAGCCCCTTTCGGTTTAACATACCCTTTCAAATTATCCCTACACGGGCCCCTTTCGGTTTAACATACCCTTTCAAATTAGCCATACACAAGCCCCTTTCGGTTCAACATACCCTTTCAAATTAGCCCTACACAAGCCCCTTTCGGTTTAACATACCCTTTCGAATTATCCCTACACAAGCCCCTTTCGGATTAACATACCCTTTCAAATTATCCCTACACGGGCCCCTTTCGGTTTAACTACCCTTTCAAATTAGCCCTACACAAGCCCCTTTCGGTTTAACATACCCTTTCAAATTAGCCCTACACAAGCCCCTTTCGGTTTAACATACCCTTTCAAATTATCCCTACACAAGCCCCTTTCGGTTCAACATACCCTTTCAAATTAGCCCTACACAAGCCCCTTTCGGTTCAACATACCCTTTCAAATTAGCCCAACACAAGCCCCTTTCGGTTTAACATACCCTTTCAAATTATCCCTACACAAGCCCCTTTCGGTTCAACATACCCTTTCAAATTAGCCTTACACAAGCCCCTTTCGGTTCAACATACCCTTTCAAATTAGCCCTACACAAGCCCCTTTCGGTTTAACATACCCTTTCAAAGTAGCCCTACACAAGCCCCTTTCGGTTTAATATACCCTTTCAAATTATCCCTACACAAGCCCCTTTCGGTTCAACATACCCTTTCAAATTAGCCCTACACAAGCCCCTTTCGGTTTAACATACCCTTTCAAATTATCCCTACACAAGCCCCTTTCGGTTCAACATACCCTTTCAAATTAGCCCTACACAAGCCCCTTTCGGTTTAACATACCCTTTCAAATTATCCCTACACGGGCCCCTTTCGGTTTAACATACCCTTTCAAATTATCCCTACACAAGCCCCTTTCGGATTAACATACCCTTTCAAATTATCCCTACACAAGCCCCTTTCGGTTCAACATACCCTTTCAAATTAGCCCTACACAAGCCCCTTTCGGTTCAACATACCCTTTCAAATTAGCCCAATACAAGCCCCTTTCGGTTTAACATACCCTTTCAAATTATCCCTACACAAGCCCCTTTCGGTTCAACATACCCTTTCAAATTAGCCCTACACAAGCACCTTTCGGTTCAACATACCCTTTCAAATTAGCCCTACACAAGCCCCTTTCGGTTTAACATACCCTTTCAAATTATCCCTACACAAGCCCCTTTCGGTTCAACATACCTTTTCAAATTAGCCCTACACAAGCCCCTTTCGGTTTAACATACCCTTTCAAATTAGCCCTACACAAGCCCCTTTCGGTTTAACATACCCTTTCAAATTATCCCTACACAAGCCCCTTTCGGTTCAACATACCCTTTCAAATTAGCCCTACACAAGCCCCTTTCGGTTCAACATACCCTTTCAAATTAGCCCTACACAAGCCCCTTTCGGTTTAACATACCCTTTCAAATTAGCCCTACACAAGTCCCTTTCAGTTTAACATACCCTTTCAAATTAGCCCTACACCACCCGGAACCTAAAATCAAACTTGCCATACGAAGCACGGTAACGCTCTGAGTCCGCCACAGACATCCTGCGTCAAAGGACCCGCGACGTCTAAGTGAAGAAGAACTGCATTTCCCTGCTGGAGCGGCTCGGAAGCTTTCAGTATACTAGGAATATACATTACAATATACAGTACACTAGATAACGATGCCAGGTAAGAAGTACCCCCCTCCCCCTATCCCTAACAAACAAACTGCGTACCATGACATTTTATTGCCATGATGGGAACGTTTTGTTTTCGACACCGCGCTACCATGGACCTTATTGCGCGGCGATACGATTCGCGGTCACGCAGCGTCGAAAACAAAACATAACCATCATGGCAAGATGTCATGGTAGGCCCCCGTGAGCTGCTTACCCCGAGGTACCAGTTGAAAGTCAATTGTCTAAAAAAAATTAACGGTATATTTCCAAATGTTCGAGAAAAGTTGAGAGAAAAACTAATTAGACATTGTTTATGCCTTCAACTACATTCCCGTTCATACATCGTTACTAATCGGCCGTCACCGGTCCCCCTCTATAGCATTATAACATTTAAGCTAAAGACACCAATTATGTATAAAATAAGCTTAAAACATACCAAAAATACAGAAACAAACAATACGTAAACGATTCGCGCCAAGAGTCTCAGCTAGTCAGCTAGCCACAATCACGATTTAACTTTTGACGATTTTTATGTCCAAGTGTCCCAAATATTATATTAATATAACCACAGACCTAAGATGTTTTTTTGCTTCGCAAAAGACCAACGAAGCGTGGGACGGAGAAGTCTCCATCGAAATGTAAACTCCACAAGAGAGAAAGAGGTCGCCTACAAATAAAATGTTAGTCAATTTTTCTTTTGTCATTAATGACAGCGAGCACCTTGAACACGCGGAAATTCCTATGATTTATATTTTTTCTAACATAATTATAAATAGACTCAAAAGAGACCAATTTTAATTAAATGCAGTTAAGTCATCTTGTGAGTTTAGCGATTGTGACGTGAACCAAAGATGTAACCCACAAAATTTTTCGTTTCATGGGTAAATATGATATTTCCATTGTGATGTTTTTATCTAAAACAACATAAATTGTTTCCGAAAACCGATTTACTAGCGGTATGTTGTTGTCGTTTCTTCGTATTAACTATATTTCCTAGTTGAAAGTAGAATTGATGATGAAATTCAGCATGCAAATGTTAGTTAGTTTACGCTCGATTTTCACTAGAGATGGATAAAACGCTGACGCATTATTATCGATAGTTTTTTTTTAGCAAAGTTCAATAGGAGTGCAATACATACATGTATGTACTTAACAAAACAAACATTTTTGATTGCCATCAACAGTAAATTAAAATTTTTCCGAGTTTTTACTTGGCAATGAGGCGTAAAACATTTAAAAAAAAAATAAGTCCCTTCAATTTCCGGTCATTTTTTTTAATTCAATTTACAAATTTTGGGCGTCTTACATCCAAGTGTTAATTATTTAAATAAATATGTTTGTAAATTATAAGGCAAAAATAAATAAATTATAAATAAATGTACAAAAACAATGAAATAAGTATCATTACTTACCCTAATCCAAATACGAGTAAAATTGGTCAAGGGTCACAATTCGAAGCGAATTACTAGTTTTATATTGATCTTATTACTTACTTTTCTTAAGCTAATTTCGATACATGGTGACACTGATATGATATTTTTTCTAGCTCAGTAGCAGTGTTACTTGGAACAAAAAATAACTCAATTTGTATGCGAAAGATTACATTTATCGACAAGCACCCGGAGGACCATATTTGGTCAATCGATAAAATAATGAGTACTTTTCACTACACTAATTTACTCACGCATGCAGAAATGATTTTTTGTATCACTATCGAATTGTCATAGTCGATCTTTTACATCCCAGATCTGTGGCCCGAACGGACTTACACTGGGAAGTGATTCATTGATGCAATTGATTTCGTATAAAATTGTGTTAAACTATTTTGACGAGTGTTCTATTTTGTGTAGTAACTCCAGAAATAGTTTGACACATTTTCATTCATATTAATCGATCATTGGTATAACATAGGTGTTTATTTGTTGTTTAACAAACCAAACTAGAACATCGCAAAATGGATTTTTAGAGTTTAAAATTAGACTTGTAGCTGCAAAGAAAGAAGCTAGCTTTTCTCATGTCACGGCTTTACACGATTCCCCAAGTCAACTGTCAAACGAAGCTTTTGCGGCCAGTATATCGTTTCTCTTTCATTCAAGAATGAGCCTGAAAAGTTAGGCAACTCGTTTACCACTGCGCAACGCCGACTTGCCTCGCTTGTTTTGCTTGTAGCTTTACGCTGGGCTTATAACTACTCAAACGAGGATTATATTAGCTTACGTTATCTTTCCGGGATCCCATACACACCTGCTACGACATTAGAAGGAAATTTTATACCGCCTACCGTTTCTGGCGATGAGGACGGCCCGTCGTCGGCTAGCAGAAGAGGAACGTGAACGTTTCCCCAACGCAGCAGATGTCGCTAGCAAAGAGCTGTGTATAACTGTATAGAGCTCACCACTTCTACATGGTTATTTGTAACTTACCAGAAACCTCTTAAGGGTTCATTGTACTCATCAATATGAACAACTTTTACTATGGGGCGAACTCCGAAATCGCGAAAAAAATCAGCTGTTCCATACATTTTGTCAAAGGTGATTTAACTTTTTTTATGGAATAGCTGTTTTTTTTTTTCGCGATTTCGGAGTTCGCCCCATAGTAAAAGTTGTTCGTACTGATGAGTACAATGAACCCTTAAGAGGTTTTTGATTAGGTACAAATAACCCTGTTTACAAAAAAACTGAAGATGGCAACCGCTTAGCAGACGAGCTACTCACATTTTTCGATGCCGGCGGATTCAAGTTCATGAACTGACCATCAAACTCTCCAGAACTGCTAGATAACTTACCGGAGTCGCACCCCGCTGCAATCAAATTCATTGATGATTGACACAATCAAGATTTGAAGTTTGAAGTGGATATCTACGGCGGACGCTTTCTCCTTCGCTATATCCGCAGCGACTGTTGTCAACACAAACGCGTTATACTAGGTATCTACTATCACCCGCTTATTCGATGTGCTTGGATTCTCAGCCCCCGTAATTCTTTACGCGAAGATTCTTCTTCAGGGGCTGTGGATAGGTAAAATCTGCCCTCGCGGAGATATTAGATCGCTTCGTTAAATTCACATACATACACACATCGCCACACCTTTCCCCCGAAGGGGCTGGCAGAGGTGTAATACAACACCCACATTTCGCCGGACGATTTTCAGTCTCAAATGTGACAGGGGACGAGCCTGTCGCCATACACCGGGCTCCAGTCATGTAGCAGATGACATACAATACGCACATTTGTTCTCACAATGAACGAATTGGTGCGAGCCGTCGGCTGGGTTCGAACCCGCTCCCTCTGACTAGGGAGGCGGGCCTTCTCCCAACTAGGCTGCCATCGCTTTTTCGTTAAATTCAAGGAAGAAAAAATTACCTCTGCTTTCTAAGCTACAAATCCTTCGACATGCAGGGGTCGCTGAAGGCTGCACTGTGCACCTGATCGCATTCGGAGACGCCAGCATTAAAGCATACAGAAGCGTTATATATATCTGCATGTAGAGCCCTCGAACCACGACATAATCTGTTCAGCTGGTTTGCTCAAAATCGAAAGTAGCTCCGCTCAAGATTGTGTCACTAGCAAGACTGGAATTATGCGCATCATACCTTATAGCTAAGCTTGTCAAACAAGTTCATGCCGCAATCAATGATTGCTACCCGATTCAGGATATAATCGCATTTCTGACTCGACGGTGGCTCTTTCGTAGAATCACTCGTCAAAGCACCGATGGCAAACCTTCATAGCAAGTTGCCAAAATTCACGAGCTCCTACCCCCTGAGCGTTTCTATATCATACTTATAGAAGAGGCATTGAACTCAATCGACGCTGTCTCAAGAGGATTCCTGCCGTCACAGCTTATAGACCATATGGTGGCACGGGCCGTCGTGGATAAGCGGCCCTTCTTGTCCTGAAGGTACTATACCTGAAACGAAATCGTCAATCACTCTAACCGCACTCTCTAACTTGGAAAACTCATCGCTCTTCGACCTCGCTCTGCGCATCTCGTCATGGAAGAAATTAATCCGCATCGTCGTGTAAATTTTGCGCTATCATAAACTATCACGGGCATCATCGACTCAACTCTCAGATTTAGAAGCCACTTAAACCATGCTATTGCAGAACTTGCAAGACCGATACTTACAGTTTCAAGTTTTTTCAAAGCTTGCCTTTTCTAATGTTACGTATACGCAACATTAGAAAAGGCAACTTACCCTCGCCAGCTTTCAGAAAACTTGATCCATTTATAGATGAAGCTGGCCTGCTTCGAGTTGGTGGTTGATTAACGAACGCTAACATACCAAATGAAAACCCAATATTGCTACCACGTCGTGATCACATCCTTTGGATTATTCTTCTAGCACATATCGGTTTCCTCATTATATTTTACTTCAAAATACGAGCACGTGTCAAATCAAAATGCACACATACTTTTCTACGAAAGAAAAGATCATTGATACTCGGCCAACACGGCTCTCGTCAATTTTGTACTAGAACTAATAAAAAGTACTGGATTTTGAAAAGGGGGCAAAGATTTACAATTTCTATGTAGATATAGCTTGAAATAGGTAATAAACTAAATCGGAAAGGGGGCAAGCGGCGAACCTGACTACAGGTCGGTATCTGAATGTTTGTAAATCGATGTTTTGTTTATGGAAATTCAGTTATATTAACAAGCTATACTACATTTAGCAAATTAAATAATTTTAGTACAGCTTCAATAATAATTAGTAGTAGTATTTAGGTAGCTTAATTCAGATTCAGATTTTTATTGCATAACCGTATAGTGTGCATAGGTCTTAAACAGTAAGGCACAAAAGTCACAACAGGCCCTGTCAGCCGTTGCAAGTTAGGGCAGAGGAGGACCACTTTATTATAATAACAATAACAATAATTAGGCAAGAAAATTGTAAAAAAAAAAAATTCTATTATTAGTAGATAAGTATACGAACCTATAAGAAGTCTATAAAAAAATACAAAATACAGTTCCCAAATTGTATATTTACGTTTTTTACTCTTATAAATTCATTAAAATTACATATTACTTAAGTTTTAAATCAAGTGGCAATGTACTACATGTACAATAAATGCGTAAAATGTTTTAATGTTTCACAAATTGAAAACTTACTTGCATAAATTAATTTTATAAATTTCTTAAAATTATGTTTAATGTCAAGTGACAAGATAATAATATATTTAATATTATTATTTACAATTATAATACATGCGTAAAGTGATAAAATGTTTCTTTAATTGTACATTTATATTACTATCATAAATTCATTAAAATTATACTTAAGTAAGGAAGTAAGACCACGGAATACTCCATAATGCATAAGTATCTAAAATTATATTTAATGTCCAGTGACAATGTACCTTCATTCACCCACAATACTAAGTACATTTTACAAAATAGAAAGTAGCTCTGTCAGTTTGTAGGCTTTTCACGACTAAACGACTGAACATCAAGATCCATGTTTGATTATTAGTTACAATATCACGAAGAAGGTTTTTAGATAATAATTTCTGAATAAACGCGTTCGAAGACTTCGTTTATACATCGTTATAAGTGCAACATTTTGGATGGATGGATGTTTGTTACTCAATCACGCCGCAATGGCTGAACGGATCTGGATTCAACTTAGCACAGAGATAGGTTATAAGAATAGCACATAGGATACTTTTTTGCGCGGGTAACAATGCGTGTCGCAGCTAGTGTACAATAAAAACCCCAAAACCATAAGGGGTAAAAGCCACTAAATATTTTTTTAGTACTTTAATCTAAACCTCTGTAGTACTTTAATCTGAAATGTTACAAATAGACGAAGCAATAGCCAATACGACATTCTATATATGAAGACTTATCCCCTTAGCAATAAACGTTGTATATAGCCTTGAAATAGTTATACAGTGTTGTCTTTTTCGATCGAGTTAAAATTTGAAAGAAAGTTACTGTATAACTGTACACTGTATAACTATTCCGAGGCTAAACGACGTTTATTGCTAAGGGGGTTTGGTTAGAGACAAATATAACGAGTCTGTCGACATCTAGAACATCATAATCGGTCTAGCTGTGTAGGCAACAAACTACTAAGTCCATATAATGAGGCACACACATACATAAATTGAACATTATACGATGTACCTGAAAAACATTAACAACTTCTTCAGTAGTCCGACAAAACAGAACACTGGCTTGATTTCTGATTGCCATTTAGGGTCATACAGCGTAAAAAATACTAAGACTCTTAATAAATAGTGGAGCTTATTATGCTATGAGTATCCACAGAGTCTTTTGTATTTTAACTCCCTGCGACTCGCAGATAGACGCGGCCTGGGGAGGCGGACAATGGGCCGCCAATGCAAAAGTCCATTGTCCACCACCGCAGGCCGCGTCTGTCTGAAAGACGCCTGGGGTGCCCGCAAACCTAGTTTCTAAACGCGACCCACTAGCTAGACGCTGCAGCTGGTGGCTCAGTGAGGGGGCTTACCACGAGTTTTGATAGGTAATCAAAGTTACCACGAGTTTTAATAGGTAATCAAAGTTACCATGAGTGTTGATAGGTAATCAAAGTTACCATGATTGTTGATAGTACGTAACTACATAACATATCGTCACACCTTTCCCCCGAGGGGGCTGGCAGAGGTGTAATACAACACCCACACTTTGCCGGACGATTTTCAGTCTCAAATGTGACAGGGGGCGAGCCTGTCGTCATACACCAGGCTCCAGTCATGTAGCAGATGACATACAATACTGACATATGTTCACACAATGAACGAATTGGTGCGTGCCGTCGGCTGAGTTCGAACCCGCTCCCTCTGGCTTGAGAGGCGGGTCTTATACAACTAGGCTATCATCGCTTCGAACTATAAAAAAATATGGTAAGGGTACAGGCGTTTAAATGCCGCCGCGGCCCTCGATGGCTAGGTTGGATTTTATTATCGACTAGCTGCGTCCCGCGGTTTCACTCGCGGTTAAAAAGTACCATATGTGTTATTCTATCCATCTATCCAAACATTTATAATACATATTATCCAACCACAACCCAACCCTAGAAATGTCCCTCTCGGTCTAGTAAAAGCGCAGTTGCTACCAGCCACTAGAAATGTCCCTCTCGGTCTAGTGAAGGCGCAGTGGCTACCAGCCACTAGAAATGCCCCTCTCGGTCTAGTAAAGGCGCAGTGGCTACCAGCCACTAGGGGTCTACCATGACGTCTTATTGCCATGATGGTTACGTTTTGTTGTTAACGCTGAGCGACCGCGAATCGTATCGCTGCGCAATAAGGTTCATAGTCGCGCAGCGTCGAAAACAAAACGTAACCATTATGACATAATAAGATGTCATGGTAGGCCTCACCTAGTGGCTGGTAGCCACTGCGCCTTTACTAGACCGAGAGGGGCATTTCTAGTGGCTGGTAGCCACTGCGCCTTTACTAGACCGAGAGGGACATTTCTAGGGTTGAGTTGTGTTTGGATAATAAGTATTATAAATGTTTGGATAGATGGATAGAATAACACATTAGGTACTTTAAACCGCGGGTGAAACCGCGGGACGCGGCTAGTAAAAAAAAAGGTAGGTAAAATTGCGCTACAAGCCTAAATCTGACTACAATATTGGTTTTAGATGTACGCAATAGGTGTCGAACTGAACACCTAGTTTTGATCTGATAAGTAAGTTGAGTCATGGGCCCTAAGAAGCGCATCAAAATCGTAATTCGTGTAGTGTGTGTGTTTGTAATTTTTTTTTTAAGGTTCATGTCAAATATATTACCGAATTTCTGTAGCCTGTTGTGCTACTTTTTTGGTTAGCAGATCATACGTTGTACGAGTTAGCTCATACCTGGTCCCATATCAATTTTATCGAAATCGGTCAAGCAGTTTTTAAAATATTATATTAACAAAAGTCTAAAAATTGTTAACATCGATGACGGGAAGTCGGTTTTATCCATAGCTTCTTTTATTTCAAAGTCCAATTCAATTTATAGTCCGGTCAAGCCCAAAAAAAAGAGGCAAGGTTCAAAAAGTTGAAAGTTGAATGTGAATTATATTGTAACCTTGTTTGTAATAGACTGACAATGAATAGACTTGACAAGTTAATAATAATACTATGTTTGATTGGGATTGCTAAATACAGTACTCAATAAGAGTGACAGAGATGAAAATGTTTTTTGTCTCCCGCATGGTATGAATATTTTTCATTTGTTGGGCACAAAGTCAGTCTACGTTTGTACCCAACAAACGCGTCATGTGAAGTACTCGTACCTCGATTATAGCTATGTCATTTGCATACGCTACTGACTTGTCTATTTGTCCAATCTCAGTCTACGTTGTTTATCTATTTTGCGTGTAAATCTTTAAGTCAAAATAATTTTAGTGTTGTCATAAGATCTTTTTGGATTTCCCAATATTTTCTGTTCAAACCTGAACAAAATACTTTGGGACATCCAACGCCGCCTAGAGATCCAGTTCTTGTTCGATAAATTTAAAGTAAAGTAGGTTTCCCAAAGTATAAATGAGTATTGGTTGAAACTTTATTCCATAAAAATATGCTCCATTCGGTGGAAATAATTAAAGTGCATAGACAATGAGGAGTTCTCCAATAGGTATTTTTAACTTAGTTTTTCATCGTCAGAAAATGGCGCTCGCATAACTTTCGAAACTTAAACTTTATTATAACAGAGAAGAAGTAGAACTTCGCTCTGCAAACGTAATTATGTATGTAGTTTAGAAAAATACTATAAAATTATGCCTAATAATTAATATTTTTGTGATAGTTACATATTTTTAAATTTTTACGTTAGTACATTCATTTCCATTTAACCAAACATTTTATTCAGTCGTGTATTAAAAAAAAACAAATGACAGTAGATTGTGTGTCACGTCACGACATACAAAGTTTTAAAAGAAGTGGATTAGAGAGGTTTTAGTCCTGTGTGAATCTGTTTAAGAAGTAACATCTTATATAACGAAAAAAGAACCTGATTTTACTATTTCCATAATTATCATAATGCGACTTTTGCGTGCTGTTCACACATGCAAGAACCAAGGGAAATATTCGATTCCATTTTACTTGGATTATCGCCATAATTTATAGTATAGAATATCAAGAACGTAGGAAATGCCTCTGAATAATACTACAAGTAATAATTTTGTGACATAACTGACGTACAACTTCACTTAAACAAGAGAAAACAGAATATTATACTACACTACTGTTTTCGAAACTGTCGCCAACGCCATCTAGCGTAAAATCATGTAAAAATGACTCTTGGAAAACTCATCGGTATGAAAGTGCTAAAATACGCAAACATTTTTTAGCAAACTAAATTAGCGGGTCGTACTGTTCAAATATCTTTTTTTTAATGACTTCTAACAGAACAACAAATAATAAGTGTCAGTTTATGAATACAATTGGGAGAATAATATAATCTAAGCCCCCAATCATAAAAAAAAATGATAAAAATAGGCGGAAACCGTTTTCCCTGCGCCTACCGCCACATGCGGGGTAAATAGTAAACTCGTACATGCAACCTCTTTTTAACCGACTTCCAAAAAAGAGCCAATTGTGAATCGATTTTAATTATTCTTTTTTGTTTGGTAGTTCATACTTAAGAGGTGAACTCATATCTATACATTTTTTCGAAATTGGTCAAGCAGTTTTAATAATATAAATAAAAGTCTAAAAATTGTTTACATAGATGACGAATTACAGGATGGATTGGACTAATAATGAAATAGGTTGTATGGTAAATCTCTTAAGCACTAAGGGGAGAATTCTGAACGGTCGTTCCAACAGGTGCGGGCGAGCAGAAGCCGGCGTCTGTGGACTAGGCAGGCGTCTAAACGCCCGCCTCGACCACAAACCCGTCCATCCTCAGTTTTTTATTTAGAAGCCGCCACTCGATGTCTGGTCTGGGCTATGAGCGTTTATTTCACGTCGACAGTGGCTAGGTTGTGGCTGGGCTGCTGCTGGGATGTCACTGGGCTCTGGCTGGGCTAAGGCCGGGCTGTCGCTGAGTTGTGGCTGGACCGTGGCTGAGCTGTGGCTGAGCTCTGGCTGGGCTGTGGATGGGCTGTGGCTGTGCTGTAGCTGGGTTGTGTCTACGCTGTGGCTGGAATGTGACTGGGCTGTGTCTACGCTGTGGCTGGAATGTGGCTGGGCTGTGTCGACGCTGTGGCTGGGCTGTGGCTGGGCTGTGTCTAGGCTGTGGCTGGGCTGTGGCTGGGCTGTGTCTAGGCTGTGGACGCGTTGGGTGGCATAGTGTGCGAGCGGTCTTAAGGCCGTCATAACCGATGAAAATGCCATAATATTTTATATGCAGATAAAATATTATTTTAACTTATCCTACCACACAGAAAAAGATAGTATAATATACTAAATTGTCTCATTCCTGCGTCAATTCGGCTAAGAGCCTCTTAGCCGGACTGTTTTCTTTAAAATATATTATCTATTGGTATATTTACGTGTGTTAAGATAGTTATGCAGGGTTATTAGAAAAGGGTATACTACGTCGATAGGGGATCATTGTACTCATCATTATGAACTACTTCTACAATGGGGTCAACCCTGAAATCGAGAAAAAAAAACAGCTGTTCCATATATTTTGTCGACGTTCTGAATGAACTTTCTGTAGTTGGGTTGGCTCCGTAGTAAAAGTTGTTCATAATGATGAGTACAATAACCCCTTTTTGGCTTAGCACACCCTATACCGATTACCCTGTTTTAACATAAACTTCAACTTAAAATTTATAACATTAAACATCTTCATCGTGTGTGACGGGCTTTATTCCTAGCAATTCGTTAAGCGAACATGTGCTTTAATGAGTGCCCTGTAAATTTTTCGCTATACTGGAAATCGTCTACATGACCTTGGAGGCGAACGCGTCACGCATCTAGATTGCAGTGTAATTAAAACATTAAAATAATAACATTGAAACAAATTGACAATTGTAACGTAATAATTTCTGAAGTTTTGGCTTTTATACAAAATATATAAGTTAGAAGTCATGGATGGAATCAGTATGGTGTGTAATTTGTGCGTGCGTGGTAGCTCATTCCCCGAGCAAGACATCGTTGAAGCAAGAACCTCCAGTTGGACTGTGAAATCAGCTAGGTGTTAAAATACATAGAAGAAAGATGGAAAAATAAATCGAGATGTATACAAGGCGCTGGTTTAGGTGTGGTAATATTTAAAGGGATTATTCTACCCGTTTGGTTTTTTTTTTAACTACACTCCACGGACTCCGGGGACCGTGACCTTTGTTAACATAAATATTTAATTATTATTTAAGAGGAAAACAGGTAGAGGGGGGTTAGTTATTGATACCCGTTAAGTTAAAGTGAACCCCCAATAATTCGAAGATATAAATAATTCCTCTTTAAAGAAACATAATCAGACGAATTCCCAATTTTTGTTATAATGAATTTGAATGAACCATATTTGTTGCTTTCATGTCGAGGTTACGAGACTAACAGGTCTACCATACGCTATAATTTCCCTACACTTTTTAACTGTGCGTACTTAACTGAGACGTGTGGTAACGACGTCGGGCGTAAATAAATAAAACAATGGGCTCAGTTACAGTTTTACCAAACATATGCTAGGAGTTTAGTGTATAAACCTGGCCTAGTGTGGTGAAATTGGAGCATATGGTACGCCTATGAAAGATGTCACGACACTAGCTGCAGAAGAGTCAAGAGCTGCGCGGCGCAGCGGTTTCCAGCGTGCTCGACGCGCGGTGGGGTTCTGGCTAGTCAAAATCCTGGTAAAAAATGACTGACCTCTCCATCTTCACACCGTTTGGGCGATATCAGTTTCTACGTTTGCCTTATGGAATTGTGCGCCAAAGGAATGTTAGACGAGACTTGGGCAACATTTAGAGGACGAGGGGGTAGGACGTAAGACAAAGGATCATGATGGGGCGATTATTGCTGCGACCACGGGAAACACGTCAAATCCAACCGAGACAAGTTTAAGTTCGCATTGCCGGAAGTAACCTGCCTAGGTTCTAATCGGCTAGTTTATAGCCGCTGCTGCAGCATGACGTGCTCCGTGGCACAAACTAGTACAGTCATATTCAAGTACTGGAAGAAAAGATACATTATTTAGTCCTCTTCACTAATTATTTTGGAATCGGCTAGTCTCCCGCAATCCGGGGACTATCCTCGTACTAGGGCCGGCCTGTGTCTAGGGTATGGCTAGGGCCCCGGCTAGGGCCAGCCTGTATGTTAATTTTTATATTGTATATCTATACTTAATATTATAATAAGGAAAGATTTGTATGTAAGTATGTTTGTAACGAATTGGCTCAAAAAAGTACTAAACCGATTTTAAAAATTCTTTCACCATTTGAATGGAGCATTATCACTGATTAATATAGTCTATTTTTTAATTGCAAGAAAAAAAAATAAGGATCCTTGATAAAGTACAATAATGTTACCCAAGGTGTGAAAAAAATGCAAAAATGTTTTTAAAAAATGCCCACCCGTGCGAAGCCGGGACGGGCCGCTAGTAGTGTTATATGGTTAATAAATATTTTTGTATTAGCCTACTTGGGAGAAGGTCCGCCACTCAAGCCAGAGGAAGCGAGTTCGAACACAGCCGACGGCACGCACCAATTAGCTCATTGTGTGAACGTATGTGCGTATTGTATGTCATCTGCTACATGACTGGAGCCCGGTGTTTAGCGACAGGCTCGCCCCCTGTCACATTTGGGACTGAATATCGTCCGGCGTAATGTGGGTGTTGTATTATACCTCTGCCAGCCCCCTCGGGGGAAAGGCGTGACGATATGTATATATGTATTTTGTATTATTTTAGTGGACTATTTGCTAATTGTTTCGAGGTTGGAGAACTATCAAATATGCCAAGCTGCTGATCAATTTCATGCAAGGACAGTTGTCGTTTTTTTTTTTTTTTTTTTTTATGATTGAATGGGCCCACGTTTGACCGCAACACACCTGATGGAAAGTGAGGATGCGGTCTAAGATGGAGCATGCTTGCCCATGAGGTGCCTATTCACTCTTGTCTTGAAGAGACCCAGGTTGTATCCATTGCTGGGGAACACCGAGGCAGGAAGCGCGTTCCACTCCTTGGCAGTTCTGATTAGGAAGGAGTTTTGAAAGCGCTTCGTGCGGGCTTTATTAAAGCCGACGACATATCGATGGAATGTCTGCCTCGATGACCTATGGCGGAAGTCAGATGACGGAATCAGCTCGTATATAATAATATCGTAAATAAATATATAATATCGTAAATTAGCGGCGCCCCATTGAGACACTGCCTCAAGAGTCATGTTTGTACGACAAATCATCGCCTCTCTTTGTACCTCAGTTTCAAAGGTCCCAGCTCGCGCACTGGACAGGTATCTCTCTACAATAGTGCTATCATCTGCATATCCATGAACGCCTGGTACAAGCAAGTCATTGATATGCAGAAGAAACAATGTTGCTGAGAGAACTGATCCCTGAGGGACACCGGCATTGATAGCCATTAGGTCGGATGAGCAGCCATCAATAACTACCCGAATTGACCTATCCCTCAGAAAATCTGTAATCCAGCTGCACAAGCCAGGAGAAACGCCGTAGGAAGGAAGCTTGTTCAAAAGACTTTCATGCCAAACTCGACTTAGAATCTATAAGAGTACCTATTTATGATATAAAAGTATAAACAAAGGTTCTTGTCTTTGAGATTGGTACAACAATTAGATAATTGTGTAAATTAGTTTGGAGGGTTTTCTGATGCGTAAAGGTTGGAGTGTGGTGTGAGGCAGGGAATAAGCTTTCCGAGGCTCTTCAATCTGTACGTAAAGTGTTTATAGCGGGCGTCAGCAGTATGCAGACACTTTTGAATATAACGATACTGAATACCCATTCAGTATCGTTATATTCAGTCAGTCAGTCCAGATATAGCGTTTGTATCAATAAAATAAGCTACGCTGATGACATCCTGCTGGCGCCCTCTGTAGCTCTGTTATTAGGATCAACAAAGATTACTAAAGGTTAAGGTACTATATGACCTAATGAAAAACCAATATTTAGTGTTCTCTAAGAGCGGTATAAGACCAGGTGATGTACCCCCATTGTTGTTAAATGGCGTTCCCTTCAGCTAAGTCAGATAGTTTAACTACTTAGGTCATATTGTATTATGAAGCAGATATTGACAGGGAGCGCAGAGTGTTGACGGTAAGAGTTAATATAATGCCCAGAAGATTATTTTCTTGCTCGACTGAAGATATAATATTATCATTTAAAGCTTACTGCCAGTCATTTTACGATGGCAGCTTGTGGGCGGCATTCACTTAAAATCCTCTCGACGCTCCGCGTTTCCAATATAATACTGCTTTCAGACTGCTGATGGGACTCCCGCGATTCTGCAGCACGTCTTCCATGTTTGTTGAAGTACGCACTCATGGCTTCGTAACTATTATGCGTAAAAAGGTCGCTTCTTTGGTATACAGAAAACGTGCAAGTAACAACAGCACTCCGAATTCCTGAACTGACAAGTATCCAACTGATTGATCAAGTATAGTTGCCCCATTTTGCAACATCACATTAGAATACTGTTAAATTATAATGCTTGAATGTGATTATGATTAAATTAGTAATGTTTTACCTTTTGGTAACAATTCAATGAAATTGAAATACTATGTAATTTTGGTAAACTTAGAATTGTTAGGCAAGACCCATCCCAACGGATCACGCAAATCTGATCACGTGAAATTGACCCGTTGGATCACGAACTTGAAAAATTTAATTTGTGTCTTATCTGATCTTGACACAGGTTTCGTGTTCTGGTCTAAGACGACTTGATCAGATTCACGTGATCCCTTGGGATGTGCCCGAATTGTTGACATGTTGTTAATTTATTCCAATTCTAGTATAAGTTGGTAAGTACCTAATTAGTTTTAGGTTATGGATCTTAGTGTCTAATAAATAAATAATTTTGATTTTTTTAAGTGTCAAGCGAAAAAATACAAAGCACTTTTCAACGAGATCAGGCTTAATGGATGTTTTTTAAATTACTTTAATACCATAAATATACATCATTTTTCTTATACATACTATCAATAACTTGTAATGAACTTGTAAAAATAGAGTCTTGAGTTTCATGTCATTAAAACTTGAGAAACGAAAAAAAATTGAAGACATGTTAAAATAGAGTACAATAAGGTACATTATAGGTCGTAGGGAGCGGTCATGATCCTCTCCGGTCTAGGGTAACTTGTTTTTTTTTTTAATAAAAATAGAAAGTACCCAATTTTATTGATGATAGTGTCAAGATTTTAATTCATGTCATTTATTTAGTCTAATGTCAATTGTAAAATCTAATGTCATATTAATAAATAATAATTGTGTATAAAATTCATCTGCTTTAAAAGACCTTACGAAGAAGGTTTCTCTCGGTATTTTTATGCCTAGGGCAGATTAGTATTTCTATAAAAATATTGTTAAAAAAATTGCATGCTGCAAGTAGATATTTCTAGGGAAGTTTACGTGAATTGGTTTACTTGATAAGTTTATCGGATTCTTTCTTCGATGGTAGAGCCCTGCCTTTACTGTAGAAGATGTCCAGAAACAGTCCTGAAAAAAACACACACACTTTCATTACGTCATCAGATTACATTTAAAAAAAACTATTGTAGGTTACCTACTCTTGCGTTTCCCAGAAACGAAGATGATAAAACTATGTTCTATTAGCTAAATCGTACGAACAAGCCGTGCCCAGGCATCAAATTTAATGGGACACCAAACTTATGCCAAATCTGGTTAAATTGAACCATATCAGCAGGAGTTGTTGTTGTCATAAAAATCTAGAAAAAATCAAATTGAACTGTGACTATCATAACAATAACACTAGAAATAAGGACAGGATATCTTAACCAAATATAAGACTGACTAAGTCAAATAAGTCTTCTTTAGGTAACTGCGTTCGTTTTTATAATAAAATCCCGAAACGAAGACAAAGATGTCTTCCACTTCCGCCAAGTAGCCACTAGTACATAGATATAATATGATATAAACTAGTTGTAAGCCAAAATTTGTAAGACAGTTATTTATTTGCTGTTCTTGCTTCTTCTTCTGAGTAATGGCTCTTTTTCCGAACAAGGAGGTCGAGTGTATTATAAAACTTTGACGTGCATAAGCGTATCCTTGATAGCCAATTAAATAAAAACATTTTTACTTTGACTTTTGTTAACATAACCAATACTATCACTAGGGGAAGAAGCTTCGTGATCCGTGACTAAGGTCAAGTTCTACCTCGCTGTAGTAAAATCGGATATCCAAGGCTGGCATTGCTTAAAATTAGGTTGTAGTCAAACACAGAGTTTAATTTCCTCTCCGTGACTGCCAGCGTATGGTGGTTGAGGTCAGCCTTCTTACTTTTGTAGTCAAATACCCTTGACAAGTTTTTTGGACACATTGAGAGAGTGAAAGAGAGAAGAAAGACGGAACAGTTTTACAAGGCGAGTTTGAATGGAAGTCGGTGAGGATTTCCTTTTTTTTTTTGTTTAGAAGGACGTAATTGCCCTCGTACTTCCCTTCCGCCACAGGGATCACGGAAGGGGGTATGTGGGAAACGAACCCACTAAAATCCTCTCCCGTGACCAGCCCTCCGCCGAGGATCTCGCTGCGGCGGTACGCTTGCGTGAGCCCTTGCGCCTGTGGAGAGGCAACCGTGCTGACCAAGGTCACATCCCAGACGTATGGAGCGAAGAAGAGCGGGATATCCCAGTAGAAGCAGAAGTACCCGCTTGAGGAACAATTTAACCATTCACTATTTCTCATGATATTTTTTCTTTTTTTGAAAAGAGGGGGGAGGTCTTCTTGTGGTGGTCTAACGCCCGAATGACCACGCTGGCATTGCGACCGGTGCTCAGGAACGTTTGAAACGTTTTAAGGGCGACGCTCTCAAATTTCTATACAAAAGTGCTTGTCAAATTTCTTGGAAACCATTTGTCAGATTATGATGAAATTTGGCATATACAATTAAATGAACTATTTCTCAATCCCCATGTTCTTAGTTATTATTTAAAAAAAACGTTCTCAAGAGAAAATAGAGCAATGATAAATATGTATCCGTATTTGTAAGGGGTCACTTTTGACTGATTTATTTAATAGATATACAAAGCAAATCAAAAATCCCTTACATATCATCCCTTTACATAGGAAGTTTGCCTACATCACTAGCTTTTTAATTAATCCTTATTAAAAGGGAAATTTTTAGTTATTTAAGAATGATAAGAGAAGTGAAAAAGTCTTTTAAAAAAAATTATTAAGAAAGATTGAAATTGCACTTTGTTACTCTGTCGATAACTTTAGAGGCTCGTCAGTATCTTTACTTGCTCTCTTCGCTCGTCGTCTTCTTTTACACGAAATGGCAATAGAAAATCTATAGCCAATGCGAAGTAAGTCTAAAGTCGCCTGACCCTTAAAAAAGAGAACGTCAAAGGTACTCGTAACTGGCGTATTTAAAAAGACTTCCAAGCAGAAGAAGCGAGAGACGTGTGCCAAGATCGTAGCAAGTGGAGAGAAGTGATCTCTGCCCTATCCAAGGGCAGGAGGAGTGAATGTGAGGTATATACATAATGTCAAATACCCTATGAATAAAAAAATAGCGTACCTGAGAAGACAAGAGTAGCTCCGAACCACTGGCGCATTATCAGTACGTTGCCGAATATGATAACAGAGGCCAGAACCGTGAAGAACTTCCGCGTGGTGGTCACTACTGAGCACGGCAACGGCCCGAATTCAGACACCTGCAATATTAAACAATAACTAATTACTTAAGGGTATAATGCAGCGTCTTATTTTCATACAACTTCAGCTGACCAGACATGGTCATCTTTTTTGTTATTACACCAGTCACACTTGAGTTGTCCTACTAATCCTACTAATATTATAAACGCGAAAGTTTGTAAGAATGGATGGATGGATGTTTGTTACTCTTTCACGCCAGAACGGCTGAACAGATCTGGATGAAATTTGGCAAAGAAATAGAATAGTCTAGAATGGCACATAGTATACTTTTTAACCGCTGGTGAAACCGCGGGTCGCTTGTATTCTATAAAATAATCCGTGGTGATGTTAACAAAAATCGCATTAGGTACCAATCACAGTTTGTTCAGTAGTTACCGCGCTCGGAGGTAGCTACGCGACCTATTGTTATAAATTACAATCTAACACAAAAGGTATGAGGTTTCTTCTAGATCAGCATGTTCCACCGTAGGTCGCAGTACTTATCATCAGGCGAGATGGCGGTAAAACGCCAGCCAGCCAGTTAAATAAAAAAATAATTCTTTGTGCAATAAATTGGCTAAAGCCTTTGGTTTACACTTTGATTAGTGTGAGTGCAGGTATGTAGTGCGAGTAGTGTCCAATTCACTGCGAGTGCAGGTGATTAGTGCGAACGTAGGTGTGTAGTGCGAGTGGTGTCCAATTCACTGCGAGTGCAGGTGATTAGTGCGAGTGTAGGTGTGTAGTGCGAGTATTGTCCAATTCACTGCGAGTGCAGGTGATTAGTGCGAGTGTAGGTGTGTAGTGCGAGTAGTGTCCAATTCACTGCGAGTGCAGGTGATTAGTGCGAGTGTAGGTGTGTAGTGCGAGTAGTGTCCAATTCACTGCGAGTGCAGGTGATTAGTGCCACCAAGAAGAGTATGGGTTCGAAAATGGATTAATAGAAGACCCGTTCATGGCGCAAGCTACTAACTTTTTACGGAATTGGCTGTTGAAGATACGCCAGAATATTACTGTGCTCTCAGGATGACCGAAGAGTTGTTTAATATACTATTAAACCTTGTTGCTCCCGTCATACAGAAAAGCGATACATTTATGACACATGCTTTGCCGGCGAAAGTGATATTGCACGCTATTTAGTGCAAGACGTGTTTAGTTGCAGGCACGCTGCGAGTGAGGGGGAAGGGAGGGCGCGCGGGACGTGGCTACTCGCAGTCCACTCGCAAAAAAATAGCCGTCAATTGCCGTGTCCGCTGCATGCCCCTTCACCCGAGCGCCGTCATCCCGTCCACCGAAATATCGCTTAGTTCGGCGCTACCGCTAGAACTCGGCCCGAGAGTGACACGTAAACGTGTCCATCTACGCCGGCGCCGTGACGTCGTTGTCACTAACGTTTTTGTTTCAGTAGATAATAATGATTTTGTTGAAATTCAAATTATATTAGGTACTATTAGGTAAGGTACCTTGACAATATCGTAACTTCCAGTATGACGGCTGATGAAGATTTAGAACAGCAACGGTCTCTGTGCATGATTGGCAACATGGTGGCTAGAAAATTCTTTGCTACCGCGCCAGACATCAAAATCACGGTATTTAAGTCCTTCTGTCTGACTTTCTACACCTGTCAGGTCTAGACCAAATATAACTTGAGGGCGCAAAATGCCATTAAAGTAGCCTACAATACAACTAAGTAATCATTACAACTAAGAAATACTTGATTTAATAGACACTGGCAAATGCACATGACATGCGGCGCAAAAAAAAGAGAGAGAAAAACAGCGGTTTTGTTTTCTATGCATGTTTTGTTCATGCAGCTGCCTTGTTTTTTTGTGGTGCCTACTGGCCAGTTCGATTTTCGGATAACTCTTTTGACAATGTCCCTTTGCTAAGTTTTAAAAGTAAATTTTAACCTCTTTGCTCGGAAACTCCCTTGCGAGTTTCATACAACTTTATCTCCCTTTAGGCTATGCCTTGCTTTACTTTAGTAAGTGGTCATTGTCGAACCACCACCTGTCACCACCTGCTCATGCTCAATCACAATTACTCAATTTTACATTATGTAATTGGTTGTCGAGTTTGATGTATAACATATTTTTTCAGTTCCTTTTCATTGCCTCGCAGAAGGTGAAAAGTCAAGTATTCACGTCTGGGATAAAACAGTGTCTTTACGCTCAGAGTTCAATAAGCCGCCCTTGACGTAAGACACTGCTTAACTTCCTCGGTGCATTATCAAATATTTAAGTCGAATCGAATCGAACTCTTCTAAATATCGTCTGGCGAATTGTGTCTGTTACTCACATCTGCCAACCCCCTCAAGGGAATATATTTTTAAGGTATGTTTTTCTACGATAGTGTGGTAAATAAAAAGTATTTACCATATAAAATATGAAGAGTTGTCCCAGCGCTCCCGTCAAGGCCAGGGCAGTGAGGTAAATGAGGACTTCAGGGTACAGCGACACGAAGTGAAGGAACCTCATTCCTTCTCCACTGACCAGCACGCCTAAAGATGCTATTATAGACGACCTGAAATCAAAAGGATACACTAATTTTAACTGACTTCTAAAAAACTAGACTTCTAAAGCGTAACATGAACAGATCAAAATGTAGTACAAAACTTAGCTTTTGTAACTTCATTGGTAGGCGCGGTTAGAATAATTTGAGATGGCTCATAATGGCCAACGAGATAAATAGAGCTTTATCTCAATTTCCATGAATGAATAGGCCACGGCCTGCGTTTTTGGTAACTTTGGAATGAACATAGATACATAATTCGTTGTATGTAGATCCTGTACAATAATTCTTATTTATAGGGGTTGGTCTTGTGACCACACATTAGTCATCCTACTCGCGCGCATGGCGTTAACAAATTGGCGCGAAAGAGAAAAAACAGTTGCAATTGCAATATATCATACACATTACATAATCAAGCACAAACACGATGGCCGCGACGCTCTGAAATTTCCATACAAACGAGCTTCTCAAATTTCTTGAAAACCATTTATCAGATTATGAAGAAATTTAGCAGGTACAATTAAATTAACAATACATCCGCCCCTATGTTCTTGTTTTTTTTTTTTAAAAACGTTCTCAAGCTAAAATAGAGCTATGAATAATTTCCGCATTTGTAAGGGGTCATTTTTGACTGATTTATTCAATAGATAGACAAAGCAAATCAAAAATCCCTTTACATAAGGAGGTTGTTTACATCATTAGCTTTTAAATGAATCCATAATACAAGGGACATTCTTAGTTATTTAAGAATGATTAGAGAAGTGCAAAAGTCATTAAAAAAACACTTTGTCACTCTGTAGGTAACTTTAAAGGCTCGTCAGTATCTTTACTTGCTCTCTTCGCTCGTCATCTTCTTCTAGACGAAATGGTTATGGAAAACATTAAGCCAATGCGAAGTTAGTCTAAAGTGGTCGCCGGACTCTTAAGGCTCAACGTTTCACTTATGGCGTTAACTTTAAATTTTAAACGATTTTTTCTGGCGCTAGACCGGGTACTAATAACTATGGTACTTACATGATAATGGAATAAGCGGTTATCGTTATTAGCGGTTATTTTTCTCGTTACTTTACAGACATATTTGACAAATATGTTCCTGATATTCAGTAAACTCTTCAATCGTCTAATCGTAATATCGGTTAAATGACTTTTTAGAACAGTCTGGTGCATTGTTGTTTACTATTCCAGCAAAATATCGTAAGGAATGATCTTCGATTGCTGGAAATTCCATTATGACTTAATTTAGTAACTCGGTCTAGCGACAACATAAAAAAAAATCTGTTTAAAATTTAAAATTTTCCTGCCATAATCGAACGTATTACCTTAAGAGTCCGTTTTGAAAATTTAAATTTTTGTTGCTACAGTTGCGAAAATACTGCGAAAATTAAATTTAAACAATAAACGAGTGCGCCACCTAGCTTATTGTCATACTGAACTTTGGGAATTGGGCAATTAGTAGGCAACGTAATACACTAGCAATACTTTCTATTAATTCTCATTGGCGACATAATTATAGTAAAATATGGATCAACTACACTATTTGCGGTGTAGCATGGTGCGCGTAACAGTTATAGTACTTATCAGTATCACATGACTAAGTAAGTTATATTATGCAATTAAATTTCGCGCGGTTGTAATTTATAAAAAAAAACACAGGATTATAAGCATAACAAATCTTCCGTTAAAAAAAAGAACTGATAATGAAATCTCCATTTGCATGGTTCAAGAAGAGTTACAGACAGACAGACAGACAGACAGACGCCGAAAGCGACTACTATGTTGAGAAGAATAAAGATAAAAGATTCTCAGAATCCTACTAATATTATAAACGTGAAAGTTTGTATGTATGGATGGATGGATGTTTGTTACTCTTTCACGCCAGAACGGCTGAACAGATCTGGATGAAATTTGGCACAGAGATAGATTATAGTCTAGAATAGCACATAGGATACTTTTTAACCGCGGGTGAAACCGCAGGACGCAGCTTGTACAAAATAATTTAGAAACAAAAAACGCATTGAAAAGTCAACCGATATTTTTTTAAGTCTTTATTTTTATAGCATTTGACCACTGTGGCGTGTTGGTGGTCACTTTGTTTACCTGTGCGAGTCACATATTATGCTAATTCTAGTCGTTTAACAACAAAAATTTAAAATCGATCGAGTAAACTTTCTTTCCTACAAAAAAACATCGACTATCCATCGTACCTATACATCACGCCACTAAACAAGCCAATAGCGTAAACGGTTCGTCTAATGTCACGCGTACCAACGTTACGACGCAAATAGTATAGGTAAATACACCATTTTGAGAATTGAACCAGCGATGCTATTCACAATCATTCGGAAACGTTTCCGATCGGATCCCAGAAATTTCAAACTCAACTGTTCGAATCTCAGTATAATTAAAAAAAAAATTGGAATAAGGAATCGAGTATTAATTCGATAGGAAGAATAAATCACGTTTAAAAACTTATGAATACAGACATAGATTCGCATAATTCGATTTTAAAATGTTTGGTATCCGATCGGAAACGTTTCCGAATGGTTGTGAAGCCAGCGGATTGCTCCACTTTACGCAGCGATTGATGCTGGGCAGTCCCGTGTGAGTGCGCCATTTTAAGCAGCATCTAACTTTGCGGAGGAAATTACAAGCCAATCAAATGAAGCGACTAATTAAAATTGTTCCCATTTCTGAAACAAGAAACGTGTTACTTGATCGAACTGCAAGTCTAAAACGGGCGCTTTGCGAATCGTAATGTGATCCTGTTGCTGTTCATTTTGCTTTTTGTCATTATTTATTACACTGGCCTACACTCATTTTGGTGCCTAAGATTTTAGACCTGATTTTAGGTATATTTTGTGAGCTGATACGATAAAACTAGTCACATTTTTCATGGCAGCTCTTGTTCATGACGAAGAAGGAGAGGAAGAAGGAAGAAAGTATGCAGAATATAAGCGAACTACCGTGTCATTAATCGGTTTCCGTTGATTTTTCATTATATACTCACCGCATATGTAACAAAACATATCAGGATCGTTAATGCAACTTCTTGAATTACTTGCCATCATACATTTATACGATTAATGTCATAAAAGTAGTTATAACATGGACTAATTTTGAATAAAACAGTAAAAAAAAATTGTAGATAAACCAGAGCTGTCAGCTGACATCTAGTAGCAGCAATGTAGTTCATACTACCTACTTTACCGACTACAGATGCGAACAGAGCTGCACCAAAACATTTTTTTTTTGTAGGCCAGTGTTATGAACAAAATAATGATTTGAATAGGGTATGGATTCATCAAATTAATTGACTATTTAACGAAGCCAATCTGACATTACTCAACGAATCGTTGTCAGATAATTGCTATTAACATGTAGCCATTTTGGATTCACAGTTAGATTGTCGTAGGACAGTGCCATTAGTTTAGTGTTCGTTAGATCATGTGTGTTTTATTCAATGTAATTTTCTCATGACTTTTAGATCGAGATACACAGTGCCCTAACTAATTTGGGACGCAACAGAATAGTGCCCCAGGGTACAATTCGCCAAGCATCTAAAGTAGGAATCAAACAAAAATTGTTTATTAATACCAACATTTTTTTTTACCTATATTTAGTTACCTTCGTTAAGCAGAATAATTTTATTGATACTAATATTATGAGCATGAAAGTAAGTTTCTTACTTTTAAATTTATGGAAAATGTTTCATGAAATTACTTTTGTAAATTAACGCCGGTGGACACGCAGGTACTGTATACAATCCCTAGGTAATGTATGTATTACCTAGGCAAAGTATGGACAGTCATATTCATAACATTTCTTACTTTGCCTGGGTGATCCAAGTATTCTAGACATTGCCTAGGTATGGTAAACAAGACCTGAATTATACAGATTGCCGGTAACATTTATAGGC
Source organism: Peribatodes rhomboidaria (assembly GCA_911728515.1). NCBI lineage: Eukaryota > Metazoa > Arthropoda > Insecta > Lepidoptera > Geometridae > Peribatodes > Peribatodes rhomboidaria. The sequence continues at coordinate 19,810,284 of OU452166.1, forward strand.
AAAGTATGTAATGGACAACAATATTCATGACATTTCGTTCATTGCCTGGATGCTCCAGCTATTCTATACATTGCCTAGGTATTGTATACAATACCTGAATTACACAGATTGTCGGTAACAAATACATCCATACACTCGAAAGACATAGCCCTCCTTTTTGCGCAGTCGGATAAAAAGATGACGACGAATTGAGAACCTCCTTCTTTTTCGAAGTCGGTTAAAAACGTAGTCCCGCGCACTGTTACGTTTGTAGTAGTTAATGTGAGGATAGCTTAATCGACGAGGAACGTACCAAAAGTTCGTGTTGAGCATCATCGAGTAGGCAGTTGGCGATGACTCCGTCTTTATACGCTCCTGAAACCATAATTATCATAGAATTAAAAGCAAGAACCGATTAAAATGTAATTTAAATTTCAAATTCAAATTAAATTTCTTTATTTCAGGCCTTTTTTTTGCATAAATATTGTAATTGTAATATTAAATAACATAAAATCAATAAAATTAAATTAAAATGAGATTTACACTATTAAATTGAAATTCTTTCGAAATTAAACAAAATTAATAAAAAAAAATGAATTGAGAGAATTAGAGACATGTCTCTCGCAACAGTGCCAGAGAAAAGGACAGTAAAGCCTGGGCGCAATCATCTTTGGGCTGATGTTGGAGCTGGCCCACACTCTGAGCACTAAGGACGCGGCTTGTGTGTTAATAAACGTTGTATACCGTTTCTTTTTTTTTTCTTTTTAAATCGGATGAAAAAACAAAACAAACAATTATTTACAACATTCATTAGTTAAAGGGTTTGAGTTTTGGCATAAATTGTTATTTTTTATGCAATATGTTTTTACTTTTTCTGTTTTTATGCAAACAAACGGGTGACCTGAGGAAAACTCAACTATGGATTTATATTGCTCGAAGAAGCATCCGCACTATCGGTTGTTTACCTTTAGTTTTATGATTTTTGTTTACGCTTTTTAAGAAGATGAGATTTTTAAGGATAACATGATTCGTGTTAAATCGTGTTGTATTTTAAACATGACAATACAAGAATTTAATATGATCAGAACTCGAGTTTAACTAGAAAGCAATAAAAACACCATTATCCTTCAAGTGCTTCATTTGAGTGTTTTTTATTACTTTCTAATTGTTTATGGTAGATAATTTTTTATTTAAGTGTATTATTATTTTGTCTACTATTAAAATAAATTTTATTGTTTTAATTTGTATTAAGTACAATTAAATTAGCTTGATTTATCAAATTGTATCAACTTTTACAATTTTAATTTCATTAAATTCGTTCCAAATTTTAAAAGTAGGTATAATTAATATTTAACTCAGGTTAGTTTTTAATAATAAAATCAATCTTATTGAAACTGTAGAGACATAGGATGAATGAGTTTGTGTCAGCATTTTTGTGTGCAAGCGAGAAGTATGCAAGGTTGATGCAACTGGCCTAGAGAGCGGTTGTCTGTGTATTAGATTGGGGCCAATTAGAAAGTAAAATAAATAGTATATTTTGGGAAACACCAGTTTTATTGAGATAGAGCCAGTAACTCCCGGTGTAGCAACCCTTCCACAATACCCCAAGCAACAATGAACAGATAGAACAGCAAATAACTTAACAGTGAACTTAACAAAACCCATATTACTTGGTATACTTAATACGAAGTTAGAGCAGAAATATACTAGAAATTTGCTAATGAAACAGTTTTGACAAACTGTCCAAACTTGTAATATACTACTACCTGTTATCTGCGACTTCGTTCGCGTTCATTCAGAAAATAGTATCCAAAAACCTTCTTCGTAATATACTGTAACTAATCATCAAATTTCATCAAGATCCATTTAGCTGTCTAGTCGTGAAAAGCCTAGAAACAGACCGACAGATAGAGCTGCTTTTGATTTTATGATATTAGAAAGGATGTATATTCACCTGAACAGCACCTAGAAGCCCGTCCATGGTCAAAGATAGAAGCACTAGCAGCTCCCCGAAGCCAAGCCCCGAGTTGTCATCACTCGTCTTTTTACCCTGGTCTTTGTACATGAACAGCACCACACCTAAGACAATCAGGAAAACAAACAGGTATTTCCTGAGGGGGTATGACTTTCGCCCTATCAAGACTCCGAGGATCAAGACAGGGATCGGCTTCGCAGCTTTGCCAACCACCTGAAACAGTTTGATGACATTTCAATTTTTATGACATTTTTTTAATTGTGTGTAACAGAACACTATTTACTTTTGGATAAAACTGTAGGGCCAAGTCATGAAACGCATTTATGTGTGGCACCAAAATGCATGCAAAAGATATGATAGGCTTCAATACCACAACATTCAATTTTGTGAATATGAACATGTTTTGAAATGGTGGCAATAGTCATCGAGTACCATCCCGCTTGCTCGTATGATGCAAGTATGTTGGGTAAGTGGGATGGCACACTACTATTTCTACCATGCTTACACAATTATGCCGGTCTAACCTGTCTTCTAGCTCTGTTTATTACTAGTGTCACCTAGAAGTGTCCCATGGAAACTGATAATTATTTCGAAATGACAGGTACCCTATGTCCTTTTCTGTCCCTGGCAATGTGTATACAAAATTTCATGATGATTGGTTAACGTTACATGGTATAGTTTAGGTGTGAAATCGTACATCGTACATCATTCAAACAAACATACTCACTATCACATTTTTAATTATTGTTAGTTAGGATTAGGATAGGTATACCTGTGTAGGATAGTTAATCCATTGTAGGGCTAAGTTGGAGGTCAGCATCCCTAAGAGATAAGTCAGGGCCGAGGAGAAATAATACACCCGCTTTGTGGTGTCTTTTTCATGTTTCCAAGATAGCTGAAAAAAGGAATGTTTTTTTTGTTATCGCACTATACTTACTTCCTTTAATTTTTTTTCCTATTTTATTTTTATTTTATTACTAACTACATATTAAATTTGTAAAGCATTTTCCTGCAAAAACTGTTTTGTTAGGTTTATAGTTTTGCTTCTACAGCAGCGATATCATTTAACCCTCACCTCTACTTATGTCTGGGTGTTCTTATCATAATTGTTTTTTGTCAGACAATAATGACCATTGATTTAGAAACCTGGGTAGTTTAATGGTTTAAATGAATTCATTGTCCAATTTTTTTCCAGTTAGAAGTAAATGATGCAGATTAATGACAATTTTAAATGTAATAGGCAACTAACTTGAACAACTTCATTCATTCATGTTACTTACTTATTATAAGATAAAAAAAATAGGTTGTGGTATTTATTTAATTGGTTATTAAGATTAAGCCTTTCAACACTAATCTACCAGATAAATTCTAGGTAAAATTATTTTAGTAATAGCAAGACCAGTGACAATAATGCTTTAAAGCCTGGCTATAACCAGACAGATCCAGCAAGCTGTTCTTACTTCCACTATTTTTTTACTACTTTAGTGTAAGTTTGCATAATTTCACAGATTTTTGAGGCGGCCCTATTGAAGCCTTAGGAACCCTTAATGAAGATATAGGTTTAAATAACTATGAGTTAATTAGCATGTATAAACTTACTTACCATCAAAATTTGGGCGAACACATAATTTACAATACATTGTACTAACACGAGAGAAAGAGTGCAAGTGAACTTATCGTTATCGCCGTACTTTCCTCTTGTTATTTTCTCTTGTAACATTCCAAAAATAAAATAGCAAACAAATATTCCCACCGCGTAAAAAATAAACCTAACTTCGCTCTTGTTTTTTGCCATTTTCATACAAGAAACTGAAAACTTTTCGTACAGGACTGAGAACGGTAGTTTGCAAGGACTTTATTCTAACCACGCGCGACAAATACTGTTCACTGGACACGTAATACATTTCATTTTATTTTGATAAACTCGTAAGTGTTTACCAGCAAATGCTTGGACAACACGTAATCAAGTACGTACTATGTACGTACAGTATAGTATTTGACAGCTGTCAACTCAACACCAATCAAATTGTCACTGTCATTTTGTTTCGTGGCTAACGTCATTACGGCCATCAGATGCTCGCTCGAGCTGGCAACGCGTAGACGGAGAAACCAATGGACGTAGTCACATTTCCATCTCTTTTACTCCGCAGCGAAACAGAAAAAATAGCATGCTTGAAAGAGAAAGATTTATGCTTTTTTTCTCTCTATCGCTGTAACCGGTTGACTCCAAGCAGTGTTGCCGTTTTGGCATTTTTAATGCTAAATTTGGAATATTTTTGAACCTGTTGGCATGAAAAAATGAGCTTTAGCATATTGCATGTTTTAGCATTTTACGAAATTTTTGTATCTTTCGAATTTTAAGTACTATTGATGTACTATTTACTCTGTGCAAAAGATTGATAAACCCATAGAAAATATTTTTAAAGTATTTAGTGGATATGGTAACTTTGTTATGAATTAGGGACTTTCCCGAATACCGATTCGGATCTTACAAGTGCAAGTTGGTACCGATGCTTGTATTGTGATAGCTTAAAAATAGACGTTTATGCTTAAGTCCTGTGTGTGTGCTTAAAAAGTAGTTTTTGATTGACTCTGGAGAGATAACATGCCTCCAAAATATTAACAACATTATCGAGAACATGAGCGAGTTTAAACACTGGCTAACACGAGCTAAAGAAGATTCGACCAAAGCTTACTATAAGTGCAACATTAAAGCCAAAGTATCCTGTTTAAAACAACACATCGTTACATCAAAACATGCGAAACATATTGATCCGATAAAGAGAAAAAAAAAAAGATTTTCCTAAGGTGCACGTTCAACCTGATACCCAAAGAGCAGAGTGTTCACTTGCATTATTTATAAGTGAACATGGGTTAAAGAGTCGATTGTGATGCCAATGACTATTGGTTTTGAAGTTGGCCCTTCAACATCACAAGCACAAGCTCACGACGATGATGATATTGATGATCTACAAATATTATTTGATTTATCTTCATGATTAAATATAAGTACCTACTTTAAAATTGCACTGCATTTTTAATTAATATCATTTTTTATTCATTTAAACAAGACTTGGCATTTGGCATTTTTTTTTAGCATATTAAAATGTGATCTAGCACATTTTTAGCATTATCACCGCCAAAGTCTAGCATTTTTTCCATTTACAAAACGGCAACACTGACTCCAAGCATTATTTGACAGCTTGGTGTCAAACATTACCGTGACTGAGAGATTATTGTGTTTTTTCGAAAATATATCATATAAAATCAAATCTAATTGTTATCATCGCATGGTGAAGTGTTTTGGATATCGTCAGGATGGTGCAGTGTTGTATTTTGGGTTGTCAGAATAGAACAGAACAAGGTTTAAGTGATGTTACATTTCACAGGTTGGTACTGGCCATTGCTCTAAACAATATGTCTTTTAAAATCAATACAAATATTAATTAAAGTGGATCGATGCAGGAACCACTTAGTTGGATGTAAAGGTTTACTGCAAAATGCCAAATCATGCAAAAGCAAAGAAAAACCTAACCTCCAAGACATTGAATTAGGGTTGCCATAATCTAGCTTTCAATTTTACCCTAGTTTTCTAACACCCGTTTGCACTGAACATAAGAATTGCTTAAACAGTCCTTGTTTAACTAGTTTAATCTACTCCTAGCGAAATATTCCCTTATAGGGCACATAAAGTTAAAAGTCCTAAGAAATGGCTCAAGGTTCATTCAAGATTTTTTTTTTGCTAGGAGTAAGTTAATGAAGCTAGTTAAGCAAGGACGTAGGCAGACGTGCCTAAATGTTTTTGGGTGACGTATTGGATTTGACAAATTTATTTTATCCGCCAAGATTGGACGCCACGTATTATCGGTTTTGTACAATAGCGTTTTTTTTAAAATGGAAAATGGTTTAATATTATAATTTTTTTGGTTGTTACTAATACAGAATACAGAATTTACCCTACATATTTTAATATTTCCTTACAGATTTCCATCGAGTGCTGAACTTGTAGAGATTTGGATACAAGCATGTGGTAGATTTGATTGGAGACCAACGCAAAATTCCAGGATTTGTTCCAACCATTTTAAGAGTAATTTATTTGTGAGGCGTGGAAATAAAAAGTTTTTGAAACCGGGTGCTCTACCAACTAATAATATTTACGTAAGTAGCTATGATCAACAAAAATAACAACTCATTTCAGTTTCAAGATACAGCTGACTAAAGATAGCAGGATAGATAAGATGAACGGGAGGTCAGATCAGCTTAGTAATAAACGAGTCCCGCTGACACACATTGGTAGTCAAAAAAGTGCTTGGTTACCATTTTTGTTAACTTATGTATATGTCGTATGGTTTTGTCATATTCAAAGTTCAAATAGGTTAGGTATTTGAGGGAGTAAATAATGCAGCATATTCTGTCTTGCCTTAACTTGCTAATTTCGTTTTACAGACTTCTGATCTTACTTCAAAACCAGGGCGTTCCGATTCAACTGGCCAATCGAAATTTTTTGAAAAGTCACCTGAAACGCCGGATTTAGAGAAGACAAGAAAACATAATATCGAAACCCCTGAAACATCAAACAAGAAGCCACTTGAGGAAAACAGACAAAAAAATTTACAAACGGTGCGTTTTTAAATTTTTGTACCAATTTACCTGATTATTATTTTGACTATCTATGTACGCTTATATGGATTTAGATTAGATAATTTGTTCATATAAATGTGTCATCATTTTTCTTCAAATTGTCATTATAATAAACCTATTATAATGACAATATGAAGAACCGATTAAGACATATGGATATGGACGTATGGATTAAGCAAAGCACCTTAACAATCTGAGGGCACAACAAAATAACAAAAGCACATTTTACCCGATTTCGCAAGAAGGAGGGTTATGTTTTTCGAGTGTATGTATGTATGTATGAGGTTTCTTTGGCCCGTCCTATAGCCTAAACTACTTGATGGATTTCGACATGTGAGTTTTGAGTTTTCGGTATGGTATGGTGTAGGTACATTATTTTGCAGACGGGTTTTGTTTTTATTGTAATAATAATGTCTATTTGCAGGCTTCCGATCTTTCATCAAAATCTGGAGTTTTCGAGTCAAGTAAAACTAAATCGGATATTTTTGAAAAAACAATTGAACTGCCTCTAAAAGACACATCAAGAAAACGCAAACTTGAAGAAATGGAAACACCACGCAAGAAAAAACTTCGAAAAATTGCTGCGAACAGACTTAAAAAGTTACGTGCGGTGCGACAAGCCAAACGACGGCTTTTAAAAAGGAATGCAGAATTAAATAACATTATATCAGAACTTAGAACAAAATCTCTGTTGTCTTACGAAGACGCCGAGTTTTTGAATTCTATAGACACTGTTAACCGCGACTTCCTAAAACGGTTCCTTGGTGTTGAATCCAAAAACACTCGTTATTCACCGTCATTACGAAAATTTGCTCTTTGCCTACATTTTTTAAGTCCACGAGCTTATTCTTACGTACGGGAGCAATTTAACACTTGTTTGCCTCATCCAAAAACGTTAACCAATTGGTACCGTTCCGTTGACGGAAGTCCAGGATTCACAAAAGAATCTTTGGAGGCGATCAAATTAAAAGCAAATGTAACAAAGAAGACAATTTATGTTGCCGTAAGTTTCGATGAAATGGCGATTAGGAAATGTGTTACGTTTTCTGAAGGTGAATTCTTTGGTACAGTAAACATTGGTTCAAGCACAAATAGTGACGATGTGCGTTTAGCGAAACAATCTTTAGTTTTTATGGCTACTGCCATAAACGATTCGTGGAAAATTCCAGTCGGATATTTTTTAATTGACAGTCTGTCTGGTGAACAAAAAGCGGAACTGATAAAAAGCTGCATCCAGTTACTAACACAATCTGGTATTGAGGTTGTAACAGTTACTTGCGATGGATGCCCTTCTAATTTCGCAATGGCTCGAATTTTAGGATGTAAAATAGATTCGAATAATCTACAAGATTTAAAAACCGATTTCAAAGTCGCCGTAGATGGAGATCAGAAAACAATTCTTTTCTATCCTGATCCTCCGCATATGCTAAAACTTCTGCGCAACATTTTGGGGGACAAAAGTGTGATTTTGAATGACGAGGGAGAAATAAAATGGGAATTTATCAAAAAATTACATAACCTACAAGATACAGAAGAATTGCACTTAGGCAATAAACTACGTAAAGCACACATTGATTTTTCTAAACAAATCATGAAGGTCAAGCTTGCGGCGCAAACCTTCAGTAGCTCAGTAGCTGACGCAATCGATTTTTGTAGATGTGAGCTTAAATTACCGGAATTTGAGAATTCTGCTTGCACAACAGATTTCGTTAGAAAAATTAATAACCTGTTCGACATTTTGAACAGCAGAAATATTAATGCATATGGCTTGAAAAAACCATTAAATAAAAAAAATTTCGAAGAAATAAGTTCGGTTTTAAATGATTTGTTAAATTATTTAAATAATTTGAAATTCCTAGACGGCCAAAAAATCAATAAATCGAATAGAAAGGCTTCAATAATAGGTTTCAGTTGCAATATTCAGAGTCTTTTATTTCTGTATGAACGGTTAATTGCAACAGGTTATTTAATTTTTTTGCCTTCATACAAACTATGTCAAGATCATCTGGAATCTTTTTTTAGCGCCATTCGAGCAAAGGGAGGCTTCAATAATAATCCGTCTCCCGTGCAGTTTAAGGCAGCATACAAAAGACTAGTCGTTCATGGTGAGCTTAAACATGTTGCTACTGGAAACTGCACTATATTAGAAAATATAGATATATTAACATATACACACTCAAGATATGAAAAAAAAATCAACTCCAGTCTTTCCGTGCTAAGAGATCCTATTGTAATGGAAGAATCTGAGAGCCACGAATTAAACTTGTATAATGTATCTTATGATCATGATTATCTTCCTGATCCTGGCAATGTCACAGAATACTCTGAAGAAGTAATTGCTTACATAGCAGGGTTTGTAGTTACAAAAATATCAAAGACCATAAGATGTGGCAATTGCCTGCAAAGCGCGATTGACGCTTCTAAATCAATAATGATGAAGATGTTGTCGATATTTGCTTGCTAACTGAAAAAGTTCTTAAAAGAAACGTAACCAACTTAATTACACGAAAGAATGCGAGACAATATTTATTACACGAAAGTTTTAAAATATGTAGCCATAAACATTTCTTTCAATGCCATGGCGATATATTCGATTGTTCACCTTTAGATAACCACGAACTTCTGCTCACAAAAGCCATTATATGGGAGTATTTAAAGGTGAGACTACATTACTTAGCTAAGCGTGCATCTGAACCAAACGAAAGAGTAAGAAATGTATACAGTAAGCTGATTTTGTTTAAAAATGAATAAAATATAGAAAAATAATCTGATAGTCCGGTCAATTTAGACCAAAAAATGAGAGTGAAGTTACATAAAGTCCCAACAAGCTGAATTTTTGTGAAGTTGTTCAAAACATAATTACAAACAATGTCTAGAAGTTCTCCATAATTCCCCTGAATAAGACGAATAAACTTCAACACTTTTTTTTCATTTACATCGCTTTTATCTTTCCCAATCTTTGAAAATTTCCGTTATTTTGCAATAGTTTTACATTAAACAGGATCACAACTGACCCGTGGAGTAGGCCTACTGGGGAAACCACGTTAACAAAAACGCGCTAAGTACACTACCTCATAGGTGGCGTGGAAACGTGTGCATATTATGACGATAACAACTTTTATAACTTTTAGAATCGTTATATCTCAGAAACGGTGGCACGTAAGAAAAAAAGTATTGATACTTTTTTTATAGATAATTTTATGATCTACAATTTTTGTCTGAGGTACTTTTATGATAAAACTTACCGTTTTGCTGAAAATCGCGAAAAACTCATTTTTTTGACCTTTGACCTTGAATTAAATTTTTTCCTTACAGGGGAATGATGGGGAACTTCTAGACATTGTTTGTAATTATGTTTTGAACAACTACACAGAAATTCAGCTTGTTGGGACTTTATGTAACTTCGAATGTCTAAATTGACCGGACTACGAAGTCTTTACTATTTTATTTACTGTTAAAAAATCTACCCTAACTTCTATGGAACCATCCTTAAGTGGCAACACTGTTAGAAAATATCGCTATCTCATGTCCGGTTACACAGTACTTGAGTCCATTGGTTTCTCCGTCTACGTGGCAACGGGATGCCGCAGCTTCCCCTTTTTTAATTTTAAAACTGCCGCTGGAGGACCATTCTAATTAGCCGAAATTCAATCTCATCACTAAATAAAACATGGTTTCGAGATGTCTCATTCGACTAGTAGCTAGCACTAGTACGAGATAATCTCGATGGCTAGGATGCTAGATGACTCGAGTAGTCGGAGGCATTCAAGATGCAAGTGAGATAGTGGACCGCGACTCATATTTTATGTCATTTCGGTCCCGTAATCGTATTTTATCTAAAATACTGGCAACTCAGGATTTTAACAGTTTTTTTAGGAGTTTTGGCGGGAACCGAAAAGATGGTGTCGTGTTTTTGTATTATTTTCTAAAACTTGTGATTCTTCGAGTGTTAAAGTGTAATAATGGTGGATTATTAACGTTTACCGGTTCGTCAACGTGCACGAGTGTGGGCAAATGATACAAACATCGCGAAACGCGATTTTTCGTGTTCTCTACAAAACTTCACTTAAAGTTTCAGTAAAGTATCCATAACTTTACTGGAATGGGGAAAGGGGAGGGATTCATCGTCTTCATCATCACCTCATCATCATCATCCCATCATCATCATCCCATCATGTTACTGAAGAAAAAATTATTACTAAGAATCCGACTGAAGGACGAGTATCCATGGTCATGAAAAATTTAAAAAAAAAAAACAGTTTTTTTAAGTCAAAATGTATGCTTGTTAAACTGTCAATATCAGTAAGAAGTGAATAAACCTTATTTCTTGCCTCTCTTTTTTTTCAGCAACAACCAGAGTTAGCTTAAAATCCTCCACTACGAGGAACACGAGGGCCGCGACGTTCTCAAATTTCCATTCAAACGCGCTACTCAAATTTCTTGAATACCGTTTGTCAGATTATGATGAAATTTAGCATGTACAATTAAATTAACCATTTCTTCGCCCCTATGTTCTTGGTTTTTTTTTAAAACATTCTCAAGCGAAAATAGAGCTATGAAAAATATCAGCATTTTAAGGGGTCGCTTTTGACTGATTTATTAAATAGGTAGACAAAGCAAATCAAAAATTCCATTACATAGGGAGGTTGTCTACATCATTAGCTGTTAAATGAATCAATAATACAAGGGAAATTCTTAGTTACTTAAGAATGATTACAGTAGTGCATAAGTCATAAAAAAAATTGAAATTGCACTTTGTCACTCTGTAGGTAAGTTTAGAGGCTCGTCAGTATCATTACTCGCTCTCTTCACTCGTCTTCTTCTTCTAGACGAAATGGCGATAGAATACCTTAAGCCAATGCGAAGTTAGTCTAGGTCGCCTAGGTCGAAATTAGTTAGGTCGCCGGACTCTTAAGAACGCCGCGTGAGATGAGATGAGATTTTATCTTGGGGCCCTATTCGGAGATTTTTTCATCTCACCTTTTTTCGTCCTTGTTGCTTTCGTTTGAAACGTCGTAGGTGTGAGAGTGACCAAGATAAAATTCATCTCATCTCACGCTCTGGAATAGCCCCCCTGGTCACTTTCACACCTATGAGGTTTCTAACGAGAGCAACGAGGACGAAAAAAGGTGAGATGAAAATCTCAAATCTCAGAATAGGGCCAATGAGAATAAGACATTTTTTTCGAGATGAGATAAAATCTTGACTAGTAAGAAAAACCCTTGGCATTGGCACTCAACCACTCTACAACTACCACAACAACAAGTTATCTAAAGAGAAGTTGATGAAATGCCACCGCTCCGTCTGTGTCTTTTTAGATATTATTGAGATTAAGCTTTTGTTGGGTATGGCACGAAGGGCTCCTGCACAAGATGATTCAGACAACAATGCCGTCGGCATTTATCACGATAGTGGTGTTCTTAGTAGTTTAAGAACCAAATTGAGCGTGTATAAAACTTACATCCGCTTACGGCTAACATATGCAGCGGACGCATGGTACGCATGGTACACCCTTTGCTCCTCGACAAACAAGCAAAGATTGCAGACTGTGCAGAACGTCGCCCTGAGAATGTATGTGCACAGAAACGACGTGATTTCTCGCGACTAGGGATTGCAATCCGGAAAAACCAGATTCGGAATCATGCGGATCCGGCATCATTTTACCCGCGCCGGAAACGGCACCTAAATACTGGATCCGGTGTTGGAAATTTATGACAAAATAATGGCACTGCTTGATTCTATTTTAAAATACGTTACGCGTTGTTCTTGCATCATAGTTTTCTGACGCTAAGTCGCCTTGCGCCGCATTAGAAGTTACGATCCTTTTTCAAAATCAAAACTGATTTGTAAAATAATTATTAAGTACTTACATATGTAATAATAATTCAAAGTAGATATGTAATTTGATTAGAGTTAAAATATAATTTTAACTCTAATCAAATTAAAATACAAGCTCTTTTTGTAATAAATGTGCCTTGTGCCATTCACTAGATAGATTAATCAAATCGTGACGTCTATCATAAATATGAGATTTGAGTATTAGCATTTTCAAACGCTTTCATTTTTAAATATTTTCTAACAACTGATTTAAGTTTAAGCCGCATGCACCTTTAAAAGTAGTTCATATCAATTCTTATGTGTTAAGAAGTTTAATTATGTAAAAAATTGTAATATTTTGTTCAATGTTGACGTGTTTTTATAAATCATTATTATGGGAGTGTATACTCACACAAAACCCCTACAGGGTATGAAAAAAGGTACACGGACTTCTAATAAAATAAATAGTTATTACGATGAAACGAATGAATATCGAGAAACGTGCGAAGAAGCTCATTGGCAACGACTCCCTTGTCCAGGCCAAACTCCAAAGTTTGGATCATCGGCGCAAGGTTGCTAGTCTATCGGTTTTTTATCGGATACATTTCGGGGAGTGTGCATCTGGTTTGCATGATCTTATTCTCCCTAGCCCATTCTTCTATAAAACATCCAAGAGTACAAAAAAGCGGCATTGTTTTATGGTTGACATACCTACAACACGCACGAAACGCTTTGGTTCCTCATTTCTTATACGGACCGCTAGAGTGTGGAATACTCTGCCAGACTGTGTGTTCCCTGACACTTATAATCTGGGTGTCTTCAAGTCTCGAGTGATGTGAGTCTCGATGAGATCGTTCTTTCCCTTGCTGACTCCAGACACCGCCACATAGCAGCACGCGAACGCGAGCGAACTAGACACGCTCTGGAGCTGTTGGCAGCGGAACGAGAACACGCCAAAAAAGCTCAAAATCAACAACAAAATCTACACAGGGAGGTAGCTCTAGCCAGAGAAGAAATGGCCGAAATGAGGAAGGAGACGCAGGCCATAAGAGACTGGCAGAGCTTCGAGACGAGGGAGCCACATCTCCAAATCAAGGCAACAGCAGAAGCGGTGAAGGCTCTCAGTGGCCAGATAAAGGACGCTCCACGAAACATCGATCTGGAGCCCCTGAGGAGAGACTACATCAGTTTAAAAACTGGAGTAGAAGCACTTCAGAGGCAAATAGACGAGCTTCGCAGGGAATCACGTTCCGACAAAGAAACGACAGCTGAGATCCTTCAACGGAATACAGAAGCCATGGCAAACCTCCTCTCGACCCCTCCCCCTCCTCCTCCCCAGTATCCGGACTTCAACGAACTTGAAAAAACATTAAAAGAGCACATTCGGAAAAGTGAAACCACCCCTCCACAACCAACACCAGTACAAATTAATATAGAGGAGCACGTGTTGCCAATAACAGAGCGCCTTGAAGCCGTATCATCAGAGCTGAGAACGATGCGGCAGAAACAAATGAACCAGCCCCCACCAGCCCTCAGCATCGGAGCAGAGCTATCGCAGGCTGAACTGGGTAAACCACTAACTTATGCCAAGGTAGCCGCTAAACCGCCCGCCATGAAACCAAATCACACCCTGATAGTGACGACCTCAAAAACAACAGATTCCACCACCGCCGAGAACCTCATTGACAGGATAAGAGTGGCGCTAGACACAAAGACGACCGGAGCAAAGGTTGATCGAGTACGCAAAGCCAGAAACAGAAAAGTTATACTGAGCTGCGGTACGGAGGAAGACCTAAACCTGGTGCGTACTCGCGTTCAGCAAGACCTATCTCTAAAAGTGGAGACTGCGAAAGCGGGAAACCCTCTTATCATAATTAGAGACGTCCTGTCCTACCACAAGGACTCTGAGATAGTGGAGAACCTCCTGGCGCAAAACAAACACCTGCTACAGGAAGTCGATTTGAAGGAAAGCACAGTCAGGGTGAGGTACAGGAAGAAGGCGCGCAATCCTCACGAGTGTCATCCAGTGCTGGAGGTCTCGGCACGCATTCACAAGTCACTAATAGACGCAGGCAAGGTGTACATTGGACTCCAGAGGAGGCCAGTGTCCGATCACTCACCCCTGGTGCAATGCACCAAATGCCTAGGTTTCGGTCACACAAAAGTGATTTGTCGGGAGAGGGAAGAACTATGCAGTCACTGCGGAAGAACCCACTCCTGGACTCAATGCAAGGCCAGAAAAGAAGACCTACCGCCGAGGTGCAGGAATTGCGTGGCCGCTCATCCTAACAGCTCGAGTAGGGAACTCGCTCACAACGCGTTTAGTAGTGAGTGTCCCGAAAGGGTGAAATGGGATGGCATAGCGCGGTCCCGGATTTCATATTGCTGAGGGCACCTTAGAGGTACAAGGCTCAGTCCCCCAACGAGTAGTAGGAGATGCAGGTTTGAAGTTCATCCAAGCAAACCTACATCGCTCGCAGACTGCAACAGCAGAGCTCCTGAAGGTCGCGAAAGAAAGGGGAGTTTCGGTCGCCCTAGTCCAAGAGCCTTACGTAGGCAACAAAGGCGTCATGAAACAGTATCCTGGAACCCGCATCATTCAGTGTAGCCTGAACAGGCAGAAACCAGTCAAGGCAGCTGTAATCGTCTTCGGTGACAACCTGGAGATCATCCACGACCCTCAACTTGTTACCGAGACCGAAGTGGCTGTCCTGCTGGCCAACAAAGGCCTGAAGCTGGGAGTGATCTCCATCTACCTGGAAGGGGACCAACAAGTAGAACCATACCTCAACAGGATCAAGGCGTTTAGCGAAAAATTAGCGACTAACGACCAAATAGTTGCTGGCGACGTTAATGCCTGGTCCCAGTGGTGGGGAAGCAAGTTAGAAAATAGTAGAGGAGAAGCCGTTCACTCTTTCTTCGACGAGATGGGCTTACACATTCTCAACACCGGTGATATGCCAACCTTCGAAGCCGTCAGAAGAGGCAAGCTATGCACGAGCGTAGTAGACGTAACCACGTGCAGCACGCCGCTTCTGGGGAAGATAGAAGGCTGGCAGGTTGACAGGAATTTGACAACGTCAGACCACAATGCAATAACCTTCACCCTGCGTCTAGTAAAGGCCCTCGAACATCTGAGGCCAATCACGACACGAAGGTACAACACCAAAAAGGCAAAGTGGTCAGACTTCATGTCACGCCTGCAAACCTCCCTTAAGGATAAAAACATATCACCGGAGTCGATAAGGGAAAGTGAAAGCCCGGAGGAACTAGAATCAATAATCATGAGCTATACTGAGTGTATCCACGAAGCCTGCGCACACGCCATACCGTTAGCAGGCCAGCGTAAAGGATATCCGACTCCCCCGTGGTATACAAAAACGCTTAATGATTTGAAGAAAGAAGTTCTCAGAAGAAAGAGAAGGATAAGGAATGCTGCCCCCGACAGAGTCCAGATTGTAGTCGAACAATATCAAATTGTCAGGCAAGACTACAAGGAAAAAGTCGAAAAAGCTAAAGTGGAAGGCTGGAGGGAGTTCTGTACGAATCAGAAGAAAGAGAGCATGTGGGACAAGATCTACAGAGTGATCAGGAAAACTTCGCCCAAACAAGAGGACCTACTCCTACGCGATACTGAAGGCAACACTCTGTCCCCACAGCACTCCGCAGAACTACTAGCCAGTACTTTCTATCCCGACGACTCTGTAAACACAGATCTACCGTGCCATACAGAACTTCGGGAACGAACAGGAGAAACACCGACGGATTTACCGGAAGATGATCCACCATTCACGTCAGCAGAACTGGACTCAGTGATACAAACACTGAACCCGAAAAAAGCCCCCGGCACAGACGGGCTAACTGCTGACATTTGCGCCGCAGCCATACGATGCGAAAAGGAAACCTTTCTTGCGATAGCAAACAAATGTTTGTCGTTGAGATACTTCCCCAAGCAATGGAAAGTGGCACATGTGATCATTCTACGCAAACCCGGAAAGGAAGATTACACACACCCGAAATCTTACCGTCCTATAGGTCTCCTGTCCGTCCCCGGAAAAATCGTCGAAAAGCTTTTGGTAGCCCGACTCCAATGGCATCTCCTCCCAACGATCAGTCAGAAGCAGTACGGATTCATGCCCCAACGAGGAACCGAGGACGCCTTATATGACCTGGTAGAGCATATAAAAAACGGAGTAAACAGTAAAAACATCGTACTCCTAGTCTCCCTGGACATAGAAGGCGCCTTCGACAATGCATGGTGGCCCGCCCTTAAAAACCAGTTAGCGAAGAAGAGGTGCCCAACAAACCTCTACGAGATGGTGAACTCGTACCTCCAAGACCCAAAAATCAAGGTCAATTATGCCAGAGCAGCAAGCGAAAGGGAAACTACCAAGGGATGTGTCCAAGGCTCTATCGGAGGACCTACCTTCTGGAACGTAATCCTGGACTCGCTGCTGCGACTGCTAGAGGCAGAGGGAGTTTACTGTCAAGCCTTCGCAGACGATGTCGTTCTAGTGTTCACAAATCAGTCATCAATAGTTATCGAACAGCAGGCCAATCAAACGTTGGACATGATCGTGGAGTGGGGGAAACGTAATAAGCTCAACTTTGCAGCGCATAAAACCAATGCAATGCTCTTTACTAACAAGTTGAAGTACCATCCCCCAAATCTGGTCATGTCAGGCGTTCAGCTTAGTCTTGTTAAAGAAGTCAAGTTACTTGGCCTGCTGATCGATCGAAGGCTCAATTTCAAAGCACATGTAAACGCTCAGTGTAAAAAGGTGGCGAACATATACAAACAGCTAGCGTGTGCGGCGAAAGTGACCTGGGGACTGAACAGTGAGATCACGAGAACCATTTACATCGCAGTGGTGGAACCAATCATCATGTACGCCTCGAACGTATGGGCGCAGGCGGTAGACCTCGAGGAAAACAAGTCTCACTTGAACGCACTCCAAAGAGGTTTTGCCCAGAAAATCTGCAAATCATACCGCACTGTTTCTCTGAAGTCAGCACTTGCCATCTCAGGACTACTTCCTCTCGACCTGAGAATACAAGAAGCGGCTAACCTGTACAGAGCGAAGAAAAACTTCTCTCAAGAATACCTCCCGCCGGAAACGGAGCTCGAACAAAAAGTCAGTTACTTGGACCAGCCGCATCCGTCCACCCAGACATCCGTGCAGTTCGAGCTCCTAGAGAACATCTCCAACCAGCTAGAAGGACCCCAAATCTATACAGATGGCAGTAAGATAAAGGGTCAAGTCGGGGCAGCCCTAACCTGGTGGGAAAACGGCCGAGAAGTTAAATATTCGACATTCAAGCTACTCCCCCAATGCACTGTCTTCCAATCGGAACTTTATGCTCTTTACCGGGCGACCGAACTGGTGGCAACAGGCGAGAGTTCTGAAGTTAACGTTTTGAGCGACTCACGATCCTCACTCGAACTGCTTCAGAACCCTAAAACAAACCACCCCTTGGTAAAACGTATAAAGGAAAACATTGGGAAGATAGTTGCAAAAGGGGTATCTCTTCGTCTCTTCTGGCTGAGAGCGCACGTGGGCACCGCTGGTAACGAAAGAGCTGATGAGCTCGCTAAAGCAGCGGCACTCACCGGCACTTCAAGAGACTACGGAGAGATTCCTCTGTCCTACGTCAAAAAGAAAATCCGCGAAGAATCGGTACGGAAGTGGCAGGACCGATATGAAACCTCGGAAACAGGTAGAGTCACGCAAACGTTCTTCCCTGACATTGCAAACGCATATCGGGTGACGCGAGCCACAAGACTGACTCCCTTCCAGGTACAAGCGCTGACGGGACACGGAGGTATAGCTGAATATCTGCACAGGTTCAAGCTCAAAGACAGCCCTGGTTGCGAGTGCGACCCCTATGTGGCCGAGACGGTCTGGCACGTGATCATCGATTGCCCTAGATTCATGGCTGTACGACAGGATCTCGAAACATTAATAGATAGGAAGTTGGAGATCTCGGAACTCCATAATATCCTGGCAGATCCAGAATGCAGACCACACTTCTTGTCTTTTGTGGAGAGATCCTTCCGTATAGCAGCCAAAAGAAACTCAACACTCGATTCCAGCCGAACACTACCCCCCATCCAAACACTCCCCCCCATCCAAACACTCCCCCCCATCCGAACACTTCCCCCCATCACACTCACACAGTCTACCAGCGCAACACAAGCCACGATCTCCAACCGAGAAACTTCCTCAAAAAGCGTATCCATTCACGATCTTCTGGAAAACGCAGAAAGAGGAGACCCGGGAATACGGATTCGCGGTGTGGCACTTTTCATGGACAGCAATAGAGAAAGGCTCGGAATAAGCTTTTGCCTCGTCAGGAACCAGAAACGTGTTCGACTATCGCCCGGATTAGCATGTCTGCTCAACGGGAGCACCGCTAAAGTAACTATGAAGCGGAAATCCTACGAAGCTATGCCAGTGTGCATGGCAGACGGCTACCGATTCCGAATAGTGCGAACGAAAAACAAAACGATCGCACTGCTGGAATGGGCGGCACAGTCACCTTTCGCGCAAGCTAGCTCATTGCTTAATTATCTAAGCAAAAATGCTGACAGCACTCCCCGGGTAATAAGCGTGGACGCGATGATGGTCGAATATATGAAAGCGGAAGTCGTAGACCGGTTAGGTTGCACCAAGGCCTCTGAACACCATGAGGTTGTCGTGTACGAGGATAGAGGAGAAAACTTGAGCTTTCTCAAATCCCAAACACTAGACCACATAGGTGCTACAGATAGCTGGGGACACCCCGTTCCATGTTCGACCACCCAGTCTGGTTCCGAAAGGGCACAACAAAAAATTGTCTCTGAAAAGGCCGCACCCCATGCAAGTGGTAACCGAGAAAGAGGGAATGGCCACATAACCGGTTTCATAACAGCATTCAGCGCTATAACGCAGAGCTTATTCCATATCGCACCCAAAACACCATCTCCACAGACGTCGAGAGCAGCTCCACAACTTCAAGCAGCTAGGACGAGAGCCGACATGGGCCAGGTCGATTCGCCCCGTTATGTCTCGGCCTCGGGGCTGCAAAGCCATGCTAGAAACGCCTTCCTCGAATTCCTAGCCATACTGAGAGCAACGAAACAAGTTAATCTCAGGACCTGCGATAACATCTTGCAGTCTTTTAGGCTAGGAAGTGAAAGTCTTCTAAACGAGAGGCTTGAGGAAGCGGAAGCCGCCATATACAACAACGTCACTTCCCAGATCATCAAAGGAACCATGAAAGGAGAGTATATGGCAGCCTATAGCGCAGAAAGTGGTTTTGTAGCGCTGGACGAGACAGAGGCGGAGCGAATAGGTAAGCCGAAATACGGGACACCATCAAAGGATCCAATTGTAGTCACCGCCAAGTGCACCAAGATAATGCTGGACGACCGAATCCTAGAGATGGCCAAAACCATCGAAGGGAACCCAGACGTCGACGCAAGTTGGGAAAGCTGGTCGGTACCAAAGATACAATGGGTCAATGGGGTGCCAGGGTGTGGCAAGACAACATGGGTGATCCGTCACTTCGATGTGGACAGAGACGCCATCATCACCACAACAACAGAGGCAGCAAAAGATCTGAGAGAGAAACTATCGCACCGCATCGGAGACCTGGTGAAATCCAGGGTACGAACAATGGCTTCTTCTCTCGTAAATGGTTTTGGTAGAGAGAGTTTCAACCGCCTCCTGGTAGACGAAGCGCTCATGAACCATTTTGGAGCCATAATAATGGTTGCACGGCTGTCTGGTGCTGGTGAGCTTGTCCTCATCGGAGATGTAAATCAGTTACCTTTTATTGACAGAGAAAATCTCTTCGAAATGAGGTACCAACGCCCAAACCTGGTCACAAACATCAGCCAGGAGTTGCTTTGCACACACAGGAACCCAATGGACGTCGCGTATGCGCTGAGGGAAATTTACTCGGGTATTTATTCCTCGGCTCCTCGTATTAAGTCCGTTGAGCAAAGAAGGTACAAGGGAGCACAAATTCCCACCACCCTCCCCAACACCCTTTTCTTAGTACATACGCAGGAAGAAAAGGAGACCCTCAAAAGTCAAGGGTATGGGGGAGGCGCAGGGTCACGCATCCTAACCATCCACGAAGCTCAGGGGCTAACGTACGAGTCGGTTATCGCCATAAAGACCAAGCCCAAAATGAAGCTGCATGAGAGCGTGTCCCACGCAGTCGTCGCAATATCACGGCACACCGGGACTTTCACCTACTACGCCGATGACATCGAAGACGATGCCATCAGCCGGTTTTTACGGCGAGCATCGGCTGCATCACCGAAGACCATCAAGGAATATAACCTGCAGATGGCCATCAGAGATCGGAACGCGGTAGTGATGGAGGCTCTGAGTCGGGAGGAGGCCATGATGTTATAAAAATATTAATTGTTATAAAAATTGTAATAATTTCTGTTCTCGTTATAGTTTTTATTTTGTTATCGTTTTATTTAAATTGTGGGTCCATCTCGAGCATTCATGCTCACTATCGAAGGCACCTTCTTGCGGCGGCGTCGTGTGTCGGGTCGTTCTCTTCCCTCAAATATGGTTGAGGAGAGCGATGGCTGGCACATGCGTCATACTCGTGATCGGGTGCTGCTTGCGGGTCGCTGGTCTGCTCGTGGTGTACTCACAATGCATTAAGTAAATCTGAAAACCTTTAACCTAACCTTAGATTAAGACTTAATAACTAACCCCCCTCTACCTGTATTTCCTTTAAATAATAATTTAAGATTTTTGTTAAAAAAAGTCACGGTCCCCGGAGTCCGTGGAGTGTAATTTTTTAAATAAAAAAAAAAAAAAAAAAAAAAGTCTCGAGTGAATCGGTTTCTTCTAGGCAAGCGTGCTCCATCGTAGGCCACATCACTGCTTATCATCAGGCATGTTGGCGGCCAAACGCAAGCCTATTATGTAATAAAAAAATGTAGTAGGTACAATGTTATGTGAAATAAATACATGTATTGAATTGCATGATAAAATGCTAACTGCTCACAGGATACTTCATGGGGCACTTGATTGCTCGGAGATTCTGAACGAAGCGACTCGCCTTAACGTAGGTACTGGAGCAGCGCACTAGATTCCGTAGCGGTAGCCACGGTGTACTAGCACTACGCCTCCCTCTTTTTGCGCCAGCGGCGCCAGCCCGCACGGTGGCACGGCAGCAATCCCCCATCTAGCGCAACAACACCAAAACGCACGCAGTGCCTCTCACCCACAAGTAGACAAAACATATTCGCCGACGAACTGAAACCATTAGCATAAAAGTCATTGCCATATTGCGAGTACGTACATTTAGAGTACGATTTTTGTATTGTATAACTAGCTGTGCCCCGCGGTTTCAACCGCATCCCACATGTACCGTTATTTTTTTCGGGATACTTAGTATCTTAATTTTATCTTTCATAAGATCTTTCTCCTGGCAATAATAAACACAACAAAAAAAAATAGCAAAAATGTGCCATCTGGGGCCCTATTCGGAGATTTGAGATTTTCATCTCACCTTTTTTCGTCCTTGTTGCTCTCGTTTGAAACGTCATAGGTGTGAGAGTGACCAAGATAAAATCTTATCTCATCTCACGCACAGGAATAGCATCTTTGTTCACGCGTGATACGATGACTAATGGAAATAGTGATTCATTTTTATAGAGATTGTTTCAGTTTGTTT
Organism: Peribatodes rhomboidaria; assembly: GCA_911728515.1. Taxonomy (NCBI): domain Eukaryota; kingdom Metazoa; phylum Arthropoda; class Insecta; order Lepidoptera; family Geometridae; genus Peribatodes; species Peribatodes rhomboidaria. Next base: position 19,832,389 of record OU452166.1, read on the forward strand.
TTTCTTTGATTTTATTCTTTAATTTTACTGTTCGTTTTTTGTTTTGTAAGAATATTTTATTTCAATTTCTGTGTTTACGTAAATTGTTAATCTTGTTTGTACTTTTTTAAATTTATCATTAGACAAGCTGTAAGTAATGTAATGATTGGGTATAATAGTCCGTAAATTAGTCCGTAGTTTAAGTGGTGCCAAGCTAATGAAAGATAAAAATGGATATAATAGCGACTCATAGACGTAATAAAAAAATAAAATAAATAAATAATATAAATAAAATTTTGGAATTCAACTAAAAGCCTTACCTACTACAAAAAAGCTCTGCCTGTGACGGTCGATGGCTTGAGGACCCAACAGAAATTGCAAACTTATTCTTAAATAAATTCAAGATCCAGTCCGAGTTGCACGAGAGTGTGACTGTAGTATCTCCGACCAACCACATCTCTGTGGCTTTAGTACAATTTAGTGGTAAAGATGTGGCTAAAGCCGTCGGTAGTATTAAGCACGGCAAATTGCCAGGGCATGATGGCTTAAGCCTCGAGCATATTCTCAGCGCGGGGGATGTTGTCTATACAAAACTATATGAACTGCACAACCTATGCATAAAGTATACGTGCCTACCTGATAGCCTCATTAAAACGATTGTAGTACCGATTGTAAAGAACAAGACGAATAATTTAGGTTGTACAGCCAATTATAGGCCCATTTCGTTAGGTACCGTTATCGGAAGAATATTTGAAAGGCTTTTACAGCTTTTACTGGTGAACCACCAACCACTGGTGGTGGTGGCGGATGTGGCCTTAATACAGGAACATATTAATAGGCTTGAATTTTGGTGTAACAATAATCACATGAACCTCAATGTTTCCAAATGTTTTTAATGAGGTTCTCCTGGAAGACAAAGCCGTCCGTCCGTCCTTTCTTATCAACAACACTGCAATTTCTAATGTTGATCAAATTAGGGACCTTGGTGTAATTCTAGACTGCAAGCTTCGTGTTCACATGCACGTCGACCATATCACTTCCAAGTGATTTAAGAGTCTTGGTTTTGTTTTACGAAATTGCAGAGAATTCAAATCGTCTAGAACAAATAATTATATTGCTCTACAATTCTTAATTGCGCAGTGGTTTGGAATACTGTAGCGTCGCTTGGATTCCTTTCTATGATGTTCACAAAAACAGATTGGAAAGCGTTCAAAAAAGATTCCTCTGGCATCTAACTAACTCCAATTGCCTGGGGAAAAACTTATTGAGCTATGCTGCTTGAAAATGGAATCTCTATCGCATCGCAGGCATACTTATTTATTTTTTTCTTATATAAGATCGTCAATGGAATTTTGGACACACCATATTTACTCTCCGATTTATTCATTTCAAGCCCCCGGAAACTGCCCAGAGTTTCGTGTTTTAACATGTTTTCAACTCCTTGTTCATATTCGAACTTGGGCTTCAATGCACCCTTAGCTAGAAAGGCGCGTCAATACAACACCAAGTCTAAGACAACCGCTACCTACTGACATATTTGGTGATAGTTACAACAGCTTCAAGAAGTCATTGAGTGTCTCTGTGCTTCTGACCAAATAATATTAAACTCAATTATGCAATGTTTTATGTTTTGTAGTGTTTGATGCAATTGCGTTTTGATAATGTTTTATGTAATTTTTTGCGTTATATATTGTTTGACATTTTATTTATTATTATCATTAACTTGACTTGTGAGGATGGTTTAGCTGAATTATTTTATATTGCACTTACCTTTATTTGATATTTTTTTTTGTTTGACGTCTATTTTGTAATTTTTCATTAGGTATAATAACCAATAACCAGAAATGTCATCTGCGTAACTAAATAGTTACGCAGATGACATGGTGCTGCTCAGCCCCTCTATCAACGGTCTAAGAAAATTAGTAGGCATGTGCGAACTATACACTGCAAAGCATGGACTGAAATATAATGTGAAAACAGAACTTTTAGTTTTTTGCGCAAGGAAGGGTCCAGAGATTGTGCCAGACGTGCTACTACTAGGTTCACCAGTAAAGGTTGTGGAGCAGTTTATATATCTCGGTCATGTTATGAGCGGGGATATGACTAATAACATGGAACGGGAGAGAAGGAACCTGTCCGTCAGATGTAACATGCTCGCGCGCAGGTTTGCAAAATGTAGTGATGAAGTGAAAGTGACATTATTCAAAGCTTACTGAATGTGTTTATATAAATCAGCTTCGGGCAAAGTATACCAGAATATCTCACCATACCATAATGGTGCAATATAAAGACGCATTTCACATCCTTATGAAGAAACCTAGATTTTGTGGCGCATTGGGCATGTTTGCTGAAGCACGGTTTCCTAATTTCTTTTTTGTTATTCGGTCTCGTATTGCATCTTTCTGGGACAGAATAAGGGAATCGAGTAATGTTATACTGCAGTGCCTGTCTAAGGTCCTGTGCAGTCCTATCTACCGGGCCTGGAGGACTATTCCTGCGCGTGAGATGAGATTTTATCTTGGTCAATCTCACACCTATGACGTTTCAAACGAGAGCAACAAGGACGAAAAAAGATGAGATGAAAATCTCAAATCTCCGAACAGGGCCACTGGATTTCTGTTCAGCAGAGCGAAAACAAAAATTGACTAAGTAGGTAGGTTACCTATATATTTTATCCTAATTATTTTACCACTTTTACTTTTACAAATATCCTGTTTTAACTAAGTACATAATTACGAAATTTTTGTTTTTACCTTATTTTGTAATTAACACTAGGTTATTCTGACCAGAAAGAATTTGAAATGAAGATACTTTTATAATAATAATTATTATAAATACTTCTGTAGGTAGTTGTTTTGGTCTCAAATCAATTGCCAATCATAAGCCACTCATTACACCGTTAACATTTTAACTAGTAACCTACTCTACACTACTAGATTTTAATTGTTTGCTCGTTATCGAATCTTAACATTAGAAACAAAGTTGATTTTATTATCTGTTGTTTTTTTTCAACTACATAGAAAAGAAGTATAAGTAATTAGTTACACTCGATTAACTTACTAACTGTTAATTCTGGATCGAAAAGTAAAAATCAACCCGAAACAATCATTGTAGAAACCCGTCCGGATCCGGCCGAAATGAAAATGACAGCGACTCGCTACTCCATCCCTAGTCGATCCCTATTTGCAACACCGCACGACACTCGTTTGGAATCCGTGGGGTGTAGGTACATGGCTGCCAACGGACCACACCCATAACATCGCGTCATATCACACACGTCTACCCGAAGCTCTACAAATACGCCCGCTTCCACGAGAAATCGTACCACGTAGTGAAGAGAACTCTGAAACAGAAACGGAAAAAAATCAGGAATTCGGAAGAAAAGCCTACACAGCCGCAAATTAACGGCGGAGTATATGCCTCGTGAGCTGAAGCCAGGGCAATGGGCTACATTATGCCCGAGGCCCTAATCAAAAAAAGGAGATAGAGACTCTATTAATCCCAGAGGGCTATTTCACCAAAGGATCGCATCGCATTACGCTGGTTGGCGTATTATATTCACAGATGCTTCAAAGTTTTCAACAGTCAGTGTTGTGGGAGCAGCTGCTTGGACACCACCTGCTAGAATAAGCCTTAGTTTCAAATTCCCATCTTATTTCTCAGTATTCACTAGTGAAGTGGTTGTCGTGCTAGAAGCTATCCTCTATGTCAAGTCGCATGATCTCAACAGCTTAATTTAATAATAATTATCTTTACTGATTTCAAAAGCATCTTGTCAAACCCTTTTCACTCCTCCTTTCGTTTCCCTGTAATTCTTTAAATTAAGGAATGCCCCATAGATTGTTATAAAATAGGCATCAGCGTTGTTCTTGCCTGGATACCCAGACATTCTGAAATCCCAGGGAATGAAACTGTCAACTCTTGTGTAAAATTGACCACCCAAATAGGATCTCATGAACATAACATCATAGACTTGTGTGACCTGTCTTCCCTCCTAAATCAATGGCCAAAACGGGTTAGGGCAGATATTTGCTGATATCCAACCAAATAACCCTACAATTCCCTCCGGATCAACTCTGATTCATTAAGCCAAACTCAGGGTCAGAGATCACTCAGTGTTTGAATGTGGATTGGATGAAGGAAATGTGGATTACATCTGCTTCAGTTGTCCCAATCGAAAAGTTAATCGATACCCTCCCTCCGGACATCCCTGTCCTACTTCCTTTAAATATCTACTATCATGTTCCTTCCACCCTAAGCTGTATAATATTCTAAATGTAAATTTGTCTGTTTAGATAATAAATAATAATAATAAATGATAGATGTTTAGATAATATTAAACTGTAAATATTATGTTTAGGTAATTACTAACTCAATTAAACATAGTTTCTGTATTTATAATACTAACAAATTGTGATGTCTTTTTTGTTTTAGTGGAATCAACTTTTGGCTTCGATTTTTTTGATGCTCTAATATTATATAAATTATACATAGACAATAAGTCTATTCTAAACTAGCATGAAACAGACATTGGCTGAATTGTGGCCACAGAAACCATTAACCAAGGATTTAATCTAATCTTTATTTCTTTCATTTTGGCATCACACATCATAAACACTTAGTACATATTACCAATGTCAAGTATTCTATTATTATTTGGTGTTGTACATTAATTAAACAAGAAGTAATACAATAAAAAAACTGATAAAAAATCTTTTTTGCTGTTTGCTTTTTCAGAATCTCTAAGTACTAATTAGAATGTCCTTAAAAAATAATTATAGATTAGTTCTAAAATTTTAGGTAAAGCATCTTGAATTTAATTAGCAGCTTTCCATCACCATTCAATCTGTGAACAAATATCACAATGTTATACAGTATGTCAAACAATAAATTTTACTTTTGCTCCAGACTATTACACTGGTTTAAATTATCTTATTTAAGACATAATGGACAGTTTCATGAGAAAATACAGGAAATTATTGTAATTTTACCCAAAGTGAATGTAACTAGATTTAAATAAGTAAATATGTCCTTTGTTAACAACCACATCACTTGGGAACGATTAGACTGTCCTGCCTAAAACTCTCTACATAATATATAGTTTTTGTGATCCACAAGCCGAACCTCCTTGCTAAGCGCTAAATGTAAGAAGCTGAGGACCGAGTTTCACCACACTGGGTATGAAGTATAGCTATACAGGAATCCGCTAGCAAGTATTTTATATAATGTAGAGTATAAGGTAGATAGTTAGTAATATAATTATCTTAACTAATAATTTGAATGCAAAATGAGTTTGTTTGTTCTGCTATCATGCCTCAACTACTCAATCGTTCATGTGATTTTGCATACACAGTGTCAGGGTTACAGGAATGGACATAGGGTTATGTTCGAGATAATGGTTTATTCTGGACCGCATGTGAAACTGTAGGGTGCAGCTAGTTAATAAGTTTACATGTGGCTAATTTTGTTCATCCGTTCTGGTGTGATTGAGGAACAAACATCTATCTATACAAACTTTTGCATTTATAATATTAGTGTGAAGTGTGATTTTTAAGGTCCTTACTAACTGGGTCTAGGAAAATTCAAATTTTATGGTCACATATTTATTTCCATGGATTGTTGTTGATATTGGTTGAAATTGCTGTATTTCTCACCCAGTCAGGTTTTCTAAAGCCAACCTGGAAACCATTAGTCACATACGAGTGACTTGTTTGTAGTAGGTATTACGCTCAAACGACATAAGTTACACAGTAATAGATATCTGAACATTTTTTAAATTTTTAAACAAGAAATAGTTTGTGACTTTTAGGTTAAGTTAACCTTGGTTATTCACAATTTATGTTGTCAAACCATATGATAGTAAAATACGTAATACTTACAATAATGTCCTCAGGTATCCTGGCATCAGGTTTTTATGTTGTTAGATTATTCTGAAAATCTTGTATTAATAGCTCTAACCTTCAACTTCAACTTCAACTTTTCTTTATGGCTTCTGTGGTGTTGCCACAATTCTGCCAATGTCTTGTGTGCAGTTCTGTGCTCTCTGATTGATAATGGCCGGTAGTATTTCGGTTCTACGCATCTATGAGGTCAGATGGTCAGTAGTCTTCAGTTTCTTCTACCGTTAAATGATGATTCTTCTTGGCACCTCTAACCAACTACAAGGGACAAATACAGGACGTCACAACATAAACATGTAAATTTAGTTAGTAAACTATGTACTTAAATAAATAAAGTTGTTTATAATAAATGGTAGTATTCATTAGTACTTATCAAAGTTTAATATTATTAATTTTAATAAATTTGCTTAATACATATACAAAAGGGGAAGATACGAGGGGGAGGAGGTTGGAAAAATTAGAGGGACGGGGGACATCATCCGGGATCATGTCATATAGGGACCAACGGAATCTAGAGCATTCAAAGAAAATGTGATCAGTTGTCCCTTCAGCTAGTCCACACTCACAGAGGGAGTGATTGTTTATTCTAATTTTGAAAAGAAACACCGGAGTACAAGCGAAACCCAACCGCAGGCGACAGATAGTTGATACAATCTGTTTGTGGATTTTTTTTGATTTATAGAACCATGGTTTTGGGGGGATAGTGGGTTGGATTTGTCCGTAGAATTTGCCTTTTACGGTCTTAGACTTCTGCCAGAGGGAATTCCAGTTAGTTTGTAATTGTTGTTGGACGATTGAAACAAGATCGTGAGAGTAAACATGAAAATAATCTTTGAGTCCAGAATGAATGGATTGTTTGGCACATCGATCAGCATTTTCGTTGCCTGGTATGCCTGTGTGTCCTGGTATCCATGCAAGCACTACATGTAGTCCCAATCTATGACAGTTCAATAGTTCTTCTTTAATAGCTATAACCTCTGTTTGTAAACAAAACAATGACTTATTCGGCTGAGTGCGTTTCGTTTCCCACAACTCCTCTCTACAACGAAAATGTTTTTTTTTTCACTTATTAAAAGTTGTAATATTTATCGTAATATTTGTTCATTTGATATCTGATGAATTTAAGCTTTTTATCAGCAGCGTGGTCCCTTGAAATACTTTAACGATTTCAGCGGTTTTTTGTAAGCTTGGTCGAGATAAATGGAACGTAATTTAATGCTTGATTGAGAATTTGATATTAGGTGATTTTCCTTCGATTTCGGCTAGGCAAGATCGAGATAAAATCTCTATTATATGAGAGCGTTAATTCCATCCGGCTATTCGTATAATATACGAATACACACACCAAGGCAAACGAAGGCCATAGATATGCTGCGTCCCGTTTTAATTTATTGAAACGAAACGAAAACTCTTTCCACGCTAGCGGATAAAATGCACTCAGATTTCGAATGATTATCAGAATCTTTCCGAGCTTGTGAGGTGCGTGTCTAATTTTTAGAGGGGATTCACTCATCACGTGAATCCGAAAAAAGGTTCTTCTGTTTATTGAACCCTGAGCGCAACGAGGGACTCTGGAGCTATAGTGTAACGCCCGAGCGAAGCTAGGGAGTTATGTAAAGTACTGAGTGAAGCGAAAGGCTTCACTCAGGACTCAGCAGGGGTTCAAGCCGCCCAAGACGAAGACACTGCTTTATCCCAGAGTTGAATAATCTACTTTTAAACTTGCGAGACAATAAAAAGGAACTGAAAGAATTTGTTGTAGACATCAAACATCGTTTTTTTTTTAGTTTTGGTGGAAACCAAAAAGGAGGCAAATTCACACGACGTACTTTGCAAAAAATGAGGAGAGAAAAATAGCGTTTTTTGTTTTAAAATTCATGCCTACGCGTCCTTTTTTTGTGGTGGCCAGTTCGAAAAACTGACCCCTTTGCTGCGTTTTGACTTAATTTTAACCTCTGTGCTTGAAAACTCCCTTGGGAGTTTCATACAACGTTACCTCCCTCGGGAGGCAATGCCTTGCTTTACGTTGAGTCTACGCGATATGTAATTGGTCATTATCGAGCAGGTGGTGTGAAAAAGTTAATAATCTGACATTATTGCACTTTAACTTCTTAGCTTACAAAAAACCGCTGAAATCGTTAAAGTATACTAGCTGTCACCCCGCGACTTCGTTCGCGTTTATTATTTATAAATATATTGAGATTTAAACTATCCTATCTCTCAAGTTGGATCGAACTGCACATGGTGTGCGAATTTTATTATAATCGGTTAAGTGGTTTAGGAGTTCATTGAGGACAAACATTGTGACACGAGATATATATATATATATTAAGATTAAGGGACCACGCTGCTGATAAAAGCTTAAATTCATCAGATATCAAATGAACAAATATTATAATAAATATTACAACTTTTAATAAGCTCTAACTTCTAAATAACAAATAACAATAACTTCTTTAACACTCGAAGAATCACAAATTTTAGAAACCGATAAGTACCTTCAAAGTCACGAGGCCTCCTTTTCGTTTTCCAACCAAAACTCTAAAAAACGGTGTATGAATTATCACATTTTTCAGTTCCTTTTAATTGCCTCGCAGAAGGTGTGAAAAGTAGAGTATTTACTCCTAGGATGAAGCAGTGTCTTCTTCTTGGGCGGCTTGAACCCTTCAATCAGGAACGCTTCACTCAGGACTCTACATAACTCCAGAGTCCCTCTTTACGCTCAGGGTTCAATAAGCCACCCCTGACGTAAGACTCTGAAATCAGAAATCGTTTATCCTATAGTTACACGTCACAGTTGAATATTTATAGTTAAAAACGAATGTCAGAACAATAATAATTGATAGATTTTGTCAAATACAAAAATAATTAATTATTCAGTTTTAGTATAGTAAAAATAGTTAAATATTATGTATAGCTATTATTATACAAAATAATAATGAGTAAGTAGTTCAAAAATCTCTTATTTTAAAACTAAGGTTAAGTTATAACTAAACTTACCCATACCCATACTACGTTTAGCGGGCGCGGAAACATAAAAAAAATGGAGGCGGGTGGATTTGCCACAAAGATTCGAAGCCCTTTTACAAACTTTTGGCAGAAATATTAAACTTCCGGCTCTCATTTTAACCCACAGACTTCCACTACTGCGTTGGGAGTCTGTGTTTTATGTATAAAATACTAGACATTTCTCTAACATTTTTGAAGATTCATTCACAGAGTGTTGTATCATTTCCCTTTTAGCCTTAATTTTTTTTGTTGTATTAGTAAACTTAACGTCATGAATAAATTTATGAGTAAAAGAGCAACGATTTATAATAAATAACAATGCGCGAGACAACACTTTAATGAGTTTCATTATGGCGCAGAAGGCGATGCACGAGCGAAACGGAGCGAAAGGACCACTGACGTCACGCGCCAAGCGTGCGCTAATATTTAAAAAGTGCTCAAAACTTCTCACGATCATACCTTAAACTAAAAAACAAATCTCACTACTTCTTTATTTTTAGTGACAATGTGATTATTTCCTAATGTGACCAGAGTCACAATGACATAAGAATACCTATTATGTATCATTGCTGTGTCCGGCAATGGAAGCCTTCAAATCTAAAATAATAATAAATAAAATAATAAAGTATAAAATTTATTTGACACGAAAATGTCTAAAATATTTATTTTCTGTGGTTTGACTCCATTTGATAGTTGAAGTTCGTCTTTTGACGTTTCGCTAAACGGAACGCAATTGGCTCACAGTGTGGTGGCTAACAAAACCTTATACTGTTGAGCAAAGGAGCCACCATCGTATTTTCTAAGTATAACATATTTTTTTCTGAGAAAAAAATAGTTCCACTAATTGACTACTTCAACAGACATGTTGGTTTAGACTTTACGCAGACGCCTGAATGAATGAAAATCGTATGCGCAGGAGTATAGAGTTCTATTTAAACAAACTAGCTAGCCAAGTTTATCTGTCAATGCTGTCACGGTTGGCCTTCATTCTTGCTACAAAAAAAAAAACATCAAATGAAATGAGCTCATGAATGCAGATATGAAGGTATAGGGTTATTTCACATTGTTATTATCACTTCGTTTGTAAAAGCGGTTTTCGTAATAAAGCTGTCTTGAAGTAACTCTAACTTATCTAGTTTCCCAACTAAACGAACTTTTTATTATAACGCCAACAATCTAAGTTAGGTACGGTGTGTTAAACAGTTTTACCATGTCAGTTGTCGCGATTTCGTTTTTGGAAATTAATTTGCCAAAATTCCTAAGTGTGTACAAACAAAACAAGTTAAACCGTGTTCGTGATTGAGTTGAACTATTGTTTTACAAAGTTTTCCATGTGTTTGTTGTTCTAAAAAGGGCGGTAAATTCAACGGTGAGTTATGAAATTTTAACTTATTTAAGTACCTACTTACTGTTTCTATTTTACGCTATGACTCATTTTATAACAATGGTTTGGTAGTGTAGTCGTAGTAGTTAATTTAATTGCCTCGTTATCTTACTAAGTGGATAGACTGTTGTTAGATGCAGAGCTAATGTACCTATTAGGTACAGCTTGACTTGAGGAGGTTACAATACAACTTGGTAAGTACCTATACGTTTAAGTCACTTAAAGGAGTACTAATAGAAAATATGCGGTCTAACTTAATTAGTAGGCACGTACATATGCTTCGTCGGTAAAAAATCCGTCAAGTGCGTGACGTGCACGCTCGTAGACAGGTTCCGTAAACTACGACGAAAATAAAAGTAAAAAAAATCACCATCACGGCCGAGCTATTGTAAGGCCATGTTATTTAAGCGTTTACTGGGAACATTTCGTTTGCCTTCCCATAAGCATTACCTACCTCAACAGATTTGAGTTTTTTTAATGAAGATAAGTACCTACCTAGCTTATTGCCTGAGTTAAAATTATAACTAAGTATAAATAGGTAAGTATCTATTATTAAACCCATTTAACTACATATAAGTACATAACTTTTTTCTAACATAGATACTTACGTACTTTTCGTCGCGTATATATTTGAATAAATGTTTTATTCGCGTATAAAATGACTTCATCGGATCAACGGTTGCGTCTGTGTGCCCTTGAGGCATCTTTTACAACTTAATGCCTCGTACACACATTGGCCTCGTTTTCTCCAATATTGTTCGCGAGCATTTTTTCGTTCGACAAAGCGAAACATTTTGTTTTTATCCATCCGACCTTTTTAAACCCTGAAAAAACTGAAATAAACTTTCGAAGTTTTTTTTAACCTTTTTCAGTATGTAGGTACCTACGTAATGTTGGGCAGAGAAATAGCCGAATATGCAAAAATAAAATAGAAACTCGTTTCCGTAGCGTTCCGTAGCTCGGTAGCCGTTTTTCCACCAGCCGGCACGGCCCGGCCCGGCTCGGCCCGGCCCGGCCCTACACGACAGTCGAAGACGCTAAAATGTATGTAGAATGTATAGCTCGTTACTTACACTTACCACGACTACCGCCGACACCCACCGGCTCGCGCCGTCTTCGTGACACAGGGCAGGTTAGATAACTAGTTACTACGCTCGCGCGGGCACCCAGATGTCGTGAGACAGATTAGCTAGCAAGTTACTGCGCCGCTTCCCGCTCGGTGCCGGCCCACAGTAGAAAAAAACAAGTATGCTATCTTCATAGAGCGATATATCGCGCGACTTGTAGTGTTCGCGCTTGTTCGCACGCTCCAGGCTCCAAGGTACGCACGCAAAGAGTGGTTCGCTAAGGAATGTTAGTGTATGATACAAACATTACGAAACGTGAAATTTCGTGTTCTTGAAAAAATACAAATTTAATTTAAGTAAGTACATGTCGATATCGGAAGTATCAGTGAACGTAAGGGACACTAGAGAAGAAGGAATACTGCTCTGCTGTTTTCCTAGATATACAGCAGGCCTTTGATCGTGTGTGGCATAAGGGCCTCCTGTATAAGCTAAAGCTTCACCTGCCAAACACTGCGTACATGCTTCTGAAGTCCTACTTGCAACAGAGAGTGTTCCAGGTCAAGTGCGGAGATTGTCACTCATCTATATGCCAAATAGAAGCAGGAGTACCTCAGGGTTCGATGCTAGGACCTGTACTATATACGATATATACTGCTGATTTACCTGTTGCAGAAGAAGTGGTAACTGCAACTTATGCAGACGACACTGCAGTCCTCTCCTGCAATAAAGATCCTGATATAGCAACAGTTAAATTACAAGAACACCTGGACAAAATTGGATCTTGGTTGAAGGCATGGAGAATAAGAGCTAGTCCTGCAAAATCGGTTTATATAACGTTTACGCTAAGAAGAGGAGACTGTCCACCTGTGACACTTGATGGAACTGTCTTACCACAACATACAACAGTTAAATATCTGGGTATGCACCTGGACAGACGACTAACCTGGCAAGATCACATAAAGATGAAAAGGGAACAGGCAAACAAAAAGTTCAAAGATATGTACTGGTTATTGGGCAGACAATCAGCACTAAGCCTGGAAAACAAACTTCTCATATACAAATGCATCCTAAAACCGGTATGGACATACGGCATACAGCTCTGGGGATCAGCAAGCCATTCAAATATTGAAATCCTCCAGCGCTTCCAGAATAAAGCATTAAAGACTGTGTGCAAAGCCCCATGGTATATACGGAACCCGGAAGTGCATGAGTATCTTGACAGCCTCGGTGGCTCAGTTGGTAGTGAACCTGCCTTCTGAGCTTGGGGGTGTGGGTTCGATTCCCACCTAGGGCAAACATTTATGTGATGAACATTTGTGTTTGTTCTATGTCTGGGTGTTAATATATATTTAAGTATGTATTTAAAAATATCTAAGTATGTATATCAGTCTCTGGCAGCCATAGTACAAGCTTTGCTTAGTTTGGGGTCAGGCGACCGTGTGTGGAAGTGTCCCGAATTTATTTATTATTTATTATTATCTGCAAATCTGTACCATCAAAGAGGAAATAGAAAAGTCAACCAAGGCCTATAAACAAAGACTTAGATTGCACAGAAACCACTTAGCTGCATCGCTACTGAACACCAGCGGCTCCTTTTAGCGGCTGAAAAGATCGCGATTAGCCACAATCTAAAGTAGAAAAATATGAGATGACACATCACAGGATGTGCATATCTCAAATCAAATTTCCAATACAAGAAATCTGATTATGGCTTTCGGGCTGATTGCAGATAGATAAATACTCGTACATTAAAAAAAAAAAAAAATTTGTAAATTTATCTGTATTTCTTTTTCCTGTTGTCCTATTTAAATGCGTCCAAGAGCAAAGTGTCTTAGATTTTTGGCATCATCCCTACGGTAAATTCAAAACGTTATGATTTCGTAGATAACCTGTCCTTTAAATTATAACTCAGTGAATAGCAGTACCTTACGCTATTCAAAATTAAGTGCAAAATGGTCAGCGATGGTGTATGGAACAAGTGGAAAATTAAATTAATAGGTCATTGTAACATACTTATGTGACGAATGGTCATTTGCACTAAGTATAATATAATAATAATAATAATAATAAAATTCTTTATTTCAGGCCACAATAACCCAGTACAAATTAACTACTAATTGTAATAACAATAATAATATATAAAAACTGCCTAAGTCCTTGGTTAACTAGTTTTAAACTTCTTTTAGCGAAATATTCGTCTATCAGGCACATAAAGTTCTCTTAAAGAATGGCGTAAGGTTCGTGTTAGCATAATTAGGTAGAAGCTAGCTAGGAGTGAATTAAACTAGTAGATTAATAACAATACGTTGATACGGACATCACGGTTTTTAATAATTAGGTAGATAGGTTGCTTTAGCTAGGTAGGTAGGCATACTCAAATAAATTATTGTTTGCAGTCTCGGTTTTTCATTTCTTCGATTATAAATTATGTATTTGTTATGTATAATGATAAAAGTAATATTGGTATAGTTTTTTTAACATATCTACAATGCTGCCCGCACGACCCCGACTAAAGCACAAGCAGTATTTGTGTGCGTGCGAATATGCGTGCAGTCCACACATACAGTCGCGCGATGTCCCGCTCTACGAAGATAACATTTTTTTTTATTATGGCCACGCTGTCGGGCCGGGCCGAGCCGTGTCGTGTCGGACCGGGCAAGTGGAAAAACGGCTATTGCGTGGACGCGGCGTTAGCTAGAGTAGTCATAAAACTGTTCTCTTGGGCACGAAGATCTTTATTTTACGACTTTGGTCTGACTGGGCACATGAATAGCTAATTTCTTTAGTTAGTAGGTCTTAGTTTACTTTACTTAGTACTTTAGTTTACTTTAGTTAGTACTTTAGTTGGCCCAGCTGGGACAGCGTTGTAGGCGACAGTTGCCTCTATCTTCTAATGTTTTACTACTTTGGTCTGACTGGGCACATGAATAGCTAAGTACTTTAGTAAGTAGGTATATATGTAGTTATAAATATAAAAATATACAAAATCTTTCTTTACGATAATAATTCTAGAGGTAAAATATTATCCTAATCGTCTAATAACAAACATGCGAAAGTGAGTTTGTTTGTTAAGCTTTCACGCCTACTATACTAGGCCTGTTACCTACGAAATTTTACAAACACGTTGTCAGGGTACAGAAAAAAAGTGTTTGTTTTAAAGTTAAGAGTTATATGAATGGCTGTGAGCTCGAGTGGTAAAAAAAACACGCCAATTTACCTTGCTTTTTGCTCGCCTTCCACCTCGACGGCGCCGTCCACACTTTGAAAAGACTATTTAATTGTCGATGGGTCTATTAAGGTGGATTTTGAAAAGTAATGAATTTTTGACTATGATTATTTTATGCAAAAATTGATTTTCGCAATAGTGGGGTATAGCTGAGAATGACGGAACATAGTAATGGCGAGAGGTCGTGCGCTATCTACTCTCATTTTGCTAACAGCCAAAATAAGTAGGAAAAAACGACTTTAACGAAATACCTACACAACACTGTCGCTAATTGTTTACTATTATAATGAAATGCGGGGCTTCAACAAAAAAGCTAACTTTTATCCCAAAAAAAGTTTCTACAGGACCGTTACTGAAAACGCGGGGCGCAGCTAGTCCATACTTATTTCTGTGCATGTCCTAAAGACTAAAATATTCGATTTAAAATGCGAGAAAACGAATCCTATCTAATATTATTAATGCGAAAGTGAGTTTGTTCGTTTATTTGTTTCACGCCCTAATCATCATCATTAAATTTTGTATTCACGTTGCCTAGGGTGTAGAAAAGGACAGGGTAATTTTTACCCCGAAAAGATTAACGGTTCCTGTGGGACCGCGGGTGAAACCGCGAGGCACGGCTAGTACGGTTTAAAGAAAATAGTGACATTGCTAGGTAGTACTTCTCTAGAGGGTAAAAATGTAGCTATGTTTTAAAATGTCGTTCAAGTAGGTACCTACTTGCACAGAGCCCTCAAAGGTTGCATATAATTCTAAAAAAACAGCCCAGACCTAACAATAAAACTATTTGCACGTCATGCTGACTGTGTATCAAAGCGCTCTTCAAGTCTAACAAGTCTAAATAAAAGCCAGTTAAAAAATGGAACAGCACTTTGGCAGATCAAGTACTAACTGCTCGAAAAAGCGAATTGAAAAATGAATAAAACCGACGGTTACCTAGCTATCGTAATAAACGAATACGCGGTGCGGGGATGGTTCACCAAGAATGCGAAACCCTAAAATTGGTAAATATTTTCTTACTTGTTTACTACTATGGTACTAAGCATCAAAATTATCACAAGAAAAAGAGACAAGTTTATTTTGTGTAACACAGAATAAACGAATAGTACTTACCTATTAGGTTTTGGTCTAGTTATTCTATCTTTAAAACTTTTTGTCGTTATAAACCTATCGTTAAGCACCAAATGCGTAAAAAAAAAAATACCACAACACCGCTTTTTATCACAAGTAGGTATTTAACGAAGGTATACGGACGTAGCGGCACCTACTTCGTAATCTCAATGAGATAAGCGCCAAAATACAAACAACGCGCCCATACATGGTTCCTAAAGTTCGGTGATCTGTTTGCTCGCGCACATATTTTTGTAGCTAAGTATAACTTTACCGATTACATAGATTACACAAGCTACATAGATTTCAAGGTATAGCATTTATGTCTCAGTGAAATGGCAAAATTAGGGTTCCGGAAAATCCTAGCGTTACGATGGACTCCTAGAAGTAACGAACAGCCGACGAATAGCTCAATCTGTTGCGTACAGAAATCTAGGGGTATGTCAAAACCGTCAAAATATTAAGAGACAATAAAGATTATTTCACGAAATCCCTGATTTTGTCATTTTGTACAACTCAAGACTCCGCTGTCGCGCCGCCTTACCGCGCCACCTTGGCGAACTTGGGAGGCTATGATGATTTCTCTTGATTCTGACAATCAACTCAACGAGAATTCGCTAGACAATGACCAATTATTTATCACGTAGTCAGGCCTTGCCTCCCTCGGGAGAAAAAGTTGTTTGAAAATCCGATGTGAATTTCCGAGCAAAGATTGAGGTTAAAATTGAATAAAACTCGCTATAATATGAGCATTGTAAAAAGAGTTTATTTGAAAATTAAACTGGCCACCACAAATAAAGCTGCTGCATGACATTTATAACAAAATACGGTGTTTGGTGTACTTTCACAGTTACTTTTTAATGCGTAACAAAAGGTGTGAAAAGTGGAGTAGGTACTCACACCTCTTCACGCATCTGGATTCACATAGATTCACTACTAAGGTAAAGCAGTGTCTTCGTCTTCGTCGGATTGAACGCCTCGCTTCACTCAGGCTGGACATAAATCTCTCGATGCGCCGGGATCTAACTCTAGAGTCCCGTTACGCTCAGGGTTCAATAAACCGCCCATGACAAAATACACTGCTTTACTCCCTCGGAGCATTTTTTTTAATTATTCAATTAGGTATGATAGAGAACAATAGTAACAATTTTATAGTTGTCTAGTATGTACTAGAGGCACTGTGAGCTGTAGAGTGTAGATCTCGCGGCCGACGTTTGTCTTCCTCTACAGGCCGCATTCTTCAACCGATATTCGTGAAATTTTGTGAACACTGTGCAAGTTCCATAATTTTAAAGAAATGCGACCCGTATAGGAAGACAAGAACAGATATCAGGACGGAGATCCGGACAGAGATCCGAGCGGAGATCTGGGGCCTTATTCGGAGATTTGAGATTTTCATCTCACCATTTTTCGTCCTTGTTGCTCTCGTTTGAAACGTCGTAGATGTGAGCGTGACCAAGATAAAATCTCATCTCATCTCACGTGTAAGAATAGCCCCACTGGACAGAAATCAGACATACTCCCTATTAAGGCGAAAAAAAACAGGTGGAAATTTTATTATTAAGTACAAAAATAACAAAATTTCCACCTGTTTTTTTTCCCACCAAACTCTACAAAATCACCCGCTCTACTTACCTATTTAAAGATTGCCTGATCATTTCATCAAAATCGCTTTAGCCATTTTGGAGCTTTAGAGAACGTACAAAACATAAAGTCAAAGTGAAAATAAAAATTGAAATTGAAAAAGTGAAATTTTATTCAATTTGGGTCACAGATACACTTATGAACGTCAATGTTCGACCGCCTTGTTCGAATAAGAGCCACTACTCAGAAGAACAGGCAAGAAACAGAGGGGAATTGTTTATTATCCAAAAAAATATTTGATAACTGTCTCACAAATGTTGCCTTAAAACTAGGTAATGTCAAATTATATCCATGTACAGTCGACTCTCGTTAATTCTAAACTCGAAGGACTCTTAAAATATTACGAATTATCGAGTATTTGAAATATCAAATTGTTCGAAATTAGTGAGAAAATAAAAAAAAACTTCGAATTATCAATTATTTTTTAACTGCTATTCTACAACAATGCCAAATGTTTACAGGTACATTCCTGTACATACAATATACATGTATTCACAATGTGAATTAATTAATCTTTCGAAATAACTCTGGTATACTGGTTTGCTTCAAAGCACATTGCTGCTGCTTATTAGACTGCTCAATAACTTCTTTGAGAAAAAATATTTCCGCCTCTTTCTCTCTGCAACTTTGAATTATCGAGTGTTGGACGTCGTTGAATTCGAATTAACGCGTCGTTGTAGCAATGATTTTTTCGTTCGAATTACCAAGTGCATAAAAATGCATTGATTTAGTTCGAAATATAAAGATATTTTGTAGGGAACTCGTGATAACTTTAAATTATATGGAGGTTCGAATTATCGCAGGTTTGAATTAACGAGAGTCGACTGTACCACTTAAGTACTAGTGGCGGAAGTGGAAGACTCCAGACATCTTATTCTTCTGAATAATTGTTAACCCTATAAAATCCTCTTTTCATTTACCTATGTAGTTTTTACTTCAGTGAGCCCTGTTATATGATTCGGGATTATTATAAAAAAAACGAACGCAGCTGCCTAAAAAGGACTTATTTGACTTAGTCAGTCTAAATCTAGGGACAGCTATTCTATCCTTATATCTAGTGTTATTGTTATGATAGTCACAGTTCAATTACATTTGTGTTAATTTGTACGAACGTACATAATATTTTTAAAGATATACAAAGAAGGTAAAGTAGAGAAGAGGGAAGTGTGAGTAAAAGAATTTTAAGGTATATTACTTTAAATAAATCTCTCAATGATTCGCGGGAGGTATCTCTTAGATAGCGCGGACCGTTCGCTTTTGAAAAATAGAAATGGCCTTTACACCAAATCATATGTTGTACTTATTCTTCGTGCCAAAATAAAAAATATTTGATTTCATTTAATTTGACCATATTCACATAGGTACACGCTTCGATTGAAATAGACAATAATTTTGTACCTACTAGACTTACAGATTTTAATTTAGATTAATAATGGATGACCTTTATTGTTTCAACACATCAAGGTGTGATCGGTGTATCAGTGTGGATCAGTTAAAAATTAAAAAATATGACGACATTATTGACCAAATATTATGTAGAAGGTCAGGAAAAAATTAAATGTCGCAGCCAACTAGCTTAATTCACCGTTCAACTAGGTTCATGGTAGGCCCCCTGATGATATTCAGCCATTCAATCAAACGGCTAGGCAAAATTACTTGGATCGACAACGTTGACTAACTGCCTAGTCCAGTCATTTAAGTACGAGAGGTTTCGCGTTGTTATAAATAAAAATAACCACGAAGGCTAAGGCGAAGCTCCGCTTCTCTTCGCTCCCGCCTTACCCTTCTGACCTAATCAATCCAAGTCGCATTTTCTCTATTAAAGGAGTCGGTCAGGAAAGGTTTTAGGTTATTTTAATATCATGTCTGCCAGAATTGCAGTTCGTTTTTTTAAACTATAAATAACAAAAAATCACCCTATTGTATGAATAGCCTGAGCATCAGCCAGCCAGTTATTAATTGTTGTATTAGGCTTTACGGCTGGATATCATTTAATAATATCCATAATTTAATTTTATGTACACCACCTACCCTTTTCGTATTTCCATAAGTTCCTGTCCATCCAAAGGTTACCTGGAAGAAATCGCTTTAGGCGATAAGGTTGCCCTTGTACTGCCGAAAAATGTACTTTAGTTTTTAAGATTTTCATGTAGTTTTTGGTGTAAAATAAGGTAATATTGTATTGTATTGCATTGTATTGTATTGTATCATTCAGGAAGCTAGTTGAACGGTGCCGCTTAAAATGGTTAGGCAGTTATTTCACCGACTGATTAACCAAGTTGGCTACAACATAAACATACATCACGTTAAACGCAGTTCCATTTTAACGAACATTTTAAGCATTCACGCCCGAGCTTTGAAACTTGAAATTAGCATAACGCCCGCATATTTTACAATCCTGCCATGTCCACTGCAAAGATAAGATAACAATTGGGACATGTCACCTCACAACAAGCGTCAGTAGATATAAAAAGTTACTGTGAAATTAGACGGTCGATAATACCCACTCAAAATACCTACCTAACTAACTTAAAAAAAACTAACTAACCTAACATAACATATCAAAATAACTAACCTAACATGTACCTTCATTTTAGAGTTGAGAGTTGTAGAGCTCTAAAGCGAGGTGGTTCCAGAATTCCTAAATGTAATGGATATTTAATGCTCTTTGAAATTAGCGCGAGATTCGCCGAGTCAGTGGTTCTTAACCTTCTTTGTTATGGTCATATGGTTACTATTTTACTTTCCGACGTATTAGTAGAACAAGCGGCGCCCCGTGGTTTCACCCGCGGTTAAAATGTTTCCTATGTGCTATTCTAGACTATAATCTCTATAATCTCTCTCTGTGCCAAATTTCATCCAGATCTGTTCAGCCGTTACAGAGTAACAAACATCCATCCATCCATCTATTCATCCATCCATCCATCCATTCTTACAAACTTTCTTTCGCGTTTATAAAATTAATAGGATTCACGATTCGAGAGAACCAACGTTATCCAATAAAACAATACCTACATTTAACTTTCCGTCGTTGGCTTTAGCGTAGCGGGCGACAGTGACGCCGCTTCAATTGAAAGAAAATTGATATAAACCATAGTGACGCAGCTGCACTGTCGCTGGCGACATTGAAGCCAGACAGAATTGAGCCTTAACTTAATCTGTGATGTCTCTTCTATCGCGGACCGGAGCCGAAACTTCTACTCGGTGTAATATCGTACATAATGTTATGTTATGTAAAACAGAATCAGTTTAAGTACTTCACCATTCGATCGTGCTCGTCTTCTAGCCTCTGCAAAGCGGGAATCGGGGTTCTGGCTTCAAACTTTACCATCCAGAAACATTGGGACGCTACTGGATAACAGTACGTTTGCTCTCTCTGTCAGCCTGCGAATTGGGGCCAATACAAACGAGCCCCATCATTGCCATTGTGGAGCATCCGTGGACCGTCAGGGACATCACGGTCTTTCTTGCCGCCAAAGCGCTGGCCGCCAGTCCCGACACGCCTCTCTGAACGATGTCATTCGGAGGGCTCTTACCACCGTCAACGTGCCGGCCATACTTGAGCCGAACGGTATCGCACGCGACGATGGTAAGAGACCTGACGGAATGACATTGATTCCCTGGAGTCATGATAGGCCACTGGTGTGGGATGCCACATGCGTCGACACACTGGCGGCATCCCATGTATCATCTACCTCCAGGACGGCGGGAGCGGCGGCAACATCGGCGGAAACCCTCAAGAGGCGGAAATATGAATCCCTCGGTGATGGATACATATTTCTGCCTTTTGGGGTAGAAACTTTGGGCCCTTGGGGTCCAAGCGCATGGTTGCTCTTCAATGAGCTGTCAAAGCGGCTGATAGAGAGAACAAACGACCAAAGGGCTGGTGCTTACCTCGGTCAGCGAATTAGCATTGCTATTCAGCGAGGTAACGTTGCCAGCCTTTTGGATACTTTACCCGCGGATACTGACTTGAGCTCTGTTTATTATTTGTAATTTGTTATTTTTGTTTGGTTTATTTTAGGCTTATATTGTTTGTAATAAATGTAATGAAAACAGAATTTAAATTCGTTTTCATACTAATGAATATCGTGCTACGTAAAGCAGAATTCAACGGGGATTTTCCTGTTTGAAGTGACAAACTAAACTGATGATGTATGTGACTATGACCCAAAGGACTGTCGCAACTGTCGTTCGAAGTTTGTCATTAGGATGGAGTCCCAGCGGAGATGGGGTACGTGCCATTCGGACGGTCTGCGGACCACAGTTTAAGAACCCATGACCTAGATCGCTAAATCCAGTGCTGAACATTAATTAATCAGCTGGCGTAGTCGCGGCGGATAGTACGGACAGACAGACTATTTTGGAACAGTCACTTCTTTATTCCATTCTTATATTAAGTAAGTCATTAAATCTATATTGAATATCAACCTGTATTTCGAAGAATTTGAATTAATTTTTTAACTGAATAGGATTTTTTTTTCGTTTTGAGAGCTGGATCTGTAGTAAAAGTTGGCTACGTGATTGAGCACAATGCTTCGTCTTCTCTTGGCTTACTACCACCGTTCCGTAAAACCTTATTTAAATATTTTAAATAAGAAAGGCAACTCTCCGCAGTGGCCTAATTTGGAAGCTGCAAAGTTTAGATGCAGCCTGTTGCTAATAAATTCAAGTCAGGCGCCAACTTTACTTCACTGTGAAAACATAGAAGACAGACGTACTGGGTCGGCGTAGAATCAGAGATTAGAGTAAAATTCAATTCAAGTAGTTTAATTAATTCTATTCGATCACAGGATTACCTATGTGGGTTCTACTCGCTATAATGCATTAATGATGACGTCATATCGTACCAGCGTACGATTGATTCGCGTAGGTTTATGTAGATCAAAGGAAGTATACTGATACTAGCGATAATACCTAGCTTGTCGCTGAGCTATAAGTGCAAACTAGCGGATTTAAGGGGCTCAAGGAGGAAGCTAAGGTGCTAAAGCCCAAAGTATCTAAGCTACACTAAAATAGTCGAAAATGCTTACCTTTACCTAAAAGTCACATCCCCCCCCCCCCCCCCCCCAAACTAAAATCCAGGATCCACTACTGTTTTCCATGGATACGTTCCTGACTTTAAGTGAAGTTTTGCGGAGAACACAAAAAGCAGCGTTTCGCAAGGTTTGTATCATTAGCCCACACTCGTGCACGTTGACGAACCCTTTAACACCATAACACTAAAGAATCACAAGTTTTAGAAAATAATTCAAAATCACGTCACCATCTTTTTGGTTCCCGCCAAAACTCCTCATCCACCACTGTTACTGCATATGCATATTTATACCTACCTCCTTTAAGCGACTAACAAATATTAAAAATTAAAAAAGGCCCCAACACAATTTTTTTCAACACCGATTTTCATCAAACATATCTAAAAGAACACTCCCGACTAATTTACCATCGTTCAAACAAAAAAAGCAAAAACCGGAAAACCGAGAATTTTTCGAAAAAAGTCTAAGGATACGACTCGATGTTGAGAGCAATGCATTAAGTTTTTAAATGGATCCAGTCAATTGAACCTTTCACGAAGCTTCACTGCACCTAATTGGTTTAGAGAGCTTTAGAGGAAATTGTAGCAAGAAAAAGGAAATGGCGCACTTTTTACTTGCCATTTCTTAATTGAAAGAAACGTGATTTATTAAAGGTTTCTATTTCGACGGTAATATTCTTATCGCACACCAATGAAACATGCCTAGATTTTTAATGAAGTTAGATCATATTGTACTGTGTATGAATGACCTTATATTATATTTATCCGACTGCGCAATAAGGAGGGTTATTTTTTTTTAGTGTATGTATGTATGTATGAAGTTTCTTTGACACGCCCTACAGCTTAAACAGCTTGATGGATTTCGACATGTGAGGTGATATTTGAATCGTCTTGAAATTGGAAGTGACTTATACACAATTGTGCAGCCGGGTTTTTTGTTTTTAACCGACGAAATAGAGGAGGTTTACAAGTCGACGCGTCTATTTTTATTTTTTTATGCACGATCACGCATAACTTTTTAAAGAGTAGTACCATTTTGATAATTATTTTTTTTATTGGATAGGGTATTCCTCGAAGTTTATCTCATAAAAATTTGGAAAAAAAACCTACCCTAAGGGTGGGAAAATAGGGGGATTAAATTCACAGACTTTAACTTCACTTCACTAACTATAGACCGGTCAGTCTTTTTATTTATATACCTCCCACAAAAAATACAAAATAAAAACTTTTTAGCAAAAAATTAAACCGCTGAAAAAACTGAAAAGCAAATAATAACTAATAACTAAGTTCTTAAACTAGTGTAGGAATACGTAAGTAATTTTGAGTCGGTGCTTAACAAGCAAACCAAGTAATTAATATTTACCTACGTAAAGCCTGATGCGCGTCGGCGATGTAAATAAGTAAAGGTACCTACCTAAGTTCGGCGCCGCGCGACTCAAAATTACTTAGGTATTCCTACATTCGTTTAAGAACTTGGTTATTCGTTAGTTTTTGCTTCAGTTTTTTCGGTGGTTTAATTTTTGCTGAAAAGTTTTTTTTTTTTGGGTAGATACATTTAATATAATAGATATTTTAATAATATTACTTGTTTGTTAGAAGATTTAAGGTTAATTGGTCTATTTTTACAAGAATTAAGGGCGAAACATGTTCAAAATCTCTCATTGACCAAGCGAGCGCGAAGCGTATCTGTATTAGCTTGGGCAAAAATGGATGTTCTCCTCTACAGGTCTCATTTCACAATTAATTGTTTTTAAATTTCGTGACCGGATTCGATAATTATTGTATTTTTTCGTCGTTTTCGTTAAAAAGTTGTAGACATTTCGAATTATGTGAAGACTTCAGCTCACAAAGCCATGACCTAAAGGCCCAGCCACACGCTCCATCTTACTTGCACTAAAATCTAATTTTCACAAGCAAACATGTGCGAAACAGTACATCGTACCAATGGCTTTCACAAAACGCTAATTTACACAAACTAATGCAAAAATTGTTTGCGCATTCAGGATGCTGTATGTAGCTGGGTCAGGAGCTCGCTAGATTATTTTGCGGAAACTGTTTGCACATGCAAATAGAATTAGTCATAATATTAAGACGCGCGATGCGCCTTTTAAGGCGCGAAAAGACCAATTCTCAAAATTGGCATATGAGGCTCCAATTTTGAGAATTGGTCTTTTCGCGCCTAAACTTCGCTGTCGCGTGGACACCGCACAAGTGCATCATGTTTTAATTTTGACTAGCTGCGCCCCGCGGTTTCACCCGCGGTTAAAAAGTATCCTATGTGCTATTCTAGACTATAATCTATCTCTGTGCCAAATTTCATCCAGATCTGTTCAGCCGTTCTGGCGTAAAAGAGTAACAAACATCCATTCATCCATCCATCCATTCTTACAAATTTTCGCGTTTATAATATTAGTAGGATTATATTAATTTTTTGAAATGATTTTTTTTGCATGCAATTCGCTGCGTGTAGCCGGGCCTTATAGGTTAGGTACCATACTTGAGTTTCATTGAAAGCTGTTTACCATTAGGCCTACAGTATATTAGAGATTTTAATCTGGTGTTTTGTCCTTAGTTGTTGTAAAATTACACCAATGATACTCAGGTCCAGGGTTGGATTAAGGGAGGGCAGGCGGGGCTACAGCCCCGAGGCCTTT
This sequence comes from Peribatodes rhomboidaria, assembly GCA_911728515.1. Lineage (NCBI taxonomy): Eukaryota > Metazoa > Arthropoda > Insecta > Lepidoptera > Geometridae > Peribatodes > Peribatodes rhomboidaria. Next base: position 19,857,394 of record OU452166.1, read on the forward strand.
ACAAAAGAACGTTCCTTTACAAGAAACTTATTTTTTTTAACTCTATTGTGGAGTTAAAAAATAAGAGAGAAAAATTAATATAATTAATTAATAATTAATTATAATTAATTAATATGTGTACCTATGTTTTTGCTCAAATAAAGATATTATTATTATTATTAAAAATATAAATTAATATTCCCCACAATAGAGTTAAAAAAAAGAAGGTTACTTAAACATATTTTTACTTTAATACAACCTATTTGTACTTACCTATTTGTAATTTGTTGTTGTACCTAAATGTAATTACCTTTTTGTACAAATATGAGCAGTTAAATAATTTAATTTGTTTATTGCAATAAATAAAATTGCATTATATTTTTGACTGTTTATTTTTAAAGTTTATTCGAGTGATAATTAGAGGCCTCCACTTTCCTGTTGCCCTAGGCCTAGGGCCTCCACGCTTCTAAATCCGGCCCTGCTTAGGTCTTCTGATTTGTAACCCACAATTACATAGTCTTCAAGGCTAGTGAAAAAAACTAAGAGTAGAATAGATGAGACCTTCTAGGTCTTCGTGCTCTATCTTAGACTACGTCGCTTAACATCAGGCGAGTTAGTGATCAAACGTCAACCTTATTAGAACAAAAAAAGAAATAGTATAAAAGCAATTTTTTCTCGCTGAAAATATAAACGGTTGCTGTAGGTACGAGGCTGACGCTGCTAGTAACAGCCACAAAATCGATTTCACCATAATTTAAGACATTTAGGTGATTTCTTATACCCGTGTGACAAGGTGGGTTGCTACAAAAACATGTTTGAACAATAATTGCCCATATCTACTATTTGTAATCTTATTTTTTATTCTACTGTATTTTGTCTTTACTACATTATTCAATGTAAGGAAGTAGATTAGGTAAATGATATCTGGTTGTATCTAACACTGGATGTTGATAAAAACCAGTATAATCAACTTGTAATTTTGTCATTGCTTACTATGAATTGATATTAATAAGATATATGGTTTTTATATATGGTTAAGCTCTGGATGTACTTAATTGTAAACATAAAAAATACCCATAATTTTAAAAAACCTACTTGTGGGTCTAAACCTCAAATCGAGAATAAGTAATTTTCTAACAATATTATGCTAACATCGTTACATTATCTCTACTCCTGAACAGATCAAATATTAAACTCTTAATAAACACAATCTTTCATCCACAGGTACAATGACGGATAACAACAAAAAGCGCTCAGGCAGTTTCCGCAAGTTTTTCCCCAACTTATTCTTCAAATCCAAAGACAAAAGTAAAGAAACAAGTTTAAAAGTCACTGAGAATCTGGCCAAGGGCAATCAATATCACGATCCAAGAGTGATAAGATCAGATAAGCGTGACGATAGTGAAACAATATATGAAAACTTGACGACGCGACACATTGATAATGAGAGCCGAAGTATCGACGTACAGTCTGCCAGCAATCATTCTTCTAGTAGCACGTTAGTCTCTGAAAGTGTGAAAACCCGATCTCAAGGCAGTGAAGTGGCCAGTGATAGAGAATATCCGAGCTACTCCGCTAGACCGCAGGTACCACCGAAACCCAGCGACCTACATTCCTCGACATACAACTACGACATGTCTCAATACCCAGATGTATATTATCATTCCGTAGAAAAACTAGCTGATAAAATTTCTCCACTAGACGAAATCGAAATTTACAGAGCGTCGAAATCTCAAACCAATCCAGCTTCCGTAGGGGCAGAAATAAAAAGGGTCAGTACAAAATTTTTGATTTCTCCAAAAAAAGAAGCCGAAGTGCGAACTATTCAGCCGACAAGAGCGCGAAGCCTTTCATTTGACAAAGAAAACGTTGCGAGACCGCAAAATGTCGCCCAGACGACTTCTAAAAGAGTTTACAACTATTCCGCTCCGACTTCTCCAATGCCGATCAGTCACCGGATGCCGAGTATGCCCAAAACTGTATCTCCATATGAACACGTAAGAAAGACCATGATAGAGGCCGAAGAAAAGAGGAACAATTCCCTCACCAGAATTAGCCCGCGCTATAAATCTACACCTTCACCGAGAGGAGACTACGGTCCAACATCCAATCCGGTAACTCCAACTACTACAATGTCACATGATCATTCAACATTAGATAAAGAAAAAACTCGTCAAAAAGTAGAAGCTTTCTACTGGCAAAAATTAAAGGAAATGAAGGATAAAGAAGACGAATATTTTTTGAGACAGTCCATAAACTCATCACTTCACAGTCCTGTGACAAATAATGCTTATCAAAGCCGCGGAACAACTGCAACAATGGTAGTAGAACCTAGAAGCTTCAGCTTGCCGCGAGGAGTAGAGTTGCAGAATTATCCTCAGGCTAGTCTGCCTGTCTACTCTTCACCTTTCGTTAGAAATGCGCCAGAGAGACGCACCGATACATACATCAATCCTCGTGCGCCCAATGAACCTGAAATAATCTATCGACACCCCGAAAAGTTAAACCTACTGCCACCCCGGCCCATGCGAACTCAGACGCCCATATTTCAGCGCGGCTCGTTAACCAGGGAAGCTACCGCTGCCATACAACCCAAACGAGTTAGTTTCGATGGCTACTCCAGAAGTCAAGTGAAAAATGTGGACCCAAGTGTGACGTACGACATTTATAAATCAGTAAATAGAGACGAGTGCTCTCCAAAAGTTGTGAAACATTTGAGCCCCAAGGGCCCGCCGGTGCCGCCCGTGCGGACCACAAGTGTCGGTACTAAAAGTTTCAAAGTGTTGAATAATAGGAGAATTATTCATTTAGCCGGGAATAGCGTGTGTTCAGAATCGGAGAGCGGATCGGAAGCGGGGGAAATCCAGCGTATATTACAGAACAACGCGCGCAAAGGTAAGCAAAGCAATATTAGTTATTTATGAACACTTCCGTTATACGAGGACCTACTACCACTTTTATGTTATTTTTCTAAGGAAACATTATTCCTTGTTTACTGAGATTTCGTTAGAGATTGTTTCCTCTCCAGGAATGTATTTTTATACAGTTTCATTAGTAGCTTTGAAATGAAGTTTGGGTTACTCCAGTACTTATAATGGTCCCACTGGGTATGTAGGTATCAGTGTACCTACTAGGTACATCGAAATACGTATTAAACGTACTTGATTTCATCATCCGAATATTGGATTTCGTCCACTGCACTGTACTGCAATCCGTACACCTTACATCTGTGTGGCTTTGACACGCTCACCGTATGGTTGTGTGCAGAGCGAGAAAACTGCGATCTAGCGCTGCATGTTTTAATAGTTTAGTTAGTCGACATCAGGAATGTTGTAGCGCTGCAGCTAACCTGTAGTCACTCCACGCGGGCAGGTCCCGCTGTCATCAAATTTTGTAACGTTTTTAGTTTGAAACAGCTTCTCTAGTACGTAGCACTTATATCTCAATGCCTAATACATACATGTAATCGCATCAAAGTTAAACCCTCGTCATACATATTAAATCGTTTTCATAACTCAAAACGAACAGTTGAGTTTGAGATAAGTATCTTAACTTCAATAACATACGAGTAGTTAGCTGTATGCTATGAAACAATGCAATGTAATTAAACTCCAGAACCTGTGTCTGTCTGTTAGCCGATGCAAATTACCTTACATATCCGTGACCCGTGGAACGGAAATTAGATCTGTATTCCTCTTAAATTCTTGTATTGACACAACTGGGCGAGAATAGAATAGAGCAGCCATACTCAAAGAGTGTTCCGCGGCACCCTAGGGTTCCACGTAACCCCTGTAGGGGATAAGAATTTCATAAATATTAAAAACACCTTTCTCTCTGGTCAACCGTTCTACGACACGTGCATTCGGGCGACTGTTGACGCGGTTTATCACGAGACGCTTAATAATTAACTGTTACATTGTACTCGTATTATGCTTATTAATAAAGAATACACATAAAAACATGTTTGTTATATTGTAGGGATCCGTCAAGTATTTCGCTTTCTAAAAGGGTTCCGTCACCAAAAAAGTTTGAGAACCGCTGGTATAGAGCATCGCAAACACGTTTGGGTCATTTGCAGAAGTGTTAACTAATTAGTAAGTTAACTCCTCAAAATAGGTCAATCTGATAAATCGTTTTGCGATACCAAGAGTTAGAAATTTAAGTTAACACAATATACCACTCTTATAGATATGTGATATTGTGTTAACTCATACTTATAACGCACTTAAAACATTTATATACCCTTACAACATTTTAACTCTGAGTTAATTAACCCCGCGTTAAGGTATTTAACTACGTAGCCATCGGGTTATTTTTTTGAGTATGTTGTTGACCGCTAATACGGTTAAGTTTTAAAATATTTAACCCACCGATGTGGGAGACTTAAATCGCTAACTAAATTTTAATGTTAAAATAATTCAAGGCAAAAAGAAAACAAATGACAGAATTATTAAAAAAAAAAGAATAAATGACACGAGATACAATATAAACGGTTAAAAAAAAAGCCGTTGTCAACTGTCATAATATAATTAAATTTAAATATTATTATATTACTATTATTATACTGTATAATAATAGTATATAATATAAATATAATTTATACAGAATACAGAAACGATATACATACAAGCCTTTATAATACGTAGTCGCGTGGAAGAGATGACAAATAAGTTTTGTTTGTTGTTTATAAATTCATAGATAATATTATATATAGCATAGCCATTTCAATGTTCTAAGTATTTTTAGAACAATGAATAAGCAAGAAAAAAAACAAATAAAAACCACGCTGAAAAATGGCCAGACAAAGGACCAAACATTTAGTAAACTGTGCCTGCAAATACTGCTACGAGTAGCTAAATTGAGCATTGTTGAGCCGATGGAGTTTCAATTACTTTGTCGGTATTCAGAAAATACGTGTGCACTTTTTATTGTCCGGTGCAAAACAGAAGTATGTTGACGTGTTGTTATACGTTTAACGTGTGCTATGTATCTGTGCCTGTTTATGGCATTATCGTAACTCACGGATAAACTAATTTTGATTTAGTTTTTCTTGTCTGTAAAATGAACTAGACCGAGTGTCCTTAGCTATGAATGTCGGGTTTTAAAAAAAAAAATTAAGAGTCAATTTTTGATACTTTTTTTTAACATGTGTTCTAATTTATTTGTATCATTTGAGACATTTTGCACACACTGTCATCTTACCCCAAACTAATAGGTTTTTTCCATAATTTTAATCAGAAATGTATATTACATAAGTAGCTATGCATACTGATGTTGAGGAGAACAATTCAACTACGAATAATGAAGACACAAATATAATGTAGGATGAGGGATGCCAAAATTCCATCTCGCTTGTATTATAAATTTTCGTATGTACACTTTGAGTAAAGGAATTTATCAGTGTACGCCTCGGGCATCATTGTGAATAATTTAACATAATTATACAAGGTGCTGGTTTTAGGTATAATCCTAACTACTATTATAAATGTGAAAGTGAGTTTGTTCGTTTGTTTGTTTGTTTCTAAAGCTTTCACGCCCTAACTACTCAACCGATCGTCATTAAATTTTGCGTATACGTTGTCTGGGTTACAGAAAGGACATAGGGAACTATTTATCCCGAAAAAAGAACGGTTCCTGTGGGACCGCGGGTGAAACCGCATGGCACAGCTTAAGGGTGTTGTACTACCCGTCAATGTAAACAACTTTTATAACATAAGTTTGCAAAATTCTAAAGAAAACAAATGAGTATGCATAAAAATAACGAGTCATGTGATCAATTTTATATCAAAATATTTTTCTCGAATTTTGCAAACTTGTGTCTAAAAGTTATTCATTAATTAGAACAACATTACTTAAACCCAAAACCAGCACCTTGTATAGAACAGATTATGACGGTATTGTATTCTAATGCCAACAACCCCAATCTACATTTATTTAGCCATGGAGGTAAGTAACATGTTTACCTGACCTACCTGTAGGTATTTCAAGAGACCGTTCCATACTCAAATTCAAATTCAAATTTTTTATTTATGAAAAGCTTACAAATTTTACTTATAGATAAATCTTAACAATATAAGGGTAACATTAGTAGTTGTCTTGTAGCAACTACACTAAGAACATAAATATTCTTGTGCTGTAGGTGACTACATTCCTTAATTTTTTTTAAAAAGAGTAGGCGTATGTACTATGTGTATGCAAACTGTGAGTGCGTCAGTGTGTGTGTGTTTGTGTGTGTGTGTGTGTGTGTGTGTGCTACTTCCGCTACAATATAATTCTTGCAACATTTTCACGTCCCAACGACCGTTCAAGGAATTCGTAGATCCTTGGTCTGCGCTTATTTTGTGTTCTGTAAATACTGTTTAGCAATTTCTTGAGAATCGACTGATGGTCCGCTATGGGCTCTGTACTAGAGCACCGGGACATCACTACGCCCGCTCGCGTGGGAGAGGGAGAGAAGAAAGACGCCGCTAAGAGGCTGAGACTAACAATTAGCTACTATTACTGACTCTCTGTAATTTACTCTTAGTCGGTATTAATAATGAGTGTAATACAGCGCAAACGGGATCTCACAGTATATATTACTTCGAAATGCACGAGAATATCTTCCAACATCTCAGAAGTGGAATATTGTTTTCTAAATCCAATAAAATTCAATATTTTTATATCTAGGACAGAACATCTGCGACGAAACTAATATCACTTTGTTTGCTACGAAGTGCTACGAATGCCGTCGTAGAGTGCCGCTGCCAGCGGTTCTCTACGCGATATTGAAAATCCGCGCGCGTTTGGTTTATTTGATTCAGGTTTGGCTGCTAAGGCTTTTGCACACCGAAAGAAGGTCGGGGAGGCGTGGAATGTAGTATGGCTAGCTCGCGCATTTTGATATACGAGGAACGATATAAACTGAATATATCTTCTTAAAATATATAAATTACGTGTTACGTTGCTTGTCCGCTATAGACTCCTAAACTACTTAACCGATTTCAATCAATTTAGCACACCGTGTGCAGTTTGATCTAACTTAACAGATAGGATAGCTCAAAACGCGAACGAAGTTGCGGGGTGACTAGCTAGTAATATATATAAAGAATACATTTGAAGTATTTATCAAATATGAGCATGGCACCGAAACGCGTCGTAGTCGTGCGTCGCGCGTAGGCTTGAACACGGACTCGCTTTGTAATACAAGGAACGATTTGATCCACGAACTTTGAATGTATCGAATATTAGAGTGTAGCTGCAGACAAATTGCTTTTGATAAATAGACGCCCTTAGTTGCCGCCTTTATAACATCGTTGTCAGGAATTTTCTACAAACGTTGGCTCGCATATCAGCTAGGTCGAATCAGAATCTTCGGAACAAGTACTAGATTTTTTAGAGTACATACTTGAGTTCGGACTTGTAGCGTTAGGCGAATTTTGAATTTGGAAAGAGTTCTCTGTAGTATGCCGCAATTGAAAGTAATAATAGTAACTTTATTCGAGCAAAAAATGGTACAGACCTGAGTCCCACACTAGGAGGTCCTGTGCTGTGGAATTCAGTATTTTCCCATATTGGCTACTTCGTTTAGCTGAGCTGTAGGTAGACTTACTCAGATCAACGAGGTGAAATTATAACATTAAAGTGCAATAACAACAAAATATTTTTAAAGCTAAATTTTCTATGACAAATTTAAATTGCTAGTCGGGACTCTCTAGCCGACTTAAAGTGGCACAGAATACTTCCTTTTCTTTTATGTCTCTGGGGGCAGTTATTAATTCGTCGAAACTTTTTTTTGACCCTGGAAACTTTTGCATTTATGTATATTATAATAAATGAATCTCTATTTCCCTTGGTCATCGCATGACGTGTGAGCGAATGGAATATTTTCACTCCTTCTTTTTTGCTTTCGTTCGTTTTTTCACACAAACCTAAGAATGTTTTTGCTTCGCAAAAGACCAACGCAGGGTGGGACAGAGAAGTCTATCGAAATGTAAACTCCACATGAGAGAAAGAGGTCGCCAACAAATGAAATGTTAGCACAGAATGTTAGTAAATTTTTCTTTTGTCATTAATGACGGTGAGCAAGTTGTTACACGCGGAAATTCCTATGATTATAATTTTTACTAATATGCGAGTAATTATTATAAATTGACTCAAAAGAGAACAATTGTAATTAAATACAATTTTGCCATCTTGTGAGGGTCGTGATGTGAATTCAAGATGTAACCCACAATATTTGTCGTTTCATGGGTTAATTTGATATTTCCATTGTAATGTTTTTGTCTAAATTTTGCCTAAAAAATAACATAAATTGTTTCCAAAAACCGATTTACCAGCGGCATATTGTTGTAATTTCTTCGTTATATCTATATTTCCTAGACGAAAGTAGAATTGATAATGAAATTCAGCAAAAAAATATATTTGTTTGTTTAATTTGCGATCGATTTTCACTACATATGGATAAAATGATGACGTCATTATTATCGATAGTTTTTTAGCAAAGTTCATTACGTAAACAATACACACTTTTTTTAATCAATACCATTAACAGTAAATTGTCACCCACAACACAAAGTACTTATGTATAGTAGAAAAGATAGAGTGATAAGATACTTACAGTACGCCTCTTATGTACTGGCTAGCCAAGCGTATATTGCCTGGAGGCCTGTTTACATTCAATTTGAGGTCGGCTTCCATCAGGGCTCGGTAGTTAGTGAATCCATAGATATCAATGTCCTGTGTACTAACCATAAACAGTTCATGCGCATAATACCCCTCATTAGGGCCTGATCAAGTGATTTCTGCGAGTAGGTATGTGTGAGTTATCCCTGCGCCGTGACTTAGCATAGCAAGCCAATATCGACATGTCACAACTTAGATTGTTGTTTGGGTCGTCAACAAACACGCCCTTTTCGGCGATTGTTGGGTCTGTGCTGGGTCTATTGACTAAAGAACTTCTCCGAATAAATTACCTACCTAACTTGTTTCGCAGTACTGCCGCGCCCCTTGAATACCAAATAAGTACGACCTGCTGCCAACACGTACTCCTGTGTGATTACGGTTCGTGTCTTTCGAAATTGTGCCTACTGACTAAAATGTAAATTGGGACAACACCGTAGACTCTACTCTTTGTAGCTCTACGGCTTAGAGCTCTACGGCGTAGAGCTCTACGCTAAGTACCAGTGAGATGTCCGCTAGCGATTGCAATGTACAGAACGTTGTCATTCTAGTTAGTGGAGATGGGTTCGATAAGTGGTGGCCATATCCTACTTCCTACTAATATTATAAACGTGAAAGGTTGTAAGAATGGATGGATGGATGGATGTTTGTAACTCTTTCACGACAGAACGGCTGAACCGATCTGGATGAAATTTGGCACAGAGATAGATTATAGTCTAGAATAGCACATACGATACTTTTTAACCGCGGGTAAAACCGCAGGGCGCAGCTAGATTTATGATAAAGTAATAACAAAAATATCAAATGTAATAAGCGTGCTAATCTTTTATTATTCTGGATTACAGTTTTTTCTAGCTATTCTATAAGAAAGATAAACTAAACATTTAAATAAATACGCCAAGAGCGAGAACTCGCTAGTCTAGGGTTCTGTTCCTACAACACCCGCAACACGGAGCCCCTAAAATGATCAAAAACAAACACTGATAATTTCTATGAAAACTTAGCAGTGATCGTCATCATCCCACATGGCGGTTACCTCGTGAGCCAAGTCAAGGTACTTGCTCAGTTTGTTCTTCTCGGCCTTCACAAGGTTCTCGTCATGTGGGATAGTGATGTCTACGAGCACTGCCCAGCGCTGGGACCGGGTATTATTATTGTTATTAAATAGACTATGTAAAAAAATTATCTTGTAGTGTTTGCCTATATCGTGATCTTTTTTATTTAAATCCCCGACGCAAAACGACGGGGTGTTTTAAGTTTGACATGTCTGATTTTCTTTTCTTTTTTTTATGCAGAATAGGTCGGCGTTTGACCACCAACTCGCCTGATGTTAAGCGACGTTGTGGTCTAAGATGAAGCACGACGACTTATAAGGTACTTATTCACTCTAACCTTGAAGTTTTGTAGAGTGAAGAAGTACAAAGACGACAGTTGAGTGAGGCGCTACAAGTGCGCTACTGCTCAGACCCGTCTTCGGAACGGTCACACCGGACTACATTCCGAAACACGACTAGGTCATTTCACGGCATGGCTTGGTCCCGTGGGTGGTAACTAGCCTCGGCCGAAGCCTCCCACCAGAGTTTGCTACCCGGTTAGCACTACCCGGGGACCACGTGTAGGGAATCAGAATAGAGTACACTCCTACGGACGTGGGTAGCTCAGCCCTCAGCCCTCAGTCTGTGTGTGTCTGTCTGTGGCATCGTAGCTCCCGAATGGATGAACCAATTTTGATTTTGATTTTTTAGTGTAAATAGTGAATTAGTCAGGAGTGTTCTTAGCTATGTTTTATGAAAATCGTTTTTTTTAAATTTTAATTTATACTTGTAGCATACATGAGTAGAAATGCTTGAGTATATGAAGTAGAATCTTTAGATTTTTGAACTAAATAGGGTATCTGAACGTGAACTGAACAACAAACACACGGTTAAAAAGTAACCTATGTGTGCATCCATAGCATAAGCCATCTCCACAAAATCCGTCTACCCGTTTGAGCGTAAATTGCGTAATTGCGTTTCAATTGCACAAACTTAACAAGTAGGACTATGGTCTGTGAGCTGTAGACCTCACGGCCGACGTCTGTCCTCCTCTAGAGGTCACATGCCTCAACGAATTCTCGTAAAATTTTGTGAGCAGGTTGGATAACTATACAGATTTTTTTTTGACTCGACAAAAAAAGATATAATTCCTGTTAACTTTTACTTTTTTCCTAACTACTATTTTTCGTTTTTTACTTCATCCAAATTCATTATGTACTTATACCCACTTAATGTTTATGTTAATGTTAATGTTTGAAAAAATCTTTTATTATTTAGTTTTCTTTATTTTCGAAAATTGTTCGAAAATAATTCTTAAATTTAACTCTTATAAAATATCTTTGGACGAGGGCGTTGACATCTGCGACTCAGTTTTAAACTTCTGCAGGTGTCATCGATACTCACCTTTGTAATACCTTGTGTTATTGTTACACAAAATAAACTTTAAAAAAAACTTATTAAAACTTAAAACTATTTTTCGTACATATACTAAAGGAGTTATTCGCTGAATTATCAGAGAAACGGTAATTTTTAACTTGTTTTGAAATACTTAAATTAAGACCTTTTAAATGAAACCCACATTATTATTACCCACATATTGCGAAGGTTTATTTTTTTAACCTTCTTTTCAGACCCCATGAAAATTAAAGACGTTCTATTAAAAAAAAAATACCACAACTTGTAGTCACTAACATTATCTAGACCTGTGTAAAATTTCAAGTCGCTAGCTTTCATAGTTTCTGAGATAATAGGCTGTGACATACAGACAGGCAGACATCGGACTCTCACCATTAAGGGTTCTTTTTTACCATTTTGGTACGGAACTCTAAAAATGAGCCATAATGTCACAGACAGATACGACACAAATACACACGTCAAACTTTTAACACGTTTCCGTTTACGCCGGGAATTTGAAATTGGTTCATTTCCACGCGTGCCACTTCTCGTGAACATGCATGAAGTTGTCAATTATGGCATTGATTGGCTTATGGGACGTTTGTGCATTTGGAGAGGATTGGATTCAAAGTCATTTATTCCCAGTTAACTCGTTAACTACTTTTATAGTCTGTTGACTTTTGCTAACAAGGAACATTATTAAAATAGAAAAACAAAAAACCCGACTGCAAAAAGTAGTCTGACACTCCGTAAATATTATACTTAGTTATGCATAAAAATGTTGTACCCCATATCACTCCCACTATCAAGGCTATTCAAAAGACAAGTCACATGTCGAAATCGATCAAGTTGTTTAGACTGTGGTATCTGCCAGAGAAACCTCATGGATACATACATATATACCCACATACATATATAGACTCGAAAAACATAACCCTCCTCCTAGCGCAGTCGGGTAATAACCTTTTATAAGACTCAATGTGCTAATCCAGAGCATGAGCTGTCTCCGTTCTGAGTTTTATCCAAACCCGTCGATCTGAGCGTGGAGAAGTAGCAAACCAGCACACGAACCAACTTTCGTATTTGTAAAATTAAATTAATAAGTAGGAGGTAGGATTCGAGTGACGACGAACAAAGATTCCTTTATCCCGAAGAAGAAAAAATTATAGGTTTAGGAAATCTTAGTAGAATTGCATCTTATCAGCATCTTACCAGAGAGCTGCTGGATTAATTATAAGTTTTTTAATTGATTGCATTGTGACTTCAGCGTCTACGAATCCTGCCGTGAGCAAACGTACTCAGGGTTGCCACTTTACACGAGACCGATTCCATCCTATTTCAATTTTTTAAGTTTCAATCGGAAACTCTAAAAAAAATATTTCTTCATAATTATGATGATGATGATGACGAGGGAGAGGGTGATGACCAATGAGACGAATCTCTCTCTTTTCCTCATTCCAGGAAAGGCGTGGATAGTTTACTAAAACTTTCAGTGGAAAACAAGTAAAGTCACGTTAACGAACCGGTAAAGGTTAATCCTATCAAAAACATTACACGTAAAAACCAATAAACGTCTCGCAACGCAAACATTCGAAAAATGCTTAAAGATTTAATGTAAAACCAAGTCAGTTAATATTCACTACCGGCATATGGCGCATTTTTGTACCTAACAGTATTTCTGATTCGTTGGTACTTGGTACTCTTGTTTGTTTTAGAAATAACATCTGAAACTACTGGTCCAAAATCGAATTCTTAGGCCGGGCGTGAGACAAGGATGTGACGTGGACACGATTCAGACGTGAAAACTGCGTATAATTCAAAGCATGTCGCTTTCATACATTTTAAATGAACCAGTTTTGAAGTGGCAGCGCGCCTGGTCTAGTCCGAGCCGCATCCTCGCCTTACGTCCGGCCTCTATAATTCAGGCTTTACACTGACAGAAAACTATTCTAGTGCTTGTACCCGACTGCGGAGAACGAGGGTCATGCTGTTACTTACGTTGGTTACTTACGTCAGCTACTGCAGATCTAGGCGCCAGCCAACCGAAGCGAAACGAAGCCGTAGGCAGGAGCTTTTGTAATATAAATAAAAAAATCTTATTGAATTTCAATGTTAGTAATCCTTATCCTACTAATATTTTAAACGCGAAAGTTTGTAAGAATGGATAGATGGAGGGATGTTTGTTACTCTTTCACGCCTGAACGGCTGAACAGACGTGGATGAAATTTGGCATAGAGATAGGTTATAGTCTAGAATAACACATAGGATACTTTTTAACCTCGGGTGAAAAAATCGAAAGTTACTCTGTCTATCTGACTGTTTGTAGGCTTTTTAAGGCTAATCGTCAGAACGTATCTTGATGAAATTTGATAAATAGTTGCAGTATGTCACAAGAAAGGTTTTTGGATACTTTTTTCTGAATAAATAAATCTTTTATCACGAAATTCTGTAAGTTAAAAAAAAAATACGCGCCCGTTACCAAATGCGTCAGACAACATCACAGAATAGCACGTAGTTGGTGCTAAAATAACAACAGACAACTGAAATTAAAACTCCGCCCAAAACCAGCCAGTATTTTTTTTAAATGTTGGACTCTGATCTCTTTGGTAACGGATTATTATTCGTAATTTGATAATTAGTTACAGTATACGAGGAGGTTTCATGGATATTATTTTCTGAATAAACGCGAATGAAGTAGCGGGCAACAGCTGGTCATTGATATAAATTAAACGAATATTTCTGTTTTCAAAAGTCTAGTAAGTAAGTATGTTAACTGAAGTGATATTAATGTACGTTCTAATGTGAGCTCTATACCAAATTGCTTAAAACAACATTTGAAATCACAAAATACGTTGTTGTAATATGATTAAGGCATAGACATAAAGGAAAGACCCCTAATCGGTCAGAAATAATGATTCCAAAAAATGTCAACCAAACCATTGCAAGTCAAAATTCACTAGTCAGTCTTCGATGTCATCCAGTAGCGCTTACGTCTCCCTTTTAACTAACAAAAATGGTCAATTGTGTAGTCAATTTATGCCGAAATTACATAATATCTACAAGAGTAAAAAAAGGCAACGTCTCATATCACCGGTAAGTCTTCTAAATATTTTTATGTGCTTTATAAAGCTAATAATTGTAATTAATTCTAAATGTCAACAGCGCGAAAAGTTGCTGAAAAAAGTGTTGCCACAAGGTATTTTTAAATTTTCCCAATGAATTATTTAGGTTTCCTAGGGATCCAGAAATAGCCGATCAGTGGACAAAAAAATTCGCCAGGTTAAAAATGATAATTGGTGGACACCTCATCGCCATTCTACAATTTGCTCTGCGCACTTTCGCAGCGAAGAAAGGCATTTAGCAAGAAGTGGCCTCCATAGGTTAAAACATGGAGTGATACCTTCAAAGGTTATTTTTAGTATCAAAATAGTAGTTCGTTTTAGTAGACTGTGCCTATTGTTGGTAACCATTGCATAGGTTAATATTAGCAGTAGTTAGATGTGAAATGTATGTAGTTATTTGCAACATCAATAATGGCTATTAGTGCTGTTGGGTTATTTGGGAAATTTTACTGTTGTAACTTGCGCGCATGATCATTTTAACTGACGTTTCAAATCTTCAAATTCGGTATTTTCCATACAAATTTGTTGATTTAGTCGATTTAAAATGTTTTTAAATGTCCTTGCTCCCATCGTTATTGTTGTAATTTCATTGTTGTATAAAGCTGGAGCACACCAAATGCAGGTGCAGTTCGTGTCCATTCCGATTTAATTCTGTTCTTGAGATTTAGCTGTAGCTGTAGCTGTAATTCTTACCTTTTACCTACTCCAGTTTTAGTTACGGCTTACATACAATGCAATATTAACAATATAATATTAGTTTGTGGTAGAGTGTCTTTAGCTCTAGAATAAGCTGGCCTAATACTTTGTTTTCGGTCTTGTGATTCCTTTGAAATAACTCTGATCGTTTTATAATTTACCCTACTGAATCGGGTAACCACTTTTTAATGGCAAGTTCATCACGTATAAAACAAAAAAAATGTCTATGGTACAAAAATGTATTTGACACGTTTAAAAATCGTGTTTTGTATGAAGACTATCCTTCTGGACCTATATAATAGGGCGTATTCTGTGGATTAAGGTAAAAAAAAGGAAAATCAAAGACAGCCCTGAATGGAAGGAATTCAATTAATTCTGCCAAGTTAAATTAACGGAAGTCTAAGTCTTCAGTTTTCCTTATTTTACTCATCCCATTTTCGAAGCAAATACTTACGTTTGTTTACCGAAGCCATTCAAAGTTGGAAATTAATAATGATTTGAGAACGTATTTTGATAGTTGATATGAATCAAATATACTCGTAATTATGACGATTTTTGTGCTGCATTAAAGTAGGCTTTTTACCAAACTGACATATCTTCATGAAGCCATTGACTAAATTTTTACGTCACCAGATCGTTGTAAAGACACCGACTAAAATTACTTAATAAACCACAGAGATGGGTAAAGCGTATTTTAACTGACCTCCAAAAAAGAAGAGCTATTCGACTGATTGTTTTTTTGTATACTCTGTCAATTATTGATTGTATTATTTTTTACTAACTGCGACCCGTGGTTTCACCCACGGTCCCACAGGAACCGTTTATTTTTCCGGGATAAAAAGTACCGTATGTCCTTTTCTGTACCCTAAACAACATGTATGCAAAATTTTAAGACGATCGGTTGAGTAGTTCAGACGTGAAAGCGTTACAAAGAAACAAAGAAAATGAACAAAGGCTCACTTTTTCATATTATACTAGCTGTCACCCCGCCACTTCGTTCGCGTTTATTATTTATATATATATATATATTTAAACTATCCTATCTCTCAAGTTGGATCGAACTGCACATGGTGTGCGAATTTTATTATAATCGGTTGAGTGGTTTAGGAGTTCATTGAGGACAAACATTGTGACACGAGATTTATATATATTAAGAAAGATGTAGTACCTTTGATTTTAGTCTAACCTCAAAGCAAACACTCATTGACTTCGTGTTACTTAACAACGCCATCTGCTGTTGTGTCGTTAAAGCAATTAGTTGCTCACAAAAAATAGTATTATTATTCGCCAATAGATGTCAGGAAGAGTCATATTTTTCAGTTGAGACTACTCAAACGCCTCCTTTTTGTTATTTTTCTTCCAAGTTTATGTTTAAGTTGATTATCGATAAAACACGAATAAATTGACATTTTCTAAAAATGATTCCTAGCTAGATCGATTTATCGCCCCCGAAACCCCCTATATACTAAATTGTATGAAAATCGTTGGAGCCGATACCGAGATTCCAATTATGTATATATACATAAATATATATGTACAAGAATTGCTCATTTAAAGATATAAGATTTGGTAGGTGATACTTCAAAGGTATAAAGGTATAAATATAGTTCCATATAAATTGAATTGAAATTGATGCAGTTGATGAAATTGATGTACTTTTTGTAAAAATCAACAAAAACATACATATTTATACACTAGCTGCACACTGCGGTTTTATCCGCGGTAAAAAAAAATATATATAAATGTTCCAAACTATCCTTATGCCTTAATAATTATAAAATCGAAAGTAACTCTGTCTGTCTGTCTGTTTGTAGGCTGTACACGGCTACACGGCTGAACGTATCTTGATGAAATTTGATAAATAGGTGCAGTATGTAACAAGGAAGGTTTTTGGGACACTTTTTTCTGAATAAATAAATCTTTTTGTCATGAATAAAAACTGTAAATTAATTAAAAAGTACCTGGATGGCCGAGCTTTGCTCGGTATTTTTTTTTATTTTTTAATTGTGTTTTTTGGTTAATAAACAATAAAATTGATTTTAGTCTAACCTCAAAGCAAACACTCATTGACTTCGTGTTACTTAACAACGCCATCTGCTGTTGTGTAGTTAAAGCAATTAGTTGCTCACAAAAAATAGTAGTATTATTATTCGCCAATAGATGTCAGGAAGAGTCATATTTTTCAGTTGAAATTGATTATCGATAAAACACGAATAAAATGATATTTTCTAAAAATGATTCCTAGCTAGATCGATTTATCGCCCCCGAAACCCCCTATATACTAATTTGTATGAAAATCGTTGGAGCCGATTCCGAGATTCCAATTATATATATATATATATACAAGAATTGCTCATTTAAAGGTATAAGATAAAGCGCCGTTTACCAAATGCGTCAGACAACATCACAGAATAGCACGCAGTTAGTACCAAAATAACAACTGACAACTACAATTAAAACTCTGCTTAAAACTAGCCAGTTTTTTTTGTTGGACATTGATCTCTTTGGTAGCGGCTTATCTTATATCTTTAAATGAGCAATTCTTGTATATATGTATCTTATATCTTTAAATGAGCAATTCTTGTATATATATATATATATAATTGGAATCTCGGAATCAGCTGCAACGATTTTCATACAATTTAGTATATAGGGGGTTTCGGGGGCGATAAATCGATCTAGCTAGGAATCATTTTTAGAAAATGTAATTTTATTCGTGTTTTATCGATAATCAATCTCAACTGAAAAATATGACTCTTCCTGACATCTATTGGCGAACAATAATACAATTTTTTGTGAGCAACTACGAGTAATTGCTTTAACGACACAACAGCAGATGGCGTTGTTAAGTAACACGAAGTCAATGAGTGTTTGCTTTGAGGTTAGACTAAAATCAATTGTTTATTATCCAAAAAACACAATAAAAAAATAAAAAAAATACCGAGCAAAGCTCGGCCATCCAGGTACTATATATAATTGGAATCTCGGAATCGGCTCCAACGATTTTCATACAATTTAGTATATAGGGGGTTTCGGGGGCGATAAATCGATCTAGCTAGGAATCATTTTTAGAAAATGTCATTCTATTCGTGTTTTATCGATAATCAACTTAAACATAAACTTGGAAGAAAAATAACAAAAAGGAGGCGTTTGAGTAGTCTCAACTGAAAAATATGACTCTTCCTGACATCTATTGGCGAATAATAATACTATTTTTTGTGAGCAACTCAAATTGCCAACATATAGCTTTCATCTAAAATTCTAAATGGTAAAACGCTTGCTCAATGAGCCACCGATGTAGCCTAAAT
Source organism: Peribatodes rhomboidaria (assembly GCA_911728515.1). Taxonomy (NCBI): domain Eukaryota; kingdom Metazoa; phylum Arthropoda; class Insecta; order Lepidoptera; family Geometridae; genus Peribatodes; species Peribatodes rhomboidaria. Next base: position 19,875,589 of record OU452166.1, read on the forward strand.
CTAAAGCTTCGCCAGCTAGTGGTTTCTGAAATGTGTTCTGGTAGGTGGCTGTACACGTCGGGGCTCATCGCAGAACTGTTGGAGAACTTCAACTTAGGGAAGTGAACAGCGGCATCGTTTTATGGTCGACATACACGCACGAAACGCATTGATTCCTCATTTCTTATAGGGACCGCTAGAGTGTGGAATACTCTGCCAGAGTGTGTGTTCCCTGACACTTATAATCTGGGTGTCTTCAAGTCTCGAGTGAATCGGTTTCTTCTAGACAAGCGTGCCCCATCGTAGGCTGCCTCATTGCTTAACATCAGGCATGATGGCGGCCAAACGCAAGCCTACTACGTAATTAAAAAGAAAACATATGACCGCTCTAAACATAAGAATTGCCTATGTCCTTGCTTAACTAGTTTAATCTACTCCTAACCTAGCTCTTACCTAATTTTTTTTAATGGTTCTTAAGCCATTCCTTAGGAGAATCCTCACTTTACGTGCTCGATAAGCGAATATTTCGCTAGGAGAAGTTTAAAACTAGTTAAGCAAGGACTTGACCAATTATTATCTACAAGCTGCGCCCCGCGGTTTCACCCGCGGTTAAAAATTATCCTATGTGCTATTCTAGACTATAATCTATCTCTGTGCCAAATTTCATCCAGATCTGTTTTGCCGTTCTGGCGTGAAAGAGTAACAAACATCCATCCATCCATCCATCCATCCATTCTTACAAACTTTCGCGTTTATAATATTAGTCGGAAGGATAGTGCAAGTAGCTATTAGTACCTATAAGTATCACACAAATCGGTTCAGCAAGATAAGTACGAATACTTGTAATTATGACGGCCTGACTGATTTGTGCGAACTACGGGTGTGGGGTTTTCCGTTTGAAAACATCTCGAAACCTTGGTCCAATAGCACGTAAGCGAAGTCAACCCCTATAAATACAAAAATAAAAAAAATAAAAAAACCGACTTCAAAACAAGAAACAGCACTATAAGAAAAATATTACTAAACCTCTACTACACTTACAAAATTATTCGAAGTCGGTGCCAAGTCAATTTGATGACTACCGTATATTGTTATACCATGTTACTATTTACCTATTTAAGTGTCGGTTTACTGCTTGCATGATATTACGTACCTATTTGGCTCTGCACCGACTTCAATATTTATTTATTTACATATATGTTTAGTTTTTTTTTTGCTGACTTAGCTGTCTCTCAGAAGTCGCGTACCTATTGGGAATACTCAGTGTTAGGTAATCAGAAAACTGTAACAAACAAAATGCGATCAGCAAGCGATACGCCGCGAACTGCGTACAGTAAGTACGCACTGTTTGGACTTTCCATTTTAAACATAATTGGGTAACTGGAGGCTAACAGTTTTAGTCAGGACAAAGCTTTAGCGGAGGCGGAGGAACGGATGCAGTGGCGGATATGGCAAACAAATTTATATTGATTACTGATTTATTAAAGAATTACATTGGTTAGAATCTTAAACATGGAACGACAATAAGATTTTAAAGATGTGTTGATATAATGCTAAAATGTGTTGATATAATGCTAAAATGATTATATTCTATTCAAAAGTCATTAATTGGATTAAGCATGCAATGACAATAATATGTATTTTAAAAAGAAGTAATTATTACATTTAAAAGTTTCTAGTCTATTCTTATTAATTGGATTAAACATGCAATGACAGTACTATTTTAAAAAGAAGTAATTATGTGGTAATATTTGATAATAAATAAATATATTCTTGGCTTACTCCAAGAATATATTTATATCAATCTCCTCTCCCGCTCTCGCCTCACCTGATTTTGAATACAAAAAAGAATAAGTTGCTCTCTGTTAAAAATGTGGTGTAATCGGTGAAAATTTAGAAAACTATGTTCGGATAGTTGTTTTAAGAAGAGCTTTTTGTTTTTTTTTTCCAAAATGAGAATGATTTTCAAAATTCTACTTCGGTTAAACTGATTTTGGTTGTTTGCCTTCATTTCGTTTTATACAGGACTATTTTACTCGAGCCTAGCTTCCCAGCCAGGCCCGATTAAAATCGCTTCGCGACATTGTGTAGCTGCAAGTCAGCAGGCAGGGAACCATGCAGGTCGTCGGCAGGCGCGAGCTGCTTAGAGAGCGCAATAAAAACCGAAACACCTTGGCAAACGAGAACTGGCGAAAAACATCGGGCTGCATGGGAGGTTCTATTGGGCCTTAATAGGGCCCGATGTAGCTCTCCTAGCGTCGGTGAACTGGTAACATTTCGGTCACCTATTTGGGGAAACCGAGGGTTTTGCCTGTGCAATTGCTGATGAAGTTATCAAGATGAACAACTATCGGAAACATATCCTGAATGACGATACGGTGGACATTTGTCGGATGATATTAGATAACATATTATCTAATAACTATTGAAATAATAAAATAAATAGTTAACCACGGCAATTAAAAAAATAACATAGGTTCCGACTATTACTTTCACGATCATCTCATCTAAAACACGTTGATAAAATATTTCGAGCACCTCTTCGCACTGATGATCTTCAGGGTTCGTTTCTGGATCTGGAAATAAAAATTGTAATATTACTAATTGACCGAGGGGAGCGATGCTTAGAGCTTAGGGTTGGAGGACAAATTGACACTTGAATGCGACAGGGATCGCTCTCGAGATGCCGGCGCGTCGTACCCTTTCCACACGCGCTTTGCATATCATGGTCAAAAATCAAACGAAATCAGAAATCAGAATTTATTGAAAAAAGCAGGAGTGTATGGTGTGATATGTCCGTGTGTTTGTGTGTGTGCGTGGTATTATGTATGTTTTATATTATGTATTAATGGATGGCGTCATTAACATGCGACGAAACAGAAGTTTTACTGAAAGTAAAATGTTAAATCCTATACCTAGTATTTTTGTGATAATTATGTACGAGTATGTACTCGTATGTGTTAAACCAACATTTTTTGCAGTTTATTCTCGCTTCTTATAATAGTCGCTTATTATAAAATATATGTTTAATTACATATTTTTAAACGATTATCTACGTGAATTGGCCAAGTGATTGTTCGGTGAAAATAAACCTTACGTTGTGATCGTAGAACCTAAGTTTTAAGAGCTGATGTACCTAATATTGTATTTATTAGAGGACACAATTTAATTTTTGGGACATGTTTGAGGGGTCAATAGAAGCTTAACCCCAAGTTTGTGGGGTTGCCGCCCTTGTTTCCCGGCCGCCATCTTGCAAAAAGGTGTTTCGCGATATCTCGAAAACTATGAGTCCCACAAAAAAATTGTCAAGTCATAATTTGTAGCAAATCACTTTGCCTACAAGTATGTTCATAAAACTTTTTGGCCTAAATTTAGAATTAAAGAAGCTATGAGCGAAAAGGTAAGCAAAATTTCTAGAAAAAAAAAAACTTTTTTCTCTATTATATTTTGGAAATATTTTAGCAGTGATTTAAAAGTAAAGTTTACCAAGACACCTGGGAGCCTATCATGACATCTTATTGCCATGATCAATGAATGGGGTCAAGTCAGGACTTCTGGCAGACCGAGGCATGAGTCCTTCTCTGCCTAGGACCTATGTTAATATCCTATGCTCATATTTCTGGTGCGTAAGTTTATGAGTAAGCAATGTTTGAAAAAAGTCTGTAAGCGCCTAATCGGAGCTGTTGCGCCTGATCCTATTTTTATTTCATTTTCTATTGAATACCAAATACATTATTTTTGTTTTTGTCTAAGTAGAGCCTACTTATCTTTACAAATTGCTAAAGCAGCGGTATGGCTACTTTTACCTAGACTATAAAGCGAGGGACCAAGTAATTTGTAAGCAATTAAAACAATAAATTTAAGTAGAAATTATTTTATTATTATTCCAATCAAAGTTTAAGTGTAAGTAGTTCATTCTTTTTACTATACCTACGTAGATAAAACTATAAAATATTTTTGGCCTCTACTCGGCGCACTCTAAAAATAACTCGTTTATGAATGTGGAATTAGATATCGACAAAATAATGTTTTTGGTTGCTTTTTACAACATTTTAGCAGTTTCGACATTGACAACTATTAAAATAGACAGGATAAATGATCATCAAAAAATATGTTATAAATAAAATAATGATTCCGTAGTCGACGGCAGACGAACTTGTCGCCGCCTCATGTCGATGTCGTCTGCCGTCGTGATTCCGTAGCCGAGACCGCAGACAACAGCAGCAGACGACATAATCGCCGACTGATGGCGTGGCGAAAACTCGTCTGCTGCTGTCGTCTGCCGCCGTAGTTCGTCAGTCGCCAGTCCAGTTTTCCAGTCGGTTTGAAAGTGTTCCGTAAGACATGATGTTCTGATCTGACGTATTTGAGGATCTTGATCGTTGACTATGCTGTAGGATAGTGTTAGCCTTGGAGAGAATGATCGATATCTTAATCACGATCATTGAGTTCAGGGATAAACACTATCACTACAAACTATCTTCATGATTGTCTTCATCACTATTACTAACTAGTGTAACTAGTTCACTATCACTAACTTCATCACCATCACTATCACTATTTCTTCCTTTTCTCTTCCTAGGAATCACGAAACTATTTTTTTACAATAAGCAAAAAAACAAATATGACTTGTCGTCGACGACAGTACTGGTCGGGCGACGACTTGTCGCTAGCTACGGAACATATGTAATAGGAATACACAGAAACCAGTAGTGTCGCGACGAGACGTCTGTTGCTGTCGTCTGCGGTCGGCTACGGAATCGTACCTTAATCGTTTAGATTGAGCGGGATGACGCAATGTTCTTATATCCTACTAGCTGACCCGACAAACGTTCTTTTGCCATGTAAATTATTTCTAGGCAATTTCTGGTGTAGAAAAAAAATCACTAACTTATTTTAAGTGTGTAATTATGTGGTAGCCAACACAAACAAACTGGATGGTTAACCCACTCGAGAGCATGCCGCACGTAAAAAACAAAACACGGTGTGCTCAAATCTAAGCCACAAAAAGACATTGAGAAGAAAGTCATTGCAAATGCCAATCTAATCGGAAACTGAATACGTTTAAATTGAATTGGCACATCTGTAGGTAATAGGTATACTCGTAATAGGGATTTGTGGTATTAATATATTTTCACCACGGAGCTTTCCATTTAAAATGCTGGCTTCGATAACGTTTTCATAAATTTTTGAATGACTAATCGCTTACCGTTGCACAGCTGTGGCGGGTTCAATTATGAAGGAAAATAATCGGAGAACCAACATTTAATTGTAAATTATGCGGTGACATGCCCGAAAATCCAGTAAAACTCTGTTTGAAAATTAACCGCTTCACTTGCATCGCAAACTGTATCAATAGATTTCTATGATACCAAGTTTCCTGGCAAATGCTTTTGTATCTTCAGATTTAAATTGTAAACATCCACATTTTTGGCCACTAAAATTGCTCATTCTGCAAGCCACTCATGATTTATGTACTGTGTGTGAACATCGGGAAATATTTGTTCAGTGAGAGCGTCTTGCGAATTCACGATTGTTCAGAAATCGGTTGGTAATTTACGCATCCAGTTTCATCCATAGGAAGTTTTCCATTGGCGATATCTAAGAGTTGTTTTGAAAATATTTCAGCGGATGGATCTTGAAGTATTTGAACGCTGTAACAACTCCCTATAACCTATCCATACCCCACCTTTAATACTTACACAAATAAAATATAATGAATAAAACTGTAACCGACCTACCTAATAGTACGGTGTTTTTTCATTTAATTATTTATAATTTAATTTAATTCGCTTATTATAAAATCTATGTTTAATTACATATTATTAACGATTATCTACGTGAATTAGCCAAGTGATTGTCTAGTGGAAAAATACCTTACGTTGTGATCGTAGAACCTAAGTTGTAGAATAAGTATGAGCAAACGTATTCCCTAAATAATTTCGCTTGTTTAATGATTACGCGGACGCTGAGAGATTTTTGACTTTTCCTACCAAAATTGTCAACGCTTAAAATATAACTACTTTCTTCGGTTTACCTATAGAAATGAATACAAGTATATTATCGAATAATCTAATCTTATAAGATTAGATATAAGAAGTAGATTTTTAAGAACGAATTTTACGACTTACTCAAGAACCTACTGAGGTTGTCATGTGGGATGACTAACCTACATTGAACCATGTTAATGCACATAGATTAATGGAAAGCTATGGTCAGCACCCCGCCATCCGTGCTTGACAATCGATTACGACACCTGACAGCTAATCGTCTTCAATCCGTCACTAAGTGCATTAACACCGTTCGGGATTGTGTTGCTGTGTGAAAGTCACACAACAACTCCCAGTTTAAATGGGATTACTCCAAGGTCTTTCGACCAAGGTCACCCTTTAGGCACTCGCTCATTCTCTACCTAAGTCAGTATAGTAAGCTATGATGAGCGGCGAACTAGCGTGCCACAGCAAAATAACTTCGCTGTATAGTTTGATTGGTTTTGAGTCAGACAGTCAAGTTCAACGAGCCAAGTACAAGTCCGAGAACAGTAACAGACATTAACACATATTTGGGTGCATTATTTGATTTAGGTGAATTTTAATGAATCATAATTGATTAGTATTGTATTTTATTACCCATATTTGACGAATACATCAAACCTTAAAATGAAACTCTGAGTTATTGATCTAGAATCGAACCGTAATCAAACATACAACAACTGACAACAACCAGTCAATAATCCGTTACAATTTACGGCTATATTTTTTTTTACCCAACTGGGCAAGAAGGAGAGTTTGGTTTTTTACAAGTTTTTTACAGTACTACTCATGCCGTTATATGACATTGGACGTCTAATCATAATTCATAAAGCTATTCGCAGGCAACGCAGGTCCCAGTTTTAAGTCCGGCACAATAGTAGGAGATTCTCTGAGAAATCTAGGCAAGTTTTTAAAATATTAAATGGTTATTTCCCAAAATACTCTCAGAAAAGATTACAATCTCTTAAAAATGTCAGCACCGCTATTCAGAAAACAGGTGCTTGATTAAAAACGACGAATCGGTGTGTATGTCGCAGCCAACTTGCTGAATCAGCCGTTCAGTTTACAGCCTAGCCATTTTACTAAGTAGCGCCGTTTAACTAGCTTCCTGAATGAAATTCAGCCGTAGCGTCTAATACAACATTTAATAAACTTGCTGTCTGATGCTTAGGCCATTCATAAATTAGAGTGATTTTTTGCCAAAATTGCAATTTTTGACCGATTTAAATATGATTTGAATTAATTATGATAAAAATTAATCCGAAAATCGGTGAAACGAACCGCAATTCTGATAGACATGATATTATAATAATCTTAAACCTCTCATGCCCGACTCCTTTATTAGGGCAAATCCGACTTTGGTTGGTTTGGTTAGTTCGTGTTTTTTTTTACAACAACTCGTACTGTCCCTTACTTAAATGACTTGGCTAGGCAAGTAGTCGACGTTGTCGATCCAAGTCATTTTGCGTTTGATTGATTGGCTAAATATCACCAGGAAGCTAGTTGAATGGCTCTGTTTAGTACAAAGGCTAGGCTGTTAACCGAAGCTAGTTGGCAGCGGCACCTATACGCTAATGTGTTTAAACAAGAAACTTTAGCAAAAATTCGATAAATTTCTAGTGCAGCGATTTCAATATTTTAAAGTCTATGTTGTGCGCTGGCGCTTCCGGTACGTATTTCAAAAAACCACATGTAATTTCATTCTGTAGTTTATGAGTTTTTCCCGGACAGACGGACGTACAGACAAAAATTACAAAAACTATATATTTGCTTTAATCTAATCTATTTGTAATTATTAAATAAAAACTTGTAAACAAAAAATGAAACCACTGATAAAACTGAAAAGCAATAAATAATTTATTTAACCTTAATAACTAAGTTATACAACTACTTAATGTAATTTTCAGTCGACCCCAAACTTAGGTACTATACTTCTTTACCGTGACAATATGAAATTGTTCTGAATCCTTTGTAATACTGTTTTCAATGCGTTTCAGAAGAAGAAATATTTTGTTTTTCATTCTCTTTTATTATTTTACCTACGAAATCGGGGCTCTCAGGAACCCGATTCGTTTTCCTCACGTAAAGCGATTCCCTTTTATTTTTGTTAATTTCTTCAAAGAACCGAACATTTAGTTAAAAACGACGCTCACAACAGCGTAAAATTGAAGCTTTTCAAAATTTTGTGGAATCTAAATGCTCAGAGTTAGTAGGAATGTTTTTCTCACAATTTTCCCCAACTTATTATGACTTGGTTTAGTCCTAATAAAATATCTTCGATGGAAACATTTCAATTGATGGTAAGGTACATTAAAACGTGAAAATAATATTATGCACACTCTCTTCCATGAAAGAAAATTGATTTTCAAAGGTTTCCTTAGCAACGTACAAGAAGCGGGTGGATAAGTTCAACCACTTGTGGTTCAATCACTTTCAATCAAATGTTCTTGTGATGTATTCAGAAAATTTGGTAATTTATATGCTGTTTCTTACCCGACTGCGCAAGAACGAGGGTTATGTTTTTCAACCGTATACATGTAGGCATATATGGGGTGTTTTTGTCTGGTCCTTTCTTATTGCAGGTTTGATGGATTTCGACTTGATGATTTGTCATTTGAACGGTCTCAGCAGTACTTTGCAAGTGCGAGTGACATGAAAATACCACTTGGATGGTACCGTGGTACCATCCATGGTTTTAGTTTTAAAATTATCTTTATTTGAAATAAACATTGGACATTGCACATGTCTTCTCTAGTTTAATTACGTCTTAGGGGTGCCAAGAAATAATATAATACTTCGATACACTTCTTTAAACTTACAGCTGATGAAGATATAATCTAAAAAAATATACTTCAATAACTGGTATGTTATGTTGTCTAGGATTCATATTATGTAAACTTGTAAGAGTGTTATTTTACAAGTTCTTATTTAACTTGCAATGTATATGTACATATATTGTGTATGCAATGTAAGTATGTATATTCGGGTGGAATCTTGCGACTCAATTTTGGAGCAGATATCTTCAACCGATTGAGCTGATATATTGTATACACGTTTAGTTTGGATGAAAATGCATAGTAATGGTAAGCAGTGTGACGTCATTTTAAATACAACATGGCGAAAAATCCAAAATGGCGGACGAGTCATTTTTAATGCACTTCTACAATATTCGTATCAAATGAAAGGACTTGCTGAGAGGCCGTCACTTTATTTCTGGAACATCCAAAATGGCGGACAAGTTATTTTTAATGCCTTCTTACAATATGGGTATCAAATGAAAGGATTTGCTGAGAGTAGCTTAAAAATAAAGTAACGTCACTCTAAACCTAACATGGCGGAACACCTAAAATGGCGGACTAAGTTTTTTATGCTTTCCTACAATATGGGTGTCAAGTCAAAGAACTTGCTGAGAATAAGAATGCGAGCTAAAATTCTAAATTAACCGGCAAAGACGTTGCAACCATGATCAATGAATGCATGAATGAGATGAATAGAAACCTATTCATATAAATTAAAAGTGAAAAATAAATTAAAAGCAAATAACATGCTTTTAAATCATATAAATTGTGTAATGTACCTATAGAATTTTTATGTTATTAGTAAAAGTTTAAAAAGAAAAGTTTATTTTACTCTTTTTAGCACAATAAAAGCCTGTTTATAACAAAGTTTATTTATTTAATAATATGTAGTTCATAATCGTTATAATATTTGAAAAGAGGTTCCGCGGGAAGAAACAAGTTCACATTTATTATGTTACCACTTTGCTTGGATATTTGTGTTACAGCCAGATAATTTAATTTATTGGTTTTCTAAGTTTTATCCGATTGCACTAGAAGAAGGGTTATGTTTTTCGAGTGTATGTAAGTATGTATGTATTAATGTGAATATGGATATGTTTGTACGCATGAGGTTTCTTTAGCACAACCTACAACCTAAACAGCTTGATGGATTTAGACATGTGAGGTGTCATTTGAATCGTCTTGATAGTGGAAGTGACTTTTGTTACAATATTTTGCAGCCTAGTTTTTCTTTTAAGAATATTATTTGTTATTTTTAATGTTCAAAATAGAGATATATTTATGTAAATGTATTAAGTAGCTCAGCTCGATCACCGACAAGCTCTACCGTACTCGTATCTACCTACATGCTATTTCTTCTCGTCTAAATATTCTACTTTTAACGCCATACAATCTAACAGTTTAGTGAACTAGGAAATTTGCTCTATTTTGAACTGCATTAACTAATTTCATCTACGGAAATTGCCTGCCGCCGTTGCAATATAGACCTTATTCTCGTTTGTAGATCGGTTAAAATTAAAATAATGAACTGTGATGAATGTGGTTTGGTTTGAATTGAAGCTAGACCATTGTTTTGCTGTTGCGGACATTGGTAAAACATCAAGATTCCATGAAGAGGGACTTTGGGTGAGCGCTGAATAACATTCGAACCCAAGGTAAAACCACAATAGCTATTTTAAACCCGTCACGTGTCTTTAGGCGCGTATCCACCAAAGTTGTTGGCAATTTTCGTGTTTTGTTTGGAACGCAATAAAACAAAATAATCATCACCAACCAATTGATAAACATTTTAGTTGTCTTCACCAGTATTGTGTTGGCACAATGTTTTCAAACGACATTGAGAATCATTTTAGTTGTCTGACGGGAATGTTTTGGCAAAATGATTTCGAACGACATTGAGAAACATTTTGTTGGCTTCACCGATATTGTGTTGGCAAAATGTTTTCGAACGACACTGAGAAACATTTTAGTTGTCTGACGGTATTGTGTTGGCAACAAGTTTTCGAACGACATTGAGAAACATTTTAGTTTCTTCACCGGTGAGTGATATGATTTTCAAGCCGCAGTATTTATTATTTTAAACAAAAAGAAACGCAAGGTTTTAAACTGGATATAGTAAGACCAAGCCTCAAAGGAAGAAAAGAACATGGCGGGAATTGAGTCTTGTCAAATTTTTAATTTTGGTGTTTTATTCCTTTGAGTCCCATATTATACTGTAACAATATATGAGTGGTATGAATCAATTTACGTGTTGATTAATTTGCTCGTCGTGTATCTAAACTGTTTTTAACTCAAATGTTCCCAACTAAGTGTAGGGATCCACAGAGCGAATGAATATCACCAACAAGTGCGTTCTTTTGATGTTACTGTCAAAAATGGAAACACAATTTCTATTTTTTTTACGATATTTGTTGCTAGCCCAAGGTAATTACAGAAACATTTATGACCAACACGTGTTAACAATACGAAAGTTGGATTTTTTTCTTTGGTGGAGACGCAGCTTTACGTAGGTACAGCATAATTAATATTTAAGAAAATTTGGGACGAGCGACGACGTGTTATAACTCATAATAATGTGTATTTAGGGACTCGCCCTTTCTCCGACTTGGTTTCCGAATATTCATATTCATATTCTATCGTATCTGGTCAACACAGCTCTTCGATAGACAAATTCTTGAAACGAAAGTCTTATTTTTTATGTTTAATTTGAACGCAACTTAAGCAATTGCCCACAGAGAAAAAAAATGTTTTTTTAGTGTGTTTATTTGAGTAAAAAAAAATGGCGTCATGTTTTTGCGTCGTAAAAATAGTGTGGTTTTTGGTGATAATAACGTGTTTCAGTGTAAACAAGTGGATTTATTTAGTAGTGAAAAGATGCAAGTACAGATTAAAAGTGCTTGTACTGTGCAATAATTGTTCTAGTAGTGTGATAGAAGAATATTCGTGCCGGTCTGGTAGAAAAAATCAAAACAAAATTTTCATCGTTCATATTTTTACCATCAAGTAAGTATAATCGATCAAGAGATTATATTACATCGTAACACGTTTCAGTAGTTTTCTAGTTATACATATACCTAGTCTAGCCATAAGTTCTGTTACAAATGAAAATGCATTTATCTTTTATACAGTAATGTAATGTTAATAAAAATTATGTGTACACATGTATTGAAGTCCTAACAAAAATATAACTATTATTTTTTTCAAAATGACCAACTTTGGCCTTAGAATCTATGGATATACGGACTGTTTCCATGGGAAATTTAGCCACTGCTTGCTTCAAAGATTTCTTAAGTGACTCTATGTCGGCGTGTCGTTTAGGGCAGGCCATGCCCTCTAAAACTGACCATAATTTGTAGTCCAGGGGGTTTAGATCTGGGCTAGAAGAGGGCCAGTCTTCAGCCCTTATAAAGTCCGGAACATTGGCTTCCAGCCAGGCTTGGGTAGTTCGCGCCTTGTGACCAGGTGCAGAGTCTTGTTGGAAACTCCACGGTGGATTTTTAAAAAGTGTATTGCTAAGGGGTTTTACAGCACCATCTAAGACGGTCTCTTGATACACTTTGACTAAAGTTTTCACCCCTTTTTCTCAAAAATGAAGCTTTGTGACGCCATGATAGGATACCCCCCACCAAACTATGACTGACGCAGGGTGATGACCACCCTGTACCTTTCCAACCACTTCCGTAGCTTCTTTAGAGCTGTGAGCGTACACTTTGTCGTTTTGCTTGTTATAGTGCTCTTCTATCGTGAAAATTTTTTACCAAGCCCATCGTAGCACAGGTCACCAGTGTCATAACAAATGAGAAATTCATTAATGCGTCAAAAGCCTACATTAAAAAAAAACCGGGAAACAGATTAAACACTGCCAACCTTCAACTCAACTGCCCGAAAACGGCAGTGAAATGCTGACTCGTGTGAAAAAACTCCATTTCTTGTCGAGAGAATTCGAAACCCACTGCTACTCTTACTGCTGACCCAGAGACCCAAATACCTTCGAGACAAAAAAGAAAACTCCCGCCTTTCCGAGTAAACACCGAAAAAGATTTGAATAATCTAGTAAAAATAAGTGAATATAAAATACGTACCTAGCATTATATCGCTTCGATTCGTGTACGATATCTTTGTGTTACGCTCACGATACTAATGTATTGCATGTTATAATTGTGTCATATAATTACTTATTTAAAAACAGAAATATGTTATAAAAGATCAAATTACTATAAAATTATCCTATTCGATTTACTACGTTTAAATTCAAGTATCACTAGTTTTTCATACGGCCACTAAAAACACTATTTACAACACTAAACAATTATAACTTAACATTTTCTCATCTTTAATACATCCGCCTCCGACTTAGTATATAGTACTCAAAAATAATAAAATGAAGTAATAATAATAACTCAATCATTATTTACCAAAGTAGGCCACTCGAACTTATAAATGCGCTTAGGCTCCCATTCTATTTATGGAGAAATCTTAAACATGTAATATCTTCTTCTTATGACCATGGGTAACACAACTGAAATGAAAAAGTGATTCTATGTGTCTCAAATTCTTTTCAGTGTACTCTTGAACAATGTAATAAATTAATAAATGATTATCAACTTTATCACTTTGATTTCTTTTACATGAAAATACGTAGTAGAAATCGCAACATAGACAATGAGCAATTATCATTAGCCCCAATAAAATGTGGTTCTGATATTCTTGTCTTTACTGAATGCTGGTTGAGTGGGACACTGAATACTCCTGATATAATAGCTACCGAAATTATAGAAATCAGAACGATGGTGTCGCTGTTTATTTGCGACCCTCATTAAACGGCACTATTACATAACCTAACCGGACTCATGTTAGCTGTTTATTGTATACCTAAGCAAAAAAGATAGCGGTACTATGGCAGCATATTCCGGCCGAGAAAAATCTTAACCCCTTCCTAGAAAGTCTTAGTGAGCTTCTGAGTTCAATATCACCCTTTCACCAGACATTGACTGTCATAGAAGATATAAACTTAAATATCTTGCCTGGAAATAATGATGATTATTTCCGGCATAAATCTCAACATTGTCTCCTCTCACGGTACGCTGCCAGCGCACACTTATACAACTCGTGAATCGACCTGTTTAGATCATGTAATACTCCGAACTCATAATCAAGCCATTACCGTATCTAATAGAGAATTCTGTAACTGACTGACTGAATGACCATGCTGCTAACTTGTTATGTTGTGACTATCTTGTAAAGTTAAAAAGTAGACAATGCTCTTCCTGTCGAGTACCGAAAACGGCCGAAAACTTAGGTAGGTACCTACTCATTTACATATATGTATTTCGCTTCGCGCATCACGCTAAGTAAGTAGATCATTATTAATTACCTGATTTGCTTGTTAGGCGCAGACTCAAAATAACTTAGGTATTCCTACACTAGTTTAAGAACTTGGTGATTAGTTATTATTTGCTTTTCAGATTTTTCGGCGGGTGGGTAGGTGTAAACAATAGACTGACCAATCTAAACTCAGCACATTAAAATCTGTGACTGTAAATCACCCCTTAAATATGTAAATTATCCCTTAGGGTAGGTTTTTTTTTTCCTAAATTTATGTGAGACCTTCGAGGTATATTATCCAATAAAAAATAATTATCAAAATCAGTGAGTGAACAATCAATCATCTCCTGTTTTCCTACCCTTAGGGTTTTTTTTTCCAAATTTAAATAGGAGTCCCTTGGAAGTATACCTACCCTTTCCAATAAAAAAAAAATCTAAATCGAACTACTCTGTAAAAAGTTATGCGTGATCATATATAAAAACAAAAATACGCGTCGACTTGTAAACCTACTTCGATTCGTCGGTAAAAAAAATTGGTCTAAGCTTTTCCTTTCCCAATTTTATCCAAATATTTTGATTCTTTGGAGCATAAAAAGTAAATAACAAACACACCAACAAACTTTAGCATTTATAATATAAAGTAGGATGTGTGGCCGCGTTGACTTAACCCAAAAAATCATAATTCTTAAAAATAGTTAAAAACGCATTTTTCTTACTTTTCTCTTAAAATGTTTTCAAGATCAACCGACATGTTAAAAGATCATAATACTACTGTACAACTCTAGTGTTTGAACTTGCTTTCGATTCTGGAAAAAGGAATTTTCCTGGAAATTTTACTATTATGACGTGTTAACATGACAAGTTTGGCTATCCTTCCCCAAAAATAAGCGTTCTAAATTTTCACCTGAATAAAAGATGAATATCCATTATTTAAGACATCATGCAAAGTGCGTAAGGCCCGTAGGGATCTGAAGCATACATTAACATCGCGCTTTAATATCAAGACGCGTGTTCCTATGAGATAGTACCCTATATTTACAGACAGTACTGTAGCTGAATTATTATGAAAAAAAAACTTCTTTGCCTCTTAAAATTTTGAGGTAGGCATTTGAAAAACTCTTTTACACTTTCGATTTGCAAGCAATTTCGTAGCGGTTTGAAATCGCTCGCAAATCGCTAGCGTGACAGAGCTCTAAGACAATTTAAAAATTTACAGGCGACTGTTAGGAAGATAAAGTTCAGCGGCTCGGTGTCCCTCCCCTCTCGCTTGACAAACTCAATTAAAACTTATACTTATACCATAGCCAAGGCCGTAGCTAGAGTGTGTATTTGACAGGCCGATATTACAGTTATTATATCGGTTGTTTTTATTGCTTTGCAGGAGTGCACACTGCATACATAAAGGATGAAAATTACTGGATTTTCTAAATGGATTCATGTGGACCCACTAAACACACACTTAACTATTTGCATAAACCCTAGCGTTAGTGTTGCCACTTTACTGTCAAGTATAATAATAATATTTTGCCTTAAGCCTTGAATATTCGCCAAATGCGTCTATTCAACTCGTAATAGTGAAGAAGCTACGGACCCTACCGATATGAAAAAAATATCACCAATAAGATCATTCTGTTACCTATTAATTAGTCTAATTAAAATATTATATTACTTACTAGATTGCGAGTAAAAAAATATTAAATGAACGTTGTTTTCGTTCTCATGGCGTGCAATACCGTGCTTACGGAGATTACGTTACTATATATTTTTACACCTTCGGATAGGAAATTAAAAATATGATTGATCGTTCTTTTACCATATTTTTAGAGCTAAAATTGAGTTAGTTTAGTAATATTTTGTGTTATTTTGAAGTATTTCGTCAGATCACGTGACCACTGACACCCGCGAGCTCCTTTGCGGGGGACGGGCCAGTCGGCGCCAGCGCCTCACGAAGGAAGGACGTACTCGCCTTGCCGAAAAATATTTTCGCATTTTTTTTCTATTTGTACGTAAATCATCAATTAAACAGTGCTTAATTATCCAGAGCCAATCAAAAAAAGTAGTTTTTCAAGACATTTGATAAGTTTTTAGTGACTTTACTACTAGTGAAAATATTTGGACAATAATTGATCGCGTTGTGAGTAGAGGGTACAGAAGGTTGATCCGATGAAAATGGGAGATGTCACCAAGGCAGCTAGGCGTAACAAAAAAATTGGACTCCAACTAGGTAGCTAAGTGGTAAGTACCTACCTACCTATTAATATTTAATTACCACATAAATATTTTTACCCGTTTGTTCTTATTGTGTAGACTGAAGTGACTAACCCTAGTGTCTGAGTTTTTAGTGGCATATGATTCGGTCTGACGTTTGTTTTCCTGATAAAAATACTTAATAGAAAACTACAGACGTGTCCTCCGACCTATGTTAACTCTCAGGGCTTCACCGTCCATTACACCTTATTGCGATGATTGTTGGATTTACCCGCCGACGCTGTGCGACCATGAACCTAAGCTTATTTTGCTGTGATACGAGCCGCGGTCGCGCAGCGTCGTGCTGTACTACAATCATCACGCCACGGCACGGGCCCCATTGTACATGTTGCTCATGATAATTATCCAAGTGCAAGACTTGTCAGAACTGTGTTTTTTTTCTTGTTATGTACAAATGTACCTATATGTGTCATATTAGTACATTGCACAGGGTTATCGGTATAGGGTGTACTAAGCCAAACGGGGGTCATTGTACTCTTCATTATAAACAACGATTACTTTTTAAACTTTTTTATTTGTAATATAAATCGGGGAAAAAAGCATCTGCTTACATTTTGTCGACGATCGATGAGCTTTTTGTATGAAACAGCTGTTTTTTTTCTCGTGATTTCATTTGATTCAATTATTCACAAAAATTATACTAAGGTCAATATACCTAAGCCATTTCAAATTGAAGCTATGGCATACTTGCTGATGCCCCAACACCTAGTTAATAACATAGAAATGGGGAGTATTCTATAGTTAATAATAATAAATAATCCTTCTTGAACAATCGGGTAAAAATAAAATAATGATAATTATTATGTGTACTTACGATGTCAATATCGGAAAGCGGTCGTTGCGTGCGAACTGCGAACGGTGTAAATGACTAATACTAATTTTTGGTTTTTGGTATAGCACATTTCCTAAACTAACCTACCTAAACTAGAAACAATCACATTTTTATGTTATAGCTGACCAACCACGGTCCGCAATACATTATTATTTTTAGCAGTGTAGTGAGCATATTTTTCTAACTTATCCTGGTTTGTTAACCGACTTCAAAAATTAGGACGCACTCAATTACATTGTATAAATTTTACGAAATGTTTGTTGCAGCATAACTTCGTCATTTATTTTTTATTTGAAAGAATATGCTTACTAACACTCTGATCAGTCACTTTGATCAAAATAAAGTATTTTTTTGTAAAAAATAGTATTTAATACAAAAATTCAAGCATTTGCATTCAGAAAGTAGTGTTCCGAGTTATGGCCATTGAATTCGAAAGAAAAGTTATTACATTTTCTTACAACAATAACCGAGCGAGAGATCGTTAGCGAGCGAAGCGTCTATGCTTCAGATTCGACGAAAATGCTTTCGTATTTCCGAATTCCGTCTGGATTTCTGTCCGGATCTTTGCCCAGACCTGTCTTAATCTACAGGTCGCATTTCTTAACCTATTCTCTTGAAACTTTGTGAGTAAGTCCGATATTTAAAAATAATTTTCGTGTCTAGGCGGTTATTGGAAATTTTTCAATATGGCAGAGATGTGATTTAAAAAAGGATATATCTGCATAATTGGAAAATTTCCAAAAAACTTTTTGATCCGAGTCAAAACAAAAATTTATATAATTGTCAAACCTGCTCACAAAATTTCACGAGAATCGGTTGAGGAGTGTGACCTGTAGAGGAGGACAAATACAAATACAAATAATTTATTTGGGTATAAAATACATGTGACAATTTCAAATCGGACAGACATCGGTCACGAGATCTCCAGCTCACAGAGTCACTATTGTATGTATTGTTATTTATTTATATTTATTAAATACAACAATTTCTTTGGTAACTGATACCAACCTGCATCTAGTCTTAATAGTTATTTTAATCTAGTCTCTATTGCATGACTAGAATAATAATATATTTTAAACTGGGATTATAAATTGGTAATTGTTTTATATTTTATGGTATCATGGAAAGAGACTAGGGCGTGCAAAACCGGAGGGTCTTCAAAACCGGTTTTGAAATCCAGTTTTGAGGGCCCAAAACCGGAAACCGGTGTTAGCCCCGGTTTTGGTAACAATTTTCTAATGTTTAAATTTTTCTACGTTTTTTAAGTTTATATAAGGTATACGAAGAAATGGTGAGGAAGAAATTGTAGTCCACGTTGTCTGTGTGGTGGAGTGAACGGTATCTTGCCATGAGCACTAAAATTTCTCTACAAGGGTTCCAGTGCTTGTGTTAAGATAAACCGGGGCTTACACAGACTGGTTTATTAATGAAAAAGGTGTGAGATAGGGATGTGCCTTTAGGGAAGGCTCGGAATAAGCTTTTGCCTCGTCAGGAACCAGAAACGTGTTCGACTATCGCCCGGATTAGCATGTCTGCTCAACGGGAGCACCGCTAAAGTAACTATGAAGCGGAAATCCTACGAAGCTATGCCAGTGTGCATGGCAGACGGCTACCGATTCCGAATAGTGCGAACGAAAAACAAAACGATCGCACTGCTGGAATGGGCGGCACAGTCACCTTTTGCGCAAGCTAGCTCATTGCTTAATTATCTAAACAAAAATGCTGACAGCACTCCCCGGGTAATAAGCGTGGACGCGATGATAGTCGAATATATGAAAGCGGAAGTCGTAGACCGGTTAGGTTGCACCAAGGCCTCTGAACACCATGAGGTTGTCGTGTACGGGGATAGAGGAGAAAACTTGAGCTTTCTCAAATCCCAAACACTAGACCACATAGGTGCTACAGATAGCTGGGGACACCCCGTTCCAAGTTCGACCACCCACTCTGGTTCCGAAAGGGCACAACAAAAAATTGTCTCTGAAAAGGCCGCACCCCATGCAAGTGGTAACCGAGAAAGAGGGAAAGGCCACATAACCGGTTTCATAACAGCATTCAGCGCTGTAACGCAGATCTTATTCCGTATCGCACCCAAAACACCATCTCCACAGACGTCGAGAGCAGCTCCACAACTTCAAGCAGCTAGGACGAGAGCCGACATGGGCCAGGTCGATTCGCCCCGTTATGTCTCGGCCTCGGGGCTGCAAAACCATGCGAGAAACGCCTTCCTCGAGTTCCTAGCCATACTGAGAGCAACGAAACAAGTTAATCTCAGGACCTGCGATAACATCTTGCCTATCTTCACTTCCTAGCTTATAAGACTTTTTAGGCTAGGAAGTAAAAGTCTTCTAAACGAGAGGCTTGAGGAAGCGGAAGCCGCCATATGCAACAACGTCACTTCCCAGATCATCAAAGGAACCATGAAAGGAGAGTATATGGCAGCCTATAGCGCAGAAAGTGGTTTTGTAGCGCTGGACGAGACAGAGGCGGAGCGAATAGGTAAGCCGAAATACGGGACACCATCAAAGGATCCAATTGTAGTCACCGCCAAGTGCACCAAGATAATGCTGGACGACCGAATCCTAGAGATGGCCAAAACCATCGAAGAGAACCCAGACGTCGACGCAAGTTGGGAAAGCTGGTCGGTACCAAAGATACAATGGGTCAATGGGGTGCCAGGGTGTGGCAAGACAACATGGGTGATCCGTCACTTCGATGTGGACAGGGACGCCATCATCACCACAACAACAGAGGCAGCAAAAGGTCTGAGAGAGAAACTATCGCACCGTATCGGAGACCTGGTGAAATCCAGGGTACGAACAATGGCTTCTTCTCTCGTAAATGGTTTTGGTAGAGAGAGTTTCAACCGCCTTCTGGTAGACGAAGCGCTCATGAATCATTTTGGAGCCATAATAATGATTGCACGGCTGTCTGGTGCAGGTGAGCTTGTCCTCATCGGAGATGTAAATGAGTTACCTTTTATTGACAGAGAAAATCTCTTCGAAATGAGGTACCAACGCCCAAACCTGGTCACAAACATCAGCCAGGAGTTGCTTGCACACACAGGAACCCAATGGACGTCGCGTATCGCGTCGCGCTGAGGGAAATTCACTCGGGTATTTATTCCTCGGCTCCTCGTATTAAGTCCGTTGAACAAAGAAGGTACAAGGGAGCACAAATTCCCACCACCCTCCCCAACACCCTTTTCTTAGTACATACGCAGGAAGAAAAGGAGACCCTCAAAAGTCAAGGGTATGGAGGAGGCGCAGGGTCACACATCCTAACCATCTACGAAGCTCAGGGGCTAACGTACGAGTCGGTTATCGCCATAAAGACCAAGCCCAAAATGAAGCTGCATGAGAGCGTGTCCCACGCAGTCGCACGATATTGCGACAATATCACAGCACACCGGGACTTTCACCTACTACGCCGATGACATCGAAGACGATGCCATCAGCCGGTTAACAATAAGACGTCGTTTTGTCTATTAGATCTTTTATTTCAGACTACTATATTTCTTCTGTTGAATAAAAAGCTTTTTTTTTTAACTCTGCAATGATTGTACATTATTTCTGCAACATTACATTTACTAGCTTTCGTAGCTGAACATGTCTTTTAGCCTCAACTGGTCCTTGCGCAACATTCACATTTTGATTGTTTATATTACTGTTCAGCGGTATTAGACAGCTATTTACCTTAAGCTCTATTTTGTCCTTGTTTTAGGCGGCATTTTGATATAAAAACATCAGATTATTAGAAAATATTGCCACTGATTGTAAGTTATTGAAAAATCGGAAAAACCGGAGGTAAACCCGGTTTTGTCTTTCAACCCCGGTTTTCAAAATTTGGCGAATTTCGCCCGGTTTTCGGTTTTTAGCAAAAACCGGAAACCGGTTTTGCACGCCCTAAAAGAGACAAACGAGACGCTTTGAGTAATACGAATATTGTGTAATTAATATCTTTAAATTGCTCTATTTCATTTTTTCAGAAACAGAGATCAACGAAATTATCAAAGTTTAAACACAAGCGTTCAGCCAACAACAAATGCGAGTACTGAACTAAGGTGAGCTAAAAGACATTTAACATCTTATATTATTAGGGTGACAAGCATAGTGCATAGTCAGAGCTATGCCAAATGGAAATGCTATTGTTGAAGTTATCGTATGTCCGGCGTCCAGCGTCTGATTGCACGGATGTCCGATTGTTTTCCTCTACAGATCGCATTTCTCAACCGATATTTGTGAAATTTTGTAAATTTAGGTTTTATTTAAAATAGCGGAGATATGTAATTTGTGAGACGTTGCTCATAGAGCCACTACTTATAATCAGAGTGGCGCTGAACTGCTATGGGCATGCGTGACATTCACTTAGCGAGCGCGAAGCGCGAGTGCAGAACTTCCGTTTCAGTACTAAAAACTTATCCTATATTTTTATCTACAGATGCCTAGTCCAAAATCATCCGAAGGTTATCAGAGCATCCGAGGAACAGGGACTTTTTCACCTTCGAATAAACTGGTAATAATTTTTTTTTTTTGTACACAATGTACATAAATAAATTATTGATACGAGCGTTGGGACTTAGTATGGTTGCAAATTAATTATTATTTAATATTGTTTTTAGGAACAACAATATCAGTCTTCATTGCCGAATCTCATCGTCGAAGAAGAAGCAGAACAAGAACAGAAAGACAAAAGTTATTGGCGTATTATAACATTAGCTTCTTCTTCGTAAAATTTAAGGAAATATCAAGACACAATGGATTTGGTTGCGCCAAACAATCGATAGACTTGATTGGAGAAAAGCAAACAGGTCTTGCTTCTAAATTCACCTTTTTGTGAATAAAGAGTAACAATAGTAAATTATGTACCGAGGGCACAAAGCAGTGCCTTACGTCGCGGGCGGCTTATTGTACCTTGAGCGTAACGAGGGAATCTAGAGTTAACTCCCGAGCGCAGCAAGGGAAGATGAGTCCTGAGGGCAGCGAGGGGTTCAAGCCGCCCAAGACAAAAACACTGCTTTATCCTAGAAGCGAATCCTCTTCTAAAAATACTGTCTAATATTATACTCTCTCATAACTAATAAAAAGGTACTAGTAAGGTACAGTCTTTTATTTTAAATTTCGTGCAGCTCGTGGAGCACGTGCTCGTATTTTTTTCTTGGTAGCTAGTTCAATTTTCAAATAAACTCTTCTTACAGTGCTTATTTTGAGTTTTCATTCAATGTTAATCTCTTTGCTTGGAAACTCCCAACTGCAAGCTTCGCTCGAATTTATGTTTCATCTATAAAACCAACATTTGATTTTCATGTGTTAGATTAAGGATGTGTTAATCTGAGCGATTACTGCCTTCAAAGCATTTGATTTATTGATATTTTTTGATTCTCGGTTTATTTTGATTATTTTTTTGGTGTTTGCTAAAATCTAAGCACTATACATGTATTTCAGCTACAAAAGGTTTTTCAATATCCAATCTAAGACCCCTTTAGTCCAGCTAGAGAGGATTTTTTTACTATATTAACTACTAGCTGTTGCTCACGATTTCGTACGCGTAGATAAAAAAAAGCTCGTTCCGTTAGTTTCTTGTATTTGTCATTCACAGGTCCCACTTCGAACCTGCACCCTTCTCTCTACCATCATCATATTGCCAGACCATGGTACGGGCAACAGTTATCTAGTTGGCATTGGCAATTGTCTTTATACTGGGTTTGGCTGGCACTGTCCGATTAAAACGTCACGCTCAGACAGGTGTCTATGGCAAGGGTAGCGGGTAGGTAAGCCGTTAACTCGGCCTCCAAGCTAAATCTAATAGGTAGCCAAGTCTAATATGGAGTAGATAGTTACAATTTGTGTAGTAAGTAGGTTATATACTTGTTGGTAATAGGTAGAAGTACTAGGAGTTACTCGTACTATGCCAAATATTTCAGTCTGAATGTTTAGTAGGAATTACCTACTACTCGGAACCAGCCAAGCCAAGTAGGTAGTATATAGATACTATTTATATGTAGTAATTATGTAGATCCATTGTAAGTAGTATCCATCTTCTTCTACCTATAGGACTTGGCTGGCACCGACTTCAAATAGATGGGTGGCGCTTATAATAATTATATTAATTAATATTAGTGCTTATTTGTGGTTTGGAAGTCGCTTTAATTTTGTTACAATGATCACTTAAAACATCTTCTAACTTGACTTTTATTGAAAATCAGTTTACTAAAAAAATTAAGTAAACAAAATTAAGTCAAAGTGTAGTTTTTTATATCGTAAATTATGACACTTTTGTGCTAAGATCATTACACTCGAGGCGGTATTATAGCGCGAGCCGTATGCGAGCACACTAATGGAGCCAATAGTGTAAATTATTAACGCACACGCGTTTCATGTGACGTTTTTCATCACACATGCGAGGGGAAAAAACACAGACTTGCATTAGTCAATACATTTTTCTGAAAATGTATGCGCATTTTGCTGCTTTTCCACTTATCAAAATTTTACTAGGCATAATAATAAAGCGAGTACTTTGTTTAAATTATCATACCTAATTAATTGTCAATATTTTGATAAAAAAAATAATGTTTATTTACTGTTATTACGTAGTTATGATACTTTAAATCAAGAATTTAAGAAAAGTAAAAAAAAACTCTTGTTGATTTATTTTAAAAAAAGTCTAGTTTAGTTACTAGTGCGATAATGGTAAAGTAACAGCACACGTGCTTAATAGCTCGGATTATGAGCTAAAACTGATGTAATAAAGTCCTTTTTACGAGTGAAAGTGATGAAAAAGATATTAAACACAAACGCGTTTTTAACTTCGAGTAGGAACATAATTATCAGCAAAATCAGGCAAGAAACTATCGAGATAATAATGAGGTTGTAAGTTCTAGGTCCACTATGTTTTCAATCATTTTAGTCATTTTTATACTACCTGCTGATTATGTAAAACAGATTAGTACTACCAACTCGTAGAATACATTTTTTAAGCGGGCCGTCGATTGAACAGCTCTGCTAGTCCTAGTAAATATGTTTTTTGTTATGAGATTTTTGAAATGTTGTAAGCATTGGTTTAGGATAGGTTGAGTAATTTATCCCTGGTACCGGAGTTCTTAGGATGCCCATCAGGAGCCCTATTCTTACGAAATATATTTTCTGATCAATGTCTCTCTCGTTTTAAAAATCATAGTGAGAGTGACCAAGAAACATCTCACGCGTCAAGAATAGCCCTCCAGGGCCATTCTTACGATATTATATTATTTCCCCTATTCCTACGCACGAGATATTTTTTGGTCAATGTCTCTCTCGTTTGAAAAATCATAAAAGTGAGAGGGACCAAGATAATATCTCACACTTCAGAGAGTCCGTGGTCTACGATTGTTTTTTTTAGATTTTACACGCACGACCAAAGGGAATCAAAACCTTTAGATGCGGGATATTTGTGAGTACATACTTAATCTACCTATACTTATAAACAAACTACCGCGCTCATGCTGCTTATAAGGCTCAACTTTAAAACGCCGTTGGCTTCAAATAATTTAGTAAAAAAACATTACAATAAAGCATAACATCACAGAGGGCTTTCATTTTTAGGCAAAAATATTTTTTTCACGGTGTTTCGTCTGAATTTGTTTGTCTTTGAGAAATGCTAGCTCAATGTTCAAAAGCTTCGAGCGTTGATCACTAGAGGCGCTAAAACCAGCTGAGCGCCGAATGCCAAATGTCATTGGCGCATCTTAATCCCTTAATATACTATTATTTATTGTTGAGCCGTAAAGTTTAGTTCAATTCAAAGGGTGTTTCTGATATACGATTGGAAAATACTTCATAGTTTTCATATGGTTCGGTTTGGTTTCATTTATAAATGCTTCTATCCTTGTTGGTTGTTTGTTCGAGTTTTGTGGTTAGTTTTAAATTAATATATTTATGTAGAATAGCCTGATTAGCTTGGTTTAATGGTGTTTGACAGTTCAACTGAACAAACATTTGTCGTTAAATCGATCTTAAGAAAATTGCATCTTAAGCATGTTATATTTTGGGGTGTTTCCATGAAAATCTTCATTTTATACGAGAAAAGTAAAACTAGCTTTCATTAGGTATAGATTAACATTAAACATTAGGTATAGAAGAAAGAGTATTCAAACGAAATTGTTAATGGACGTTGAAATTGTCACTAAAAATTGATTGGAAATAGCATCTGGGGTTCTGTGTCTGCACATGC
The DNA here is from genome assembly GCA_911728515.1 of Peribatodes rhomboidaria. Lineage (NCBI taxonomy): Eukaryota > Metazoa > Arthropoda > Insecta > Lepidoptera > Geometridae > Peribatodes > Peribatodes rhomboidaria. The sequence continues at coordinate 19,901,028 of OU452166.1, forward strand.
GCGCGGTTCACGTAACTGTGGGTCTAAAAGAAGAGAAGAGCCTTACAGTTTTAAAGCAGCAAAATCTTCTTGTTCGCTGTGCGGGAACGTAAGAAGTCAAAGTCAAAGTCAAAATATTTTTATTCAATTTAGGTATCAAAGATACACTTATGAACGTCAAAGTTATTTAAATAGACTCGACCGCCTTGTTCGGATAAAGACCCTCTACTCAGAAGAACAGCCAAAAACTGAGGGGCATTATTTTATCAAAGAATAAGTATTGTCTCACAAATTTTGGCTTATAACTAGGTAATATCTACAAATACTAGTGGCTACTTGGCGGAAGTGGAAGGCTCCAGACATCTTTGTCTACTAAATAATTCTTAACCTTATACCCTCTTTTCATGAATGTAGTTTTTACATGTTATTTGAATTTTCCCTCAGTGAGCCCTGTTATATTTTTCGGGATTTTATTGTAAAAACGAACGCAGTTGCCTAAAAATTACTTATCTGGCTTAGTCAGTCTAAATCTCAGTACAGCTATCTTATCCTTATTTCTAGTGTTATTATTGTGAAAGTTACAGTTTAATTTAAATTTATGTAGATTTTTGCTAGATGTTTTCAAAGACATACAAAGCAGGTCAAAATAATAAATTTATTTCTTTAAATAAATCTCTATGATTCGCGGGGATCCATCCCGTAGATAGCGCGGACCGCTTGCTTTTGCAAAATGAAAATGGCCTCTACTTCAGCAAATAATCCCCACAGCAAAATGCCATATGACATTATGCTGTGTAAGCAAAGTAAGCCATCCGAGCTGTAGCTATTTCCGTCAGTTGCCTAATCTTACGAACCGCATGAGCAGCAGAACTAAGTCTCCCAGACAGAGCACTAATATGTGAACCCCATTGTTTTGAATCGATGCTTATACCCAGGAACACCGTCGTCTTGTCTATGTTAAGTTTATCGCCATCAAGCATTACGTTTGGTTCTATATATCTAACATCAGGCATGGAAAACTTTAAACACTTGGTTTTTTTTTTGCATTTAGGAACAAATTGTTCGCAGCGAACCATCTCGAAATAATAGTCAGTACGTTGTTCACATGCACAAGCTCACTATCGTTCCTGTCTGTTCTAAAAATAAGAGATGTATCATCAGCGAATATAATGTCTGTAAGGTCCTTAACCATATACGGCAAATCATTTATATACGCTAAAAATAAGAACTAGCCTAAAATAGAACCTTGTGGTACTCCCATTGTAACGAAAGATCCGGAAGATGTGACGCCATTAATTCCCACTTTTTGTTGTCTATCAGTGAAATGAAGGTGACATGTAGCGCCTGTGGTGCTAGCACCGTTCGTTGTCCATCGGTAAACCAACGTTTCAAATAATAATAGCTACGGAATCGTACCTTAATCGTTTAGATTGAGTGGGATGACGCAATGTTTTTAAATCCTACTAGCTGACCTTACAAACGTTGTTTTGCCATGTAAATTATTTCTAGGGAATTTCTAGTGTAGAAAAAATATCACTAACTTATTGTAAGTGTGTACGGAAGTGGTAGCTAACACAAACAAACTGGATGGTTTACCCACTCGAGGGCATGCCACGTATAATTACTGTCCGTGTGAAAAACACGGTGTGCTCAAATCTAAGCCACAAAAGACATCGTTTGGCCTTGGGCCTCATTGAAAGTCATTGCAAATCTTATATCTTTAAATGAGCAATTCTTGTATTGGAATCTCGGAATCGGCTCCAACGATTTTCATACAATTCAGTATATAGGGGGTTTCGGGGGCGATAAATCGATCTAGCTAGGAATAATTTTTAGAAAATGTCATTTTATTCGTGTTTTATCGATAATCAACTTAAACATAAACTTGGAAGAAAAATAACAAAAAGGAGGCGTTTGAGTAGTTTCAACTGAAAAATATGACTCTTTCTGACATCTATTGGCGAATAATAATACTATTTTTTGGGTGCAACTAATTGCTTTAACGACACAACAGCAGATGGCGTTGTTATATAACACGAAGTCAATGAGTGTTTGCTTTGAGGTTAGACTAAAATCAAAGGTACTACATATAATATGAAAAAGTGAGTCTTTGTTCATTTTCTTTGTTTCTTTGTAACGCTTTCACGTCTGAACGACTCAACCGATCGTCTAAAATTTTGCATACATGTTGTTTAGAGTACAGAAAAGGACATAGGGTACTTTTTATCCCGGAAAAATCAACGGTTCCTGTGGGACCGTGGGAGAAACTACGGGTCGCAGCTAGTACCAATCTAATTGAAAACTGAATAAGTCTGTAAGCGCCTAATCGGAGCTGCTACGCTTGATCCAATTTTCGTTTCATTTTCTATCGAATACTAAATATGTACATTATTTTTGTTTTTGTCTAAGTAGAAGCTACTTATCTTTACAAACTGCTAAAGTAGCGGTATGGCTACTTTTACCTAGACTACAAAGCGAGGGACCAAGTAATTTGTAAGCAATTAAAACAATAAATTTAAGTAGAAATTATTTTTATTATTATTCCAATCAAAGATTAAGGGTAAGTAGTTCATTCTTTTTACTATACGTAGATAAAACCATAAAATATTTTTGGCCTCTACTCGGCGCACTCTAAAATTAACTCGTGTATGAATGTGGAATTTGATATGGACAAAATAATGTTTTTGGTTGCTTTTTACAACATATTAGCAGTTTCAACATTGAAAACTATTAAAATAGACAGGATAAATGATCATCAAAAATCTGTTATGAATAAAATAATGATTCCGTAGTCGACCGCAGACGAACTTGTCGCCGCCTCATGTCGATGTCGTCTGCCGTCGTGATTCCGTAGCCGAGACCGCAGACAATAGCAGAAGACGACATTATCACCGACTGATGGCTGGCGAAAACTCGTCTGCTGAGGTCGTCTGCCGTCGTAGTTCGTCAGCCGCCAGCCCAGTTTTCCAGTCGGTTTGAAAGTGTTCCGTAAGACATGATGTTCTGATCTGACGCATTTGAGGATCTTGATCGTTGACTATGTTGTAGGATAGTGTTGGCCTTGGAGAGAATGATCGACATCTAAATCACGTTCATTAACTTCAAAGCTCCACACTATCACTACAACTATCTTCATGATTGTCTTCATCACTATCATTAATTAGTTCACTATTACTAACTTCATCACCATCATTATTTCTTACCACTATTTCTTCCTTTTCTCTTCCTAGGAATCACGAAACTATTTTTTTACAATAAGCAATCAAACAAATATGACTTGTCGTCGGCGACAGTATTGGTCGGGCGACGACTTGTCGCTAGCTACATAACAAATGTAATAGGAATACACAGAAACCAGTAGTGTCGCGACTAGACGTCTGTTGCTGTCGGCCACGGAATCGTATCTTAATCGTTAAGATTGAGCGGGATGACGCAATGTTTTTATATCCTACTAGCTGACCCGACAAACGCTGTTTTGCCATGTAAATTATTTCTAGGGAATACAATACAATACAATACAACACAAAAACTCTTTATTGACACCAAATACATATAAATTTAAACTAAACACTCAAAAATAAAGGCGCAATGGGCGGTCTTATTTTCTAGTGTAGAACAAAAATCACTAACTTATTGTAAGTGTGTAAGGATGTGGTAGCTAACACAAACAAACTGGATGGTTTACCCACTCGAGAGCATGCCACGTATAACTGTCCGTGGGAAAAACACGGTGTGCTCAAATCTAAGTCACAAAAAGACATCGTTTGGCCTTGAGACGCATTGAAAGTCATTGCAAATGCCAATCTAATCGGAAACCGAATAAGTCTGTAAGCGCCTAACGAAGCTGCTGCGCCTGATCCTATTTTTGTTTCATTTTCTATCGAATACTAAATACATCATTTTTGTTTTTGTATAAGTAGAGCCTACTTATCTTTACAAATTGCTAAAGCAGCGCTATGGCTACTTTTACCTAGACTACAAAGCTAGGGACCAAATAATTTGTAAATAGTTAAAACAATAAATTTAGCTAGAAATTATTTTATTATTATTCCAATCAAACTTTAAGGGTAAACAGTTCATTTTCACTATAAGTAGATAAAACTGTAAAAAAATTTTTGGCCTTTACTTGGTGCACTCTAAAGTTTATTCGTTTTTGAATGTCGATTTTAATATCAACAAAATGATGTTTTTGGTTGCTTTTTACAACATTTTTATAGTTTCAACATTGACAACTATTAAAATAGACAGGATAAAATGATCATCAAAAAATCTGTTATAAATAAAATAATGATTCCGTAGTCGCCCGCAGACGAACTTGTCGCCGCCTCATGTCGATGTCGTCTGCCGTCGTGATTCCGTAGCCGAGACCGCAGACAACAGCAGCAGACGACATTATTGCCGACTGATGGCGTGGCGAAAACTCGTCTGCTGCTGCCGTCTGCCGTCGTAGTTTATCAGCCGCCAGCCCAGTTTTCCAGCCGGTTTGAAAGTGTTCCGTAAGACATGATGTTCTGATCTGACGTATTTGAGGATCTTGATCGTTGACTATGCTGTAATATAGTGTTAGCCTTGGAGAGAAAGATCGACATCTTAATCACGATAATCATCTTCAACGCATAACACTATCACTACAACTATCTTCACGATTGTCTTCATCACTATCACTAACTAGTGTAACTAGTTCACTATTACTAACTTCATCACCATCACTATCACAATTTCTCCTTTTTCTCGTCCCAGGAATCACGAAACTATTTTTTTACAATAAGCAAACAAACAAATATGACTTGACGTCGGCGACAGTACTGGTCGGGCGACGACTTGTCGCTAGCTTCGGAACATAGTAATAGGAATACACAGAAACCAGTAGTGTCGCGACGAGACGTCTGTTTCTTTCGTCTGCGGTCGGCTACGGAATCGTACCTTAATCTTTAAGATTGAGCGGGATGACGCAATGTTTTTATATCCTACTAGCTGACCCGACAAACGTTGTTATGCCATGTAAATTATTTCTAGGGAATTTCTAGTGTAGAAAAATAATCACTAACTTATTGTAAGTGTGTAAGGATGTGGACACAAACAAACTGGATGGTTAACCCACTCGAGAGCATGCCACGTATAATTGTCCATGTGAAAAACGCGGTGTGCTCAAATCTAAGCCACAAAAAGACATCGTTTGGCTTTGAGACTTATTGAAAGTCATTACAAATGCCAATCTAATCGGAAACTGAATACGGTTAAAATGAATTGGCACATCTGTAGGTAATAGGTATAATAGGGATTTGTGGTATTAATATATTTTTACCTCGGAGCTTTCCATTTAAAATGCTTTCTTCGGTAACGTTTTCATACATTTTTGATTGGCTAATCGCGTACCGTTGCGCAGCTGTGGCGGGTTCAAATTATGAAGCAAAATAATCGGAGAACCAACATTTAATTGTAAACTTTGCGGTGGTATGCCCGGAAATCCAGTGAGTTCTAAAGTTCTGTTGGAAAATTAACCGCTTCACTTGCATTGCAAACTGTATCAATAGATTTCTATGATACCAAGTTTCCTGGCAAATGCTTTTGTATCTTCAGATTTAAATTGTCAACATTCACATTTTTCGCCACTAAAATTGCTCATTCTGCAAGCCACTCATAATTTATGTGCTGTGTGTGTACATCAGGAAATATTTGTTTAGTGAGAGCATCTTGCGAATCCATGATTGTTCAGAGATCGGTCGGTAATTTTACGCATCCAGTTTCATCTATAGTAAGTTTTCCATCGTCGATTTCTAAGAGTTGTTTTGAAAATATTTCAGCGGATGAATCTTGAACGCATTTGAACGCTGAAACAACCCCCTATAACCTACCCATACCCCACCCTATATACTTACATAAATAAAATATAATATTATATAATGAATATAACTGTAACCGACCTACCTAATATTACGGTGTTTTTTCATTTAATTATTTATAATTTAATTTAATTCGCTTCTTATAAAATGTATGTTTAATTACATATTTTAACGATTATCTACGTGAATTGGCCAAGTGGATGTCTAGTGGAAATAAACCTTAAGTTGTAAAATAAGTTTGAGCAAACGTATTTCCTAACTAATTTCGCTTGTTTAATGATTACGCGGACGCTGAGAGATTTCTGACGTTTCCTACAAAAATTGTCAACGCATAAAATATAACTGCTTCCGTCGGTTTACCTATAGAAATGAAAACAAGTACATAGTCTAGCCATAAATATTGTTACAATACAAACTCCTTCGTTTATTTTATTTTTCTGCATTTAAATTTGGAATGCGTTTATTATGTTGAAAACTACAATCAATTTCCCGCCATTTCACATATATTTTTCGTGATTATTACTAAATTTACAACATGGAATGGAGTGTCAAAGATAACAGGATTGCAGTGATTGCGTTGCACGAAAGGGGTATGGAACCGTCGGTCATTTTCAAGACTCTTCAAAATCTTGGTATGAGCCGTTTGTTCGTATATCGTAGTATCGACAGATATACCGACTCTTCCTCTGTTGAAAACCATAAAAGATCGGGGCGGCCACGTGCGATGAGGACTACTAAGGTTGTTAAAGCTGTTAAAGCCAGAATTCCCAAAAAACCCAATGAGGAAACAAAAAATCTTATCGCGAGAAATGAAGATACCCGCTAGGACTCTATCGCGTATAATAAAACAAGACCTGAAGCTTGGTGCTTATCATCGATATACAGGACATGCCCTTAATCAATCGCTGCAGTTAAAGAGAGTGGATAGATCAAAACGTCATCTATCCCGGTACGCAGGTGAAAGTTACAGAAATATTACTTTTACCGACGAAAAAAATTTCACGATAGAAGAGCACTACAACAAGCAAAACGACAAAGTGTACGCTCACAGCTCTAAAGAAGCAACGGAAGTGGTTGGAAAGGTACAGTGGTCATCATCCTGCGTCAGTCATGGTTTGGTAGAGGGTATCCATTCACGGCGTCACAAAGCTTCATTTTTGTGAAAAAGGGGTGAAAACTTTAGCCAAAGTGTATCAAGAGACCGTCTTAGATGGTGTTGTAAAACCCTTTAGCAATACACTTTTTAAAAATCCACCGTGGAGTTTCCAACAAGACTCTGCACCTGGTCACAAGCCGCGAACTACCCAAGCCTGGCTGGAAGCCAATGTTCCGGACTTTATAAGGGCTGAAGACTGGCCCTCCTCTAGCCCAGATCTAAACCCCCTGGACTACAAATTATGGTCAGTTTTAGAGGGCATGGCCTGCTCTAAACGACACGCCGACATAGAGTCACTTAAGAAATCTTTGAAGCAAGCAGTGGCTAAATTTCCCATGGAAACAGTCCGTAAATCCATAGATTCTTGGCCAGACCGACTAAAGGCCTGTATCAAAGCCAAAGGTGGTGATTTTGAATAAAATAATAGTTATATTTTTGTTAAGACTTCAATACATGTGTACATATAATTTTTATTAACATTACATTACTGTATAAAAAAATAAATGCATTTTCATTTGTAACAGAACTTATGGCTAGACTAGGTATATTATTGTAATACGTGACTGTTATGTGTTATAAGATTAGATTTAAGAAGTATATTTTTATAACGAATTTTACGACTTACTCTAGAACCTACTGAGGTTGTCATGTAGGATGACCAACCAACATTGAGCCATGTTAATGCACATAGATTAATGGAAAGCTGTGGTCAGCACCCCGCCATCCGTGCTTGACAATCGATTACGACACCTGACAGCTAATCGTCTTCAATCCGTCACTAAGTGCATTAACACCGTTCGGGATTGTGTTGCTGTGTGAAAGTCACACAACAACTCCCAGTTTAAATGGAATAACTCCAAGGTCTTTCGACCAAGATCACCCTATAGGCACTCGCCCATTCCCTACCTAAGTCAGTATAGTAAGCTATGATGAGCGACCAACTAGCGTGCCACAGCAAAATAACTTCGCTGTATAGTTTGATTGGTTTTGAGTCAGACAGCCAAGTTCAACACATACTCAGTGCAGTGAAGTATATAATCCTCGGGTTATAACTTCAAATTGACGGTGTAAGTCAGAACACCCCACAGCTAATATAGCAAGGTAAATTGAGCAGCTTATGGCCTGATCCCTCGCCAAAGCTACATCATAATAACCTGACTTTAAATTGAATTTACTACACCCGTAACCATCGAAACAGCACATATTGTAAGCGCCTCCCTTCCTGTGAAGATTGGCAAACCTACGGAGGCTCTCACTCCATGCACCGTTCAAACAATTACTAGTATCATCATTATATTTGAATAACAACTTAGACCTTCAAGTTGAAGATGTAATTTAAGAGTCCGGCGACCACTTTTGACTATTTTCCCATTGGCTAAAGTTTTCTACAGCCATTTCGTTTAGAAGAAGATGACGAGCGAAGAGAGCAAGTAAAGATACTGACGAGCATTTAGAACATAGGAGCGGAGGTATTGTTAATTTATTTGAACATGCTAAATTTCATTATAACCTGAATGGTTTTCAAAAAATTTGAGAAGCGTTTGCGTGGGAATTGTGTGGAAATGTATAAACAACAACAGTCGAAGATAAAAGCACTTAGTCTGCCTTAGATTGAATGTAAATACTCGCCCTATGTTTGAGTCCAAGTTGAGCCCATGTGAAAAATACCGTGGTACTTCTGAATAGAGTAATGTTCGTGAACAGGCACCAAAATCATCCGCAAGATTCAGTGAGTATAGTTTGTGGTGAATTTATTGCACGATCAATCGCTGTCTCGTTTGTAAAAAATACACGCTGACCGTTTTCAAGATGGACGGCTAACTGAACAACTGCTGGAGGACATAGGAATTAGAGGACACAATTTTTATTTTTGGGACGTGTTTAGAGGGTCAATAGAAGCTTAAGGCGCCGTATGATCACGAAATCAAGGAAAACAAGTATTATGTTTGCACCTAGTTTGATATGAAGAACTATGATGATCAGGTGCAAAAAAATACAGCTGGTAGAAAAAACAACCAACTAAATTTTAACCGAAGTACAATTTCGAAAATCATTCTCATTTTGGAAAAAAAAAATCACAAAAAGTATGTTCCTAAAAAAAACTGTTTGCGCGTAGTTCTCCAAATTTTCAGCGATTACAACACATTTTTTTTCGATAATTAAATAGCCAGATTAGTCCTCTAAAGTTAAACCGGGCAACTTTTTCGTATTTGTGTTCTTTTTACGATTAAATACCAATAGAAACGGCAAGAAAATTTAATTCTAGGCACCGATTTCATTTTACCATAAATATGATATGCGATTTTCAACATTAAATGAAGCTGCTTAGGTAAGAAATAGACTACGACATCCGATTTAGTCGTCGAGCAGCGCTCGACGTGAAAGGTCGTTCCCGGCCGCTCTGTGGCACGATCCGGCGTATAATTTGATCACATAATTATACATCGTATATTAATTATAATAGAAAATTATAAATAACTTGAATATAGCAGATTGTAGGACGTTGTAAATAGTGACTTTATTATACATTTTACCAGTATGAATATTTTAAATATTCATAAATATTCATACTGGTAAAATGACTTTGCACTTTAATACGCTATAAATAGAGTCCACATTGATTGTTTCAAAAGCATGAGCCGTCGCGTTGAGCAGGTCGAGCGCCGCCGCCGACAGTATACGGTACGACAGTATATGCTACACTTTCAGATACATTATGATGACGTCATGTACCTCGTTGTTATTACCCAAACTATGTCTTTTTAGTTCGGAGAAGCGAAAAATGACGGTACCAAATACTGATATTAGCCAACCAAGTACCTCAGAAGAACTAATGTATAGACCAATGTAATGTAAAGACTAATGTATAGACCTACGAGCCAAGACGAGCTAGCGTTTATGAGCCTTGAAAATAATCCCTGTCAGCAATGTTATTGCTCTGATTGCTTGCTTATCTAACCTTCAGGGGGGATCCTTGGTAGTTTACATTCAAAGTGGCAACCAAAGACTGCCGGTACGGTAGCCGCCATCTTGAATTTAATGGGAAATATTTTTTTATCGGATCGTTTTCAACAAAAAACAGGACTAAGTTGTTATAAATTTGATTCTTTCTACAGCTTTAGTTTTATTAACCATTTTTATCGTGCGATCGTTATTTTTTAAATAAAGCCAAAAAAGTATTAAAGTATGATCGAATAATTCGTTGATTATTCATATTAGGGCATGTTCAAAGTTGTGTAAAATAAACTAGATAGAGACACACTGCAACGTAAAATTTGTATCTTTATTGCGAATTTCTTTCGGTCGTCTTTAGTTACCTTTTTTTGTTGAGAGTAAATTATAATGATTCAAATTTACAACGACTTAAGACCTCACGCATTTAACAAAAAAATAACTTTTTATATAATTTTAGGTCAAGCAATCAAGATTTAAGTTAAATGACGTCAGTGGAACCAATTGTTGCTTATAATAATAATAAGTAAGTTTACGTTTTACATATTGAATTAAAAGTTCCCATTTAACCAATTTATATTAGAGTACTAGAAATTGAAAAAAGACAGTACACATCTCTATGTATCAAACGCGCGCCGGCCCCGTCAAAGAAGCTACTACGTCGTTGTGAAGTCAAAGAAGCCGCCGCGGCCCGCTGCAGCTGTACTTTGCTTGTGAACGTTCGCGACTTCGTACAACATGTGGTTTTCCTACTTAGAAATATATTTTCTAAAACTTTATTTTTTTGGTGATGATTTTTATAATGAATCGCGCTCTGTTGGTAAAGTACACCTACTTTTGTAAATTTGGCGGAAATGCAAAACAACAGATTATAGAAAACTTCCTTGTACTTGCACAGAATAAGAAAAACTCAGTACAAGTACCTGCTAAGGGATGCTTTTTTTTTTGCTAAGGGATGCTAGGCGTAAATACTTATGAAGCACACCTTTGCGTAGTTGGATAGTTTGGCTTAATAATAATAATAACTCAATGTTTTATACTTTTGTAGCGTAAGCATCGAACTCCCACCTGAAATAGTTAATTCGACAATCACAGATGGTCCTATAAATCTTATCTGCAGTGAGTGAGTTTGCTTTATATAATACATATCTATACTCCTATCTGTATCTCCTATATACATTTATTTATAATTATGATGACATAAAGTCAAGTTCATCCAACTCTCATCAGCGTATACATTGATTATTGGTAATTTAATTCCTATTCTGCTACATTTATAACTGTATCTAAATCTATTTCATATTCTATATTAGGTTGAAGTAAAATAATGAAAAATATTAGTGACGATAATTCCCGAAATCCCCATTGGAGTAAGAAGTGAGGAATTCGGGAATGGCCCATTTTATTCCCTATCCTGCAAGAGCGATTATTGATTATGATATTAATCAAAAGATTTATCTGTATGTTTCACATATACTGTATGCAACGTTCCTTGTGAATAAATGTGAGTATAAGTGTGGACCTTATTGCGCGGCGATACGATTAGCGGTCGCGCAGCGTCGACAACAAAACGTAAGCATAAGATATCGTGGTAGGTCTCCAGATAGCTGTTGCACTACGTACGCGCACCGTCGTCCGTGCGTTTCGCCAGTACTATCCGCGTATGCGCAGGTAGAAAATGAAATTCGAATTGCGATTATACCAGGCCTTAACCCCAACCCCCCTTTGTGGGGTTGCCGCCCTTGTCCCCCGGCCGCCATCTTGCAAAAAGGTGTGCAAACATCTCTTTCGCGATATCTCGAAAACTATGTGTCCCACAAAAAAATTGTCAAGACATAATTTGTAGCAAATCACTTTGCCTACAAGTATGTTCATAAAACTTTTTGGCCTAAATTTAGAATTAAAGAAGCTATAAGCAAAAAAGTGAGCAAAATTTCTAGAAAAAAACTTTTTGCTCTATTATATTTTAGAAATATTTTAGCAGTTATTTAAAAGTAAAGTTTACCAAGACACCTGGGAGCCTATCATGACATCTTATTGCCATGATCAATGAATGGGGTCAAGTCAGGACTTCTGGCAGGCCGTGGTCCTTCTCTGCCTAGGACGTATGTTAATATCCTATGCTCATATTTCTGATGCGTGAATTTATAAGTAAGCAATGTAAGAAAAATGTCTGTAAGCGCCTAATCGGAGCTGTTGCGCCTGATCCTATTTTTGTTACATTTTCTATCGAATACCAAATACATTATTTTTGTTTTTGTCTAAGTAGAGCCTACTTATCTTTACGAATTGCTAAAGCAGCGGTATGGCTATTTTTACCTAGACTACAAAGCGAGGGACCAAGTAATTTGTAAACAATTAAAACATTAAAAATTTAACTAGAAATTATTTTATTATTATTCCAATCAAAGTTTAAGGGTAAGTAGTTCACTCTTTTTACTATACGTAGATAAAACTATAAAATATTTTTGCCTTTACTCGGTGCACTCTAAAATTAACTCGTTTCTGAATGTCGAATTTGATATCGACAAAATAATGTTTTTGCTTGCTTTTTACAACTTTTTAGCAGTTTCAACATTGACAACAGACAACAGCAGAAGACGACATTATCGCCGACTGATTGCGTGGCGAAAACTCGTCTGCTGCTGTCGTCTGCCGTCGTAGTTCGTCAGCCGCCAGCCCAGTTTTCCAGTCGATTTGAAAGTGTTCCGTAAGGCAAGATGTTCTGATCTGACGTATTTGAGGATCTTGATCGTTGACTATGCTGTAGGATAGTATTAGCCTTGGAGAGAACGATCGACATCTTAATCACGATCGCTGTCTTCAATGCTCAACACTATCACTACAACTATCTTCATGATTTTCTTCATCAGTATCACTAAGTTCATCACCATCACTATCACTATTTCTTCCTTTTCTCTTCCTAAAAATCACAAAACTATTTTTTACAATAAGCAAACTAACAAATATAACTTGTCGTCGGCGACAGTACTGGTCGGGCGACGACTTGTCGCTAGCTACGTAACACATGTAATAGGAATACACAGAAACCAGTAGTGTCGCGATTAGACGTCTGTTGCTGTCGGCCACGGAATCGTACCTTAATCGTTAAGATTGAGCGGGATGACGCAATGTTTTTATATCCTACTAGCTGACCCGACAAACGTTCTTTTGCCATGTAGATTATTTCTTGGGAATTTCTAGTGTATAACAAAAATTACTAACTTATTGTAAGTGTGTAAGGATGTGGTAGCTAACACAAACAAACTGGATGGTTTACCCACTCGAGAGCATGCCACGTATAATTGTTCGTGTGAAAAACACCGTGTGCTCAAATCAAAGCCACATAAAGACATCGTTTGGCCTTGGGACTCATTGAAAGTCATTGCAAATGTCAATCTAATCGGAAACTGAATAAGCCGGTAAGTGCCTAAATGGAGTTGCTGCGCCTGATCCTATTTTTGTTTCATTTTCTATCGAAAACTAAATACATCATTTTTGTTTTTGTCTAGGTAGAGCCTACTTATCTTTACGAATTACTAAAGCAGCGGTAAGGCTACTTTTACCTAGACTACAAAGCGAGGGACCAAGTAATTTGTAAACAATTAAAACAATAAATTTAACTAGAAATTATTTTATTATTATTCCAATCAAAGTTTAAGGGTAAGTACTCGTAGTTCATTCTTTTTACTATACGTAGATAAAACTATAAAATATTTTTGGCCTTTACTCGGTGCACTCTAAAATTAACTCGTTTCTGAATGTCGAATTTGATATCGACAAAATAATGTTTTTGGTTGCATTTTACAACTTTTTAGCAGTTTCAACATTGACAACAGACAACAGCAGAAGACGACATTATCGCCGACTGATTGCGTGGCGCTGCTGTCGTCTGCCGTCGTAGTTCGTCAGCCGCCAGCCCAGTTTTCCAGTCTGTTTGAAAGTGTTCCGTAAGACAAGGTGTTCTGATCTGACGTATTTGAGGATCTTGATCGTTGACTATGCTGTAGGATAGTATTAGCCTTGGAGAGAACGATCGACATCTTAATCACAATCGCTGTCTTCAATGCTCAACACTATCACTACAACTATCTTCATGATTTTCTTCATCAGTATCACTAAGTTCATCACCATCACTATCACTATTTCTTCCTTTTCTCTTCCTAAAAATCACAAAACTATTTTTTACAATAAGCAAACAAACAAATATAACTTGTCGTCGGCGACAGTACTGATCGGGCGACGACTTGTCGCTAGCTACGTAACATATGTAATAGGAATACACAGAAACCAGTAGTGTCGCGACGAGACGTCTGTTGCTGTCGGCTACGGAATCGTACCTTAATCGTTAAGATTGAGCGGGATGACGCAATGTTTTTCTATCCTACTAGCTGACCCGACAAACGTTCTTTTGCCATGTAAATTATTTCTTGGCAATTTCTAGTGTAAAACAAAAATTACTAACTTATTGTAAGTGTGTAAGGATGTGGTAGCTGACACAAACAAACTGGATGGTTTACCCACTCGAGAGCATGCCACGTATAATTGTTCGTGTGAAAAATACCGTGTGCTCAAATCAAAGCCACATAAAGACATCGTTTGGCCTTGGGACTCATTGAAAGTCATTGCTAATGTCAATCTAATCGGAAACTGAATAAGCCGGTAAGTGCCTAATCGGAGTTGCTGCGCCTGATCCTATTTTTGTTTCATTTTCTATCGAAAACTAAATACATCATTTTTGTTTTTGTCTAGGTAGAGCCTACTTATCTTTACGAATTGCTAAAGCAGCGGTAAGGCTACTTTTACCTAGACTACAAAGCGAGGGATCAAGTAATTTGTAAACAATTAAATCAATAAATGTAACTAGAAATTATTTTATTATTATTCCAATCAAAGTTTAAGGGTAAGTAGTTCATTATTTTTACTATACGTAGATAAAACTATAAAATATTTTAGGCCTTTACTTGGTGCACTCTAAAATTAACTCGTTTATGAATGTCAAATTTGATATCGACAAAATAATGTGTTCGGTTGCTCTTTACAACATTTTAGCAGTTTCAACACTGACAACTATTAAAATAGACAAGATAAAATTATGATCATAAAATCTTATAAATAAAATAAATAATTCTGTAGTCGACTGCAGACGAACTTGTCACCGCTTCATGTCGATGTCGTCTCCCGTCGTGATTCCGTAGCCGAGACCGTGGACAACAGCAGCAGATGACATTATCGCCGACTGATGGCGTGGCGAAAACTCGTCACACTGTACCCACTGTACCCCACCTGTCACTCGGCGAAACTTCGTTTCGCCTTCGCGACGACGGTGTGATAGAATGCCCAATATTATACGATCGGCTCGATCTAATTGATCTCTGACACGTATTTGTTAACCAACCCGACCATATCAATCATATTGATTTTTAACGTGACATGTATAACTTAACAAATAACTAAAACAAATAACTATAACTGTTTGAATTAAAAATTAAATAAGTACCTACGTTTGAGTAAAATATTACAAGTCATGTCAGTATTAACATGTTCTTCATAAACATGTTTCAAATTAATTTCATCTTGTTTAAAAAGTATAATTAAGTTAGCATTATCTCTTACTAATTGTTTAGGAACCTTACTGTAAGTTTGGTTTAGATAAAAACAGTCAATGTATTTGTGTCTTCCCATTGCAAAGTAATCACGCATGCTATTCTGATTTTCGCAGGCAACATCATCAAATATAATCACGGAGTTGGGTTTTGCATCTTGAACTTTAAAGACTTCTTCATTTCCGTGGTATTTTTAAAGTGAAACACCGGGTAGTAACCCTTTTTCTAAAAATATATATTTAGCCTGGTACAGAGTTTTTGAATAAACATAAATATGTTTAAATATTAAACCATTTTCGTGAATGAGAAGTACAATAAGTAAATTTGTTTTTCCAAAATTTGACGGTCCACAAATAATACATCGAACTGAGTTGGGTAATAATTCTCCATGGCGAAATCCGATCTTAGAAATATTATCGCAGATTGTGTTTATCTGCCATGATTGAAGTTGTTTGACAAATCTCATGTTTAATTCGCTTTGCGGTTTGATTGCTAATGCGTGAATGTAATATAACATAAACATTTATGATCTAAATCTGACTACTATATCTGTCAGATCATTGAACAATAACAAGAAATTCTTCGTATAATATTGAGCATTCTGACGCACCAGCGACAAGAAGCCTAACTTTGTTAATTGAGCTGGTTGTATTGGTTAACAAATACGTGTCACACATCAATTAGATCGAGCCGATCGTATAATATTGTGCATTCTATCACACCGTCGCGCGTCGTCGCGAAGGCGAAACGAGAGTGACAGGTGGGGTAGAATGCCCAATATATACTACTTAGGATAAGGAGACAGCAGGTTTAATTCTAAATTAGTCTCGGCATGTGCCGTTTCAGTATTACTACACCCAAAACCAGCACGTTGTAAAATGAATATAACTGTAACCGACCTACCTAATATTACGGTGTTTTTTTATTTAATTATTAATAATTTAATTTAATTCGCTTATTATAAATGTATGTTTAATTAAATATTTTTAACGATTATCTAAGTGAATTGGCCAAGTGATTGTCTAGTGGAAATAAACCTTACGTTGTGATCGTAGAAACTAAGTTGTAGAATAAGTATGAGCAAACGTATTTCCTAACCAATTTCGCTTGTTTAATGATTACGCGGACGCTGAGAGATTTCTGACGTTTCCTACTAAAATTGTCAACGCTTAAAGTATAACTACTTCCGTCGGTTTACTTATAGAAATGAATACAAGTATATTATTGTAATACGTGACTATTTTATGTGTTATAAGATTAGATATAAGAAGTAGATTTTTATAACGAATTTTACGACTTACTCTAGAACCTACTGAGGTTGTCATGTAGGATGACTAACCAACATTGAGCCATGTTAATGAACATAGATTAATGGAAAGCTATGGTCAGCACCCCGCCATCCGTGCTTGACAATCGATTACGACACCCGACAGCTAATCGTCTTCAATCCGTCACTAAGTGCATTAACACCGTTCGGAATTGTGTTGCTATGTGAAAGTCCTACAACAACTCCTAGTTTAAATGGGATTACGTCAAGGTCTTTCGACCATGGTCACCCTTTAGGCACTCGCCCGTTCCATACCTAAGTCAATATAGTAAGCTGATGAGCGACCAACTAGCGAGTCACAGCAAAATAATTTCGCTGTATAGTTTGATTGGTTTTGAGCCAGACTGCCAAGTTCAACACATACTCAGTGCAGTGAAGTATATAATCCTCGGGTTATAACTTCAAATTGACGGTCTAAGTCAGAACACCCCACAGCTAATATAGCAAGGTAAATTGAGCAGCTTATGGCCTGATCCCTCGCCAAAGCTACATCATAATAACCTGACTTTAAATTGAATTTACTACACCCGTAACCATCGAAACAGCACACATTGTAAGTGCCTCCCTTCCTGTGAAGATTGGCAAACCTACGGAGACTCTCGCTCCATGCACCTTTCAAACAATTACCGGTATAATTATTATAATTATTTGAATAACAACTTAGACCTTCAAGTTAAAGATGTAATTTAAGAGTCCGGCGACCACTTTTGACTAACTTCGCATTGGCTTAAGGTTTTCCATAGCCATTTCGTCTTGAAATGTATAAACAACAACAGTCGAAGATAAAAGCACTTAGTCTGCCTTAGATTGAATGTAAATACTCGCCCTAAGTTCGAGTCCAAGTTGAACCCATGTGAAAAATACCGCGGTACTTCTGAATAGAGTAATGTTCGTGCACAGGCACCAAAACCATCCGCAAGATTCAATGAGTCTAGTTTTGGTGAATTTATGGCACGATCAATCGCTGTCTCGTTTGTGAAAAATACACGCTGACCGTTTTCAAGATAGACGGCTAACTGAACAACTGCTGGATCCCGTTCATCAGTAGGAAAACCAAAGATACGCCAAGTAGCTTCATTGGAGCTGATGTCCCTAATATTGTATTTATTATAGGACGCAATTTTATTTTTGGGACATGTTTGGGGGGTCAATGGAAACTTAACCCCAAGTTGTGGGGTTGCCGCCCTTGTTTCCCGGCCGCCATCTTGCAAAAAGGTGTGCAAACATCTTTTTCGCGATATCTCGAAAACTATAAGTCCCACAAAAAAATTGTAGTTTATGAAATATAAAAAATATATAAATGTAGTTTATAAGTAAGCAATGTTTGAAAAAACTCTGCAAGCTCCTAGTCGGAGCTTCTGCGCCTGATCCTATTTTTGTTACATTTTCTATCGAATACCAAATTCATTATTTTTGTTTATGTCTTAGTAGAGCCTACTTATCTTTACAAATTGCTAAAGCAGCGGGATGGCTACTTTTACCTAGACTACAAAGTGAGGGACCAAGTAATTTGTAAACAATTAAAACAATAAATTTAACTAGAAATTATTTTATTATTATTCCAATCAAAGTTTAAGGGTAAATACTCGTAGTTCATTCTTTTTACTATACGTAGATAAAACTATAAAATATTTTTGGCCTTTACTCGGTGCACTCTAAAATTAACTCGTTTCTGAATGTCGAATTTGATATCGACAAAATAATGTTTTTGATTGCTTTTTACAACTTTTTAGCAGTTTCAACATTGACAACAGACAACAGCAGAAGACGACATTATCGCCGACTGATTGCGTGGCGAAAACTCGTCTGCTGCTGTCGTCTGCCGTCGTAGTTCGTCAGCCGCCAGCCCAGTTTTCCAGTCTGTTTGAAAGTGTTCCGTAAGACAAGGTGTTCTGATCTGACGTATTTGAGGATCTTGATCGTTGACTATGCTGTAGGATAGTATTAGCCTTGGAGAGAACGATCGACATCTTAATCACAATCGCTGTCTTCAATGCTCAACACTATCACTACAACTATCTTCATGATTTTCTTCATCAGTATCACTAAGTTCATCACCATCACTATCACTATTTCTTCCTTTTCTCTTCCTAAAAATCACAAAACTATTTTTTACAATAAGCAAACAAACAAATATAACTTGTCGTCGGCGACAGTACTGATCGGGCGACGACTTGTCGCTAGCTACGTAACATATGTAATAGGAATACACAGAAACCAGTAGTGTCGCGACGAGACGTCTGTTGCTGTCGGCTACGGAATCGTACCTTAATCGTTAAGATTGAGCGGGATGACGCAATGTTTTTCTATCCTACTAGCTGACCCGACAAACGTGCTTTTGCCATGTAAATTATTTCTTGGGAATTTCTAGTGTAAAACAAAAATTACTAACTTATTGTAAGTGTGTAAGGATGTGGTAGCTAACACAAACAAACTGGATGGTTTACCCACTCGAGAGCATGCCACGTATAATTGTTCGTGTGAAAAATACCGTGTGCTCAAATCAAAGCCACATAAAGACATCGTTTGGCCTTGGGACTCATTGAAAGTCATTGCTAATGTCAATCTAATCGGAAACTGAATAAGCCGGTAAGTGCATAATCGGAGTTGCTGCGCCTGATCCTATTTTTGTTTCATTTTCTATCGAAAACTAAATACATCATTTTTGTTTTTGTCTAGGTCGAGCCTACTTATCTTTACGAATTGCTAAAGCAGCGGTAAGGCTACTTTTACCTAGACTACAAAGCGAGGGATCAAGTAATTTGTAAACAATTAAATCAATAAATGTAACTAGAAATTATTTTATTATTATTCCAATCAAAGTTTAAGGGTAAGTAGTTCATTATTTTTACTATACGTAGATAAAACTATAAAATATTTTAGGCCTTTACTTGGTGCACTCTAAAATTAACTCATTTATGAATGTCAAATTTGATATCGACAAAATAATGTGTTCGGTTGCTCTTTACAACATTTTAGCAGTTTCAACACTGACAACTATTAAAATAGACAAGATAAAATGATGATCATAAAATCTTATAACTAAAATAAATAATTCTGTAGTCGACTGCAGACGAACTTGTCACCGCTTCATGTCGATGTCGTCTCCCGACCTGATTCCGTAGCCGAGACCGTGGACAACAGCAGCAGATGACATTATCGCCGACTGATGGCGTGGCGAAAACTCGTCTGCTGCTGTTGTCTGCCGTCGTAGTTCTTCAGCCGCCAGCCCAGTTTTCCAGTCGGTTTGAAAGTGTTCCGTAAGATATGATGTTCTGATCTAACGTATTTAAGGATCTTGATCGTTGACTATGCTGTAGGATAGTGTTAGCCTTGGAGAGAATGATCGGCATTTTAATCACGATAATTAACTTCAACGCTTAACACTATCACTACAACTATCTTCATGATTGTCTTCATCACTATCACTAACTAGTTCACTATTCACACCCGGATGGATAGAGAGCAACTAGACGTAACTCTAAAAATTTTCAAGAAATACTTTTTGCGGCTTACCCCTACCATGAGTTTATGAAACCTTTTCTTATTTTCGTTTCATATTCGATCGTCGAAGGAAAGTATCAAAAGTCTTGTTCTAAAAATCAAATCTCTCTTTTTAAAGAGTTCCGAAAACCGTGATGGTCATCAAAGTTAAGCAACGGGCAATCATCGCCATTTTGGCTGATAAATTGACTGATAAATCGGAATCGACTTAATTTTTTAATACTCACAACGTGCTTGAAATGTCAAAATCTTAAACCAAATAAAGAATTTAGCTAACAGCGAAGTGATAAACCTGGTTTTCTAAGCATGTGAGCGTTGGAAAATGAGTGCCATGATAATTAAAAAAAAGTAAAATTACAATAATAACTCGTAATACAACAAGTGTCATGCTGGCCAACCATGCGCAACGCGACAAAGGTATGTCGACTTTTATTATCGAGATAGAGTTATTATGTTTACACATAGTCTTCTCACGTTCACGTTTGACAAAAAGTGACGAGATGAAGTTTTGTCGAACTTGCAAAAATACATTTTAAGACGCAATTTGTGAACCAATAGCGTTGCAGCGGCTCAGAGTTGCTGCGAGTCAAATTTACGTAAAAGTTTAAGTTGTGATAACTTAAAATCTATCGTGTTTAGGATAGTAGTACAACATTTTAGCAGTTTCAACACTGACAACTATTAAAATAGACAAGATAAAATGATGATCATAAAATCTTATAAATAAAATAAATAATTCTGTAGTCGACTGCAGACGAACTTGTCACCGCTTCATGTCGATGTCGTCTCCCGTCGTGATTCCGTAGCCGAGACCGTGGACAACAGCAGCAGATGACATTATCGCCGACTGATGGCGTGGCGAAAACTCGTCACACTGTACCCACTGTACCCCACCTGTCACTCGGCGAAACTTCGTTTCGCCTTCGCGACGACGGTGTGATAGAATGCCCAATATTATACGATCGGCTCGATCTAATTGATCTCTGACACGTATTTGTTAACCAACCCGACCATATCAATCATATTGATTTTTAACGTGACATGTATAACTTAACAAATAACTAAAACAAATAACTATAACTGTTTGAATTAAAAATTAAATAAGTACCTACGTTTGAGTAAAATATTACAAGTCATGTCAGTATTAACATGTTCTTCAAAAACATGTTTCAAATTAATTTCATCTTGTTTAAAAAGTATAATTAAGTTAGCATTATCTCTTACTAATTGTTTAGGAACCTTACTGTAAGTTTGGTTTAGATAAAAACAGTCAATGTATTTGTGTCTTCCCATTGCAAAGTAATCACGCATGCTATTCTAATCATCATCAAATATAATCACGGAGTTGGGTTTTGCATCTTGAACTTTTAAGACTTCTTCACTTCCGTGGTATTTTTAAAGTGAAACACCGGGTAGTAACCCTTTTTCTAAAAATATATATTTAGCCTGGTACAGAGTTTTTGAATAAACATAAATATTTTTAAATATTAAACCATTTTCGTGCATAAGAAGTACAATAAGTAAATTTGTTTTTCCACAATTTGACGGTCCACAAATAATACATCGAACTGAGTTGGGTAATAATTCTCCATGGCGAAATCCGATCTTAGAAATATTATCGCAGATTGTGTTTATCTGCCATGATTGAGGTTGTTTGACAAATCTCATGTTTAATTCGCTTTGCGGTTTGATTGCTAATGCGTGAATGTAATATAACATAAACATTTATGATCTAAATCTGACTACTATCTCTGTCAGATCATTGAACAATAACAAGAAATTCTTCGTATAATATTGAGCATTCAGACGCACCATCGACAAGAAGCCTAACTTTGTTAATTGAGCTGGTTGTATTGGTTAACAAATACGTGTCACAGATCAATTAGATCGAGCCGATCGTATAATATTGTGCATTCTATCACACCGTCGCGCGTCGTCGCGAAGGCGAAACGAGAGTGACAGGTGGGGTAGAATGCCCAATATACACTACTTAGGATAAGGAGACAGCAGGTTTAATTCTAAATCAGTCTCGGCATGTGCCGTTTCAGTATTACTACACCCAAAACCAGCACGTTGTAAAATGAATATAACTGTAACCGACCTACCTAATATTACGGTGTTTTTTTATTTAATTATTAATAATTTAATTTAATTCGCTTATTATAAATGTATGTTTAATTAAATATTTTTAACGATTATCTAAGTGAATTGGCCAAGTGATTGTCTAGTGGAAATAAACCTTACGTTGTGATCGTAGAAACTAAGTTGTAGAATAAGTATGAGCAAACGTATTTCCTAACCAATTTCGCTTGTTTAATGATTACGCGGACGCTGAGAGATTTCTGACGTTTCCTACTAAAATTGTCAACGCTTAAAGTATAACTACTTCCGTCGGTTTACCTATAGAAATGAATACAAGTAAATTATTGTAATACGTGACTATGTTATATGTTATAAGATTAGAGTACCTGGATGTCCGAGCTTTGCTCGGTATTTTTTTTTATTGTGTTTTTTGGAAAATAAACAATTGATTTTAGTCTAACCTCAAAGCAAACACTCATTGACTTCGTGTTACTTAACAACGCCATCTGCTGTTGTGTCGTTAAAGCAATTAGTTGCTCACAAAAAATAGTATTATTATTCGCCAATAGATGTCAGGAAGAGTCATATTTTTGTTATTTTTCTTCCAAGTTTATGTTTAAGTTGATTATCGATAAAACACGGATAAAATGACATTTTCTAGAAATGATTCCTAGCTAGATCGATTTATCGCCCCCGAAACCCCCTATATACTAAATTGTATGAAAATCATTGGAGCCGATTCCGAGATTCCAATTATATATATATATACAAGAATTGCTCATTTAAAGATATAAGATATAAGAAGTAGATTTTTATGACGAATTTTTTTTACGACTTACTCTAGAACCTACTGAGGTTGTCATGTAGGATGACTAACCGTTTTTTTTTTTTTTTTGACCCAGGAAAATCCTTTATGGATACCACCCGGCCTCGGGGGTGGCGGGGTGGTTATGTGGGAGTCCTCGCCTGAAGGGCCTTACTGCCCCCACGGGGGAGCAGTAAGTGAGGTTACCCACTAAAAACCCGGGATGAGCAGTCCGCCGCCTAATCGGAGCGGGATGGGGTTGCGTTAGCAGTCACCATCTCGCCCCCCTAAACATTTGAGTCTGAATGTCGTCCGGCGAAGTGTGGATGTTGTATTACACCTCTTCTAGACCCTTCGAGAGAAAGGCGTGACGCTATGTTATGTCATGTTTATTTCACAATTATCGGTAGCTTACAATAACTACCTCGAGAAGGTAGGTTTCCAAATGACACACCTCAATATGCAAGCCACAAATTCGCTAAGTGTGCTGTATTTATTTGCCTTATCACGCACACAGACGCAGACATAATGTGGTTAGGTGGTTAAAATATAATCTTCCTGTAAGATGATTAATTGGTTGATTTCTTCCATTTCAATTGCGAAAAGCCTGGTACCGTTACTTAGCCCTTCTTTTATTACCAAAATTTTTCAGTAACATAATAATTGCACCAACTTTCAAATAAAGGCATACCAGATGAATTAAAATTCAAAACAAACATCGAAATTGTTTTTTGTTTCTCTAAGCAGTGTTGCCACATCATATTTTCGAAAACGCAGTGCTGTCTTCATTAGTACACAGTTTAGCGAGAAAAGTACACTGTTTGATGAAACAAACACCTGTACAAAAAAGAAGTTATTGTTTTCCTAAGTAATTTAATATTCTCAAACTAATATTTCAGCATCTCAAACCGATTATTCTACTTAAAATCTTATCTCTTTGCAAGACCATGACTCACTGGCTTAAATAAATCCACTAAGATGCGACTTTTTTTGTAAATTTGCATAACATTTGCCCATTTTGAGGCAGATAGAGCAATAACGTGCAACACTGACATAGACGTTCTAGACGGGTGTGTTCTATGCAAAGGATAGAAACCTGTTTCTCCGTTGTTTTCTAACGAAACGACTAAGTTGTTCTATAACTTTGCTTGAAAATATGTTTTTTTTTTCCAGTTGTAATACAATTTAAATTTATTCAATGTAATTTAATAATTTTTACACTTATGTTTTGAACGGCAGAGTTGCACACGGGGTGCGCTGAGAGCCTATCCTCTGAACGGGACCCCGACCCCGACCTCGAGCAAGCCGGCGATTCTATTGGCTCTCTAATATAATCTCTATTGGCTCGAAACTTGAACTTGCGATTTTATCTTGCTTATTATACAAAAATTACACATCCAAAACCATAAATATTAAGTTTGTCGCTATTCCCGAGGTCAAGGAATCGAATTACATGCTAATTATATGCGAGAAACAGGTAGCCGTTTAGGAGAAACGTGCTATGGAAGTTTTGTAGAGCGCCATCTCGCTCCGTCTTGCGTTTTTATCTCGTTCTGGTTTTTCACTTTTATTATATAGATTATATAGATTGTCAACGCTTTAAATATAACTACTTCCGTCGGTTTACCTATAGAAATGAATGCAAGTATAATATTGTAATACGTGAGTATGTTATGTGTTATAAGATTAGATATAAAAAGTAGATTGTTAGAACGAATTTTACGATTTATTCTAGAACCTACTGAGGAACCTACTTATAATAATAGAACCTACTTATCATGTAGGATGACTAACCTACATTGAACCATGTTAATGCACATAGATTAATGGAAAGCTATGGTCAGCACCCCGCCATCCGTGCTTGACAATCGATTACGACACCTGACAGCTAATCGTCTTCAATCCGTCACTAAGTGCATTAACACCGTTCGGGATTGTGTTGCTGTGTGACTTTTGCTGTGTGAAAGTCACACAACAACTCCCAGTTTAAATGGAATAACTCCAAGGTCTTTCGACCAAGGTCCCCCTTTCGGCACTCGCCCGTTCCATACCTAAGTCAATATAGTAAGCTATGATGAGCGACCAACTAGCGTGCCACAGCAAAATAACTTCGCTATTTAGTTTGATTGGTTTTGAGTCAGACAGCCAAGTTCAACACATACTCAGTGCAGTGAAGAATAGAATCCTCGGGATATTACTTCAAATTAACGGTCCAAGTCAAAACACCCCTAAAGCTAATAAAGCAAGGTAAATTGTGGCCTGATCCCTCGCCAAAGCTAAATCAAAATAACCTGACCATAAATTGAATTTACTACACCCGTAACCATCGAAACAGCACAAATTGTAAACGCCTGCTTTCCTGTGAAGTTTGGCAAACCTACGGAGACTCTCGCTCCATGCACCTTTCAAACAATTACCAGTATAATTATTATATTTGAATAACTACTTAGACCTTCAAGTTGAAGATGTTATTTAAGAGTCCGGCGACCACTTTTAACTAATTCGCTTTGGCTTAAGGTTTCCCACAGCCATTTCGTCTAGAAGATGACGAGCGAAGAAAGCAAGTAAAGACACTGACGAGCATTTAAAGTTACCTACAGAGTGACAAAGTGCAAGTTTTTTAAATGACTTGTGCACTTCTCTAATCATTTGCAATATCTAATAACTAATGATGTCACTTGTATTATCGATTCATTTAGAAGCTAATGATATAGACAACCGCCCTAAGTAAAGGGATTTTTGATTTGCTTTGTCTATCTATTGAATAAATCAGTCAAAAGTGACCCCCTACAAATGCGGATATATTTCATAGCTCTATTTTCGCTTAAGAACGTATTAACCTTTCTTAAAAAAACCAAGAACATACGAGCGGAGATATTGTTAATTTAATTGAACATGCTAAATTACATCATAATCTGACAAATGGTTTTTTAAGAAATTTGAGAAACGCGTTTGTATGGAAATTGTGTGAAATTGTATAAACAACAACAGTCGAAGATAAAAGCACTTAGTCTGCCTTAGATTGAATGTAAATTCTTGCCCTTAGTTTGAGTCCAAGTTGAGCCAATGTGAAAAATACCTTGGTAATTCTGAATAGAGGTTCAGTGAGTGTAGTTTTTGGTGAATTTATAGCACGATCAATCGCTGTCTCGTTTGTGAAAAATACACGCTGACCGTTTTCAAGATGGACGGCTAACTGAACAACTGCTGGATCCCGTTCATCAATAGGAAATCCAAAGATCCTAAGCAGCTTCATTGGAGCCGACGTACCGACCAATTAGGTAGAGCGTTATTTCATCGTTTTTAGTCTCTAGTGGAGCGGGTTGAAAAATGATTAGACTACTAAAATGACTATTAAAAACTAGGGGTTGGTGATAAAAGGGTGAAAATTTAGGTTTGTATGTATTTTTATGCAACATTATTCTACTTCGTAATCGTAATAATATTATAAAAGCGAAAATTTGTTAGAATGGCTGGATGGATGTTTGTTACTCTTTCACGCCAGAACGGCTAAACGGATCTGGATGAAGTTTGGCAGTTTTTTACGTTTAAGATAATGGAAAAAAGATAGTAGCCGAATTTCAGACCTACTGAATAAAATTTCATAAAAAAACTGTTAAGCCGTTTCGGAGGAGTATGGTAACTACTATTGTGACACGAGATATATTTTATATACGAGTATATAGAGATTAGAAACTTATTAATCTTGATGTACAGGTAATAATAGTTGAGAATTTCATCATTAACATCACTAATAAAAAACGAAGTATGGAATTCTTAATTATTATTTTTTTACTTATTTTAATGCAACGGCTACATTACCGCGCGATAGTTCGTGTTTTGTTATTGCGCTAAAATCATCTTCACCTGTTATCGTTGATGCCCTTGTCTACATTAGCTATCAACTCGTCGCCTATCTGCGCAGTTGATTTGGGCAAATTCGCACAAGACGTTCGTTTTACAATGCGCAGAGAGACTGTGACATTTTGAGTCTTTGTGACTATGAGAACGTGACATTGTGCGCCGAGAGGGTTTCCGAGAAATCGCGAAATAGGTGTTTGCACCCTTTTTTTCAAGATGGCGGCCGGGGGACAAGGGTGGCAACCCCACAATCTTGGGGTTAAGCTTCTATTGACCCCCACACATGTCCCAAAAGTAAAATTGCGTCCTCTAAAAAATGCAAAGCTCATGTAATATTTCAATGGACTAAAGGTTGAATTTGACATGTACCTATTTACAGTTTACACTGACATCGTTGGTTTTCAACGACAGAGTTTGAGATTTTCTTCGTATTCAAAAGAATTCTAAGGAATTTAAAATACTGGTTTTTGGGAATTTGAATTACAAAATATTTTTTTTGATACGTTAATGTAGTGACTAAATTTAAATCTGTATTTTGCCAGTAGAGGGATACTTACAACATTATTTTTTTCAAAGTCAAAGTCAAAGTCAAAGTCAAAATGTTTTTATTCAATTTAGGTATCAAAGATACACTTATGAACGTCAAAGTTATTTAAATAGACTCGACCGCCTTGTTCGGATAAAAAGCCTCTACTCAGAAGAACAGGCAAGAAACTGAGGGGCATTATTTTTTCAAATAATAAATAAATTAGTCTCACAAATTTTGGCTTACAACTAGGTAATATCTATAAATATTAGTGGCTACTTGGCGGAAGTGGAAGGCTCCAGACATCTTTATCTTCTAAATAATTCTTAACCTTATAATATCCTCTTTTCATTAATGTAGTTTTTACATGTGATTTGAATTTTCCCTCGGTGAGCCCTGTTATATTTTTCGGGATTTTATTGTAAAAACTAACGCAGTTGCCTAAAAATGACTTTCTTGACTTAGTCAGTCTAAATCTCTGTACAGCTATCCTATCCTTATTTCTAGTGTTATAATTGTGATAGTCACTGTTCAATTTAAATTTATGTAGATTTTTGCGAACGTGCATAATATTTTCAAAGATATATAAAGAAGGTAAAGTTAAAATATTTATTTCTTTAAATAAATCTCTCAATGATTCACGGGGACCCATTCCGTAGATTTTTCGTTTATAAGTCACGTTTTACCTAAAAATACACAGAATATTCCAATCGAAAACAACCCTCTTGATCAGCCGCGAAAAAAAGTACCTATCTTGGCTATGTTATCTTATATTAAGCCATATATTTGGATTATAAAAATCTTACTAATCGACTCGAGACTAGACCTAGCTATGAATAAGCCATAAACATAGTTTATTTCTTACATTACAAGAACATACAGATATGTGTAAGAAACTTCATCCATGACCATGCCATTGACCCGAAGTCCGAAAATGCGAGTCGCAGACTATCCCTCTATTATCCCTAGACTATCCGGTGAAAGGTGTGTCATGGCTCTTTCTACATACCTACTATAGAAAAAGTATAAACAATTACAAACCTAGACATGATCGAATAAGCATCTCATGGGCAAGCGTGCTTCTGCTTTATCTACACTTTCCATCAGGTGTGTTATGTTGTGGTCAAACATAGACTCATTTAATAACAAATCAAATAAATAAATACCATTTTCTCCGAAATCAGCTTCTTCACCCTGGTTCTGCACCTGGTGCTGCACCGCCCGGCGCTCCGCCCGCCGCGCTGCGGCCTGTCGTGAGCTGCAACCATACAACAACGGTCAGGGAGTTAACACACCAAAATCGTCGAGAGCCGCTAACATTTTGTTATTTATATGATGCCTTGATATTGTTGGCCTCATTTGAAACTTTTTGCTTTCACCAATTTAGGTTACCTACCTATTTTGACGAACTATGATAAGCCTAGAACAACCGATCGGGGTTTACTCCCAAACAACCCCCCACCAAAACGGCCAACAGCTATGATCGTTGGAACAATATTTTAATTTTTGTCCCAACTGTCGCCAGTGAGGCTCGTTGGGACATAACATTGTTTTTTGTGCCAAAGATCACCCGCCATACTGCGTCCACTGGTGAAAACTACAGTCCAACCGATAGAACTCTCAACATGGAAAACTATTTTTTGACATTTTTTTACACTGTAACACAGCTAATCGTATAATTACATTATTATAATGACAAACACTAAAAACAATCATTGTTTAAGTTAAAACGTTGTCCGACCACTACTGGTAGCTGTATTGATGGTGGTCGTTGGGAGCAAGCCTCGATTGGTAGATAATAGGTCAACTCTCGTAACAAATGAATGTTTATGGTTTAGCCGTTTATTTATTTGATTTGATCACTATTTTCAATAAGCTTTGAAATGGCCCGGATTTTTAACACAGAAAATTGAGATCTTGGTCGAATGCTGGCAGAAGGCCTAAAACTTAGCATGCATGTGGCTTTCATATATGTTCTTCACTTTAGAAGTAGAACCAGATCAAGAACTAATTGTTGCCCCCTGTTTCTCTCTTCTTTGTGTCACAAATACAGTTATGTAATAGCTATATAGGTATAAGAAAAGTGCTAAAAGCTGGTATGTTTTGTCGTAAAATTATCTACAAATCTTTCTTTGGATGTACCTTGATATGACTTATGCATTTCAAAATATGCTAATAGCAATTAATAATGGCATAATAGTAGATTATGCACCGAGGGAGTTCAGCAGTGTCTTACGTCACGGGCGGCTTATTGAACCCTGAGCGTAACAAGGGACCCTAGTTATATAGAGTTCTGAGTGAAGCGAGGGGTTCAAGCCGCCCAGGACAAAGACACTGCTTTATCCCAGAGGTGAATACTCTACTTTTTAAACCTACGAGGCAATAAAAAATTGGGATTCTTCGAGTGTTAAAGTGCAATAATGTTAGATTATTAACTTTTATCGGTTCGGTAACGTATGAGTGTTTTCAAATGGTACAAACATTGCGAAACACTTTTCGTGTTCCACACTATTTGATAGGAATAATAAATTCCCATGTGATCCTTGCAATTGGTTATTATAACAACTAAGAAATACGTAATTTACTAGACACTGGCAAATGCACACGACGTGGAACGAAGAGAAAAAATGCAGCGTTTTTGGTGGTGTAAATGTTTTATTTCACACCACCTGCTCGACAATGACCAATATTTCGATATATTTACACAGTTCATTTTTATTGCCTCGCAGAAGGTGTGAAAAGTAGAGTATTTACTTCTGGGATACAGCAGTGTCTTCATCTTGGGCGGCTTGAACTCCTCACTCAGGAACGCTTCACTCAGGATTCTACATAACTCCAGAGTCCCTCCTTACGCTCAGGGTTCAATAAGCCGCCCGTGACGTAAGAATCTGCTTATCCCCCTCGGTGCTTAATCTTCTATTGAGCATAACATAACATATCGTCACGCCTTTCCTCCGAGGGGGCTGGCAGAGGTGTAATACAACATCCACATTTCGCCGGACGATATCCAGTCCCAAATGTGTCAGGGGGCGAGCCTGTCGCCATACATCGGGCTCTTCATTTCTATTGAAATGAAATTCTATTGTCATGAAAACCCTAAATTTACACGATTCAGCCTTGAGAGTGCAATAGCCTTTACTCAGGTAAGTAATGTTACGTACATCGTATTTAATTTCATTCACCTCTGTGATAAAGCAGTGTCTTCGTCCTGGGCGGCTTAAACCCCTTACTTCGCTCAGGACACTCCCTCGCTTCGCTCGGGCGTTATATCTTTTATCTTTAAATGAGCAATTCTTGTATATATATATATATATATATATAATTGGAATCTCGGAATCGGCTCCAACGATTTTCATACAATTTAGTATATAGGGGGTTTCGGGGGCGATAAATCGATCTAGCTAGGAATTATTTTTAGAAAATGTCATTTTATTCGTGTTTTATCGATAATCATCTCAACTGAAAAATATGACTCTTCCTGACATCTATTGGCGAATAATAATACTATTTTTTGTGAGCAACTAATTGCTTTAACGACACAACAGCAGATGGCGTTGTTAAGTAACGCGAAGTCAATGAGTGTTTGCTTTGAGGTTAGACTAAAATCAATTGTTTATTATCCAAAAAACACAATTAAAAAATAAAATAAAAATACCGAGCAAAGCTCGGCCATCCAGGTACTTATGTTATTATCGGGCGAGTTAACTCTGAAGTCCATCGTTACGCTCAGGGTTCAATAAGCAGCCCGTGACGTAAGACACTGCTTTACTTCCTCGATGGGGTTATTTCCAAAGTACTCCATTCTTTTGTTTAAAAAAATAAGAGTTTCATACATTCACAAATTGCTCCACAGAATTATTATTAAAAAGAATTTATTTTAAAATACTGTTTTTATATTTCGTTTGACTCCACGGCTATCTAAAATTATTTTTAAGTATTTCAGTATCTGTTCTCGAACTGCTCCATCGCTAATAATAGATATTTAAAATTAATTCAACTATGTTTCGTTTTACTCTATGAGATGTCGAGGGGTACAGTTAGTCACAAATGTAAATAAAATACGCTGAGGAACAAACTTAAAACTTACACGATACCATCCAATTCACACATTTACTAAGAACTTAGAACAAACAAAATCTGCAGTTTTTTTTATTGACAATATTGATGGCCACGTATTGTAGGTCCCTCCATCTTGCACACTCGGGTAAAGAAACGTAAGTAGGTACATATTTATTTATTTATTGTGTTTTTAGGTATTTCACATTAAGATCGAACTATGTTTACTGACTGTCAATATAAATAGAGATTCGGTATTATATAAAACTTTAACTTCGTAGGTAGCACTTCTTTCATAAAAAACCGCATTTCCGGGACCTGGGGGTTTTAGTATTTAGTACCTGGATGGCCGAACTTTGCTCGGTATTTTTTTTTTTTTACATTGTTTTTTGGAAAATAAACAATTGATTTTAGTCTAACCTCAAAGCAAACACTCATTGACTTCGTGTTACTTAACAACGCCATCTGCTGTTGTGTCGTTAAAGCAATAAGTTGCTCACAAAAAATAGTATTATTATTCGCCAATAGATGTCAGGAAGAGTCATATTTTTCAGTTGAGATTACTCAAACGCCTCCTTTTTGTTATTTTTCTTCCAAGTTTATGTTTAAGTTGATTATCGATAAAACACGAATAAAATGACATTTTCTAAAAATGATTCCTAGCTAGATCGATTTATCGCCCCCAAAACCCGATTACGAAGCCGATTCCGAGATTCCAATTATATATTTATATATACAAGAATTGCTCATTTAAAGATATAAGATTATCAACTTAGAATTTGTTACCTTTGAAAGTCAGAAGTGACTTTGAAATACGGCGTGACGATGTGTTTATGTTTGATATAATATGTAAAAATTAGATTTACCATAATAAATACAACATTTTTAGTTAGAAAAACCCGGAGGAAATTTAAGCTGATTCCATATTTTTTAGCATTTGGCTGTTGGTGGTATCCATAAAGGATTTTCCCAAGGTGAAGAAAAAAAAAAAAAAAAAAAGGTGAACAAGGTGGAATAAACCGTTGTTCTGCCCGTTAAAGTGAACAGCTTTTAGAACATCAGTTTGAGAAATTCAGATGAAAAATAATCGCTTGTCTATACATAATTACTAGTCACGTGATCATTTTTGTATAGTGACTCGGCTTTTTTCTCGAATTTTGAAAACTTGTGTTCTAACAGTTGTTTACCTTGAACGGGTAGATTACCCTTAAATTTACTACACCCAAAACCTAAACTTGTCTTCTTTTTGCATCTAACTTACGGCGTACTTTTATACTTTTATTTTTGGAGTCAAATAAAACATTAAAACAGTATTTTTAAATGAAATTAAAAATGCGTGGAGTTGATTGAGAATAAATGTATGGCTTATTAAATTTTACGAAACCAGTAGCGTGTAGTACTTTGAGAATGCCATGGAGCAAATTGAAACCAAAATTATTATTAATTATTTTGAATTTTTTTTTGTGGATATTTTGAAACCTTTTCTTGGAGTAATCTGAAAATAACCCCATGATGAAGAGATGAAGTGATGAAGATGCATTCTACTATTAAACCGTTAATTGGCGTAGCATTGACACCTTTTTAGGGAGACAATTGTAACAACAAACAGTTCTGGCTGACTTGATAGATGGTGGCATAACCGTTACTGTTTAGTTGGTCCTCATAGCTTAGTTGGTTCGCGCTCTGCCGTGAAAGCAGGGGGTCTCGGGTTTGAATCCGGGGCCTGGCAGATGTTTGAATGATGGATTTAAATAACTCGTCTGGTTTTCGGTGTTAATTGTACGTGTCTATGTCTGTGTATCACGAAACCCCAGCCACTCTATTATGGACCTATGTTATGATACTCGTAGTTAAGCGAGTTAAGAATGTAATTTTTTCCATTGACTAGCTCTTTTTAAGCCGTACCTAAAACAATAATTATAATTATGTGTTCATAAAGAAGCATCAAGAACTCAATGTTACCACTGTCATTTATTTCACTAAAGGGTAGCCAGATTGGGCTTCTCGAGAAATTGGAGAATATTTTTAGGATGGTGGTAATTCATTTTCTAGACCGACATAGCGGTACGCGGTAACTTAGCGATATTATACAGACAGAGATGCAGAAAGTCAGAGTAAATAATCTGCGTTTCAGCGGCAGATAACGAAAATATCGACGTAAGTATTGAAAAATCAATGAAATCTCTAAATTTTGCTTTGTGCCCCTTTCCAATGAAAATTGGAAGTGTGGAAGGCGCAGAAGCAGAAGGTGCAATAGAACAGGTGCCCGCAATGCCTCATCTCGTGCGTTTAGTATTTTTTTCTTTGTATAAACTTCTTTGGATTTGCGCTCGCTACATCAATTCTGGATCACCTTGGCTAAGCTCTCAACGCGCGGACGGCGAGTGGCCCACTCCATGACCACCCGCCGCCCACGAGTGATTCACGCGAGGACAAGTGATAACCGCTGACAGACTACTCGGAAATTCGTGGGCCACGCGACGTTCACACGTTGACCATGCGGGGTTCACTGGTTGACCACGCGGCATCCACCCGTGGACCACCCGTTGACAACGAGTCGAGGCGGTCCCGAAAGGCAAAGGTCAACATTAAGGTTACACCGATTACCAGTCACAAAATCAGGCTGCTGTGACAACTGACACTGATTCATACGCCAAAGCGCGCGATCCCACTCCATACTCCATAAAAACTGCTTCTACCGTGGTGATAGTATACATAGGTCATATCTTTGGCTACCATGTGAATCTGTCGAATGCTGTTATGTAATTAAGAAAGGCTATTTGAATTCGGAATTATCCCGATAATGTCAGTAAAGACTCTACGTAAGTGCAACGAAGAAACTGAGTGGCACAGATATGTGGCTAATAAACAAATAACTTACTGTTCAGCTGATTCAACTGGTTCCTCCCATTGCTGCATTGGTTCGACATCTATCCAGTAAGGTCTATCCTCCACAGATCCGATCTCTATTTGTAGCTCCTGATTCATGTTAGACACGGCTCTCGCAGAACGGGGCTGCCGGCATGACGCAGCAAGGCGCCGACTGTGTCCAGGCATGGTGTTCTTAGAGCAGCTTCTCTGCTTGGCTCCCAAGGCTGTGTGAAACATGGTGGACATTAGCTTTAGGCTTCGTCCTGACTAAGCAAACTGAGCGACTGACTGTTTGCATCTAGCGCGTACGCAGTACTCGCTGTTCGGACACTCCATTTAAAGTATTTAGGGTGGCCAACTGGAAGCAAGTAATGGCGTTATTTTGTTTATTTCGTTATGAATGTTTCTTTGATTTCCACTTAGTTACTTGTGAACTGCATAATCCTATAACCTATTGATTTATCAACTATCTGGGGAGCGTTGGGTTTCACGACAGTATTTCAAAATATTCCATAAATGAATTAAAGGCAAACTCAACCGTATTAACCATTTAGTAACGTGCACATTTGGTTGGACACTGATGTTATTGCAACCTAAATTAGGCATAATTATAGTGACATTTTAGAATAACAAACTGTTTTTGTATGAAGTAACTAATAGTCTCGCAGGCTTAGGGTGACATCCGGAACGCTATATATAGAGGCCTCAGAAGAGTACAGCAGTAGTCATTCATAAAATGAAAAAAAATAATGCCTAGGGTATGGAGCCGTATCTTACAAGGCGGCCTTCGGCCCTGTAAGATACGGTTGTCCGTTCTGGCTTATACCGACATTCACTGTATTTCTCATAATACGAATTTCTAATATTAGGGCTCACGACAAAAGACAGTGCGTAAATAGAAGTTACATTCTTTATTTTAGTAAGTACGTATTTTACTACTGAATACATACTACATATTCTACAATACAAGTTATGACTAGACACACTGATTGTCAAAAAAACACGAAAAAACAACATCGCTTTATTGCAAACCAAAAATTACAATGAAAAC
Organism: Peribatodes rhomboidaria; assembly: GCA_911728515.1. Classification (NCBI taxonomy): domain Eukaryota; kingdom Metazoa; phylum Arthropoda; class Insecta; order Lepidoptera; family Geometridae; genus Peribatodes; species Peribatodes rhomboidaria. The sequence goes on from OU452166.1 coordinate 19,936,647, forward strand.
CCATTAAATCTAATTTAGATTTTATTACAAGATACATATAGAGATATAGAGATACATATAGATATAGTACAAGAGTGGCTAAGGCCACTCTTGTACTGCCGAATAAAATCTATGTTCGAAAACGTATGACAAAAAGACAGCTCCTGCTATCGGGCGTAAATGGAAACTACATTCTTTATTTCAATATGTTTTTACTACTGAATACATGCCACGTGTTTTACAATAGAAGCTATGACTAGACACCCTGATCGTCAATACAATGCGCTTTATTGCACACCAAAAATTACAATTAAAAACCTTAAAAACGAATTTACAATTTTATTCGGCAGTACAAGTGTGGCTCTATCGCCTAAAGCGATTTCTTCCAGATAATCTTTGGATAGACAGGACATAGGTACACTGTATTTTTAAAACTAACATACAAATTCCTTAACGTAATAGCTATCATATGGAACATAAGGAGTTTGTCAATCGACGCAATTGGTTTTGGTTGTCGAAAAATGCCAAATAGAGCGATTAGAATCGACAAAATCAGTGATTTTGGCGATAGGGAATGAATGACAAGAGACAATGTCAATTTGTTTATTATTTGTTTAGTACCTGGATGGCCGAGCTTTGCTCGGTATTTTTTTTAATTTTTTAATTGTGTTTTTTGGATAATAAACAATTGATTTTAGTCTAACCTCAAAGCAAACACTCATTGACTTCGTGTTACTTAACAACGCCATCTGCTGTTGTGTCGTTAAAGCAATTAGTTGCTCACAAAAAATAGTAGTATTATTATTCGCCAATAGATGTCAGGAAGAGTCATATTTTTCAGTTGAGATTGATTATCGATAAAACACGAATAAAATGATATTTTCTAAAAATGATTCCTAGCTAGATCGATTTATCGCCCCCGAAACCCCCTATATACTAATTTGTATGAAAATCGTTGGAGCCGATTCCGAGATTCCAATTATATATATATATATATACAAGAATTGCTCATTTAAAGGTATAAGATTTATTCATTGCTGATATTATATATTCTTCACTTAAACTAGTAAGTTACATTATGTAATATACCCTGTGCATAGGGGAATTCCAAATGTGGCGTGCTAGTGTGTACTCGTAACTAGACACAGTCAAGTTACATATTATCATCGACATAAGGTCAATGTGGGGAAGTCCGGCATACTTTTCTAATATCTAAATTTGATTGACCTCAATGAATCGAAATATGCATTCTATTAAAACATGTGTGGCCGGATATGGTGAAAAATATATTTATTTACGTTCTAAAGTTACAGAAATCGGATTAACTATAATAATATTTTGGATACAAGTATTTTGTTAAAACGCCGCGTGTAGACGGACTTTCCTTGCTGTTGGAGGCAAGTCCATCTAGTAGCAATAAAACCACAATTGTTTAGATAATGACGTATGAAAACAGTTTCAGACAATAATGTAATAATGGCGTTGAAATTATGTGCCTTACGTGTTTATCCACAAGGCTTAATTTCAAAGATATTTTAGTTTATTTTATTTGAAGGAAAGTCCGGCATATCTTTGCTGACAGAGGTTCTCAACATTAATGTTAAGAAAAAAAAAGTGAACTTTTTAACAGTAAAAAACAAATTATTAATTAAAAATCTTTTATTACGTACAGCTTATATGACGCTTTGTTCGTTTTTCTTGTATAATTGCTTACCATGATTGCAAGCTAACCAATTTATTATTTACGACCATTATGCCGTCGACGAGTGCCAATATTGCTTAATTTAATAAACCCGGAAACAGCCTTGAAACAGCCTTGAAACAGCCTCTGAAAAAAAAAAGTTGTGGTTAGTTTTATGTTTTCCAGTATCTATTTACAGTGTAGGCGTAGATGTACCTACAGTTAAGTTATAGTAAGAATTAATGAGTAGTAGTCCCACCTTTATTCGTCTGAGCAACGGTACTTTAAACTGTAGGGTACCTAACTACCTACCTGTTTGACATAATTACCTAAGATTAGAAAGATTAATACATCCCCAACACCATTCCCATATACATATATACCCTTTACCGGTTTATGGTAACGAAATTATATTAGTCCTCAGTGGCCCATCACTGGGTACATTTACTACGTAGAACCTAGCAAAAAGTAGTAAAATAATGGATTAAATAGGCACTGTTCAAAAGTTTGACTATCTCTGGCATTGGTGTAAGACCGGCATATGACGGACTTTCCTTCGCCATGATGGACGGACTTCCCAACTACTATTTTTTGAGGTTAGAAATTTGCAGCAGGTATAATTATGAAACTCAAGCGATATAAACGAATTCAACACCAGAAATATATTTATAGATAAATAAATAGATATTTATAAATAACTTACATAATCACAGCAACAGCCAAAACTTCTTCAGTTTTCCACTTTTTTTTAATTTTATTTTATGGACGCTACACTCCACCACCGAGAACAAAATGCGATAAAAAATGGCGGTCAAATTTGTACCAAAACAATGATCTTAGCGACATCTATGTATTTTATTTTGAATTATTACCTTAGCACTGTTTTGCCGACTAAGCCATAAACTGCGAAGTTATCCAAACAAGGAAGTTATTGCCGCTAGACGGTCTTACCTCGTAGACGGACTTCCCCACATTGACTTTATATAAGATGTTGTAAAAAAAAATGTGAAACAAATGTTGTGTGGGTAAGTATCTACTATAGATTCCAAACATTCAATTTTAATATATTTAAAATATTTAAGTTACTTTTAAATTTTATTGAGGGTGGCGGCGAATTTTTTTTTACTAACTGTTATCAACCTAACATTATGATATCATTATTAGACATCTTAATAAGCAACATGCTATTACATGTATACCTCCAAGCTCAATCTGAACGGAGCAATGAGGGTTGGAATCTTTTGAGAAAACAGATCTATTCCTATTTTTTTAAAGTTTGTGTTGAAGTGGCTGTCAACTATCAACCAAACATTATGACATATTATTTCTAGACAAAATAACAAACAATTTGCTAGAACATGTATGCCTCCGACTTCAGTCCAAACGGAGTTATGAGGATTGGAATTATTTAAAACCTTTTTTTCATGATCTTGCTGTAGTGTATTTATTCATCCTTGTTTAGTATCAGTACCTGGATGACCGAGCTTTGCTCGGTATTTTTTATTTTTTTTAAAATTGTGTTTTTTGGAAATTATATTTATGTACGAATTACTAATAAAATGATGAAATATGAATAATATTTTTCAATCTTACCGATAGAATAATAAAAAAATATGAAATGGTTATTTAAAGAAAAAAAACATGAGTGCAATTAGTTTAATCTTATATTAGAAAAAAACAAATTTTTAAGTGAACACGTGCATTAAGAAGACACAAATAACATAAATAAACAATTTATTTTAGTCTAACACTGATTGACTTCGTGTTACTTAACAACGCCATCTGCTGTTGTGTCGTTAAAGCAATTAGTTGCTCGCAAAAAATAGTATTATTATTCGCCAATAGATGTCAGGAAGAGTCATATTTTTCAGTTGAGACTACTCAAACGCCTCCTTTTTGTTATTTTTCTTCCAAGTTTGTGTTTAAGTTGATTATCGATAAAACACGAATAAAATGACATTTTCTAAAAATGATTCCTAGCTAGATCGATTTATCGCCCCCGAAACCCCCTATATACTAAATTGTATGAAAATCGTTGGAGCCGATTCCGAGATTCCAATTATATATACGAGTATATTTACAAGAATTGCTCATTTATAGATATAAGATATAATTTATTATATATTAAATTAAATTATATGCGACAGAGTCCTAGCGGGGGTATCTTCATTTCTCGCGATAAGATTTTTTGTTTCCTCATTGGGTTTCGGCGAATTCTGGCTTTAACAGCATTAACAGCCTTAGTAGTTTTTATCGCACACGGCCGCCCCGATCTTTTATGGTCTTCAACAGAGGAAGTGTCGGTATATATGTCGATACTACGATACATAAGAAGATACGGCTGATACCAAGATTTTGAAGAGACTTGAAAATGACCAATGGTTCCATACCCACTTTGTGCAACGCAATCACTGCAATCCTGTTTTCTTTAACATCCCATTCCATGTTGTAAATTTAATAATAATAATCACGAAAAATATACGTGAAATGGCGGGAAATTTATTGTAGTTTTCGACATAATAAACGCATTCCAAATTTAAATGCAGAAAAAAATATAAACGAAGGAGTTTATATTGTAACAATATTTATGGCCAGACTACTTACAATAATATTCTCAATAACTTCTTCACTAAAGTGCGTAGTTTTAGAGTTATCGGACAAAAACTTTTTTTCAAGATTGCGCTTAAAGCTCCACCGGGATCTGTCATCATTTAGTTATTTTATACTCATTAGGTGACCCTTAACCTTATAAAATAGAAAAATGGGATCGGAAATTTAGTGCGAAGTTTAATTCAATATTTGCTGACATACTCGTACTATGACGGCTGGACCGACGTGGAATTTTTTTTTTAAAGTGAAAGGGTATATTTTACTAGTCGTCCATGCTCATTATGTTTGGTAGATAGGCGCTGTAGTTTTTTTATATTAGATTTTTTTTATGATTCCAGCTGTCATAACTCGGTTTGGACCAAGCTTGGAGATAACTTACAACATATAGTTTGCCATGTTGCGTAAAAACGATCTCATAGTGTTTGGTTGATGGTTATAGCATAACAAAAATTAAAAAAAGGCATTTAATAATTCCAACCCTCATGAATCTGTTCGGACTGAGTTTGGAGGTATACATGTTATAAGATCTAGTTTTTATATTGTCTAGAACTGATACCTCAATGTTTGGTCTGTGGCCACTGGAAAAAAAGTGCGCCACTGTATTGCATTGGTTTTTGTCCATTGAAAAAGCCGGAATTGCACAGATCTGCAGGGGGGCTATTCCTGCGCGTGAGATGAGATGAGATTTTATCTTAGTCACTCTCACACCTATGACGTTTTAAATGAGAGCAACAAGGACGAAAGAAGGTGAGATGAGAATTTCAAATCTCCGAATAGGGACCCTGGTCGGAAATAGCTAGTTCCAAGTTTGTCCGCCTGGACGGCTACAGAGCGCGTGGCTGTTCAATTTGCCGGCGCGCTCCGTTAATTGAGGAAATACTCGTAGCTCAATTCTGTAAAATGTAGAATTTTCTGTTGTTTTCTTTTAAGGGAAAAGGCAATGTAGTTTATTAAATAATGTCAAACACAACCCGATTATACAAATGTGTGTTCTATGTTACGCGATTTTAAGGCACAAAATATGTGTCAAGTAAGCAAACATTTGCGACGACGCCGAGGCCGGCGCGGCGGCGCCCCTGTCGCAATTATTTTTACCCAGCAGCTGAAAATAAGCTGTAAGTAATGCATAGGTAGTTTTAGCATTAAAATGTAACGAATGTAAAAATAAAACTAACTAACTTCAATAAACAACGAACTTGAACTTAAAAAATAGCTTGCTCGATTCGGTCATAATAGGAAGAATTCTGTGGACTCTGTATTGGCAGACCACTGACAGAGACAATTCTGTGCCTTAAAGTCGCGCTGTATAAAAAATGGGTTCCCTATGCATTTGTGGATAATTAGGTTGCGTTTGACATTATTTTGGTGAACTATGAGACCGTTCCATAATTGAACCCTAGTCTTTTTTCCTAGGAAAAAAAAAACAAAAATGAAGGTTCCGTTTTAAACACCTGGAAATAAGAGTTTTTTTTATTTCCTTTCTAAATCAATAATAATGGTTTTTTTTCGTCATTTTACCACCTATACGTTTACTTAAGCCGCTTCATTTAAAAATCGTACATGCGCCTAGAAATATTTTTAATTTTTTTTTTGCTGTTTTTACTGGTATCCATCGTAATAAGAACACAAATAAGAAAAAGTTGCTCGGGTTAACTTTAGAGAAGTAATCTGGCTATTATTAAATAGCCAGATTACTTCTCTTTATTTTTTTTTCGATTATTAAATCGAAAAAAAAAAATGTGGTATAATCGCTGAAAATTTAGAGAACTACGAGCCAATAGTTTTAGAAGACACTTTTTGTGATATTATTTTCCCAAAATGAGAACCAATATTTTCAAAATTATACTTTGGTTAAAATGATTTTGGTTGTTTTTTCTACCAGCTGCATTTTTTTGCACCTGATCATCACATGTCTTCATATCAAACTAGGCGCAAACAAAATACTGGTTTTCGTTGATTTCGGGTAAGCTGGGCCTTAAAGGGATCTGCACTGTACCATGTGTTCATAGAAGGCACACGGTAACGGTAAAATAGTATTGATCGAAGTAAAAAAAATGTGTTTTGGCAGCAGTTGTTATTATTTATTAGTCAGGACTAATAAATAATAAAGACTAGTACATCCTTGTACCCTTACCATGAGTTTTGATTAAAAAAAACCGAAAACTTTTTTAGTAGATTTTAAGGCTTTAAACATTTAACTTAGTTCCTTAAGATTTTTTAAGGAGCGCTTCATCGAAATCTGTAGAGCCAAACGAAAACGAAAAAAGTCAACGTAGCCTCCAAACCTCACGGTATGGGTACTGCAGTAACCTTGGGGGTACTATTAGGTAATCTGTATACGTAGTGCCGCTTCTGAGACATTTGACATAAAATATTCGTTGTAACTTATCGATTAAGACTGTGGCTATGATAATGGCCACATGATAATGATCTTCGAGGTATACCCTATCCAATAAGAAAATAACTATCAAAATCGGACCACTCTGTAAAAAGTTATGCGTGGTGATAGGTACATTACAATCAGTGAGTGAGCGATCAATCATCCCCGGTTTTCCTACCCTTAGAATTGGATTTTTTTTTCCAAATTTATATAGGACCACCTTCGGGAAATACCCTTGCCAATAAAAAAAGAATTAGCAAAATCGGATGACTCTGTATAAAATTATGAGTGATAACACAAAAAAAAAATAGACGTCGACTTGTAAACCTCCTCCGTTTCGTCGGATAATAAATCGATAAACGCTGCGCACGAAAAAGGATGACTCATTGTTCCATTACGATCGGAGCGAGAGCGCTACACGAGCGATCTATTAATAAAAGTGAAAAACCAGAACGAGACAAACACGCAAGACGGAGCGAGATGGCGCTCTACAAAACTTCCTTGACACGTTTGTCTCAAACGGCTACCTGTTTCTCGGGAATTTGCATGTAATTCGATTCTTTGACCTCGGGAATCGCGAAATACTTAATAATTATGGTTTTGGGCGTGTAATTTTTGTATAAGTAAATATAAGCAAAATAAAATTGCAAGTTCAAATTTCGATCCAATAGAATCGCCGGCGTGTTCGAGGTCAGGGTCGAGGTCGCTTTCAGAGGATAGGCTCTCAGCGCACCCCGAGTACAACTCTGCCGTTCAAAACATAAGTGTAAAAAATATTAAATTAAATTGAATTAAAATAAAAAATAAAAAACATATTATCAAGCAAAGTAACGGTGCCGTTAGAAAACAACGGACAAACACGTTTCTATCCTTTGCATAGAACGCACCCCATTGTCTATGTCAGTATTGCACGTTATTGCTCTAGCTGGCTCAAAATGGGCAAATTATTATCATGCAAATTTTCAAAAAAAGTCGCAACGTAGTGTATTTATTTGCCAGTGGCATGTCAAGTGTTTTGATAGTCACATAGAAGTCAGAGTCCAGTCGAAGTCATGGTCTAGAAAAGAGATAAGATTTTAAGTAGAATAATCGATTTAAGATGCTGAAATATTAGTTTGAGAATATTACATTATTTAGGAAAACAATAATTTCTTTTTTGTACAGGTGTTTGTTCCATCAAACAGTGTACTTTTCTGGCTAAACCGTATATTAATTAAGACAGCACTGCGTTTTCGAAAATATGATGTGACAACACTGCTTAGAGAAACAAAAAACAATTTCGATGTTTGTTCTGAATTTTGATTCATCTGGTATGCCTTTATTTGAAAGATCACCCGCCATACTGCGTCCACTGGTGAAAACTACAGTCCAACCGATAGAACTCTCAACATGGAAAACTATTTTTTGACATTTTTTTACACTGTAACACAGCTAATCGTATAATTACATTATTATAATGACAAACACTAAAAACAATCATTGTTTAAGTTAAAACGTTGTCCGACCACTACTGGTAGCTGTATTGATGGTGGTCGTTGGGAGCAAGCCTCGATTGGTAGATAATAGGTCAACTCTCGTAACAAATGAATGTTTATGGTTTAGCCGTTTATTTATTTGATTTGATCACTATTTTCAATAAGCTTTGAAATGGCCCGGATTTTTAACACAGAAAATTGAGATCTTGGTCGAATGCTGGCAGAAGGCCTAAAACTTAGCATGCATGTGGCTTTCATATATGTTCTTCACTTTAGAAGTAGAACCAGATCAAGAACTAATTGTTGCCCCCTGTTTCTCTCTTCTTTGTGTCACAAATACAGTTATGTAATAGCTATATAGGTATAAGAAAAGTGCTAAAAGCTGGTATGTTTTGTCGTAAAATTATCTACAAATCTTTCTTTGGATGTACCTTGATATGACTTATGCATTTCAAAATATGCTAATAGCAATTAATAATGGCATAATAGTAGATTATGCACCGAGGGAGTTCAGCAGTGTCTTACGTCACGGGCGGCTTATTGAACCCTGAGCGTAACAAGGGACCCTAGTTATATAGAGTTCTGAGTGAAGCGAGGGGTTCAAGCCGCCCAGGACAAAGACACTGCTTTATCCCAGAGGTGAATACTCTACTTTTTAAACCTACGAGGCAATAAAAAATTGGGATTCTTCGAGTGTTAAAGTGCAATAATGTTAGATTATTAACTTTTATCGGTTCGGTAACGTATGAGTGTTTTCAAATGGTACAAACATTGCGAAACACTTTTCGTGTTCCACACTATTTGATAGGAATAATAAATTCCCATGTGATCCTTGCAATTGGTTATTATAACAACTAAGAAATACGTAATTTACTAGACACTGGCAAATGCACACGACGTGGAACGAAGAGAAAAAATGCAGCGTTTTTGGTGGTGTAAATGTTTTATTTCACACCACCTGCTCGACAATGACCAATATTTCGATATATTTACACAGTTCATTTTTATTGCCTCGCAGAAGGTGTGAAAAGTAGAGTATTTACTTCTGGGATACAGCAGTGTCTTCATCTTGGGCGGCTTGAACTCCTCACTCAGGAACGCTTCACTCAGGATTCTACATAACTCCAGAGTCCCTCCTTACGCTCAGGGTTCAATAAGCCGCCCGTGACGTAAGAATCTGCTTATCCCCCTCGGTGCTTAATCTTCTATTGAGCATAACATAACATATCGTCACGCCTTTCCTCCGAGGGGGCTGGCAGAGGTGTAATACAACATCCACATTTCGCCGGACGATATCCAGTCCCAAATGTGTCAGGGGGCGAGCCTGTCGCCATACATCGGGCTCTTCATTTCTATTGAAATGAAATTCTATTGTCATGAAAACCCTAAATTTACACGATTCAGCCTTGAGAGTGCAATAGCCTTTACTCAGGTAAGTAATGTTACGTACATCGTATTTAATTTCATTCACCTCTGTGATAAAGCAGTGTCTTCGTCCTGGGCGGCTTAAACCCCTTACTTCGCTCAGGACACTCCCTCGCTTCGCTCGGGCGTTATATCTTTTATCTTTAAATGAGCAATTCTTGTATATATATATATATATATATAATTGGAATCTCGGAATCGGCTCCAACGATTTTCATACAATTTAGTATATAGGGGGTTTCGGGGGCGATAAATCGATCTAGCTAGGAATTATTTTTAGAAAATGTCATTTTATTCGTGTTTTATCGATAATCATCTCAACTGAAAAATATGACTCTTCCTGACATCTATTGGCGAATAATAATACTATTTTTTGTGAGCAACTAATTGCTTTAACGACACAACAGCAGATGGCGTTGTTAAGTAACGCGAAGTCAATGAGTGTTTGCTTTGAGGTTAGACTAAAATCAATTGTTTATTATCCAAAAAACACAATTAAAAAATAAAATAAAAATACCGAGCAAAGCTCGGCCATCCAGGTACTTATGTTATTATCGGGCGAGTTAACTCTGAAGTCCATCGTTACGCTCAGGGTTCAATAAGCAGCCCGTGACGTAAGACACTGCTTTACTTCCTCGATGGGGTTATTTCCAAAGTACTCCATTCTTTTGTTTAAAAAAATAAGAGTTTCATACATTCACAAATTGCTCCACAGAATTATTATTAAAAAGAATTTATTTTAAAATACTGTTTTTATATTTCGTTTGACTCCACGGCTATCTAAAATTATTTTTAAGTATTTCAGTATCTGTTCTCGAACTGCTCCATCGCTAATAATAGATATTTAAAATTAATTCAACTATGTTTCGTTTTACTCTATGAGATGTCGAGGGGTACAGTTAGTCACAAATGTAAATAAAATACGCTGAGGAACAAACTTAAAACTTACACGATACCATCCAATTCACACATTTACTAAGAACTTAGAACAAACAAAATCTGCAGTTTTTTTTATTGACAATATTGATGGCCACGTATTGTAGGTCCCTCCATCTTGCACACTCGGGTAAAGAAACGTAAGTAGGTACATATTTATTTATTTATTGTGTTTTTAGGTATTTCACATTAAGATCGAACTATGTTTACTGACTGTCAATATAAATAGAGATTCGGTATTATATAAAACTTTAACTTCGTAGGTAGCACTTCTTTCATAAAAAACCGCATTTCCGGGACCTGGGGGTTTTAGTATTTAGTACCTGGATGGCCGAACTTTGCTCGGTATTTTTTTTTTTTTACATTGTTTTTTGGAAAATAAACAATTGATTTTAGTCTAACCTCAAAGCAAACACTCATTGACTTCGTGTTACTTAACAACGCCATCTGCTGTTGTGTCGTTAAAGCAATAAGTTGCTCACAAAAAATAGTATTATTATTCGCCAATAGATGTCAGGAAGAGTCATATTTTTCAGTTGAGATTACTCAAACGCCTCCTTTTTGTTATTTTTCTTCCAAGTTTATGTTTAAGTTGATTATCGATAAAACACGAATAAAATGACATTTTCTAAAAATGATTCCTAGCTAGATCGATTTATCGCCCCCAAAACCCGATTACGAAGCCGATTCCGAGATTCCAATTATATATTTATATATACAAGAATTGCTCATTTAAAGATATAAGATTATCAACTTAGAATTTGTTACCTTTGAAAGTCAGAAGTGACTTTGAAATACGGCGTGACGATGTGTTTATGTTTGATATAATATGTAAAAATTAGATTTACCATAATAAATACAACATTTTTAGTTAGAAAAACCCGGAGGAAATTTAAGCTGATTCCATATTTTTTAGCATTTGGCTGTTGGTGGTATCCATAAAGGATTTTCCCAAGGTGAAGAAAAAAAAAAAAAAAAAAAGGTGAACAAGGTGGAATAAACCGTTGTTCTGCCCGTTAAAGTGAACAGCTTTTAGAACATCAGTTTGAGAAATTCAGATGAAAAATAATCGCTTGTCTATACATAATTACTAGTCACGTGATCATTTTTGTATAGTGACTCGGCTTTTTTCTCGAATTTTGAAAACTTGTGTTCTAACAGTTGTTTACCTTGAACGGGTAGATTACCCTTAAATTTACTACACCCAAAACCTAAACTTGTCTTCTTTTTGCATCTAACTTACGGCGTACTTTTATACTTTTATTTTTGGAGTCAAATAAAACATTAAAACAGTATTTTTAAATGAAATTAAAAATGCGTGGAGTTGATTGAGAATAAATGTATGGCTTATTAAATTTTACGAAACCAGTAGCGTGTAGTACTTTGAGAATGCCATGGAGCAAATTGAAACCAAAATTATTATTAATTATTTTGAATTTTTTTTTGTGGATATTTTGAAACCTTTTCTTGGAGTAATCTGAAAATAACCCCATGATGAAGAGATGAAGTGATGAAGATGCATTCTACTATTAAACCGTTAATTGGCGTAGCATTGACACCTTTTTAGGGAGACAATTGTAACAACAAACAGTTCTGGCTGACTTGATAGATGGTGGCATAACCGTTACTGTTTAGTTGGTCCTCATAGCTTAGTTGGTTCGCGCTCTGCCGTGAAAGCAGGGGGTCTCGGGTTTGAATCCGGGGCCTGGCAGATGTTTGAATGATGGATTTAAATAACTCGTCTGGTTTTCGGTGTTAATTGTACGTGTCTATGTCTGTGTATCACGAAACCCCAGCCACTCTATTATGGACCTATGTTATGATACTCGTAGTTAAGCGAGTTAAGAATGTAATTTTTTCCATTGACTAGCTCTTTTTAAGCCGTACCTAAAACAATAATTATAATTATGTGTTCATAAAGAAGCATCAAGAACTCAATGTTACCACTGTCATTTATTTCACTAAAGGGTAGCCAGATTGGGCTTCTCGAGAAATTGGAGAATATTTTTAGGATGGTGGTAATTCATTTTCTAGACCGACATAGCGGTACGCGGTAACTTAGCGATATTATACAGACAGAGATGCAGAAAGTCAGAGTAAATAATCTGCGTTTCAGCGGCAGATAACGAAAATATCGACGTAAGTATTGAAAAATCAATGAAATCTCTAAATTTTGCTTTGTGCCCCTTTCCAATGAAAATTGGAAGTGTGGAAGGCGCAGAAGCAGAAGGTGCAATAGAACAGGGGGCTTACCACAACCTCTTAAAACATCATTAATTAAGCCTTACTTCGTAATTTCGTACCATGACCACCCTAAAAGTATTCCTGTTAAAGTTTTGATAACGCTTAGCAGTTTTGTTGACGTCACTCGATTTCGTTCATTCAATCCAAGGAACATTTGTTTAAAAACCGTACCATGACCTCTAAAGTATTCCTGCCGAGCTGTCAAAATAGCAGGAATGATACAAATTACAACGATTGTTAAAAAGTTGCTCTCCGTGTAACTTTTTCTATTTTTAAGTGAGTTTTTGCTGTGTTTCTGAGGTTCTATTTGTAATATTTAGCAAGATGGCCGATGATTTGGAAACTTTCGAGTTTCTCGAAGCAGATAATGGAAGCTCCGTACTACGAAGGACGCCTTCGGACGGGCTCCAGAATAAATTTCAACCCATTTTCACATAGATTTTTTGTTGGCTAAGTCAGCTCCTTTTGATGCACTTGCTTCTTCTTAGAGTGAGCCTTCGCCTGCAGACTCCTATTAAAGCCCGCAGCGATTTCACTGTGGGTTTTTAAAAAGTCTCACATGATATCGAACTGCTTCGCTGAGACTCTGCGGCCGCTGTGACAAATTATTCTAAGCATTAAATTCTAGATATCACCAAAATAATTTTCACAAACTTTAATTGTATACAGCAATTGAATTTTAATTTACCTTCATGATCATAGGTAGATTTAATTTACGTTTTTGAGGGGAACCGAAAAAATGGTGTCATGATTTTGTATTATTTTCTAAAACGAAAACTCGCCTTTACTGAAAGAGGGAAAGAGGAGCGAGATTTATCTCATTTATCATCATCTTCATCAGAGATTTAATGAAAAATGTTATGACAAACATACGGAAGACTATGGTGGTATGGCTATGTTGCCTCTAGCCTGCCCTATGAGACAAAACAAAAAAAATCGTTTTTGACATTGTTCATACAACCAAGTGTCGCCAGATGTTTCGTATGAGCGATTGTACGCGGGTGAGGAAAATAAAAATTCTTAGGGAAGAAAATAATAAGAAATCATAGTGTTTTTACTTGCAACTTGTAAAAACCGTAAGTGTAATTTCCCTGTATCGATAGGATATTGTAGGCACGATTTCGCTATGCGGTCATACTAATGTACGACCCCGATTGTACGATTTTTACATGCCAAAAATCGTATAATTACGATTGACATCGTACATTTGGCAACACCATACTCCAAAATACGCAAAAGTACCACAGAGTGTATAAAGGCACTTGTATCGTACATTCTTTTGACGTCACTGTAGCAGGAGTAAAAACGTTTTAAAACATTATTGTTTTCAATGCTTGTGGTATGATACAAAACAATACTTATTAAGGAATGTAACAAAACGTTCCTGCGCAATGATGTTTTTGTAAAAGTTCATGGTAAGCCCCCAGGTGCCCGCAATGCCTCATCTCGTGCGTTTAGTATTTTTTTCTTTGTATAAACTTCTTTGGATTTGCGCTCGCTACATCAATTCTGGATCACCTTGGCTAAGCTCTCAACGCGCGGACGGCGAGTGGCCCACTCCATGACCACCCGCCGCCCACGAGTGATTCACGCGAGGACAAGTGATAACCGCTGACAGACTACTCGGAAATTCGTGGGCCACGCGACGTTCACACGTTGACCATGCGGGGTTCACTGGTTGACCACGCGGCATCCACCCGTGGACCACCCGTTGACAACGAGTCGAGGCGGTCCCGAAAGGCAAAGGTCAACATTAAGGTTACACCGATTACCAGTCACAAAATCAGGCTGCTGTGACAACTGACACTGATTCATACGCCAAAGCGCGCGATCCCACTCCATACTCCATAAAAACTGCTTCTACCGTGGTGATAGTATACATAGGTCATATCTTTGGCTACCATGTGAATCTGTCGAATGCTGTTATGTAATTAAGAAAGGCTATTTGAATTCGGAATTATCCCGATAATGTCAGTAAAGACTCTACGTAAGTGCAACGAAGAAACTGAGTGGCACAGATATGTGGCTAATAAACAAATAACTTACTGTTCAGCTGATTCAACTGGTTCCTCCCATTGCTGCATTGGTTCGACATCTATCCAGTAAGGTCTATCCTCCACAGATCCGATCTCTATTTGTAGCTCCTGATTCATGTTAGACACGGCTCTCGCAGAACGGGGCTGCCGGCATGACGCAGCAAGGCGCCGACTGTGTCCAGGCATGGTGTTCTTAGAGCAGCTTCTCTGCTTGGCTCCCAAGGCTGTGTGAAACATGGTGGACATTAGCTTTAGGCTTCGTCCTGACTAAGCAAACTGAGCGACTGACTGTTTGCATCTAGCGCGTACGCAGTACTCGCTGTTCGGACACTCCATTTAAAGTATTTAGGGTGGCCAACTGGAAGCAAGTAATGGCGTTATTTTGTTTATTTCGTTATGAATGTTTCTTTGATTTCCACTTAGTTACTTGTGAACTGCATAATCCTATAACCTATTGATTTATCAACTATCTGGGGAGCGTTGGGTTTCACGACAGTATTTCAAAATATTCCATAAATGAATTAAAGGCAAACTCAACCGTATTAACCATTTAGTAACGTGCACATTTGGTTGGACACTGATGTTATTGCAACCTAAATTAGGCATAATTATAGTGACATTTTAGAATAACAAACTGTTTTTGTATGAAGTAACTAATAGTCTCGCAGGCTTAGGGTGACATCCGGAACGCTATATATAGAGGCCTCAGAAGAGTACAGCAGTAGTCATTCATAAAATGAAAAAAAATAATGCCTAGGGTATGGAGCCGTATCTTACAAGGCGGCCTTCGGCCCTGTAAGATACGGTTGTCCGTTCTGGCTTATACCGACATTCACTGTATTTCTCATAATACGAATTTCTAATATTAGGGCTCACGACAAAAGACAGTGCGTAAATAGAAGTTACATTCTTTATTTTAGTAAGTACGTATTTTACTACTGAATACATACTACATATTCTACAATACAAGTTATGACTAGACACACTGATTGTCAAAAAAACACGAAAAAACAACATCGCTTTATTGCAAACCAAAAATTACAATGAAAACCCATTAAATCTAATTTAGATTTTATTACAAGATACATATAGAGATATAGAGATACATATAGATATAGTACAAGAGTGGCTAAGGCCACTCTTGTACTGCCGAATAAAATCTATGTTCGAAAACGTATGACAAAAAGACAGCTCCTGCTATCGGGCGTAAATGGAAACTACATTCTTTATTTCAATATGTTTTTACTACTGAATACATGCCACGTGTTTTACAATAGAAGCTATGACTAGACACCCTGATCGTCAATACAATGCGCTTTATTGCACACCAAAAATTACAATTAAAAACCTTAAAAACGAATTTACAATTTTATTCGGCAGTACAAGTGTGGCTCTATCGCCTAAAGCGATTTCTTCCAGATAATCTTTGGATAGACAGGACATAGGTACACTGTATTTTTAAAACTAACATACAAATTCCTTAACGTAATAGCTATCATATGGAACATAAGGAGTTTGTCAATCGACGCAATTGGTTTTGGTTGTCGAAAAATGCCAAATAGAGCGATTAGAATCGACAAAATCAGTGATTTTGGCGATAGGGAATGAATGACAAGAGACAATGTCAATTTGTTTATTATTTGTTTAGTACCTGGATGGCCGAGCTTTGCTCGGTATTTTTTTTAATTTTTTAATTGTGTTTTTTGGATAATAAACAATTGATTTTAGTCTAACCTCAAAGCAAACACTCATTGACTTCGTGTTACTTAACAACGCCATCTGCTGTTGTGTCGTTAAAGCAATTAGTTGCTCACAAAAAATAGTAGTATTATTATTCGCCAATAGATGTCAGGAAGAGTCATATTTTTCAGTTGAGATTGATTATCGATAAAACACGAATAAAATGATATTTTCTAAAAATGATTCCTAGCTAGATCGATTTATCGCCCCCGAAACCCCCTATATACTAATTTGTATGAAAATCGTTGGAGCCGATTCCGAGATTCCAATTATATATATATATATATACAAGAATTGCTCATTTAAAGGTATAAGATTTATTCATTGCTGATATTATATATTCTTCACTTAAACTAGTAAGTTACATTATGTAATATACCCTGTGCATAGGGGAATTCCAAATGTGGCGTGCTAGTGTGTACTCGTAACTAGACACAGTCAAGTTACATATTATCATCGACATAAGGTCAATGTGGGGAAGTCCGGCATACTTTTCTAATATCTAAATTTGATTGACCTCAATGAATCGAAATATGCATTCTATTAAAACATGTGTGGCCGGATATGGTGAAAAATATATTTATTTACGTTCTAAAGTTACAGAAATCGGATTAACTATAATAATATTTTGGATACAAGTATTTTGTTAAAACGCCGCGTGTAGACGGACTTTCCTTGCTGTTGGAGGCAAGTCCATCTAGTAGCAATAAAACCACAATTGTTTAGATAATGACGTATGAAAACAGTTTCAGACAATAATGTAATAATGGCGTTGAAATTATGTGCCTTACGTGTTTATCCACAAGGCTTAATTTCAAAGATATTTTAGTTTATTTTATTTGAAGGAAAGTCCGGCATATCTTTGCTGACAGAGGTTCTCAACATTAATGTTAAGAAAAAAAAAGTGAACTTTTTAACAGTAAAAAACAAATTATTAATTAAAAATCTTTTATTACGTACAGCTTATATGACGCTTTGTTCGTTTTTCTTGTATAATTGCTTACCATGATTGCAAGCTAACCAATTTATTATTTACGACCATTATGCCGTCGACGAGTGCCAATATTGCTTAATTTAATAAACCCGGAAACAGCCTTGAAACAGCCTTGAAACAGCCTCTGAAAAAAAAAAGTTGTGGTTAGTTTTATGTTTTCCAGTATCTATTTACAGTGTAGGCGTAGATGTACCTACAGTTAAGTTATAGTAAGAATTAATGAGTAGTAGTCCCACCTTTATTCGTCTGAGCAACGGTACTTTAAACTGTAGGGTACCTAACTACCTACCTGTTTGACATAATTACCTAAGATTAGAAAGATTAATACATCCCCAACACCATTCCCATATACATATATACCCTTTACCGGTTTATGGTAACGAAATTATATTAGTCCTCAGTGGCCCATCACTGGGTACATTTACTACGTAGAACCTAGCAAAAAGTAGTAAAATAATGGATTAAATAGGCACTGTTCAAAAGTTTGACTATCTCTGGCATTGGTGTAAGACCGGCATATGACGGACTTTCCTTCGCCATGATGGACGGACTTCCCAACTACTATTTTTTGAGGTTAGAAATTTGCAGCAGGTATAATTATGAAACTCAAGCGATATAAACGAATTCAACACCAGAAATATATTTATAGATAAATAAATAGATATTTATAAATAACTTACATAATCACAGCAACAGCCAAAACTTCTTCAGTTTTCCACTTTTTTTTAATTTTATTTTATGGACGCTACACTCCACCACCGAGAACAAAATGCGATAAAAAATGGCGGTCAAATTTGTACCAAAACAATGATCTTAGCGACATCTATGTATTTTATTTTGAATTATTACCTTAGCACTGTTTTGCCGACTAAGCCATAAACTGCGAAGTTATCCAAACAAGGAAGTTATTGCCGCTAGACGGTCTTACCTCGTAGACGGACTTCCCCACATTGACTTTATATAAGATGTTGTAAAAAAAAATGTGAAACAAATGTTGTGTGGGTAAGTATCTACTATAGATTCCAAACATTCAATTTTAATATATTTAAAATATTTAAGTTACTTTTAAATTTTATTGAGGGTGGCGGCGAATTTTTTTTTACTAACTGTTATCAACCTAACATTATGATATCATTATTAGACATCTTAATAAGCAACATGCTATTACATGTATACCTCCAAGCTCAATCTGAACGGAGCAATGAGGGTTGGAATCTTTTGAGAAAACAGATCTATTCCTATTTTTTTAAAGTTTGTGTTGAAGTGGCTGTCAACTATCAACCAAACATTATGACATATTATTTCTAGACAAAATAACAAACAATTTGCTAGAACATGTATGCCTCCGACTTCAGTCCAAACGGAGTTATGAGGATTGGAATTATTTAAAACCTTTTTTTCATGATCTTGCTGTAGTGTATTTATTCATCCTTGTTTAGTATCAGTACCTGGATGACCGAGCTTTGCTCGGTATTTTTTATTTTTTTTAAAATTGTGTTTTTTGGAAATTATATTTATGTACGAATTACTAATAAAATGATGAAATATGAATAATATTTTTCAATCTTACCGATAGAATAATAAAAAAATATGAAATGGTTATTTAAAGAAAAAAAACATGAGTGCAATTAGTTTAATCTTATATTAGAAAAAAACAAATTTTTAAGTGAACACGTGCATTAAGAAGACACAAATAACATAAATAAACAATTTATTTTAGTCTAACACTGATTGACTTCGTGTTACTTAACAACGCCATCTGCTGTTGTGTCGTTAAAGCAATTAGTTGCTCGCAAAAAATAGTATTATTATTCGCCAATAGATGTCAGGAAGAGTCATATTTTTCAGTTGAGACTACTCAAACGCCTCCTTTTTGTTATTTTTCTTCCAAGTTTGTGTTTAAGTTGATTATCGATAAAACACGAATAAAATGACATTTTCTAAAAATGATTCCTAGCTAGATCGATTTATCGCCCCCGAAACCCCCTATATACTAAATTGTATGAAAATCGTTGGAGCCGATTCCGAGATTCCAATTATATATACGAGTATATTTACAAGAATTGCTCATTTATAGATATAAGATATAATTTATTATATATTAAATTAAATTATATGCGACAGAGTCCTAGCGGGGGTATCTTCATTTCTCGCGATAAGATTTTTTGTTTCCTCATTGGGTTTCGGCGAATTCTGGCTTTAACAGCATTAACAGCCTTAGTAGTTTTTATCGCACACGGCCGCCCCGATCTTTTATGGTCTTCAACAGAGGAAGTGTCGGTATATATGTCGATACTACGATACATAAGAAGATACGGCTGATACCAAGATTTTGAAGAGACTTGAAAATGACCAATGGTTCCATACCCACTTTGTGCAACGCAATCACTGCAATCCTGTTTTCTTTAACATCCCATTCCATGTTGTAAATTTAATAATAATAATCACGAAAAATATACGTGAAATGGCGGGAAATTTATTGTAGTTTTCGACATAATAAACGCATTCCAAATTTAAATGCAGAAAAAAATATAAACGAAGGAGTTTATATTGTAACAATATTTATGGCCAGACTACTTACAATAATATTCTCAATAACTTCTTCACTAAAGTGCGTAGTTTTAGAGTTATCGGACAAAAACTTTTTTTCAAGATTGCGCTTAAAGCTCCACCGGGATCTGTCATCATTTAGTTATTTTATACTCATTAGGTGACCCTTAACCTTATAAAATAGAAAAATGGGATCGGAAATTTAGTGCGAAGTTTAATTCAATATTTGCTGACATACTCGTACTATGACGGCTGGACCGACGTGGAATTTTTTTTTTAAAGTGAAAGGGTATATTTTACTAGTCGTCCATGCTCATTATGTTTGGTAGATAGGCGCTGTAGTTTTTTTATATTAGATTTTTTTTATGATTCCAGCTGTCATAACTCGGTTTGGACCAAGCTTGGAGATAACTTACAACATATAGTTTGCCATGTTGCGTAAAAACGATCTCATAGTGTTTGGTTGATGGTTATAGCATAACAAAAATTAAAAAAAGGCATTTAATAATTCCAACCCTCATGAATCTGTTCGGACTGAGTTTGGAGGTATACATGTTATAAGATCTAGTTTTTATATTGTCTAGAACTGATACCTCAATGTTTGGTCTGTGGCCACTGGAAAAAAAGTGCGCCACTGTATTGCATTGGTTTTTGTCCATTGAAAAAGCCGGAATTGCACAGATCTGCAGGGGGGCTATTCCTGCGCGTGAGATGAGATGAGATTTTATCTTAGTCACTCTCACACCTATGACGTTTTAAATGAGAGCAACAAGGACGAAAGAAGGTGAGATGAGAATTTCAAATCTCCGAATAGGGACCCTGGTCGGAAATAGCTAGTTCCAAGTTTGTCCGCCTGGACGGCTACAGAGCGCGTGGCTGTTCAATTTGCCGGCGCGCTCCGTTAATTGAGGAAATACTCGTAGCTCAATTCTGTAAAATGTAGAATTTTCTGTTGTTTTCTTTTAAGGGAAAAGGCAATGTAGTTTATTAAATAATGTCAAACACAACCCGATTATACAAATGTGTGTTCTATGTTACGCGATTTTAAGGCACAAAATATGTGTCAAGTAAGCAAACATTTGCGACGACGCCGAGGCCGGCGCGGCGGCGCCCCTGTCGCAATTATTTTTACCCAGCAGCTGAAAATAAGCTGTAAGTAATGCATAGGTAGTTTTAGCATTAAAATGTAACGAATGTAAAAATAAAACTAACTAACTTCAATAAACAACGAACTTGAACTTAAAAAATAGCTTGCTCGATTCGGTCATAATAGGAAGAATTCTGTGGACTCTGTATTGGCAGACCACTGACAGAGACAATTCTGTGCCTTAAAGTCGCGCTGTATAAAAAATGGGTTCCCTATGCATTTGTGGATAATTAGGTTGCGTTTGACATTATTTTGGTGAACTATGAGACCGTTCCATAATTGAACCCTAGTCTTTTTTCCTAGGAAAAAAAAAACAAAAATGAAGGTTCCGTTTTAAACACCTGGAAATAAGAGTTTTTTTTATTTCCTTTCTAAATCAATAATAATGGTTTTTTTTCGTCATTTTACCACCTATACGTTTACTTAAGCCGCTTCATTTAAAAATCGTACATGCGCCTAGAAATATTTTTAATTTTTTTTTTGCTGTTTTTACTGGTATCCATCGTAATAAGAACACAAATAAGAAAAAGTTGCTCGGGTTAACTTTAGAGAAGTAATCTGGCTATTATTAAATAGCCAGATTACTTCTCTTTATTTTTTTTTCGATTATTAAATCGAAAAAAAAAAATGTGGTATAATCGCTGAAAATTTAGAGAACTACGAGCCAATAGTTTTAGAAGACACTTTTTGTGATATTATTTTCCCAAAATGAGAACCAATATTTTCAAAATTATACTTTGGTTAAAATGATTTTGGTTGTTTTTTCTACCAGCTGCATTTTTTTGCACCTGATCATCACATGTCTTCATATCAAACTAGGCGCAAACAAAATACTGGTTTTCGTTGATTTCGGGTAAGCTGGGCCTTAAAGGGATCTGCACTGTACCATGTGTTCATAGAAGGCACACGGTAACGGTAAAATAGTATTGATCGAAGTAAAAAAAATGTGTTTTGGCAGCAGTTGTTATTATTTATTAGTCAGGACTAATAAATAATAAAGACTAGTACATCCTTGTACCCTTACCATGAGTTTTGATTAAAAAAAACCGAAAACTTTTTTAGTAGATTTTAAGGCTTTAAACATTTAACTTAGTTCCTTAAGATTTTTTAAGGAGCGCTTCATCGAAATCTGTAGAGCCAAACGAAAACGAAAAAAGTCAACGTAGCCTCCAAACCTCACGGTATGGGTACTGCAGTAACCTTGGGGGTACTATTAGGTAATCTGTATACGTAGTGCCGCTTCTGAGACATTTGACATAAAATATTCGTTGTAACTTATCGATTAAGACTGTGGCTATGATAATGGCCACATGATAATGATCTTCGAGGTATACCCTATCCAATAAGAAAATAACTATCAAAATCGGACCACTCTGTAAAAAGTTATGCGTGGTGATAGGTACATTACAATCAGTGAGTGAGCGATCAATCATCCCCGGTTTTCCTACCCTTAGAATTGGATTTTTTTTTCCAAATTTATATAGGACCACCTTCGGGAAATACCCTTGCCAATAAAAAAAGAATTAGCAAAATCGGATGACTCTGTATAAAATTATGAGTGATAACACAAAAAAAAAATAGACGTCGACTTGTAAACCTCCTCCGTTTCGTCGGATAATAAATCGATAAACGCTGCGCACGAAAAAGGATGACTCATTGTTCCATTACGATCGGAGCGAGAGCGCTACACGAGCGATCTATTAATAAAAGTGAAAAACCAGAACGAGACAAACACGCAAGACGGAGCGAGATGGCGCTCTACAAAACTTCCTTGACACGTTTGTCTCAAACGGCTACCTGTTTCTCGGGAATTTGCATGTAATTCGATTCTTTGACCTCGGGAATCGCGAAATACTTAATAATTATGGTTTTGGGCGTGTAATTTTTGTATAAGTAAATATAAGCAAAATAAAATTGCAAGTTCAAATTTCGATCCAATAGAATCGCCGGCGTGTTCGAGGTCAGGGTCGAGGTCGCTTTCAGAGGATAGGCTCTCAGCGCACCCCGAGTACAACTCTGCCGTTCAAAACATAAGTGTAAAAAATATTAAATTAAATTGAATTAAAATAAAAAATAAAAAACATATTATCAAGCAAAGTAACGGTGCCGTTAGAAAACAACGGACAAACACGTTTCTATCCTTTGCATAGAACGCACCCCATTGTCTATGTCAGTATTGCACGTTATTGCTCTAGCTGGCTCAAAATGGGCAAATTATTATCATGCAAATTTTCAAAAAAAGTCGCAACGTAGTGTATTTATTTGCCAGTGGCATGTCAAGTGTTTTGATAGTCACATAGAAGTCAGAGTCCAGTCGAAGTCATGGTCTAGAAAAGAGATAAGATTTTAAGTAGAATAATCGATTTAAGATGCTGAAATATTAGTTTGAGAATATTACATTATTTAGGAAAACAATAATTTCTTTTTTGTACAGGTGTTTGTTCCATCAAACAGTGTACTTTTCTGGCTAAACCGTATATTAATTAAGACAGCACTGCGTTTTCGAAAATATGATGTGACAACACTGCTTAGAGAAACAAAAAACAATTTCGATGTTTGTTCTGAATTTTGATTCATCTGGTATGCCTTTATTTGAAAGTTGGTGCAATTATTATGTTACTGAAAAAATTAGGTAATAAAGAAGGTCTATGTAACGGTACCAGGCTTTTCGCAATTGAAATATAAGAAATCAACCAATTATTCAACTTAGAGGTAAGGAACATTATAACTACCTAACCACATTCTGTCTGTGTTGCGTCTGTGTGCGTCATAAGGCAAATAAACACAGCACATTTAGCGAATTTGTGGCTTGCATTTTGAGGTGTTATTTAGAAACCTACCTACTCTATGTAGTTATTGTAAGCTGCTGATAATTGCGAAATAAACATAACATAACATATCGTCACGCCTTTCCCTCGAAAGGACTTGTAGAGGTGTAATATAACACCCACACTTCGCCGGACGACATTCAGTCCCAATGTAACAGGGGACAAGTCTGTCGCCATACATCGGGCTCAACTTATGTAGCACATGACATACAATACGCATTTAATATGTTCACACAATAAACCAATTGGTTGGGTTTGAACCCGCTCTCTCTGGTTGAGAGGCGGGCCTCCTCCAACTAGGCTATCATCGCTGCAATATATTAATTGGTTTTTTAGATGTATTTGTGCCATATTAATAAAAAAATAAATAAACAAGAATACTTATGTTTTTGCTGAACATGTGTTTATTTTCATCAAAGTCAAAGTCAAAGTCAAAATGTTTTTATTCAATTTAGGTATCAAAGATACACTTATGAACGTCAAAATCGCTGTTCTTATTATAATGTAGTAGGTAACTAAGTTACTTAACCACTAAAACTACTGAGTGGTGTTACGTAAAAGGTGATTCATTGCTATAGATTCCTTAATAACTTATCTCAAAAATTTGCATATTGGATTCCGCGCGGGCAGAGCCGCGGGCAAACGCTAGTTTTATTCATAAAAGTATGCAATCATTTCATCAATGTTTTGTTATGACGTTGTCACGTCAAACTATCGTCCTTAAACCGACTTTACAGACAACCAATTTATTTTAGTCCTCTTGGTAGTGTGATAAACAAATAAGCTAGGGGGATTCAGGTCATGCAAACCAGCTGTACTCTCCGAAATGTATCCCATAAAAGACTGACATTATCAAGGCGTTGAAGCTTAGCCTGAACGACAGAGTCGTTGCTGATGAGCTTCTTGGCACGCTTTTCGATGGACTCTAACGCTTCGAGCTGGTACTTGGCTGATCCATCCCAAATGTGATAACAGTACTCCATGCACTCCATTTCGTGCGTTGGGTATATACATAGCTCACCACAACAGTTCTGTCGTCTACATACCCAACATAGCATAGAAGGAGAAAAAAGGATTTTCTTATTAAACGGG
Organism: Peribatodes rhomboidaria; assembly: GCA_911728515.1. Taxonomy (NCBI): domain Eukaryota; kingdom Metazoa; phylum Arthropoda; class Insecta; order Lepidoptera; family Geometridae; genus Peribatodes; species Peribatodes rhomboidaria. Next base: position 19,961,764 of record OU452166.1, read on the forward strand.
AACTCTTGGCAGAGTGGTCGTGGTCAATAAGATGGTGGTACATGGTGGGTCTTCATTGTCGTCAGTCTTCCCGGCGACGGTAGTTACTGCTCTCGCAATGCTTCTCCATTTTAGCCGGTTCGTCGCATTACGAGAGCACTTCGTCATGGAAGCGTTTGTGGCTGTCTTGATAAGATCCGTCCAGCGTGTAGGAGATCTGCCTCTACCTCTTTTTCCTGCTGCCTGACCTTGGACTACCAATCTTTCCATTGAGTCTTCGTTTCTGGAGATGTGTCTGAAAAACTTAACTATTCGTAGTTGTACAGTCGACGCCAGTCTGTTCTTAATTTTGAGCTTCCCAGAATTGATACATTGGAGCGGAATGCCGTCCATGGGATCTTTAGGAGGCGCCTCCAACACCAGATCTCCAGGGCGTCAATTTTGCGGCGGTCTAGCAATCGCAAGAACCAGGTCTTAGTCCATATAGAAAGATTGGAAATACCAGAGAGTTCATAAGTCGAACCTTTGTGTTTTTGGTTATTCTCCTGTCCTTCCAAATCTTCGACAACCTCTCCACAGCAGATCTGGTTATATCACACCGTCGCCTAATCTTGTCTTTGCAGTCTCCTTCATTTAATATTGTAGGAACGAGGCAAGTAGATTTACTACTTCGCAGTTTACAACCTGGAGAATGTCTGGTCTGGTCTTCAGCTCGGTCTACTATCATCATTTTAGTTTTGTCTCTGTTGATAGCAAGGTCGAGATGGAGACTAGTAACTCCTAACCAATCGAGTTAAAAGACGGAAATATCTTCCTCAGTCTGAGCAAGAAGAGTAGTGTCATCAGCGTAACGGAGGTTATTTATCAACCAACCACCTACAGAGATGCCTTTGTTCCATCCTTCGAGGACAATTGGAGGGGTGTAAAATTCTCTGGCCTTTTCTATGATTTGACGTATAAGTATATTTGTTCACGGGTGCCCCTTCCCTTCACGAATCCTGCCTGCTCTGGTGCTATCTGTCGCGATAGGTACGCCTGAAGTCTCTTATTTAAAATATGCAGCATGACTTTAGCAGCGTGTGAAATTAGGGATTTCTTTGTTAAACCTTTTTTATGCAACAGTATAAAAACAGAGTTAGTCCAATCTTTCGGTCATGTTCCAGTTTCCTATATTCGGCAACAGATGACATGCATAACATCAATCTCCGACTCTCCCATAGCCTTGAAAACTTCCATAGAGATTTGATCATTCCTACGGCCTTATTACATTTTAGATGTTTAACTGCTGCTCGTACTTCATCCCGCAAAATGTCAGGTTCACGCTCATTTAACCTGTCCAGGGTATGTGTAGAGCTTGATGTGGTATTGTTAGCGAAGAAAGATTTATAGTAGTCCTTCCAAGCATCCACTATGTCCTTGATTTCGGTTACCGTTACACCTATAGAGTTATCTATGGCCCATGTCTTCGGCTTAAATTGGCGTGTTAAGTATCGCACCTTGTCATGGAGACCTTAGTTTGGAACTTATCAGAGTGCCGCTCAAGCTCCTCACAAATCTGTCCTAGGTATTTGTTACGATCACGTCGACAAGCAGTCTGTGCTATCGCATTCTTAGACTTCAGCTGGGTAATGTTCGCGCCAGCGGTTTTTAGCTCCTCAACCAATTTCCAAGTGTCGATAGACATCCAATGCTGTTGCTTTGATAGGGCATGTTTAGGTCGTAATTCCGTTACTGCGTGCGTGATGTAGCTATTCGCAGACAGAAAAAAGGATAGAAGGGCTTAAGCAAATCAATAATGTGCAGCAGGAAGAATGTCGCAGAGAGCACTGACCCCTAAGGAACCCCGGCATTTATATCCATTCGATCAGACATTAACGACAACTCTAATGTACTCGTATCAAACCCTCAGAAAGTCAGATATCCACGCAACGAACCCAGCGGACAAGCCAAATGAAGGGAACTTGCTAATAAGGCCGTTATGGCAAACCCTTTCGAAAGCGTTTGAGATGTCAAGGGAAACTGCGAGTGCTTTTCTCAATGCCCTAACTCCAGAGGTACGAGTAAATGACGAACGCTAGAAGATCACCAGTAGACCGGTTGTGGCGAAATCCGTATTGTCGGTCAGAAGTAGAAGTTCATTCACTTCTAGGAATGTCAGGAGCCTGCTGTTGAGGACACGCTCAATAGTCTTGCAGGGTATGGAGGTGGCCGAGATAGTTGGCAGGTTTAGCACGACTGCCTTTCTTAGGCACAGGCTGCACGTAGGCAAGCTTCCATGCCTTTGGCGCTGCACTAGTCTCAAGACTAAGACTATTAAGACAACTAAGGCTGGAAAACCATCTGGACTATTGGCTTTATTGACGTCAAGACTGCGAAGCGTTTTACAAACAAAAGTTTATTAACAAAACAATATTTGCAAGTTTGGCAGTTCTTCGGGCTATGTTGGTTGCTTTGGTTCAATATAGTAGCCGAAGATGAAGGTTGAAGTCACAAAAATATCGATGAGCGGAAAGGTACTTCTCTCATGGCTAGTATGTAGCATGCTCCAGAGCAAGCGCACAGTGGCCTGGTGTAAAAAGATAATACCCTCGTGGAACTTTCACCGGGGGCCTACCATGACATATAATAATAATAATAAATTCGGGACATTTACACACACGGTCGCCTGACCCCAAACTAAGCAAAGCTTGTACTATGGCTGCCAGAGACTGATATACATACATATAGATTTTTAAATGCATACTTAGATAGATATTTAACACCAGACCCAGAACAAACACAAATGATCATCACATAAATGTTTGCCCTAAGTGGAAATCGAACCCACGCCCCCAAGCTCAGAAGGCAGGTTCACTACCAACTAAGCCACCGGGGCAGTCAAATAACATATTAATGCCAAGATATGTTTTCGACGCTACGCTACCATGGACCTTATTGCGCGGAGATACGATTCGCGGTAACGCAGCGTCAAAAACAATACGTAACCATCATGGCAAGAAGATGTCATGATAGGACAGATCAAAGGCCGAGCTCGTGTTCACAATTTTTTTTCATGTTTATAAAACCTTTAAATCTCTACACTATTAAAGATTGTTATATGCCATGAGTGTTCAAACATTTGAACATAATAATTTTTATGTTACAACAAAATAAATAACGAAAAAAATCAATAAAAACCCTAAAAGAACCATTTTCGACTTCTACGCGGACAAAGTCCCGGGTAAAAGTTAGTGAACCTACATTTATCTTTTTAACAGAGGTCTTTAACTGTAGCCACACTCAAGTCCCGGTGACCAAAGTTGCCAAGGCACGAGTTTGAATTCAATGCCATCTTACGTGGAATAGTGATAATAACGGTAAGCATTGAACAAACAGTATAGATGACACTGCATATATTAATTTCGCTTCTCGGCGGGAAATCAAAAAGGTGGCGTCGTTTGTATTATTTTCTAAAAATTGTGAATCTTCGAGTAGTCTTCCTTTTCTTGCATTTTTTTCATTGGGCCGAGCCAAAAATACATTTGGGATGAGTTAAGAAAATAAATAAGTGAGATGAGTTAAAAATACAAATTGAGGATGAGATGAGATTATTTTTTAGAAGATGAGTTTGTGAGGGATGACTTGAGGAACAATCCAATTTATCCTTATCCTTACTAATCCTGACTTCCTTACTAATATTTTAAAATCGAAAGTAACCCTGTCTGTCTGTCTGTCTCTGTTTGTAGGCTTTTAACGGCTAAACAGCTGAACAGTATATTTTTTACAAGGAAAGCTTATGGACACTTTTTTCGGAACAAATAAAAATCTTTTTGTCACGAAATTCTGAAAATTTATCAAAAATATTCATCGAAATATTTAGGAAGAAACGGTACGATTCTAATTTCTAGTAAAGAGCATGTGGGCTGAGGGCGCAGCACAGTTCTGTTGACACTTGACATTACTATAATATGACGTTTATCAAACAAAGATAGAGACATACAATAGATTGTAGCGAGAACAAGACAACAATAAATGTCACTGTTTCGTGTAAACATAAACAACCGTCCTCGAACCAAGCAAAGAGACCTAGGTAAAGTCAGCAAAAATACTTAATGAAATAATTTAATTTTTATTTGGTACCAAATAATATTTATGAAACATGGATACATCAATTTTAATTCAATTTAATGGGTACCCCGTATGGATGAATGCAATAATATTTTTCTACTTATAATCACCAAAATATAAACTAATTCTTATACTCGTCTCTGTTTGTTTACCTTTTCGTGACTTAGCAGCTGAACGGATCTAGATAAAAAATGGAAATATCCGTTAATTATAGAAGGAGACAGCTTACTTTTTCGCTATAATATATAATTTTCTTTGTTTTTTTTTAACTATGTTAACTCGTAAGTAATATACTCGTAAACCATGCAGGAGCTGGTGTTGTTATTTACCTGTCTTAATAATAATTTTACCAAATACATTTTTTTTTCGAATTCATTGAGAAATACTTGTAAATTTTGTCATTTATCATTAATTTAAGGGCATCAAAATCTTTAATTTAGTTGTAATTAACATTGTCTATAACTTTGACCTCAACGTATTTTTTTCTAGAACCAATAGCTTGGAACTCTTCGCATGTGGTGGTGCGGAAGTGTTTTGTAAGACACAAGTTTTTTGTTTCTGTTGCAATTGTAGGAACTTAAATACTGGTTGTAGGAAATAATTCGTTAAGATCAAAATTATAGAAAATGTTAATAAAATAATTTCAAACAGTTAATAAAACAATATTAATGTCCTAAGTTAAGAGGAAATTTCATAATAGTACTTCATAGCTTTCTCAATTAATTAAAAAAATATCGATCGCACGATAAAAATTGCCGTAACTAAAGTTGTAGAAAATTAAATTTACAACAACTTAAGTTCTAAATATTTTAGTTGAAAAGTTGAAAATGGCCGAGATATTGAGCAAAAAAACGATTTCTGGATAAAAATCAAGATGGCTGCTAACTCACCAGCGGGATCTGGTCACCATTTTGTATTTTGACTGTGACATCCCCCCCTCCTATAGGTCAAGACAATAAAATTGCTGACGGGAGTTAATGCAAGGTTACGTCCTTTTTTTGACTAGCCCGATCGCGCTAGATAACGTCATCTTCATCCAAATAAACGAGCAGAATATAAATTTTGAGTACGTTTGCCGAAGCCGAATACATTATAAACAATACTATTTACAATAAAAAGGCGGATAGCCTAATAATCAATTTAAAAACTCTACATTTTGTATTTATTTTTTTCCTGACTGTATATTTTTAACCCTTTTACATTGTTAACCCCCAACACAAAAACGATGGGGTGTCACGACGATATTTTCGTCGCGATATTGTCCGACGATATCCGGCAAATAGTCATGAGACGTGGATATTTAGGCAAAGGGACCTTTTGGGATATGAACGTTATGACACTAATCGTTTTAATCATTCCGGCCGACTTGGTTCACTCTAACTTCTAACTTGTCAATTTCCAAAGTTGTCCACTTCCTAATGCGTCCACTTTTACAACGTCTATTTCTTAAGTCGTCATCCTTGAATCCTCATTAGTCCAATTTAGTCCAATTCTAAACTGTCCATTCACTAATTCTATTTCTATTTCTATATCTTATTTCGTTCTTCACTGCACAAATAAACTGGTAACTATCGTCTGTATTCGTTTAAGACGTATTCGTGAAATAAAAAAAGGATTTTTTTACTTGTGCCACAGAACAAATAATAGCTTGTGTTTTAGACCTTAGATCAGATTTTAATCAGAGATCACAGAGATTAGATCGTACCAACTACATAATGTCATGAATATAGTTTAAAGAGTAGCATAATATAGGCCATTATCATCACTTCTCATCATTATCAACTCGAAAGTCGGAAGCGAAAATGGTTTAAAAATGGTTCTATGAAAAGTTAAAATTATAAAAAAGTTTTAAATTAGCCAAGTTGGATGAGAGCTATTGTAGATATTGGAGGTCTCTGTTCGAGGCGAACTAGTATTTGCTAACCCAACTGGGCTAAGGGTCGTCCAGTGGCCTCTGCTTATCCCTTTCCGGCCTTCTGTCTTACCCCGCACTCTGTCGTCCACCGATATCGTCCCGAAAATTCATGTCGTCGACGATAACGAAATGTGAAAATGAAAATGAATGTGTGAAAGCGGAAGTGGATATTTCATACAATGAGTACATACTGTAGTATGTACTTTTGTATTGAATTATCCACTATACACTGTACATTGTATGAAATATCCACTTCGACAATATCGTGACGATATCGTTATCGTCCATTGTGAATACGCCCTTTGAATGCGCATCCGATTATTAAACGTGAACGTCAGCGTGTTTACCTGTGGCCAATTTAATTGGTACAATTATGCGTTTGTGTCATTCTTGCATGTAAAAATGCAGCTAGACTTGAAAAAAAAACCAGTCTGCAATTACTTTTCACGTGCAAGTAGCGTATTCAGATTTCGTTTTACTATTTCATTATTTAATTAATTGGTATTTTTATAATTGTCAGACAGAAAGCTTCGTTGATTTTGTCAATGTTGCCAATATAAAGATATTTTTTATTTATTGATTTTCCCTACTTTTGTAATTAAGGGATTTTTAAGTTGTAGTATTAAATTTAATCTTATGTCAACCCACTTAATATAAACGTAGAATGATAAAGTTTGTTTGTTGGTTTCCTGGCAACTGCAAAACTGCTACTTATATGTATTTGGATAAAAGGTTGGTTGTACCTGGGACTGACACACGTAGGGATAAAACGTAGCCCATACTTTTTATCCCGAAAAAACGGGAAACGGATGAAAGCGCGAAGCGTAGCTAGGGAAATATACTTTTTAACTCGCTTATACAGGGTTATCGGTAAGGGTGTACTTAGCCAAAAGGGACTCAGTGTACTCATATAAACAACTTTCACTACAGAGCCAACCCAAAATCTCGTAAAATAAAACCAGATGTTTCATTCAAAAAGTTCATTCATCGTCGACAAAATGTATGGAACAGCTGTTGTTTTTTTTTTCGATGTCAGGGTTGACCCCATTATATAAGTTCAATGACCTTTCAGGTCATTGTATAAGTTGTTCAAAATGATCAGTACAATGACCCCTTTTCGGCTTAGTACACCCTTTCCTGGTAATAATAACACTGGCCAAGGTCAACATGGCGTCATTTCTGCGATGGATTTCTTAAACAAAAGTACCTACTGACATGTTTCGTGATGTGTGTGTGGGGGTGTGTATTGTATGTATGCGAGTATTTATATATCTATGTAACATCATAAATATAACATTTAGAAAGTTTAATAAAGTATTTTTCATATTTAAGCTATCTTTGGTGATGAAGAAATGAAAAAAAATTCAAAAGAGAAGAAGCTGGCCAGAAGTTTTTGGAAAAAGTTGAAATCTTGGTAATTAGTTTAACTTCTAAAAACAATTTTCTAAATAAAAAACGAACTTGGCAAAAATGTAGTTGATTAATAACCCGGTCAAGTTAAATAATAGCCCCATTAAAATAAGGGCAAGGTTACAATAATTCGCATAGAGCTGAAAATTGAGCTTTCAACATGGTTGAATCAAAATTATTTAAGTAAAAATATTACTTAGGTAAACTTAAATTAGTTAAAGAATTTAGTTATAAAATATTTTTTGCTTTTAAGTTTTTTCGGCGGTAAAATTTTTTGTAAAAAGTTTTTATTTTTATGTTCTTGTACTTTGAGTGGGACCGAGTTGTCTGTGTGAAAATAATTCATGATTTAAAAAGAAACCACTAAATGACCCACCCTATGTTATGTACCTAGGTTATTTCCATCAAAATATCTACTCCACCTCACCAATAAACGTTGTATAGCTTCGGAATAGTTACACTTTAACAGCCTTAGCAATAAAGTTTTATTACGTATGTATACACATTGTGTAACACAAACGTTGAGCAATAAAAATTGTTTTGACATAAACTTTGTGTACAGTTGGAGTACTGATGGAACAAAATCAAAGGAGCCCTTTCCATTCCTTAAACAGCCAGGGACCCGTGATTAGCGAGTGTGTACGGGGTCTAGACAGCGTAATTCGCTACTGTCAGCTGATCTAGATGTAGTAACTGTTATAGAATCTGTGTACTGTATAAGGCCGGCACCAACGTAGGCGGGTTAAGGCTGCAGACTTGGAAAATTGACTAGCGGTGAATTATTTTGAACTTAGAATTGATGATTTGATAAAATTACTTGTATAATTTATATCAATTGCCACTACTGCAATAGCCACTAGCTGCGCCCCGCGGTTTCAACCGCGATCCGTTGTTTTTTTCGGGATGAAAAGTATTAAATGTCCTTTTTTGTACCCCAGACAACATGTACGCAAAATTTCGAGACGATCGCTTGAGAAGTTGAGACACGAAAGCGTTACAAACAAACTCACTTTCGCATTTATAATACTATATTAGTTAGGATTAGGATTAAAATGAAATAAGTAATAATAGCTACGTATTTTTAAAGTTAATATAGGTTGGTAATTTAAGGTACCTATATAAAGCGTCAAATACAGCTCTCTTGCGCCCAACACCATTTCGACTTATTTTCGTGCCTCTCGGTACACAATGTCACGTTCTCAAAATGTCATGGTCTCAAAAAGTCACATTAGCATATCGTCACGCATCAATTTTTATTTGTTCAGCTTTTTGCTCAACCATAATAAAAGTAGGACTTTACGGTTGAAAAACAAACAAAAGACGATCGAAATGCACCAACAAAAGGCGATCAAAATTTGGAAACAAAGGACAATTGAAATGGAAAAACAATAGACGACCGAAATGCGGAAACAAAAGACGGAAAAAAACAGCGTTCTCTCATGCTCTCACGTTGCTCACGGTCTAATCCTGTTCAGACTGGTACGTATCGAAAATTGCTCGACTTTGTTATTTTCTTGTATTTAATTTTTTGAGCCGTTTGTAAGTCTTATGTATTATTGTTTTGTTAATAGGTATTTGATTTCGATATGGGTCGCAAACTTAATAAATATGCTTGTACGATAAAAAGGAATTGAAATGAAAAAAAAAAAACGTACAAGTAACAAAAATAAATAGAATTAAAAGGTAAGTATAGGAGTATGTTTTTTTTTTATTCCTTAAAAGGCTTGCGTTTGGCCGCTAACATGCCTGATGATAAGCAGTGGTGCGGCCTACGATGGAGCACGCTTGCCTATGTTGTTATGATACTATTCTCAAAAACTCGTGTGTAGTCCAAGGGGCTACATATGAGATCGCCATCATCATTTACATCATAATATCTACGGAACCGCGGAACCGTAACATGCGCGTGTCTCGACACGCTCTTTACAACGGCTTATTTTTTGTTAGTGTTATTAATATGACCCATAAAAATAAGTAATCCTAAGGCCACGAGTTACTGAGTTATTCACTTGCAAATGTTTTTATTAAGATAAAACTTGAAAAGTTTTAATAAAATAATAGCAGTGCCTCGGCGATTTCACCTGCGAACCGTGTATTTTTCCGGGATATAAATTTGCGTATGATTTTTCAGGGTATAAAGCTACTTTCATACCATTTCATACCAAATTCCACAAACATGTTACACATTTACGTGTAAAGTATAGTAAACATAAAGTAGAGCAACTTTCCGTTGTTTCAAGTCTTGAATGAAATATTTGCGGGGAGCGCGGGGATGAAAGGCTAGGGCTGAAAGTTTCGTCTTTAACGATCGACATAGAAATAATAAAATACATTAAAATAAAATGAAATAAAATCTTTTTCCTTTTTTTTAAATATATCATTTAAAAGAAAGAAAAAGACAAAACTCTGTAAAAATAACTATTCCGAGGCTATACATCGTTTATTAGTGAGGGGATTAGACTTGATAATGTAGCTTTTATGATCTAGCCAAATTCGTGCAGAGTTTGTTTAACCCACAGACCTAAGATTTTTTTTTGCTTCGCAAAAGACCAACGAAGCGTGGGACAGAGAAGTCTCCATCGAAATGTAAACTCCACAAGAGAGAAAGAGGTCGCCTACAAATAAAATGTTAGTCAATAATTCTTTTGTCATTAATGACAGCGAGCCACCTGGGAGCACGCGAAAATTCCTATGATTTATATTTTTACTAAAATAATTATAAATAGACTCAAAAGAGAGCAATTGTAACTAAATGCAGTTATGTCATCTTGTGAGTAAAGCAATTGTGATGTGAATCCAAGATGTAACCCACAAAATTTGTCGTTTCATGGGTAAATATGAAAATTCCATTGTGATGTTTTTGTCTAAATTTTGTCTAAAACATAACATAAATTGGTTCCAAAAACCGATTTACCAGCGGTATGTTGTTGTCGTTTCTTCGTAACATCTATATTTCCTAGATGAAAGCAGAATTGGTGATGAAATTCAGCATTAAAATATTAGTTAGTTTACGTTCGATTTTCACTAGAGATGGATAAAAAGATGACGTCATTATTATCGATAGTTTTTATCAAAGTTCATTAGGTAGGCGATGGGTGCAATACATAAACAAAGCATACATTTTTGAATCAATGCCATCAAAAGTAAATTGACATTTTTCCGAGTTTGTACTGAATGATGAGGCGTAAAACATTTTTGTATTAAATATAAGTATGGACCTTCAATTTCTGATCATCATTTTTAATTCAATTTACACATTTTGGGTGTCTTACATCCAAGTCTAATTTAATTATATTTAATGTAATTAAATAATATATATGTAAATTATAAATAAATGTACAAAACCAATGAGATAAGTATCATTAGGTACTTATCCTAATTCGTATACGAGTAAAATTGGTCAAGGGTCACAATTCGAAGCGAAATACTAGGATAGTATATATTGATCTTATTATTTACTTTTCTTATGTTAATTTAGATACATGGTAACACTGATATCTAACTCTTCCGCCTAGCATAACACCCGTTTAGTGATTAACATTCATTTTAGCTCAGCAGCGGTGTTACTTGGAACAAAAAGCAACTCAATTGGTATGCGAAAGATTATATTTATCGACAAGCACCCGGAGGACCATTTTTGGTTAATCGATAAATTAATAAGTACTTTTCACAACACTAATTTACTCACGCATGCGCAAATGTTTTTTTGTATCACTATCGAATTGTCACTGTCGATCTTTTACATCCTAGATCTGTGGTTTAACCCGAGAATCTACAGCACATGTAAGCTAACAAAAGACGAAACTATTGATTGTAGAGTTGTTTTTAGAACATAATGTAGGCATAGGTAAAGGTTGGTAATCGGTAAGTTTTTAAGTCGAATATCTCCCGAAACCAGAAGAACAAGGTACACAACCAGTGTGTCCTGTCTCTCTTAACATACGGTGCCGTAAATGCCGTAATATGGAACCTCACTAGACTGACCACACACAAAATCGGAGTGAAGCAACAGGTGATAAAGTGGACCACAGTATTGTGATAGACGTCTCTCTCCCGGACCTTTTACCAAACGTGGAAATTCGACAGTTTACGAATAGTAGGAGAGCCCATGAAGGGATTTCGGGATTCACTAAAGCGCGTCAGATTAATAAACAGGAGGATACCTTGTACCCGGTTAAGTACCTCCACCAAATATGAGCCTCATATATAAGGCCGCCCGTCAAGGATCAGATTAGTAAAAAAATTGATCTTCAGAAATTCTCGAGCGCGTCAGATTAAGGTAGGGTGAGTTAATTAGATGCTAAGAAAAGGAATATTCCGCTAATCTGACAATCTGAGAGTGACGTAAAGAAAGGGGAAGGCTACAAAGTTGTAAAAAAAACGTCATCGCGACATTCTCGTGCGTGGCTAACTTTATTATTATTTTGAAGGATATAGTTCAAGGATAACGAAAAATATATAATCTGACGATTTCCACAAGCCGTTAGTAACAAAAATTCGTCGGTAAAGTTAAATGCGTGCAGCTGCGTGATGCGTATATTCCGCGTTTCTATTCAATGGATGAAATCGAGCCAGAAGAGGAAGATGATTCTACAGATGATTAAATTAATCAATTAATCAAAAAAAAGTTTTTATATTTATAAAAACAAGTATTTTACTAAAAAAAACATACACTTTTTTATTTGCATGCTTTTAAGCGTCGATTTTATTATATTATTACCATATTTTCGTGGGATGATACCCATCTGAAAATAGAGATTTGATTATTTTTATAAACCGCTATTAATTTAATCTAGATAAATGTATATCTATCATTTTCATTATAATTACTAAGGTTTGTCATTCTTAATTACAAAAACATCGGAATTTGAATTATAAAAACTAGAGTACAGACCATATTACCACCAGTTTCTGGCTTAATTGGCAAGTTCATTTGTGTGCAAAAAAAAATTTGGAATTTATATAAGTATATATTTTTTTTTAAGTTCGGTAGTGTTATTTTTTTATTTATCTATCCCTATGAAAGTGACAGTTTTGTATAGTAGTGATACCAGGATATTTTCTCCTAAAATTAAGGGTGAGTAAAGTTTAGGTTACAAGTAAGTTTGTATGTAGTTGGAATATTAAAATGTTCAAGAATTGTTTAACGATTATAATTTAAGTTATATTCGAAAGATTTAACACCACAACCATACAACAGAATATTTATCACACAGCAAAAGTTTTTTTTTCATTTTTCTTAGAGAAATAACACTGTTTTTAAGTACTTTGAAAAACTTAGTTAATTATGACAAATCATTGGGTAAAATTTGATTATGATATGGCATTCTTTCTCTCCCCCCGCAAGAAATGGTGAAATTGTTTTATAAGCAGAAATCAACCCGAGGCATGTCCCTTGGTTAGAAGATGATTCACTCTAGGCTTGAAGTTTTGTCTCTACAAAACTTCAAGGCTAGAGTGAAGAAGTACAAAGACTGCAGTTGAGTGAGGCGCTATGAGTGCGCTACTGCACAGACCCGTCTTCGGAACGGTTACACCGGACTACATCCCGAAACACGACAAAGTCATTTCACGGCATGGCTTGGTCCGGTGGGTGGTAACTAGCCACGGCCGAAGCCTCCCACTAGATTTCGTAACGGACCACGTAACCCACGTTCGTAACGGAGGTACGGCGAAAGGAACGCTCGTCTAGTTTGAACGGCGAAAGGAGCGTAACGAAGGTACGGCGTACGGTACGGCGAATGGAGCACTCCGATCCATCTCGAGTTGGCTTTTCGCCCCGTTCAAAGAAGGTACGCGACGCGGTTCGGGCTAAATCGGGCCAGTCTGGACATAATAATAATAATAATAATAATAATATTTATTTCCTAAAAAGTGTACAATTAATCTTATATAATACTAGCTTCTGCCCGCGGCTTCGCCCGCGTGGCTTACAGAAAATGTATGACGTTTATATCTTCAGAAATAAATATTATTAGCGGTCACACTCGCTCTCAATTGAATACACAAACTGACAATATCCCAAGCAGCGCAATATGGACGAAGTTCTTTAGTTAACTAAACTATATCTGGAATGAGAAAAGTAGGAGTAGTAGTAGATCAACAGAACTTAAAGCGTGTGTGAAATGATAAAATTAGAAGACAACCGAAAGTAGATAATTGACAATTAATAATGTTTACAACGAAAACCTAATTATAATTTTTATCTTTTTTAAGAAACACTTGGCTGCTCCACGAGCTTACTCTGTAGTAGGCCAGGCCACGTATATCTAACCGTGTGAAAAGCATTTTAGTCAATTATGAGTTTGGCTTGAGATTTATTTATGGTCATGGCAAAGCAGACTTTGAGGGGAAACTGCACTCTTTTTAACTCGAAGGGGTAGTTCGGTGGTGTTAGAGATATTAGAGGAATCCTCAGCATAAACACAGACTCATTCAGAAACTACACCAGTCAGTGTGCTGGCAGACCTTTAGTTAAGACCTTCGAAGCAAAGACAACCTGTAGTAGGTTTTGTCTTCCTAATACTAAAGCAGCTTCTTCTATTGACTTCGTCTATTTTTACTAAATACTGCTTCTAAGATCAGACAGACATAATTATAAATTTCATCTCCTAGCTCATCTACCTGATCTTTATTGGCAGAAAATCTCTTCACTTGCCGTTTGTAACCTTCTGACAGGCTTGGACTCAATTCTTGTATTTTTCCCTTACTGATAAAGTAGGTTTGAAATCTGATAGAATGTCAGCAATATAGTTCACACATTTTACACGGAGTTTCATATGGAAAAAGCAATGATAGCTTCGTATTTAATGTCATCTGCTACATGACTGGAGCCCGGTGTATGGCGATAGGCTCGCTACTTATTACATTTTGGACTGAATATCGTCCGGCGAAGTGAGGGCGTTGTAATACACCTCTTAGGGTAAAGTCGTGACGTTTTACCTACTATACTCGTACGTAGCTACTACCGTTATCTAGATCTGTGCCAAATTCCAAGTTGCTGGCTATTACAGTTTCCAAGATAATCAGCTCACAGACATACAGACAGACAGACATTGGAGTTTCATGATAAAGTTCCTTTTACCATTTTAGTACAGAACCCTAAGAATGATAACAGCGTTGTTTGTAGTGGGTTAATAACTTTCTCAACAAAGTTTTCGGAGTAAAAAGAAGCCCCATTAGACTCTGTCGGTGGATGATGATGATGATGATTTTGGAAAAACTGTGATACACGTGTCTCATCATTTTAATTGAAGAGTATTTGTACCAATTTTTGAGTCAATTGACCCAGAGAATAAAAAGTTTTATAGAAATTTGAACCCCCCATTTCCCCCCCTTAGGGGTAGTATTTCGAAAAACCCTTTCTTAGTGGATGCCTACACTGTACAAAGAACATATCCTCCAAATTTCATGTTTCTAGGACCAGCGGTTTAGGCTGTGCGTTGATATATCAGTCAGTCAGTCAGTCAGTCAGGACTTTGAATTTTATATATATAGATTATTAAGGCTAGCTTAATGAGTTTAGGTTAAAGTCTACTGTTGCCGAACTAGGCTTTATGCCTGTGTTTCGGCGTACAGTGCCCTCCCCACAGGGATTGTGGTCACCATTAGCCTATTCAGTTTTACATTTATTTTTTTAAACTTAACAATAGGAAATAAACTTATACAAAAATCTACTAATTTAACAGGTGAGTATAATGTTCCTCTTTGTGTATAAAATGTTTGTGTAAGGTGTGTTTAGCGTGTGTATGTGTACGTGGCATCGTAACATTAAGAAGGCTAACAGGCTGGGTCGCGGTGATGCCTACATGTGTGTGTTTTTGAATGTGTATGTATTTATGCGCATGAATGTGTGCAAGAGGGTGTGTATTATGAGTTACTCTTATTTACAACTAAATAAATTATATTTGAGTTTAATAGTTTATTATTTAATCACTTCTATTAATTTCTCCGTTTCTTCGCTAGTTAGCGATTTTAGCCATCTCGTGGTTTTACATTTAACTTCGTGTTTAGATAGAATATATATATTTTGAGATTTGTTTATTTTATTATATAAGTAAGGACCAAGAAAAACTAAAAATCTTTTAATGAATGCTGTGTTTATTCTATAAGGAAGTCGGCAGACATCGTGCTTTCGGCGATTAGTTTGCTTCTGTGGATCATAAACAAGAAGAGAATGTTGTTTTAAAATAATGCTAACTATAAATAATTGACGTACCGTGAGGACATCACAGGATTTATACAAAAGTGCGGTATCAAACAAAATTGGTCTACCGGTACTTATTTTCAAAACAGCACGCTGAGCAATCTCAATAGGGCGCAAGTTCGTTTTGGGAGCTCCTCCCCAAGATGATATGCAGTACGTTATTAAGGACTGACAGAGAGCAAAATATATTTGTTTGATTATTTCTGGTTTAGCAATTAGTCTCAGTCTTTTAAAAACAAAAAAGGTTTTACGTATTCGTTTACTTAGAGTCAAAATGTAATTTTTGAAATTTAGATTGTTATCGATGATGATTCCTAAATATTTTATAAAAACGGTTGATTCTAGAATTTTGCAATCACAAGTTCCTGAATTTGTAGAGAGACATAATTTAGTGTGAGCAGCTATGTTGTGATCATTTCCACGTCGAAAGTTAGTAATGGAGAAAGTGAGATATTTTGTTTTTTCTGTATTTAAGGACAGAACGTTATCATTCAGCCATGTAGTAACCTTGTCAAGGCCAACTTGAGCAGCTTCATAAGCTCCTTGCCATGTATTTCCAGTAAACATTAATACTGTGTCATCTGCATATGAGATAAGTTCACCGTTATAAAAATTAAAGGAACATAAATCATTTAGATAAATTAGAAATAATGTAGGTCCCAAAATACTTCCTTGAGGAACTCCGTGCGTGACTGGTAGCCTGTCACTAATATAGTCTCCAACCTTAACACTCTGAAATCTGTCAGTTACGTAGTCCCTAAAAAGTGCAAGTTGATTATCTCTTATGCCAATCTTCTCAAGCTTGGAAACAAGAATACGGACAGAGACCGTATCAAATGCTTTAGCCAGATCTAAGAAAATTGCAATACATTTTTTTCTGTTGTCTAAGCTTTCCGATAAATAACTAGTTAATTTATGTACCGCATCATCCGTTGATTTACCACGACGGAAGCCAAATTGATTACTGGACAAAATGTTATTCTGTTCTAAGTACTTAATTAACCTATTATTCATTAAACGTTCTAATATTTTGGAAATAGAAGGTAAAATTGAAATTGGCCTATAGTTGTTAATACAGTCTCTGTCCCCATTTTTGTGTATAGGTATAATGATAGATCTTTTAAGGTCTTTAGGAAATATACCCAACTCAAAACTAAGGTTAAAAATGTAAGTAAGAGGAGGGACAAGAAATTCTCTATATTCTTTCAGAAACTTGTTAGATATTCCATCCCATCCAATCGAACACTCATTTTTTAATCCTAATAAAAGCCTTTCTACTTCCTCTGGATCGGTGTCTAGGAGGACAAAAGACTTTGATTCGCTTGTCATACACCGATCTTCTGTTAGATTAGATGTAACTGGAATTATACTCTCTGCTAGGTTTTTAGCAACATTTACAAAGAATTCATTAATTATGTTGACTGATAAATTTGGAGAATTTCCGATATTTAATAGCTCTTTCGGATATTCATGTACAATATTTGTACCTGATATTTCCCGAACTGCAGACCATATTTTTTTTGGATTATTACCAGCTTTTTCTAGTTTATCTTTATCGTATGCTATTTTCGTTTTCTTTATGAGTGAGTTACAGAAGTTTCTGTAACGAACGAGTGTAAGTCAATTTTAAAATGTCATTGTTTGGAGAGTTTCTGATTTTTTTATGCAATTGGTCTCTGTTACGAATACATCTAAGTAATCCTGTTGTCATCCATGGTTTTATAATTTTTTTGCGTCTAGAAAAAGTAATAATTTTTGTATTCTGTTTTATTGTAGTTTTTATCTGTTCTATCAAGTAGGACAAAGCGAAATCCGGATCTTTTGATTTGAATAAAGGACATAAATCTATATTTAGAACATCTTCTTTTAGTTTCATGGTGTCAATTTTAGAGTAAGTAGTTTTTGAATAATTCCTAGTTATGTTACAATCTAAGCATAATAAAGTAGGTCTATGATCTGTAATATTTGTAAGTGGTACTAGAGTAATTGCAGGAAAATTGGTTCTTATAATTACGTGGTCTAAGCAAGTGCCACTTTCTTCACGTGTCACAAAAGAGTGTGCCGGAAAGAGTCCATGGTATGCCAATAAATCCAGGTAAATACCACTGTCCTCACTAATTTTTTCTTGGTTTATAGATATATTAACATCCCCAGTAATTATGATATTTTTTATTGAAGATAGTTTTTTGAGTACGTTATCTAATGATCTTATAAATTTGTCAATCTTTTTAAAGGAAGGAGATCGATATATTGCTAAAATAACAGTATCTTCATCAAGTTTAATCATTAGGCAGTTGCCTTCCTCAAATGATGGTTCATCATAGGAAAAGCTTAGCTCCTGCTTCACATACACTACTACACCATCATTCCTATTGATGTTTATTTTTGAGTCAATTGATCTATATCCACTCAAAGTCGGCACGACAGGCAAACATTGAAGCCAGCATTCCGTCAAAACAAGTATATCGCACTTTATTTTAAGTCTAGTTAAAAGTATTTCAAATTTGTTAATGTTGCATCCAAGACTTCGTATGTTTTGAGCCAAAATAGAAACATTTGATTTAGAATGGGGAAGAAATTTCATGCATTGTTCTATATCACATTCATATGCTCTCGACACTTCCGTGTCCAGTTCATCTGTTAGTTGGGTCGTGGTACCCATAATGAGAGTAGAGTTAGATCGATCGTGCTAGGAGTTGGAGTTTTGATACGGAGCTTATCGGAGAGATTATATAGCAATGTTTTTTCTGTCTGTATATGTTTGTAATTTTGTGTTGTATCTCTGGTGTTTACGCATTTAAGCTGTGAGTAAGTAAGGTGTGTAATATGGTAGTTTTTGTTTGTATCTAGACCTAATGATATTTTACATAATAAATAACTTAATACAATTGAATTGTTGACCAAAGCTAATATGCTTTTCCCAGTTACATGGTTAACTTCATGTTTCATTTTAGCCATGGTTTGCACAATATCTAGTCATTGTAGTTTTCGTAAGTTTTCTAGATCCGCATTGCAGTCTATCTTGATTTGTGGTAAATTGTCATCTTTACGTAAGTAAACCATGCCACGCGAGGTCCAACAGTATTTATATCCTACAGTTTTTTGGAAGTTGCGAGCCAAAAAGAATAATCTCTGCATTTTTTGCGTCAGGGTTTCTGACACAAATATTGGCTTAGCTGGTATTTTAAAAAGCAGGTGAGTTGTATTGAGTTTGTCACCTTTAATCTTATTTTTGTTGAAGCTCTTTACAGCTGTTATTAATTTTTCTTTTAGTAAGGTAGTGGTAAATTCAGTAATTACCGGCCGTTGTGTAGAATCAGCTGAATGCGTTCGATACACATCTTTTATGTCTGACATTCCAATCTCTATGTTTAACGACTTTCCCAGATGTCTGACGATATCACAGAGGTCTTCCTTGGATTCAATTTTTTTATCAGTCTTAGGGATATTTCTTATCTCGATACCCGTCGATCTCGACCATCTTTCTGTCCTTTCCAGTTTATCCTCTAGTTGAGCAATATATTTAGATTTTTCTTGCACCATTTTTTCTAGATGTTGAATTGTTTTGATAAACTCATCATTTTTATGGGATAATAGTTCAACCGTCTTAGTCAAATCATCATTTTGATCTTTAACAGAGCAAACAATGCTCTTTATTTCATTGAATTGTTCATCTTGTTTCTTAGACAGCGCTTCCAACGATTCTTTGATGGAAGCTGCTATTCCAGTGTCCTGGCCGTCGTGCTTCCTTTTCTTGTTGCGTGCTAAACGCAAGTCTGGTTCTGAATCATAGTGCACACTGTCCTCAATAGATGTAGCCATGCGGGCGCCGGAATGCACTGGCTTATCTTTCGTTGTAAGTGGTTCTTCTCGTGACTTAATTGCCGGAGTAGAAGGTGGGGTACGTTTTAGAGGCATCTTGTACCAGGAGATCAGCAATCAAAAAGGTTAAAGACGGATCCAAAAATTTTAATATGAAGTTGACATAATATTTGTTTCTTCCAAATGTATCAGGAGCCCAAGGTAGCGAAAAGGTATCCAAAAATAAATCAACAGGTGGTTGTCATTCGTTTACGCGCTGGTAGTCTTAATTATACTCGAAGTCTTCTAAAGTTTTCGTCTAAAAGTACCAGGATCTCAGAGTTGCGTGTAGCTATGCGATGTAGTTCAACAGGTGGTTGTTATTTGGTCACGCGCAGTGGGAGTGTTCAATGTATGAACATATCAACAGGTGGTTGTCATTCGTTCACGCGCTGTGGTAGTCTTAATTATACCCGAAGTCTTCTAAAGTTTTCGTCAAAAAGTACCAGGATCTCAGAGTTGCGTGAAGCTATGCGATGTAGTTCAACAGGTGGTTGTTGTTTGGTCACGCGCAGTGGGAGTATTCAATGTATGGACATATCAGCACACTTGCACATACCTCGTAGGTACAGCCACTTGTTGCGTCCCAGTGTCTCCAATGCGTGCGAGTGAGCAAGAGCATCGGCGCGTACGCACCTTGTCTAGCCCGCGAAGTTGCAACCTGCTATACTCTTCTGCACTCCTATTTTTTGTACTTGTATTTTTTTCCGGAATTATATAAAAACAAATGTTTTAAAAATAAATTGACAATAATTTTGCGCACGTCTTCTCAGTGGCGAGGTCCAAGGGGGAGAGGATAGGTATTCACAATAATTCGAAAACGTTTTCTTTCGGAATAAAAACTTTAAAACTCAAATTATTCGAATCTCAGTCCGTATTCATTAGTTTTTAAACGTGATTGATTCTTCTGATTGGATTTATACTAGAAGGGAATCTAGAATCTCATTCTAAAATGTATAAAAGTGGACTGAGATAGATCAAGTGGTTCGACCATTTGAGTTTGAAATTTGTGGGATCCAATCGGAAACGTTTCCGGATTGATTGTGAATAGCACCGGTGATTGCCGTTCACGCCGATCGTGGCCTGACTAACCGAAAAGTGGAGTGGGTAAACTGTAATATTATATTTCTGGTAAGCATTGTTCCGAGTGATAGTCTAATTATATACAGTGTAACTTATTTTTATTATAAGATTTTTTTTTTTAACCCCCAAACATAGTTTTTACATAACATTTAGACACTGCATAAAAATACTACAAATATTAAAACAATATTACAAATTACTATGTGTAACAATACAGGATATTTTTTATGCAGTGCCCAAATTCTATGTACTTACTTTAAGATTATTGGTACTTAAAATATAAGAACCATATTATTATTCTTTCGTTTGAAACACTTTGGTACAAAAATATTGAAATAACTTGACTTGAAAGTATCTACAGCAAAACGATAGTCATTCATCGTTGGTTACCCTATTATACACGCGGTCGCCAGCTGCGTACCGTTGTCACGAAGTGGATATTTAAAATTTGGGATAGATAAACAGAAAAAAAAAAATTTAAACTTGATTGTTTTTCAGTGAAATATCTATTGATGATTTTGCGAGATCAAAATTTGGGCACAAAAAAATCGTATTTAGAAATTTTTTTTTCTTCTTTAAATTTGCTAGTCTAGCCTAGTAGGAGAAGGCTTAGGACGGAATATCGTTCAACGAAGTGTGGGTGTTGCAATACAACTCTGCCAGCCCTTTCGGGGCAAAGGCGTGACGATATTTTGTCGATGGATTTAAATAAATAAATAAAAAATAATCAAGACACTTGCCCACACGGTCGTCTGACCCCAAACTAACCAAAGCTTGTACTTTGGCGGCTAGAGACGGATATCCATACATATATTTATATATTTAAATACATACTGAAATAACTATTGAACACCCACACATTAGGGGCAGGGAAGTTCTGTGGGACCCCACAAACAGGAACCATTGTAATAAATATCAGAAATGAGCACGCCATGGTCGACGAGGATCGCGACGGCGATTAGTACGAGCAAAAGTACATGTGTGGAAGATGCATCCACGACCGCGATGGATCCATGATTGCAACGAGGATCGGGACGGAGAAAAGAACGGGCAAGGGAGCATGTGGACGCACCCCTAAAAGCCGCACGATATACCGCTCTGTGAAGATAGCATACTTGTTTGTTTCCACTATGGGCCGGCACGGCACCGAGCGGGAAGCGGAATAGTAACTTGATATTTTTTTTATCTAATCTGCGACTAGTCACGTCATCGGCGCGAGCCGGTGGGTGCCGACAAGAGCCGGTAAGTGCCGGCAAGAGCCGGTGAGTATCGGCGGTAGTCGTGTCGGTAAGTGGAAAAACGAGCCATACATCTGCATACATACGGCCATACGTCTGAAAAACGGCAATTGCCTGACGGAAAGTGACGTAACGACGCGATCGAGTGAACGAAGGTGTAACACGCTTGATCAAGAGACTTCATTCACTTTTCCTTTGAACACCCCCGGATTGTATTGCCGAGATGCGCGGGCCGTTCACGGGCCCGCGCATAGGGCGGTTTGCTTCAAGCCAGACGGTAGATAGGACAGGAGGCCCATGCAGGCTTGGTTAATTAGGCGCTCTTGCGAATGTACTCGTAAACTATAAACTAATAATAATAGTAGAATTAATAAAATTAGAGAGACAGCGGGTTCTGATGCCAAAAAGTTTGTGGCCGATTTAGGGCGTCGCCTGCGTGAACGTAGGGGAAATCCTTGATCGGGGCAATTTCTTGCCCAGCGCATCTCCCTGGCGATACAGCGGGGAAATGCCACCAGCTTAATGGGCACTTTCGAAAGAGGCGTTCGGGATGGGAAGTGAAATTTGAGTGACTAAACTACATTGTATTGTATTGTATTGTATTTAATTTAATGTTTTGCATACATATATAATGACGAATTTATAAGTAGGAAGATAGATTGATGAAAAAAAAAATTAGAGAGAAATGAAATAGAAAAATTAGAAAATGGTTGAACCCAAGCAGGCCATCCCTGCTCCCTGCAACTAGTTTTGAAAATTTCTGAAAGGCGGTAACTTTTGATGAGATCAACTTATTTATTATTTTAGCGTAATGCCTACATTTGACACTGTTTTTTGAGAGATATTTAATTTAAGCTGTTCGTAAAAACTCGATCGATTCGGTACAAATTTTCAAATAATGCGTCAGAGGTGCATTTTATCGATTCGCGACGGAGCTAAAGATAGTGCAGTGTCGGAAACAAAACTTTACCATTATTTCAATAAGATATCATGGTACTGGCCCATCTTACAAAGTCGTAATAATATAAATAGTTGATAATTAATAATCGACGAGCGAGCGAAGCGTTTCTGCTCCTCAATCTCAATTCTTAAGAATTTCTACAAAAATGCTTTCGTCTGTCCGGATTTCTGTCCGAATTTTGTCCGGATCTCTGTCATCGACTATAGGTCGCAATTCTTAATCGATTCTCTTAAAACTTTGTAAGCTGGTTTGATGAATTTGTTTTTTTTTTTGTCAAGGCAGATTTAATTTTTTTTTCCAAATTGGTGAAAAAATTCTAAAACTGTGTAATTTTAAAATTAAAAAAACATAATTTAAATTTGCAATTTTTCAAAATTGCGTAAATAGAACTTTTTATTTAAAAACAATATATCTCCACAATTTTGAAAAACTGACTCGACAAAAAAAAATATCGAACCTGCTCACAAAGTTTCACGAAAATTGGTTGAGGAATGGGACCCGTAGAGGATACGTGTCGCAGACGTGTGCAATGCTACGTCATTACCCAGCCTATTGTGATTGGATTTGAATGTTTTTTTTATTTGGTAGATCAAACTTTAGAGGTGATTCCATATAAATTTTATCGAAATCGGTCAAGCAGTTTTTAAAACATCAACAAAAGCCTAAAAGTTGTTTACGCGGATGACGAATTACAGAATTGGAAGTTGGTTTTTAAGTTTTTGAAACATAATATTAGGTCCTTACGTATGAAATCGGCGTTTTGTACGGGAGGAATAAAAAGTCGATTTTTTTTTGTAAAATATATTTAATTAATCAAAGTATGCACCGTTGTTATCTATGCACTTTTGCCATCTTATGGGTAGTTCATGGATCCCTTTACTATAAAAACCATGGGGGCGAGAATCAATAAACTCTTTGAAGGCGGTTTGGACTGCTTCATCGGAGTGGAATTTTTTTCCTTGTAAGAAGTTGTCCAAATTCCGGAAGAAATGGTAATCTGTTGGAGCAAGGTCCGGAGAGTACGGTGGATGTCGCAGACATTCCAATTGTAGCTCAGCTAACTTAGTGGTTGTTTGTTGTGCAGTGTGTGGTCTTGCGTTGTCGTGAAGCAGCAGTGGCCTAGAGCGATTGACCAATCTCGGTTGTTTAACAGCTAGTTCTTCCTTCATGGTTTGCAGTTGCTGACAATAGATATCTGCCGTAATCGTTTGGCCAGATTTAAGAAAGCTGTAGTGAACGACACCGGCGCTAGTGCACCAAACACTTACAAGTAACTTTTTCTGAGTCAATTTTCGTTTAGGGCAGGATTTGGCTGGGTCTCCAGGGTTCAGCCATTGCGATGAGCGCTTTCGATTATCGTACAATATCCACTTTTCATCACAAGTAATGATTCGATTTAAAATCCCTTCATTATTGTGTCGGTTGAGCAAAGTAACACAGCAGGCGACCCGTGTTTGCAAGTTCGATTCACTCAATTCATGAGGTACCCATCGTTCGAGTTTTTTTACTTTCCCGATTTGCTTCAAGTGGATTAATACAGTTTTGTCACTTACCCCGAAGCCTGCTGCTATCTCTGAAGTGCTTTGTGATGGATCCGCTTCCACAATAGCCTTTAATTCTTCGTTTTTCACTTTGATCTCCGGCCGTCCACGGGGTTGGTTCTTAAGGTCGAAATTTCCAGAACGAAAACGTTGAAACCAAAAACGTACCATGCTGTCTTTAGCGACACCAGCGCCGTACACATCATTAATTCTTCGAGCTGTTTCTGCAGCACTGGTGCCACGGTAGAACTCGTACTCGTAAATATACCGATATTTCATGTTTTCCATTGCGCGGTAATAAGCGACGCCAAAGAAAAAAAAAATGAGGAAAATAACAAATGAATGACTGTATTCCAAAGAAAAAAAACCCAGCTAAATGAATTTATTAATTTGAATTTCGAATTCTTAACCAAAGAGGAGATATTTCAGATCAAATTGATCAGTACGACAAAACGCTAATTTCATACGTAAGGACCTAATATATTTTAAATTAGATAATAATTAATAAATTTTATTCGTTTGTTTTAGACGTTCGACCACCAACTCGCCTGATGATGGAACACGATGACTTAGAAGGTACTTATTCACTCTAGCATTGAAGATTTTATTTTATTTTATTTTTACATTTCAGGTCAACCAACGACCTTACAATAACAGAATAGTAAATTTAATTTAATTACTAAAAAAGTCATTTAGAGGGAGACACTTCTAAGAAATATAGTAGAAAAAAAGGAATTGACACACAAATAGAATGATTAAATAAATAGAATTGAAGTAGACGTAACAAAAAAATGAAATAATAAACAACGCAAAATAATAAATTTTGAAAAAAGAATGAACTAAAAAAAAAAAATTATATAAAGATAGGTAAATAGATAGATAAAGCATAGTATCAGTACTCACTAACAAAAAGAAAATACAAGAAATTTATTTGTATCACAGGTTAAATTTATCGAAAAAATTGTCGCTTAATCGCTTCCTAATAGTAGATATACTTAAGAAAAAGATATCAATATCGAGTTCAGGATTTTTACATACTTTGTTGAAAGTAGTGCTAGCACGCACGATAAAACTGTTTCGTCGATAGTTAGTCGCTGATCGGGAAGGACGAAATAGGGAGACAGGTCCACGGCAAGGTGGAGTGGGGGCGAGTATGTTAATTCTACTAAGCAAATCTGGGCAGTCAATGGCAGATGTAACTATTTTTTTAAGCATAATGACATCGGAACAATCGCGACGTTGGTTGAGTGGAAGAAAATGATGTTTAGCACATGACTCAAGATAACTGACAGATTTCGTTTTAGTTCTAAAGTTTAAGTAATACCCAGGTTGTAGTAAGTCGGGAATACAGATGATGGCAAGGTGTTCCAACCCCTAGCGGTTCGTATCAGAAAGGTGGAGGCAAACCGTTTAGTACGAGTTGGTGGAATGTCGACTAAGTAGTGCGTTTTCCAACTTATTCTGCTGTAAAAAGGGGAAGAAGATCTAAGGTATCCAAACAGGTTAATGGTTTATGGGTCTCAAATGAAAGGGCTTGCTGAGAATAACTCGAAAAATAAAATGACGTCACTCTAAATCCAACATAGCGAACTTCTTAGGATAACGGACTAAGTTTTTTATGCTTATGGGTAGGGTATCAAATGAAAGGACTTCCTGAAAATACTAATGCGAGTTAACATTCCAAAATAAACCGGCAAACGTTGCAAAAATTTTACAACGATGATGCGTTGAATGAATGAGATGAACAGACTGAGAAACCTATATATCCAGTACTCTAGTAGTATCCAGCACTAACTATAATAAGTAAAAAAATTTTTTTTACAAGGTTTAATTTTAATGCGAACAAAAGAAAATTAATATCTTCAAATTTTTTACGAACCTAACCATGCATCTCAGGTCGGGGGGGGGGCTAACCGCTACAAAGTAGTAAATAGAAGAAAAAAAGGCAGAGCTGGGGGCTTACCATGAACTTTTACAAAAACATCATTGCGCAGGAACGTTTTGTTACATTCCTTAATAAGTATTGTTTTGTACCCTACCACAAGCATTGAAAACAATAATGTTTTAAAACGTTTTTACTCCTGCTACAGTGATGTCAAAAGAATGTACGATACAAGTGCTTTTATACACTCTGTGGTACTTTTGCGTATTTTGGAGTGTGGTGTTGCCAGATGTACGATGTCAATCGTAATTATACGATTTTTGCCATGTAAAAATCGTACAATCGGGGTCGTACAATAGTACGACCGCATAGCGAAATCGTGCCTACAATATCCTATCGCTAAAGGGAAATTACACTTACGGTTTTTACAAGTTGCAAGTAAAAACACTATGATTTATTATTAGTTTCTTCCTTAAGAATTTTTATTTTCCTCACTCGCGTACAATCTCTCCTAAGAAACATCTGGCGACACTTGGTTGTATGAACAATGTCAAAAACGTTTTTTTTTTTGTTTTGACTCATAGGGCAGGCTAGAGGCAACATAGCCATACCACCATAGTCTTCCGTATGTTTGTCATAACATTTTTCATTAAATCTCTGATGAAGATGATGATAAATGAGATAAATCTCGCTCCTCTTTCCCTCTTTCAGTAAAGGCGAGTTTTCGTTTTAGAAAATAATACAAAATCATGACACCATCTTTTCGGTTCCCCTCAAAACCGTAAATTAAATCTACTTAAGATCATGAAGATAAATTAAAATTCAATTGCTGTATCCAATTAAAGTTTGTGAAAATTATTTTGGTGATATCTAGAATTTAATGCTTAGAATAATTTGTCACAGCGGCCGCAGAGTCTCAGTCTGAGACTTTTTAAAAACCCACAGTGAAATCGCTGCGGGCTTTAATAGGAGTCTGCAGGCGAAGGCTCACTCTAAGAAGAAGCAAGTGCATCAAAAGGAGCTGACTTAGCCAACAAAAAATCTATGTGAAAATGGGTTGAAATTTATTCTGGAGCCCGTCCGAAGGCGTCCTTCGTAGTACGGAGCTTCCATTATCTGCTTCGAGAAACTCGAAAGTTTCCAAATCATCGGCCATCTTGCTAAATATTACAAATAGAACCTCAGAAACACAGCAAAAACTCACTTAAAAATAGAAAAAGTTACACGGAGAGCAACTTTTTAACAATCGTTGTCATTTGTATCATTCCTGCTATTTTGACAGCTCGGCAGGAATACTTTAGAGGTCATGGTACGGTTTTTAAACAAATGTTCCTTGGATTGAATGAACGAAATCGAGTGACGTCAACAAAACTGCTAAGCGATATCAAAACTTAACAGGAATACTTTTAGGGTGGTCATGGTACGAAATTACGAAGTAAGGCTTAATTAATGATGTTTTAAGAGGTTGTGGTAAGCCCCCTGACCTTACTCCAAAACATGTTTAAATACATAATTAGTGGCAGACAAAAAGAAAACAAAAAATAAACTATAATAGGTAATAAAAACAAATTTAAAAACAAAAAGAAAAAAAAAAGTAATTTTAATTTAAATTTCAAACTTAAAATAAAGCAATTAAGACATTTGATTATAAAAAATAAATTAGAGAGAAATAATATATAGAAGATATGACGGGGGACCTCAGTCTCAACTTTTGGACCTAGCTAGAGATCCGGCATGATTCGTATTTGTCATTCAAATTAAACGTGTGTATAAAATTTCAGATCAATCGGTTGAAATACCTGCTACAAAGTTAGTTGCAAGATTACACCCGAACAAACATAGTTAAATGTGCCATACTTTACAAGTTAGAATATAGCTTGTAATAATATGTAATATGACCCGTCTAGAAACGCCCTTACAAAAATATTTTTTAATTGACTACCCTATTCTTATCCTAACTTCCTAACAAACTAAATATTGTCAATGTGAAAATGAGTTTGTTCGTTCGTTGTTTCGTCGTACTCAACCATTTAACAAGCAAACAACAAAAGAGGACAAGCAGTCCAAACACACTTACTAATCATAACTAATAATTATAAATGAGTTTGTTCCTTCGATCCCCGAGCCAGGAACAAATTTGGTCAATCATTTCCTCCCGGACGAAAAAAAGCCAGGCAGAACTTGAGATATGACAAAACTGAGGCATGTCATGGCGTTGAATTTTTAAATGTGAGTGAATTCTGGGTTGCCATATAAACCAAATTTACCCATTTATGGTTTTTATTTTTAACGATGATAACCTAGTTGAAGAAGGTTCGCCTCCCAAGCCAGAGAGAGCGGGTTCGATCCCAGCCCATGGCACGTATCAATTTGTTCATTGTGAGACACATTTTTATGTGCTTATTCAGTCTGCATCTACTATAGGTACGTACATACATATAACAGGAGTCTGGTGTATGGCGACAGGCTCGCAGGCCAGATAATATTCAGTCCCAAATGTGAAAGGGGTGTCACATTTGGGAGAAAGGCGTGACGTGGTTATGTTATGTATGATATACTAGCTGCGCCCCGCGGTTTCACCCGCGGTCCCACAGAAACCGTTTATTTTTTCGGGATTAAAAGTACCCTATGTCCTTTTCTGTACCCCTGACATGTATGCAAAATTTCAAGACTATTGGTGAAATGTAGGCGGAATTACACCGCGCCGCTTGACAATAAAGGTGCAGTGAAATGCCATTTAAGAAGGTAAAAACCAAAATCTGCCTATGAAAATATAAATGTTATTAAACACACACAGCTAGTTATTGAAAATGATCAGTTTGAGAAGCGGGCCTTCTCCAACTAGGTTATCATCGCTTAAAAAAATTTCATAATTACAAAATTGACTTTTTGAGTAACTGCTATCCTACTAATATTATAAATGCGAAAGTTTGTAAGAATGGATGGATGGATGTTACTCTTTCACGCCAGGACGGCCGAACATATCTGGACGAAACCAGCGAATTGCGAACTGCGAATTTACCTACTCCGATTTTAGTTAAGGTTTACATACAATCTATATTATTAGTTTGTAGTACAGTGTCATGAATGGATATGGGTGAGACTTTGTGTGTAGTTTAGCTCTGGCCTAAGCTGGCCTAATACTTTGTTTCCGGTCTTGTGATTTCTTTGAACAAACTCTGATCGTTGTATAATTTACCCAACTAAATCAGGTAATCATTTTTTAATGGCAAGTTCATCACGTCTAGAAAAAAAGGTTTTACCCTCAGAATAATAACTAAAGCAATAGAAGGAGGGTTAAAAAAGAGCTCAGTAACTACCTTTGTTCCTATTCTATCTTATGGCACGAAAACGGTTGAGGAAAAGAGATAAATGATTTACTCTTTGTTTTATTTTTTTGGAATTTCACAAGATGAACTGTCATTTGGTTATATTGGTTCTAATTCAACCCGCCCAAATTTGATAGTACTTTGCTCTAATGTCTGACAGTTTGTTCATGAGACTACTTAACTTATTCGCGTGCTCATTGTTTACGCGTTTGTCGTAATCTTCTATGGTTTTGCAATTATTTAATATTATTTTTACTGTTAGACTGCATGAAATATTTGTATAATTCCAAATAGTGAGTGTGCGGACGCAGTGGAGCAATGTGTTGTGTGGTTGTAGGCTGCACGTCCCATCTAACACGATCATAAAATAGTCAAGAAATATTGACCTTAAATCGTTTAGTTTTTGGACAATTTATTGTGGAATGTGAGCCGATAAACAAGCATAAATACGTAACAAATGTTGCTGAATCACTTTGTAGCAGAAACCAGGCGTTATATCTATTCCAATAGACGTTTTTAGCGAATATTCGGAAACAGTTTTAGGTTACCTTGATCATACATAGTGACGTAAATATTATTGTCGATACATGGTCGAAACTTTGATTTTACAGATTTCTTGAAGACGATGTGAAAAAAAAGAACAGATAAATTGAATTCGTGACGAAATTTGACTCCAAAAATGCAGAGTCACATATGCTCCAAGCATATTACTTTGAATTCATTTGTATGTAATGAAGCTATGAAATAGAGAAGACATAGAGAAAATGCTGTTCCTACATTTTTATTATGAATGGAACAGATGAAATGGTTGGAATAGGAATTTCATTTGCAATAAATGGTATCCCGTTCAAATTAAAACTTGATTTATTACATTACAGGAAGTATTTAAGGAAGTCGAAAAAGAACATAGTCAAGTAGCATTAGTGTTATTTAAGTATTGTGTGCAATCAATAAAGTGTCTATCTATTTATCTGTCTTTCTTTAAAGATTATCGATCGATCGATCATTATGTATTCATTCTCTCTAAGGTAACTATGCTTAGTAATCTTCTATACCTAATATAAAAATGTATCGCTGAATGTATTGCTAAGCGCAAATTTCGAAAACAGCTGAATCGATTTTGCTAATTCTTTTTTTAGAATGTTCCTTGAAATACGAGGATGGTTCTTACGCAGAGAAAAAATTACAAATTGCCTGAAAAAAATTATTAAAGAATCGACTGTTAGGCAGTACGAAGTTCGCAGGGTCAGCTAGTTTATAATAATAATAATTTATTTAACAAGGCCCATATAACATTCAAATAAATACCTTATACTCGTAGGTAACCAAAATAAATAATGATAAAAAATGCATTATTACGTATAATCATTAATTACACTCGACGTCGTTCAGTGAACCACGCATTTTTCCCCTGAACGTCCGAAATTTCTCGAGGCCAGCACCGGTATTCTAATTCATTCGGAAACATTTCCAGGGGCAGTTGCTTCACCACGAACGCAAACGATGATGTATGCTCTTTTCAGAACCGTCTCGTCGGCGGGCAGGCATTGCGTCGAGTTGATCAAGCGAGTCGTAGAGTATTTTCTTGCCACTACTGGCAACATCATCCTGGATAAAGTTCGACTTGCAGATCTGCAGTATGCTGACTTTATCCATGGTGTTGATGGCGTATTGTATTTACGCCAGCAGCTCGTTGACTCGCTGGGAGTCCATAGCGACCGAAACAGGGCAGCGGTTAAAACCGCTTGAATCGCGAAAGTTATATTCGCACATCGATTTATGGATTAGTTTTAGCGGTACAAGATTTGACAATGCATGTCATTGTAAATTTATCGACGTTGAAATGTAGGGGGTCACATCACTAGTCAAAATAAAATTAGTGACCACCTACGAAATTTCGAAACGTTTTTTGTATAATTGTCCTTTTCCAACATCATAACGGTGCCATAAGACAAAACAGGCCAAATATATTGAGTTTAGTTGTTTTATAACCCTCCTTCTATTGCTTTAGTTATTATTCTATGGTTTTACCTTACCAAAATAAATTTGACATGTTTGAAAATCGTGTTTTGTACTTTACTTTCCTTCTGGACCTATGTAATAAAGGGCGTATTCTGTGCTTTTTTGGTGCTTTTTTTACGATCTACAATATGTCGTCGCAATATTACGGCACACCGAGACTTTCACCTACTACGCCGATGACATCGAAGACGATGCCATCAGCCGGTTTGTACGGCGAGCATCGGCAGCGTCACTGAAGACTATCAAGGAGTAGAACCTGCAGATAGCCATCACCGTTACTCGCGTTATCAGCTGACGTATACGCACTCACCGAGACATTTTTTGTGTCTCGTGTTTACGACGGAGAACTGTTTCCCGGCGGCTACTCTGTGCTGCGGCAGGACAGCGCGCGCGACCGTGGCTGGGGCGGTGTGCTGCTGGCCGCGCGGGACTGCTTCAACATGCAGCGGATTTTAAACATCGAGGACTACTCAGACGAGATTAAGGCGAGGCTTTCCCAGAACTTTAGGTATTTTACTCTACCTCAGGCCGCACTTTTTGGGAGCGCGACGTATTCATTCACGCGACACAAAAGTTGTGTGCGATGCGCCGCGCGCACGTCTTTCACCCGTCAGTCACGTTATGGTATCGAGTACCTAAACACCCATTTTTAGGAAATCGATAAAATAATCCGTCCGTCATTGTACTCATCCATTTTATGAACATTTTTTATTTGATGCCAAATAAAAAAAAAAATCTAAAAAATGCCGTTCAAGCCAATATAGGTACAACCAATCTCATGTCCACGAGTTGTTGTATTTTTGATGTGTGAGCAGTCGTGGCATTAGTTTCATTTTACCGGTAGTGTCATATTTCCATTTTATCACACTTCACACTCATAAATACAAAAGATTGCGATTGTGTGTGGAAGTTAGGTACTTACTCGTATTTCACTTATTCACACCTTATTAGGACAAATATTTATACAGGGTGTTGGAATGATTGTGTAACTACCGGTATTCATTAAATAATACAACATAGTAAATTTCATTATTTTTGGGTATATTGTATAACAATGGTAATAACAATTTTAATTACCTTACTTTACCATTAGGTGCGTACTAATAATATTGTATGGTTTGTTAAATGTTACAAAGTTAAAAAACTACACGATTCAGATATAATTTTGAACAATAATTATGAAAGAATCGAGTAAACTTATACCGGATATACCTATATACATACCCTGGGTACGAAGTGGCGGACATTCTGCTAGTACTAACAAAACATCCAATACAAAAATATACATTCACAATATTTACATTTATATATACAATTGAGCTATAGGTACGTAGTATTATTATTTGTTCTGTGATATAGTTGTAGAATCGATGGCAGCCTAGTTGGGAGTGGCAATTTTGCTCTGCTGGGTTCGAACCCAGCCGACGGCACGCACCAATTTGTTCATTGTGTGAACATATGTGCGTATTGTGTGTCATCTGCTACATAACTGGAGCCCGGTGTATGGCGACAGGCTCGCCCCCTGTCACGTTTGGGACTGAATATCGTCCGGCGAAATGTGGGTGTTGTATTACACCTCTGCCAGCCCCCTCGGGGAAAAGCGTGACGATATGTATGCATGTCTAGCCATAAGTTCTGTTACAAATGAAAATGCATTTATTTTTTTATACAGTAATGTAATGTTAATAAAAGTTATATTTACATATGTATTGAAGTCTTAACAAAAATATAACTATGATTTTATTCAAAATTACCACATTTGGCCTTGATAGAGGCCTTTAGTCGGTCTGGCCAAGAATCTATGGATTTACGGACTGTTTCCATAGGAAATTTAGCCACTGCTTGCTTCAAAGATTTCTTAAGTGACTCTATGTCGGCGTGTCGTTTAGAGCAGGCCATGCCCTCTAAACCTGACCATAATTTGTAGTCCAGGGGGTTTTGATCTGGGCTAGAGGAGGGCCAGTCTTCAGCCCTTATAAAGTCCGGAACATTGGCTTCCAGCCAGGCTTGGGTAGTTCGCGCCTTGTGACCATGTGCAGAGTCTAGTTGGAAACTCCACGGTAGATTTTTGAAAAGTATATTGCTAAGGGGTTGTACAACACCATATAAGACGGTCTCTTGATACACTTTGGCAGAAGTTTTAACCCCCTTTTCACAAAAACTAAGCTTTGTGACGCCGTGATAGGATACCCCCCCCCAAACCATGACTGACGCAGGATGATGACCACGCTGAGTGAAACAGGGTCAATGTCATCCACGTGCCTAAAACAAAATAAAAATAAATATTTATAAGTATGATGTCCAAAAGTTCAAAATATAAAAATTCTAAAAAACCGACCAAGTTCGAGTCGGACTCGCGCACGGAAGCTGTCGTTCAAGCTTGTTGATATGCATGTACATAATTATATAACAACTACATTATAAATAAATGAGCTTTCAAATGACACCTCAAACAACTGATTTGATGAGATAGAACTCGAGATATAAGCAATAATCTACAACGGTCGGCGGCCATCTTTGTGACGTATATACATAGCTTCGCCTGTCCCCGCTATCGCTTCTTACAACCGGCAGTTTCGAATTTCAAAGGCAACGACGAACACATCCATACCAGTCGTAGGTTTATAAAAGCCGTACTTACAAGATTTACCGAAATGCTCGATTTTCGCTAATCGTTAAAAACGAATATACAACTTTACGAGTTTTCTTCAAAACAGCCAAAATCACGTTGCAGTACTAATCAGGCCTAGATGTGTTCAAATCATACGGCTATAACTCAAACGCTACCAAACACTCGTGTAGTACAGATTGTTCAGTCAAAAATGAAAGTATGAACGACGTCCCCTATCTCACCTAACACCCTATATAGTTTACATACATACAGTACAGTCAAAACTTAGCGAAGATCCGCCACCTTGCATGTTACAAAAAGAAGGTAGGTACTTACGTTTCGTCAATTGCAATGTCATCAGAGTTTATTACATTCTCTTGAAGTACTCTTCTGCAAAAAAAAACGAAGATAAGTATTCATGTAGGTAAGTATAACTACGTAAATATCACTACTAGATATACCACTAGGCCGGGTATTTACTCGTTGTGCAGTTCAGATTGCTCAGTAAAAATGAAAGTATGAACGTCGTCCCGTATCTTACCTAACATCCTGTATAGTTAAAACTTAGCGAAGATCCGCCGCCCTGCATGTTACAAAAGGTAGGTAGGTACTTACGTTTCGTCAATTCCAAAGTCATTGGAGTTTGTTACGTAGTAGTCTTCTGCAAAAAAAAACTGTAACTGTAGGTAGGTATAACTACATAAATATCACTAGTACCACTAGGCCGGGTATTTACATCGTGAATACACGTAACGAGACAAAAAAGTATCTATGATGATGAGTATGATATTTGAAAACACTAAAACGAATATAAGTAGGTACTAATAGATTTGTTGATACATCATCTGACTACAAAAAGCAATGCAAGAAATGTCGATTCTAGTAAATAAAAACAATGATTACCAATTTAATCTAGTAGAAGTTTATCTACTTACCGACGTTTGCTCCTTGACTCGTACGATTTTCTAAAAGTCAGACTTGAGCATTTTTTTCGTTTATTATGTTTGTTACCCATTATGGCAAAACTAAATGCTTGGTTGGTGTTGGTGTGTGCGGCACTGCGGAGATCACAAAAATTTGGCACACGTCCGGCGTCGACGGGGTCTGCGGGCGGACTGGCGGTCACGCAAACGTGCCATTTTACCATGAATTTGTGATAAAAAAATCATATAAAATTACCATGTTAACTTTTTAACATTTTTATTTATGATTCCATTTTTTTATTGCATTGTAATTCGTAAAAAAAATAAAAAAGTAATATGATTTGTAAAAATTAAGTCGCAAATCGTGTTTAAAATACCAAATAGAGGTGACTTTGGATTTTTTTTCTATCGAGTGAAGTTATTCATTACATGTATCAGATTTATGATTCCACTTAAAAACATGCTTAAGAATAACATATTTTTTTTTACACAGTAAAAACCATGGTTTATCTTAGAGGAAAGTTGATTCTTGCTAGACGTTTTCTGGCCAGGCTCGCCTTAAAGTCGTAATAGGGTACATATCCCTGCAGTATAAGAAGATTTTAGTATGTTGTGTTTACATATTCCATCCCGTACTAGTGAAGATCAATATTTTAATACTTTTGGTGAAATTGAAAATCTGTTAGTTAAGTATCCCAAGAAAGACACTTTAATTGTAGGTGATTTTAATTTAAACTCGTGTAGTCAGGATATTTCATATGCAGTTCGATTCTTTGTTGCATTCTTGTAAATTAAAGCAGCACAACACAATTATCAATAAATGTGACGGAATTTAAGATCTGGTGTTGAGCAATCATGGGGATGACTGGATCGAGGTGAGTATTGACACAGAGCCTTTGGTACCAGGTAGGGTGGACGGGTACTATCCGCCGCTGTGGGTGAATGTGCGTAGTGCGCGGCCGCGTGACGGTGGCGCCGGCGGCGGCGTCTCGCGCGCGCCTCAGCCTTGCCCGGGCCAGGATTGTTTACCGAGGGAGTGGAATTTCCGTAAAGCCGATTTCCACCTGTTGTACGAAACTGTTGCCGCTATGGAGTGGGACGAGTTATACTTAGCGACGGACGTTGACGCAGCGGTGAGCACTTTTAATGCATTGTTGGCTGATTGTTTTGATAGCTGTATTCCTGTTAAACAGATTTCTATTTCTTGCTCACGTTAGCAGTATCCTACGTGGTTCACTCCAGAGATTATAAGCAACATTAGGTATAATCAGTTTTACTTAAAAAGATTTAGGAAAGAACACAAGCAATTTAACAAGGAAATGTTTAAATATTACAGAGAAAAGGTTAAAAGTCTTATTAATTTGTCATATAAGCAGTACCTACATAAGTAGCTGATGTAAAAAATAATCCGGTGATACTGTCTGTGGTAGCGATGCTGCTCATGCCTTCGCCAGCTATTTTAAATCGGTGTTTCTGAATGATACCCCGACTACGAGGCGACTACGAGGCGGCCGAGCGCGAGGCGGTCAGCTCGCTGTGTTCGGCTCATAGCTCGTAGCTCATAGCGTAGCAGGACCAGATGGCATACCGACTTATATTTTTAAATACTGCTTTCAAATATTTAAACAGCCGCTATTACACATGTTTAATTTGTCTCTAACCACTGCAACATATCCTACGCAGTGGAAGGTCTCTAGAGTTACTCCTATACCCAAGGATGATTTTAAGTCTAAAGTCGAGAACTATCGGCCTATAGCTGTTTTGTCAGCACTCGGCAAAGTATTCGAGTCTATTTTGAACCGGGAGGTCACCATCTCTAGGCAGGTCGGTGCGCAGCTGAGCGATGCTCAACATGGGTTTAGAGCAAGCAGGTCTACCGTCACTAACAACATCAACTTTGTAGATTTCACTGTTTCAGAAATGGATTGTGGAAGACAAGTAGATGCGGCCTATTTCGTCTTCCGGAAAGCGTTCGATCGCATTCATAATATCGTACTACTTCATAAAATAGATTTTACTCCAAATTTGATTCAGTTTTTTTCAAGTTTTTGTACAAATCAAGTACAATATGTGCAGCTTTCTAACCACCGCTCAGATCCGTAAATGACGTGTTCTGCTGTGAGCCAGGGCAGCAAGCTGGGTCCGACCCAAATTTTAATTATGGTTAATGACTTGCTGAATGTTGTCAAAACGGCTAAGTGCCTTATGTTTGCAGACGATTTAAAGCTATTCTTGGGTATCGAAACTGAAGTAGATGCTCTGCTCTGTAGTGCCTCACAGGCACTACAGAGAGACAGCGATAATGTTGTAGCGTGGAGCGAAACAAACTTGAGTTTATGCGTCGAAATGAAAAGCCATATCTTTCACTCGTGCTGGTACACCAATTTTATTCCCCTACAACATACGCGGTGGCTCTCTAGAACGCGTTGAACGGATTCGCGACCTCGGTTTAACCCTGGACACGCAGCTGACGTTTAACGACCACATTGTCGAGGTGTGTGCGCGCGCTCACAAATCCATGGGTTTTCTTATGAGACAACTTGGACGATTTCGGGTTAGGAGCACCATCGTAGCGCTCTATGCGTTTGTACGGAGTAAACTTGAATACAACTCCATAGTCTGGAATCCACATGAAGGCAAGTACAATCTCATGACAGAAAAAGTGCTAAAACGGTTTGCTCGGTACCTTTACAACAAATTGTACGGATACTATCAGTCTCTATTCGTATCGTTGACATATTTGACATTAAATCTTAATATATATAAATCTCGTGTCACAATGTTTGTCCTCAATGAACTCCTAAACCACTTAACCGATTATAATAAAATTCGCACACCATGTGCAGTTCGATCCAACTTGAGAGATAGGATAGTTTAAATCTCAAATTATAGTCGCAATTTTAATTTATTGCTAATTAAACGCGAACGAAGTCGCGGGGTGACAGCTAGTATTCTATACGTTTGTGAATGTTTGTATGCAATTTTTGAGTTAATAATTTCATATTATTTTATTGTCTGACATCTTTTTATGAAGTTTTGTATTTTAATTTGATTTAATTTTTAACCAATGAATAGTATTATTTGACTACTTATTTATTATTATTAATTGCTGAATGTTTTTTTTTTAAATCATTATCTCTTTACATGCATTCGCGTTGTTAGTGTGATAAGTGTATTGACAAACACTTATCTCACTAATGAAATGAAAATGAAATCAGAGAACGGAACGCGGCGGTGATGGAGGCTCTGGAACGGGAGGAGGCCATGATGTTATGATAAGAATAATTGTAATAATTTCGCGTTTTATAGAAATTGTGTGTACATCTCGAGCATTCATGCTCACTATCGAAAACACCTTCTTATTTTGTCTAAAATATAACAAATTGTTTCCAAAAACCGATTTACCAGCTGAATATTGTTATCTTTTCTTCGTAATATCTATATTTCCTAGATGAAAGTAAATTTATGATAAAACTCAGCCAATAATATATTTGTTTGTTTATGCGCGATTTTCACTAGAGATGGATAAAATGATGACGTCATTATTATCGATAGTTTTTTTTTACAAAGTTCATTACGCGATGGGTGCAATACACAAACAAAACATACATTTTTTAATCAATGCCATCAACAGTAAATTGTCATTTTTCTGAGTTTGTACTTGGCGTTGAGGCGTAAAACATTTTTTTTAAATATAATAGGTACCTTCAATTTCTGGTCATCATTTTTATTTCAATTTACACATTTTGGGTGTCTTACATCCAAGTGTTTAATAATTTAAATAAACATGTACTCGTATGTAAATTATAATATAAGACTACTTTTAAATAAATGTACAAAAACAATGAAATAAGAATTATTACTTATCCTGGTCACAATACGAAGCGAATTACTACTATTATATTGATCTTATTATTTACTTTTTTTTTGTTAAATTCGATACATGGTGACGCTAATGTCTAACACTTCCACCTAGCTTAACACCCGTTTAGTGGTTTATATTCTTTTTAGCTCTGCAGCACTGTTACTTGAAACAAAAAACAACTCAATTGGTATGCGAAAGATTATATTTATCGACAAGCACCCGGAGGACCATTTTTGGTCAATCGATAAAATAATTAGTACTTTTCACAACAATAATTTACTCACGCATGCGTAAATGTTTATTTGTAACATTATCGAATTGTCATTGTCGATCTTTTACATCCCAGATCTGTGGACAATTCACTTCCTGGGTCCTATTACCGTAGAGTGGTACTTGAAGTTTGTTTAGTTGTACCATTCATGGTACCTAGCAATACATCAATATTTATGATGGTACTACTGATCCTAAATAATTGTCACTAGTACCATTAATGATACTAAGGATACAAAGTTGTGTCACTTGTACCATCAATGGTACTACTGACACAAAGGCGTTAATGTGTGCAGACCTGTAAGTACAGCGAGCTGACTGATTATGGGTCACACAGTTTAGTCATAGCTGAAATTCCGTCCGCCTTTTTTTTCTACGTTCATGCTTATATCTTGAAGAAAACAAAAAGTCAGCTGGTTGTATCGCGGTGGAGAGATCGTTAGTTGCTGCCCTGAAGATTGCAACGTAGGCACTACGAAGGCGCAAAAACGCATCAGCTGACGAGTTTTTCCGCGGCATACTACTAGCTTTTTACAAGCTTTCATTTGTCCGAAAACAAGCTTTTCAGATGTGTACATCGAACCTATGATGATGATGATGATTATTATTATTATGAAATTGGCAACAGAATCGTGAGCTGATCAAAATGAGCAGGTATTAAACACATCTAGTCTACTTATTATTAACTATCAAAGAGTTCCTATGACCACCTTCCGATTCATCATCAGATAATTTTGTTCAAATAAATAAAGAAATAAACTCTACAGTAGTTCTATATTATTAAATTGGCACCAAAGATACAGGAGTATATCAAATTTGAGTGCATTGGAACTGCAGGAAGTGGTTTAAATTTGATCCATACAAACATACATACATACAAAATATTATACAAACAAGGGAGGTCAAATGAAAGCTTGTAAAAAGCTAGCAGTATGCCGAGCAAAAACACGCTAGTTAAAACATTTAAATGTTATATCTATATGCGATAGAAACTCCTTAGCCTGGTCAAGTCAGCCCAAAAAATAGGGACAAGGTTACAATAATTCGCAAAGAGCTGAAAATTGGTACGAATGTTGTGAAAACCATTCTAAATGAAATTTGAAAAGATGCATTTATCGATTCCGCTTCCGCTACAAAAATGATTAAACGTCGAAGTTCACAAACACGGGTATTTTATCACAAAAGTATGTAAGACAAAATTGTCGATCATGGTGTTATCTACAATAATTAATCTGATTTTCTTTCCCCTAAAAATCTCCATTTCTGAGATATCGCAATTCAAAAAGTTAAGTAAATTTTTCAAAACATTTACGTTTCTACGTCACCTGTGAGATAGTGTACTTGGCGCATTTTGTCATCATCCGTTATCATTATTTCTCCGATTTGACACACAAAGATTCATTAAAGATTAAAGATTCGTTAAAGATTAAAGATTCATTAAAAATTTCGTATAGCTTATCCGATTCTGCGATGTTGAAAGCTATTGAAAAGTTCTTTTAAAATAAGTCAAGTACGCAACCTCATAGGTGACGTGGAAACGGAAATATTACACACAATTACTACTAAAAAAAAAGGCAAAGAGTTCCGCTTATTCTGTTTTACTACTCCTATGTTCAACTTTATCGCTAACGCGAATAAAATAGTATCGAAAGAACCCGGAATTCCCGCTTCTATTGGGTGAAAGTATCGAAAATCCCTGTTGTCTAAATCAGTGCCGGTTCCGGAAAACGGAACCGTAAATATGGGTTTTGTGCATTTTTCAGACAAACAGTAAGTTTTACCATAAAAATAAATCAATTAAAATCATAGATCATATATTTACCTGTAAAAATTGTTTTCACCCTTTTTCTCTTAAGAGTCACCGTTTCTGAGATATAACGATTCATAAAGTTGAAAAAGTTATGATCATCAAATTTGCATTTATGAAACTTGTATGGCTGTTTTTTTTTATGTAGATGAATTGCCCCTCTATCTCTCACCGTTTCCGAGATATTGGAGACTCATTTTATCATCATCCGTCGTCGTTATTTCTTTGATTTGATACACATGGAATCATATTTAAAAATTTCATGTAGCTTATCCGATCCTGCGATGTTGAAAGCTATTGAAAAGTTATTTTAAAATTAGTCAAGTACACAACCTCACAGGTGATGTAGAAACGGAAATTTTATAAAAATACTACTTTACTTTTTGAATTGCCATATCTTAGAAATGGAGATTGTTAGGGAAAAGAGTGTCAGAATAATTATTTTAGATAAAAGCATGGTCTACAACTTTGCTTTACTTACTTTTGTGACAAAACTTACCGGTTGGCTTTAAAATGCAAAATACTTATGTTTTTTAACTTCGACGTTTATTTTTTTTGGTGCGGAAGTGGTACCGATGAATGGATCTCATCTTCATCATATTCAGGGCATCAGCTTATGATCTCTCCACCTCAAAACAGCCAGTTGCTTTTTATTTCTTTAAGATTTTATTAAAAATTGGGGAACCCACTCTTTTACCACACATTACTTCAAACCGGAACATTACTCCCTAATTTCTGTCATTCAAACACAATTCTCTTGCACAAGAAAAGCGACAAGTCTGACATTGGTAACTACCGCCCTATCAGTCTGGTCTCTCATCTGTACGAAGCATTCATCAACGTCATCGAAAACCGCATAGCAGGTACACTCGACTCTCACCAACCACCAGAACAGGCCGGATTCAGACGTGGACTTTCAACCACCGATCACCTCCACTCAATCAACCAATTAATAGAAAAAATCCATTACTTTAGGCTTCCGCTATATTTGGCGTTCGTCGATTACTCCAAAGCCTTTGACAGCGTAACTCACCCATCACTCTTTAAAGCCCTCAAAAATCAGGAAATAGAAAATACATATATTACTTTCACCTCCTCAAAAATATGTACAACAACAGCACAGCATCCATGAAAATCCATACCACTGCCGATGTGAAATGGTGGCCACCCTTTCGCATCGGCAGAGGTGTCAAACAAGGGGACCCACTCTCTCCAAAACTCTTTAACGCCATCTTAGAAGAAGTGTTCAAAAAGCTCGCTACATGTTGGGACGAGAAGGGCATTGTCGTCGGGGAAAAAAGGTTAACTAATCCTCGTTTCGCCGACGTCATTGTATTATTGACATCCACAGCGACGGAGTCACAGAAAATGCTTGAAGATCTGAGTCAAGCAAGACGTGAGGTCGGACTAGGCATGAACCATAGTCTCTTTCTGGCAAGACAAGATAAAGAAGTTGCTCGACGCACCGGAAACGCCTAGAAGAGCTATTGGGACATCAAAGACCTAATGAAAGGTGACTTACCTACGTGCCTAAAACGCAAACTTATGGACGTGTGCATTCTCCCCATCCTCACTTATGGCGCTCAGACTTGGTCTTTGACAAACGAGCAAAGGTCCACGCTCACTGTCTGCCAACGTACAATGGAGCGCAGTATACTGGGCGTGGAACTATTAGATCTCATCAGAAACACAGTACTGCGCTCTAAAACTCAGATCTCCGACGTAACGCAGAAAGCAGCTATGCTGAAGTGGGACTGGGCTGGACATGTCTGTCGAATGCCTGACGAGCTATGGGCTAAAACCACCTCCGACTGGGTTCCAAAAGTTAAACGGTCGTTAGGCCGACCCAGAAAGATATGGAAAGACGAGCTTGACGCCCAAAAAGATTGGCCAAAAACAGGGACAACTGGAAAGAGGGAATAGAAGTCTTTGCCCAACAATGGGACATACCGGGCTGATCTATCTATCTAAGATTTTATTAGTTAAGCTTTATCTCGACACTACTTTCAATCGGGAGGAAATGACTGATTTTTTTTTTTACGTGTTGGGGGACTACCGCTGCTAACTTTTTGTTATCCTCAAGATATTGGGTAAGCTTTATTTTGATACTATTTTTAATCGGGAGAAAATGACTGAAAAACTTTTTTTACGTGTTTGGGAGGCTACTAGTGCTACTACTGCTTAACCCACCAACGGATCCGTAGCTGACGACCACTATGCTTCATGATAAATCTAAATATTAACCATTATACAAGTTTTCGTCCGGGAGGAAATGATTGACCAAATTGTTTCCTGGCTCGGGGGCTATTCGTTTTTGTGTTCGCTTGTTACGCTTACCCGCCATAACTACTCAATCGGTCATCATACACTTTGCATACACGTTGTTAGGGGTACAGAAAAGGACATAGGGTACTTATTAACGGCTCCAGCGGGTTCGCGGGTTAAACCGCGGGGCGCAGCTAGTACTAAATATAAATAATAAGCAATTATGGTAATCGCACGTTTCAGTATATGTATTATAAAGTAATGTACCTTAAAATATAAATTTCGGTGTGATATTAATGTAAAGTTTTGACGATTCCTGCTAATTAATAATTATGATTAAGAACTGTATCTAGAAAGTAAAAATTTTTTTGATCATGCCAAATTTTTATTTGTTTTAAACATAGTAAGCATTCTACAACAGCTCTCTCGCCTATTTTTATCAAGGTCTGAGTAGCACTGTACTTCATATTGCCACTTAACTGTGAATACAACAACTCAGAATTAAATTTTTAATTTTGCAATAGAACCGCACAAGGCCAAGTAGATTTTGTGAAAGGAATTTAGACAATAGAAGGAGAAAGAAAATGTATTTTTGGTAAAAGAAGTTCATGACTCAGGCATTTCTACCAATCTTTAGTATACCGGTGACTGTCGCGGTGGCCGCGCGTGCACCGCACTGTACCTTTTTGAAACTTGTGTACCAACTTGATTGTTTTGTGTTTTGTGTCCTTGATGTAGCGCTAAGTTCTAGGTTAAGAGGTTACGTTATGGCAATTTAAAAAAAAACACTTTTTTGAACTTTAACCTAAAGTTTTATTTATTGCCACGTGCTGCAAACTGCGGCATGTGTTTATTTGAAAAATGGTTATAATATTGCGGACTTTTAAAATTTAGGATCTTGAAAGTTCCACTCATTCAAAGTATAACCAAAGAAAGCAGAATTAAACCAAAAAAATGTTGTTTAATATGTAATTAACAGTGAGTATACTTTTTCATAAATTTTAAAATACCAACAGAGTTTCTACTAACATGTTTCTTTTAGTTTTGTTATAGAATATTTTAATGATTTTGACAAGCTTTCAGTGAAATAAGTACTAAAAATAATAATTGATTTTAGTTTGGCATACATAACCTAAAAGTACTTAAGAATGAGAAATATAACTAATATTAACTGTTTTTTTGTGTGGTGTGAATAATTTTTTTTTTTTTGTTTTTATTAATATCCGTTTATTAGCATTGTAATTGTGTTTATTAGTATAAGTAATGAATACTGCGAACTGTATTTACTCCGGATACGGGGTGTTGGCCTTCGAAGCTATTAGAGCACATTGCTCTCTAACTTCTTTCGTGCTAAAAAAAACTGCGAATGATATTAATTATAATGTAATTATAATTATATTTTATACCGTTTTTTGTGTGAACATTATGTGCGTATT
The DNA here is from genome assembly GCA_911728515.1 of Peribatodes rhomboidaria. Classification (NCBI taxonomy): domain Eukaryota; kingdom Metazoa; phylum Arthropoda; class Insecta; order Lepidoptera; family Geometridae; genus Peribatodes; species Peribatodes rhomboidaria. The sequence continues at coordinate 20,006,475 of OU452166.1, forward strand.
TAGGTCATCTGCTACGTAACTGGAGCCCGGTGTATGGCGATAGGCTAGCCCCCTGTCACATTTGGGACTGAATATCGTCCGGCGAAGTGTGGGTGTTGTACACCTCTAACAGCCCCTACGGGGGAAAGGCGTGACGATATGTTATAAATGTTATGTACCCTTTTTAATATTAATAATTTGAAATAGAAAAAATCAATAGTCAACTAAGTATAAATTGATTTCGTACACAAAAAATATGAACAGAATATCAACAGAATATTAACAATTATTTTGTTCATTAATTATATTTTGTTCTGGTCAGTATATTTTAAGTCGTAGGGTGACAAACATTTAGGTCATTACAAAAACGTCTAAAAACTTTTTTTTTGTTGTAGAAGCTTCCCCTATATCGACTGTTTCATAATCTACACAAGCTAAATCGATGGCACTCCTACTGTCTCCCCCATTTTTCGTGGAAAAATAAACCTTATTGGCGCGATAAGTTTTCGTCCCGGTTCGGCTTAAATGCGTCCCCCGATTGAGCGAAAGAGACAAAGGATACCTACCATGTCAGTTCGATGGTTCAGAGGGTGACGCTTTTGAGGCAAAGCCAAGTTTAAAATTTAATTATATTCATGGAACTCTGCAGTTTCATATATCGGTCACACTGTCTGCCAGTAGTATGAATCAACGCAGAGTACTCGTGCAAACTTCGCACTGTAGCAACTATCAGTTACAAACGCTTTAACGAAATTAATAAATACTGGACATTTTTAAATACATTTTTGAATAAAAATTAGTTTAGTTACTGCCGAGTAAATGTTTGCATAACTATTTAAAATCTTTCTAGTCTCCTAAATCTTTGTTCACTGTCTTTCAATGTCTAAAAATGTGAGCATTTGGAGAGTACATGGGAAACAAGTACACAAGCCTGAGCTACTGCAATGCTTGGCATTCTGCCAGATTCAATACAGAATGTTTACTTCCATAGCGCGTAGATCTATAAAGAGTTTTAACAGTAAACATTCGTAACATACTATATCCTATAGCCCAGTCGGGGGTTACCATGGGTCACTGGTAGTCTAAATTCAAAATAGTGTCTTTAGACTAGCCCGACTAACTGCTGCTAGTACAAAAGTAAATATTAACAAATGGGCTAGCAAAAAAAAGGATTGAATTTAAACCTAATTGAGTGCTTAAAAATACTATCCCTCCCCTTCACCCCGTTCTCGCCTACCCCTTTCTCTCGTCTCTATCAATTCCCCATCACCCACTCCCTCATTATCCACTATCTCTATCTTCCACTCCCTCATTATCCACTAACTCCATCATCCACTCCTCCCATCATCCATTACTCCCATCAACCTCTCCCCCTATCATTCACGTCTTCTATCATCCATTCTCTCCATCATTCACTTTTTTTACTTATAGATAGGCCTGCGCTTAGCCGCCATCTTGCCTGATGTTAAGCAGCGATGCGGTCTGCGATTGAGCACGCTTGCCTAGAAGAGAGCGATCCACTCCCCCCATCATCCACTCCCCCCATCATCCACTCCTTCATCATCCACTCCCCCCCCATCATCCACTCTCCCCATCAACTTCTCCACCCATCATCCACGCCGTCTATCATCTAGTCCTCTCATCATCCAGTCTCCCAATCATCTACTTTTTTTACTTATAGATAGGCCTGCGCTTGGCCGCCATTTTGCCTGATGTCAAGCAGCGATGCGGCCTACGATGGAGCACGCTTGCCTAGAAGACACCGATCCACTCCTCTCATCTGATCCCCATCGACCACTACCCCATCATCCACTCCAACATCACCCACTCTCCCTACCTCCCTTCTTCTACGTCCCCTCCCCTCCCCTCCGCGTCCTCTACCCTCCTACTTTTAAATTTAAGAGTTCATGCCTATTCTCCTACTATACACTACACTATTCCCACCAGTCACCCCCTACTTGTCTCTCCTTTACCTTTACCATCTATTCACTCCGCCACCCCTCAACCCAACATTTACCATTTACTCCCCCATCATCCATTCCCCCTAAATATAAAAACCTGTGACAAAAAGTGACGATCTCTTTTTCCAGCGGCCATCAACTAAGCTTGGAGGAGCTGGAGGTATACATGCTAAAATATCACCGTTGTTGTTTGTTAAGTTGTCTACAATCGATATCTTAATGTTTGGTTGATGGCCACTACATAAAATCTTTAGAAAAACGTCGAAGTCTGTTTTTTCATTGGATTCCAACCCTACATCCCTCACAATTCTGTTCCGACTGAGTAAGTATGCATATGTGGAAGTATACATATGTGGTAGTAACATGTTGTTTGTTACGTAGTCTAGAAACGTCGATATCCCAATGCTTGGTTGATGGGCACCCCGTGCACTCTTGCAGTGTCAATAAAGCTAAAGAATGACGGACATTAGTAGGCGTGGGTGGATCTAACTCTCAATGTCAGTGCATAGGAATTGTACATGACCTTATTGGTTATATAACCAATATTGAGGTACGTTAAAATGTAATAATAAATAAAATTCAGGTACATTTATTTGACCATTCCCGACGAAGCGGCCATCGATTGCACAAGCCGCGCTTTCGGGCCTGTACGAACTACCGCCTTGTGGTCCACACCTAGGATCAATGAATACATGAAAGGCTGGCTAAAATAGCCACTAAGTTTTATAGTGCGTTGCTTTTTACTCCTGTGCTAGAATAGAAGACAATAGGTTAAAAAGAGATAAATATATTGGACTAAGACAGTCGTTTATCCTTTTCATGCCGCTCGTTTGTCTAAAATGATTCAAAATTTAATTATTTTTGGCATGTAAACATAAGCCCGATCATGCGCACACGGGCCGCGTCCTTGGTGCGCAGAATGCGGGCCAGCTCCAACATCATCCTAAAGGTCGCGTTCAGGCTTGACTGTCCTTTCCTCGGGCATTGTTGCGAGGGACATGTCGCCTTGGCCCGTGCCGGAGTGAGGCTACTAATGTACAACAATAATGTTTTAGTATGGATTTTCAATGGTTCGGGTGTGTGTTGTGACATTTTATTATGATTTTTGACATTTAAATTTAAATTAAAATTTCATGTTTATTACAACTAAGTATATTTTAATTTCAATTTAAGTATTTTTAATTTTATTGTAATTTAACTTCCTTATGTGTAATTAGGTACCTATTATTTTATTATTTTTATCATAATTTTTATTTGAAAATTTGATTTTGATACTTAGAGATGACACCTAACACACAACGTGAACTTTGTATTTCTGTTACCTCTTTAATTTGGTGTCATAAAGCTCACCAAATACTTCATAGGTAATCAAGTTTGACGTTTGACTTGGTACATGCAATACAAATAAAAACAAATTATTAAGCATACATCTTTTTCCAAGAATGAATATTAGGTGCATAAAAAAGTAAATGATAGGTATAGTCAAGTCAGGTATGTTTATAGCCTGGCTTTCATGTATTTATTGTTATTATGTCCACGCGCATGCGCAAGTGGTTTGCGCAGGCATGCTTGCAAGCAAGACGGAGCGTGCGTTTGACCGGACCCTTTGATTATATAAATGTCAAGTCTAGGTCAAGTCTATACAACCTTTAGGCTAAAACAAATGTACCCAACTATTAAGTTATATAATCGCCAGGGCGTCCTAGTGGCGCTGCAGACGCCGAGAGGCTAACACGCCTATTTTAGTAACCTAAAATAGTTATTTGCGCTATAAAACGTGCCGGAACTACCAAGGATGCTAAAAACTCCTAAAACAGTTACCTACTACCGGTGAGTACACTTTAATTAACTACAATCCTATACATAAATAAAAATAATTAGCAAAACATTTGTTGGGATTTGTACGCCATGTTAATGTGTTCTACCTAGGTAGTATGTACTGAATAAAAACGAACTCAAAGAGGGTTACCTACTTAAATTCCCAGCAGAGCTAAATAAAAAAATAAGTATGTAAGTACATAAATTATGCGATAGGTACTTACAAAAATAATTAATTTAACCTATAAAATAAAACTATGTCAATTTTATCGTCGTACTATCTTAATAGCATGTTTTCAATGTTAAAACAAAAACCTTAATTAAATCCTTCTCTAAACTTATTTATTTTTAAATGTATGAATATGTGCAAGACAATCATACTTTTAGATCTACAAAATAAATATTTCGTTATTTATTCTACATTATAGCATTAAACTGATTAACGCCATTTATTTAAATCATTTGTCTACCCATGATACATACTGATTGTAGGTTCACCTTAAATTTAATTTAAAAAAAAACTATTCTTATGGATTTATGAGAATTATTCAAGTTGCCGATATTATTCGGCTCGCTCTAAGGATATGCATCTGTATGTGTAAACACGCACACAAGCTTTCCAAAGCTGGCCTGCTGTTAAATTGCGTATTGAGCTCTACACTCCATCCATATAAATTATAATAATAAATTATATTATATATTTAGTTATAATACGAGTAAATTATATATTTTATGGAATTTGAAAGTTGACTAAATACTTAAAAGTAAAAAATATATTAGGTACTTAAACCTATTTCAAATCAATAAGATCGAAAATGAGACTAATCTAAATGTGTACCTGTACAATATACGAGTATCTACATAATCATTTCCAATGACAAAAATATATTTTCAATCTGATTATAAAAATCTTACGTAATAAACAAAACTTTACAAAAAAAATACTATTTCACTAAGTTACTGAAGTTACTAAAATAATTTCTGATAAACAATAAAAATATACTCGTGGCATTGTGAGCTAAAGACCTCGCGAAAACGCACTAAACATAAGTTTATATAACTAGTTTTATTAATTCTGTCTTATTAATAACACATCATAATATCGTCACGCCTTTCCCCCGAGAGGGCTGGCAGAGGTGTAATACAACACCCACACTTCGCCGGACGATATTCAGTTCCAAATATGACAGGGGCGAGCCTGTCGCCATACACCGGGCTCCAGTTACGTAGTAGATGACATACTCGTACAATAAGCACATGTGTTCAAAATAATGAATCAACAAAACAAGATTACGCTTATACCAGGGGGGGCCTAACGCGTTTGTGAAATTTCTCCGAAAATTTTATGAGATTTAAATAACATAGAATTGGATTCAGAAAAAATGCCAAAAATGCCAATAGAAAATCTAGAGCCAATGGAAAGTTAGTTTTATATGAACCAGTAAGTATATGGAAAGTCTTTGACTTTGAGGAAGTTAAATTCTTGTTTTATTTTTTATTTAAAATTTTACACTCCACGTACTCCGGGGACCTTGACGTTTGTTAACTGGTCATCTTAATTATTATTATTGAAAGGGAATAAAGGGGGTTAGTTATAAAGTCTTAATATAAGGTTAGGTTAAAGGTTATCATTTATTGCTACTACATTGTGAGTACACCACGACAGACCAGCGACCCGCGAGCAGCACCCGATCACGAGTATGACGCATGTGCCAACCATCGCTCTCCTCAACCATATTTGAGGGGAGAGAACGACCCGACACATAACGCCGCCGCAAGAAGGTGTATAATTTTACTGAGGTATAAATTTACCAAACAATGCTTTCGTTACTATATTTCCTAACATAACTAACATAGTATCACTTTGAAACTAGTGTTCATCACACGCAAAATCATCATGCATCAAGTTCATCGTGAAAGCAACTGTATTCCATCGGGTTTAGGCTCATAATCCGAGCTTATTACGCACGCGTGCTTTTACTTAACCCTTACCACACTAGTGCGATAGTGTTTTTTTAGTAGTTCAGCAGTGAGCTATTATCCGACTGAAAAAAGTAGGTATACATTTTCTTAATGCTTAGTTGAAAGGATCGTGGCTATTCCCCTTATTACGATACAAACATTTAATTATATTTTACTAAATTATTAACAACTGCTATAATTAGAGAAACTAAATGCTCGTTTTTTTTTTAATATCGGCTGAATGTGCTTGCATTTATTATTCTCTATAATTATGTTGAGCATTCTCAGTCCGTATTGTTACGTCGTCGTCAAGAGTCGTCTAGAAATGACGCTCGCGTAGCTTTTAGTAGTATTTGCTATTTAAACCAAAACATGGCAGTGGAGAACTTCGTTCAACCAACGTAAATAATTACTAACTACAAAGTATTCTGTATGGATCTATATTTCTACCAAAATATGAATTTAAAATTAAATTCGAAATAATTTTAATAAGCACAAAATTCTGTAAAATTATGTATTAATTCAAAGCCTTGTTGTTGTTGATAGCCATCAAACCAATTTTTCATTAAGTCATACAAAAAAAAAAAATAGAAATTTCGCAATATCTTTGTGATTTTCTTTAACTGCATCTCTATCTCTATACGAGTAGTACCGCGTTTCGCCGCGTCGGTGTAGAATCAGTGTAACGCCGTATCCAGACCGACGCGGTGGTACGTGAAAGCGAACCTGCGATAAATCTGTCATAAGTACACAAAAAAACCGCGTATGTTGCATCTCGCTCTGTCTTCAACATCCTATTGCTGCATCTCTGTCTAGTCTCTAGTAGTCTGAATAGTATCGCCGATATACTTTTAACACGGACGCCGCGGTACCGCCATTTTGTATAGCTGCTGGGAGAGAAACGATGTGGTTTGTTTTTTTGCCCAAATGTTTTGCCTTTCATTGAAATTTACAACGTGTTATTTTGCAAGGTTGCCCATAGTTTATTCGTGCTCTGCTAGTGGAGTTTAACTGACTAATAATTTCAAGGGAATGTAAAACAACACGTTGCAAAGGTACTACGTACTAGATTTCATCAACCGAACGTAATATTTCGTCCACTCCAGTGCACTGGAATCCATCCATCCATCGGGAGCACACTAATGCAAGAAGCAACCTTGAATTAGTGTGGTCCAGATACGCGTGCAGTGTAATTAATTGTGGGCGGAGCGGCGTGCGACGCTAAAATTAGCAGGAATTACACAGGGAATTAGGAACACAGGGAAACCTGGTAAAGTGAGACATCAAGGGACTTGCAAATTTGTCTCACTTATAGAAGTATTCCATTTAACCAGTGTCTCAAATACCTATCTAGGTATAAATAAATATCTGCCTCATTTACAGAGGGTTCCATTAATAGAGGTCAGAATCCCGGTTTTTTAGTTATTTAAATAAAATAAGTTAGTAATTTAAATAAAATAACGTATTATGTAAACATTTTATGTGAGTCTTTTGGAAGTATCGACCATCAGCTGTTTGTCGATGATATGCATTTTATCAAATACGCTTTGGTCACTAATTGATCTCAGTTCAAAATAACTGTGCAAAATTTATAATGCTTTAACTGATTAGCGTTTAGAAATTTGTACTAAATACTTATTAATACTTACTTCCGAGCTCATTTCGTCGTTATCTTATTAATTGTAGTTAGGTACGTGCGAAATATGCGGGTAGAAAGAATCATTGTCCAAAAAAACATATACCATGGGTAGAATAAAAATATGGAAACAAAAAAAACGATATTATCTCAATTACAGAGGTTAATGCACATAACATTCACTCGCTGTCTCAGTTGTAGAGGTAACTATGACGATAAAATCGAAAGAACGAATTTCGAAGGTTTGCTTCGTCCCACTAACAGAGGTAATTCAGTGCCAGAGTGGTAGGACCTCAGCATGAATTCTACTTATGGAGGTTTCTCACTTATCCAGGTCCCACTTAACCAAGTTTCACTGTAGTTAGTACATTAATTTCGTGAGCTTTATTGTTTTAAGATCAAAACCGTATAAAATCAATAGGTTTGGTCATTCTGATTCCAAAAACACTAGTTTCTGAATTTGTCTGCGTCCTCGTTCCCGAACTGTTTATTTATAGCAAGCTGGCTGATTTTAGTTTGTATTTATTCTAGTTTAGTCTGTAGTTGAACTACGTTTTTGCTGTAGTTGTACTACGTTGCAACGTTTTTAATCTCCTAGTTGGGTTCGAATTTTTCTAATTTTATATTATGTTAAATATTATTATCATAATAAATATAAATTACGTGTCACGTTGTTTGTCCGCTATAGACTCCTAAACTACTTAACCGATTTCAATAAAATTTGCACACCGTGTGCAGTTCGATCTAACTTAACAGATAGGATAGCTCACATATATTTATCTACAAATAATAAACGCGAACGAAGTCGCGGGGTGACAGCTAGTTATATTTATATTAACGATTTCATACGGTTTGGGCCATAGAGATACCTAGCTAATTTTTTTATATGATCTGTGGTATGGGTCGTAAAACGATGAGACCAGGGACCCTATTCGGAGATTTGAGATTTTCATCTCACCATTTTTCGTCCTTGTTTGAATAGTCATCAGTGTGAGAGTGACCAAGATAAAATCTCATCTCATCTCACGCGCAGGAATAGCCCCCGTGGAAATGGTTGTGATCTCTCGCGTCTAATTTATCGCTTTTTCGTCAGGGAACGCGTTTTGCTACGGCGTACCGCTGTATCGGTCTGGGAAAGGCGTAAAAAAACTAAAAAATACTACACTATTATTTCTAAAACTACCAGCTACATGGCCTAGCGAAAGATAAATAACACTGAAATGCCTCATAGGAAACAGCTCATTTTCCACAAGAGTTCTTGGTATATTTTTCGCTGTCCAATTGTTTATTTTACAAATATGTGAAGTTCAAGTGAAGAAGATGTATATTTATAACTCTGCTAGAAATAATTTTCATAATACTCGAAATTAAATTACATACCTACTCGAAAGCTGCTTATGAGACTTCTGACATGTAAACAAATTAAAAGTAAATAATACTTTTTTAAACAAGCTTTTATTCAGATGCGCTAAACATTATAAAAGAAACTTTTCTTTTAAAACTTTTACTATATAATTTATACTAGCTGCGCCCTGCGGTTTCACCCGCGGTTAAAAGTATCAAATGTGCTATTCTAGACTGTAATCTAGGTATCTCTGTGCTAAATTTCATCAAGATCTGTTCAGCCGTTCTGGCGTGAAAGAGTAACAAACATACATACATCCATTCTTACAAACTTTCGCGTTTATAATATTAGTAGGAAGTAGGATGATACAAAAGCTTGTCGAGAGAATAAAGTAGGTAATTTATAAAATGTTCAATAGTTTGAACATTTTATAAATTAAAATCAAACAAATAAAGTTAAAAAATAAAATTATTTATTGCCAAAACTAAAAATAAAAAATAGACTAATTACTTAACAAAAATAAATTAGAAGCAACAACAATTTTAGTTGAGCAATTGGGATATTCTCAGCAATGTACTGCGGAGGCTGGCCAGCCTACACAGAGCTGGTTTACAGAGTATCCCAATGCCCAAACTGAGATGTTAGCCGAGCATAACCAATGAGTTCCGTACTCCACTGGTTGTACTCGACTTTAACAAACTGAAAAAAAAAACAAAAATAGTAGGCAACATAAGCTATCTATCTTACTTAGATGATATTTTATATGAATTGAATACCTACGAGAACAGAAGGATAAATATCAAATTACATACTTATAAATGTATTTAAATTAAGTATAAACTAATGACAATTGTAACTAAATTATAAATAAAAATTATAAACTTATAACTTTTTTTTAAATTATAATTTTTATCTAAATTGCGCGCTATAGTTATTAAATGTACTTGTTTATCTACACAGGTAAATCTCTCGAATTGTGTAATGATATTATAAGTTGATAGTACATAAAAGTTTTAAAGGACAAGTTTGTTTTATTATTTTTAGCGCATCTAAACAAATATTACTTATATTAATTTTTTTTTTACTTTTAATAATTTTATTGGGTTCCGTACCCAAAGGGTAAAACGGGACCTCATTACTAAGACTACTCCGTCCGTCTGTCACCAGACTGTATCATATGTACCGTGATAGTTGGAAAGTTAAAATGTCCACAAATGAACTTTTGTTGTCGCTAGATGAAAACAAATACTAAAAAACAGAAAAAATAAATATTAAAGTGAGCTCCGATACAATAAACGTAATTTTTTTCCGCTTTTATAGGTTTTATAATATGGAACCCTTCGTGCGCGAGTTCGACTCGACTTGGCCGGTTTTTTTTTTAATTTTTAGGTATCGCAGGACAGCCGGACAGATTTCTGTCAGTTCATCGATTGCGTATCATTGTTGCAAGGTCGTTTGCCGGATAATTTCGAATTTTAAGTCGCATTCGTATTCTCAAGTTATTTCTATTACTATTTGATACCCAAATAGTTGAAAAGCATAAAAATCTTAGTCCGCCATCTTAAAATGCCCGCCATATTGAATTTAGAGTGACGTCACTTTATTTTTTGGGTAATTCTCAGCAAGCCCTGCTATTTGATACTCATTATGTAGGAGCGCGTTAAAAATAACTTGGCCGCCATTTTGGGGCTTCCGCTTAGTGGATTTAGAATGACGTCACACAGCTAACCGTGCATCGACATCAAAGCTTAACGTGTATACAACATTTCAGCTCAATCGATTGAACATATCTGGTTCAAAATTGTTACAAGATTCCACCCGAGTAAATATAGTTACGTACATAACAAGTTGCAAGGTAAATAAAAGCTTGTAAATAAAAACACCGTCATTTTCGTGTCGTGGGCTAACAAACTGCATAAATTTTCAGAAAAAGATACTACCTAATACAAGTCTAGTTTTTTTTCTCATCGCAATTATGATATAAAACGTCGTATGATACGCGTGTGCATTGGTCATTACACTTCCGGCTTCTATATTGCGCTCGCTTATGGTTCTTGTTATATGAGCCCATACACAAACACGATGCGCCGCCGTATCGTGCCACGACGCGATTTACGGTGCGATGGAAACCTACGGCGCGCATCGTAAAATTTCACGATACGACATCGCAACGTCCGACGCTACGTCGTTTCGTGTTTTTTGTGTAAGAGCCTAAAATCATGTAGGTACTTACTGTGTTTCCGTTTCGACAAACTGTTCTTTCTTGCGTATCTTACTTAAATCAAATGCATGACAAATCAGTGTAAGATCTACATTCTAGTCTACATTGTAACTGGCCCGGTCTGCATCAGCAAGAAGTGACATCGCGTCCTCTCTCCTCAAACTCCAACAGGATATGCAGCGGCTCCTTGTCTCTGCTAGCAGCCTCACAGTGGATACCTGTAAATAACATGATTTAGGTGGTTAGGGTAGTGTACATTTTCATACATACTCACGTACTTTTACTACACTATTGTGGTACTTCTTAAGTGAAGCCCTGCGCCGCGCGGTCCAAGGCGTGGGGTAAGGCCCCAATGAAAGAGCGGATAAGGAATGCGGGCCAGGGCTCATTAAAGCGATACCACTATATAACATTTCATAGCCTATGATATCGGAAAGTTGCCCAGATAACAGATACTAGGAACACATCAGAAAACTTACTAGACATTTGTTATAATATTAGTCTTACATAAACGATAGCGTCCCGCGGTTTCGTGCGCGGTTAAAAAGTATCCTATGTGCAATTCTAGACTATAATCTATCTCTGTGCCAAATTTCATCCAGATTTGTTCAGCCGTTGGCGTGAAAGAGTAACAAGCATCCATCCATCCATCCACTCTTACAAACCTTCGCGTTTATAATATTAGAAGGATATTAGTAGGATCTATAGTAGCTAGTATTTGTGTGTAAAATGTGACTCGAAAGTTGTGTGAAGAGTGTACTAGAAAAGTGTGGTGTGAGTAAAATACTCATAACTAGTAGTAGTGACTTTGTGAGCTGTAGCTCGCGCCCAACGTCTGCCCTCCTCTACAGGTCGCATTTCTCAAGCGATTCTCGTGAATGTTTCAAAGCAGTTTCGATTTAATTTTACAGGTTTTTTTATCGATTCTATTTTTTGAAATTGTTCAAAATTGGGAAGATATGATTACCTACTTATTTAAAAAAGAAGAAAGAAAAATTTATAAAAGAGAATCGGTTAAGAATTGCAACCTGTAGAGGAAGACAAAGATCCGGGCAGAGATCCTGATCGAATTCGGACATACGAAAGCATTTATGTCGAAACTGAAGCAGAGAGGCCTCGCGCGCCAACACTCGCTCGGTCAAATATTTTTCTTTTTTCTCTTTGGTAGTTTTTGGTCCGTAGCGGCTATGCGTCTTTGTAACGCAAACCTAGCCACTTAAGAGGGCCGCGAAGTTCTCAAATTTCCATTCAAACGCGCTACTCAAATTTCTTGAAAACCGTTTGTCAGATTATGATGAAATTTAGCATGTACAATTAAATTAACAATTTCTTCGCCCCTATGTTCTTGGTTTTTTTTAAAAACGTTTCTAGCGAAAATAGAGCTATGAAATTATCCGCATTTTAAGGGGTCACTTTTGACTGATTTATTAAATAGGTAGACAAAGCAAATCAAAAATTCCATTACATAGGGAGGTTGTCTACATCATTAGCTGTTAAATGAATCAATAATACAAGGGAAATTCTTAGTTACTTAAGAATGATTACAGTAGTGCAAAAGTCTAAAAAAATTGAAATTGCACTTTATCACTCTGTAGGTAAGTTTAGAGGCTCGTCAGTATCATTACTCGCTCTCTTCACTCGTCTTCTTCTTCTAGACGAAAAATGGCGATAGAATACCTTAAGCCAATGCGCAGTTAGTCTAGATCGCCTAGGTCAAAATTAGTTAGGTCGCCGGACTCTTAATCTACTTTTAAAAACACCTTTCTTTCTGGTCTGTCATCTGGGTAAGACAGTTCGTGTGTAATATTTATTTAGAAGAAAGGAGTTGTACTTACATTCTATAACTTCTTGCCAGTACATCATCTGACCTGAGCTATCCGACTGTTCTGTCCTCTCCGTCCAGATATTTGGCTGACCCGATCATGTAGTCCAACGTATCGTCGCGGCCTGATGACTGTCCTGGAATATGCGTAGGTATATTACATTAGAGGGTGTTCTGGATATCTCACAAAATCATCTATTGTGCTTATTTTTTCTCTTTTTAACCGACATCCAAAACGAAAGAGGTTGTGAATTCGATTTTTTTTTAATGTATGTTACGCGATTATTTCGCCAATTCATAATCGATTTTAATGGTTTTTTGTTTGTTGGTTATGTAATACTTTAGAGGTCTCACATACATTTTATAAAAATCGTTTGAGCATATTTTTAAATATCAACAAAAGTCTAAAAGTTGTTTACAATGATCTAAAATTACAGGATGGGAAGTCAGTTTTTTAAGCTTTGCTATTAATATTATGCTTATGTCATGCTGGAAGTAATGTCAACCTTACTAATACAATCGAAAGGAACTCTGTCTGCTTGTAGGCTTTTCACGGCTAAATGGCTGAACGTATCTTGATGAAATTTGATAAATTGTTGCAGTATGTCACAAGGAAGGTTTTTGGATACATTTTTCTGAATAAATAAATCTTTTTGTCACAAAACTCTGTAAATTAACAAAAAATAACGTGCTTACCAAATGCGTCACACATCATAGAATAGTACGTAGTTGGTACTAAAATAACAACTGACAACTTAAATTAAAACTCCGCTCAAAACCAGCCAGTACTTTTTTTAAGTTGACTCTGATCTCTTTGTTAACGGATTATTATTCAATCAGTATATCACGAAGAGGGTTTATGTATATTATTTTCTGAATAAACGCAAACGAAGGTGCGGGTAACAGCTAGTAACATATTATATTTTTACGATAGATGTTTCTGTTGGTACAGACGGCGAAATAGACTGAATCTGAGAAGACGAAGAGTCTTACTTATATGCTAAAATATAAAAGCTAAAATATCTTATATGCTATTCCAGACTATAATCTTGTGACAAAATTCATTCGGATTCGTTCAGCCGTTCTGGCGTGATTAAAGATCTATGCGGTTGGCTCGCACCGAACGTTAAAAGTTGCAGCAAAATTTGACATCATTGTCAAATGAACCATATCACCATAGCTTAAAATACGAAATCGTCAACAGAGAAGTCAGCGTCGCCTGAATATTATGCGATATTGTGTCTAGACATTGGTGATATGGTTAATTTGTCAATGGCGTCAAAAATTGCTCGAGCATTTTCCGTTCGGTTTGAACCGACCGTAAATCTGTAAAGAACTAAATGTTTTGTTAATAGGAAACACATTTGTATCATTAACCCGTTGAATACAATTTAGTGAATCAAAGATTTGGTTCATAGCCCACAAATACAAATATATTTTGTAAATTATCTTCTTTTTTTTCTAAATACCCTGTATAAAACAAAACCGCTTTCCGAGTCTGTCTATCTGTACTCTGTATATCTGATGCGGTTTTCACCATCGGTTAGATCATTTTTCACGGAACGCTTAAATACATAAATCGGGGACATTTTCACACGCGATCACCTGATCCCAAACTAAGCAAAACAACACATGTTCATCACATGGATGTTTGCTCTAGATGGGAATCGAACCCACACCTCCAAGCTCAGAAGGCAGGCTACTATTAACTGAGCCACCGAGGCAGTCAACCATAGGTACGAGTACCATGCGAAGCCGGGAGGGTCGCTAGTAGATACTATGCAAGTAAACAATTAATACCTTTTTTAATAATCCGTTTCTTTTGGAGAGCAGAACAGACGGCTGCCCAGGCCAGACATGCTTGAAGCAGACAGCCGTATCACAGGCTCTTCCCAGCACGGTTCCGAAGGGCTGACTCCATCACAACCTTGTTCGCAAGTTGTGTTCGCAACTCCAATCGTTTGATCTTTCAGAAACACCTGAAATTCAGATTTAACATATTAACTATTGTCATAAAAGCTTTCGGATTGCATTTAAATACATTTACTAAACATCTCATTTTAAAAAGATAAAGTTACTGGTTTAATTTTTTTCTATTACGCTTTTTTAAATTTTTCATTCACACAAATCCGAGCCCCTATTTCTACAATATGAGATGTTGTCTGGTCTTTGTCTCGTTTGAAAAGTCTGAAGTATTGTCAATGAGTCATAGGATTGAAAGTGAATGTGTTTTAAGCTTTTCCGGTTTCTTTTTTGCTGGCTGGCACTCAACTGCTGCTACAGTTGCTAAATAAGAGGACCTTCAGTGCCATACACTATCGACCATGACAGCGACATTTTGATACACAAAATATTTTCTAACTTCTTTTTTCTCCATTCTCCTTTGACGATTCTATTCAGTCATTCGTTCATTTCAGATTACCTACTAATTATCTAGTAACTTCAATGAATATTCTTCTTGAGTAGTTTTACTGACAGTGTTTGAAGTTTTGATAGCCATTATCAGATGTCTTATATCTTCTTTTGTTCCCCTTATTATCACTACTTACAGCAATGAAGCCATCTTCAGATGAAGCGCCGATGTCGCACAATCCCACTATCGTCTACATTTTAATCTGGAACTTGCATGAGTGATTATTGGGTTTACTTACCTTGTAATTTCTCAAAGAAAACGTCGGATACCAACCACGCCCACCCGAAGAACTATGAAATTTCGCCGTGAATATTATTCATCGATGGCGCCCTAATGCCAAACACATACATTGACTAAAACGGAGAGCTTTTGCAAACGGTTAAATGCGCATTTGATTAGCAAGACATGAAAGTCAAGTTGTAACGAGATGGTTAAATTTCGAGTGCGCAATAGATGTGTAATCCCGAAACACTCTGCGTTTCATTTCAAATACGAGGAAACTGAATAATGAAATAAAATCAATACTACATTTCACGCATTGTAACAATATACGCGTTAGAGATATTTTTACACTTGGTACGGTTGTTTTTTGCTTCCGACTAACGCGTAATTTTTATTAAAGCTTAAATATCAAAGAGATACTTATTTAAATGTAAATGCACTTACTACTTTGATCAGAACTATTTCCTTCTTGATTCACTGTTCTATAGTCAAATTTTTTTCAATACTCATGGGCTAGGTGTTAGTGATATAGCAATTACAGTAATCTTACCTCTTTCTCGTATTGGCAGTGATAGAACAGAAAAGTACAACTCTGAACCGAATTCTTAATTTATAAACCACTATCAGAAATGAATAGTTTTTCGTAGTGACAAATTGCTAAAAATAGCAGCTGGGTTTCCCAGTCCTTTGCGCAGGTCCCATAAATAGGCGTTGCCCTTTTGCTCATGGCGCGAAATTTAAACGTTCATATAGTTTTTCGTTTTGTATTTGGAGCTAGACCCGGGTGACGAAATTAAGTAACAAAGGAATTTTCGGCCATCGTAGATCATTTACGATATTTATCTTTATTATAATTTGTTGAGATGTTGAGCAGTAATGCGCCAGATGATAAAATAAGCAAATTAACCGATAAATATTACAACATATCGTCACGCTTTTCCGCCGAAGAGGCTGGCAGTGGTGTATTACAATACCCACACTCACCGGACGATATTCAGTCCAGAAAGGGGATAGGGAGCTAGCCTGTCGCCATTGGCCGGGTTCCAGTTATGTAGAACACAATCGACCGAGCGAGCGTTAGCAAATCGTCGATGCTTCAGCTTCGACGAAAATGCTTTCGTATATGTCCGGATCTCTGTCTTCCTCTACAGATCGCATTTCTTAACCGATTCCCTTATAATAATTAGTACCTGGATGACCGAGCTTTGCTCGGTATTTTTTTTTTTTAATTGTGTTTTTTGGAAATTATATTTAAGTACGAATTACTAATATAGTATTATTATTCACCAATAGATGTCAGGAAGAGTCATATTTTTCAGTTGAGACTACTCAAACGCCTCCTTTTTGTTATTTTTCTTCCAAGTTTATGTTTAAGTTGATTATCGATAATACACGAATAAAATGACATTTTCTAAAAATGATTCCTAGCTAGATCGATTTATCGCCCCCGAAACCCCCATATACTAAATTGTATGAAAATCGTTGGAGCCGATTCCGAGATTCCAATTATAAATATATATATACAAGAATTGCTCATTTAAAGATATAAGATATAGATATTTTTTGATCGAGTCAGTTTTTGGAAAATTTTCAAAAAACAGAAATCAAATCTCCGCAATTAAATCACGAGAATCGATTGAGAAATGCTACCTGCAGAGGAGCACAGCGCCACTAAAATTATGTTTACAACCGATAAATTGACGATCTAGTCTGAGGTCACACAAGCGCATTTTTTTCGGTTATGAGCCGTGCAATTTTCGTCGCATGTAATGCACTTAGCAGAAATTAGGTTGAGATGTCGCACGAGCTTAATTTTTTCGGTCGTTCTTGAGTCGCGTAATCTGCGTAGTAAACAAATTTTGTAGTTATAATCTGCGTCGCGTTTTTTGCTCATCTGAGTTGAGAACTACATATTTTTAGACTATACATACATTTATTTTTAACATAACTACATAATTCGTTTAATGACTTTTAGAGTTATTTATTTTCATTTTTATATCTTAACTTTTATAGTTGTTTCTAATTTTAAAGGAAATATAAAAACACTGATTTTCGGGAAAACCTCCTGAGTATGTAATACATCTAAATGTTTTTTAAAACAGAGTAATTTCTCTTCTGTAATTCTGTAATTTAATTCATTAGTAAATTACGCAGTCAGTAACTTTATTGGAAAAAACAACTAAGTATGTATGTAGTTTTTTATGTTTCTTTTTAACATCTATCCCAAAATTTATAAAACAAATATTCACCCTGTGTTGAAAAAAATTGCGTGATAAAAAGGGCACTACAAACAAATTACCCTGTTTGAAAAAAACATTGTTGCGTTTAGCTAATGTATTAAACAATTAGGAAATTTCTCACAAGTCAGTTTTTTTGTAGGTATTTTTGTTAGTTAGAAACAATTGACTAAATAAGTTAGACATTAAAATCAAATAAAAAACTGGTAAAGTTATTGAAAATATCTACTACATGCATCACTAAAGTTATAGTTCGGTTAAGATTTATCCATAAAATCAGTATGTAAGTAGACTCACCCCTAATTTGGTAAATTTCCGGAAAAACCAGAAGACCTGGCAACACTGGGTATCCGATGCAATTTTGGTTGATCTAATGCAAATGAGTCGTACCGCCGTGTGGCAACAAAGCTTTTTATGAAACGGAATTCAGCGCAAATTACACAAACGAAAATACGCAACTCACAACCTAAAAAATTACGAACGTATATCTCACTTGAGATTTAAGACAGACTTAAGCCTTGAATATTCGCCAAATGCGTCTATTCAACTCGTAATAGTGAAGAAGCTACGGACCCTACCGATATGAAAAAAATATCACCAATAAGATCATTCTGTTACCTATTAATTAGTCTAATTAAAATATTATATTACTTACTAGATTGCGAGTAAAAAAATATTAAATGAACGTTGTTTTCGTTCTCATGGCGTGCAATACCGTGCTTACGGAGATTACGTTACTATATATTTTTACACCTTCGGATAGGAAATTAAAAATATGATTGATCGTTCTTTTACCATATTTTTAGAGCTAAAATTGAGTTAGTTTAGTAATATTTTGTGTTATTTTGAAGTATTTCGTCAGATCACGTGACCACTGACACCCGCGAGCTCCTTTGCGGGGGACGGGCCAGTCGGCGCCAGCGCCTCACGAAGGAAGGACGTACTCGCCTTGCCGAAAAATATTTTCGCATTATTTTTCTATTTGTACGTAAATCATCAATTAAACAGTGCTTAATTATCCAGAGCCAATCAAAAAAAGTAGTTTTTCAAGACATTTGATAAGTTTTTAGTGACTTTACTACTAGTGAAAATATTTGGACAATAATTGATCGCGTTGTGAGTAGAGGGTACAGAAGGTTGATCCGATGAAAATGGGAGATGTCACCAAGGCAGCTAGGCGTAACAAAAAAATTGGACTCCAACTAGGTAGCTAAGTGGTAAGTACCTACCTACCTATTAATATTTAATTACCACATAAATATTTTTACCCGTTTGTTCTTATTGTGTAGACTGAAGTGACTAACCCTAGTGTCTGAGTTTTTAGTGGCATATGATTCGGTCTGACGTTTGTTTTCCTGATAAAAATACTTAATAGAAAACTACAGACGTGTCCTCCGACCTATGTTAACTCTCAGGGCTTCACCGTCCATTACACCTTATTGCGATGAGTGTTGGATTTACCCGCCGACGCTGTGCGACCATGAACCTTATTTTGCTGTGATACGAGCCGCGGTCGCGCAGCGTCGTGCTGTACTACAATCATCACGCCACGGCACGGGCCCCATTGTACATGTTGCTCATGATAATTATCCAAGTGCAAGACTTGTCAGAACTGTGTTTTTTTTCTTGTTATGTACAAATGTACCTATATGTGTCATATTAGTACATTGCACAGGGTTATCGGTATAGGGTGTACTAAGCCAAACGGGGGTCATTGTACTCTTCATTATAAACAACGATTACTTTTTAAACTTTTTTATTTGTAAATTAAATCGGGGAAAAAAGCATCTGCTTACATTTTGTCGACGATCGATGAGCTTTTTGTATGAAACAGCTGTTTTTTTTCTCGTGATTTCATTTGATTCAATTATTCACAAAAATTATACTAAGGTCAATATACCTAAGCCATTTCAAATTGAAGCTGTGGCATACTTGCTGATGCCCCAACACCTAGTTAATAACATAGAAATGGGGAGTATTCTATAGTTAATAATAATAAATAATCCTTCTTGAACAATCGGGGAAAATAAAATAATGATAATTATTATGTGTACTTACGATGTCAATATCAGAAAGCGGTCGTTGCGTGCGAACGGTGTAAATGACTAATACTATTTTTTGTTTTTGGTATAGCACATTTCCTAAACTAACCTACCTAAACTAGAAACAATCACATTTTTATGTTATAGCTGACCAACCACGGTCCGCAATACATTATTATTTTTAGCAGTGTAGTGAGCATATTTTTCTAACTTATCCTGGTTTGTTAACCGACTTCAAAAATTAGGACGCACTCAATTATTACATTGTATAAATTTTACTAAATGTTTGTTGCAGCATAACTTCGTCATTTATTTTTTATTTGAAAGAATATGCTTACTAACACTCTGATCAGTCACTTTGAATAAAGTATTTTTTTTGTAAAAAATAGTATTTAATACAAAAAGTCAAGCATTTGCATTCAGAAAGTAGTGTTCCGAGTTATGGCCATTGAATTCGAAAGAAAAGTTATTACATTTTCTTACAACAATAACCGAGCGAGAGATCGTTAGCGAGCGAAGCGTCTATGCTTCAGATTCGACGAAAATGCTTTCGTATTTCCGAATTCCGTCTGGATTTCTGTCCGGATCTTTGCCCAGACCTGTCTTAATCTACAGGTCGCATTTCTTAACCTATTCTCTTGAAACTTTGTGAGTAAGTCCGATATTTAAAAAGAATTTTCTTGTCTAGGCGGTTATTGGAAATTTTTCAATATGGCAGAGATGTGATTTAAAAAAGGATATATCTGCATAATTGGAAAATTTCCAAAAAACTTTTTGATCCGAGTCAAAACAAAAATTTATATAATTGTCAAACCTGCTCACAAAATTTCACGAGAATCGGTTGAGGAGTGTGACCTGTAGAGGAGGACAAATACAAATACAAATAATTTATTTGGGTATAAAATACATGTGACAATTTCAAATCGGACAGACATCGGTCACGAGATCTCCAGCTCACAGAGTCACTATTGTATGTATTGTTATTTATTTATATTTATTAAATACAACAATTTCTTTGGTAACTGATACCAACCTGCATCTAGTCTTAATAGTTATTTTAATCTAGTCTCTATTGCATGAAGACTAGAATAGTAATATATTTTAAACTGGGATTATAAATTGGTAATTGTTTTTATTTTATGGTATCATGGAAAGAGACAAACGAGACGCTTTGAGTAATATGAATATTGTGTAATTAATATCTTTAAATTGCTCTATTTCATTTTTTCAGAAACAGAGATCAACGAAATTATCAAAGTTTAAACACAAGCGTTCAGCCAACAAAAAATGCGAGTACTGAACTAAGGTGAGTTAAAAGACATTTAACATCTTATATTATTAGGGTGACAAGCATAGTGCATAGTCAGAGCTATGCCAAGTGGAAATGCTATTGCTAAAGTTATCGTATGTCCGGCGTCCAGCGTCTGATTGCACGGATGTCCGATTGTTTTCCTCTACAGATCGCATTTCTCAACCGATATTTGTGAAATTTTGTAAATTTAGGTTTTATTTAAAATAGCGGAGATATGTAATTTGTGAGACGTTGCTCATAGAGCCACTACTTATAATCAGAGTGGCGCTGAACTGCTATGGGCATGCGTGACATTCACTTAGCGAGCGCGAAGCGCGAGTGAAGAACTTCCGTTTCAGTACTAAAAACTTATCCTATATTTTTATCTACAGATGCCTAGTTCAAAATCATCCGAAGGTTATCAGAGCATCCGAGGAACAGGGACTTTTTCACCTTCGAATAAACTGGTAATCATTTTTTTTTTGTGTACACAATGTACATAAATAAATTATTGATACGAGCGTTGGGACTTAGTATGGTTGCAAATTAATTATCATTTAATATTGTTTTTAGGAACAACAATATCAGTCTTCATTGCCGAATCTCATCGTCGAAGAAGAAGCAGAACAAGAACAGAAAGACAAAAGTTATTGGCGTATTATAACATTAGCTTCTTCTTCGTAAAATTGAAGGAAATATCAAGACACAATGGATTTGGTTGCGCCAAACAATTGATAGACTTGATTGGAGAAAAGCAAACAGGTCTTGCTTCTAAATTCACCTTTTTGTGAATAAAGAGTAACAATAGTAAATTATGTACCGAGGGCACAAAGCAGTGCCTTACGTCGCGGGCGGCTTATTGTACCTTGAGCGTAACGAGGGAATCTAGAGTTCACTCCCGAGCGCAGCAAGGGAAGATGAGTCCTGAGGGCAGCGAGGGGTTCAAGCCGCCCAAGACAAAAACACTGCTTTATCCTAGAAGCGAATCCTCTTCTAAAAATACTGTCTAATATTATACTCTCTCATAACTAATAAAAAGGTACTAGTAAGGTACAGTCTTTTATTTTAAATTTCGTGCAGCTCGTGGAGCACGTGCTCGTATTTTTTTCTTGGTAGCTAGTTCAATTTTCAAATAAACTCTTCTTACAGTGCTTATTTTGAGTTTTCATTCAATGTTAATCTCTTTGCTTGGAAACTCCCAACTGCAAGCTTCGCTCGAATTTATGTTTCATCTATAAAACCAACATTTGATTTTCATGTGTTAGATTAAGGATGTGTTAATATGAGCGATTTCTGCCTTCAAAGCATTTGATTTATTGATATTTTTTGATTCTCGGTTTATTTTGATTATTTTTTTGGTGTTTGCTAAAATCTAAGCACTATACATGTATTTCAGCTACAAAAGGTTTTTCAATATCCAATCTAAGACCCCTTTAGTCAAGCTAGAGAGGATTTTTTTACTATATTAACTACTAGCTGTTGCTCACGATTTCGTACGCGTAGATAAAAAAAAGCTCGTTCCGTTAGTTTCTTGTATTTGTCATTCACAGGTCCCACTTCGAACCTGCACCCTTCTCTCTACCATCATCATATTGCCAGACCATGGTACGGGCAACAGTTATCTAGTTGGCATTGGCAATTGTCTTTATACTGGGTTTGGCTGGCACTGTCCGATTAAAACGTCACGCTCAGACAGGTGTCTATGGCAAGGGTAGCGGGTAGGTAAGCCGTTAACTCGGCCTCCAAGCTAAATCTAATAGGTAGCCAAGTCTAATATGGAGTAGATAGTTACAATTTGTGTAGTAAGTAGGTTATATACTTGTTGGTAATAGGTAGAAGTACTAGGAGTTACTCGTACTATGCCAAATATTTCAGTCTGAATGTTTAGTAGGAATTACCTACTACTCGGAACCAGCCAAGCCAAGTAGGTAGTATATAGATACTATGTATATGTAGTAATTAGGTAGATACTTGTAAGTAGTATCCTTCTTCTTCTACCTATAAGACTTGGCTGGCACCGACTTCAAATAGATGGGTAGCGCTTATAATAATTATATTAATTAATATTAGTGCTTATTTGTGGTTTGGAAGTCGCTTTAATTTTGTTACAATGATCACTTAAAACATCTTCTAACTTGACTTTTATTGAAAATCAGTTTACTAAAAAAATTAAGTAAACAAAATTAAGTCAAAGTGTAGTTTTTTATATCGTAAATTATGACACTTTTGTGCTAAGATCATTACACTCGAGGCGGTATTAAGTATAGCGCGAGCCGTATGCGAGCACACTAATGGAGCCAATAGTGTAAATTATTAACGCACACGTGTTTCATGTGACGTTTTTCATCACACATGCGAGGGGAAAAAACACAGACTTGCATTAGTCAATACATTTTTCTGAAAATGTATGCGCATTTTGCTGCTTTTCCACTTATCAAAATTTTACTAGGCATAATAATAAAGCGAGTACTTTGTTTAAATTATCATACCTAATTAATTGTCAATATTTTGATAAAAAAAATAATGTTTATTTACTGTTATTACGTAGTTATGATACTTTAAATCAAGAATTTAAGAAAAGTAAAAAAAAACTCTTGTTGATTTATTTTAAAAAAAGTCTAGTTTAGTTACTAGTGCGATAATGGTAAAGTAACAGCACACGTGCTTAATAGCTCGGATTATGAGTTAAAACTGATGTAATAAAGTCCTTTTTACGAGTGAGAGTGATGAAAAAGATATTAAACACAAACGCGTTTTTAACTTCGAGTAGGAACATAATTATCAGCAAAATCAGGCAAGAAACTATCGAGATAATAATGAGGTTGTAAGTTCTAGGTCCACTATGTTTTCAATCATTTTAGTCATTTTTATACTACCTGCTGATTATGTAAAACAGATTAGTACTACCAACTCGTAGAATACATTTTTTAAGCGGGCCGTCGATTGAACAGCTCTGCTAGTCCTAGTAAATATGTTTTTTGTTATGAGATTTTTGAAATGTTGTAAGCATTGGTTTAGGATAGGTTGAGTAATTTATCCCTGGTACCGGAGTTCTTAGGATGCCCATCAGGAGCCCTATTCTTACGAAATATATTTTCTGATCAATGTCTCTCTCGTTTTAAAAGTCATAGTGAGAGTGACCAAGAAACATCTCACGCGTCAAGAATAGCCCTCCAGGGCCATTCTTACGATATTATATTATTTCCCCTATTCCTACGCACGAGATATTTTTTGGTCAATGTCTCTCTCGTTTGAAAAATCATAAAAGTGAGAGGGACCAAGATAATATCTCACACTTCAGAGAGTCCGTGGTCTACGATTGTTTTTTTAGATTTTACACGCACGACCAAAGGAAATCAAAACCTTTAGATGCGGGATATTTGTGAGTACATACTTAATCTACCTATACTTATAAACAAACTACCGCGCTCATGCTGCTTATAAGGCTCAACTTTAAAACGCCGTTGGCTTCAAATAATTTAGTAAAAAAACATTACAATAAAGCATAACATCACAGAGGGCTTTCATTTTTAGGCAAAAATATTTTTTTCACGGTGTTTCGTCTGAATTTGTTTGTCTTTGAGAAATGCTAGCTCAATGTTCAAAAGCTTCGAGCGTTGATCACTAGAGGCGCTAAAACCAGCTGAGCGCCGAATGCCAAATGTCATTGGCGCATCTTAACCCCTTAAGCTTACCTAAGTAATCAGGTATATATTTGTCAAATATTTCTGTTAGATAACAAGAAAAGTTGTCTAAGGGAACCGCAAATTCTACTAACTGTGTCAGAGTAAAGGAACGTCCGCTGTCAGTCACGTTTTTGTCACTCTCAAATATATAAGGAGGTGCCGCACTTCGACACACTCGATACGTTATTAGCTCGTTACATTTTCAGCTGATTCTTAGATGTAGAGCTTGAAAAACTACTATTTCGTTGCTATATTAGCTATTTCGTATTTTAAGTAGTTTTATTATTTATTCTCACACTATCATTGTACTGTATCTGTTCAAAATAAATTAGGACTCCTTGATAAGATACAATTTACCAAAACGGTATTCGATGTTTACCTCTACAGACATCACTACTATTCACTACCACTTGAAGGTGTTTCGGCTTATCGACATTTATAAATCGGACCGAAGGTTCTTTCAGAAATGCCGAGAAACTCATTCAAACTCTACTGTCATCACAAAAATGCCCAATTTACCTTGTCGCTCTTAGTAAATGCGTGGGAGTATTAAAGGGTACTTTTACCTGTTATAAGGGTTTCTACTCGGGTTTTTCCAAATCGAGTCAGCTCGAGCAGTTTGGCTTCATTCGAGACGAGAAAAAATGATCGGCACTTACGAGTATAAGACGATTAAAAGGTTGAAAAATAAGATTACTGTTACCACAGGTCAATTTTCGAGTTTTTTTTTTTTTTGGGGAGCAAGAACATTTAAACTGACATGATAAAAGTTGGTCATAATTATGAGTACAATGATATCCCAGAAAATGTCCGTCGTCAAGAGAAACACAGTGTAATTATATTTTTTGCTATTACTAAGGTTTACTCTTTCTTTTATTTGAATAATTTTCAGACCCCAGTTTGTTAGCTTAGATTTGTGCCATTGTGCAGTGACGTTAAAAAAACAGAAGTTTAAAAATACCTTTGTTGGCATCCGAAGGACGATCTCAAGGGTGTATTTTGTGTTGTAAAGATAATATCACGAATATTCGGCTACTGTTCTAACCCAGTCGAATTAGTTTAAAAAAAATGAGCATACCCGGAAAAAATCTAAATAGCAAAAACGAGTTGTTAATCAAACAAAAATTCACTCTCTCTTTTGGGATATAAATCGGAGAATACCGATCCTAGCGGAAAAATTATGAGAACCAAAATTGTAGGACATTTAATTCTAAATAGCTTCTGTAATATAGTCCGGCTTTTCAGCGCAGAAAAAGTCTTTCAAAGTTTCAGTCCGACTTTTTGTATTTGTTTTTCACTTCTGAAATAAGAACTAGTTTGAAACCTTAAGAACTACTTGTTTCTCACAGTTTCTCCCTCGTATGTGTCCCAAAATACATTATATACATACAACCCACCCCCAAACGAATTTTGGAAGTAAAAT
Organism: Peribatodes rhomboidaria; assembly: GCA_911728515.1. NCBI lineage: Eukaryota > Metazoa > Arthropoda > Insecta > Lepidoptera > Geometridae > Peribatodes > Peribatodes rhomboidaria. The sequence continues at coordinate 20,032,533 of OU452166.1, forward strand.
TGTTAGGTACTTAGAATTTTTACCAGGTTCAATATATACGAGTGGGCTATATTCGGTAACGGCCAAATTACTATTCGTCGCATCTCTTATCTCAATTATTAGTCCTACAGTACTACTTGTTACCGAAATTTAGAGTCCCGACCGGCAGATGGTCTGAAACTTAGCGTACAATTACTTTTCTAATTTCTAACAGTAATTAACTACTAATAAACTTTTTCTAATACCTACTGAAAACAAATTATTTTCGAAGTGTTTCTACTTCGGAAAGCGATGGCAGCTTAGTTGGGAGTAGGCCCGCCTCTCAAGCCAGAGGGAGCGGGTTCGAACCCAGGCGGACGGAACGCACAAATTTGTTCATTTTGTGAGCATAAATGCGTTGTATGTCATCTGCTACATGATTGGGTGATATATGTTCTACTTCGGAAGTGAAGTACACATATGAAAGCTACATGCATCCAAGTTTCAGCCCATCTGCCGGCCAGGCCTGTAAACCTAAATTTTCTGCACTAAAAAGCTTAACTTACTATTCACAGCGCTAAACTGCTAAAAATCTATTCTAGCTAAAAATAAACCTGTCTTTGTCTTTGTAATTGCTGCGTATTAGGCAAGAACTTCAATATTTTTAGCTTGTATAGATTTAACAATTTAGCGTTGTGAATTTGGTCTTATTAACCGACGAATCGGAGGAGGTTTATAAGTCGACGCGTATATTTATATTTTTTATGTACTCGTATGATAGTAGCCTGATTTTGATAGTTATTTTTTTATTGGTAAAGGCATACTCCGAGAGTGTACCATATAAATTTGGAAAATAAATTCCAATCCTAAGGGTAGGAAAACAGGAGATGATTGACCACTCACTGATTGTAATGTATGACCACGTATAATTTTTGACCTCCATCCTGTCATTATAATTTTTGAGTACTCCGATTTTGATAAAAAAAAAATTATTGGATAGGGAAGTTGGTTGGAAAAAACAATCCTACCCTAAGGGTGGGAAAAAAGGGGTGATTTTCACTCACAGATTTTAATGCTGAGTTTAGGCCGGTCATTCTCTTTCATACTCACAAAAAATATAAAATAAAACTTTTTCAAAAAATTTGATCGCCGAAAAACTGAAAAGCAAAAAATAATGAAAAACTAAGTTCTTAAAGTAATGTAAGTAATTTTGAGTCGACTCCTGACAAGCAAATTAGGTAGGTAATTAATTATACATACGAAAAGCGTGATTCGCGGCGGCGGCGTAAATAAATAATACATAGGTACCTTACCTACCTATGTTTGGCGCCGACTTCAAATTACTAAGGTATTACTATCATTCGTTTAAGAGCTTAGTTATTCATTATTTTTTGCTTTTCAGTTTTTGTCGCGGGTCGATTTTTTGTAAAAAGTTTTTATTTTATCCACATCTACAGCTAAGTCTGAAAATATTTGGTTTGTTGGGGGTAATCTCTGCAGATTAGATATTGGTACGATTTAGTTTTTTTTTCAAAATTCACCAACTAACTTTTACTATAACCAATGCTTAACTGGCCCTAAATCTCGGGTTTACGTGAGATTTTACAGCTTATTATGTCACTTTCACAATTTGATTATCGTAAAAAACGCTACCATAGCGAAACTAGCCGTAAAGTCTCTGGTAAACCAAAGATTTCAAGGCCGGTTTTGCTTTGTATATAGTTAAAGTAAGTTGGTGAAACTCAGCTTAGACTATCTTAATATATATAAATCTCGTGTCACAATGTTTGTCCGCAATGAACTCCTAAACCACTTAACCGATTATAATAAAATTCGCACACCATGTGCAGTTCGATCCAACTTGAGAGATAGGATAGCTCACATATGTATATATATAAATAATAAACGCGAACGAAGTCGCGGGGTGACAGCTAGTAGACTTATATAACAAAAAAAAAAGGATGCATACTAATAAAAAAACAAGGTCTAGCTTCCGGTAGCTTACAGCCGATGATGTCACTCGGCATCGTCATCGTCTCTCTCGAGCTTATTGTCTGTTATTTATTCCGGTCTTGCTTGTGCATTGATTAACGTCCAATTTTTGTCTTAGAACGCTATAACTGGCGGAGTATATTATTTTACAATGCATAATACATTTGTAGTAAAAACCCTGCAGAATAAAAAATAGGGGGAAATAGTCTGGTCAAAATAGACATGCAATGTTACAACAATTCACATAGAGCTAAAAATTGGTATTTTGTATATTATTTATTACATATTGTTTATTATTATTATAATGGTGCCCTAATGGGCACCATTAGAAATGAAACGTTAACTTAAAACTTAATTAAATACATTTGGCAACATAAAAGAGGGGGGAGGGAAAGAAACATTCATACGTCGACGTATTTTATGCGGCTTATTATGTTAATTTCTAAATTATTTGTTAAAACGCACATCACTTATTTTCAACAGTTCCCGAACTATGGGTGTTTATTAAATTTGTGTGGCGGTACATTTTTTTTCTATGGTGGCCAACTTTTTCCGTAGTTTTTCTACATTTCATAAGTAAACAATGCCCCTCTATCTCTTCCCCTTTCCTAGATAGCTGAGATTCATTTTATTTATAAGTTTTAAGTTTTAATAAAAACGGTTCTTCCTATGAGAAAAAAGTCTAAGACAAATCTATTATTTTTAAAATTGTCTACCATGTTATCGCCTGTGGGTGTATGTTTTTAAAACTTAATGTTTTCAAGATACACTTACAATTTTTATGATGACACTTACAGTTTTGCTGATAAATGCAAAATACTCATATTTTCGATCTTTGACGTTGAGTTTTTTTTTTTTTGCAGATGTGGTATCGATGAGACTTTTCATATTTCATTTCCAATGGTGCTCCCAACATTCGTACGAATTTCCAGCTCTATGCGAATTATTGTAACGTTTAACAATATTTTTTTGCCAACTTGACCTGGCTAATTTATACAAAAACAACAAAAAAACTACGAACAAGATAAATGTTTTATTGCAAGACAAGTTCCTTTTGAAAACACTTTTTGTACTTATTACAACCTGCTATCCAGAAATACATAAATTAAAGACTCAATATCCAAAATGACATCTTGAAAACAAGGCTTGCATCAAGTGTAATGTAAGCCTTGTTTCGCTGTTAGTCGCTCTGTGATTGCGTTGGTGTCACGACGCCTAAATGTACTAACGTCTATGTCATCAACGCTATTGCAGAATAATAAGGCATAGATCCAAATGAAGTTAAATGTGTTTAATTATTTTCAATAGAATGTTGGTGAACATTCAAACACAAATATAAATGTCGATGCGGTGCCACTATACTATAAAGGCCTATATATCTGACACGAAGCTTATAACAAGCCCAAAAAAAAAAACAAAAAAAAAAAAAAAATCCTACGCACAGGGATAGAGTAATATTTGCATTTATCAGTTAAATTTGTTTAACTTGGGTTAACCGTGCTTACTATTTTCATGCTTACTGTTCAAAATACTATTTTAACACTATTTACTACTAGTTGAAGCTCTGTTACAGGCTCGAGCTATCTTTATCCACATTTTCAACATTTCTTAAGAAGAAAACACAATAATTAGAAATTAAAAACACTTTAAATAAACATTTATTTTGGGGAAGCCTGGCAAGCAGTTGTTTATCGTCAAAACTCCTGTGCTGATGTTTAAAAGTTAGAAACGCCCCGGGGTTACACATGTTAATGTCACGGCCACACTTACGGGAAACGTTAATGCCTATCATCGCTTGAATTGTTCTGATAGTTACAACGCGTTGAACATTGAACGGTCTACAGACGCCAAACAATGCCCATTAATGTTAAACGGAAAATAACGCGATAATTCATGGGTACACTGTCGTTAAACGTCTATAATCGCCCTAATTATCGGGGTTTCCAGTTAATGTAGGCGGAATATTAAGAACAGCCATGACATAATTACAACTGACATTTTTTATGAGGTATAATTCCGTAGACGACAGCAGCAGACGGCGTGTCGCCGCCTCATGTCACGGCGCCATTGTCTGCTGCTATTGCCTACCGTCGTGATTCCGGAGCCGACCGCGACGGATGGCGGCAACACCAGATATCAGCGTAGTTTTTCAACTCAGTCGGGTTGTTTTAGTATACAGAAGTACCAAACACCTCTTCACTCACTCACTTTTTTTTTTAACTTAATAACAGCCCAGCACGGCTTCACTCGCGTTTATTTCATTAGCAAACGATATGTTTTAAACATAAAATGTATCTACGTTTAACTATATTCACGTACAAAATTATGTAGAGGTAATAGCATCACGCTAATTGCTAGAAACTAGGAGATTTTTTTTATGTGAATGACTAAAGCGACAACACTGCTACAAAACTGCTACAAAACTGCTACAAGATCAACTTTCGCGTCCCCGACAGAGGTGGCCTTAGTCAGCGACAACTAATGGAGCTGTTTCGAAATTTGGCTGTAAGCTGTGTCCACACGGCAGTAAACCACCAAGTCACCTCTGTCGGGCCGATTCCTTAACGATACGGCGACCACTTTAGACTAACTTCGCATTGGCTAAAGGTTTTATTTTGCCATTTCGTCTAGAAGACGACGGGAGAAGAGAGCAAGTGAAGATACTGTCAAGCCTCTAAAGTTATCTACCGTGACTCAGACAAAGTGCAATTTCTCTAATCATTCTTAAAACAAAAAAAAATCCCTTATATTATGGATTAATTTAAAAACGAATGATGTGGAACCTCCCTATGTAAAGGGGATTTTTGATTTGGTTTGTCTATCTATTAAACAAATCAGTCAAAAGTGACCCCTTACAAATGTGGATATTTTTCATAGCTTTATCATCTCTTGAGGATTTTTTTAACTTGCAAGAATATATGTAGGTGCAGAGACATATAGTAAATTTAATTGAACATGTCAATCTTCATAATTTGACAAACAATTTTCCAAGAAATTAGATATGTGCGAAATACTTAAATACTTACGAAACTATTGTTGTATCGCTGATATCGCTCCCTGCGGCAGATCAGGGGCTGCAGCGAGGGCTCAGTACTAGTGACGCTCAGACCTGAAAGCGGAAAAACTTAAGTTTTTGTACAATTAAAACTCTACTTAAAAATTCTACTTTACGAAAAATATTTTTCGGCTAAAAAAATATTTCATGGATAATAATTATTTGTTATGGTATTTCATTATTTATTTATTACTTTAATATTAACGAATTATTTATCTATAATATTTTTTCTACGAAAAGATAATTTTCTGCTTTTATTTACGAAGATTACATAGGGCCGGAGAAATAGTTCATTTCATGCCGAATTTCATCATAATCTGACAAATGATTTCCAAGTAATTTGACAAGTGCGTTTGTATCAAAAATTCAGAGCGTCGCGGAACTCTTAACAAACACTTACGGAACTATTGTCGTATCGCTGATGTCGTAGGCTGCGGCAGATCAGGGGCTGAAGCGGCCGCTGAGTGCTGGTGACGCTCGGGCCTGAGAGCGGAAAAATTTACTTACAATGTGGCTCATCAGTTTTTGTACAATTAAAGTGTCTACGAACGAAAAATATTTTTTATTAATAATTATTTTTTCTACAAAAAATTAATTTTCTACTTTTATTTACGAACACTATAATTATAGGGGCATAGATATACATAGTTCATTTCATTATACATGCCAAATTTCATCATCATCTGACAAACGGTGAACGGAAAAAGACAGAAAAATTTCTTCAAGTAAATTGCACGGGACTCACGACCCAAAGACCCGGACAAACCACGGATCTTCGAAACCACTCGGATGTACTCGACATCGGCCCTTGTCTAAGCCATTAATGTCTATCAAATAACAGTCCACCTTATTTACTAGTTAATTAGGCTGAATTTATCCAAGTGACATCACTGGTCTTATGAACGTCGCTGTCTTTGTCACTTGCTGTGACCGCCCCACCCGGGATGTTTTATGCAGAAGATGCAATGCAAATAAATAAGTCAAGATGGTGTAGGTGTATCAGTGATTTGAAAAACGTAACTTCTTTTGATGGGTTTTTACAAACAGAACGACGTACTTTTAACCCAATCGTAAGCAATTTAAGTAAAAAAAGAAGATCAAATAAAATAATTTAATTGTTTGACATGTTTTTTTATTATTACCTAAGTATAAAAAATCCAGTCATTTGGTACTTTTACCTGGAAAATTTTCTGGGAGTTTTGAAAATTGGTAACTTTTGATGTGTCGTCATATTGGAAAAATGGTGCCTAAAGCAGTTTTTTGACAATACCCCCTTTCTTACTTAATTTACCTTTTATTATAAAAATAGATATACAAAATGAAAATAGAGACAATTACCTACAAAAACACCTATGTATTTTTTTCATAAAGTCAATAGTTTAGGCGTGCAAGTGCCGCAAAGTGTACTTTAATGCTTTAATACATTTTAATGTGTAATGTGTACTAGCTGTAAACTTAGAATGTAATAATGCGTGTTTTCGTCATTACTCACTATTCGTTCAACCTGTGGCATTTAATTTTAATACATTATACCTGTGAAGAAAAGTCCATATTAAGTCGAGTTGTAACATAATACGAGTAGTAAAATATCTATATTTATTTACTTAGATATATACATAAAACATAAACTGACTGACTGACAGATCAACGCACCACTTAAACCACTTAAGCTGAATATCGTTCGGCGAAGTGGGGGTGTTGTATTACACCTCTGCCACCCCCTCGGAAGAAAAGCGTGACGAAATGTTGTCATAATAAATGTTTATCCTACTAATATTATAAACGCGAAAGTTTGTATGTATGGATGGATGGATGGATGTTTGTTACTCTTTCACACCAGAACGGCTGAACAGATCGGGATGAAATTTGGCACAGAGATAGATTATAGTCTAGAATAGCATATAGGATACTTTTTAACCGCGGGTGAAACCGCGGGGCGCAGCAAGTAATAAATAATTTTAATAAACAGTGACACATGGTGATGTACTCAGACCTGAAAACTGATTTCCGAATCCTTTTTATGTAAATGTGATTGATGGTTGCACCATTTTACAACGCACGAAGGCATTTTTATAGATTTTTTTTATCATGTCGAGTCATGTTTGAGACGGCAGCCATGTTTTACTAAACTCGTTCGCAGTGTAGTTCATCACGCCCCGCCCATCGCAGTGTAGTTGGCGTTGTAATCCAGCGCTAGAAAATATTCTATGTTTTTCACCGCTGACAAATAGTTTTCAAGACATTTGTCAAGCGCGTTTTTTGGAAAATTCAGAGCGTCTCGGTACCCTTAACGACCGAGCGAGCGTCAGCGAGCGAAGCGTCTTTGCTTCAGCTTCGACAAAAATGCTTTCGTATGTCCCAACTATTTACGGATCTTTGTCTTTGTCTTCCTCTACAGGTCACATTTCTGGAAAATTTTCAAAATAGCAGATGATTTTTTTTTCCAAAAAATATCGAATTTTTTTTACCATAATCTGGCTTTGAAAATAAATATGTTTAATGATCAAACCTACTTACAAAATTACAAGAAAATCGGTTGAGAAATGCGTTCTGTAAAGGAAGACAGACGCCGGCCGCGAGCTCTGCAGCTTACATAGCCAGTAGTTTGTAAATTTGGGCAATTTTCAACTGTGAAAAGGAACAATAATTATAATTAATGGTCACCCGCCTCATTTCATTGAAGAAACAATCAAAATAGCATAATTAGCAAAAACACCCTAAGGACTAGCGACCTCTGGTCGACGCAGGTCAAAACTAGCCACAAGAGAACCAACGATACTCTGCAGGTTGCAATGGAAATGCATAGATGGCGCTACATTCGATTATAAAAATTTAGAAGTTGTCCAAGTGGTTACAACGGAAGAGCATAGATGGCGCTAGGCCAAATTTTAAAAATGGAAGATGAGACTTGCTACGAATTTCAAAAACTAAGTACCTTCAAATCTTTTCTGCATGATTCCGTGTAAAATAGAGTCGAAAGTTTTAGTATGAAAAACATTTTTTATTTAATTTCGATTTGGTATGATGCCAAATGTTGCCGTACTTAAACAAAAATAGCATATTTTTTTTGAAAATTTTGTTCACTCAGTAGAGCCCGCGCCGAAGGCTTAAAATTAAAAAAAAAAAGATTATCGATTGTTTGTATGTACGCTTTTTAGACATTAAGGCCCCGTCTTACAGGAAAACACCAAAAACAAGTATTTTGTTTGCACCTAATTTGATTGAAGAATTATGAGGATCAGGTGCAAAAAAATACAGCTGGTAGAAGAAAGAACCAACTAAAGTTTAACCGCTGAACAATTTTAAAAAACATTTTCAATTTGGAGAAAAAAATCACAAAAAGTTTCTTCTTAAATAAACTATCGGAACGTAGTTCTCTTAATTTTCTGCGATTACACCACATTTTTTTTCGATTACTAAATAAGCAGATTAGTTCTCTAAAGTTTAACCGAGCAACTTATTCTTATTTGTGCCCTTGTTACGATTAATACCATTAAAATGGGGGAAAAAAAATATTTTTTCGCGCCGATCTCATTTTACCGTCAAGTATGATTTACGATTTTCAACTCTAAAAGTAGCGAATTAAGTAAACGTGTGTGTGGATGAAAAATCGTGCTATGACGGTGCCTTGAAATAAGTGATTGTAGTGTAATTTAACTGTACTTTCATAAATTTAACTATAAAACGGATATAAAACCTATTAATTTAATAAAATTTTATGAAATAAAAAAAAAAACTCTAAAGTAAAGTTACTTTTTCTCACAAAAGTGCTTTATTGTCTCAATTTTCGATATGGCCTTTCATGATGCTAATTTAGACTTAAACTACATGTTGTTTTTTTTATGCATACACTAAAACCAACTTCAAAAACTAGTTTGATCGATTGTTCCACTGCCTTAATGTGGCAAGACAATCTTATACACCCTAAAGAAAACTCTCCTTGGTTTTCAAACAGTTACATTTTTTAACTTTTCAAACAAAAAATTCTACAATTTTGAAAGTTCATAAGTATGCGGTTGCCAGGCAACCATTTGAGAACGTGAGCTTGCATGAAAGTTTATTTTCAGCACTCAAATTATCTTGACGTAAGGCGTCGTTATAGCACGATTTTTCACCCACACACCACATACGTTTAATTAAGCCGCTTTATTTAGAATTATAAATCATTATATCTTAATTGATAGTAAAATGAGATCGGTGCGTAAGCTAATTTTTTTAATTTAATATTTTTTGTCGTTTTTAATGGTATTAATCGTAACAGGGACACAGATTATGTTGCTCGGTTAATTTTTAGAAAACTAATCTGGTCGTTTAATCATCGAAAAAAATGTGGTGTAATCGCTGAAAATTTAGGGAACCGATAGTTTTTTTTTGTTTTTTAGATTATTTTATTCTAAAATGAGAGACGATTTTCGAAATTGTTCTTCTGTTATAGTTGGTTGTTTCTTCTACCAACTGTATTTGTTTATACCTGATCATCCTTATTCTTCATATCAAACGAGGTGCAAAATAAACTTGTTTTTGGTGAATTCGTGTATTACGGGGCCTTAACACTCACTTGAAGAACCTTCGAAATATGTCTTGCAGTGAGTTTTGCTCTGTGCAATTTTGTGAATCTTCATCATAATTGGAAACAAATTTTCTAAATAGGGAAACAAGTTTTTGGTAAGATAACAGGTCCGCAGTCTTCAGCCGCTCGTCAGGTAAATACCTACGGGGCTATTCCTACGCATGAGATGAGATGAGATTTTATCTTGATCACTATCACACTTATGAGAGAAACCTGTTAAAATTAAGAAAGAATACGCTCTAGATAGAGTATAGTGTCTGTTTACAGTTTACCACAATAACACCGAGTGTTAGGTACCATCTTCGTCACTTCGGCACAATATTAGGGGCCTATCATCCTACGACGATTTCTTTTTTTTTTTTATGTAGAATAGGTCGGCGTTTGACCACCAACTCGCCTGATGTTAAGCGACGTTGTGGTCTAAGGTGGAGCACGACGACCTATAAGGTACTTATTCACTCTAGCCTTGAAGTTTAGAGTGAAGAAGTACAAAGACGGCAGTTGAGTGAGGCGCTACAAGTGCGCTACTGCTCAGACCCGTCTTCGGAACGGTTACACCGGACTACATCCCGAAACACGACTAGGTCATTTCACGACATGGCTTGGTCCGGTGGGTGGTAACTAGCCACGGCCGAAGCCTCCCACCAGAGTTTGCTACCCGGTTAGCACTACCCGGGGACCACGTGTAGGGAATCAGAATAGAGTACACTCCTACGGACGTGGGTAGCTCAGCCCCCAAACTTCCCAAATTTCCCAGTCAACGGCGTATTTCTTCCAAATTTTAAATTGGCTTTCATGACACGTGGCTTGCTGGTGGACGACAAATATTGGGATTCTATCTTATAGGAAGCAGCCTTATCTGAATAACATAACAAATATCGTCACGCCTTTCCCCCTAAGAGGTGTATTACAACACCCTCAATTCGCCGGACAATTTTCACTCCAAAATGTAATAAGTAGCGAGCCTGTTGCCATACACCGGGCTCCAGTCATGTAGCAGATGACATTAAATACGAACATATTATGTTCACTCAGTTACTAGGTAAATTGGTGGTCCTTCGGCAGGGATTGAACCCGCTTCTTCTGCTCTGAAAAGCAAGCGTTCTTCAACTAGGCTATCATTGCTTTTTCCATGTGTAAAATGTGTGAACTATATTGCTGACATTCCATCAGATTTCAAACCTATACTTCATCAGTAAGGGAAAAATATAAGAATGAAGTCCAAGCCTGTCAGAAAATTACAAACGGCAAGCAGAGAGATTTTCTGTCAATAGAGATCAAGTAGATGAGCTAGGAGATGAAATCTATAATAATCAGTGTCTGTCTGATCTTAGAAAAAGTATGTAGTAAAAATAGACAATGTCAATACAAGAAGCTGCTTTAGTTAGGAATTTGGAAGACAAAATCTCCAATACGAGTTACCTTTGCTTCGAAGGTCTAAACGTCTAAAGGACTAAAGGTCTGCCACCGTACTGACTGGTGTGTTTTCCGAATGAGTCTGTGTTTATGCTGAGGATTTCTCTAATATCTCAAACACCACCGAACTACCCCTTCGAGTTAAAAAGAGTGCAGTTTCTCCTCAAAGTCAGCTTTGCCATGACCATAATTAAATCTCAAGCCAAACACATAATTTCGTCTTTTTTCTAACTTCGAGGCTTTTGCGGCTCGTTTGGCTCGTCCAATTAACCGACATTTTTTATTGTTTTTATTTAAGACACTGATATTTTTTGGAAACTTTTTGCAACTAATCCAAATCAAATTAAAAAAAAAATCGCGCTGTGTGAATTTGAACTATTGAAATTTTATTTGCTGAAACAGGACTGGAGATTTTGTAGAAATAATATTTAATGTGCTTAATTTAACTCGATGTGCTGAATTTCATGCTTCGATGAATTCAGTAAATCGACCGTAAGAACCTGAGAGACCCACTTTAAAGGCTACCTATAGTTTTTAAATAATATCATATCAAACTGTGGAATTTGTTTCTACGACTGTTTGTGTGACGACAGTGAACACATCGTAACTAAAACTAGTTTTCCATTTTCAAATTAGCAAATGTACTAAATGGCATGCGGAGGGTGTAGTGGGGTGGTGGGGCAAAAAGACAGGTTGGCCATGCCGCCGCCTACCTCGCGCCAATGATGTCAAGCAGCCATAATCTGTCGCGCGACATCTTTTGTTTGACGACCCACAGAGAACAAGTCCCGAAAAAGAATCTACCTTTAAAATTTGAAAGGTACACCCATAGTTTCAAATAGTTCAGCGGCTCTCAGTCTTAACAAAGCTAAAATAATTTTGAGCCCAAGTTAAAATGACTTCCAAAACTATCATGGCTAAGATCAAATTGAATTGCAATAATATACCGCACGAAACGGTAACGCCGCTTTTAAGCAAAAATTTGAGTTTTGGATGCGAAAACAGTTTTTTTATTGTTACGTGGAAACTACGAGGTCTAGGAATTTAAAAATTTTGCTGCCTATGGGCGTTTGTGCACTACAAGTAATTTTACAGTCCGGCAGTCCGATTTTTTACGGACCGATATGGCATACCATGAATTTATATACTAGCTTGTGCACTTCTCCTAATTTTACCGTCCAACTTTTTACTTTTCCCCATTCCGGGCCGTTTTTTCCGATCCGAGATGACAGCAATGAAAAACGCGTCTAAGCTTGTGCACTACGCCCGTGATTTTCATGAGCAGGATGGGCGGGCGCGGGGCTCCCCTCCCGCACCTCCCACCTCTTGCGCCCTTATATATATCTTGTTACTAGCTGGTGCCCCTTGGTTTCACCCGCGTCCCACAGGACGAATCGTTATTTTTTTTCGGGATAATATCTTAATTTTTTATTTCATTAGATCCTTCTCCTGGCAATATTAAGCAACAAAAGAAATATAGCGAAAATGTTCCATCTGTTCAGGCGTGACGCGATGACTAAGGGAAATAGTGATTGATTTTTATATATTGAGATTAATTATTTATTTTTGCTTTTCAGTTTTTTCGGCAATTTAATTTATTGTTTTATTTTATAATTTTTAGTGGAGAGGTTATATACATAAAATATACTGACCGGTCTTAACTCAGCATTAAAATCTGTGAGTGGAAATCACTCCTATTTTCAGACCCTTAGGGTAGGTTTTTTTAAATTTATATGAGACCAATTTCGAGGTATACCCTATATAATAAAAAAAGAGTTATGCGTGGTCAAATATTACAATCAGTGAGTGAACAACCAATTATCTCCTGTTTTCCTACTCTTACGTTTGGATATTTTTTTCCAAATATTTATGGGACCCCCATGAAAGTTTATCCTTTCCAATAAAAAAAATAATATCAAAATCAGATTACTCTGTAAAAAGTTATGCGTGATCATACATAAAAAAATACGCATCGAATTGTAAACCTCCGGCCGTTTCGTCGGGTAATAAAAATATCGGTCTGCCGGACGGTAAAATTACTTCTAGTGCACAAACGCCCTATGACAGCAATTATGCTGATTTATATGATTTTGCCCTTTAAATCAAAATTCTACGTTTGATAGTTTCGTTGATTCAACATGTGTCAGCTGGGGTGACATCACTTCAGCTTACACATAGGTATTAGCTTATAACTCGGAAAGTATATAACCCAGAGACTTAAAAATTGTGCTGCCAATAGCAGCAATTATGCTTTAAAATTTGAGTGCTTTAATGCATAGTCATATCTTCTTTCGTTTGAAAGATATGAGATGAGTAGCTGAAGTGACATCACTCCAGCTTCTACACAGTTTTTATGATCATAGCTTCACAATTTTTAAGTTTCGTCGTTCAGATTTTTCCTGCCTTGTTTTTTCTAGCTATTTTAATTTTCTAGCTATTGTTCAAAACCCTAACCCCACTGGTTTGCCTGTACTGGATGAGCGAGCTGAGGTTACGTCACTCCAGCTGACACATAGTAAATGCCTCACAATAACGAAGTTGGTAAACTAAGACTGGGATATTTGATTTATTCTATTATGCCTTAAATATTGGCATAGGTAGAATTATTCTATCACCTATGAGGTAGCTGTAGTTACGCACACCAAAAACAGAACAATGGAAAGCGTTAATTCCTACAAAATTCCGCGGTGAACAGTTTCATTAGTACATAGCGCCATCAGTTCAGTTGTGATGCAAGCACTGCATGAAACATTCAGTGCATGCTAGAAAAGTGTAAACCGTCGAGGTTCACGTTTTGTAATAGTTTCTCTTGCATCCAACAGAGAGCACTAGGGTGCCAGATAAACCATTTAAAATTGAAGTTCCTGAAAATTCCGCGGTGTAGTTTCATTCGTTCATAGCGCCATCTGTGCAGTTGTGATGCAAGCATTGCATGAAACAATCAGTGCATGCTAGAGGTGTGTAAACCATCGAGGTTCGCATTCTGTAATAGTTTCTCCTGCATCCAACAGAGAGCACTATGGTGCATGATAAAATATTTAAGATAATAGCTCCTGAAAATTCCGCGGTGAACAGTTGTGAAAATACACACCGCGAAATTTTCAGGAACTATTATATGCAATGCTTGCATCACAACTGCACAGATGGCGCTTTGCACTAATGAAACTGTTCACCGCGGAATTTTCAGGAACTATTATCTCAAATGTTTTATCATGCACCCACCCTAGCGCTCTCTGTTGGATAGTGCATAGCGCCATCTGTACAGTTGTGCAAGAATTGCATGAAATATCTCTCCTGCATCAAACAGAGAGCGCTAGTAGCTAGGGTGCATGATAAAATATCAAAGAACTTTTTACATAAATTTCATCATAATTATGAATAAAAAATAATTATGAAGGGATCTTCATAATTATTTTTTGTGTTTTTAGTAAAAGCAATTTTTACCCTAATAAGTGATTTGCCGAGTTCCTATTAGACATGACATGTTAACTTTATGAAATATTTACAATAATTGTGCTTTTAGACACAAACATTTTTTTATTTTTGATCAAATATGATGAGACAAAAATACATGATTTGATACAAAATTTAAAGTTTAACTTTTATGGTGAATTTTGTTATAACTACACGATTTCAAAAGAAATATTATTTTTTTCGCAAAATTTTCTGAGAGGCCTGGTAATTTTGTAAATGTTGAGAATGTAAAAAAAAAAAGTGTAAAACACCTTTAAATGTTTCAGCAAGTACTTAACACGGACCTCTAAAATTTTAACATTACGTCTACGCGCTCGAATTTCTCGGCGAAGGGAAGTTTCATCGTTCAATTCAAAAAGTTTTGTGAGCAGGTTCGGTAATTATACGATTTTTTTGCCGAGTCAGTTTTTGGTTTTTTTTTTTTGCGGAGAATGACTTAAAAACAAAAAATCATTCTCCGCAATTTTGAGAAAGACAGAGATCCGGACAGAATTCGGACATACGAAAAACGTTGTCAAAAAGTTGTCTGTCTGTTTGACAAAATTTTTACTTTCAAATAGTGTGACACGCCTATGTTACTAAAAACAAACGCTTCATTTTTTATTTCAAGCTTTAAAATGTACCAAGTATCAAAGTGTGATTCTAATGAGAACATTTCCTTGTGTGGATCCAGAAAAATCAGTGTCACAGAAACGTTTTTATTTGAGAAGTAAAATTGCTAAAGAGAAATGTCACAATGCTTTAATAACGTACTAGCGGGAGTATGGCTTAGCGCTTAGTTTCACGCGCAACGAATTTTAAATTTTCAAAAATGTAAAAAATGCGCGAATAAAATGCGCGTGAAAAACGAGCGGTAAAAGTAAATTTAGATTTTATGACACTGATTAAGTCATGCAACTGACAAGTGGGCAGTTCCTATTTTGACATTTCAAGAATTTGCAGAATCTTCAAAATAAAATTTGTTTTAGAAAACAAAAAAATAATAACATCTCAGGACTTACCCCTGTAATAAACTGTCCGTTAACTAAACTGTCCAAAGTTCAAACTTCGAACAAAGTCCAGACACCGCACTTCACCGTAATCCGAATTTATTAAAGTAATAAAACTTAGAGACGAATTGGCCTCTCATACCAAATAAACATTAAACACATTATAATTATAATCGCGATTCCAAGAACTGACAAAAGTAAAGTATAATCTTTAGCGTAATCAATCAAACTGGTACGCCTCGAAGTTCGGTGGAACTCCATTAAAACACCAATCAATTACTAATAAAACTATTAAAAAACTATTAATTAAAAGTTATTTATCAATTTATATTTTTTTAGTAAGAGACGAATGCGTTAGCGACCGTTCGGCGCCGTGTCAGCGGATGTAATGTTTGGCCCAATGCATTGCAAGGTCTCGATCATACTGGACGATGCAACGCAGTCGTAAATGTTTTATTGAATATAATACATGTACAAGCCACCTGTTGAGATACACTGTACTTTTAGTCAGTAACCATGGCACCACTTTTTATGCAACTTGCACACTATTAGGACGAACAGGCATTTATATTTTCGACGGCTCGATGGCTCAGTTGCCCTTCTGAGCTTAGAGGAGTGGGTTCGATTCTCACCTAAAAGTAATCATGTGGTTACGTTTCTGTTTGTTCTGTCTGGGTGTTAATATCTATTTAAATATGTATTTAAAACTATAATTATGTATGTCATTCTCTAGCAGCCATAGTAAAAGCTTTGCTTAGGCTGGGGTCAGACGAGCGTGTGTGCAAAATGTCTCCCAAATATTTATTATTATGAATATTTATAAAGAAACAAAATCTAACATTGATTTTATAAGTTTAAAGACATTGAAAAAATCTGCCTATCTTGTTAAAGCGTTTTTAAAGTTTGAGAATCAAGGATTTTTTTTTTTTTCTAAATGGGAGTCTGAGGTTTTTGGCTTTGTCAAATAGAAAAAAAAAATACGTACGTTACGTTAACATACAAACAGCACTACTGGGCGCATTGTTTGACGCATGTAGAGGCAAGCCTTGTTCAAAAAAGCAAATAAACCTCACCACTGTGTTAAAATTGTTTCAGGCAGAATGATTTATTACCTCTAAGGGCCGATTTTTCAATGGTCAGATAAACAAACAAATAGTGTTTATTGAACTGATAGCTAATTATTCTGTTTCTCAATGGTCAGGTATCATTTACTAGACGAATAACTCATCTATCTGAGGTAAGTATAACTTTATTTGTCGGTGGAAAGGCCAGATAGCAGTTTAATCTATGGAATAAATTGTCGAGACTTTCTAAATGATGGTCTTATGGGTTGTCACTGTCAAAAAAGATTGATATTTCCGGCACGCAGAAACTAAATTAATATTAATTAAAAAAAAAAATACAACCATGAACAAAGGTAGTTAGCCAAACCAGCCGACGACTTTTGCACAGATTAGTAATACAGTGACGTTTAGACTAAAACTGACAAGACAGTGACATAAGCGAAAAGTGAAAATTCGAAGTCCTTTTCTAACGCGTGGATATTTTATAGTTTTGTTTCAACTGTCTGAAGTTAGCTTTTGTACACAATGAATAAATGGTCAGATAGTTACTCCCAATTTAAAATTGTATTGAAAAACCGAACATCGTTTATGAGTCGAATAAACAGATTAATAAAGTTATTGGCTGGGTAGTTATTAGGCGAAAAAAGTATGGATTGAAAAATCGGCCCCAAATTAAATTATTAATTTCACGATTGTCCAATTAATTTTTGCAATATAGGTATTGTCGTATTGAAATACTATTAAAATACGATATACGGCAATTTATATAAGGGAATGAAATGTCTGCATTCTGGCGCCATTTCTTTACTTCCAGCTTTGTTTTAACATTGGCTTGCTAGGATGTTACTCGATAAGACAACAAGTATCATTATTAAAAGAAAAACAAAATGTACCCTATGTCACTTCACCACTATCAAGACGATTCAAATGACACCTCACATGTCGAATTCCATCAAGCTGTTAAGGTTGTATAGCGTACCAAAGAAAGCTCATACACACATTCACTCGAAAAACACAACCCTTCTTCTTGCGTAGTCTGGTAAAAAGGAAGGAGCTCGGAAAGTTTCAAACAAACGAACTAAGTACCTACTTAGTAATTTTTTCAAAAATCAATCAATACAACTTTGTACCACAGTCAAATGAGTTTCAATACTCCTTTCAAAATGATTAATAAATAATAGCATTTCCTTTAATATTTAAGAATAAAATTAGTGGAGTGTAAAGTTAATAAAATTGATAAAACGACTCTAAAATACTGTTTCTCTGTACAAGTTTCCGTTACGTCAACATTCCCATCCTGCTTTGTCGGCTGGTCTCGCTCTAGCTTTACAAAATAGGGAAATATGGACCTTCCGCCTAGGCCAATCAATTCTAGTATTTGGGGACATTTTTTGGTATTTGAATGTAAGAATAATACATGAAAATTCCCAAAATCGATATACCAACCCGCACTGAGCCTGCGTGAAGGATACCGGCGCAATGAGCCTCGAGGTGGGGTAGGTCGGTGACCCTGCAGTGGGGCGTAAAAGACTAATAATTAATGTAATAATAATAAATACATTCTTTTATTTAATAAATTAGGTACTTAAGTAATAAGATATTTTGTTTCCTAGCAAAAACATACATATTTAGTATGTACTTACATACATGATAAAGAAAACAAGTTTGTTTGCAAGCTTTTATTTAACTTGCAGTTTACGTATGTATGTATGTAACTATGTTTGTTCGGGTGGAATCTTGCAACTCAATTTTGAAGCAGATTTCTTCAACCGATTGAGCTGAAATTTTGTGTATTCTTTTAGTTTGGATGACAAAGCACGGATAGTTGCGTGACGTCATTCAAAATCTATCATGGCGGAAAAGTTTTTTTAATGCACTCTTACAATATGGGTCTCAAATGAAAGGGCTTGCTGAGAGTAGCTCGAAAAATATTATTTTGAAAAATATTATTTTTAGCGCAATAAAATATTGTTTTGAAAAATATAAACATAAAATATGTTTTTTAAGAAAAAATCTTATTTTAACGACACTTAATGACTATAGCCGATAGGAAACTACTTACTTAAATGAACCGTTTACAGACAGGGAAAAGCTTTGTGCTTATCACGAATGTTTCACAAATTATTCACAAACGTTCACTGGTTGGATGGTCCGGCTTACACTGATTTGAGACAATAGTTCGCGGCGTGAACAAAAGGTCGATTCCGGAAAATGCGTAAAAAAATATTTGTCTGAAAATAATATTTTAATTTTACAATATTTCGGAAGATGTCTGTTATGAAGGCGAAACAATAATTTTGGAAGGCTCTGTGAGCTGTAAACCTTGCAGCCGAATATTTAAGGAAAAAAAATCTTATTAAAAAAAACTGACTCGGCAAATATAACTATTTACGTTTATTGTATTGACAATTTTTTTTGAAGAATTTTAGTGAGTAGGCTCTATAATTATATAGCTTTTTTTGTCGAGGCAGTTTTTGGATTTCTGGCGGAGATTTTCTTTTTAAAATCATATCTCCGCAATTTACAAAAATTTCAAAACCAGACTCGACAAAAAAGTTCTACATAATTATGTAATTATCGAATCAGTGGCCCTATTCGGAGATTTAAGATTTTCATCTCACGTTTTTTCGTCCTTGTTGCTCTCGTTTGAAACGTCATAGGTGTGAGAGCGACCAAGACAAAACCTCATCTCATCTCACGCGCAGGAATAGCCCCCCTGCTCACAAAATTTCACGAGAAACGGCTGAGAAATGAGACTTGTAGGGGAGGACGGAACCCGGTCGCGAAGTCTTCAGCTCACAGTGCCAGTAGTAAATATTATATTAAGAATTTTCTAAATCGGTTTATAAAAGGCGGTGTAATGCGGAAACAAACATAAAAAATACAACCTAAATTGAAAACCTCTTACTTTATTGAAGTCGGTTAATAAACAATAAACTTCGTTTAGATTTGGGTCCTTTTAGGTAGTAAAAAACCAATGTTCTTTTATTATAGATAGATAGATTTTGATGTGTATAGAGACTCAATTTGTAAAATCATCAATTTGTAAAACTCAATTTGTAAACTGTTGTAATAAATAATATTTGGTATTTGATTTGATTTGATTTGACTGCTTTTGTTCACACCACACAAGTAAAACAATTAATAAATAGCCTTAAATTAAAATTAACAGAACAACTTACCCTTGTCGCCTATCGATCACTTTCAAACAACCTTATCATGAAGAAAATTTATAGAATAGACCTATGACGGGATAGAAAAGGGAGACACTTACAACTTTTTCAGTACCTATGTGCCAAATGCCTACCGGAATTGATTTTACTACTTGTACCGAAGTGCCAAAAGCGATGTGTTTTTTATTCCTGATAACATAAGTGATATGCAGTGTAAATGTGCAGTGTTGTGTGTGAGGCCAACATGGTCCTTCGATGAGTGATGAGCCGCAAGTGTAGTTAAACATGCTTAGCCGTTGGAAGAGCAAAGACAAATCTGAGAAAACATCCAAGTCGAGTTCCGGGAGCAAGAAGAAACGGAAAGGCCGAGACAACGGTAAGTTCGACTTAAAATATCAGCCAAGTGCGTGTGGTATAGTTCTACAATTTTACTGACCCGGGAAGAGCTAAGCGCGGCGTGGACGCGGGGACACAGCGGAGCCCTCGGTTAGCACTAACGCAGGCTACAACATTTGAATGCTCCGATAGTTTACATGTAACACGGCTGCGCCCGTATGACTCTGGGTTAATACATAAGATATCTTTTGTAGGTTTATGCTTAAATGAATCTAGTACCTATACACCCCACTTAGCAATAAACGTTGCAGTCCTTCGGAATTCTAAACAGTGAATACATTAGACAGGGTGTGGTAATTTTCATTCTTTTATATTCTTGAACTCGATCGAAAAAGAGGAAACACCGTATAAGTAATCCGAGGCTATCCAACGATTATTGCTAGGGAGATTTGCAATATTGACTGTTCGTGGTTTTGAGGGTTTGCTATTTAGAATGATTGCGAGTTTCCTGAATTTGATCGATTGCGAATTTTTTTAAACCTATCCGGATGTCATTTGAAGACCCTTGTAATCAAAAATATTCCACCGTACTAGGTTAGTATCTTATGGTAAAAAAAGTTGTAGCAATAACCGTATTTGTCTTTATCCTATTACGCCAGCTACACAAGACTTACTAATAAACGTTGTATAGCCTCATATTATTAAACTAATACAGTGTTTTGTCTTTTTCGATCCTGTTAAAAGTATAAAAGACAGAAAAAGACAAAACACTGTTGTATATATAACTATTCTGAGGCTTCACAATGTTTAGTAAGGAAGAAGAGTTAATCGGATGCGAGCGACAGTTTTTTGCTATTTCATAATTTTTCGGACTTTTTGTAAAAAATTATATCTCGGCTACCGGAACAATACAATACGAGACAAAAACTCTTTTTATATAATCTATCTTTTTATATAGGTAATTATTTATAATTTATCATAATCTTTATAATTTATCTCTAATAAAAAAAACAGAACTTTCGGTCGAGTCGAGACACGAGAAACTGATACACAATCCCAAAATACGTTTTATTTTAAATAAAACATCACTTATTTTTTGGCGGAAGAACTTTTGTTTTTTTGTAATACATCCCTCGGATTTTTACGAAAACTGTTTTTTTCTAACAAGTACATCTCGCCAGAACTTGATTTTAATCGTATTCTGAGAAGTCTCGAAGTCCCGGGGGGTCCTAAGACCTAACATAGAGATCAAATCAGATCGTGAGGCTTGGAGATCATGAAGACTTTTCAAACAAACCTCAACTGAGACATACAAAATTAAAATCTTAGATTCGAGATTTTTGTTCTATTAATATAATCTTGTAGGTATTTATAGTTCACCTACCAAATTAAAAAAAATATACATATAAAGAAAACGCTAGGTAATCAAAATCTGAAAAATTAAACATTTCAGTTCATGTTTCTGGTGTTTTTTTATAATACATATAGTACCCGCGAAAGATCACAACCAAAACCGTTTCTTCGTTTTACGGCCAAAACCGTATAAAATCGTTAGATTAGATAAATCTGACTATACCTACCCAAATTTTTAATAGGCTAGAATTAATGTAAACAAAAGTGTTACCTTTGCCGTAAGGTACCCATGGAAAAAATAAAATAAGTAAATAAATATCAGAACACTTACACACACGGTCGTCTGACCCCAAACTAAGCAAAGCGTGTACTATGGCTGCCAGAGACTGATATAAATACTTATATATTTTTAAATACATACTTAAATAGATATTTACACCCAGACATAGAACAAACACAAATGTTCATCGCATAAATGTTTGCCCTAGGTAGGAATCGAACCCACGTCCAATTGCGAATCAGATCAGCCTATGTAGGTATAATTTCACTAAAAACAATATTTTGATAGGTTTCAATTCTAAAGCTGTGCTTCACTATCAATTTCTTAATAGTTTTACCTGGACTGTACTTTGGGGGCTAAAATATTTTTAATGTAGATCCATTTTGATTTTTGTACTGGTACTAGCACTGCTGGGATCACCAACTGTTTTGTGGTTTATTTTGAAGCTGATTTGTGTTTCTCACTTTTAATTGTTTGGTTTTCTTGTTATCGATCGAGCGAGCGTCTGCGAGTGAAGCTTCTTTGTCGACCAAGCAAGCGTTAGCGAGCGAAGCGTCTTTGCTTCAGTTTTGACAAAAATTCTTTTGTATGTCCGAATTCTATCTGGATTTCTGTACCGACCTCTGTCCGGATGTCTGTTTAATCTCATTTCCTAACTGATTATCTTGTGATTTTGTGAGTAGGTAATTAATTATACCGATTTTTTTGGGGCGAGTCAGTTTTTGAATTTTTTTCAAAAGATACGATTTTTTTCCCGGCAAAAAAAAACTGTATAATTATCGAACCTGCTCACAAAATTTCACAAGAATCGGTTGAGGAATGCGATCTGTAGAGTGGATAGACGTCGGCCGCGAGGTCAACAGCTCACCACTAGTAAATAATGTTTGGCAACATCCGTCATGATCTGTAACTTTTATTCAGAGACTAGATTCTAGAATGCTGCATTCTTACAATCATCAATAATGATAAATAAGCTGAGACAACATACGGCATCAAGTTTAGTGGGTATCTTGGTACATAACATATCCAAAGAGAAGCGGGCCGGCATTAATAGACACAGCCGGGCGGAAAACCGATCATATGTATGTGGTCGTTTGCATCGTGTTGGCCCATAATTCTTGACGCGTGAGATGAGATCAGGTCACTTTCAATCCTATGACTTTTCAAACGAGAGAGACAAAGACTAGAATATTATCGGATTGTAGGAATAAGGCGCTCTTGTCTTGCCGTTCAAAAAGTAATACCTAACCGTATATGCCGACCCACTGAAATCTCAATTTTACAGAGACATAATCATGTCATTTCTACATTTTAGTTAGTTATACTATATTAGTGTACAAAATATATAGTACTTATTTAGTTTACATTAATTCTTGTTAAAAAATATAAGGTGCCTTGCGCGAATTTTTGTTTTTGCAAAGTGTCTTTTTAGTTTTTGAGAAGTTCGTGCAAGTGCACCCCTGGCTTTTTTTGCTAAACGTTTCGTGTGCAGTAAAATCAAGAATTCTTTACAATGTTGTATTAAAACTACATAAAAATCGTATGTCATTGAAATTGATAAGCTCTAAAAGCTGTTTCTAAAACATAATAATACTAATGTCACGTAGAATCGTGAAGTTCAAGCCGCGAGCACGCGCGCGGGATCGTTAACGAGTAAAAGCAAACATTTAGATATTCTTTGAAAATAGTGATTGAAACTGTATATTCATCCTTACCGATTTACCTTTGTTGTCGTATAAGTTAGAAAAGAATCGACGCACGTACTCGTATCAGTTTACAATGAAGGCAATGTAAACCTCTGACACTCAAAAAAAAAAACCCGCCCGGATACTCGCCGCAAATTAATTTTGCCGAAGGATCAGTTACAGCCCACAAGAAACGCCCACTATATCAATTCTTTATCGGTTTAGAACTCTATTACAAGTAAAAAAGGGGCAATTCTCGTTCCACTTTCAATATAAATAAGGAAAAACACACGTGACAGAAGGAGAGGAAAAAACTTATATGATTTTTCTAAAACGTCTATTCTAATCGATAGCGTAGGGCGGACTGCTTCATGCAATCTGTGGAGCACTATTAAAGGTAGCTATCAAGGGTTCTGTGGCGCAATGAAATGAAATGAAATTTATTCACTAAAAATAGGGTATTACAATGGTCTTAGTTATTTAAAATATGTTCTCCTATTTTGCCGTTATTCGGCATGTGAAGTCAAAGGTGGCATGTCAAAATAAATACATAATTAACTCTAAAAAATAATAGTAATAATATTTGCGGCTCGGCTATATCAAAGTATTCAATTAAATGAAAGTCTTTATGTCAAATGCATGATGCTGTCATGCATTCATGCTGTCATGGATGGCGCAGGGTGCTGTCACAGCCCTCCTGCCCTGGTTCGTTCTTGAAGCCTAACTTGAAAACTTCTCGTCATAACTTGACATATGAGGTATCATTGGAAGCGTCTGGATTGTCTGCTGGCTATATAGGCTATGGTACGTCACGTCACATTAAATCGATATTTATTTAATATTGTTGTTATCAAATGAAAGGGCATAATTACCAAATTTCAGATATATTTAAATTGATAGGTATTGCTTGCGGAATTGCTTGCTAAAATCAAGCCTGAGATACTCGTATGTGTCGAAAATGTTATGTCTCTCCAAATCTACTTTATTAAACTTATTACTAGTATTGTTTTATAAAATGAAGGGGGTAAAAGGGATGATTATTTATTTAGAGAAATCACTTATGTGGCCCTCAGCCGACTCAAGTCTTTAGATTGATAATTTATTTTAATGTTGGATCATAATAAATTGCTGAAGTATCCTCATGAGTCACTTGACATCTCTTGAGAAATTGGGAAGGTTAAGGCTCCAGCGAACACTTTACTCTAACTTCGCATTGCCATTTTTAATTGCCATTTCATCTAGAATAGTGACAATCGATGCAAAAAAACGACAAACAACACAAGATACCGATGAGCCTCTAAAGTTATCTTTATTTAAGTTATAGTACCTGGATGGCCGAGCTTTGCTCGGTATTTTTTTTTTTTTTTAATTGTGTTTGTTGGATATTAAACAATTGATTTTAGTCTAACCTCAAAGCAAACACTCATTGACTTCGTGTTACTTAACAACGCCATCTGCTGTTGTGTCGTTAAAGCAATTAGTTGCTCACAAAAAATAGTATAATATTATTATTCGCCAATAGATGTCAGGAAGACTCATATTTTTCAGTTGAGATTGATTATCGATAAAACACGAATAAAATGACATTTTCTAAAAATGTTACCTAGCTAGATCGATTTATCGCCCCCGAAACCCCCTGTATACTAAATTGTATGAAAATCGTTGGAGCCGATTCCGAGATTCCAATTTTATATATATACTAGTATTTTGGGCGGTGCGCGGGCCGCAAGCGGCCCGCGGTGCCCTGTAGTCGGGGTGCCCTGATTTTGTGGTGCCCTACGTTTCGATTCCGCAGTTTATTCGGTCAAGCAGTCTGTTTAAATCGCAGTTTTCGTACTCTACCGGTGCAAGGCTCGGCCTTCGGCCTCGCCTCGCATCGGTCGGGTAGTCCTGTACGCACCGTGGCTCGGCCTGACGGCCTCGCCCCGGTGCGGCTCGGCCTTCGGCCTCGCTAATGTGATCTATCCGAATTTGATTGTGTGTCATTGTACTCGGCCGCTGCAAGGCTCGGCCTTCGGCCTCGCAGCTGGGGCTCGGCCTGCGGCCTCGCATGGGTGGGCTCGGCCTGCGGCCTCGCGATTGGGGGCTCGGCCTTCGGCCTCGCTAATGTGACCTATTCGACTTCAAATTTAGTTGTACTCGAACGCTGCAAGGCTCGGCCTTCGGCCTCGCCTTGCACCGTTCGAGTACTGCTGCTCGGCCTTCGTCCTCGAAGCTGGCGCTCGGCCTTCGGCCTCGCATCAGTGGACTCGGCCTACGGCTATCCGACTTCAAATATAGTTGTACTCGAACGCTGCAAGGCTCGGCCTTCGGCCTCGCCTTGCACCGTTCGAGTACAGCTGCTCGGCCTTCGGCCTTGCAGCTGGGGCTCGGCCTTCGGCCTCGCGGGTGTGATGCGAGACCTGCGGCCTCGCCCAATTCGCTCGGAAGCGACCCCCAAAATGTATGAAAAAAATTGAATATTTTGAAATTTGGCCGCCATTTTGAATCCGCCATCTTGGATTTTTATGACCCCCACCTGGTAGCCCCCCCGATTCCCTATAACATTTGTTCAGACAGATCCCTAAAACACTTACCGTTTCCGAGTTATTCACGTTTCAATTTTGTATGGAATTTTTTTTTTGTATGGCGGCCATGTTTTTTTTTATTTCTTCTGAAAATTCCCAAGGTTTGCTGAAATATTAGTTCAAGTGCTTTAGTAAAAATGTTTTTGGTTTCCGAGATACGAGGGCATACCACCATCAGGGTTCGACTTTTCGCCAATGTCAGATTTTTCCCGGACCCTCTAGACCGACCCCTACACGACCCTATACTCACTTTTCCCCCACCACCCCTGTAAGTACCCTTAAGGTTTCTCTATGTCAGTGAGTCAGTCAGTGAGTGGTAGTTTATTAACTTTATATAAAGGTGAGGTGATGAGGTGATGATGATACCTAGTCTAGCCATAAGTTCTGTTACAAATGAAAATGCATTTATTTTTTTATACAGTAATGTAATGTTAATAAAAATTATATGTACACATGTATTGAAGTCCTAACAAAAATATAACTATTTTTTTTTTTCAAAATGACCACCTTTGTCCGTGATACAGGTCTTTAGTCGGTCTGGCCAAGAATCTATGGATATACGGACTGTTTCCATGGGAAATTTAGCCACTGCTTGCTTCAAAGATTTCTTAAGTGACTCTATGTCGGCGTGTCGTTTAGGGCAGGCCATGCCCTCTAAAACTGACTATAATTTGTAGTCCAGGGGGTTTAGATCTGGGCTAGAAGAGGGCCAGTCTTCAGCCCTTATAAAGTCCGGAACATTGGCTTCCAGCCAGGCTTGGGTAGTTCGCGCCTTGTGACCAGGTGCAGAGTCTTGTTGGAAACTCCACGGTGGATTTTTAAAAAGTGTATTGCTAAGGGGTTTTACAGCACCATCTAAGACGGTCTCTTGATACACTTTGACTAAAGTTTTCACCCTTTTTTCTCAAAAATGAAGCTTTGTGACGCCATGATAGGATACCCCCCACCAAACTATGACTGACGCAGGGTGATGACCACCCTGTACCTTTCCAACCAATTCCGTAGCTTCTTTAGAGCTGTGAGCGTACACTTTGTCGTTTTGCTTGTTGTAGTGCTCTTCTATCGTGAAAATTTTTTCGTCGGTAAAAATAATATTTCTATAACTTTCACCTGCGTAACGGGGTAGATGACGTTTTGATCTATCCACTCTCTTTAACTGCAGCGATTGATTAAGGACATGTCCTGTATATCGGTGATAATCACCAAGCTTCAGGTCTTGTTTTATTATACGCGATAGAGTCCTAGCGGGTATCTTCATTTCTCGCGATAAGATTGTTTGTTTCCTCATTGGGTTTTTTGGGAATTCTGACTTTAACAGCATTAACAGCCTTAGTAGTTCTCATCGCACGCGGCTGCACCGATTTTTTATGGTTTTCAACAGAGGAAGAGTCGTTATATCTGTCGATACTACGATATACGAACATACGGCTTATACCAAGATTTTGAAGAGTCTTGAAAATGACCGACGGTTCCATACCCCTTCGTGCAACGCAATCACTGCAATCCTGTTATCTTTGACACCCCATCCCATGTTGTAAATTTAATAATAATCACGAAAAATATATGTGAAATAACGGGAAATTGATTGTAGTTTTCAACATAATAAATGCATTCCAAATTTAAATGCAGAAAAAAAAAAACGAAGGAGTTTGTATTGTAACAATATTTATGGCTAGACTATGTATATCTTAATATATATAAATCTCGTGTCACAATGTTTGTCCTCAATGAACTCCTAAACCACTTAACCGATTATAATAAAATTCGCACACCATGTGCAGTTCGATCCAACTTGAGAGATAGGATAGTTTAAATCTCACAATTTTAATTATATATATATAAATAATAAACGCGAACGAAGTCGCGGGGTGACAGCTAGTATATATATAAATCTCGTGTCACAATGTTTGTCCTCAATGAACTCCTAAACCACTTAACCGATTTTAATAAAATTCGCACACCATGTGCAGTTCGATCCAACTTGAGAGATAGGATAGCTCAAAACGCGAACGAAGTCGCGAGGTGACAGCTAGTGTATATATATATACAAGAATTGCTCATTTAAAGATATAAGATTTATTATGATTTTGACACTTGTCAAACTATTTTCAAAACTAGGAATTCCCTTGTATTATGTATTAATTAAAAAGCTGATGCGGCAATCTCCCTAAGGAGGGGTTTTGTTTTACTTTTTCCACATTGAATAGATATTCAATATGTCAGTCCAAAGTGAACCCTTACAAAATGCGGATATTAATAATTAATGTAAAACTCCAAAACAAGTCAAAAAAAAGATCAAAAACCAAAATCCGACTACTGAAAATTAAACCTCTTAAAAAGTATGAAACATGAAAATATTCTCATCCGAAATAGTTACGTACAAACTATGCAATAAGCATCGTCAAGTTCAGAACTTGTGAGTTTTAATCGGTCCCAACGTGGTGAATTTGGTGTAAGCGTATAGGAGTAATAATAGCTATGTACTCGTATCTATACCGATCGTTCGGTAAAAGGGTATTGTACAGTCAGCACAGCATGTACTTCGTGAAATGCAATCGGTAGACGTTTCATCTCGAGTGAAAGGTACCAAATTATAGGCCAAAATGAACGAAAAATTAACTGTCTGAAATCCCCTTCATGGCATAAAAATCTCATCATGATGGTTGGTCCCGCGAATTAAGCTATGTTTTACGAAGTTTAACAAGTTGTAACTTTTAAAATCACCCTGGGGATCTTCCAAGTCCATTACGTGGTGTCAACTTTTTATTTCTGTCATAAGCTTCAGTCTTTTTGATGCAGACACTACAACTAGTATTCGTACTAGATAGAGGTTTGGCGAGGCTCTCTAAAATAGGAATGAAATGGGATAGTTTCTGATTCACCAGAAAATCCAAGATTTCTGATATGTTATCTCACAACCCTGTTACTATTTCAGCCCTGCGGGCAATAGATCTTACATGAAGATCAGATGCCTTCTATTGTTGAAAATATTCATATGGTTAACTGTTGGCAACTCTTAAAATGACGGACAAGTTATTTTTAATGCACTTTAAAAATTGTGGGTATCAAATGAAAGGGTTTGCTGAGAACGACTCGAAAATAAAGTGGTCACTCTTAATCCCATATGGCCGACTTTAGTCCAGTCGGGGTAGACATTTCAATAGAATTCCGGGGAGTGATTTTATTTTTTGAACGTCGGTTCAAACCTCCGATTTGTAAAAAAAGTTCTCGTGGAGTAAAAAAAGTGCGAGAACCAAAGTTGAAAAAAAATAAATTCCACCCATTACATTTTTTCCATTTCTTTTGATAAACTTGATAGTATAACTCTGCAATATTGATTGCAGCGTAAAAATGATCATGACCAAACTTGTGAGAAATTTAATTTCTTTTTTGCTCTGTTGAAAATTAACGAGTTATTTCAGAAAATCGAAAAAATTGAACTTTAAAACAAGATGGCGGCGAATCCTTTACCGGGATTAGTTAGAAAATCGAAATGTATACTTCCACCCCCCCCCCCCCCCCGACGTTTAAAAATTAAAAATAAATGATTTTTTTCTATTTCAGGCTAAGATTCAAGATATTTTATTTGCAACCATACAGTACAAGATGTTAAAAAAAAAATGAGTACATAGTCCAATAGACCCTGTCGGGCTCTGCAAGATTTGGTAGAGAGGAGGAGGCTACTTTATTTAAAAATATTATGTCCAAAATCGAAAACTTTAATTATAAATTGTCAAAAAACCCTACTTAGTTATTTCATTTAGAAATTCGTCGACTCAATAATATGCTTTAAGAATAAGATATTGTTTCAATTTTTTAATACATTTTATGAAATCACCTTCACCATGCATTTCTGCTGGTAACTTGTTAATGTGCTAGACGAAGAATGTGCATAGGTAATGTGCTAGACGAGTGCATCTGCAATTGACACTTGTGAGTCAATAACCGGTCTCTGTGGCGAAGATTATGCTAGTTTTATGTCTGCCCCAACTGGACTACTTCTAAAGATGACGGGCCATGCCCGTGAAAACGGGCCGAACGTTTTCACGTTTTCACCAACAACCCCTAAATTTTAGGGAACACCTAGGCCCATATAGGTGATACTTAGCAGCGATTTGGTTTTCACCAAGGTTTAGGGGATACTTATATGCTAAGGGAGCCCCTTAATTTTATAGGCCGGAATGTCTGGCCCTTATCGAATCCTACGGGACTCTTCAGTTTTGACGAAATTGACAATCTGCTATTGATAAATTTGTGAAATGGAAGCTGTTCTTTATGATTTTTTGAAAAATGTTGATGTTTCAGATCATTTAAATGATAGCAAATACTCGATTGCTAGCGAGACCTCGGCGTTACCGTGAAAGTGCCAACTTCTTTTCGAAATGTGATGATAAGATAAACAATGATGTCGTGTTATTTTTGTCGCACCAAATTGAACAAATCAGAATTTTTTGATGATAGGTTTTTCATGGGTGACTAATTGAGTATTGCAACCTATGAATACCTTACCTACTATAGGTACGTAAAGTACCGGTACCTTCATATACAAATATAGTTTTTTTAACAGAAATCAATCTGTGTCCTTCCTTTCGACATACAAATCATTAACAAAAGTTATTTAAATAAAAAAAAAAATTAAATTTATTTACTATACAAAAACTATTCAATTATTGAGACAAAAACGAACAAATCAAATGAATTTATTTCATACACATTATACAACCTTTAGGTATGTACTTGCTCAGAAATTAATTAAAAAAATAAAATATCGCAACAAAAAATGATCACACATATTAGTCACATCAGCTATTTTAGTCTTAGAACGCAACGAGAATACTGCGTTCCATAGCCCGCTGGCCACCCGCAAGATCGAACCTCTGAGCAGCTTCTGAGCAGTCAAAGGCCAAGTTTGCGGTCCGTACGTGAGAATGCATCCATCCATGAGCCTGTTTAGGGGTAGTGGCAGGTTCCCTTCATGAGGTCGTTTATGGAGCTCTTCCAGGCGTTTCCAGTGCGACGTGCAATTTAGTTTCATATCCATTTTATTTATTAAGTACCTACATATGTAAATTATATTCATTTAAAAACACGACGCAAAAATAATAAGATTTAATTTATTATTTTTTTTCGAAATAAGCTTTTCACTTCACAAAGCTTGCAAACTAACAACAAAACATTATGAAAAAATTACACTGTCATGTCAACAGACATTTAATTTTTTTTGGAATCACAAAACTTTTACTGTTGTTTTTATTTAGCCACGTAGTTTTTATTATTTTAGCAAGATTTGGTAGTAAAACACGTTTATTGTTAAACAATAAACTTGGTAAATAACATATTAAATAGTCACAAATTAGTAAAAAATGTAAGCGGAAGTTTCCCGGTAAAAAACCAGTTCAAGAGCAATCTATTCAACCACTACGAACGTCACCTACTTAGGTGTCCTATCAGTGTCACCAACTCAGAGGTCCGACCTCGCGGTCTGCCAGCGGGCTATAGAACGTAGTACTCTCAGTATGAAACTCACTGACCGCATAAGAAACACTATGCGTTCTAAGACTAAAATTGCTGATGTGACCCAAAAGCTTCCCAATTTGAAGTGGGATTGGGCTGGGCACGTCTGTCGCTTGTCTGATGATCTTTGGGTGGGCCAAAAGAACCACTCAGTGGATGCCAGATCGAAGTCGAACTTGCGGCAGACCCAGGAAGCGATGGCGGGACGACCTCCTCCTATCATCAAGAAATTATAATTTGTTTAGTTTTGTCCGACAAATTAACACGATATTATTAGGGATAACCTATATCATGTCATCATATTTAAAGATGTTGTTGTTCATATTTAAAGAAGTTGGGACTTTTACGGTAAAACCGAGGTGGCGCCAACAAGTATTTGCTATCACATAGTTCAATGAACTATAGCATCAATATTTTTCAAGAAATCGTTTAAACTCCTTCCATTTACCAAGTTTATCAATAGCAGTTTGTCGATTTCGTCAAGACTGAAGTGTCCCGTAGCTAGGGATTCGATAAGGGTCCGACATTCCGGCCCATAAAATTAAGATGCTCCCTTAGCATATAAGTATCCCCTAAACCAGGGATCCCCAAACTATTTTGGACAAGTGACCTCTTTTCCAAAATGAACTGTTACCTTGAGACCCCTATGGCCAAATTACCTACTTTTAAGATCAAGCCCCTTATTCATAATGGTCCGCTAACTTAAAACAGCTGCTCCAGTGTTATTTTTCATTTTGACTTATGTCAATAGAAGAAGACAGAGTGAGAATTAGCAATGCTTTAATGCTAAGTTAGTTAAGAACTTGTGTTATTTTAATTGGGGTCGATTTTTAAACCTCGTCGACCCCCAAAATTAGTTTTCGTTTATGTCGACCCCTGAAAAACCAATATCGACCCTAGGGGGTCGATATGGACCGCTTTGGGAATCCCTGCCCTAACCCTTGGTGAAAACCAAATCGCTGCTAAGTGTCACCTATATCGGCCTAGGTGTTCCCTAAAATTTAGGTGTTGGTGAAAACAGGCATAAGAAACCTGTCGAGCGATAAGTAAGAAGTAATAAATAAATAAAAAGTAACTAAAAAT
Organism: Peribatodes rhomboidaria; assembly: GCA_911728515.1. Lineage (NCBI taxonomy): Eukaryota > Metazoa > Arthropoda > Insecta > Lepidoptera > Geometridae > Peribatodes > Peribatodes rhomboidaria. Next base: position 20,065,042 of record OU452166.1, read on the forward strand.
AATTTTAAAACAACCTTTGAAAGCGGCAAAAATAATAAAATAAACTTATCATTTAAAACTTTTACCATCAACTTATAATGTCATTACACGATTTATATGATTTACTCGTAACAGTTTGTCGCTAGATTTGACGTTATAAGTTGATAGTAAACGTTGCATGCTTTTTGCCTCATTAAAAGCTTGTAAAAAAAATAAAAATAAATAAATAAACTTCAAATTTTTATAATTTTATATTTTGTTTAGCACACTTAAGATCTTAGCTTCCTTACCAAAGTACGAGTAAGTGGCATGTTAAGGCCCCGTATTACACGAAATCACCGAAAATAAGTATGTGTTTTGCGCCTAGTTTGACATGAAGAATTATGATGATCAGGTTCAAAAAATACAGCTGGTAGAAGAAACAGCCAACTAAAGTTTAACCGAAGAACAATTTTAAAAACATTATAATATCAGACAAAATTTCACAAAAAGTATCTTCTTAAAAAAAACTATCGGAACGTAGTTCTCTAGATTTTCAGCGATTACACCACATTTTTTTTTTCGATATTAAATAACCGGATTAGTTCTCTAAAGTTTAACCGAGCAGTTTATTCTTATATATATATTCTTATATAATATTATATTATATTCTTGTTACGATTAATAGGTACCATTAAAAACGGCAAAAAATGTTACGCGCTGATCTCATTTTACCCTCAAATATGATTTACGATTTTCAACTCTAAATGAAGCGAATTAAGCAAACGTGTGTGTGGGTGAAAAATCATGCTATGACGGCGCTTTAAGTACTTTTTTATCTGCACTTCTAGAGCACAGAATGTCTACGCGCCCAAAACTGTAAACATCAAAGAAGAGGAGGATAATGGTATAATAATATACTCCGCCAGGTATAGCATTCTGGTCACGTGGGCAACACATAGTGACGTCAATCGATGCTTAAGTAAGACCGAAATATGTCATTTGCAAATAGTTCGAAAGAGACGGATGACGATGACGAGTGACGTCATTACGTACCTATTTGCTCCCGGAGTGCTAGACCTTGTTTTTTTTATTCATGAGGAGTATAAAAAAAAATAGACCGACGCCTGTATTTTTACTCATAAACAACGTCTGTAAGTTTTTGTTATAATTTAAGCTCTATTAACTAGGATATGACGTGCATAATTATATGATATGATGAAATGTATTAATAATATATCTGCTTAACCATACAAAATAAGAAACAATCAATCTTGGCAATAATATTTTCTCTTGAATCGTAACACTCGATCAAGCAACCCTTCAAACAAAAATAAACTAAATCAAAATCAGTTCAGTGTTTGGTTGCTACGATGCTTGCTACAGACAGACACACGGTAAACTTATTATCACACCCTTCTGTTTGCGTTAAAGTTTAAAACGGTTGTGACCTAGGAATAAACAAACAAAACTCTTATTTTGTTGGTTGTGCTGTGATATGCGGACATGACAAAATCATATTTTATGTCTTTTGTTTTTTACCAAAAATTTGGTCAAAGAAAAATAGCTACTAATGTAATCAAATTCCGTCAAAATTATTCTTTCTGAGAAAAATCAAGTCAAAACTTTCTACGAAAATCTAATTACTGACATATTTTCTAAGCAATCCGTTAAAAACTACAATGCGAACATAGCCCTAATGTCTCAATTTCATCACAAAATTTATGTGTCACGTAATATGTCATGTAACGATATGGACGTGACGGATTCCCGCTTTGCTAATTAATCACAAAAGACAACAACATTCCGCGTGTTTTTATAGGAAATGATTGCCTAAATTATTTACCAGATTAATTTTTTGCCATTTTGTGAATGATAGGAAGTTTAAAACTCACCTGCTTCAAAATATCACTCGCACTAAACCGCTGCTGCTTTTCAATGCAAACTGCACCGAGCGTCTGGCTTCCCGGATAATTCGCAACGTACTGGTCGTATGCTGGAATAAAATTGCTGCCGTAGACTGTCGATGCTAACAAGATGATAAAATTAAATAGTTCAGAAGTATTGTAAAACGTTAAACAGGTGAAAAGAGGTAATTTGAATGATAACTTGGAATTTCACCATTTTAAAGATTTTTATTGGAAATAACTAGATGTTTATCAAACGACTGTTTTAGTCTAAACAAAGTAATGATTACGAAAAAAACAAAAACAAAAACATTAAGAGTCCGGCGACCACTTTAGACTAACTTCGCATTGGCTTAAGGTTTTCCATAACCTTTTCGTTTAGAAGATGATGAGCGAAGAGAGCAAGTAAAGATACTGACGAGCCTTTAAAGTTACCTACATAGTGACAAAGTGCAATTTTTTTTATGACTTTTGCACATCTGTAATCATTCTTAAATAACTAAAAATTTCCCTTGTATTATGGATTCATTCAACAGCTAATGATGTAGACAACCTCCCTATGTAATGGAATTTTTCATTTGCTTCGTCTACCTATTGAATTAATCAGTCAAAAGTTACCCCTTAAAGATGCGGATATTTTTCATAGCTCTTTTTTCACTTGAGAACGTTTTTTAAAATAACCAAGAACATAGGGGCGAAGATATAGTTCATTTAATTGTACTAATTTTAAATTAATAATTGTGCTAATTTTCATCATAATCTGACAAATGGTTTTCAAGAAAATTGAGAAGCGCTATTGTATGGAAATTTCAGAGCGTCGCGGCCCTCTTAAGCTCTTATGAAAAAAACATAAACTGCGTGTGGTTAAAGTTGACAAAACAAGATGAGACAGACGTAATTTGCCAGTTCATTTTCATTGTATTCTTGTAGTTGATTAGTACTACATTGGCGAGATATTTTCCGATGGGTCATTTTTTTTTTCGGATTGACCTACTTACAAATTTTCGCCTTGACATTTTCTAGTGTGTAGTGTGATTTCTACCTAAGCACAGTCGTTTTATTACGAACAAGGAATTGTCAACCTTATTTCACATCGCGTATAATACAAAAACGAATAATAAGACATGTGCCTACATAACAAATATGTATACATAGGACGCGCAGCCGCAGTGCGTCCTTGGGCAAGTTCGTTGACCTCTCAGGCAAAAAATTCACGTAGCTATATTCCGTAAAATGTGCTTCCCACCTTGCAGTGGGATCGGCCAAATAAAACCAAACATTTAGTCAATTAGATAGCGAAGGAACATCAAAAATGACGTATAAAAATGACTCTACCAGTTTGTTCGGAAAAAGAGCCAGTACACAGAAAAGCTAAACCGCTAAGAAAAACTGAGATGCAGCGCCACCGCGTGCGGCACTGAAGCGAGAGCAGAGTGAGTGAGTGCGCGCGTGGCTAATAAACGAAAAATGCACCCGTGTGAAATTTAGCTTTTCGATCGTTGTTACTAAGCAAAACTAGCAGTTTCCAACGAAACAATCTTCAAAATGATAAGCTGTTTTAATAAATACTGTTTTAATAAATACATATATAAAGGTACATAAATATGAAAAAAAAAATTGAACGTATCGGTGACATCAATCCCAAACAACCTTTGTGTAGCCGAACACCTGTGTATGTAATAATTAAGTATTAAATTTCATAGTTTATTTAATACATTTCCGTTTGTTCCAGAACAAGACTGGCACGGAGACAGATTAGATGGTGAGTTAAAAAAAAATGGTAAGTAAGTAACTATAATGTGCAATTTTTCACTCGTTTAGTTAATGTATATGTTAGAATGATATGCGAATATTGCTGCTTTAATCGTTTTTAGTATTGTTTAATTTTATTTATATTTAGTTATTAAAATATTGCATACGAGTACAGAACGAGTCTGTGGTGATTTAATCCGTTGTTTCTAGCTTGGTTTGACGCTTGAAAAACACGGACACAGACTAGGTATAGTTCGGTTCAGATGGAGTTCAAGGAAGAGTTCATTGACCTTTGTCTCATGCTGCGTTATTAAATATGATAAAGACATAATTTCATTGATCTTTCGACTGTTTGATCAGGCTTGGAAACATTTATCATACAAATAAATAAATTAATAAATAAACAAATAAATAAATATTATTTTGCAAAAAAAAAAAAAATTTCGTGCATGGTTTTTCTTTTAATCCATTTAACCGAACTATAGCTAGTACACAAACTGGAGACAGACTGGTCTAGTTTGTTCCCCTAGTTCTCAGGTTCTCACATGGATAAGTAAACAAGATTTATACCTACTGATAAACTGAGAACCCAGGGTCCGACCGAATATCCAAGATCATTTGCCAAAAGTTAAACAGCCAAAAAGGGGGGTTTATTCCACTTTGTTCACCTGGGTGAACAAAGTGAATTTATAGTGGAATGATTGCACTTTGGAATTTGTGCACCTGGCTGATATCATCCAGGTGCAATGTTTCCACTTAAATGGGTAGTGTCCTTAATGTGTATTGGATTATATCACCCAGGTGAAAAAATGGGACTATTCTAATGTAATTTGATCACCCATATACAACATGCCCAGAACGTTCTAATAAAAAGTTTTAATTTAGAATTTAAGATTTAAATAATAAAGGGCCTTTACTTATTAACGATCTCTTTTGGCATATTTGCCTAATGCCACCTTCTTTTTTTTGTCAAAGTTACTGCGCACGATGAAAGTAGTATTTATTGGTAGGATTCTCATACAAACATAAAACTACCTCAAGTATATGATATTCTAAAATCTCACGTTCTAGACATATTTGGAAATAAAATCCCCATTTAAGTTACATGAAAATCATTAAAAATGCAGTAATGATGTGTATAAATGCATTCCATTGTGTTCAAATAATGCATTTTTAATTATTGAAATGATGACCTGTTTTTACTCCTAAATATTCGGGAACGTGATACTTGAGAGTACTATACCGATTGTTTGATAGAGGGTCTGACAAACCAAATGTGTGTGTTCGGGGCCCATCTGGAGAATACAAGTGGGCCAAAAAAATCTTTGACCCCCTTATTTGTTAAAGATTTTAATTTGTGAATTTTCGGGTTCACACCGAAATTGCACTTACTTACCACCACAGCATTTGTAAAATCTGTTTTAGACCGGATGTTTTAACTTAAGTTGGGTCTCTGATAAACCTTCAGGTCACGTAAAGCAGAATTAGATACAAATCAGAGATAACTAACTGATATAAAAAATAAAACATTGATCTTTAAAAAAAAAGAGGGTTAGGGATTTTTTTTGGCACTTGTATTATTCAAGTGAGCTCCCAAACACGGGGGAATGAAGACATATGCATATTTCGTAAAAAGTTAATAAGGACGAGAAGGGCATCACAACATGGCAGAAAAGGATCGAACTATGAAGCACGGGTGGCGTAGTACAAAAATGTGCGTCAAAGACTGAACAAAACCATTAAGCAACTGACAATGTTGGAACGAATTGATCCATGAGGTAGAAAGCGACCCAGGCCTGAGCATGACTCATGACCTGAAAAGTCACCACTGCTATCGCCTACGCGCCCTATGCTTGCTTCTCGGTAAAATTGTTACTGCCTTGTTTCTTAACCTACTCGAAATGTACCACCCGACGGAACAGATAGTGCGAAACAGATAATGCGAAAGCTCCTGGCCTAGATGGAATCCCGAACATCGTATTAAAAGCCGCTATCAGAGCCCCTCCATCCACTTGGATCCACAGCTCGGCTCCACATGTGGATCCTTGGATACCTGTATCTCCTTTTATATCTGCCGATGGATCCATGGATACTTCTGTTAACTCATAAATCCACTGATGGATTCATAGATACTTCTTTTTCCATCTTAATCCACAGGTGGATTCATGGATACTTCTTTTTCCTCTTCGATCCACCAAGTGGATCCGTGGATATTTTTGTTCCGTTTCTTTTTACCTACGTACGAGTATGGCTGAATTTCATTATTGTGCTCTTTATGTGCCACTTGGGAAGCACTTGAGCAAAAAGTCCTCAACCTGAGCATTTTGTTGTACATATTACCTTTGTAAACAAATGAAATAATAATTGATTAAATCTGTTTTTGTAGATAATATGAACATATGAATACTTTATACGGCTGCTACAAGTATAACCTATCTCAAAAGAGGATACCGTCACTCGCGCTAAAAGGACGAATCCAACGACAGATTATATTATTGATCAAAATCGGTTCAGACTTTTAGTAGTTGCGAGGAACATACATAGATATATTATATGTACATATATACATACAGGTAAACACACAACCGTCCTTTTTTGACTTTGTCGCAGTCGGGTAAATTGTAAAATAATAAGATAATCAGCTAATAATATATTTTTTAAAACCGTCCCTGAATGTATTCGATTGTTAGCGGATCGTGGGTTCAAGTGGCGTAGAAAAATATCATTATATTAGGATCCACTTGATAGTTTGAAGAGGAAAAAGAAGTATCCATGAATCCACTTGTGGATTTAGGTAGAAAAAGAAGTACCTATCCATGAATCCACCGGTGAATTTAAGAGGAAAAAGAAGTATCCAAGATTCCACCGGTGGATTTAAGAGGAAACAGAAGTATCCATGGATCCACCGGTGGATTTAAGAGGAGATAAAGGTATCCGTAGAACCATATGTTCTACATGTTAGATACAGCTGGTAAAGTACTGGAACGTATCCTGCACAGGAGAATCGAAGAACCGGTCAAACCACTTCTTGCCAGTAACCAATGTGGCTTCCGAAAAGGTCGGTCGACCCTGGGCGCGATTGACTTCGTCGTCAATACTCTTAAGGAAGCAATTGCAGGTGCCAGACGAAGAAGAACTACTTAGTGGCAACGAAAAGAATTCAAAATTACTTAGGTATACTTACATTAGTTTAAGAACTTAGCTATTATTTATATTTTGCATTTCAGTTTTTTCGGCAGTTTAACCTTTTGTTAAGAAGTTTAAAAAAAAAAAAAATGTGGGTATAAAAGAGACAGACAGATCTAAACTCAGCATTAAAGTCTGTGATATGATGTGATCTGAGTGTAATACACCCCTATTTTTCCACCCTAATTAGGGTTAATTTTTATTTCCAAATTTATATGGGGCTACTGTGCCCTTTCCGAAAAAAAAAAATTATCAAAATCAGGCTTCTGTGTAAAACGGTATGCGTGATCATACATTCAAAATAGTTATGAACAACATATCATTTCGTCGGTTAAAAAAGCATTTTAGTCGAAGCTGAAGCATAGACGCTTCGCTCGCTAATGATCACTCGGGCGATTATAATATGAAAGTTATTATGTTAGTTACTCAACCACACTAAAACGGCTTAATGGATCTGGATGAAATTCGGCACAGAGATAGGTTTTAGTCTGGAATAGCATGTAGGCTACTTTTTCACAGCAGTACTTATTTAATTCTTAAATATTATTGCACCGTCTTTAAGGCCTTATGCAAGCTCCCGTATGGCGTCTGTTGTTGTTCATTCCCTCCTTAATTTGTCTGCCATTTTCTTGAACTGCTGCAGCTGCTGCAGTGGAATCAAACCCCATTGCTGAAAATAAAATCGATGAAACAAAATTAAAATATTTGGCATTATGCAAACAACAAATGGAGGTAAATTATAAGATTATTTTATTTGATAAGTACAGGCTTCTGTAACATAGGTTTTTCCTTTTTTTATGAATATTGTAAAAATATGATCATGTAATCTAACCTGTGACACTTGAACAAATATTTCCAAAACTCAATACCTACTTTACTTGTTAGGAAAACAAATAACATTAATTTGAGTTTAGGTACTATTTTTTTATTATATTAAATTATTTTTATTATTACTCTCACTTCTGCTAGGTCGGAGTGGACAACGAGTGTCTCTCTTGGCAGATGTGAGACCACTGGTTGTGTAGGCCTGCTAGGTGTTGCCGCCAGTGCCTCTTGCAATACCACTAGCAGTTGTTTTGTCTTGTCTGCTTGGTGTGCTGCAGGTGGTGGTACCTCTTGCAAGACCACTAACAGTTGTCTTGGTCTGCTTGGTGTGCTGCAGGTGGTGGTGCCTCTTGCAAGACCACTAACAGTTGTCTTGGTCTGCTTGGTGTGCCGCAGGTGATGGTGCCCCTTCGGGAAGGTTGGTGCCACTCTTGATGTGGGCTTGGCCTCTGAAAAACAGTAAAAAAACATTTGTTAGGGTTTAAAGTACACCCATCCAACAAATATTGGTATAGATGAAATTAAATTGTTTTTATATTTTGATAACTAAGCCACCATAAACCAATATAATAGACCACACTACCAAATACCCACTAGAAACAATTTAGAAAGATCAACAAGAGGCTACTACATTAAATGCTATTTAACACATGCTACTACATATACTATTTATACATACATGCATGTAAGTACATTAGTATCAAAATAATAATTGAATCAATAAGATTGATGTAAACCAGGAATGTTAATAAACAAGAAACATGTAAGCGAGTTTCAAGTCCAGCAGCAGATTGAAAAGGGCTGAAATAATTATGGGTTTTGCTACATATGATAACTGACAACTGATTAACAGACATGATGATAATAACTTCTGGGCAGTTGTAAGAACATAAATATATCTAGAACACGTACGTGCTGCTACTCCTCAACCGCGCTGGCACACCCAAGGGTATTGAGGTGAAGGGCGCTGTCCAGCCAACTCTGTTTTACCTCTGGATCACCCCAATTACCTAAAAATTTTGGTAGGTTATGTAGGTTGCAATTGTTACTGCTAAGTGAACTAATGCTTAATTTAACAAAGAAGCAGAGCAAAACCAAGATAAATCAAGTTTTTAAAGAACTACAAGAAGAAGATTAGTAATACGAATGTTCTTAGGGAGTACTTTCTCTTACTTTACGCAATCTTTGTTAGAAAAAAATTCTACCATGCACCACCGCTGGATTCGCGTGAAGCCTTTCAACTGGCGCCTCAATTCGCATTTTATTAATACGTTTTCGCGAGCTCGTTACAACTTAAAAAAGTTAAGTTCTAAAATTTGAGACAAAATTGCGAAATGGAATAAATTAATTGTCGCGAAAAATAAAAATATACGAAAACAAATATAGTGCTGCCCACTGCAAAAGGGTCAATTTCCATTACAATTCTCGACTGTATCATTTCTGGGGTTATAACTTTAAAAGTAAAGGATACCTCAGTATTTAGAAAACGAATATTAGCTGTTAGTATTTGAATTTGTAATAAATAATGTACTAGCGCAAAAATACAGTTCAAATGGATTTTGAGATTTTAAAATAATTCCACAAATTTAAGCAAATGACGTGAAACTTGTAACACTAACAATTTGATCGTTAAACAAAGCTACAGATAAACACTTTTTTTTATTGAATCGATAAAAATACCGTTCTATTAGGCCAGTGCACGGTAACCCTTTTGCATTCTTTTTATCCTGCGCAGTCGGATAAAAAGAATGCAAAAGGGTTTTTGAAGGTTTGTTTTATTTTAGAATTGAACTTAAATGAACAAGAAATAGGATAATTCCGTTCATTATTTTAATTTTAGGTTGTCCCCTGAATTACGATTTTAAAAACAGTCACTTAAATTTAGAATTTTTAGCAAATTTACGAATTTAAGATGTGACTGCGTGGGAATTTTCTGACGCAGGATCTCAGTGTGGCTGTGGCGCAACTCAAACCATGGATCATCTGTTGTCCGGCCCTCAGTATCTCAACAGTTGCTCTCTAAGTGACCTAAGAAGGAAGGCTTTCCTCCAATCTTGGCGTGGCTGTCGCCATTTATTGATCGGGACACATTTTAAACAGTTACAAAAAAAAAACATCAACACTAGGAACAAGAATTATTATTGATTCTATGATTTATATTTAAAATTAAACTTTAATTGTAAATCAAACCCTACGCTTGGATTTAAAAGCTCTAAGCATGTTGTGGGGTTGTGTTTGTAGGTGATCAAATTCCACTAGAATAATAAAAAAAGTTGTCTTGTTCACCTGGGTGATATAAATGTAAGGTGCAATAATTCCACTATTACCTAATTCTACTTTATGCACCCAGGTAAACAAAGTGGAATTAACTAAAAAGGGTTCTTTTTGCTCTACATGATATTATTATATCAGTAGTTAGAAACAAACACGCCTATTTAAAAAATTGTATTTTTACAGAGCGCCATTACAGAATATTTATTTTACTTACCTTTATCAAAAAATCCGTCATTGTAGCGTACGTAAAGGAAAAATAAAGTAGCATGTTTCGCTCTAGGGAAAAAACTTTTTTTCTTCTTATCTTCGAATTATTAAATTAGGAAAAGTCTTTATTCATGAATAAATTAGTCATGAATAAAGACCCGACATAATACTGTTTATAAAAAAAGGACAACACCAAATAATCTGAAAATAGAACTTAAAAGCGGCAACCTCGACGGTATATTGCGCGTACTGCGTTGCATGTTGTTCCAGTAAAAAAAAAGGCATTGGCGCGAAATTTAGAATTTTCCTCTAATTATAAATTGAATTGGGGACCGTAATATGTTTTTAATATTGTATTGGATTATTTTATTTTCTCGCATACGAAGTGAAAAGTAAAATGTAACACACGGCACTAAAAACCCATTTTAACTCGGTTTCTATTTACTCCATCGTTAAAGGTCGGGAATAAAACTAACTCGTTTATAATGTGTCATTTTAGCCCGTTGTTTAACAATCTACTATTAATTAAATTATTTTTTAAAAGTCGGTTTATTAACCGACTTTTAAAAATTAACCTGGTACTCAATTCGTTTTTTTAATGTTTACTTCAAAACTCCGTCATTGGTAAACTGATTTGGATTTTTTTTGGACTTTAAAGTAAGGATACTTGCAGATTGTTTCAATTTTTATCAAAATCTGGTTCTGATGACGGGAAGTCGATTTAAAAACATATTAGGTAAGTACATAGTCTGTTCTCACAAATTTACCATTTTAGCCCGTTGTATGACAATCTACTATTAACCGACTTTTAAAAATTAACATAACATATCGTCACGCCTTTCCCCCGAGGGGGCTGGCAGAGGTGTAATATATTACCCACACTTCGCGAGATGATATTCAGTCCCAAATGTGACAGGAGGCGAGCCTGTCGCCATACACCGGGCTCCAGTCTTGTAGCAGATGACATACAATACGCACATACATATGTTCACACAATGAACAAATTGGTGCGTGCCTTCGGCTAGGTTCGACCCCTCTGGCTTGAGAGGCAGGCCTTCTCTCAACTAGGCTGCCATCGCTCGATCAAAATTAACCTGGTACTCAATTCGTTTTTTAATGTTTACTTCAAAACTCCGTCACTGATAAACTGATTCTGATTTTTTTTATATTTTAAAGTAAGGATACTTGCAGATTGTTTCCGTTTTTATCAAAATCTAGTTCTGACGACGGGAAGTCGATTAAAAAAAAATTAAGTAAGTAGGTATATAGCCTGTACTCACAAATTTACTAATACAAGCACAAAGTGCTCAGCATAGATAATATTATCAGGATCTTTGTCAGTATACGTTTTTGGCAAAACGAAGTACCTTAGCAGCCATAATTTTGTTATCTATGCTTGCCTATTGCGAATTTACACTGTTTGCGAATGCGAATGTTTTAAATATCCTGAGTTTTTTTTACTATTATCGTAGTTTATTCCAAGAAAATTTTCGTTACCTACAAATAATTTAAACAAATTTCCTGATAAGTAGCAAATAAAATAAATGTACACGTAACTTTCAGCGCCAATAGTCTTGTAAAATAAACGACCGTAACTTAAAGACGGGCAAAGCTTAATTATTCCCAAGGTGTTGCTAGACAGAAAATACGTAGGACGCAGACGAGACATGGACGGGACGGAGCGGAGACATTGTCTCCTTCATACGAAACAAGAAGAGTCTCGTGCGCGTCTTGTCTACGCGTCCCGTCCCCGTCTTCTCTATATGTGTTGCGTCGCGAGTCTTTTATACATTTTGTATGAAAGTACATTGACTTGAAGCCACGTTTGCGTTCCGTTCGTGTCTCGTTCGCGTCTTACGTCATTTTTGTCTGTCTTGCCCTTGAGAGTTACTCAAGCGGTTAGGAATGGAATTTCACGGAATCCCCTTGAGAGAATTTGACATAATATTATGAAAACCGTACCTACCTACTTCTACTTAAAAAAGTGTACTTAAGCCTTGAATATTCGCCAAATGCGTCTATTCAACTCGTAATAGTGAAGAAGCTACGGACCCTACCGATATGAAAAAAATCTCACCAATAAGATCATTCTGTTACCTATTAATTAGTCTAATTAAAATATTATATTACTTACTAGATTGCGAGTAAAAAAATATTAAATGAACGTTGTTTTCGTTCTCATGGCGTGCAATACCGTGCTTACGGAGATTACGTTACTATATATTTTTACACCTTCGGATAGGAAATTAAAAATATGATTGATCGTTCTTTTACCATATTTTTAGAGCTAAAATTGAGTTAGTTTAGTAATATTTTGTGTTATTTTGAAGTATTTCGTCAGATCACGTGACCACTGACACCCGCGAGCTCCTTTGCGGGGGACGGGCCAGTCGGCGCCAGCGCCTCACGAAGGAAGGACGTACTCGCCTTGCCGAAAAATATTTTCGCATTTTTTTTCTATTTGTACGTAAATCATCAATTAAACAGTGCTTAATTATCCAGAGCCAATCAAAAAAAGTAGTTTTTCAAGACATTTGATAAGTTTTTAGTGACTTTACTACTAGTGAAAATATTTGGACAATAATTGATCGCGTTGTGAGTAGAGGGTACAGAAGGTTGATCCGATGAAAATGGGAGATGTCACCAAGGCAGCTAGGCGTAACAAAAAAATTGGACTCCAACTAGGTAGCTAAGTGGTAAGTACCTACCTACCTATTAATATTTAATTACCACATAAATATTTTTACCCGTTTGTTCTTATTGTGTAGACTGAAGTGACTAACCCTAGTGTCTGAGTTTTTAGTGGCATATGATTCGGTCTGACGTTTGTTTTCCTGATAAAAATACTTAATAGAAAACTACAGACGTGTCCTCCGACCTATGTTAACTCTCAGGGCTTCACCGTCCATTACACCTTATTGCGATGATTGTTGGATTTAGCCGCCGACGCTGTGCGACCATGAACCTTATTTTGCTGTGATACGAGCCGCGGTCGCGCAGCGTCGTGCTGTACTACAATCATCACGCCACGGCACGGGCCCCATTGTACATGTTGCTCATGATAATTATCCAAGTGCAAGACTTGTCAGAACTGTGCTTTTTTTCTTGTTATGTACAAATGTACCTATATGTGTCATATTAGTACATTGCACAGGGTTATCGGTATAGGGTGTACTAAGCCAAACGGGGGTCATTGTACTCTTCATTATAAACAACGATTACTTTTTAAACTTTTTTATTTGTAATATAAATCGGGGAAAAAAGCATCTGCTTACATTTTGTCGACGATCGATGAGCTTTCTGTATGAAACAGCTGTTTATTTCTCGTGATTTCATTTGATTCAATTATTCACAAAAATTATACTAAGGTCAATATACCTAAGCCATTTCAAATTGAAACTGGCATACTTGCTGATGCCCCAACACCTAGTTAATAACATAGAAATGGGGAGTATTCTATAGTTAATAATAATAAATAATCCTTCTTGAACAATCGGGGAAAATAAAATAATGATAATTATTATGTGTACTTACGATGTCAATATCAGAAAGCGGTCGTTGCGTGCGAACGGTGTAAATGACTAATACTATTTTTTGTTTTTGGTATAGCACATTTCCTAAACTAACCTACCTAAACTAGAAACAATCACATTTTTATGTTATAGCTGACCAACCACGGTCCGCAATACATTATTATTTTTAGCAGTGTAGTGAGCATATTTTTCTAACTTATCCTGGTTTGTTAACCGACTTCAAAAATTAAGACGCACTCAATTATTACATTGTATAAATTTTACTAAATGTTTGTTGCAGCATAACTTCGTCATTTATTTTTTATTTGAAAGAATATGCTTACTAACACTCTGATCAGTCACTTTGAATAAAGTATTTTTTTTGTAAAAAATAGTATTTAATACAAAAAGTCAAGCATTTGCATTCAGAAAGTAGTGTTCCGAGTTATGGCCATTGAATTCGAAAGAAAAGTTATTACATTTTCTTACAACAATAACCGAGCGAGAGATCGTTAGCGAGCGAAGCGTCTATGCTTCAGATTCGACGAAAATGCTTTCGTATTTCCGAATTCCGTCTGGATTTCTGTCCGGATCTTTGCCCAGACCTGTCTTAATCTACAGGTCGCATTTCTTAACCTATTCTCTTGAAACTTTGTGAGTAAGTCCGATATTTAAAAAGAATTTTCTTGTCTAGGCGGTTATTGGAAATTTTTCAATATGGCAGAGATGTGATTTAAAAAAGGATATATCTGCATAATTGGAAAATTTCCAAAAAACTTTTTGATCCGAGTCAAAACAAAAATTTATATAATTGTCAAACCTGCTCACAAAATTTCACGAGAATCGGTTGAGGAGTGTGACCTGTAGAGGAGGACAAATACAAATACAAATAATTTATTTGGGTATAAAATACATGTGACAATTTCAAATCGGACAGACATCGGTCACGAGATCTCCAGCTCACAGAGTCACTATTGTATGTATTGTTATTTATTTATATTTATTAAATACAACAATTTCTTTGGTAACTGATACCAACCTGCATCTAGTCTTAATAGTTATTTTAATCTAGTCTCTATTGCATGAAGACTAGAATAGTAATATATTTTAAACTGGGATTATAAATTGGTAATTGTTTTATATTTTATGGTATCATGGAAAGAGACAAACGAGACGCTTTGAGTAATATGAATATTGTGTAATTAATATCTTTAAATTGCTCTATTTCATTTTTTCAGAAACAGAGATCAACGAAATTATCAAAGTTTAAACACAAGCGTTCAGCCAACAAAAAATGCGAGTACTGAACTAAGGTGAGTTAAAAGACATTTAACATCTTATATAATATTATTAGGGTGACAAGCATAGTGCATAGTCAGAGCTATGCCAAGTGGAAATGCTATTGCTAAAGTTATCGTATGTCCGGCGTCCAGCGTCTGATTGCACGGATGTCCGATTGTTTTCCTCTACAGATCGCATTTCTCAACCGATATTTGTGAAATTTTGTAAATTTAGGTTTTATTTAAAATAGCGGAGATATGTAATTTGTGAGACGTTGCTCATAGAGCCACTACTTATAATCAGAGTGGCGCTGAACTGCTATGGGCATGCGTGACATTCACTTAGCGAGCGCGAAGCGCGAGTGAAGTACTTCCGTTTCAGTACTAAAAACTTATCCTATATTTTTATCTACAGATGCCTAGTTCAAAATCATCCGAAGGTTATCAGAGCATCCGAGGAACAGGGACTTTTTCACCTTCGAATAAACTGGTAATCATTTTTTTTTTTGTGTACACAATGTACATAAATAAATTATTGATACGAGCGTTGGGACTTAGTATGGTTGCAAATTAATTATTATTTAATATTGTTTTTAGGAACAACAATATCAGTCTTCATTGCCGAATCTCATCGTCGAAGAAGAAGCAGAATAAGAACAGAAAGACAAAAGTTATTGGCGTATTATAACATTAGCTTCTTCTTCGTAAAATTTAAGGAAATATCAAGACACAATGGATTTGGTTGCGCCAAACAATCGATAGACTTGATTGGAGAAAAGCAAACAGGTCTTGCTTCTAAATTCACCTTTTTGTGAATAAAGAGTAACAATAGTAAATTATGTACCGAGGGCACAAAGCAGTGCCTTACGTCGCGGGCGGCTTATTGTACCTTGAGCGTAACGAGGGAATCTAGAGTTAACTCCCGAGCGCAGCAAGGGAAGATGAGTCCTGAGGGCAGCGAGGGGTTCAAGCCGCCCAAGACAAAAACACTGCTTTATCCTAGAAGCGAATCCTCTTCTAAAAATACTGTCTAATATTATACTCTCTCATAACTAATAAAAAGGTACTAGTAAGGTACAGTCTTTTATTTTAAATTTCGTGCAGCTCGTGGAGCACGTGCTCGTATTTTTTTCTTGGTAGCTAGTTCAATTTTCAAATAAACTCTTCTTACATTGCTTATTTTGAGTTTTCATTCAATGTTAATCTCTTTGCTTGGAAACTCCCAACTGCAAGCTTCGCTCGAATTTATGTTTCATCTATAAAACCAACATTTGATTTTCATGTGTTAGATTAAGGATGTGTTAATCTGAGCGATTACTGCCTTCAAAGCATTTGATTTATTGATATTTTTTGATTCTCGGTTTATTTTGATTATTTTTTTGGTGTTTGCTAAAATCTAAGCACTATACATGTATTTCAGCTACAAAAGGTTTTTCAATATCCAATCTAAGACCCCTTTAGTCCAGCTAGAGAGGATTTTTTTACTATATTAACTACTAGCTGTTGCTCACGATTTCGTACGCGTAGATAAAAAAAAGCTCGTTCCGTTAGTTTCTTGTATTTGTCATTCACAGGTCCCACTTCGAACCTGCACCCTTCTCTCTACCATCATCATATTGCCAGACCATGGTACGGGCAACAGTTATCTAGTTGGCATTGGCAATTGTCTTTATACTGGGTTTGGCTGGCACTGTCCGATTAAAACGTCACGCTCAGACAGGTGTCTATGGCAAGGGTAGCGGGTAGGTAAGCCGTTAACTCGGCCTCCAAGCTAAATCTAATAGGTAGCCAAGTCTAATATGGAGTAGATAGTTACAATTTGTGTAGTAAGTAGGTTATATACTTGTTGGTAATAGGTAGAAGTACTAGGAGTTACTCATACTATGCCAAATATTTCAGTCTGAATGTTTAGTAGGAATTACCTACTACTCGGAACCAGCCAAGCCAAGTAGGTAGTATATAGATACTATGTATATGTAGTAATTAGGTAGATACTTGTAAGTAGTATCCTTCTTCTTCTACCTATAAGACTTGGCTGGCACCGACTTCAAATAGATGGGTAGCGCTTATAATAATTATATTAATTAATATTAGTGCTTATTTGTGGTTTGGAAGTCGCTTTAATTTTGTTACAATGATCACTTAAAACATCTTCTAACTTGACTTTTATTGAAAATCAGTTTACTAAAAAAATTAAGTAAACAAAATTAAGTCAAAGTGTAGTTTTTTATATCGTAAATTATGACACTTTTGTGCTAAGATCATTACACTCGAGGCGGTATTATAGCGCGAGCCGTATGCGAGCACACTAATGGAGCCAATAGTGTAAATTATTAACGCACACGCGTTTCATGTGACGTTTTTCATCACACATGCGAGTGGAAAAAACACAGACTTGCATTAGTCAATACATTTTTCTGAAAATGTATGCGCATTTTGCTGCTTTTCCACTTATCAAAATTTTACTAGGCATAATAATAAAGCGAGTACTTTGTTTAAATTATCATACCTAATTAATTGTCAATATTTGGATAAAAAAAATAATGTTTATTTACTGTTATTGCGTAGTTATGATACTTTAAATCAAGAATTTAAGAAAAGTAAAAAAAAACTCTTGTTGATTTATTTTAAAAAAAGTCTAGTTTAGTTACTAGTGCGATAATGGTAAAGTAACAGCACACGTGCTTAATAGCTCGGATTATAAGCTAAAACTGATGTAATAAAGTCCTTTTTACGAGTGAGAGTGATGAAAAAGATATTAAACACAAACGCGTTTTTAACTTCGAGTAGGAACATAATTATCAGCAAAATCAGGCAAGAAACTATCGAGATAATAATGAGGTTGTAAGTTCTAGGTCCACTATGTTTTGAATCATTTTAGTCATTTTTATACTACCTGCTGATTATGTAAAACAGATTAGTACTACCAACTCGTAGAATACATTTTTTAAGCGGGCCGTCGATTGAACAGCTCTGCTAGTCCTAGTAAATATGTTTTTTGTTATGAGATTTTTGAAATGTTGTAAGCATTGGTTTAGGATAGGTTGAGTAATTTATCCCTGGTACCGGAGTTCTTAGGATGCCCATCAGGAGCCCTATTCTTACGAAATATATTTTCTGATCAATGTCTCTCTCGTTTTAAAAATCATAGTGAGAGTGACCAAGAAACATCTCACGCGTCAAGAATAGCCCTCCAGGGCCATTCTTACGATATTATATTATTTCCCCTATTCCTACGCACGAGATATTTTTGGTCAATGTCTCTCTCGTTTGAAAAATCATAAAAGTGAGAGGGACCAAGATAATATCTCACACTTCAGAGAGTCCGTGGTCTACGATTGTTTTTTTTAGATTTTACACGCACGACCAAAGGGAATCAAAACCTTTAGATGCGGGATATTTGTGAGTACATACTTAATCTACCTATACTTATAAACAAACTACTGCGCTCATGCTGCTTATAAGGCTCAACTTTAAAACGCCGTTGGCTTCAAATAATTTAGTAAAAAAACATTACAATAAAGCATAACATCACAGAGGGCTTTCATTTTTAGGCAAAAATATTTTTTTCACGGTGTTTCGTCTGAATTTGTTTGTCTTTGAGAAATGCTAGCTCAATGTTCAAAAGCTTCGAGCGTTGATCACTAGAGGCGCTAAAACCAGCTGAGCGCCGAATGCCAAATGTCATTGGCGCATCTTAACCCCTAGGGGTTAAGATGATGTTTGTCTCAAAGACAAACAAATTCAGACGAAACACCGTGAAAAAAATATTTTTGCCTAAAAATGAAAGCCCTCTGTGATGTTATGCTTTATTGTAATGTTTTTTTACTAAATTATTTGAAGCCAACGGCGTTTTAAAGTTGAGCCTTATAAGCAGCATGAGCGCGGTAGTTTGTTTATAAGTATAGGTAGATTAAGTATGTACTCACAAATATCCCGCATCTAAAGGTTTTGATTCCCTTTGGTCGTGCGTGTAAAATCTAAAAAAAACAATCGTAGACCACGGACTCTCTGAAGTGTGAGATATTATCTTGGTCCCTCTCACTTTTATGATTTTTCAAACGAGAGAGACATTGACCAAAAAATATCTCGTGCGTAGGAATAGGGGAAATAATATAATATCGTAAGAATGGCCCTGGAGGGCTATTCTTGACGCGTGAGATGTTTCTTGGTCACTCTCACTATGATTTTTAAAACGAGAGAGACATTGATCAGAAAATATATTTCGTAAGAATAGGGCTCCTGATGGGCATCCTAAGAACTCCGGTACCAGGGATAAATTACTCAACCTATCCTAAACCAATGCTTACAACATTTCAAAAATCTCATAACAAAAAACATATTTACTAGGACTAGCAGAGCTGTTCAATCGACGGCCCGCTTAAAAAATGTATTCTACGAGTTGGTAGTACTAATCTGTTTTACATAATCAGCAGGTAGTATAAAAATGACTAAAATGATTGAAAACATAGTGGACCTAGAACTTACAACCTCATTATTATCTCGATAGTTTCTTGCCTGATTTTGCTGATAATTATGTTCCTACTCGAAGTTAAAAACGCGTTTGTGTTTAATATCTTTTTCATCACTCTCACTCGTAAAAAGGACTTTATTACATCAGTTTTAGCTCATAATCCGAGCTATTAAGCACGTGTGCTGTTACTTTACCATTATCGCACTAGTAACTAAACTAGACTTTTATTTAAATAAATCAACAAGAGTTTTTTTTTTACTTTTCTTAAATTCTTGATTTAAAGTATCATAACTACGTAATAACAGTAAATAAACATTATTTTTTTTATCAAAATATTGACAATTAATTAGGTATGATAATTTAAACAAAGTACTCGCTTTATTATTATGCCTAGTAAAATTTTGATAAGTGGAAAAGCAGCAAAATGCGCAAACATTTTCAGAAAAATGTATTGACTAATGCAAGTCTGTGTTTTTTCCCCTCGCATGTGTGATGAAAAACGTCACATGAAACGCGTGTGCGTTAATAATTTACACTATTGGCTCCATTAGTGTGCTCGCATACGGCTCGCGCTATAATACCGCCTCGAGTGTAATGATCTTAGCACAAAAGTGTCATAATTTACGATATAAAAAACTACACTTTGACTTAATTTTGTTTACTTAATTTTTTTAGTAAACTGATTTTCAATAAAAGTCAAGTTAGAAGATGTTTTAAGTGATCATTGTAACAAAATTAAAGCGACTTCCAAACCACAAATAAGCACTAATATTAATTAATATAATTATTATAAGCGCTACCCATCTATTTGAAGTCGGTGCCAGCCAAGTCTTATAGGTAGAAGAAGAAGGATACTACTTACAAGTATCTACCTAATTACTACATATACATAGTATATACTGCCTACTTGGCTTGGCTGGTTCCGAGTAGTAGGTAATTCCTACTAAACATTCAGACTGAAATATTTGGCATAGTACGAGTAACTCCTAGTACTTCTACCTATTACCAACAAGTATATAACCTACTTACTACACAAATTGTAACTATCTACTCCATATTAGACTTGGCTACCTATTAGATTTAGCTTGGAGGCCGAGTTAACGGCTTACCTACCCGCTACCCTTGCCATAGACACCTGTCTGAGCGTGACGTTTTAATCGGACAGTGCCAGCCAAACCCAGTATAAAGACAATTGCCAATGCCAACTAGATAACTGTTGCCCGTACCATGGTCTGGCAATATGATGATGGTAGAGAGAAGGGTGCAGGTTCGAAGTGGGACCTGTGAGTGACAAATACAAGAAACTAACGGAACGACGCGTACGAAATCGTGAGCAACAGCTAGTAGTTAATATAGTAAAAAAATCCTCTCTAGCTGGACTAAAGGGGTCTTAGATTGGATATTGAAAAACCTTTTGTAGCTGAAATACATGTATAGTGCTTAGATTTTAGCAAACACCAAAAAAATAATCAAAATAAACCGAGAATCAAAAAATATCAATAAATCAAATGCTTTGAAGGCAGTAATCGCTCAGATTAACACATCCTTAATCTAACACATGAAAATCAAATGTTGGTTTTATAGATGAAACATAAATTCGAGCGAAGCTTGCAGTTGGGAGTTTCCAAGCAAAGAGATTAACATTGAATGAAAACTCAAAATAAGCACTGTAAGAAGAGTTTATTTGAAAATTGAACTAGCTACCAAGAAAAAAATACGAGCACGTGCTCCACGAGCTGCACGAAATTTAAAATAAAAGACTGTACCTTACTAGTACCTTTTTATTAGTTATGAGAGAGTATAATATTAGACAGTATTTTTAGTAGAGGATTCGCTTCTAGGATAAAGCAGTGTTTTTGTCTTGGGCGACTTGAACCCCTCGCTGCCCTCAGGACTCATCTTCCCTTGCTGCGCTCGGGAGTTAACTCTAGATTCCCTCGTTACGCTCAAGGTACAATACGCCGCCCGCGACGTAAGGCACTGCTTTGTGCCCTCGGTACATAATTTACTATTGTTACTCTTTATTCACAAAAAGGTGAATTTAGAAGCAAGACCTGTTTGCTTTTCTCCAATCAAGTCTATCGATTGTTTGGCGCAACCAAATCCATTGTGTCTTGATATTTCCTTAAATTTTACGAAGAAGAAGCTAATGTTATAATACGCCAATAACTTTTGTCTTTCTGTTCTTGTTCTGCTTCTTCTTCGACGATGAGATTCGGCAATAAAGACTGATATTGTTGTTCCTAAAAACAATATTAAATAATAATTAATTTGCAACCATACTAAGTCCCAACGCTCGTATCAATAATTTATTTATGTACATTGTGTACACAAAAAAAAAATGATTACCAGTTTATTCGAAGGTGAAAAAGTCCCTGTTCCTCGGATGCTCTGATAACCTTCGGATGATTTTGAACTAGGCATCTGTAGATAAAAATATAGGATAAGTTTTTAGTACTGAAACGGAAGTTCTTCACTCGCGCTTCGCGCTCGCTAAGTGAATGTCACGCATGCCCATAGCAGTTCAGCGCCACTCTGATTATAAGTAGTGGCTCTATGAGCAACGTCTCACAAATTACATATCTCCGCTATTTTAAATAAAACCTAAATTTACAAAATTTCACAAATATCGGTTGAGAAATGCGATCTGTAGAGGAAAACAATCGGACATCCGTGCAATCAGACGCTGGACGCCGGACATACGATAACTTTAGCAATAGCATTTCCACTTGGCATAGCTCTGACTATGCACTATGCTTGTCACCCTAATAATATAAGATGTTAAATGTCTTTTAACTCACATTAGTTCAGTACTCGCATTTTTTGTTGGCTGAACGCTTGTGTTTAAACTTTGATAATTTCGTTGATCTCTGTTTCTGAAAAAATGAAATAGAGCAATTTAAAGATATTAATTACACAATATTCATATTACTCAAAGCGTCTCGTTTGTCTCTTTCCATGATACCATAAAATATAAAACAATTACCAATTTATAATCCCAGTTTAAAATATATTACTATTCTAGTCTTCATGCAATAGAGACTAGATTAAAATAACTATTAAGACTAGATGCAGGTTGGTATCAGTTACCAAAGAAATTGTTGTATTTAATAAATATAAATAAATAACAATACATACAATAGTGACTCTGTGAGCTGGAGATCTCGTGACCGATGTCTGTCCGATTTGAAATTGTCACATGTATTTTATACCCAAATAAATTATTTGTATTTGTATTTGTCCTCCTCTACAGGTCACACTCCTCAACCGATTCTCGTGAAATTTTGTGAGCAGGTTTGACAATTATATAAATTTTTGTTTTGACTCGGATCAAAAAGTTTTTTGGTAATTTTCCAATTATGCAGATATATCCTTTTTTAAATCACATCTCTGCCATATTGAAAAATTTCCAATAACCGCCTAGACAAGAAAATTCTTTTTAAATATCGGACTTACTCACAAAGTTTCAAGAGAATAGGTTAAGAAATGCGACCTGTAGATTAAGACAGGTCTGGGCAAAGATCCGGACAGAAATCCAGACGGAATTCGGAAATACGAAAGCATTTTCGTCGAATCTGAAGCATAGACGCTTCACTCGCTAACGATCTCTCGCTCGGTTATTGTTGTAAGAAAATGTAATAACTTTTCTTTCGAATTCAATGGCCATAACTCGGAACACTACTTTCTGAATGCAAATGCTTGAATTTTTGTATTAATTACTATTTTTTACAAAAAAATACTTTATTCAAAGTGACTGATCAGAGTGTTAGTAAGCATATTCTTTCAAATAAAAAATAAATGACGAAGTTATGCTGCAACAAACATTTAGTAAAATTTATACAATGTAATAATTGAGTGCGTCCTAATTTTTGAAGTCGGTTAACAAACCAGGATAAGTTAGAAAAATATGCTCACTACACTGCTAAAAATAATAATGTATTGCGGACCGTGGTTGGTCAGCTATAACATAAAAATGTGATTGTTTCTAGTTTAGGTAGGTTAGTTTAGGAAATGTGCTATACCAAAAACAAAAAATAGTATTAGTCATTTACACCGTTCGCACGCAACGACCACTTTCTGATATTGACATCGTAAGTACACATAATAATTATCATTATTTTATTTTTACCCGATTGATCAAGAAGGATTATTTATTATTATTAACTATAGAATACTACCCATTTCTATGTTATTAACTAGGTGTTGGGGCATCAGCAAGTATGCCACAGCTTCAATTTGAAATGGCTTAGGTATATTGACCTTAGTATAATTTTTGTGAATAATTGAATCAAATGAAATCACGAGAAAAAAAATAGCTGTTTCATACAAAAAGCTCATCGATCGTCGACAAAATGTAAGCAGATGCTTTTTTCCCCGATTTAATTTACAAATAAAAAAGTTTAAAAAGTAATCGTTGTTTATAATGAAGAGTACAATGACCCCCGTTTGGCTTAGTACACCCTATACCGATAACCCTGTGCAATGTACTAATATGACACATATAGGTACATTTGTACATAACAAGAAAAAAAGCACAGTTCTGACAAGTCTTGCACTTGGATAATTATCATGAGCAACATGTACAATGGGGCCCGTGCCGTGGCGTGATGATTGTAGTGCAGCACGACGCTGCGCGACCGCGGCTCGTATCACAGCAAAATAAGGTTCATGGTCGCACAGCGTCGGCGGGTAAATCCAACAATCATCGCAATAAGGTGTAATGGACGGTGAAGCCCTGAGAGTTAACATAGGTCGGAGGACACGTCTGTAGTTTTCTATTAAGTATTTTTATCAGGAAAACAAACGTCAGACCGAATCATATGCCACTAAAAACTCAGACACTAGGGTTAGTCACTTCAGTCTACACAATAAGAACAAACGGGTAAAAATATTTATGTGGTAATTAAATATTAATAGGTAGGTAGGTACTTACCACTTAGCTACCTAGTTGGAGTCCAATTTTTTTGTTACGCCTAGCTGCCTTGGTGACATCTCCCATTTTCATCGGATCAACCTTCTGTACCCTCTACTCACAACGCGATCAATTATTGTCCAAATATTTTCACTAGTAGTAAAGTCACTAAAAACTTATCAAATGTCTTGAAAAACTACTTTTTTTGATTGGCTCTGGATAATTAAGCACTGTTTAATTGATGATTTACGTACAAATAGAAAAAAAATGCGAAAATATTTTTCGGCAAGGCGAGTACGTCCTTCCTTCGTGAGGCGCTGGCGCCGACTGGCCCGTCCCCCGCAAAGGAGCTCGCGGGTGTCAGTGGTCACGTGATTTGACGAAATACTTCAAAATAACACAAAATATTACTAAACTAACTCAATTTTAGCTCTAAAAATATGGTAAAAGAACGATCAATCATATTTTTAATTTCCTATCCGAAGGTGTAAAAATATATAGTAACGTAATCTCCGTAAGCACGGTATTGCACGCCATGAGAACGAAAACAACGTTCATTTAATATTTTTTTACTCTCAATCTAGTAAGTAATATAATATTTTAATTAGACTAATTAATAGGTAACAGAATGATCTTATTGGTGATATTTTTTTCATATCGGTAGGGTCCGTAGCTTCTTCACTATTACGAGTTGAATAGAAGCATTTGGCGAATATTCAAGGCTTAAAGACTTTTCTTGTGTTTGTGCGTTCTTACGGATTTTATCTCTTTATAGATATTGTGGCAGTAGGTATCTAAAAGCTTTTGTTAGGTCTCGGTGATGGAAAGTGGCTCGAACCAATTCACCTTTTTCGCGAAGTTTTACTGGAAGCCGGATGTGTTTGGTTGAACGGATGGTCGGATTTATTTTCGATATATTTTGGTGGTTTTATTTTTATAATGAATTAGCAACCCGTCCCGGCTTCGCAAAGTACAAACCTTTCGTAAAAAATATTTATCTGATGGTGAAAACCGCATCAAAATATGTTGCGTGGTTTAGGAGGAGGTAGTAGATTTCCAGGCAGAAAGAGGGAAAGACGCGGAAAGCGACTTTGATGTATATTTCATACTATCTTAATCAAACGAAATCATTTTATTTGGAGGAATATTATTTTGGAATAATATATTCCAGTATATTAGTACATTAGTATTAAAATGTTATAAATCTAATTGTTGTAGTAATACCTCGAAACCAAGTGCCTGGCGAGGTCGACGAAACTTTTAAAATGGCTTCCAATAATACAATGGCTGTAAAAGAGAAGCCCACTGGATCTAATAATTACGCCATGTGGTGATTTGCTGTCCAGAGGTATTTGGAACATGACAATTTATCGACGTGCGTGGAGGGAACTGAAAAAGATGTCAAAACTGAACACGGAAGCAAAATCAAATTCCTGTTAATAATAACATACACGTTCAAGGCGCTAAGACGGCAAAGCAAGTGGAAAAAAAACTTGGCGAAAGCGTTTGATGACAAAGGCAAAAAACACGGCGAGTCGGCTTATTTAGAGATTCGACAAACACAAATTTAGAAAGTTGCCAAAACATTGAAGAGTACATAAACAAAATAATGGCGGCAGCACACAAACTTCGAAACAATTATTCACAGTAAATGAAGAATGGTTGGGCACTTTATTATTGGCAGGACTGCCAAAGGTGTTCAAGCAAATGATAATGGCCTTTGAAAGTTAAGATGTAGCAGTCACAACTGATTTGGTGAAATAAACTTCTTCAAGATGTGCGTACCGAATCAACAGCATTATTTGTAAATAAAAGCTACGACATTTATTATGAAAAGAAAGGTCCAAATGTTATTTCCAATGTTTTGTGTGTATTTGTGTAATAAATATAGACAATTGGTCATAAGTAAAAACTGTAAACATAAAAATGAAGGAAAAAGAAGACACAGAATATGTGTCTGTGTTCTCCGCATCTACAAGTAGGTAACGATGGTGGCTGGTGCTTCCACTCGAAAGAATCTATGCATTTGACAATGAACCGAAACTGGCTCTACTTTAAAATTTCATCTCCGACTATAAAGGTAGCCGAGGATAAGAAGCTACCTGTGAAAGCCTGCGGAAAGAAAAATTTAAAAATTTGAATGAATAGGGTGAAACAGCCACAATACAAGTTCAAAATGTACTGTATGTACCTGAATTGGCTACTAATTTGCTACCAGTTAGCCTATGATAGCGATGATAGCCTAGTTGGAGATGGCCTGCCTCTCAAGCCAGAGGGAGCGGGTTCGAATCCAGCCGACGGCACGCACCAATTTGTTCATTGTGTGAACATATGTGCGTAATGTATGTCATCTGCTACATGACTGGAGCCCAGTGTATGGTGACAGGCTCGCCTCCTGTCACATTTGGGACTGAATATCGTCCGGCGAAGTGTGGGTGTTGTATTACACCTCTGCCAGCCCCCTCGGGGGAAAGGCGTGAAAAGTCGGAAAGGGGGGGCCCCTGTCGGAAAAGAGAACATTGCCTGAAAGTTCCATCAAAATTGCTCCAATCGTTTTGGAGTTCATAGGAAACACACAAATGATTTTTATAGACAGGTAGAATTGATCCTAGTATATCAGGGAGGTGAATCAACGTTGGTGCAGCTTTTAATTCGTGAGGTGCCCATGTTTTGATAAGTATGAATGTCTAGTGGATGAGACTATAGATTTAGAGTTACCTACTACTATAATGACAACAAAATCTCGAACAAATTTAAAAATGTAGCAAAAACTTATCTGCAAATGTAACAAGCTGTACAAGTCTACTGTCACAAGCTGTAAATGATATAACAAACATTTCAGAAACTAACAGTGAAGCTAAATCACTATACTGTGCTGAAGCAGAGAGATAAAAACCTTCAGCCTAAAAAATTAACCTTCGGGTCCTCTTAACAAATCAAGGCTGTGTGCCAAAGGGTGTGGGCAAAGCAAAGACATGGCCTAGACTGTACTGAAACATTGGCTCCAACCGTAAAATTTGACTTACTATTGCTTTCAGAAGTTGAACAGCATGATGATATTAAAATGATTGAATTTGATGTGAAGACACGCGTTCCTGTATGGAGATATCAGTGAGGATATTTTTATGATCCCAGCAGAAAGTTTGAACACAGAACCAAACCTGGTATGTAAAAGTATATCGATTAACTGTTGGTGAAATTTAATATGTCTGATGCCAATGGCACACAGATTCCAGTGGATCCTTACACAACATTAAAAAAGAGTGCCACAGCTTCCGTTGCCAGTCTACACTACAGAGAAGTAATTGGCTCGCTAATGCACCTGGCAATGGTGATTGACCAGACGTGGTGTGGAGTAAGTCTAGTATAGTCGATTTTTAAATTGTTAGGATCATACACATTGGAATGTTACCTAGAAAATAATGAGATACCTAAAGGAAGGTAAAGACTATGTGGCCTATGCTACACATCATCCCTGCAAAACTAGGTAGAAGCTTGCTGTGTTGCAGATTGAGCCCAAGATATTAGTGCTAGACGCTCAAGATAACTGGATATGTTTTTATGAAAAATGTTGCAGCCGTAACAAGGGCGACACAAAGACAACAAAGTGTCTCATTGTCTACTACCTACTGAAGCTGAATTCATGACTGTTGATGAGTCATGATGAGATTTTATCTTGGTCACTCTCACACCTATGACATTTCAAATGAGAGCAACAAGGACGATAAAATGTGAGATGAGAATCTCAAATCTCCGAATAGGGTCCCTGCTTGTATATGTACAAAGGAGGCAATTTTGATTAAAATACATACTATTATTAGACATAGACTTTCCACTCGTACGTGTAGGTACACTATATACTTTTGGGAGCGGGGGCTTGAGCTCCTCAGTCCCCAATGAATCCGCTATAGTAGTCCGACCGCCTCGACCAACATCTTACTCACTAACTCAGATCAACCTAGAGGAAAAGATGGAACACTGCGTTCTATAACACTGAAGCCACTTCTTTTTAAACGTGTGCGCGCGGTAATGTTGCCATGAAAAATATTTACAATTGCACGAAAACTAATATTAATTCCCAAACTCTACGTTAGCCATTTCCGTTCCAATATACAACCTTAGTAGATTCAATATTCTAAAACTGCACATATTTTCAAGAGTTTAATGTTACGGCTTTTTAAAATTTGACTTGTAAAAAAACTGCACAGTTTTTAAAAAGAACCTCAAAATGTAGTCCTGAGAACACTTTTATAATGCACTATGGATATTTATGTACCTACACGAAATTATACAGTAAACCAATGCACATAATGTGGAGGTAAGAATGACCAAGCGAGTAGCGTAGTTTTTTGCGTCAATGTGTGCGTGTTGTGTACATAGCGTAGTTTTTGGATGGTTTTGGCTTCACCTAAATCATACGCCGAGCGCCATCTTATTCTCTAGGTTGATCTGAGCTCACTAAGTACCAAAGACTGCACATTAACGCTCGTATTGTCTAGAGCGGTCATCGCCTCTCCCCCCTACCAATCAGGGAGATGCGATTTTTTTTTCATCCTCAAGAATAAAATTAATAAAACCAATAATTGATTGTTATTAGTCGTTGGTCTGTTATATTTGTCCTACTAATATTATAAACGCGAAAGTTTGTAAGAATGGATGGATGGATGGATGTTTGTTACTCTTTCACGCCATAACGGCTGAACAGATATGGATGAAATTTGGCACAGAGATAGATTATAGTCTAGAATAGCACATAGGATACTTTTTAACCGCGGGTGAAACCGCAGGGCGCAGCTAGTATTTGTATAAACCAACAACTAAATCATTTTTGTGTGTGGTTATTCCATTATTTAATATTGAGACCTTGTTAATAAATAAATAAATATCATAATTATTGTAGTAAGTACCATAATTCGTACGTCTTAAATCTTTCCGATCATAAATAAATAAAAACAAATTGTTTATGCTTCATCGCTTTAGGGATTGAAAGTTGCCCTCAAAACCTCGTTTTCATCAAATATCGAGCTCTAAATCGATAATAGTCGATTTTCATAATTTAAATATTTTAAAAATAAACAATAAATAAATCATTTAACCCAACAAAATTAAATTTCCGTATAAATAAACTAGTTATGTTACGTTTTTTTTCGGATCGGTTTTTCTGTTTGAACTGATAGGTCATGTTATTATAATCGACTTAGTGTTTTGTCGTAAACAAAAGTCAGTGGGTCAAACCCTATTGATTTCGTTTGACAATTGATAGCTAGGCGGAACTTGTCAGTCTTTCGCGTCGATTTCGTGAATGAAAATTGCATATAACTGGAGATCTCGTGGTGCAAGCGGTTGGTGCCTGACTCCGGAGCCTAACCCTGGCTAAACCAGATGCGCTCATCATAAAATTCTACTAGGTAGGTACCTATTTAACCTTTTATCAACCTGAAAAGGTATGTACAACCTTCTTTTGTTATAAATGGTATTTCTCCACCTTTTGACTTTTTGTCAAGTCTGTAATAGCTTGCCCTCGGGTTGATACCCTTGGCGAGGTCAAATTTCCTACGTTTTTCCCATAAAATTCACAAATATTGACAATAATATTTTGAAACATACTTCATGTGAAATCTCAAAACGTAAGTTGACCTGTTCTTGTGTTACTAAAAGCTCCCCTATGAGTTACTGCTTGTGTTCAAGTATATAGTTCCCTACATTTTCTATCTAAAACTCATAAATTAACCAAAATACCTTTGACACACAACCTCTTTATTTCCTTCCTATACCATGTTTTTAAGGTTCGAAATGGATTCATTTCAGGGTCCTTGGGCTTACTCACTACTACCTACTACAATCTACAACTACTACCTACAATTACTGGCTGTTTGAGTCCACTAATCAAGCACCTGCTTCAACTGTGGTTTGACTGTGGACCCCGTCTACATTTCTCTATGTAACTTCAAAGCTGAACTCTGAGGCCTCTGAAATGACCTCTTCAGCACGGTAATCGGACCGCCCAGGTACCTCGTTATTCCTACACGCCAGGAAGTACCCCGCTAAGAGTCCTTCACTTGCACATAATTTTAATGTAATTAAACTTAGTTAGGAAAAGAACTTGACCAAGCGACACAACCATCTTATAGTATCTTTCATAATAATATCACTCATACAGTAGAAATAATTTTAAGCTCTTATTGTATTGACTAAATCATTTTACAACACTCAATTGTATAAAAATCTGGCTCATACAGTAAAAATACTTTTATTATTATTATTGGTTATTGTATTGCCAGTCAATACAATAACCAATAAACAACAGCTCAATAAACCTTATGTAGTGGTAAATTTCACACCTTGTTTTATTTGTGTTAACCAGCATAGGAGCGAGGAGGAGGAGCGTAGGAGTACCCAACCCCTTCCGGGAGGAGAATAACCCTTACATTATAAATACTTCAATCAAATTGAATGTGGTAGCGTGGACCTATGTTCATAGTCCATAGACCCATAAATATTTTTTTAGCTCACATTCTTTGTAACTCATCTTTGGGAATTATGGTCTTATGCTTGTCTTGAGATTCTTCATTCTGCAGCCGTCACTACTGCCCCTGAATTCTATCAACCAATTGTTAATGAATTGCCTTAACTTGGCACTTTTAGTTTGCTAGAAGTGTCAGAAATAGACAATTTAAAAACAATGGCTTAGTGGAATCAAGGCCCTGTTAGTTTGGGCCTTACCTACGCTCTACTCCATCTATGAATTTTTTTGGAACTACAACTTACTTTCTTTTTAAAAACGCCTCATTCAAAACACAAAAGTAATAGGTACATGTAAAGATAGGTTTAAAGAATTCTGCACTTCTACAAAGACCCAACTAAACATCTCTCATTTCAGAATCTGCTAACAGGGAGTAGATTATTATGTAGAGTCTACAAAAATTTAGCAAAGCACCTTAGGTATCTAAATTTAGTCCTGTTCCGTTTTAAAAAATCTATTTTTTTCAAAATAATTTTTCATTACAGTGGGTTGTGTAGCGAGTAGCAACTACAGTGCCAACGGATCTTTCGACAGACTTCATAGATAACAAAAAGTTTCATGATGAGTTTTTGGAAATTATTCTCTTTCCGATTTTTAAATGTTTCGACTTTTTTTTCTAAAACATATTCTAACGTCACGTCTTCGTCTCGGGACTATCGCTGTCTCGCTCTAGAGGGATTGCAATAGAGAATTTACTTCAAAATCCAAGTCTTTTTAGGCCTATAAAATAGGTATAAATTCCGATAATGTACTCACTTTTTCGAGCCGATGCACGAATGCTCGATTGCTCTAATCCTATTATGTGTCGTCACAAGCTTTTTTTCAAATGAAGTCAAATGTCAATTGGGTATCGAAGATACATTAGCAAACGTCAAACTACTATGCGTTTAGTTGACATTAAATTTTGACTTACCGAATGAATGTTTAAGGTTCACTATACCTTGACAACTGTCTATATTTTTTTTCTTACAATTTGGCGTCGCACCTCTTCTGCATTTCCCAGTGTTAAGTTAATTTAGTTTTTTACAGAGATGATAATAAAGGTTAAATCCACCATTAGTATTACACTTTCCCGCCAAAAAAAACAACTAGGTATCTGTTGATAAACTAGGATAGACTACAGCTGTAAGGAAGAACGCAGCGAGGCATTTTAGCGCATGCGTTGCATTCTATGATCCATACTGCTGTTAGTATTGCCTTATGTAATAGGAAATAGGGCTTACATTCGCGTATTTCGTTACAGTTTGTTTTTCACTGCTCCGTCGTTTGCTGGGCCAAGGTCATGTTATTGAAATTTATTCAATAGACATGTGACCAAAACCAGGATAGATTTCCATTTTTTTAGTAAATTTGAAGGTATTGGCAGCAATTTCTAGTAGATATAAATGATTTGGTATTTTTAGTACATGTTTTTAAATTGTTTTGGATTTTTTCGGCCTCAAATAGCAGCTTGGACTAAAATTCTAGGCGTAGTTTATGATATCTATGGTTTAAGAACCCCGATTTCCTCTCACCGTTCAGTTCCCCGAGAGCCGTCCGGACGTGCAGTGCGTCAGTCGCGTTTTCCTTCAGGTTGGACCTACAACTAACGTAAACCTATCGTCGGTCATACAAAATTTAAAATGGCCCACGGTAACGTAACGGAGAATAATTATCGTAGATACATGCATCCCCATGTAAACCCCAGAGTACACAGTACAAAAATAAATCCTACTAATAAAACTGAGACCGCCGACTCTCAACTGAACAAAGTCTGGCCTATGCATTTATTTCTGGCTGCATTCTTTGTAAGTATTACTTTTGTTTTCTGATAATAAAATAAACTTTTCGGGTTCACACGAGGTGGCGATTTTTTGCTCAATTAGCCATAAATTCGACGTTGGCCCCAAAATCTGTGATGAGTAGATTTTTCTTTTAGATTAAACTAAAAACATAAAATAACTTTGACATGTCTATTATTTTATACGTTTCGTCGTTAAAATACAAGCTTGATTCACGGGACCGCCATCAAATATGATTATTACGTGGCATTATCGGAACCTATTCTAAATTAGCCAAGCTTGTAAATTGATTTAATGATGTTGGACGCGCATAATATTTGGTAAAATCATCGTGTGGAACCGACAGTTATAAATTTGCAGAACCAGCTGTTGATTTCAATACGTTAAATATTAATTATATTTTAAACAAGAAAGTTAATGTGTGTGTAAGTGTAGGTTTGTTTGTTACTTTTTCACGTTCAAAGAGATTGACGGACTTATATGAAATTCGGAAATAGCTGGATTAACCCGGGATTAACACATCTATAGGCTACTTTTTAACCGAAGGTGACAAGGGACTTTTGGACATTTAAAATATGCGTTTCCTGTTTGCCCTTTAAGCTTTTGTCTCAGGATGAACAATGCTCACTCGCCGAATGTTATGAGTTTCGACAAAGTAGTGGATTCTCGCCGGCAGTTTGAAGTCAGTGAATAACTAAAACTATCAGTTAATTTTTAACCTACTTCAAA
This sequence comes from Peribatodes rhomboidaria, assembly GCA_911728515.1. Taxonomy (NCBI): domain Eukaryota; kingdom Metazoa; phylum Arthropoda; class Insecta; order Lepidoptera; family Geometridae; genus Peribatodes; species Peribatodes rhomboidaria. The sequence continues at coordinate 20,098,362 of OU452166.1, forward strand.
AAATGGGGACTACTTAATTAGCCGGAATCTTTTTTTATGGATGTTCACAAAGACGCGTGAACCGATTTAGAAACCTCATTTTTTGTTTTTAAGCTTTTCAGGTGGCCGCATTTAAATTTAACAAAAATCGGTTTAACAAAAAATCTACACAGAGAATTGAAGCCTTATCTTTGTGAAATAGGTAATGGCTGTTTCCGAAGAGGATGTGACACTAATATTTCGTTTATCGGGCACATAAAGTCAAAAGTCTCCTAGGGAATGGTTTAAGGCTCGCCCAATAAAATGTAGGTAGGAACTAGTTAAGCAAGGATTTAGGCAATTCCCAATAAGAGAAATAAAATAAAAGACTTTTAAATGATTATTATTTTATATAATGATAGTTATATTATTAAGAATAATAGGTAGGTATGCAATTTCAGATCACATCAATTCAATTTTAATCAACACAGAGACGGGAAAAAGTAAGTCGAGGGATGCAGAATATACGCTGGTAGTTGAGAATCAGCCGGTTTCTGATGCAAAATCGGTAGCCAACTCTTTTGAACATTTCTTCTCTAGCATACCCTTTGATGCCACCAAAACGCTTAACTCGTCTCCAGATGATGCAGGTGCTTTTCTAAAAGAACACTTCTCGCGAGATATACCAGACTTTCGGTTCAGATATACTTCCGTCTCTGAAATTATCAAAACTTTCAAAAGCTTAAGAGTTAAACCTAGTGAAGGTTTATGGGGATTATCAGTAAAAGTGTTAGAGTCTTTAATAGAAACTATTGCACCACACCTCATGGTCATATTTAACATGTATTGTGTATTGACAGAGGCACATTTCCCGATTTAATAAAAAACAGCAAAATTACCCCTATCTTCAAATCGGGTAGTAAATCAGATTCCTCGAATTACAGACCCATCTCTGTGCTTCCGGCTTTGAGCAAAATATTTGAAAAGATTATACTTAATCAACTGTTGTCTCACTTTAACATACACAGTATATTAAACGAAAATCAGTTCGGTTTCACGAAAAGTAGATCAACAACAGATGCGGGAGTTCTATTAGTTACGCATGTGATGGAAGCTTGGGAGAGTTCACAGGATGCCATCGGTGTCTTTTGTGATCTTTCCAAAGCGTTTGATTGTGTAGAACACCGCACCTTGATCCGTAAATTACACCACTACGGAATTCGTGGAATCGCTCTAGATCTTGTCGAGTCATATTTAACTGATAGACAACAAAAAGTGGGAATTAATGGCATCACATCTTCCGGATCTTTAGTTACAATGGGAGTACCACAAGGTTCTATCTTAGGCCCGTTCTTATTTTTAGCGTATATAAATGATTTGCCGTATATGGTTAAGGACCTTACAGACATAGTTCTATTTGCTGATGATACATCTACTATTTTTAGAACAGGTAGGAAATATAGTGAGCTTATGCATGTGAAAAACGTACTGACTATTATTTCGAGATGGTTTGCTGCGAACAATTTGTTACTAAATGCAAAAAAAACTAAGTGTTTAAAGTTTTCCATGCCTAATGTTAGATATATAGAACCAAACGGACTACGGGGTGATAAACTTAACATAGACAAAGCGACGGTGTTCCTGGGTATAAGCGTTGATTTCAAACTGCAATGGGGTCCACATATTAATGCTCTGTCTGGGAGACTTAGTTCTGCTGCTTATGCGGTTCGTAAGATTAGGCAACTGACGGATATAGCTACAGCTAGGATGGTTTACTTTGTTTACTTCCACAGCATAATGTCAAATGGCATTTTGCTGTGGGGCTCAGCTGCTGAAGTAGAGGCCATTTTTATTTTGCAAAAGCGAGCTGTCCGCGCTATCTACGGAATGGGTCCCCGCGAATCATTGAGAGATTAATTTAAAGAAATAAATATATTAACTTTACCTTTTTCTTTGTATATCTTTGAAAATATTATGTACGTTCGCAAAAATCTACATAAATTTAAATTGAACAGTGACTATCACAATTATAACACTAGAAATAAGGATAGGAGCTGTACCGAGATTTAGACTGACTAAGCCAAATAAGTAATTTTTAGGCAACTGCGTTCGTTTTTACAATAAAATCCCGAAAAATATAACAGGGCTCACTGAGGGAAAATTCAAATCACATGTATTAACTACATTAATGAAAAGAGGGTATTATAAGGTTAAGAATTATTTAGAAGATAAAGATGTCTGGAGCCTTCCACTTCCGCCAAGTAGCCACTAGTATTTATAGATACGAGTATTACCTAGTTGTAAGCCAAAATTTGTGAGACTGTAATTTATTTATTATTTGAAAAAATAATGCCCCTCAGTTTCTTGCCTGTTCTTCTGAGTAGAGGCTTTTTGTCCGAACAAGGCGGTCGAGTCTATTTAAATAACTTTGACGTTCATAAGTGTATCTTTGATACCTAAATTGAATAAAACATTTTGACTTTGACTTTGACTTTATTTTGTTGACATTAATTATTTATTTCATTTGATGTTCATTATAGGTAATTACTGTTTTGACATGTATAAACTTTTGACATTTATTGAACTGTGACGTCTAACTATTGGAGTTATCAATAAATTCTGATTTCTAAGTTCCCAACTTTCGTACCATTTTTCAGCTCTATCGAAATATTGTGACTTTGGAGGACTTTTGGAGGCAAAAGTTACTGCATGCCAACCGCGCGTTCTGGAGCAATCTCTCTTTTCGCTTTGACTTTTTTTAACCGAATTCAAAAATGGGGTGGTTCCTAAATTTTTTTTTTTTTTTTTGATATTGTTACGCGGTTACTCCGCCTGTTATAATATAATATATCTTTATTTGAGCAAAAACAGGTATAGAGCTTAAATGTGAACCCTGAGTCCCACACTAGGAGGTCCTGTGCTGTGGAACTCAGTCCTTTCCCATCTTGGCTATTTAGTTTAGCTGAGCTGTAGGTAGACATTATAATAGGTAATTACTAAACCTTATTTAAAGTTTACACTAAAAGTAAGCACGTATAGTTATAAAATGGGTGTGTGTGTGTGTGAGAGAGAGAGAGAGAGAGAGAGAGCGTGTGTGTGTGTGTGTGTGTGTGTGTGTGTGTGTGTGTGTGTGTGTGTGTGTGTGTGAGAGAGAGCGTGTGTGCGTGTGCCTGTGACTGTTATACATTATTTATTAATTTGGAGAATTTTTTCTGTGAAAGTGTAATCTAGGGAAGAAAGCCAACATAAGATTTTGCTTTTGTAATGATTTTTTTTTTGTTTGGTAGATTATACTTTAGAGGTGGCCCCTTTTAAATTTTATCGAAATCGGTCAAGCAGTTTAAAAAAATCAAGAAAAGTCTAAAAATTGTTTACATGGATGGCGGGAAGTTTTTTAGGGTTTTTTAGGGTTTTTGCTTTTTATGTTATTCAAACATTGCGCTGGGTGAAACAACAGGCTTTCGACCATGCTCGCGTTGGCGATAGGCAGGCCGTGACGGGTCCTCTTAAGGCGCCGTCGTACCACGATTTTTCACAATAAGATTAATAATCGTAAAAAAAACAGAATGTGAAATGATTTTCAAAATTCTACTGCGGTTAACCTGTTGTTGGTTGTTTTTTCTACCTGCTGTTTTTTTGCACCTGAGCATCACAATTCTTTAAATCAAACTAGGCCCTAACAAAATACTTGTTTTCGTTGATTTTGTGATAATACCCGGCCTTAAGGTGCCTTAAGGTACTAAGGTACCTGCGGTGCCACCCGCGTTTAAAACGTGTATATTACAGTTGTAAAAAAGGTTAGTTATGTTGCACTTTTAGAATTATAGTGACATTGCAAAAAATATTTCTAGGGAGTTTTTGAATAAAGTTCGAAGGTCTAGTTTTGTATCAAAATGAAATTAATCTACCTATAAAAGTTTAGTCATTGAGGTTGTTATTTTGATTTTATACAATTTGTAAGTTTGTTGTCTATACTCATTTAAATTTTTTTTTTGATATTGTTTAAAACTAAAAGCGTATTTTTAAAAAAGACTCATTTGCACTTAAGTCACTATATATCTCAATATTTGTTTAAGTTTTTGTATTATTTTTAAATAGGTCACTACAGTAAATTTTATAACTACATTCTGGACACTTTAATAAACTCTCCAAATTATTAGTATGAAATTTAAAAAAATATAGAACTCAGTTGAAATACTTTTAATCGAATAATATAACAATTACATAATCAACACACTAAGATGTACCTAAGCTACAAAAAATCTATAAAGCAGACAAACAAGAATAATGTTGGAAATTTATTGAAGTGGTAAATTGATAGAAAATTCAAAACATCTGGCATTTCAGAACTCATAACTATGGAGGCAGTATTTATATATAAGAAAGTATAGTCGAAGATTTATGTTTAAGTATCTAATAAACTATTATGAATACAATGATCTAATACACTATTATGCATCTAATCACAAAATATCCTTTTTTCTTTTACTTATTGTTTCAGTGCGAGCACTAGGTACCTGCCTACATACATATAATATGCATCTGTCCATATAGCATACAAAAATCTTATATCTTTAAATGAGCAATTCTTGTATATATATATATATATATATAATTGGAATCTCGGAATCGGCTCTAACGATTTTCATACAATTTAGTATATAGGGGGTTTCGGGGGCGATAAATCGATCTAGCTAGGAATCATTTTTAGAAAATGTCATTTTATTCGTGTTTTATCGATAATCAATCTCAACTGAAAAATATGACTCTTCCTGACATCTATTGGCGAATAATAAATAAATAATTTTTTTTGTGAGCAACTAATTGCTTTAACGACACAACAGCAGATGGCGTTGTTAAGTAACACGAAGTCAATGAGTGTTTGCTTTGAGGTTAGACTAAAATCAATTGTTTATTATCCAAAAAACACAATAAAAAAAAAAAAAAAATACCGAGCAAAGCTCGGCCATCCAGGTACTATTTTATTTATTCAATTAATTCAGGATCATAAATATACATCGACATCGATATACACATACCGATCTCTGGCCCGCGTGCACACACATAGATACACACACATACACACACACACTTACACACACACACACACACATATACACACACACACCATCTGTCGATCGTTATCGATATACACATATTGAACTCTCGCCCGCGTGCACATACACACACACACATACATACATATAAACACACATACACACACATAAAACACACATATACACACATATATACACACACACACACACACATACCATCTGATTTACCAGGCACATAACAAACTTATTACTTTTTTAATGGGAGTCGCCACTGGCTGCCCAAACACAGTTTTCACTAGTTCGGAGTCAGTGGATTCAAATCATATGTTGCACTTATTGTTCGTGCCAAAATAAAACTATTTAATTTGATTTGATTTGACTATTCTGTTTTGTAGACATAATATGCCACACCTTAACTTTGTGATAACAGCATTATTAAGTAGGTAAGTCAGTCAGAAAGTGGGGTCAGTACAGTATGTACACTTTCTCTATTCATCTCTATCACTCGTCCTCAGAATTAACCCTCTTCTCATTAATATCCTCTTTTTCACGCAATTCATCTATACTTTCTTCGGTCGCTCTCTACCACCATGCCATTCACACTCAAGGTCATCGTCGGTTTTGTAATGTGGTCTTCTTCTCTTCGCAAATCATGCCCGTGCCATGACAGACTATGACTTCAACTCTTCCGTTACTAGGGCTACTTTCATACTTCTACAATAAAATCTTTTACAATAAAATCCCGAAAAATATAACAGGGCTCACCGAGGGAAAATTCAAATCACATGTAAAAACTACATTAATGAAGAGAGGATATTATAAGGTTAAGAATTATTTAGAAGATAAAGATGTCTGGAGCCTTCCACTTCAGTCAAGTAGCCACTAGTATTGATAGATATTACCTAGTTGTAAGCCAAAATTTGTGAGACTGTAATTTATTTATTATTTGAAAAAAATAATGCCCCTCAGTTTCTTGCCTGTTCTTCTGAGTAGAGGCTCTTTGTCCGAACAAGGCGGTCGAGTCTATTTAAATAACTTTGACGTTCATAAGTGTATCTTTGATACCTAAATTGAATAAAAACATTTTGACTTTGACTTTGACTTCCTCTAATATACTCATTCCTTATTCTATCCTATCCATTCTTGTTACGCCGCACATCCATTTCAATATTCCCATCTCCGCTACATGCAGTCTTTTTTCATGCGATCCCTTTGTGGCCCAACACTGCGATCCTACACATGACAGCAGCTCTTATGATCATTTTGAAGATTTGGCCCTTAAGCTTAAGGGGCAGTCTCGGATCACAAGTTAGTGCAGTGACCTGTCGCCATTTCATCCATCCTGCATTGCCTATTTTTTACGTCCCGGTCTATTTCACCATCGTTTTGAAAGAGAGATCCTAGGTACTTGAAGTCTGAACAGACTGATAAGAGTATACCGCTTAAGGCCCGGTATTACACGAAATCACCGAAAACAAGTGTTTTTTTTGCTCCTAGTTTTAAATGAAGAATTATGATGATCAGGTGCAAACAATACAATTAGTAGAAAAAACAAACAAGTAAAGTTCAACCGAAGAACAAATTTGAAAATCATTCTCACTTAGAAAAAAAAAACACAAAAAAACTTCAAAAAACATCATCTTAAAAAATCTTTTTGAGCGTGGTTCTCTAAATTTTCAGCGATTACTACATTCTCTAAAATTTTACCGAGCAACTTATTGTTATTTGTGTCCTTGTTACGATTAATACCAATAAAATCGGCAAAAAAATGTAATTCTAGGAGCCGAACTCAATTTACCATCAAATATGAAATACGATTTTCAACTCTTAAGCCTGATTTCACCAAACTAGAATAAGTCTTATTCCAAGTATATAACTAATATTTACTCTCGGATTACCATTTCGTCTCACCAACCACTTATCCTGAGAATATCGAAGTTATACGAGTTATTATCCCACCAATTTAGGAGGAATAAGAAGCTTATTCCTCGGATAAAATCATAATGGCGTCTTTCTACTGGTCAGCTGTTCTGTTTGTCAGTGTTTGTCTGTGTTGATTGTTGATTGTGTACATACCTATCTCAGATCAACCTAGATAATAAGATGGCGCACGGCGTATGATATAAGTGAAGCCAACAACCATCCAAAAACTACGCTACCTGTACCTATACGACAGTATAGGTACACTCACACATTGACGCAAAAAAACTACGCTACTCGCTTGGTCATTCTCGACTGGACATTTTGTACATTGGTTTATGGTATAATTTTCTGTACTTAAATATACATAGCACATTATAAAAGTGTGACCAGGACTACATTTTGAGGTTATTTTAAAAAACTGTGCAGTTTTTACAAGTCAATTTTGAAAAAGCCGTAACATTAAACTCTTACAAATATGTGCAGTTTTAGAATATTAAATCTCCTAAGGTTGTATATTGGAACGGAAATGGCTAACGTAGAGTTTGGGAATTAATATTAGTTTTCGTGCAATTGTAAATGTTTTTCATGGAAACATTACCACGCACACACATTGAAAAGAAGTGGCTTCTGCGAGATATAACGCAGTGTTCCTTTCCTCTAGACTGATCTGAGATACCTATGTTTAAATTAAGACAGTTTACTTTTTTTATTGTTCCGATCACGTAGGCAACAAACACGTAGTGACGTCAATCGATGCTTAAGCGAGACCGAAATAAGTCATTTGCAAATATTTCGAAAGAGACTGATGACGATGACGAGTGACGTCATTACGTGTTTGCTCCCGGAATGCTAGACCTTCTTTGTTTGGATCATTCATTTACCTAGTTATTTAAAGTTGACAGCTAAATTAAAAATGTCCTTCTGTATTACAAGTACAGCCAAATTACACACCTATTTAATTTGGCAGCGTTCACTTTCATTCGTTCATGAGTTCACTGAATGTCAAGAAATGAACATGTTACAGAAAACAAAAAACACTACCCGAAGAATAGTTAAACTAGGAATAACTTTGTACCGTCACAAAGTGGTGAAATGTAATAAGAGTTAATCTGAGATTAAATGCAGGGAGTAATTTTTGAAGGAATAAGCTTCTTATTCCTTCAAAATTGGTGGGATAAGAGTTACTCTCGTATAACTTCGATATTCTCAGGATAAGTGGTTGGTGAAACGAAAACATGGTAATCCGAGAGTAAATAATTATGTATTTTATACTTGAAATAAGACTTATTCTAGTTTGGTGAAATCAGGTCTTAATATACCAATTTAAATCTACTTTGCTCTAAAAAAGCGTCAATGAGTTACAAATATTTTACAATCCTTTGCTCATCCCACGGGAACATTATAATTTTTCGAAATAAAAAGCAGTCGATGTATTTATACCCAGGGTGTAAACTACCATACCACCATACCAAATTTCAATCGGTAAAGCCGTTCGAGTTCGAAAGAAGAAAGAAAATATTTACTATCCTCTCCATCCTAAGGTTGCCTGGAAGAGATCGCTTTTGGTGATAAGGCCGCCAGTTGTTACACTATATAATAAGTTTTTTAATTTTTCTCTTGTTGTTTTGTTATTTGTGGTGTTAACAATAAAGAGTTTATCTATCTATCTATATTTTAAGGGTTAAAAAGTAGCCTATGTGTTAATCCAGAGTGTCAGCTACCTCGATACCGAATTTCGTCAAAATTTGTCCGCCGTTTGAGCGTGAAGAAGTAACAAACACACACACCACACTCATAAACTTTCGCCATTATAATAATAGTGTGATAAAATTATAGAATGTAGTTTTGTTAAATTTTCCTCTATCAATGCATTGAAAACAACAATACAAAGTTTTAAAAATATTTTCATGTTGATATTTATAATTTTTACTTATAATAACGTAACCACTTAAAATACCTTTTTAAGTTTTTCTGAGCACTCATTATAAATATTAACATGAAAGGTAAGTATTACGAATACTTCGTAGTTCTGTTTTCGATGCATTGATAGAGGCAAATTTATCAAAATACATTTTATGATTGTGTATCTAATATAATAGTGTCGCGAGCGAGCAAGACAGGTGCCGCGCCTTACCTTGCCAGCGGCACATGTGTCGAGTACCGGCCGGCTCCAAAGAATAGGATTGCGCCACGAATTCACTGAAAATTCTGCGCATTTCGTAGGGTACATTTGATTGGAACTTTAATTCCAATCAAATATGCCCTATATTTGTGCCAAAATTGTTAGTCGATATATTTTTTAAATAAAATATTTCTATGTCATAGGCTTCTTTTCCGTTCACCTATTTATATACCTTATATTTTTCGACACGGGAAAAGAAATCAGCCGTTGTTCAGGGTAATATTTCTGTACTGCCTAAATTAAATCAGGCAACCAGTATTGTAAATATTAGGTCCTTACGTATGAAATTGGCGTTTTGTACGGGAGGAATAAAAAGTCGATTTTTTTTTTGTAAAATATATTTAATTAATCAAAGTATGCACCGTTGTTATTTATGCACGTTTGCCATCTTATGGGTAGTTCATTGATCCCTTTACTATAAAAACCATGGGGGCGAGAATCAATAAACTCTTTGAAGGCGGTTTGGACTGCTGCATCGGAGTGGAATTTTTTTCCTTGTAAGAAGTTGTCCAAATTCCGGAAGAAATGGTAATCTGTTGGAGCAAGGTCCGGGGAGTACGGTGGATGTCGCAGACATTCCAATTGTAGCTCAGCTAACTTAGTGGTTGTTTGTTATGCAGTTTGTGGTCTTGCGTTGTCGTGAAGCAGCAGTGGCCTAGAGCGATTGACCAATCTCGGTTGTTTAACAGCTAGTTCTTCCTTCATGGTTTGCAGTTGCTGACAATAGATATCTGCCGTAATCGTTTGGCCAGATTTAAGAAAGCTGTAGTGAACGACACCGGCGCTAGTCCACCAAACACTTACAAGTAACTTTTTCTGAGTCTATTTTCGTTTAGGGCAGGATTTGGCTGGGTCTCCAGGGTTCAGCCATTGCGATGAGCGCTTTCGATTATCGTACAATATCCACTTTTCATCACAAGTAATGATTCGATTTAAAATCCCTTCATTATTGTGTCGGTTGAGCAAAGTAACACAACAGGCGACCCGTGTTTGCAAGTTCGATTCACTCAATTCATGAGGTACCCATAGTTCGAGTTTTTTTACTTTCTCGATTTGCTTCAAGTGGATTAATACAGTTTTGTCACTTACCCCGAAGCCTGCTGCTATCTCTGAAGTGCTTTGTGATGGATCCGCTTACACAATAGCCTTTAATTCTTCGTTTTTCACTTTGATCTCCGGCCGTCCACGGGGTTGGTTCTTAAGGTCGAAATTTCCAGAACGAAAACGTTGAAACCAAAAACGTACCATGCTATCTTTCGCGACACCAGCGCCGTACACATCATTAATTCTTCGAGCTGTTTCTGCAGCACTGGTGCCACGGTAGAACTCGTACTCGTAAATATACCGATATTTCATGTTTTCCATTGCGCGGTAATAAGCGACGCCAAAGAAAAAATAATGAGGAAAATAACAAATGAATGACTGTATTCCAAAGAAAAAAAAACCAGCTAAATGAATTTATAAATTTGAATTTCGAATTCTTAACCAAAGAGGAGATATTTCAGATCAAATTGATCAGTACGACAAAACGCCAATTTCATACGTAAGGACCTAATAGAATAAGTATATTTCACAGAAAAAACAACCATGGTGACTGTTATCATTGTTCTGTTAATCTATCCCAAAATTTAGGAATGAATAGGGGTCATTGTATTCATCGTTATGAACCACTTCTACAATGGAGCCAACCCTGAAAAAATAGTTGTTTTTTTCTGTCGTTTTTGGGGTTGGCCCCATAGTAAATCTTGGTCACAATGATGAGTACAATTACCCCTTTCACTTCAGGGCACCCTGTCCGTATAATCCTGTATATCTATTGAACGTTCGTCGCTTCGAAATATTTTTTTAAAAATTTGTAAAATTTTTTTCAGACCGCAATATTTATTGCATTAGCTTACAAGTGCATCAGAGTATATATGTGTTATAGACACAGTCCCGCAGGTGATTATGCAGCATACGCAGGTGGTGTCTGTCGAAATAAACAAACAAACGTTATACTACCGTTGAATGTTTGATTGTTTACTCTAGTTAGTTGTAGATAGTTAAATGTTGTTTGACGTGACAACGTCTAATAAATAGATGAACTCCGGCTGCACGCACGAAAAAGGATGACTCAGTGTCACCTTACGCTCAGCGAGAATGCTACACGAGCGAGCGAAAGGCACGATCGGCTTGTGCCACATCTATCTCTCTTCCACTCGATTGGCCTATGCGTCCGAGGAGAAGATTTCATCAAAGTTTTGTTATGACGTTGTCACGTTAAACTATCATCCGTAAACCGACTTTACAGGCAAATCAGTTTTTTTTTTCCGTTCTTGCTCTCTAACTTGATGAAGTGTGGGTGTTGTAATACACCCCTGCCAACCCCTTAGGAGGAAGAGGCGTGACGTTGTGTATGTGTCGCAGCCAACTTGCTTAATCTGCCATTCAATTAACATCCTAGCTATTTTGCTAAATGGCGCCGTTGTAAACTAGCTTCCTGAATGATATTCAGCCATAGCGTCTAATTTACAACATTTAATAAGCTGGCTGGCTGATGCTTAGGCTATTCATAGAATAAGATGATTATTTGCCTAATTTACTATTTTTGACCGAAGAAATGTGATTTGAATTATGATAGAAATAAAATCTGAAAATCGGTAAAACGAACCACAATTCTGAAACACATGAATTATAATAACCTAGAACCTAGGTTATTATAATTCATGTTAGGTTAGGTCAGGAGTTGTCCTTTTTGTCCGGCAAAATCAGTTAAGGTCTCGCCTTAGCCTTCGTGATATTTTTTCTGTAAACAATATAATACACAAATGACTTGGCTGGACAAGTAGTCGACGTTTTCGATCCAAGCTATTTTGCCCAACCGTTTGATTGAATGGCTAATGGCTATCATCAGAAAGCTTGTTGAACGGCGCCGTTTAGTAAAAAGGCTAGGCTTTTAATTGAACGGCGAATTAAGCTAGTTGGCTGCGACATCTAAATCTCTTACTCTCTCTAGCGAAGTTGAGCAACCAGAATCTATGCAATTTGCCACTGATATGCCTAGCTAATACATGACCAGGCGAATAAATTAGAGAATGATATTGCCTACTAGATGTTACCCGCGACTTCGTTTATTCAGAAAATAGTAAGTATCCGAAAACCTTCCTCGTGATATATTGTAACTAATTTTCAAATTTCATCAAGGTTCGTTTAGTCGTTAAAAGCATACAAGCAGACAGACAGACAGACAGGAAGAGTTAGAGGAAGAGTTTCGAATATATAAAATTATTATGTTTGTCATGATTGTCAAAAAGTTGTTTGACGAAAGAAACAACGCTTAAATTGTTGACCGCGCCCAAGGCTAGGAACAAATAACAGTTTATCGACACATAGAATTACGTCTGAAGGGTCAAGTCGCCAAGTATGTTGAGAAAAGTGGGTACTTTACAGTTTAGTCTGACTGAATGAAAATTGCTCTAGCGAGTACTGCCACAGCGATAGGCGCTTATAATAATTTGTAAGAAGTGGTAGAACCGCGATTCAACAGACTAAATGGTGTCAATTCAAAGGTTCCATTATCAAGCTTAGTACGAGTACCTTGCCTCGCAACATTGTAAGAATTCATTAATAATAAAAATAATATAACTTAAAAAAAAAAAACTATGCTACGAAAAATAATTGAATTAAAATGAAACTTAAATAAGCCTTAACAAATAACAGTTTTTTAATGAGCGACCCTATCGCTCAAAGCGGCCTCGTCCAGGCAACCGTGATATTGCTATAGATAGTGAGTGATTGACATACATATACTCACGTCTCTTTCCCATTTTGGTAGGCAGATATCACTTCTCTCCACTGGCTACATGCTGGGATGACATACTTGGCATTGCATACTTACTGGTTAGCCTGGCATTTTTTTTAGGTTCTTAGTGTCAAACTGCTTGACAAAATATTATTGTTATTTAAGCGTAGTGACGTAGTATTGACGTAGACGTAGTAATGTAGAAACTGCCATTCTTAAACCGCGTCGCAGCCGCCGGCGCCGCCTCGCCGCCGGCTGGCGTCAAGGCGGCGCTGCCTGCGCCAGTAGCAACTGTAGCGTAGTAGTAGTATGTAGTATCGTCTGTACTCGTAGCTTCGCTGTGAAATTTAGCTTCACGCTTATTTTTACTCTTCTATGTATTCCTGCACATTGTCTTTGAATTACCTTTGAATGTTTTATTCAAAAACAATGTAGTAAAATAGAACATTTTTAGTAATATTTTTGTGATTGTTTGTTTTGTTTTTAGGTGTCAGTTTTTTGTATTTTAGTAACGAGCCAAATATCAGCGTGCCGCTTTCGCACTAACTATAGGATGTTAGGAAGTTACAAAAAAACATTCTTACTCTATTTTTGTATGAAAACTTGTTTGAATCAAAAGGATTCGAATATTTTGCTATGGAAGCTGGCATATCTATCTGCCGCCAGCTTATTTTTTTTAGAGTTTCTGCGATCCATGTGTGTCACATTTAAAGAGAGGGAGTCTTATACAAACACAAACGTAAATATACGGTACCCTAAAATGTCACGTTACCAAAACATTTAGAAATGCATATTAAAACGCCAAATGAGTACAATCATAATAATTAAAAATGCATTATTTGAACACAATGGAATGCGTATCATTTACACGTAATTACAGCATTTTTAATGATTTTGATAGTACTCATAAGGAGATTTACGTCCTAATATGTCGAGAAAGTGACACTTTAGAAAACCAAATACTTGTCACTCGCAAGGGAATCGAAACTTACAGGATACTTCCCGTGAACTCAGAATCTTGAAATTTGGTACGAAGCGACGTCTGAAAGCAAAGAGAATGGAAAATTAACTTAACTTTTACTTCTACAGGTTTGTACGGAAACCTAGGTGCGCGAGTCCGACTCGCACTTGGCCGGTTTTTTGTTTGTATAAGCATTCTGTCTACCTATATCAATCAATTTGTAAACTTTTGTAATAAATAATATTTGATTTGATATAAATACAATGCCACCAAAATTTTCAGACAGTTTTTCAAGATTTCAGCGAAATAGCGGCGTACTAATGTCTGGCTCTTCGTGTTATTCTAAAATAAAACTGCCCTAGTAAAATTATTGACTTTTGTTGCCAGGAGGAAACTCCGATAGCGAAAGTGGCCGAAGTCTATCGCGGAGCCGGTCTAGGAGAGATGATCCACGGCGGCACACACTGGCGGGGGGGAGCAACCATATCTACGTTCACCCCTATCACCCCCATGGGAATGGTCGCAGCGTGGAGGTAAACTAAATCTAATTTGTAATTGTCATCGCACACCGTGGCATGGCGGAGCACGGGATTTTAATTTGATCAATGTTATAATTTTTTTGTAGTTTTTAAGGGATTTTTTCTAATTTTTCTATTGTAGAAAAGTTTCTATGGAATTCGGTTTGTTCTTTAATCTGATTTTCTTCTAGGGCATTGGAAATTCTAGGTAAAAAATTTGCATTACGTGAATTGGGTCTGTTATTTTCTATATCTCCTTTGTCCCCATTTTTATGTAGCATTAAATATGTCAAGTTTGTCCAATCGTCAGGAATCTCTTCTATCATAATAATATCGTTAAACATATCTGTAAGCTTTGGTGCAATCACTACATTGCAATCACTACAGGTAGTGTCGTTTTTAATACTCAGTTCATTTAGAATGAGATCGGATCCGGGTACTTTGCCAATTGTTTTTATGATTTCTTTCTTTAACATTTCACACACTTGCTTTTCATCAGTTGGTGCTTCGTATTATTTTGTGACTAATGATTTTGTTTAAAAAATCTGTTCTTAGTAGGTGTTTTAAGTATCTCGGGGCTTTTACCTGTAGTTTTTTTTACCATCATTCTTTTTCTTATACTCGTACTTATGCTATTATTTATTATGATTAGTTCCTCAGTGCATTTTATATCCTTGCGGTTTTTATTTGTAACTTTTCATCGTATTAGACCTTTTTGTTTTCCTTTCTTTTTTTAATTGTTAGCTACAAATTTGGCTTATTTCTTTTATTCTAGTTTTTCTTTTATTCCATAAGTTTTAACGTTCCTGTAGTTAATCGATGTCCTTCATACTATATTTTTGTTTCGTTTTCCTAGTTACAGTTTTAGCTGGCTTAGTAATTTGTTTTATATTTTTTTATATTTATGTGCATTCGTTTTCTTTGAGTTTCTCCTCGTCAAGTGATGTTTGAGGATTGTTAAGGCTCGGTCATACCACGATTGTCTACCCACGCACACATTTACTTAGGCCGTTTCATTTAGAGTTGAAAACCGTAAATCATAATTGATAGTAAAATGAGATCGAAGCCTAGATTAGATTTTTTTTGCCATTTTTTCTGGTATTAATCGTAATAACAAGAGAAATAAGAATAGATTAGTATACTCGAACAAATAAGAATAGAATACTCGGTTAAACTTTAGAAAACTAATGTGGCTATCTATGAATTGAAAAAAAAAATGTTGTATTCGCTGAAAGTACTAAAAAGTTTTTTTTTTCTTCTAAATTTAGAATGATTTTCATAATTCTACTTCGGTTAAACTGATTTTGGTGTTTTTTTTTCTATCAGTTGTATGTTTTTGCACCTGATAATCACAATTCTTCATATCAAACTTGGCGCAAACAAAATACTTGTTTTCGTTGATTTCGTGTAATGAGCAGTAATTCCGGGTTGCTCGTGTGTTTGAAAATTGAGTATTTGTTATGATGATGCTCTTTTTCTTGGGACGTGTTTTGAGCTATACATTTTGTGTTGCCAAATTTTTGTACAAGCCATAGTACAAGCTTGGATTAGTTTGAGGTCAGGCGACCGTGTGTGAAAATGTCTCGAATTTATTAATTTGTTTTTATTTTGTGCTCTGTTAAGTTCGGCGTGTATGATTTAAATTTAAATTAATGTTGCAATAAATTCACCTACTTATTACGGGTATTAACAAGCGTATTCCTTTGTCTAATCTTAATCTAAATTCAATTTTTTTTTACAAGGTTTATATTAATTTTGCTCTTTTATTTTGGTTTAGCAGTGTGCAGCAGTAAAACGGGTAACGAAAGTTAATCATCCTGAATACGCAACAGTATTGAAACCAGGAGAAATGAGACCCTATAGGATCTTAGATCCTCGATTAAGAAAGGTACAAAAACAAGTTTGATCTGCTTTGATTAACAACATTACTAACAAAATTATCTCGTAATCATAATGATACCGATTTACATACTAACTTATTTAGGTATCGAATACACGTGTTATGTCGATACATATTTTTTTGAGTACTTGCATAGATTTAAAATTTAAACTACATATATTAATATCTTAATTTTATTAAATTCACAAACTTTTAGAACTCAAAGACAGGCAATACTCAATAATTTTTTTACATATTACACGTACAACTTTTTGGTACTTACATACAAGTATCAAATAATACAATGATTTTTCTTTTACATTCATTTGATTTTTCATCTTCAAAAAAGCAGGAGGCTTTTTTGAATAATAAAATTGAGAGATAAATTGGAATGAATGTTTTATGTATGTTACGCATTCATTTTTCATTCATTGATTTTGATGATCATTTTTTTATTTGGTAGATCATACTTATGATTTGATCCCATATAAATTTTATCGAAATTGGTCAAGCGGTTTATAAAATATCAACAAAAGTTTCAACATTTTTACAAATCCAATTCAGGCAAAGGTGACTTTACTTTTAAAAATCATATTTTCTCTCTCCTCGTCCTCCATCCCGAAGACAAATCTTATAAAAAACGCCCCCTCGCATCTGGAGACTGGAGAGGAACTGGAATTAACCGTCATGATAGGTAAAATTAAATAAAGGTTTACGTTCTTATAATTGTTGCTATTGTTTTAGTTGCCGCTGCCGCGGTATCCTCCATATCCGAATCCCCTCTTCTTTGATGATGACCCCGGCATTATGTCGGAGGTGGAAACGGCCTCTACTGGCTTC
This sequence comes from Peribatodes rhomboidaria, assembly GCA_911728515.1. Classification (NCBI taxonomy): domain Eukaryota; kingdom Metazoa; phylum Arthropoda; class Insecta; order Lepidoptera; family Geometridae; genus Peribatodes; species Peribatodes rhomboidaria. The sequence goes on from OU452166.1 coordinate 20,115,461, forward strand.
AGGCGCGGCGGCAAACAGCGGTCGTCACTGCCTGTAGTCCGCACTCCGAGCAAGACCCTAGAGAGACCTCTAGGTAAGTGACTTTTGCTTTCCTCTGGGGGCACGGCAGTGCCGCCGCCAAGTCAAGTTTACAAAGGCACAGCCGTACCATCCTTTTCTCGAAGCCATTCTGACCATTGTCAACCCCCTGTAACTTTGTGTGGATAAAGCTAGAAGTCTGCCTCTCGGTGCACAATGCCACGTTCTCATAATGTCACGATGGCTCAAATAACTGTAACAAACATAAACATCGATTGTTATTGATAGAGAAGAAAATATAGATCCTATCAAAAACATTACATGTAAAAAGCTGTCAAATCGAATGTAAAACCAAGTCAATTAATTTATTCACTACCTGTCTATGGAACATCTATCAAATTATTCTATTACAATTGTTTGCGTTACGAGACTTGGGCTTTTTTATCGACAAAACGGAGGAGGTTTACAATTACTCGTAGACGCGTATATAAATTTACATGTATAAATGATGGGGAAAGTAGGGTAGGGAGCCGAGCCGTCACATCTCACTTCTGATGACGGGGAAAGTCGAGAAGGCCGAGGTGTCGTGTTTGATTTCTGAGCCGTGAACTCGTCATCACGGGCATCTATGGTCGGCGTCAAACTTCAGGATCGTTAAAATAAGAGGACAGCAGTGTAGGCTTTTCACTATTTTAATTATACAGTCACTTAGACTGCTTAGTTAGTGAATGATCACAAAGATAATTGGCGATTTAGAATAATGGGTTTGTGAATGACCATTGCATGCGACTGCCTTCAGTCCAGTCAAGTCAACCACTGACTGACAGACATGACGCTCGCCCGAAATCCAAAACGCAACTCCATTTATTTCATGATGTCACGCGCCGTTATATATGTATAATATACATATATAAATATAATTATATTTATAAATATATATTTATGTATGATTACGCATAACTTTTTACAGAGTAGTCCGATTTTGATAATTCTTTTTATTTTTTATTGGACAGGGTATAACTTCCAAGGGGGTCCTATAAAAACTTGAAAAAATCTATATTTTCTTCTGTATCAATTAAAATCGATGTGTATGAACTATGTATGTCCTACAAGGACTTTGAAACGGCTGGAGCAACTTTATAAAATTTTCAGGTAATCTTCAGATTAGCCCCGTGGAGGCTTATGGGAAAATTGGTACCGATTTGACCCAAAGAAATGCAGGTGGGTAGGGTAGGATATCTTGAATACCGGACGCTTTTGCAATTCCGGAATATGGTTTCGTTACTCAGGATTTAAATTCCGGAATTCCGGAACTCATGTGTCTTAGTGTTAAAACATAGTGATAAGTAAAAGTTTAAATTGACCCTAAGTATAATAAATTTGCAAAAGTGTAATACCTTATATTTTCATTATTTAAGGGTCCCGCGACGCTCTGAATTTTCCATACAAACGCGCTTGTTAAATTTCTTGGAAACCATTAGTCAGATTATGATGAAATTTGGCATGTACAATTAAATGAATTATATCTGCGCCCCTGTATTCTTGTTTTTTTTTTTTAAAGTCCTCAAGAGCAAATACAGCTATGAAAAATAACCGCATTTGAAAGGGGTCACTTTTGACAGATTTATTTAATAGCAAATCAAATCGAAAATCGTTTTACATAAGGAGATTGCATGCATCATTAGTTTTTAAATAAACGCATAATACAATGGAAATGTTTAATTATTCCTGATTTATTACAGGAGTGCAAAAGTCATAAAAAATGAATGAAATTGCACTTTGTCACTCTGTAGATAACTTTAGAGCCTCGTCAGTATCTTTACATGGTCTCTTCGCTCGTCGTCTTGGCGGAATGGCAATAGAAAACCTTTAGCCAATGCGAAGTTAGTCTAAAGCGGTCGCCGGACTCTTAAATGTATGTTTTCTACCAAATACATTTTCTGGATTTACTTTCTTAGTAAATTATAAAAATAGCCTAATCTAATAAATCGCTACCAGTGGGCAGCGTTCCTAAAATACTAGCAGCATTGTCACGTTGTATGGCAATACTAAATCTTTGTGCAAGATATAGGCCAGCATTCTGGTCACGTGTTACTTCGACCAGACGCCTAGTCAAATTTTGTCAATTTTGAAAAAAATTGTGGGCTACTGACCCCCACGGCCCCAGCGCTTTGATCCCAAAAGGCTCAAACAAGTAACCGCTATCAAGGGTACTGTATTTGCGCCTTTTGAGGTTCTCGGCTGCGTCAGCCGCCGCACCAGCCCTAACTTCAGTAATTGGAAGATGGGACGGTGCAAGAGTGTCTAGACACGTTGCATCCCACACCAAAGGCCGTTCCAACTTCCAAGGAATTAGTGTCATTCCGTCAGGTCTTTTACTATCGTCGCGTTTGAGGCCATTCGGCTCAAATATCGCTGTACAATTTGAGGTGGTAAAAGCCCGACGAATCAAATCGTTAAGGCTGGAATGGCAGGGAATCCATCCTGCTGCACTACGGCAGCAGGATAGTAGGTATTACAGAAATGATTAAATAAAATAAATAAAATTATGATGTACTTGAATTATATATTAAACTTTCGAAATCAAAAATGTTCGTACAAAAATGTACTTTTTACTGTTTAATTTATTTGTATGAATTGTTGTAATATTTTTTTCATGTCTATCTATTATTTGTCATATCTATCTGTTTTTCCATTTCCTGTATGTGTGACTATTTCAGTAGAATCAGTATTTTTAAGAAAGTCTCATGTCATGTAATTTTTTTTATCGAAATTTCTATATTGATCTGGAAATTGGAATGGAAACGATTTTGAAATTGGAAGCTCAACTGTGGTTCGTATTTTATGAAGACTTTGGTACTTCGTATTTTGTCACAAATCGAAGCAACGTTATGTGAAGCGTAGGTCAGGTAGTAAAACTTCTAACTCTCGATAAAACTGTTGATTATATTTACAAAATTAAACTTGTGTCATTTTAAATGTCGATGGAAGAAGTGAAAAGAACGAGTGGATTGAGTGGTGTACTCTTAAGTTTTGCATTACCCATTACTCTGAGTTTCATAAGCGTTGCTGTCGATATTGTTGTTTATATTTTAATAATTCAGTTGTTATTTATTAAAATTTTCGATTTAAATTATATGACTATTAGTATCAAGTTGATTCACAGAGATTTCAGTCCACGTTCTTTGTTCGCAGGAATGGTCTATTTACAATATGGAATCGAGACGAAACGATCGGTACTTCCTAATGAAGTAACGTCCATAGACACAGTGAAAGCTTTGTTCGTGAGGAGTTTCTCTAAGCAATTGACTATGAAATACATGGACGGGAACCTAGTGAAAATTTACATTCTTGACGGCATCAAGAAAGTGTTTTTTATTCTAGAAGATGACAGGTCAGTTGGCAGATATCTTTATCTAGACGCTTGATCTTTTATCATACTTTGTAACCTTTTTAACCCCCGACGACCAGAGATCGGAACGCGGTGGTGATGGAGACTCGGGGTCGGGAGGAGGCCATGATGTTATGAAAATAAGATCTGTAAAAGTTTCGGTACATCTCGAGCATTCATGCTCACTATTGAAGGCACCTTCTTGCGGAAGCGTCGTGTGTCGGGTCGTTCTCGTCCCTCAAATCTGGTTGAGGAGAGCGATGACTGGCACATGCGTCATACTCGTGATCGGGTGCTGCTTGCGGGTCGCTGGTCTGCTCGCGGTGTACTCACAATGTAATAAGTAAACCGAAAAACGACGGGGTGTAATAAGTTTGACGTGTCTGTGTGTGTGCGCGTGTGCATGTGTGTGTCTGTCTGTGGCATCGTAGCTCCCGAACGGATAAACCGATTTTATGTTTCATGAAATTCGGTGTTGATGAAAATCGGTGTCGGGGTTTTTTATTTTTTTAATTTATGCTTGGTGTCTGTTTGTTTGTTCCTTTAATTTATTTGGTCGGTAAATAAAAAAGGAAAACAAATTCGTATGGGCCTGGTCCAAGAATTAGCTGTCCTCACTATTGTAACTATTGTTGATTTGCTTCTATAAGTAATAGGTAATTGGCTTATAGTTTCATACCGACTATGTGTCTTAAAGTCTATATAGAACCTAACCTAACTTAACACACAGTTAGACAGTACTTTAAGATGAGTTTAAAGTTATTAAATTTTTTAGCGTTTAAATTAATTAACGTTTTTTGGGATGAGTTTTTTCGCACTTCGCTTATTTTTTTTTTAAGTTTCTTTGAACCAATTTTGCCATTCACTTTTGTAATACGAGTAGATTTTGAAGGTTTAGAAAAAAGACATTTTGAAGTGATTGTTTTTTTTTATTGCTGTCGTAACATGTAGTCGGCAAAAAGTAAGTAAGTCTATATTTTATTTTTCAAATTCCTGATCTCTTATCCAAACATGTGACTACGCAGGAATCAGTTACGCGAGATCAGAGACCGATCAGTGCTGCGGCTGTTTGAAACCGTGGATGGCGGAGTCTTCCCGTCGCAAGTGCAAGCGAGTGCCGTGTTTGGCGGCAAAATAACTGATCCTGCTATGCCTTGCTCTGGACTTCTTAGTTTTGAACAGGTGAATACAAAGTTAACAAATAACGGACACACATACACAAACATTGCTCATCTCTAGGTTTACCTACATGAAACACAAATAAGAAATAACTAATAGGGACGTTTCACTATTGTATGTAAGCGCCTTTTTTAAATATAGGGGAAATCCTTTTATAGGTTTCACAACCGGCACCCTTATGTGGGAATCCAGCCACAGGCGGCCTACCCACTAAAAGCCCTAGGGTGTTCCACCTCGGCGCAAGATGTCGGGGCTATGGCGACGCTTTCGCACTATTCCGCGGCCCCGACTGCGCCAGCCCTGTCAGGCACCTCCTTAAGTTTACGCTCTCTCCCTCTCAACGACGATGGCTGTGTTGAACACCAGACATTATCATACACCTGCTTGGGGGCCAATTTTGCCAGTGAGCGCCAAACAGCGCCCATGGTCCCCATGCGACGTGCGATGACAGGTCAGATAAGTGGCCACGCTGCCTGCGACTTCGGTCGCATAGGATGATTGGGGAGAGCGGCTACGATACACCGGCACGCCTCTTTCTCTACGGTCCCACCGCGCCAGCCTTCAAGATAGTGACGACCCCGTTTAGGCCGCGGAAGTGGAAACAACACACCAACAGTCCTCGCCCGCCGCGGCCCTCAGCCTCAGTTGTGGATCTCCACATTCAAACCCACACCCTACTTAGGCCACTTCCAAATGGGCTTTGGGCAGAAAGCTCCAAAAAGCAATCCATCTCGGATTCCTCTTTATTTCACCGTGGTTGAAAACAAATCTTTTAAAATGTTTGTACTAGGATTCAGAACCGGAAAATCCCGGTTCTAAAACTGAACATGTTCGATGGGGCCGAAATACACCTACAGTACTTTACTAAGCTCACTAGTCAGCTCTACACATTAAACCAATTACAATAAAACAAAACTCGAAATCAATAAAACATCTCGCCCCCTTACTGTTCCCGGCGCAATGTTAGGTGCGTAAAGCTGGCAGCATTACTACGCTGGCAGCACATTACACTACATTTGATTTTTGAATATGGAAAGAGCCAACCCTTAGTTCCTGATCCAGCCATTTTCAAGGACCAAACTTTTGCATGAGTGCCTTGACAACTCACACTCACTCAGCAAACATTATCATTTATCTGTAGTGCCACTAGGCACGAGAGCAGATCATAAGAATACCAGCCTGAAATGTTATCTTTATTTATGTATATAGCGAATATGAATGAGTGCAATTTAAAATGCACAAAACTTTTAATATTTGTTGCTCTATAACGACAAAATTCTACATGAAGAAGATAAAGAGTTCTGCTTATTTTACTGTACTACTCGTATAATCGAACAGCATAAGCATAAGCATAAGCAGGAACAGCAGTTCCTGCATATGAAGTATCATATGCATATGAAGTTTTTGTAAAAAAATATATCACAAAATGTATTTATTTTTAACTTTTACTGTAGTTTTTGCTACTAACTCGTTTAGCTCATTCTAAAGTTACGATTTTTGACTGTTTCATTAACTTTGGCGCTTTGATGAACAAAAAAAATGACTAGTACCGAAAGTCTCGAATAAACCGGGAATTCCCGGTTCCGTTAGAGGAAAGTATCGAAAATCCCGGTTCTCCAAATCAGTACCGGTCCGGAAACTCTAGTTGGTACCTTTAAACCAACCGGAAACTACGAGTATAGTCAAAACCGCAACAATAGTGACAGACAGCGGAAAACGACTTTCTACCATGTAAAGGATAACTTATTAAACATTTCAAACATCTACCCGAACAAATAAACCTTTGAGTGTCTCGAGCCAGATTGCCTTCTAGTCTTATTGATCCGTACCTGTGACTAGTTGCTCGACCGGAAATCGAATTCGTGTTATGCTGTTTAGATATCAGGCACACATCCTCTGCAGTATTTCTTATTTCTGAATATCATCTCTCTAAACCTAGCATCATAGTATTTTTAGGATGCATAAACCTATAAAATAAGTATCTACCGCGCATTATAATAATTTTCACAACATTTTTAAACTTATAAAATTTTAAATATAATTGAAAAAAAAAACAGTAAGGTGGGAAAACAATCGTCTTTTGTTTTTTTGTACTAAGATTGTTTTCATCTAAGTATAAAAACAAAAGACGATAAAAACTTCAAAATATTTCATTTTTCATTTTGTTGCTCTGGAAGTGAAAGCTTTGTTTCAATTTCGATCGTCCTTTGTTTTTACATAGATTGTCTTTTGTTTATCTACTTAGATCGTCTTTAGTATTTCGGTCTTGATCGTCTTTTATTTCTGCATTATGCATTAATGTATGCATGGTCTTTGGGTTTTTGTTTTTTTCATTTCGATCGTTCTTGGTTTTCCCATATAGGTCGTGTTTTGTTTATCCATTTCGATCGTCCTTTGTTTTTCCACATAGATTGCCTTTTGTTTTTCCTGTTAGATCGTCTTTTGTTTTTCTATACATAGATCGATTTTTGTTTTTTTTTGTTCATCGCGATCGTCTTTTGTTTTTCGACATAGGTCGTCTTTCGTTTCCACTTCGATTGTTTTTTTTGTTACCATCGAAATAAAAAAATATTATAAAAAGAGAAAATTTGTTAACTTATAAAAAAAAAGCCACAGAATGGTGGTCGCGAAACAGAACGCGAACATCGGGCAGACCTTTTATCGAATATGTTTTTTATTTCGGCAATGTCGTATGTAGTAGCACTAACGATTTCAGACTCACGATTTAATCGACAGAGCGAGCGTGCGTTAGCGAGCAAAGCCTCTATGCTTTAGCTTCGACAAAAAATGCTGTCGTATCTCTGTCTTCCTCTATAGGTCGCATTTCTTAACCGATTCCCTTGAAATTTTTTGAGAATGAAATATGATTTGTTTCCAAAAAAATCAGATCTCCGTCATTTTGAAAAAAAATACAAACTGACTCGACAAAATACCCATGTATATTTGAAGCTGCTCGCAAAACTCCACCAGAATCGGTTGAGGAATGCGACCTGCAGAGGCGTACAGACGTGTACAGCTCACAGAGGCACTAGTTCTGGATCCAGTAATAACACAACCCGGTGCTTTATTTGTCTGCTAAAATGGTCTTATAAATGCGGAGTGAAATAACCTCCAGTAGCGAGGAATTAGTTCTAAAAGTAGAAGACAAAGACTTGCTTAGCGTATGTCCAACGCGGTTGCTAACGGGCACAAAGTCGCGGACAGAGATAGTTTAAAAAAAGAACTGGATTGCTTTTTATAAAAGTCTTTTGTTTTTATCTCATAATCATAAAATATCAGCTTTCAGCAATTTTCTTTGCAGTTTTATTCTTCAGGGTGGGCAGAAAGTCTGTCATTACTTTAATTGTACCTACTATATGTACTTAGTTATAATATTAGTAGGTCCAAGAGTTTGTAAGCCATCAATTGTTTGTTGGTTAACTGGTTATGCTTCCATGTAATATTTTACAGTGTCCTCACGAATCGAGATACGGTTTTCAGCGTGTCCAGCCTAGCATAGGGATTCCCAAACTTTTTCAGTTCACGGCGCACTTACAAGCTTATATTATATTCTCTTGATGCCCTGGCTGGTCGAATAGGGTACAAAAATAGTATGATATACTATTGTTGTTTGGTTTTCGTTTTGTATTACAAATACCTACAAAAAAAACTTGCTCACGAAGTGTTGCATTTAAAGTAGATAGAGATTTCCATAATATTTGTGGGCATTGAGCACTTATAGGAATCACTAGTTGTGTTAGTCCAGGGCAAGCTATCTCCGTTTTGAATTACATCCAAATCCGTACATGCCTTCCCTAACAAACAAATACAATCTACAACCAAATTACGCGTTTATAATAAAATAGAGGTAGGATAAAAGCAGAAAAAATATATCCATGCCTATATCTTCGAGTGAGCGATGCTTGCAGCTCGCGCATTTTAATGGGTTGTTTTGATACCCAAGAATACCTATGCTTAGATCACGGAAGAGAGCAAACAGGAGTGCCTCACTGCGTATCTCTTTACTTTCTACGATGCTTCTGGGTACCGCGGCGTACACTGTGGGAACCCCTGGCCAGCATGTTGATTGATCGCGTTTCAGATTACAGCCGTGTAGCCTAGAGCGTTGATGGATCGCGATATGGGATCGGTGGTGGTCCGGTTCGTTACAAATAGTGACCATCTAGAATTCTCGAAACAAGGCTTTGTGTTGTATTGATTTTCAGAATTAAATATTTCTTTAGAATATCAGATAAGGCAGTTAGCGCTGATGGTGCTAAATAGAAAATTGGCATCGATGGTTCCAAAAACTCAAAAAAAAATACTTGCAATTCAAGCTTTCAATTTGAGAAGTTCAAATAGCAAATTTCAATATTAATTTAAAGATTAAACCTGTTCTTTGCGTATAGTTACTCACCGTGTTTCGATTTTACTAACCAAACAATTCAAATTGTCATTTTTTTGTATGCCATAAATTTAGAATGTAGACAATTCGATAAAATTTCAAAACAATTGGCTAATAGGTTCGAGGACAGTCAATCCAATATAGTTTGTAATGCAATCAGTGCAATTAATTCATTCTCGTTCCTTCATAATCCAAAAAGGGTTTTGAGGTTTTATCGATGTCAAATGGATATGGTTGCCTCCAAAGAGGATTAAGTACTAAGTAATTGGTTGATAAGGATTGGATGATACGAAAATAACATGAACAATGTACATTGTGCCTGCGGGTAAATCCGCTTTATCCGCACATTACATAGCAGAGTTGTTCAGTCTGGGCTATTATTGTAATTTTTAACACAAAAATAATTTTTGAATCAGTTTTCTTGTTAGATATTATTCTAAAACGTTTTCAGATTGAATGTTTAAGTAAAATATAGAGACATTAGTATATGTAAGTTATTGATAATATTTGAATTTATTTTTTTTGGCACTGCATGTAGATTTAGTTAAAAATGTAACTGGCCACAACAAAAAAAGAACGCAGTTTCGTGCAGCATGAGCTGCAATTGAAAACAAAACGCAGTGTTTGATGTAACATATTTTCACAGTTTCTTTTAACAAGCTTTTATTTAACTTGCAATAAAAAAAAAGAAATAGTTACTTGAACTAATATCTAGTGTAATTCCGCTTTAACGTCGCATTAAGTAGGTATATCAAGGAACATGAATTTTCTATTCTATTGTTAATTTAGAAAAAAAAAAAATTAATGACACTTACTAGAAAACTTTATACAAATTGATATTTGAATCTAATTTAAACGTTATACAATTTGATATTTCAACTAACGAATTTAACAGACCTTATTTAATGAAATCTACTAAAAAACTTACAATTAAAAAATGATACAATAAAAAAGCAATAAAAATAAAACCCTATTCTTCGAGCACTTCGACGACACGTGTTTCGCCTCTCCACGAGGCATCTTCAGGACGTGTTGACTCTCCGAGCGCGTGGGCGAGAATGAGTCCGCTCTTTTTTTTTTTTTTTGGATGACTCTATGCTGTTGGCCACTGAGGCCTCGACAGCGTACCGGGCATTAGGCAAGCGCAGATGGCGCAGGGCCTCAAAATGCTTACAAACTATGGGCGACGAGCGCAAGGGCACCTCTGAGGTACGGCCTCGGCTTGGGCTGTCGCCGAGGGAGGGGCGTCGAATTGCCCTGGCAGCCCAGAAGGGGCTTGCTCTAGGGCCCTAACGGGGACGGTTGAAGTTAAGGTTAAAAACAAAATAAATTATTATTAACAATGACTCGACCGCCTTGTTCGGAAAGGGAACCTCACCTCAGAAGAACAGGCAAGAAACTGAGGGGCGTAAAATGAACGAACACTACGAGCTAACTAACCGATCTTCTAACAGACCTTGTAGGCAGTCTTCGACCTCGCCGGCGAGGTCGGTGTATGATAGTGTACCTTTGGTAACCGACGCCTATACCAAAAACTGAATACTTCCTGGTGCAAGGAGCTGCCGGGTCGGACGACCCCAGCGCCGCCGAAGTGACGACGGCGATGGGGTCGTCCGGGTCGCCTAGGATGTTCCTAGGGCGCCTACGGAGAGGGGGAGGGTCTGTGGGAGCTACGAAGTAGTCCACGGTGCGAGTGACAAGAGGGTTGGGGTGGTGAGGGGCTCTATCAAAGTAGCGCCGGGAGAGAAACTTGATATACTGACGGATGGAGAATGAGTCCGCTCACCTGCCGCGGCGCTTATATAACCTCGGATGCGTCATCTCGGTGTGGGGTGCCGCATCCGAAAATTTTTCTAAATTAAGAATAGAATAAAAAATTCATATTCCTTGATGTACTTAATGCGACGTTAAAGCGGAATTACACTAGATATTAGTTGAAGTAACAATTTTGAAGATGAACTTCCACAAAGTAACGCCTCATTCAATCAACTAAAAAAAAAGAATTAGTGCAGGTATACATCGTTATAGGTATTAATAATATTTATATACCTATTAGGGTGCTTCTTATTTTTCGACTTTTGAAATATTTGTCGTTCAATTCAATCCTCAAAAATATGGCAATATATATTTTTTTCAAATTTTGGATACGATTTAGGGGTCGCTTCTAGGAGTCAAACTTTAAAAAAAGCTGAATTGGCCACTTCAACTATGAGTTTTACTAATTGATTTACATAATTCTTTAGTAGCTGTTTTAAAGTTAAGGTTAAACGATTCCCCCATACAAATGTATTTTACCATTTATGAGCGAGGAGAGTATTATATGACTTTGTAATGGGTCTTTATTATTTGCAGTAAATTATATTTGGTTGAAAAAAATAACACATTAGTAGCAAAAACTCCATTGAAACTTTAGTTAATTTTTGTTAATGTGTGCGTTTAGCCTACATTTAGTTATGGTGGTAGCGGCACAGAATACGTTATAGTAATTTTAACGCGATGACGCGCGACGTTGCCAGCTCGTTCTCTTTGTTCTCATTCCGCTCGCATCGTTCGGGTCAGAAATCAAATATTGAACGATTGCATAGCCAGTATTTGAATTGGACGTTGTTTCTGAAAAACGTTCCAATCCACATGGGTTAAGTTTTTGGAAAATCGCGTTTAAAGTTCAATCCGGTATTACTCAGCGTAAACGTGTAATTATCTAATATTTAACTTTAATTCGAATCGAAACATCGATCGAAACATATCGTAACACACTTTAAATTAATGTTTGCTTTAATTTTACAACCTAGGAAGTTTTTTTGATAAAACTAAATTAATTTCTTTGGAACGTTTTTGAGAAATTGCTATACACATGGCATAGTAAAAATGTAAGATTCACAAAAAGGTTCCAATGCGCATTTAATGCTAAAATACTAATAAAACCACACTCTAATCGGAAACATGCAATATTTCTTTATTAAAATAATTCTTTGTTAAAATTACACACAGGTTAGTCATTATCTTGGTTAACTTCGTCTTCTAACGTTCGTTTGGAACGATTTAGAGAAAGTGATATCTCCTGTATTGGCTCATATTTAATAAATTAAAAACGATTCAAGTGGCTTGAAACGTTTTCGATAATATGTCATATTCCTCCAATAGGAGATTTTTATTTTATTAAAACGTTCCAAGTGGATTGGATCATTTTAGTGATTTTAATTTTGAGTGTTTTAGTAATGTAAATAAATAAGGGAAAACGTTTCAAGATCCTTGGGCTGTTTTTGATTTATAAATATTTGCGCGTTTCATACATGTGGGTTGGGCTACTATGTCTTGCTTTAATATTTAGAATGAGGAGAGGGTTGCCATATTTTATGAGGTAATAAATATGAATGACATGAGAAGATTGGCATATTTAACTCAATTTTGACTGGTTTGTGGATTGGAACGTTTTTCAGAAACTACGTCAAATTATAGGTAACTAAGAGTGAATACCTATACCTATAGGTATTATATCCTATACCTATTATAAACAGTACATAATCACATCACGTAACTATTATGAATATATAGCTCCAAATAAACACGTAGACACTGTTTCCAAAATATAAATTAAATGAATTAAAATTAAATAAATTAAAATTAATATAATAAATAAATTATATTAATTATTATATTAATATATGATATATTATTATATCTATTATATTATTATATTAATATATAATAAATTATATTAATTAAATTAAAATTAATTAACAATCAAAAATGTTCGTTGGTAAGCGCAACATATAGGAACGCTGTACCGATTTGGATTTAATGTAATGCTAGTCATTGGTTGAATTATTATTAGTTTTCATGAAATGAAATATTGGAAAAAAATTACCAGAAAAATCGGAATTTAATGTGATTTGCTAGTAAATAATAAATCCGTGAGAAGAGTGCGGAGGTATTTCAAGAAAGTTTTGCTTTTAAAAATAAACCATTATCAATTACAAAAACCCATTATATATTGACTAATATAGTTTTAGATAAACATGTATAATTATGAGTGATAGGAGAAGAAAAATATTATTTGAAAGTACGATAATTTTCATGGACAACATAAATGTAATTTCAACTTTGGAGTTGGTAACACTAATAGCGATTTCTTTGCGTGCGCGCGCTTGCCACAAATCTACTTATTTAGGGTTATAGGTAACTCACCAAAAACCTCTGAGGGTTCATTGTACTCATCAATATGAACAACTTTTACTATGGGGCGAACTCTGAAATTGCGAAAAAAATCAGCTGTTTCATATATTTTGTCTCAGATGATTGAACCTTTTGTATGGAACAGCTTTTTTTTTCGCGATTACAGGATTGGCTTCATTTTTTTTTAATGTAGAATAGGTCGGCGTTTGACCACCAACTCGCCTGATGTTAAGCGACGTTGTGGTCTAAGATGGAGCACGACGACCTATAAGGTACTTATTCACTCTAGCCTTGAAGTTTTGTAGAGTGAAGAAGTACAAAGACGGCAGTTGAGTTGAAAATGTTATTCATATTGATGAGTACAATTAACCCTTAAGAGATTTTTGGTGAGTTACCTATAACCCTGTATATACAACACCACATGTTTGTTTTGGTAATGTACATACATGTGGTATGTTGTTACATTATTATCAAATTATACATAAAACTGCAATAACTTGCAAGTAATTAAATCACGAACAATTCATAAGGAAAATAGCACAGACTAGGTAAATTATTGTTAAATTTTATTGTAGAAAGCAATATCTAATTAGACGTTTTATTATGCATGTCATATTTTTGAGAGGTCCCTTAGTAAAAATAAATACATTTCATTTCATTATAATAACTTTTTAATTTCTAAATTTTTAAAGAACTATTTGTAAACCGGATGTTTTTTTTGTTCGTCTCGAGAATCATAATAAATGGGGTGTTGTGTGAGTAGAATATGAGCCATGCACGGGAATATTTGCTTATTATCTTAGAGCGCGTGACGCGGCAGGTGCATGCGCCAGCGGCTTGAGCCCCTGCCGAATGATATCCATTCTCCTATTATCCCCATTTTTTCTCGAGACGGTAAAGAAAATGAACCGGTATAATAATGTAACTATTTTTTTTAATACCATTTTTCTTGTTTGTAGCAGGACATGTACTTCTCGGAGCCAGAGGTGAACGCGGAGTATCATCGCAGCCATCACGCGCACAAATCCAAGGTCAGTGCTAAAGTAATATTCTGGAATTCTGTATCCATTTGTGCTTATTTTTCTCTAAAGAAAGTGAGAATCCATTCAAACACTTCATTGACACTAAACACAAAATAAATCTAAATTATAGGGTTAAAAATATAGGTACAATGGGCGGTCTTATCGCTTAAGAGTGATCTCTTCCAGACAACCTTTGGATGGTATAAAAACATTACGATTAAGCATGGACGGTGGTTTGTGCTAACGAAAAACTTAATAAAAATCAAGGTTAAAAACATAGTAAATGTATTTAAAAATTTGAGAGTTATAATAAACTTACATGCTAATACCAACATAGATAATAACTAAACATACGAATAAACTATCCAGTCAAAAACATACACAAGTACCTAATCAATAAATATACTAATATAACATATAAAAAAAAAATTAGAACACTTTGAACTGCGTTTTAAATGAAGTGATTGAGCACATCAAATATTAACTGGGAGTGAGTTCCAGAGTCCCGCGGCTTCAGTAGTGAAAGACGATGCATAGAAGCCAGTACCATACACCAGATTCATTAGCAGTCTGTTTTCTGATGACCTAAGAGAAAGGGAATGGGAGGAGTGCAAGTATTGGAAACCTTCTTTTAGACAATTGGGAGTGGCAGGGTTAAACAAAATAGTAAAGAGAAACGTAATGATGCTGCTATTTCGACGCAGACGAATAGGAAGCCATTAGAGCTTAGAGAGGTATTTAGATACATGATCAAATTTCGGAGACCGAATATGATTCGAATGCCGAAGTTCTGAAGACGCTTCAGACAGGTGATCTACCAGAGCTTGAGTGTATATTTTGAGATCATCTGCATTGAGATGGTACGAGGAAGAAAGTAAGATATATGTAGAATTGATAAAAAGTGCAAACAGAAGAGGGAAAGCCGCCTTGCGGTACACCAGTAACTATATCACACCATGAAAAAAAAGTATCCTCGACGTTAATACGCCCCTGGCGACCGTACATAGATAGCTGCGAAACCAGTCAGTCACGGATAGAGATACGTTTAAAGAGCAATAAGGATTTCAAAATCAACAAAATTGAACGCATTGCTAAAATCAAGCAAGGTGAGGACACTAAGCAGTCTGTTACCCATGCTTAGTCTTATATCATCTGGACAAGAACCGAAACTGTGCTATGACCAGGACGGAAACCAGACTGCAATGGGGATTGAGGAGATTGTGGCGGTTAAGGCAATAACTGAATTGGTTGTGGACAAGATGTTCAATAACTTTAGACAGGAAAGAGAGTATAGATATGGGGCGATATCCAGAGAAGGATTTAGGGTTTGATTTTTTGGGACTATTTTGTCTTCTTTCTAGCAAGATGGTACAGCATCCTTCGAAATATAACTGTTCAATAGATGGCATATAATAGAACGGATATCTTCACATTTTGAAACAATCATATTTCGACTGATATAGTCTCCACCAACTGCATTTGACGAGATGGATAGGATACTCTTTTTAACATCACATGTCGTGAACTAACTTAAGCACAAAGAAGAACAGTCAGGAGTTCATCATCGTGCGTCATCGCATTAGCAGCCTGCAGGAAGGCTGCTAATGCGATGACGCACGCCGGCCGGCCCAAGAACATGGATGAATCCTTTCCGGGTCCAACACTTCCTTACGCCAAAGCGCTGCTCGCTTCCATAAATGTCTGATATCTAGACTTAGTCAAGAACTCAGAAAGCGTCATTGTTGGACCCTTCAAAGACGTTTTAAAAAACCAAATCTTGTTCCGCTCATTGACATCCCTGAACTTGATAAGAATAGGCCTTGGCTTGTCGACTGGCGCATCCCATTCTTTGACTTAGCTCATAGAACCAGTAAAAAAATCTGTAATTTCAAGTGCTGAACAAAAACTTGCGCTGTATATTGGTTTCCTTCAGGCACACCATGTAGAAGCAAAATTTTGCGACGGCTGTGCATGTCGATATAATCAACAGTATAAGCAATCATCTCCATTTGCTGCAGCAACCCGCGAAGAACTTGAGCACCTGTAGTGCTGGTCCCTGGATGTGTCTTCTGCAGCTCACCTTCAATCTGAGACATGCGTTTATTAAGAGCCTCCATCACTTCTAAGAAAGATTGTTCGTCCATAGAGTCAGTGATAGTGTGTGACTGAGTAGTGATGATGTGGTAATTCCGTAGTAGACGTTCTAGAGGATAGTTCTAATGGGCAGGTGAAGTATGTTCACAAACAATCAAAATATTGCAAATGATATATTTATAAATTTGATTTAGATATTTTTTAAATAGTTTTATAGAGTTACTTGCTGTGTGTGTTATCACACCTACCTCCAAGGTAGATAAAAAAGGATAAGTATGAGTAAGTACCAATAACATTTGAATAAAACCTATATCATATCTTTTAAATTTTGAATCATGACTCACCACAAACATTTCGGCAATTGGCCATATTTGAAAAAATAAAAATAATACTCAATATTGAATTTTTCATTAGTCTCAGTGTCAGTTTAGAATGAAACCATATAGGCTGGTGTTGGGGCTAGCCCGGACCATGCGCACCTGAAATGTGGACCGTTTCCGTATGGTCGAGTAGAAACAGTCGACACACGACCCGGTGACCATCCCTAACGCGCTGCAGTACCGAGGCAGCTAAACGCATATTACCCTAAACGCATTATTATACTGGACTGGAAGGGCGTTGCGTATATAATACCCACAGGCTGCTCGCATAGAAGGACGAACAAAGTGCTCTAACAAGAGTAATTTTGACCGCCTCCGAACATCGTGCAAACCTGCGGGCAATCATATTAGCCCTCACAGACATAGCCCTTCGTACCCTCTGTAAATCAGCATCGTCTCTCAGGCCAGAGGTCCAGATGACGCGATGCCCGAGATATTTAAACTGTCTACAGTTTAAATACTCTGTTCATTTCGATCCCGTACAGTCTAATATTCGGAACAGTATCTGAGAAGCATCTGGCCTGAAAGACCATGCACTTACTTTTCTTCGCATTGTAGAGCAAACCGTGACCAAGCGCGTACCGTTCACCTTGCTTACTTCCACAGCATAATGTCATATGAAATTTTTCTGTGGGGATCAGCTGCTGAAGTGGAGGCCATTTTTATTCTTCAAAAGGAAGCGGTCCGCGCTACGTACGGGATGGGTCCCCCCACAAATCATCGAGAGATTTATTTAAAGAAATAAACATAATAACTTTACCTTCCTTGTATATCTTTAAAAATATTATGTAATAGGTTGGGGAAAAGATTTTTCGCATTTTTTAAGAAAATTAAAAACATTTTTTAATAAAGTTCATTTACATTTAACTAAAGTATATAGGTACCATTTTGTTCGCTAACGTTTTGCCATCTTGTAGGTAGGGACATGATCCCATTGCTATAGAAATTTTGGGACATCGGATCAAAATACCGCGACAAGTAGTTTTGGCAGTCTTCTCGTGATGTCTCTTCTGACACTGCCTCAAGAATCCTGAAGAGACCGAAATAGGTGAAAACCTGAATATACAAGGTCAGGACTATATGGCGTATGCATTAACACCTCCCAGCTAAACTTTCTTAATTTTTGCTGAGTGGCAAAAATAAAATGTGTAATGTGTGAGGTCTAGCGTTATCATGATGAAAAACCACACCCCTTCTGTTGATTAATTCCGGGCGCTTTCTCTCAACTTCTTGCTCTAATCTCATCAGTTGTTCGCAGTATAGTTCAGAATCGATGGTCCTGCCTGGTGGTAACAGCTCATAGTGAATAATGCCCTTCGAATCCCACCACACACACAGCATCACCTTGTTGCGAGTTAACTCGGGTTTCGCCACAGTCTGTGAAGCCTGACCGGCCTTTGACCACGAACTTTTTCGCACGTTCTTGTCGTACATGATCCACTTTTCATCACCAGTTATCAGCTTCTTCAAAAATGGTTCGGTTTCATTACGTCGTAATAAAGAATCACAAATGAGTATTCGGTTCATTAGGTTTCTTTCAGTGAGCTCGTGAGGTACCCAAATATCGAGCTTTTTTTGTAGTTTTTTCAAATGCGACAAAACTGTTTTGTTGACCACAAAACTGTTTTGACATTCCTAGTTCTTCAGCTACGTCGTAATTAGCGATATGCCGATCTTGCTCTACTTTTTCAAAAATGGCATCCATTTTGTCCGTAATATGACCAGAGCGACGTGCATCTTTGACATCAAAATTTCCGGATTGAAAAAACTTAAACCAAATTTGTGCTACTCTCACAGACACTGCACTAGGTCCATAAACATCGCAAATTTACGCGGCTTGCGTTGCTTTTTTAACTTTTTTGTAGTAAATTTTAAAATGTATCGAATTTCTTCATTAGATTCACTCAAATTGACAATACGAAAATCTCATTTTCCTAATAACACATTTTCCTGATAATAGTATAGCCAAAGATTTTATTACAAGTTCATAAATACTATAATGCGAAAAGACTTTGGTATTACGTTCGCAAAAATCTACATACAAAAATTAAAATTGAACTGTGACTATCCTAACAATAACGCTAGGAATAAGGATAGGATAGCTGTACCGAGATTCAGACTGACTAAATCTAATAAGTCATTTTTAGGCAACTGCGTTAGTTTTTATGATAAAAATCTCGAAAAAGGGCTCACTGAGGGAAAATTCAAATCATATGTAAAAACTACATAGTGAAAAGAGGATATTACAAGATTAACAATTATTTAGAAGACAAAGATGTCTAGAGCCTTTCACTTCTGCCAAGTGGCCACTAGTACATAGATATCATGTACCTAGTTAGTTGTAAGCAAAAATTTGTGAGACACTAATTTACTAATAAAAAAAATGCCCTTTCAGTTTCTTGCTTGTTTATGTAGTGGCTCTTATTCCGAATAAGGCGGTTAAGTCTATTAAAAAAATTGGTTGTCTGTAAAGTCGGTTTCACAACGTGACAACGTGCTCACTCATCAAACGCTGCCGAACGCAAAGGCCGATTGTGCTTCTTTGTCGCTCGTTCCGCGCTCTCGCTTGCACTTCAAGCCTTACATGGAACGCCTCAGAGCGAGGTAACGCTGCATTTTTTCGTGCGTGCAGCCGGCTCTATCGAATTATAAGACGTTGTCACGTCAAAAACTTCGACGCTCATAAGTGTATTTTTGATACCCAAATGAATAAAAACCTTTTGATTTAGATTTAAAAAAAATATATATATATATGTTTAGAGAACTTTTTATTTAAAATGGTAACAAATGGTAAGATAAGCTTAAAATTAAAACATAATTGGTATGCGACCACTTTAGGTACAAGGTACTTAATACTAAAATAAATATTATTTTCCAATGGCTTGCAAAATGATGACCAATCGCCTAATAAAATTATAATTATTACAATAGGCTAAGAAATTATAACTTTTTTCAACAAGGTTTTTAAAGTAGGTAACAATTTCAAAGGAATTATGGCTAGGCTTATAATTAAAAAAACTTTAAATATCAAAGAATAAAAACAACACTAATCAATCATCAACTTTTCCCAAAAAAATGCAATCTCTTCGGGACTCTACACACTATTTTTCGACATTAATGCTATTTTTACACCGATGAAAAAAATTAAATAACTATGTAGGCATTTATGTACTATACGCTAAGACCTATAAGCCTTTATGTACCACACGCTACCACGTATCGTTACAAGTCACGTTCAGCTATTTAATAACTTTTTCCGCTGATGCTAGATTCGCTTATTCGTTTTCATCCCCTGTACTTACCTATACTCAAGAAAAGGTAATTGATTCTAAAAAGGTTTGCCTTGAGTAAGTCTTTAAATACTGACTTTCTCAGCAAACAAAAATTAATATTGAAATAGAAAAAAAAAATACTTCTAAAGTATTTCTGTTTTTAGAAATAAACCATAGTTGTCATTTTTGTGTTCTTTTAAAGTTGTGGCTTAATAACGGCTGCAAATAGTTTTTCTTGTGATCAAGTTGGAATTGAACTGGAACTTATAATGAACAACCTTTCTCAATACTTGGAACTTGGTTTAAAAAAAAACTTTGCATGAAGTTATTACGTAGGCGTTGTCTGACAACTTAGCTTCAAAGAGTTCTAAATCACTTGAACTATATTCTATTTTAAATTATAATGTTTGTTACGTCAATACATATTTTGACTTAAGACATCGTTACAGAAACTTATTGTGAAGTAAATGTGGTTTCCTAACTAGAGAGCTCTAATTTTTAGACACTAATTAATCTTTAAACGGTTATTATACGTGTTTACTGCCCAACCACCCCTTAACGTATTCCCAATTCGTTGGTAGCGCGTGGTTCTGACGTGTAATGCCATTTCTGAAATTTGACAATACATGTACTCATATACAGACCAATTGTAACGCATTTATGCATTTGTTTTTGGACGACTCTAATTTTGATTTAACCTTTAAGAGAGCTTTGTCTTGACCCATAAACGTTCGAAAAGCCGTATAGCTTATATAGTGAACTGTCATTTTTTCGTTGATTATCAAGATGACCACACGCGAAAACCTGACACATTCAAGGTTGACGTTTTCCATCCAAAAATGTCAAATAGTAGAATTGGAAATACTCACTTAAATAAATTCAATTCAACTTATGCTATTAGTTTTCTACCATTGATTTTTCAATGGAAAACGATTAATATTATCTTAAACTTAAACAGGCCTTAATGACATTTCTGAACAAGGTCGTTATTTTCTAGAAGGCTTTACAGATCGGCAAGCCCTTGTAGTAATGTGCACCGCTGTACAATTTTTTCGGGGTATTTCTCCAAGAGAGAACCAAAGCCCGTTTGAAAGGCTCCGCAGCACATCCGCTGCATACTTGCATAACTGCTTTCACTTCCGCTTCTGCTGGCTCTCTCTCGTCAGCCTGAAAGTAGTTGTTAGGATTTAAATTAAAAAACCATTGTTTTTATGGAATTTTTTAAGCGAGGACAGAAACATTTTCTATTTACAAGTTCAACTAAAATCAACATCTGTTTTCGATTAATTGTTAATCATCTAGTCATATACTTATGGACATATTGTTTACGGACACGTGATTTATTATTATGTAGGTATAAAGCTAGTCATGCGTTGCTGTAAGAATATGAAAAGGGGAAAAGCTTGTAGCCTATCAATGAAACATGTCAACGGAAAACTTCGGACGGGTTTATTTTTCTTGTCGGTGACTCTAAAACATCGGGGAGCTCTGTGTAGGGTACCCAGACTACCCAGCTTTGGTTCTGACGGCCAAATGACATACACGGCCTTTGTTAAAACAAAGGCCGGCCGGTAGACGTTTCTCGTTACAAGAAAGGCTGAGTCGCTTTTAGTGTTAACTAGCGATTCGCTTTTTAACTATAAGCCTTTCGTGAAAAATCGTGACGTGCCATCGTGACTGATGGTGAAAACCGTTTCAAAATCCGTTGTGTGGTTTAGAATGACTTGATATGATTGAATGACGGATAAACAGATAGTGAGACAGACAGACGCGGAAAGCGACTTTATTTTATACAATTTAGTAATAGAGATAGAGAATTTAAAAATAATAAAGTTAGTATATATTTTTGTACTCGTCGAAATCATGAGTTAAAACACGACGAGGCTAACTTGTTTCGTTACAAAGTTCATTAAGCCACCTTGCAACTGCATTATTGGATCAGCTCTCTGGTATCCTAGTTTTGCATTGTCACCAAATTTACGTAGCAGACACTGAGAAGTATACACATACGAAAGTATACCTAGTTAAATAAAAGCTGGTAATTTGTAAAACCAAGATAAATATTGTTACAGAATACTGAAACTAAACAAACAAGTCTTATTTTAATAACATTTTAACGCTTTGATGTGCTCGCAGAGTCGGCTTCGTTTACTAAGTCACTAAGTGTGCCCTTGACATTCTCCCGAAACCGCCTTGCTCGCTCGCCCTACATTGGGGTACTTATGCGTAGCCCAGAACCCCCTTTTTACAACAATAGCCGAAATTTATATTTTCGGATGACTCTGGCACGGATTGCGTACTTTTTTTACTTTTTGGGTCTCTTTACTAATAAAAAATTTTGAATAACATTAGATAAATGTTTCTGAGACACGTAGTTTTAAGGTAAGACGCTGAATACCTTTCCGTAGCTGTCCACTTTTCTGGTCTTATTACCCTTACATTTTAAAGACGACTCACGTCAGTGAACCAAAGTGGCCAAATATTATCTCTGTGATTTACTTCCAAATATATCTTCTAATGAAACGGAATAGAAACAGAAATTCCTGAACCACATCAAATATACATATACTCGTATGTCCCTTTGGTGCAGGAATCTATTTACAATTCTCTTCTCGTCGTATGTTATACCTCAAACATCTTGAATTCGATTTCCTGTTCAAGCATTGAGGCGACTAGCTTTGAAATAGGTAATTTACCTTTCAGAATATACCAAACATGCTGAATTGTAACCTTATCTTTTTATATGATATGTAAGATTGAAATATTAGAATGAAGGTAAATCTAAACATCTATTTTTGTGATATTTATTTAATAGCTCCTAATCACTATGAATGAATGCCCAATCTGTAATAGAGACCTAATTTACGTTTGACCTTTAGTGTTACTAAAGGAACTTTTAGTGTTACTTGGAAGCGAAATATAAAATAAAAAAACATTGAAAATTCAGACTTCGGGTGCTCAATGTGATTACTCCCAACGACCACCAGTGGTGGCCGCAGTAATTTATTTTTTGCCCCAACAGTGGGGCTTGTACGGACATCAAATATTTTTTGAGCCAACGGCCTCCACCAAACTGCCACCAGTGGTGAAAACTACAGTCAAACCGATAGAACTCTAACATGGAAAACCAATTTTTGATAAATTTTAACACTGTAACACAGCGTAACTATATAATCTAATTATTTTTTATTCTATTCAGACACAGACATTCACAAACGCACATTTTATTTTAGTTTACTCATACAAAAAAAAGTGTGACTATGTATTAAAAGAAAGTTAACGATGTACATTTATTTAGGAAATATAAAAATAAATTACATTAACATAATAAAAAGCTCAAAATACTAATATTTTTTTGTGACCTTAAGAACTACTGGGGGCAGTTGGGACAAAATTTAAAACTTTGTCCTAACAACCACCACTGGTGGCTGTTTTGGTGGTGGTCGTTGGGACCAAGCCCTTAACCTTTACAATAACCGCCGTACGTATGGACTAAAATAGTCGATGTTGTTAACGTAACGATCAATATTGCTTTCTACTTATTATTATCGACCTTTTAATTTTGGGAAGCATTATCATCAGCATAATCCACATCCTCATCATAACCCCATAACTGCCCACTGCTTGCAAAGGTCTCTTTTTTGCACGCAATTTCATCGGTACTGTGCTCATCTCAAACAAGTTCGACCCGCGATTTTTACAATAACGTAATATTGAATCAGATAAGTACTGACCTAATATTATTATCTTATCTTAATATATATAAATCTCGTGTCACAATGTTTGTCCTCAATGAACTCCTAAACCACTTAACCGATTATAATAAAATTCGCACACCATGTGCAGTTCGATCCAACTTCAGAGATAGGATAGTTTAAATATATATAAATATATATATGTATATATATAAATAATAAACGCGAACGAAGTCGCGGGGTGACAGCTAGTTATGTTATATAAATTTTCGTATGTAAGTTTTTACTCATTTGTTCCAATACTTACGGTTTCTTTTTGTAAGTTTTGCACTGGTACGTTTCCAACTACTCCAGCAAGACCATTCAACAGAGACTCCTGAAAGATCGCGTCGTCATCCTTTTCTGCGTTAAGGTCAGGACTTAAAAGAGCTTCATCCACTATAGAGCCATCAGATAACGCCACTAAGCCACGTTTATCTTTTCTTCCTGTAAAATTTAATGAAATAAAAAAAATAAGCTTTTGCAGTGGGCGAAATTAGAGTTTATATCTTTTTGAATATCAACTAAGGCATTGGTTTATTATTAATCAGCTGTGTTATGATATTATAATGTAACATCATATTTACTGTTTACTACTAATTATCTACAAAAATCAGGTGTTGCCAGACAGGTCTGCTTGGCCAGGCATAGCTGCAATTTTTTGTACCGTCATGCAAAAAATGTGCTTTGTTTTGCAGTAGCCACTATTAATTAAGATGAGTACATATATTAATTAAAATAGTCGCGGTAATCTGACTCAAGACTATTGAATAATTGCTTGAAAAGCACTTGTAACACCAACATTTGGAACTACACACTCCAAATAAGATTACTTTGAATCTATAGTTACCTGTTCTTCCCTCTTCGGCCAGTTCCTTTTCCGGATTATCCCTTTTGTCTCGTTTAGAATTTCTCTTATACACGGGGTGGGAATCGTCAATATACTGCACATTGGCTGGATTCAGTAAAGAGCCTGAAAGCACTACTGTAGTCCCTTTTGCGGGCCTTAGTTGGCTTGAGTAAGACTGTTGTCCGGAGGCAGGCAGCACAGTAAACTGAGGATACGAGACAGTACCCCCAATCTGATCTTGTTGGACAGTGTTTAAGAGCTGTTCCGAAACGATCCTGTTCCCGAGTTGCCCATTTACGAACGATTGCTGAAGCTGGAGGCCGTTGGACAGTTGGATCGGTATCATTTGTTGCTGAGGCACTATGTTTAGATTGGCCGGTCTTTGGAGTTGACCTCCGATGAGGAAGTTCCCGTTGCCAAGAGGCGTTGCCATGGGTGGTGGAGGCTCGGTCGCGGGTTCCGTGGCCGACTCGAGTGGGGTTCCGTCGTGTTTGAAGTGGTGCACGTGGTGGTGCTTGTGATCCTTGTGAGCTTTCCCGGCCGTTAGGGCTACGTGGTATACTTGTAGCATAGTGACTTCTCCCATCAGACCGGGCGGCCCTGTAATGATATGTAATTTATGATATGCTGTTTTGTTTTGGAACTGTATTTAAAATAAAGTTAAAAGGAACTTACTCTTAGCGGGCTGGATATTATCTTTATTGAATAAGAGAGACTGTTCTTGTCCAGTGACAGCTACTCCGCCTCCTTTGATGACATGCCCCACCAGCTGCAAAAATATGATTTTAGCACCTATTTAATTACTTACATATTGTCGAAAATAATTAAAAGGACTACGAATAAACAGGTAATAAAAAAAAAGAATCATACAGGGAGTAAGAAGAACGCTTTCGAAAACTAAAACTACAAATAGTGCAGGTGATCACAGATAAAAAACAAAAAAAAAACTGTTATTTAAACTGGATTAATTTTCACCGACACAAACTATGCAAGCTTTAAAGGGTTAGTTAAGACAACTATTTAAAAAAAAGTTTTTCCTTTTAACGCAATCTAATGCAAATTACTCAGCTGTTTGAGACGAATCACAGCGCGCGGCCGGGCCGACACAATGACCTTCAATATGTTTCGCTATACATTGCTATATTATAACAGCTCTTCGGCTTCGAGAGCGTCCCCTTTATACGCGGTATTATTCACCAAGTAGTAAAATATATAGTTGACTTGAAATAATGAACATGATATACTGACATTGATTTTAAATCACAGAGTTTGAGAATTGAAATAAATATTAATTATTAATACTATGCTTATTGGTTAGCCATGCCACCTCTATTCTTACACAAATATTTTTTCCACTTATAAATTTTCCGCGTTTTGTCGCTATACTTGCGAACAAATTTCTTTGTGAACTTTTAGCTCCGATATTTTCTTGTACTCGTACTTTGTACTTCTTGCAAAGTCGTTTTGTCGTCGTGTATCGAAAGTTTCGGTTGCTGTTGTTGATAATAACATGGTTTTATGCAAATATTATGTAAATATTTAATAAAATTAATTGGATAAAATCCTAAAAAGGGCTAATAATAAAATACTGGCTGTGTCCGCGGTTTTATGCGTTCGCACAGGATGGTCTATTTTTCTTAGATTAAAAAGTAGCTTATGTGCTTAATCCAGGATTTAAGCGCCTCCGTACTAAATCCGTTAGCCATTTTTGCTTGTTACAAACAACAAAAGAGTGACAAACAAACGTCCACACATACTTCCTAATCCTAACTAATATTAGATCTAAGTTGGTTCGTTCGTTTGTTGGCCTTATACGCCCTAACTACTCATCGTACCTGAAAGGACAAAGTCCTTTTAACCCCAAAAATGTATCCCGAAAAAATAACGGTTTAATCATTACATAAGATGTACTATGTATTACCCTGTTGTGGAACCCTCTGCCGACTCGCTCTCCGTTCACCCATATCTGCCACTCTCCGGTTTTTCCATTCCACGACGAGCACGAGTGATACCAACTGCAAAACAAGACAACATAAATATAAGTAAGGAAATAATAATACATAATAATATTCGAAACATTATTTGCACATATAGTCGTCTGACCCCAAACTAAGTATAGCTTGTACCATGACTGCCAGACACTGGATACATAAACTCTTATTTGTTCGCACTAGAAAGAACAAAAAAAAAGGATAATAACGGTTAAAACTAGTATTTATTAGCCTTTATTAACTAAAAAATAACTATGACTGTGTAAATAGATTTTAGAATCCTAGTTAGTTGATAATAGACCGAGCGAGCGTTAGCAAGCGAAGCGGTCTGCTTCAGCTTCGACAAAAATGCTGTTGTATGTCCGGATTTCTATTCGAATTCCGTCCGGATCTCTGTCTTCCTCTACAGATCGCATTTCTTTACCAATTCTCTTAAAACTTTGTGAGTAGGTTCTATAATTAATAAAGTTTTTTGTCGAGAGAGAAAATATTTTATCGGACCGTATACTGCTCTCACAAGTAGCGGTTCGTATCGATCTGCGACCTCTTGTTCCGTATTATTTTCGTCGCCACAATTTTATTTATCCTTTGACTGATTTCCCGAATCCGAATTTAAAAAATCGTGTTAAAATGAATATTTGCTTTCAAAGTTCCACAAAGAACGGAATTGCAATTTAAATTTAAAAATTAAAATAGCAAGTTTTCGTGGAATATGAATAAAATTTGCGAGCTCGCGAATATGAAAATCGTGGAATCAGGATGGGATGGGATAATATGCTCGAGATTCTTTAATGGACGACCTGTAAAATGAATGCATCGAAACAAGCTTACGTTAAAAACACGAGTAAAATAAATAAATTCAACCATAATTAATTCCAAAATATACAAATAAAAACAGAGAGTTACAAAAAATGAGGCTTCGAACTCAGCCGAATTTTAATTCAATCTTCAATTTATAATATCGGACCAAATAAACCATCGGATGCAATATTCCGGACCAACGTCATGATTACTGCGGCGGTGGTCAAAGCGCTTGAACGAACAGATGATGTTTACCTGTGTGTGGCCTTACGAGTGACTGGGTAATATTGATAATATTGATTTGTTTATTAGGTTTACATTATTCACTATTATAATTTCCCGTTAGAAAAGTTATGGAAAAAAATGCACTTAGTAGTTTTGAGTAATACATTTTTGAAAAAATGCGCCTAACTCTTAAACTTGTATGTAGGTCAAAATAATGTATGAATAGAACCTAACTATGAATAGAACTACATAGATTTTTCTAGACTTACTACCTTTTTAATGGATAGTCTTTAGTCTTTGATGGATTAGTCTTTTGAATCCATTTTTTAGAGGTATTAATTATTTATTAAGTAGATTTCCACAATACAAAAAAGAAAAAAGAAACATTCTACCTACTCAATTTTTTTTTTTCCCAATGGAAAGTGACGAGGGGCGTGCATAGCCTCGCTGAATGCTAAGACTACATTTATTTATAACGTCAAATAACTACTTTCGATTAATATTTTTTTCCGATTAAAAGACAAAACACTGTATATCTATTTCGAGTAGAGATTGTTAGTAAGGCGGTTAGAAATTCAAAACACAATATTATCGTCTCAAATAGCTATTCGCTAAAATAAATTTAGGTTACGAATTAATTTGACTGGCGTTCACTAATTAGCGTTAGGGGTTAGTAACCTTAGCATTTAACTAGTAGCCTGTACCTACTTGTAGCGTTTGAACTTGACCATGTGGTTTTGTACAATTTGACTACCTACATATAGTACGGTGGCAATGTGGTGAGGTTAGTTAATTATATTTGCGCGTCTAGTAAGGTGGTCAACTGTAATTAACTAACCGCATACGGCTTGGATACAATTTCATATGAGGAAGTTCCTACATTCACTGAGGTCACAACACCGCTCATCGTCCCCCTACAATCCCCCACAGTTGCACACAACACAGGTTTTGGTATTGTTCCGAGACCTATTCATCCAACCTCGGTGTCTGTAAATTTAACGCTCGAAAACTAACGAGGAACTCCTACAGTGTTGGACCTACACTGTTAACACGGAGTAACAGGGACCTTAGAATAACTTTGTGATTGTTCATCAGCAATGGTTCTGTTGACATTTAATATTTTGGCAAATAAGAGAATAAGATGAAACTTCTAGTTTTTGATATAAATAAAAATTATAATAGTAATCATTTCTTTATTTTGGACAACAAAAATCGACACCTACTCTAACATTACAAATAGGTGCAAAAGTTTTAATCTCACACAAAAAAAAGCACAACTTGAAAATTCTACTTCAAACCAAATTAAAATCCATATCTCAATTAAGTTGTTATTTAAAAAGCACAAATGTTCTGACAAAAAAGCCCAATGAAATCGCGCTCATGTCTTAACACTTTCCTAAATCTAATTTCCCAGAGCAAAATTAATTAATTGAGCAAAATCGACCGAGGAGTTGTTGGAATAGAGGCCATGCTAAGCCGGAACATAATACCTGTTGAGTTGAACGAGGATGCCACTATCATTGTTTCTATACAAAACTAGCTGCCGTCCGTGCAAAATCATTAGTTCTAGTATCTGACCACCACTACAGACCAGCTGGCCGTCAGAGATTATTGATTTGAGTGCGAGAGCTATCACAGTAGTTTTTGAACTTTTAGGCGCTAGAAAATACTGTTTGGTCATCTTGGTCAGGTAGGTATTATTATTCCAATATATTTATTTTACTTCTTAATTTTTAAGTTTTTTACAAAAATATAAATGAATATAAAAACAAATATTTAAAAATAAGCAAAATATTAGCATTTCTTGAATTAAAATTGAATGATAAATAATTTTTAAAAAAATCGGGGTATTTTATTTGAATGAGGGTAAATTGTTTATAATCATCCACCAACTTGCACTCGAGCCAGCGTGGTGTATAACGGCTCAATCGCCCTCAACGTAGGGTAGGTCGGTATCCCTTCAGTGGGACGTAAAAGACTAATGATGAAACTTTATATCTATCTAAAGACGCTCAGGATATTCCCGGTCTTAGTCCGCTGAAAAGTTTATTTTTTTTACTTTTGTCGAGTGCAAGCGAGAATCCAGCGACATCATTATTTACGATTCGATAAGCGTTAGATAAAAATAAGGTCCTTACGTATGAAATTAGCGTTTTATCGTACTGATCAATTTGATCTGAAATATCTCCTCTTTGGTTAAGAATTCGAAACTCAAATTA
Organism: Peribatodes rhomboidaria; assembly: GCA_911728515.1. Classification (NCBI taxonomy): domain Eukaryota; kingdom Metazoa; phylum Arthropoda; class Insecta; order Lepidoptera; family Geometridae; genus Peribatodes; species Peribatodes rhomboidaria. The sequence continues at coordinate 20,145,197 of OU452166.1, forward strand.
ATAAATTCATTTAGCTGGTTTTTTTTTTCTTTGGAATACAGTCATTCATTTGTTATTTTCCTCATTATTTTTTCTCTGGCGTCGCTTATTACCGCGCAATGGAAAACATGAAATATCGGTATATTTACGAGTACGAGTTCTACCGTGGCACCAGTGCTGCAGAAACAGCTCGAAGAATTAATTATGTGTACGGCGTTGGTGTCGCTAAAGACAGCACGGTACGTTTTTGATTTCAACGTTTTCGTTTTGGAAATTTCGACCTTAAGAACCAACCCCGTGGACGGCCGGAAATCAAAGTGAAAAACGAAGAATTAAAGGCTATTGTGGAAGCGGATCCATCACAAAGCACTTCAGAGATAGCAGCAGGCTTCGGGGTAAGTGACAAAACTGTATTAATCCACTTGAAGCAAATCGAGAAAGTAAAAAAACTCGAACTATGGGTACCTCATGAATTGAGTGAATCGAACTTGCAAACACGGGTCGCCTGCTGTGTTACTTTGCTCAACCGACACAATAATGAAGGGATTTTAAATCGAATCATTACTTGTGATGAAAAGTGGATATTGTACGATAATCGAAAGCGCTCATCGCAATGGCTGAACCCTCGAGACCCAGCCAAAACCTGCCCTAAACGAAAATTGACTCAGAAAAAGTTACTTGTAAGTGTTTGGTGGACTAGCGCCGGTGTCGTTCACTACAGCTTTCTTAAATCTGGCCAAACGATTACGGCAGATATCTATTGTCAGCAACTGCAAACCATGAAGGAAGAACTAGCTGTTAAACAACCGAGATTGGTCAATCGCTCTAGGCCACTGCTGCTTCACGACAACGCAAGACCACACACTGAACAACAAACAACCACTAAGTTAGCTGAGCTACAATTGGAATGTCTGCAACATTCACCGTACTCCCCGGACCTTGCTCCAACAGATTACCATTTCTTCCGGAATTTGGACAACTTCTTACAAGGAAAAAAAATCCACTCCGATGCAGCAGTCCAAACCGCCTTCAAAGAGTTTATTGATTCTCGCCCCCATGGTTTTCATAGTAAAGGGATCAATGAACTACCCATAAGATGGCAAAAGTGCATAGATAACAACAGTGCATACTTTGATTAATTAAATATATTTTACAAAAAAAAAAATCGACTTTTTATTCCTCCCGTACAAAACGCCAATTTCATACGTAAGGACCTAATACTTGGGTTTTGAATAAATTTCTTTGTTATGAAGAGAAATTATTTCTCCTGCGGGTAGATGAAAACTGGTAAAGCAACATGCTGCCGGCCCGGGCTAGCCTTGCAGGCTCGATCGATTTTTCTAGCGAGTCCCGTGAACGAGCGTTCCCGTCGTGCAGAGAATAGTTAGGTTACAGTTATATTGCCAAAACCGGCAACTAGTAGTCTTTTATTAGTTTTATTTAATTTTTACTCTTAATTAACTTTACTAAACTAGTTTAGAACTACTTAAAGTACTTGAAAAGATTTTTTCTTGGCGATAGTTGTAGGATTTCAATTGTAACAATCAGTTGGTAAATTTAAATTGTTTATTTAAAGATTTAACATGAAGCTATATTAATGATAAGCAAGTTTAAATTTTGTCGCAAGATGACCCTTTATTTGCAAAACATAAAAAAAAATGCAATTTAATATCTTTCAATTTTGATTGAATTGTTTGAAAAGTTTGAGGGTTTTTTGAGAAAGCCTGTGGCGGAAACACTTTCGGTCGTTCCTCGCAAGTTCATGGAGACCTTTTATACCGTCATTTCACGCTCTAGAGCCGAGCGAGCGTTCCCAATTCGTACATTGACTCTTGCGTAATCGAGAGTGCAAAAAACCCGCTTTGAAATTCCGCTTGTGATCCAGTTTAGCATACTCTACTTACGTCTGTTGATATATTACGTAAGTCTAACAAGTAGCCTTCTGCCTGTCCGTATAATGTAATGCGGATAAATACGAACAGATTGTAGGACAAAATTGACATTTTGCATATCATTATCCAATTAAGTTTTGTTAGTCAAATATTATTGGTTTGGTAGGTACGCCTTGGTAGTGAAGCCTTGGTTGTCAAACAACGAACTATTTTTTTAAACTTCATTTAGAACGAACATAACTTGGCAGGAAAGTTTTGTTCCGTCTATGCTCCAACTTATTAAAGTTAATGAAACTAGACCCCGGGAAACAAACTTCGCGAGGCTCTCAAGTTTTCTAGAAGTATTTGATTTCCCGTAGCCTGCTGTTCGTAACTCATCAAGAATTTATGCTAATGAGGGTAAGCGAATTAAAGTCGAGTAAGAATTTAGGCATGCGAGGGCAAACGTCATTTTATTAACGCTCTAGTTTACGCATTGTGTGTTCCTGCCGTTCCCGGCAATCTGGATAATTCCGCGTGGTACAGAATGCATACAAATTCTATGAAATCCTTGAAATGTTTAAGCTATTAAATATTCAATTTTATTTGTACCAAATTTATTTATAAATATCAAATATTACCAAATGTGCAGTCGGCAAAGTGTACGGCAAATACTTATTTGAACGTTTAATACAGAAATGTACTTTACAATTACATTAAGTACCGGCTGTCGATTCCACAACTTACTCAGCTTAAAAATACAAAATCTTACAACCTACTTTACTTTTACTACTTCCATAAAATCCTGGACTGTCATTCTTAGTAAACGTCATAGTCATTATCATCTTCACCATCATCATCGACATCGTCATCGTCATCACCATCGTCATCATCATCATCATCATCTTTATCATCATTAGTATCACTGACTATCATCATCACCTTCATCATCATCAAGCATAATCATCATCATTCATTACAATTATACCTACCTGTATTAGGTGTATCTTTAAACGACGTATATATACTAATTTCTATATAGGATATTATTGTACACATCACCAAATTCAACTTTAATTCTAGCTTAACACTGAAATCGTGAAAACCAAAACGTAACATTAAAATAAAAACCTAGTATAAAATGCAAAAATTAGATGGTTTGTTACGTTTTTACGCCCTAACATCTTAACCTATAATTACGAAATATCATACGTCTCGAAAAATATACTTTGATCTGGGGGCCTACATCTTACGAGTATAACCATACAAAATACAAGAACATTTATCTAAAAATATATATCGACGCTGCGCGATCATGGACCTATTGAGGGGTGATACGACTGGCGGTCCCAGAAACCATCATGGAAATAAGATGTGGTGATGATATGATGGTGGTGACATGATAGGTCTCCAGACCTCTTGCCATTCTAGTTACACTGTGGTTCTGTAAGCTGAAGATCTCGCGGCTCGCTTTTGTCCGGCTGTCCTTCTTTACAGGTCACAATTTTCAACCGACTTTCAAGTTTATTTTGCAAAAATTTTATAATGAAATATAAAATAAAAAATTTGGCAAAAAAAATTACCTGCTCACAAAATTTCACGAGAATCGGTTGAGAATTATAAACTTTAGAGGACGACAGCGGGACAGACTACGTGCGAAACCGTGAGGTCTTCAGCTCACAAAGCCACTACTTTGAATATTCTTAAGATTGTAAACTCATTTTGTAAATAGAATATTTTTTATTACTTAATATTTAATTATTAAAAAAATATTCTATGAAAAATAAGCACAATTTGTTGTATGTCTTGTGTAATAATTAGCTCATTAAGTAAATCAGTTACGAGATAATTACATTATCTAATAAAATGTGTCACAAATTCATTGTAATGTAACTGATATAATGGGCTAATAATTGTTGTTTTGTAGATTGAAGTGGCTAGCGACCTAGATCAAGAGGATATCACAGTATTGTATGGAGAATCTCCAAACAAACGTATTCCCCTATTCCGGGATTCTTCCGGGATAATGACAGTAAAGCAATATTTCTTTTTCCAAAAAATTTAGGTGTATTGTGAGCTTGATCCTGTCATTTTCTTCTTTTCTGCAACTCATTAATGAAGTAGATTTGACCGTCCAAAAATCGGGAAAAATGTGCTGTTTTAACCGCCGGAAATAAAAGACTACCAGACGAATTTTAAATGATTTTAACTTAAAAGAAAAAAGAGGGTCATAGGCAAACTCTTCCTCAATATTTTAATGAAAAAATAATGAAATAAGCTCAGTTTTCAGTTTTAAAATTACAGCAACATAATCACAGAATAATCTACACTAAACCTACTTTCTACTTGCGGGTAATAACAAATAAATGTAACATTTTACAAAAGTTTGCAGAATTGATCAGCTAGAAATTCATAGTATTATGAACTTTGAGTTTGAGCTTTTAGACGAATCACTCAAAGCGGCCAGCGGGCATTTTAGACCTCCAGGTCAAGAGTGCCCGTAACCGATGTCTGATGAGTATGTATGAAAAGACTAATAGAAGTAAAAGAAGCGATAGATATGTGCTAGGATCGTTAGTAAGTGGAGAAATGGTATATTTAAATATATTATGAATATATGTATATTTAAATATAAATGGTACATAGCTCTACGAGGAAAAGGCGTAAATATATGAATGTTGAAAAAATCATATTAGAACTGTTGTCAACCCGTGCGAAGCCGGGACGGACCGCTAGTTATTAATATAATTTAAAAAAACATACATAGGTTAAACTACATTTCGACTTTAATAATAAAAATGATTTACTGTCTAAAGGCGAAGTCGTTTATGAAAATAATATTATAGAAAATCAAATTTGGTCTAAGATTTACTTACATAAAACAAACAGAGTAGAGAGGCAAGTGAGAGGTACCGTGTGGTATCAATATCGAACGGCTTCGAAAACGTCAGCCAGCTTCTACCGACCGAGTAAATATTAAACACTGAGTCCCGGAAATTACCTTTGCTAGCAATATTGGTGACAGACATAACGAAATTAAAACGCTGCTGCATAATGTGATTATTTAGACCGCATTGAGTGAACAGTTTATAGGAAATGAGGAAAGGGAAGTCTGCCTATCAGTGGAACGGAATGGGCTAAAATGGTAGAATAATAATGGGCTGTTGTTGTAATATTACACATGTTTACTTCACAAGTAAATAAAAACACTGCGGGTAGAACTGGACTCTGTTGGCGCTAAACGATACATGATACCTATTATGCTTGTCAGTGAAAAAAAAGTTAAGTGTGGATAAATTAAAAAAAAAAAAAAAAGAGCTAAAGACTATATTTTCGTATCACATGACCATAATATCATCTTCGTAATGATAGGTTGTTAATTACTTATACAGGGTAATCTTTTTGCAGTGTCCAAATTTTTATCACGCAATCAGTATCGTTAATAGAATACATTTAAGTGAAAAAACAACTAAGTATTTTTCTATTCATTTATCGCAAAATTTAGAAATAAATAACTGTGATAACGGTGCGCAGCTGACGCACCGGCGCGGGCGCCGTCCGTCCACCGTCAGCGCATATAATAGGGTAACCAATAACCATGACTATCGCTTTGCTGTGAATACTTCCAGGTCAAGTTATTTCGATTTTTTTTACCAAAGTGTATCTTATTTTTGTAGCTAAAGAATATGGTTCTTTTGTTTCCCAATAATCTATATTATGTATTTACTCACATACAGTTTTGAGACTGGATATAAAATTACCCTGTAAATGTAATTTAGGCAATGCTTCGTCAAAATGGTGCACGAGCACGCCGTGCACGTATTCAGGTCATCATACCTCATGTTTGAGTATTCACTTTTCTAAATCTTATCATTCACAATGGACAGAAACGAAAATACTTTCTTTATAAATATACATGACGCGACCTAGTGTTTCTGGTATTTATCTAGCCATAAAATACCTGATCGGTTCCCTATAGAAATCACTTTCTCGATTTGAAAGTGAATGCGGTTCTTGCATCGCTAACAAACTGTTCATAGTGAATACTTCCAGTAAATGGGCTTAGATAATGCGTGCGCGCATGATGAAATTACTTTTCTTATACCTGCAGTCTTAGTATTATCGTGGCTTTTAAAAATGATGATCGTCACTCGCAATTCGAACCAGACACTCTAGGCTCCGATTCTAATGAACCATACAATAATTATTACTGCTTCCAGCTTTGTTTAGGTTCTAAATAATCGAAATAAAATTAAAGTAACTGAAATCCAAAATTGTATTTGCTCAATAAAAAATTAACACAGGATTAAAGAAAACTTAAAATATCACTCTAAAAACGAAAACTTAAATTAACTAAAAACTGTTGCTTGAACCAATCTTTAGTGTTCTTTTGGAGATGGACTTCCGCAGAGTAACGCCTAATTCAATCAACTTAAATTAACTACATAATAAAACTTAAACTTAAGTAACTGAAAATGGTAGGTTTGTTACCACAATATCATGCATGTCCCTCTCGGCGCACAATGTCAATTTCTCATAATGTCACGATGTCAATGGTTGAAATTCTCAGTTAAAAATATTTCTAGTTGCAGATTTTTCCAAAGTTTACTGTTTGTGACATAATACGACCGTGACATTCTGAGACATTTAGACTGTGACATTTTGAGACATTGTGACATTTAGAGAACGTGACATTGTGCGCCGAGAGGTCTTTCTTTATGCGACACGCATCGTACACTGACGCTGTACAAACGTCGGTAAACACCTATCAAATTAACTGTCAGTTTTTTCATTTGACAGATTGCGATTTAGCTGTCAAAAGAAATATATTACTCATTACCAATGCAATGAGTTGCAATGAGCTGACCGTTACCCAATGTAGGCTCATGTGTAGTTCTGTTTGCATCATGTTATAATGATACATTGGTACCTTTTGAAAGCACCGGAGTTTTGATCGTGAATTCAATGACCGTCTAACGCTACAGGAAAGAGTAAAGCTAGGTAAAGTACATCAAAGGAAAGTTGCGTTCCTCATTCCGAAAACTGTTCACAATATTTGTAACGAAATAAATGCGTGGTCATTTTTAAAATTCATACTCAAATTTCAAACTTAATTGACATTAATTTTCCCGACCGCGACGTGTCAGCCATTTTGCGCTGCGGTGCAAAGAGTATCAAAATTTATCAGATAATATTTTAATATAAAATAATTTCTGTTTATCGTAAAGAGGGCTCTGAAAAGTCATATACATTTCTAAATTAAGTGTATAACTTAGATTGAGAACGCTTGATATTATGCCATCGTTCCTACAAGTTTAAAGACTTAAATCATTGTCTAGCTCTCTACCTTCTGCCTTATTCCTAATTTAAATTGCGATGCGGTACTCACCTACCTACAAATTATAATTAAAAATACAATATTTGTATTTTCGAGTTTGAATTAGTTGGTTAACTTATGTAATGAGGTAATATCACGTTTTCAATGTTCCATGCACGAGTATTTTGTGATTCCATATAAATGTTGGCCGGCGGGTAATCGTGTAAATATGATCCGTTGCAACAACGCAATTCAAATAACTGAAATACTAATTATCGTGAAGTTAATTAATAGCGATGTTTACGTCATTATTTTGCACAGGTATTAAACATAAATTTACCAGGAATGCAAATCGACTGTACGTTGTTGTCAGTATAAATAAATAGTTTCTGCAAAATTCTCAAAATTTGAGAGATTTCAGCTTTTAGACAAATAAGGATAGCTAGTTAGAGGCGTCAAAGTGCCTAGTTTCCCACCTACAGCATAAAACAATAACCAGCTAGGCTGAGAACTCGCGTGCGGTTTCACCTGCGCCCGGCGCTGCGGCCATGGGACCGCTGGACCGCACCGTGAGTTCCTAGTCTTGGTAGGTACTATTGATTCTAACCGGATTGTCGTCTAGATAATCTGAATTCACCGTAGCACAGCTACGCCACGACTTAATCCATCAACGACCATTGCATGTATTACCATAGGCTTCTGAAACAATGATCAGGTGCCTTGACAGTACTATTCAATATTCAACTATATAGTACACATCTCAGTTATCCGGCGGAGTATTGTCGCAAATCCACCTTTGATGTTAACATAGCAATTAGATGTATTAGTAGCGAAATACTAATCTGGGCTTCTGGTGTAACCTAGATTGTGAATAGAGGTAAAATCACGTGTTAGCTCAAAGGAAGCGACTGCTACAGCAGTTACCTCACTATTAATTATGTGCTGCCCGTTGAAACGTAATAGTTGCGTTCAATATGCAATAGCTATTCATAACTATAGCGGTCGGCGGTGAATCTTACGTTTAAAAAGTAGCCTCTGTGAACCCAGGGTATAAGCTACTCGTACCTCTTATTTGTAAGCACATTGTGAATTCAAATACCTGCTTTTATTGACAAAATAGAATACTAAACTTAACATTCCGTCCTCACGTGTACATCAACTTCTTTTCCAAGTATCACTTCGGAGAAATTGTGAAAAACAAAGAATATTGTAAGTGGCACTTTTGCGATTCCAAGCTTTTAATGATCTATTGGGTTTTATTTCAGCGACAGCGTAATAAGACGAATATTGGTAACTGTTGTTAGAGCATTGAAAAACAAATATCGCCTATAAAACATTTTAAAGTTTAACGATTTTAATCTTGTAATATTGTATCGTCACGGGAACTAAATGTGTGTGCAATGTTTTATGAGAATCTGATAGTTAGTAGAAGTAGCCATAAAAACTGTTACGAGATTTTAATGAAACAAAAATAACCGTACGAGTGGAGATAAATAAAAGCTCTAAAGGAGTCTACACACCAAACCCGCCGACCCGCCGACACAGCCCGGCGGCTTGGTGTCGGCGACCCAAACCCGCCAACCCGCCAACATGTGTCATGGGGCTGTGTCGGTGAGTTAGTCGGCGGCAAGAAATCAGTACAACTTTTTTAGTTAGTGATTGCAGTGTGTACGAACGTGACGTGTTGTTTTTCTCGAATATTGCAGCCTACAATAAACATGGATACTGATGCTGATCTAATAATAGCAGCATGTGGAATAATTTTAGCTGGATCCCTGAAGAGAAAACGGCAGTGTTGGGTTAGACCAAGCTTAATGAGTCGCAGTCGTTACAGTAACAGTGATAGAATAAAAGATTTAAGAACAGACGATTTGTTCCAGACTTTTTTGATTCAATCGTCTTTTTTCTTTCTCTATAATATTGGCTCGTCAAATTTTTTATCTTCCGTTCTATTTCTCTGACATTTGTATTTAATTCGTTTGCCATCTCATTTAGTGCATCAAAACGTTTAGGTATACATTTGTGATCCAAGTGTTTTGCATTCCATAATAATTCCTTTATATGATACAAATTTATTAACTTTAGAGTGGTTTCTTCGTCCTATTCCATTATTGCAGAAAATCGCAAAATAAAACACAAGCACGTCACTATCGCTGGAGTGTCGGCGGGCAACTGAGCGTGCGCGTACGCAAGTCGCCGGCCATGCCGCCGACTTGCACGCGCGGGTACGAGTCGCCGACATGATTCTTGAAACAAAGTCGCCGACACCAAGCCGCCGGGCTGTGTCGGCGGGTCGGCGGGTTTGGTTTGTAGACTCCTTAAGCGTTACGTTTTAAAGGGGAAATGCTCCCGAGTCCCGTCTTGTCCAAGTTGCGGTCCGATCGTGAGTTTCCCAATTAAAACACAGCCTCACAGAGTAAGCACACCGCCGAATCAAAACCAGGTTGTTTGTTTCAACTAATAGAATTAGTTCGTTTGCGAAAAAGAAGTTTTTACCAAAGCAACACGCTCGCTCGATTCAAAATTGCTACGCTTTGAATGCCCAAGTTTTAATTGAAACATGCAATCAGCTTAGTTACTTCAACAGAGCCGGTACTTGTATTTTTACAGCTCTGCAAACACAATTGAGCAAGACTGTACCGAATTCCGCTTGAATATTTAGGTACTTACACTTATCCGACTTGTCAAGGCACACCTGCCCATGCGACTCTGGAGAGTACTTTGCTCAATGTGACGTCAAAGATCTAGCAGTTACACAAAAAATAACGAAACGGCTTAACAAGGCATTCACTTTTACATCCGAGTTTTCGAGTGTGTTCGTTCGGAAGGAAGCCATCATTTTCAATTTGTTAACGAAGGTCAGTAACCATTGCGCAGTGAGATTGTAAAAAAATAGAACCTATCGATCTGTGCTTTTCAATATCGGTGGCCACGGTTTGCGCCAACGGAGTTATCTGGATTTAGAGCAGTCATCGTTTCTTTAGGTTTAGGAATACTAGTGGCTCTGTGCGCTGTCTCCTCTTCTCTTCTACCGATTCTCTTGAAATTTTGTAAGCAGGTTGGATAGTTATACAATTATTATTTTTGCTGAGTCCGGAAATTTTAAAGAGAATCGGTTATCGGAATTCCGCTATAAATTTACTCAATAATGAATATTCGATGCTTGGTCAGGTATTTACTGTACTGTACCAACCTTAATTATAGTAGAGGAGACCGTGGGAGATCGACCTACACCAATCTGATAACCAGATGAGAAGTATTTTTTTATCAAATATAATAATAATTTAAAAACAAATAATAATAATAATTTATAAACAAATAATATGGCTACGATAACTTGCCTATCAAAATCTGCTCATTACTATTTTAATTTACTTGATTTTAATTAATTATCTTTCATCACCTTAACTCTTATTATGGAAACTGACTTGATTTTCACACATTATTCTACAAATATAACATTATAAACGCGAAAGTTTGTAAGAATGGATGGATGGATGGATGTTTGTTACTCTTTGACGCCAGAACGGCTAAACAAATCTGGATGAAATTTGGCACAAAATTAGATTATAGTCTAGAATAGCACATAGGATACTTTTTAACCGCTGGTGAAACCGCGGGCGCAGCTAGTGATTTATAAAACGGGAATTACTCACGTACGATTTAGTCGATTACTCCGACTATAATTTCAACCGCATTCGGCGGTCTTCATCAAGGCGAGTGCTATGCGAGACGCAGCCGCGCGCGCGCACTCGTCTTGATGAAGACCGCCTTCACTCTTTTAATAACCGAATGAATTCTATCTCAACTGCCTACTCAGTTTTGTGTATGGCTACCTGGCAAGCAGATGTTTTAGCAGTGTTTTAGCTTGGCAAAAATATTAAATTTACGATTTTTTGCAGGCAAGCCTATGTGATTGGTTTTGTAATTAAAATATCTAACCTTTGATATCAATTTCGATTGGTTAGCAGATCGGCGTAGTTACCTATATTGACTTAGTACCTGGATGGCCGAGCTTTGCTCGGTATTTTTTTTTATTTTTTAATTGTGTTTTTTGGATAATAAACAATTGATTTTAGTCTAACCTCAAAGCAAACACTCATTGACTTCGTGTTACTTAACAACGCCATCTGCTGTTGTGTCGTTAAAGCAATTAGTTGGTCACAAAAAATAGTATTTTTATTCGCCAATAGATGTCAGGAAGAGTCATATTTTTCAGTTGAGATTGATTTATCGATAAAACACGAATAAAATGACATTTTCTAAAAATGATTCCTAGCTAGATCGATTTATCGCCCCCGAAACCCCCTATATACTAAATTTTATGAAAATCGTTGGAGCCGATTCCGAGATTCCAATTATATATCTTATATCTTTAAATGAGCAATTCTTGTATATATATATATAATTGGAATCTCGGAATCGGCTCCAACGATTTTCATACAATGTAGTATTTATGGGGTTTCGGGGGCGATAAATCGATCTAGATAAGAATCATTTTTAGAAAATGTCATTTTATTCGTGTTTTATCGATAATCAACTTAAACATAAACTTGGAAGAAAAATAACAAAAAGGAGGCGTTGACTCTTCCTGACATCTATTGGCGAATAATAATACTATTTTTTGTGAGCAACTAATTGCTTTAACGACACAACAGCAGATGGCGTTGTTAAGTAACACGAAGTCAATGAGTGTTTGCTTTGAGGTTAGACTAAAATCAAAGGTACTACATATAATATGAAAAAGTGAGTCTTTGGTCATTTTCTTTGTTTCTTTGTAACGCTTTCACGTCTGAACTACTCAACCGATCGTCTTCAAATTTTGCATACATGTTGTTTAGGGTACAGAAAAGGACATAGGGTACTTTTTATCCCGGAAAAATCAACGGTTCCTGTGGGACCGTGGGTGAAACCACGGGTCGCAGCTAGTAAATATATATACAAGAATTGCTCATTTAAAGATATAAGATGTACCTGTTCACATCTGCTTGCCAGGTAGCCATTTGCAGAAATGAGTAGGCAAGCCTACCTAGGCATATTCAGTGTGTTAAAAACTTTCAGTTGAGATAAAATTCATTCGTTTATCAAAATAGTGAAGGTGGTGAAAGAAAATTGATTAAAATCAATTAGATTAAAATTAGCTATGAGCAGTTTTTGATAGGCAAGTTATCATAGGCATATACATATTTGTTTATAAATTATATTTGATAAAAAATACGTCTCATCTGGTTATTAGATCGGTGAAGGTCGATCTTCACCGGCTCTGAGACTATTACGTTGGCATGGGCATGAAATTCTTGATACCAATATTCGAAATGTTTTTACGAATTACTGCTGTTTTGTAAATAGCTCAAAGAGATTTTGCGACTTTTATGTAAAACTATGCCCCTGTTTTTGCATTGTCATCGCAAAATTAAAAATGGTAGAAAGTAACATAATGTTGAGAAGAATATGGAAAGCTCTTTATAAAATGAAGCGTGTATTTCCACGTGCAGTTATTGGACAAAGGAATTAACCCCTTATGAGAGCTTAGGACGTTACAAAAGTCGCGGTAAGTGGTCTTAGGAATAGAAAAATACCAAAAATTAATTTAATTTTACACTTAAAATAAGTCGAGGGGTGTGGCTCTCTAGCCCTGTTTTTAGTTAGAAAACGTTTGACTTGATTTAACGTATAACAACAAATAACAAGGTGAAGTATTTTTAATTTATGCAGTGGAGTTGCTGGGGGGGCGTTGGGTGCCTCTGGTGTCGCGGCCTGGGAGGTGGGGGCGCGGCCCGTTGAACATGTCTCTATTCAACTAACTTAGTAAAGGAACTTTATAAACATCCTTCTTAAGCGAATCGTATCTTGTTTATCGTATCGTATATTTTTTTGTAAACCTTTTTACTATTTTTAGAAACGAGTTCTCTAGTGTTTACTCGCGTATCTAGGAACTGGAGCACATGACTCATTGTCTTGTGAATACGATACTATTCTCAGACGTGTGACGAGTTTTGTCTAATCCTCAAAAAAATATTTTTGTTATTTGCACTTATTGAAATTTTAAAGTTTTCTTTTAATATATTGTGATTTAAAAAAACATGAATTAGTCAACGGTCTTTATCAACTCTTTACTTGTAGAAAGTATAGCATTTTCGTGGATTTAATGGTGGGCAGGCTATACCTACACAGTGCTATTTTAAAACGTACCAATCAATGGGATAAAAATTAAAAATCATAAAATAAAAACTGTCTGTCTATCCACCTGCCAGGTATGGAAGCTGCCTGGAACAGATTCTGATATTTGGAATTAACCGTGTAGAATAATAATTGTTTGTATTTTCCATGGCAAAACTCACGCCCTGATAGATAGATACGCATATGCACAGATACAGATCTGGGGCCGTCGCCGCCTCCGGCTTAGACGAAATGGTCTGCAAATTAACGCATTCGCAATTTACAACTAGTGGCAGCTGAAACCATCCGGCTTTTGTTTGCACATCATATCAGATATCTCGAAACTCAAAGCACAGACAGCAGACAAGCAGTTTCCATTTTCCGATTGACGTTGGCAGTTGCATGGAATTGCAAAATTCGATACTTTGTATCGGATTACCTCATTGTCTATGGATTAACTCATTATCCATGGATTCACTCCATAGGTAATCCGATACTGTTTCATTCCAGCAATACGTTTTTGTGCAGGAAGACTTTTCCGGGAATGCCGGCTAATTAGAGATATTTTCTGGTCTTTGTCTCTCTCGTTTGAAATGGTATTGAAGTGAAAGAGACTAAATCTCATCTCACGCGCCAAAAATAGGGGACAGGCTTTTAAAATTCCGATAAATACCGACTTCTATATTCTCAATCCACCTTTGCGAATTCTGGTCAGCAAGCAACTAATACCAATTGGGCTTGTAACCAATTAACTTAAAACGTCTGTTAACAGATATTACAGTTTAGTATCAGAGTGAGCGGGTTCGATTTAAATCTAGCCGGAAGCGCGCATCAATTTGTCCATTTGTGAACCCCGGTCAAATTTGGGACTGAATACCGTCCGGCAAAGTGTGGGTGCTATACACCTCTGCTAGCCAGGTCGGGGGAAAGTCGTGGCGATATGTTATGTATGATATGTTTATTCATGGTATAATAATATACTCCGCCAGGTATAGCCTTCCGGTCACGTGGTCAACACGTATAGTGACGTCAATCGATGCTTAAGTAAGACCGAAATAAGTCATTTACGAATAGTGTCAAAGAGACGGATGACGATGACGAGTAACGTCATACGTGTTTGCGCCTGGAATGCTAGACCTTGTTTTTTGGATCATGTGTTTATTAACACATTTATTGATGTCAAAAAGGAACGGTTACACTATTCTTCGAGGATTACAGTTAAAACTTGTTTTGACTTCTCACACAAAACGCGATCGTTGGTAATCTGAAGCTAGCAGTTACGCTATTGTTTGCGGTAATAACCATCATTCACAATCGCCTTGAGAGTAGAAAGTAGCCTCGTTATGTGAAATGTCAAATAAAGTGGATGCAATTAAATTAATACTCATAATTATCTACGTAAAGCCGTGCTTGTGGCGCAACCGGATTGTATAGCTCACCTCTGGGTTAACACCCCACTGTGCCGGGCGTGCCGTGGAACACGCGTAATGACACGGACAATCAACAACTCTTGATTTTCACTCTTAGTTCAATGAACAACTACTTAGTATTTTCATTCTATTAGTTTTCTCGTTAAACGCTACTAATTGGCTAAAGTAGTTTTTTATTGTTATATAGGTATGTACTTTGAAGTTTTTCAGTGAGCAATTTTTAAGGCAGTGTCAAGTAAATAATGTTAGTTTTCAAGTTTTATTGACCAAGCGAGCGTTAGCGAGCGATGCGTCTCTGCTTCGGTAAAAATGCTTTCGTATGCCTGTCTGTCCTGCTGTCTTCCCATCCTTTAGAATATCCTATGGTTTTTTCAACTTAAAAACAATTCATCCGCAATTTTGAAATTATCGAACTTACACACAAAAATTCACGAGGATCGGTTGAAAAATAATTATGACCTGTAGAGCAGGACAGCAGGATGGACGCCGGCCGGACCGATAAACGAAAACATATTCGCGAGGTTGTCAGCTTACAGAGCCAGAGAGAATAAAATGTAAATCTGTAGCCACAGCCAAACTGCAGCAAAATAATGCCACCTTTAAGTTTATTAAGGCCTACTTGAAGAAGATAAGGAGTTAAATTCTTAACTATAGGGTTAATTACCACAGAGTTAAAATGTTATAAATATCACAAGTTAGCGTCTAACTCTTGGTGGTGCAAGATGATTTATCAGTTTGTCCTGTGATGAGCAGTTAACTTCGATAAAATTATAACACCGATCTTCTGCAAGTTCTTCACTTCTGCCTTAAGTTAAGTTCGAATTTCTTATATGAAAAGTAGACGTCATTTGGCCGTAGAATAATACTTTGCCTCAGAGTTTGTGGACTGTGGGTATAATAGTCTCGTATACTTTCATAAACTGCGCAGCGTTAAAATTAGTGTGGTTTCAAAAATATTACTTACGTGTTTAACTTTAAGGGATAGTTTAGTCTGAAGAACGTCTGTCCATGCACAGCCATGCTGAAGTAGCTAGCTTCGTGTGTGTTCGAGATCCACGCCGATATTTCCTTCGGTTGTTCTCCAACTGAAAAACAAAATGCATTTTTACAAGTTTTGTCTGAAACTTGCCTTGAAGTGAGGAGTGAAAGTGACCAGATCTCACCTCACGCGTCAAAAATAGGGGCCAGGCTCGAGTATCAGTGTAGACTAGATAGATAGACCAAGACCACCCACATTTTCAATCACTTTATTTCGACTGATTTAACCTGCCACAAAATCATCGCAATCATAAGTTTGTCAATATCAAGGGATGACAGTGTAATATTTTTACACAAATTGCTCGGTGCTACAAGCCCTAGTTATTTTTAATAAATCTGAGCTGCCATGCATCAAACGCTCGAGGGAAAACATTTAATTTTGATGAACGGATTGAAATAAGCGTGCTCGATACATAACTTGCTAGCATTAAAAATGAAGCTGGAATCATGCACCTCGCTTTATTGAAACGGTTTGAATCTTATATTGCGAATATATGGAGTTTTTGTATTAGACCGTTTATTTCAAGACGAGTTTTTTTTTACTTTGGTTAGGTTTAGAGTTTATATGTCTTCATTTGAAAAGCCAGTTTTACTAAAAGCTAGCAATTTTTATTTTTGGCAAACGTACAATGGACAGTACGAGAAGGTATTCGATCGAATGGTACGAGGAAAAAATATGTTTAAAAACTTTTGATAACAAATTTAAGATGTTAACCCCTTACTTGGCTTACTCGATCTTACCCTACAAAGGTACTTATATTTGTAAAATTATTTTGAACTGTGGACATGTGATTGAAATGTAAGATAAAGGATTATCACAAGGGGCCCATGCAAACAATATTGTCCATATTGTAAAGGCTTATTGTTAGTGCAACGATGTTCCGAAACAATGGTTATATTCCGGGAACCTGGACGGCGTATTGTCTTGTATCACAGGGTGTTAAAATCAATTACCAGCACCGTAGGGTGCTCGTAATTGATTTTAAGGTGCTTGTAATTGATTTTAGCACGTGTTGTAATAGTTAGGTTACATTTATTATGTTGTTGTTAGGCTCTACATGAGGTTAAGGAACTAAGTAAAATGTATGGAGCTAAATAAAACGAAAAAAATTTTTACGTTAACTATCTAAACTCGTGGAAAGGGCACAGCTAGTGTAAGAAATTCGGATATAATATTCCAATTCCGGTGGGGGTATGCATTCTTAAAGTGGTTTATTTTGTAATTTAATTTTCTTGTTTGCTAAGTATTAGGTAAATATGATTTTAGGGTTTCAAAATAAATCAGAAAAAAAAGTAGAAGAGGGCGGCCATCTGTTATAGTAAAGTGTAGGGCGCATTGTTTGCTAGTTAAAATAAAAAATCAGCCTGTGAGGCAGCTGGGAATTTTGTGAATAATTTCCACTTTACGAGTCACTGTATTAGTAAGAGTGGAAGTTAAGTTGAGTTAGTAAGAGGGGTGGAAGTCCAGCTGCTATCATTCCATATCTTGTTTATTACAAGTTGTTTTCGGTTACTGCTAAGTTTAATTCAACGCTGCTTTTAATTCAACGCTGCTGTGATACAATTTCGTTGAAATTGAATGCGTGGTTTCGACAGCGCCCGACTTTGAAGTTTGAATGGAGCGGCTACGTACACGAGAGATACCTAGTCTCATGTATGATGGGATGTAATTGAAAATAGATCCAGCTAATGGAAGTAGACAACTTTGGGAATGGATAAAGTTCGGAGTGGACCAAACTGACCGAAGGGTTTCTGTATGGCAGTGATCGATCTTTACAAAATATTTCTTTTGGGTAATTTCAAAACTTTAGTAGAAACACTTTTTTCAAAAGTGCGTTTTTCAAATCGCATTTTTTTAAACTCACCTAATTGTCATTAAAAGAAACTCTGCTTCATGCCCGTAGCCTTTATTTAATTTACGGAAAAGGTAAACCTTACAGCGGATTATAGAAAAGTACCTGGATGGCCGAGCTTTGCTCGGTATTTTTTTTATTTTTTTATTGTGTTTTTTGGATAATAAACAATTGATTTTAGTCTAACCTCAAAGCACACTCATTGACTTCGTGTTACTTAACAACGCCATCTGCTGTTGTGTCGTTAAAGCAATTAGTTGCTCACAAAAAATAGTAGTATTATTATTCGCCAATAGATGTCAGGAAGAGTCATATTTTTCAGTTGAGATTGATTATCGATAAAACACGAATAAAATGATATTTTCTAAAAATGATTCCTAGCTAGATCGATTTATCGCCCCCGAAACCCCCTATATACTAATTTGTATGAAAATCGTTGGAGCCGATTCCGAGATTCCAATTATATATATATATATATATATATACAAGAATTGCTCATTTAAAGGTATAAGATAAAACGGACAGGTTAGTAGAAACTAGTTTCATCCAATTTGCAAGCTAGCATTCCAAGCATCTATCGCACTGAACTCAGGGACGACACGTCGTTATGTTACAATATACAAATGCGTGAAAAGGAAATCCTTTCTCGCCTTTCCTTTATAAAATCAATCTTGCACTCTATACGAATATCATATTTCCTTTTGCCGTCTTGCTGATTTCTATAACACATAGAAATGCATGTTTTAGAAAGGACATTCCAAATTTAATTTAAAGTTGAATATGATGTAACATATCATCATTATAAACTTTAAATAATTACGAATAATTATACTATGCCGCTAAACCGGCTCTCTGACAATTTCCCTAACTTTTTTTTTTCGTAAGCATGTTGAAGAAAAAAAGTGTAGTTTAGAAGTAATTTTTTTTTCAAACCATTTAATGTTTTTAGTCATAATGACAAACACAAAGTTTTAATGTAGCTAAAAAATAACATTAAGTACTTGAAATCAAAACATCGAAGGGAATTATTCTTTGGCTGGCTGGCCACAGGTCGATAACGTCGGCGTTGTGGGGTCATACGCGACAGCTGGAGCGATTTGCTTACCATCAGTCTGACTGTCAGACTGTCCACTTTTATTTTATTTTCAAAAATTTGTAACTGGAGCATAACTCTCTTATTAGCAGAGATGACAGAAAATATAAACTAACTAAACATTTCAACGGGCTGTAAGTTTTGTTTAAAATCGAAACACTGCTATTTTAAATATATGTACTAACTAAATTTTAAAGTTTAAGATTTTAGTTTAACTTTTTCTATGGGACCAACACTGAAATCGAAACACAAAAATCAGCTGATCCATAAAAAAAAAATCGGCTGATTTTTGTTTTGCGATTTCAGAGTTTTTCCAACAGTTAAATTTGTTTGTTATGATGTAGAGGGTCAGACTACAATTTTACACCGCGGTGTAAATTGTAGCTTTCCGATTATACTCTGAAAATAAGTCACACAACTGTAATCTAAAATCAGTTTACATTGCCAACCACAGGGAGGGCGAGAAAGGGTAGTTACACCAGTTCGAACCGGTCTAGTATTTCTGAACGTTACGCAACGTTCCTTGCATATTTACTGCATCGAACCGTCAATATTAGTCACTTGAAACATAGTTTAATTTTATGGCAAGTAAATGTAGGCCACTATCTAGTATCTATAGGAATCTAGATTCTCGTCTAGTCTTGGAAGTGAAAGGATCATGTTGTAATCCTACTAATATTATAAACGCGAAAGTTTGTAAGAATGGATGGATGGATGGATGGATGGATGGATGTTTGTTACTCTTTCACGCCAGAACGGCTGAACAGATCTGGATGAAATTTGGCACAGAGATAGATTATAGTCTAGAATAACACATAGGATATAATATCAGCAGCAAATCATCAGCAGCATATAATATCTTTTTAACCGCGGGTGAAACCGCAGGGCGCAGCTTGTATCATTATAATGCGCTAAAAATAATCGCGGAAACGGTTTTTTATCACCAGATTCAAGTCGAAATCACTTTATCGTGTCTATGTCAGTTTCAGATTAGTTTTTCTCGATAAAACAGTGTTTCGTTATTTTTTGTGTAAGTCAAACACGATAAAGAATATAGTACTTACTTGAAATTGCAATATCAACTTGAAACAGTTTAAAGTTATGGTTACTGTTCAAAAACTGTTAAAACAATACAAATGGAACATCAAAGTGAAATCAATGAATCGTTTTGGCGCTTACAAACAGGGGAGTTGGTGATCGAACGCGGGCTTATTCTGAATGTAATAAATAAAAGAATAACTTAGTGTTTGTAAATAATAAATTACCTCAACTATATTGCACCTACCTACATATTTATGAAAAAGAATGTTTGCTGAGTTTTAATAAAGCTGAAGACTTGGCGAAAAGGCATTTTAAATTAAAATGTTACAAGTAAAATGCTTCATGCGACGCCGGAGACAGGAGAGGGATGAATGTATTAAAGTAACTATGTCCCGTACCTACTTAATTATTTGCAGGTTTTAATATTAATGAAAGTCACAAGTCATTTTGATTAAATCAAAGAATAAACTTTTGGAAAGGTTTTTTTTATCAATGAACAATAAATATTCCCTCGGTAGTTCCGTTGTAAAACGGGCGCGAGAGAATGAGGTCATGCAAATTAGTCGCACTCTCCAAAATGTTTTAACATCATGAACGTAATCTGGCATTCCAGAAACATCCTATCATTCTGAAAGGCAGGTTTAGAACTAAGTTGCAAAGTTCCAGCTTACATTTCAAAAGGGCTGACAGATCATACAATCAAAGCACACTGCGTACTGCGGCCAGGAAATTAACATTGCTGTAAAGCGAGCCAATGCAGCTCTAATCCGTTTGAGCGTGAAGAAGTTACAAACTTACACAAACACATTCACTTGCTTAGTATTGGAGTTTATGTAGATATTTTGTGGATGTTAATTTCTACCTCAGAATAGGTCGAGTAATGTTATTGCAAGATCCACAACAACACACGTTGTTGTGAACCTTGCAATCACGTAAGGGGATTAAATTACCCTGTTGCGCCATTCGCCTCTCCAGCCTCGACTAGGCAATTAATTTAATGAGCTGGAGTAAACTGATCTGAGTTAAGTGCAAATCGGTTGCTTTATTTGCCTGTGTTAATAAGGTGGTAATTAATTATACGTGAAAACAGACGATTTCAACTATAATTATTTCGATTTTAACTTATTATACTTTTGCGTTTTTTTTTTCGTAACGCAAACAACATCCTTGGAGAAAAAATATTATTTCTGTTTAGCCTTGTTCTTAGCACACCTTTACAAGGGTTTCATACAGGCCTTGGAAACTCGGTTTTCAGGGCGATTCGATTTACACAAGCCTGTAGAGCCAGACGGATTGCGGAGGGTCGTTCTGCCACCGACCACTATTAAATGAGCTCAAGAGTGGCTGTAGAGAGATTTCAATTACCTTACCAGTTAATTGATTTCACTTATTGAATGTTGGTCCGCTTAACACGTTCCGTTCCACGTGTTCTGTAATTATATTTTTGTCGCTGCAATTTTCTTTGAGTAATTCTGACTTTAAACAAAATTAATTATAAGTATTTTGACACGTGCTCAAATAAAACGGGTTGAGAAGTTTAAGAAAACGGGTAAATATTATAACAATAGGTAAAGGAATAATTGTTAGATAAACGGTAGCTATAATATGTCATAAATAGTCATTATAGTAGTTTTATGCTTAATGCTTAAATCTCTTATTTTTACGATTGTATTTACAATTGTGATGAGACTTTCACTATAAAGTTATAGTAAGACCATTAGACTCAAAAACATGGTTAAGACCCGTGGTTCCAAAATAAAATGTTGCAAAGCCGTCTTCATTTTCAAAGTTAAACTGTAAACCGGGTTGCTCTAAAGAAATACATGCTGTGATTCTGAATGACAACTTTTATGCTAGTGCTCGTATTCAAAGTACAGAGCGTCGGCGGTTCGCGGGCGAGGTTCTAAAATCTATTTGAGGGCACGTTACCGTAATGACACCTAAATACGGAGAGTACTTTGAGAACTACGAATAAAGTAAATACTGTTCGAGTTCACTCCGTACTCAGAACGGTAAACATGGAAAAACAGGATGTAAAATGTGGTTATAAAATTCCATCAGCTCGGTATTAACTGCAGATAGGTACTAAACATCCGTCGATCGTTCTCTTTGACTTTTAGATCCGCACACAGGGAACCTTGTAATCTCCGCTCGGGTAACCTACGCTCGAGATAAGAGCGTGCTTAAATTAGCTGGCTTTTGCTTTTGTCTTTAACCCTTAACTACTCACGTGTAATTTTTTTACAAAAGATAAACTTTAAAAGTTAAATAATAATGTTTTAGATGACGATGCCGATGAAATGATTATTACAAGTCTGTAACAAATCATGGTAAAAAATCATAAATATCCCCAAAAAAGCAATCGTAAAATAAACTTCAAAAACCTGCTTACCAGCATAAGAAAACAGAGGATGATCATCGGAATGGTTATGAAACTTCGTCCACATACAAAGTGTGAACTCTTTCAAATCCGGAATCTCTTTCTCGTACTCCATGTACTGGTAGAACAGCTCTTGGTTCATGGACACCTTGTAGACGCTGCAGGAGTCTGTTTGGAGTCCTTGGGACGGGAGCGCAGCGCCGAGCTTGTTGCCGGACACGTAGTGGGAAACCGGCCGTCGGTTCACGATCTTCAAGCTGCTGGGAAAAATAAACAAATGACATGCAAAGAAAAATAATATATGTAATATACAGGGTTACATGGAACGGTTGGAGGTACTATGCCTAAACGAGCTGATTTCTTTTTTCACGACTTCAAGGTAATCGTGAAGTGTTTTGCAATTAGATATTGAAGTTTCTAGTTGTCTAACGTGACCTGCTTTCGTAGAGATTTTTGTTTTCATTTAAAACAGAATCGAACGGCATAAATATTTTGTCTGTAACAACATTTTTACTTTAATTTTTGAGCATGATCTGTAAATTCCGATAATTTCTCGAATATCCTAAAAATGCCTTCTGAAGTCATGTAACTCTTGATTTTCTCATGTACATTCAAGTAGATTACCACGTAGTTGGATACACCACTGAACATGTGACTCTGGCTCGTCAAACAAATTTTATTATCCACTGGTGATCGCTGAATCTCCTAACAGCATTGAATGCGAAATGGAGTTCGCAGCTGACACGCAACAGTCAAAGTGACACTGACATGGCTCGCGTTGGAGATAACTACGTTAATGTCTAGTGTCCAGCAAAAAACGTCAACAAATAATGAAGTAGATTTCAAAATAAAAAATAATGTATTGAAAACAAGTAACATACGCTACTTAGAGGTGACTTTAAACAGAAAAAAGTGATTTTGAAACCGGAAAAACAAATTAAATCAGACTTGCCATTAGCTTCTACTACATAAACCTTTTATAACACCCTAGATTTTTTATTTTGGTTAGAAAGCACTCAATAGCGTAGCGTAGAACTCGCTTCTCCTACGCCAAAATATAAATGGACTGTCGCGTAAATGACGTCATTTTAAGTTATTACTATAGGCTATCTACGAGTATATTATGTGACAGTCAAATCTCATACATTTATACTATGGAGTTTTTTAATTACGTCATATAGACATCACACTATTTATCTGTCAAAAATTCAAAATTTACCGAATTGTTCTATTAAATATTTGGCTCATGATTTCCCTTTATGAAATACCAGGACTTGTATGTAGGCACTGATCATGGTATTGTTCAAATGACGGGTTGACGAATTTCTCCGTCAAAATATTCTATTGTCCGATTGGACTGCAAATATTCGTGTGGAATGTGCCCAAAACAAAGCTCGGGGAAAACAGGACAGAGGATCGGATGCGTAGGTGTAGTGCGTATAGTGGATATGGATTTTTAATTAACAGATTTTCCCTTTACCTGTGAAGTTTTGAAGTTCGGTGCTAGCCTTTGTGTTAGCTAAAAATTTCATCTGCGAGTGCAACGGTATTAATTTTTCTGCTGAAGCATGAGCACAATAGACAGTCCAGCTATATAGGAACTTCGTGATAGGCTCCCCTTTGTAATAAAATAAACTAATTTTAAAAAAGTTTGATGTATTTATACTGCTTCAAACTACGCTTCGGGAGTAATTGTGATGCAATGTTATTTTATGCCACTGGATGTAGAAGTTACCTGGGCCGCAGTGATCGATCTGGTGATTTAAAGGAACTGTAAGAGAAAGGCTCTGGCACGATAGGCTGCCACTCGTTCACGGCAACCACGGTCCCGATCAGGGCGCATAAGAACAGTATCCGCATTTTCTGTAACAAGAACATTGCTTTATATTTACTGTCACTAAATCAATAATGCATTAAAGAGAAACCGAGTCACGGCTAAAATTGTCGATCGCAGGGTCCGTCTATACTTCCTTCATAATTAAAATCTTTATAATCTTCGGTTATGGCTTCACGCACATTGTGTCTAGTGTCGGAGTATTTATTTCGAGAGAAGTGAAATTTTATTCCCAGAGCGGTCCGCAAGCTTCAGTAACATGGTGATAGCGTTTATTGGGTTTAACGCGTAACGGCACGGTTCCCTGTTTTATCCAATTTGATAATTCCTGTCCACGCCGACGAACGCGTAACTTCGTTAAAACACAAGGCCGGATACATTTTTTACTAATAGACTTTAAATAACTCAGAGCCGGAATAGTTATTCAGTGTTTTTCCTTTTTTGATCAAGTTAATTTTTTTCTTTATTAGTGAGGGGGCAACACTCCAGAATAAATAATGCAACACAATGCAACAATCTTGACCCACGTTTGACAACAAAAATAGCTGGTTTGAATGAAGAGTTGAGAATGAAGTTTTGACGGCAGATACCTCGTAGAAATAAGTCACACCTTAAATCCGTTTGTACATGAAAAGGTCCAACCTTGTAGTTGATAAGTTTCTTGACCACTAATGAAAAGAGGATATTATAAGGTTAAAAATTATTTAGAAGATAAAGATGTCTGGAGCCTTCCACTTCCGCCAAGTAGCCACTAGTAACTTATAGATATTACCTAGTTGTAAGCCAAAATTTGTGAGACTGTAATTTATTTATTAGTACCTGGATGGCCGAGCTTTGCTCGGTATTTTTTTTTATTTTTTAATTGTGTTTTTTGGATAATAAACAATTGATTTTAGTCTGACCTCAAAACAAACACTCATTGACTTCGTGTTACTTAACAACGCCATCTGCTGTTGTGTCGTTAAAGCAATTAGTTGCTCACAAAAAATAGTAGTATTATTATTCGCCAATAGATGTCAGGAAGAGTCATATTTTTCAGTTGAGATTGATTATCGATAAAACACGAATAAAATGATATTTTCTAAAAATGATTCCTAGCTAGATCGATTTATCGCCCCCGAAACCCCCTATATACTAATTTGTATGAAAATCGTTAGAGCCGATTCCGAGATTCCAATTATATATAAATATATATATATATACAAGAATTGCTCATTTAAAGGTATAAGATTTGAAAAAATAATGCCCCTCAGTTTCTTGCCTGTTCTTCTGAGTAGAGGCTTTTTGTCCGAACAAGGCGGTCGAGTCTATTTAAATAACTTTGACGTTCATAAGTGTATCTTTGATACCTAAATTGAATAAAAACATTTTGACTTTGACTTTGACTTTGCTTGATTCTTTTTTTCTTCGGCTAAACATATTTCGGTTGATTGTACTCTATATGATTCCATTTCCTTGGAAAAGGAAAAGTGTTCGGAGGCACTCGTAATAGTAATTTGTAATCCCCGCTTATATAACCATGACTTCCTTTTACGACCGGTTTTTCCTATTCGAAGCAACTTTACCGTTAATCATCAGTTGCAAAACCTCATATCATGTCCAGACTGTAAAATAAAAAACATTATTTCCCATTAAACATTCTCAAACATGTATTATGAGCTATTACGCCCTTTGATGCTCGCGGAGCCGGTGATTAGAAGGAAATCGAAACACACGACGCGGATGTGTGATTAAAAGCAGTATTGAAACATGTGCCAAAGGCTTTAGCAAGCTTGCGGAGAAGCTACGTAATAATCAAGTCGCTTCATTCATCGTACAAACAAAATGAAGGTAGAAAATTCATGTTGAGGATACTGAGTTACGTAAGCACAAGTTCGGGGAAATAGATACCTATAGCACCTAACTATTGTTTGTGGTGCATAAACAATGAACAAATGGAAACCACAATGACCGAGTGAACGAAGCGCAAGTGAAGCGTCTCCGTTTCAGCTTGGGTAAAAATACTTCCGTTTGTCCAGATGTCCAGCTGTCTCTCCTCTACTTTCTATGATTCTCGTGAAATTGTGTAAGGAGAATTATTAAAGTACTTTTTTTTGTCAGTTTTTTTATTTTTTGAAATGACACACTCCATCTCATGGAGTTACTAGTTATAATTGGACATAAGTTTAGATCCAACACGTCAGACCACGTGCCATTTGAATTCAGCATCTGAAATAGAGAATTAACCGGGCAGAGAATGTTTTTGTAGTGCGAGTTCATTGTTAAACTGAAATACCCGAATACCTATGTAGACAGATATCTATAGAAAATCGTCCACAAATTCCCTATAAGCCTCTTTGTCTGTGACCTGCGCACTGCGCAATAATTGTTTGATGATTGTACCTGTTCTAGGAAAATTTCGGGGTGTAAAAACGATTTCACGCCTCTATTGATTGCAGCGAATGCGGTGAATGATTGTACTGTGCAGCATTCAGTGTTCTAGGAATACATCCGGGCATTCAAAGGGAAATACGTTATATTCATTCAATTTGTTGAAAAATTTGTATAATTTTGTACGGCAAAACTTGTTGCTACTAAAGTATTTAATGATACCTTTGAGAAGCTCTACAGTGGTTCTGAGTACTGCCATCACTATCATATTTGAAAGTAAACCTACAATTTCACCTCCTTAGCATTTAACACTGTATCTACCTCGGCATAGCTATACAGTTTTTTTTATAACTCGATCGAAAAAACAAAACACTGCAAAACTATTCCATGGCTAAACAAGGTTTATTGCTAAGGTGGTTAGTTTAAATGTACAAATTACTCTATGGTTTCACTTGAAGAATCTTAAAATTGGATAAACATGACGCGCACTCATAAGCACGATGAAATAAATTTGCTTACCTCGTCACTCTGTTGTATTTAAAATACCTGCTATAAAATTATAATAATGATATAATGCAAAATCGTAGACAGTCCACGTCTTGTGACTGTTTCCTTGTCGACTGTTACATAAACAGCTATTTAGCAAACGCATTTCATTTGTTTAATTATAATTTTTTACACTTCTTTTTTCACTTCGTTTTTATTATTTCAATAAAAACGAATGTAAGTTGAAACTTATATAAAAGTAAAATCCCAAACTTAAGTTTAGTAGATAATAATATACTTGTCTAAGTGAAATTTAGACAAGATGGGTATGAATTAACTAAATTTAAATTTGTAAATTTTTATAGTATAATAATATTATTGTCAATATCGTATTTAATAGTGATTTTCTAATGTAATTATATTCTCATTTTATATTTTGCTAACCTAACCTAAAACTATTTCAATATAGTACACAGACTCTGACTTCAAATTCTGTGATTAGGGAAATGCAGTTACCAATTTCCCTGATTATGATATTTGAAGTCGGAACTATTGTCTATTTCGGAGAAAATCAATCTTGTCTTCCTTTGTCATCACGGCAAAGTGTATAGACGTCGTCTGCATCAAGGATGAAACGCAATTGAGCCATTCCATATTAGGCAACGTCTCAAAGCTGCTAACACAATGCTTTGACATGCAATGGCAAAATTGCATTTCTTAGTTACCTTTCAGCATTTCGCTTGATTAGAATGTTTGAGGAATGCTATTTAAACTAAAATTAATCTTTGAGACTAAAATTAGTTATTAAAATAAAATGAACTAAATTTAGTTAAAATTGGGGTTTTTAGTAAAATTAGTTTCGAGTGGTTAGTACTGAAATTTATTTTTACGCTCATCTTATTTAATAGGTCGTGAGAGTAGGCATAGTCGGTAACTACATAACTTTGAGTACCAGCAAGAGAAAGTTCCTTTGTGGAAAAGTTACTTGTAGAAATGTTAAGTTGCTAAACCAAGCCTGTTCAGTTCACATAAAATCACCCAAAAAGGTGGTTACTTTTACATAAAACAAATTTTAATAAAAATGACACACACAGTAACAGAGTTACTTGATATAA
Source organism: Peribatodes rhomboidaria (assembly GCA_911728515.1). Lineage (NCBI taxonomy): Eukaryota > Metazoa > Arthropoda > Insecta > Lepidoptera > Geometridae > Peribatodes > Peribatodes rhomboidaria. The sequence continues at coordinate 20,173,163 of OU452166.1, forward strand.
AAAGCTAAACAGCTTACCATGAGTCTCGTACGATACATAGAACCTTTGAACGATACAATTATCGGCTCACCGAAGAACGCAAAACGAAAAAAATATTAGCAGGTACCATTATTTCGTTCAGGCTGACACGTCTAGTGTCCAGCTAGAATGTCTAATATACTTTAGTATTAGTATACTAGACATTAAAACTCCAATCTCTTAATACGTCCAGTCCAACAATGTCCAGTGCTTCATACTATTTATTGCCTATCAGAAGGTTTGGCTAAAATTCTAACTCTATCGAAAAGACAAAAGACTGTAAAAGTAGTCTGAGGCGGCTATCCAACGTTTATTGGTGAGAGTGTTCCTTGTACAAAGGCTTACAAATTACTCAGAATAAGTATTTTATTATCGACTCTCTGTTTTCCATTAAGTGCCAATTCCACAACACTGCCCACGCAAGCTTTTAACAAATAGGTTTAGTTTGTTTAAAATCCGTAAAAGCATCGTGTATGGTCTGTTAAAAGCCTCGGTTTCCGTCTAGGCTTATGCTAGCCATCAGCGGCTGAAAGGACGTGTAACTGAATTAATAAACTGTACGACGGAACTATTAATACTAGCACTCTAAATCTTTTACTCTTATTCAGTTTTTAGGGCACAATGAAAACACAGTCTACAGCGATTTAGAGAGTTTGCGATAGATACTAAAAAAAAGATCTTTTTCAAGGACTATGTCCGGTGCTTTAATAATTTTGTGAAGGTCGACATTTGACCGCCAATTCACCTGATGTAAGTGCGAGCAGTGTTCTTTGTAGTGCCTCCGCCACCCGCTCTACAAGTGCGTGGAAAGTGCTCAGGGTAGAAGATAGACGTAATGATTCCGACCGAACATCGGTAGCGCTCAGTGCAACTCGTGCACACCCACCCGATGACTCAACTCGCACATTGTGGCTCAACATCGATGGTCGATTACAAATCCTAATAAAGCTACACTGAGAGCTTCTACGTCCTTGACTATGCATGTTATTTCCTTTGTTAGATAGTTATTCAGTTTTTATTGTATAAAATCAAATAATGAACGTTTACGTATAATTTGAAAGCACGAATATTTAGCAATGTACGAGTACCTCTATATTAGCTTCATTGTGTTTTCATTAAGTCAGAAACACTCGCACAACTTAATATAAATGCGAATTAATGCCTGAATAGATAATTAAATTAATGGAGTGGCAATATTATTTAATTATGTACTTATCAGTTCATGAACGTTAGTGGTTATCATAATTTCAATTACATTTACTGGAAATGATTTCAGAGACGAATGATAAACATTAAATCTCGGAAACCTACAATTATTTTGTTCAATGTATTCAATGATGATCAACAAGCAACTCAACATCATAGAATTCAACTTTCTGGTCTAGAAGGCAAATATTAATCCAGTTGGGACCTAACTAGCCTAGTTTACCTTACTACGCTTTAGCAGAGATTATCAATTAAACTAACCACCTGAATTTGGAACGTGAGCTAATTATCCTTATTGCATACCCTTATTCAATTAATGAGAGTAATAAGGATATTCAGCTCACAAATAACTCAATCTAGCTCTATTATGCTAATTCCAGAATGTATTCAAATTAATGATCATCCCAAACCAACTTAGGAGTTATTGAACAAAAATGGAATACGAGAGGTGGCGCGTTATATGTTCGAAAACAACATTTGTAATCCACTGTGTAAACAATACATTATTTTTATTCTTATTCTAGAAGGAAATCAGTAAATAGGAACCTCAAATTTTAATCGTGATCGGTGACCGCTTCAAAAGCAACTCGACATTGTTACTCACTGTTTCTTATATCCATCTCGAGAAGAGTGGTAATGCTCAAATAATAAGTAAGGCCTCATTTGCGGTATAGGTAATTTATTTAAAAGATACTTTCCCACACTTCAGATTTGTTCCTATTCGTACGATACTAACAATGGTTATAGTTCTTGTTACCAAGTGAAAATTTCAAACAATTATGTATCTATATGGTTTATGCCGGTTGGTTTTTTCTACCATCATCATCGTCCTCCTCCTCATATCTCACCCGTCTAGGGTCAGCAGCATGTATTCGTACGTTTTTTTCTTTATATTCGTCAATATCATTCGTCTTATCGAAATACACTTGTTTGCTTTTTATTTGTGTCGCCTTTCACACCATCCACCCGTACTTGCTTTGGTCGTCTTCTGTCGCTATAACCATTCGCACACTTATTTTATTTTTGTAATGTGGTCTTCTTTGACGTTTGTAAACCGAAACGGGAAATTTAGAGTTAATTAGAAAGTTAGGTTGATTCCTTTTTGCTCAGATCATAAACCCTACGTTTTTGAGCTACATAACAAGCCGAACTAGTGAAATTCTGCTTTGAATTTATGTGGAGTTGTTTAACAATTTTTTCAAAACGCAGTTATCTGTTTGCCGTATTTTGGTTTCCCGGTATTTTTCATGTTGCGAGTATGTTTGCACAGCGAGAAAGAACATTTGTTTGCTAATATTTGGATTGCGTTTGCATACGAGCCTCAGTCTGTAAACTAACTCTCTAAATGTTTGCTAAAAAGATCAATCAATCAACCAATTGAAGTGGTTTCATCGAGTAGATTTATTGACACAAATCTTGTTTGCACTCGTTTCGCAACTGAAAGCTAGAACAATTTTCTTTTTTATGCCCAATATTTTTGTATTAGTAAAACGGTTGAATGACTGTCGACCAGTAGAAATTTCGAGCGTTTTAATTAATTTCAGCACCTGTTATGTTGTTATCGATTAACTTAACAGTTCACCAGGCAGCCATCTTTATGAATCTCTAATACTTATCTCCATTTTACTTAAAGGATTTTTGCTAAAAGATAAAATCTATTTTTTGGCGATCAGCCACATTCCATAATACCATATGATTATCAAGTTTCTTTTTGTAAGCTTACATTTATCTGCTGAGTGTTGTCTAAAACTAGACTAATGCTTTTGTGTGAAAGTGCTCGATTCAGTAAAACTGTCAAACGATTAAAAAGACAACAACATCGCAAACAAATCGGTATTAAATCATTTAACTCTGAGAAATGCAATTTATGGAAAGTGCGCAACACTAAAGTTAACAGTATTATTTAAATCGTCTTGCTGTCTAATTGCAACGCTTGAATAGTTTTCGAGCCCGATATTATATTCAACAAACTGATCCGTAATTAAATTTATGGTTAGAATTGCAAAATGTTAATTGGCCTGAATATTGCGACTTGCGGTTCATCGTGGAATCCTTGTCCTTGTTAATTAATCTACGATATAAATTTAGCATCGCAACATCGATTTCCCACTTTTTTATGCATAACAAAAAATACATCAGTCATTGTTGACGTATTTTCGATACCATTGTCATTTTTATAGGTGTGACAATGAACTTAGAGAATGTAACTATTTATGCGGGCCCCGTCATTTGCAATTATGTACGGTCCGCTAGCACGAACAGGAATGGCTGAAATATTGATCTGTTTTGAGGCCCCGTATTACACGAAATCACCAAAAACAAGTATTTTGATTGCGCCTAGTTCGATAAGAAGAATTTTGATGATCAGGTACAAAAAAGTACAGCTGGTAGAAGAAACAACCAACGCAAGTTGAATCGAAGAACAATTTTGAAAATTATTCTCATTTTGGAAAAAAAAAATCACAAAAAGTGTCTTATAAAAACTATTGGAACGTACTCGTAACTCTACATTTTTAGCGATTACACTTTTTTTTTTCGATTATTAAATAGCCAGATTAGTTCTCTAAACTTTAACCGAGTAGCTTATTTTTATATTTTGTGTGCTTGTTACGATTAATACCATTAAAAACGGCAAAAAAAATATTAATTTTACTTGCCGATCTCATTTTACCATCAAAAATGAAATACGATTTTCAACTTTAAATGAAGCGGCTTAAGTAAACATGTGTGGGTGAAATATCGTTCTATTAACTGAATTTCGGTAAGAGTTTTGTTTGTTTTGTACAGATTATACAGAATGGGGGTAGGTGGGTGAAGCGAGCCGGACACCCGGCCGGCGGGCACGGCTCTCCAGTGTCTCCTGCACTGGATGATCCCGAACAATCGAACCACCCTCGACACGATGTTGATTTTTTTCATTCATTCATTTTAGGAACACTATCTATTATTCACGCTTATTTCAACAGCCAAATTTAGCAGTCGCGGCGAAAGTTTTGTGATTTAATTAAAAAGAATTAACCTATAACATTTTTCCATTACAGCAGGCATTTTTTATTATTAAAATGTGAGCGAGAAAGCAATGACTCCCGTTAAAGGCTCTTAAAAGACTACTGAATTCTTTACATTTTTCTTCTAGCTACTTCCCGACTTACCTAACTCTCTTCCAATTTGCTAAAGTAATCTCACAAAGTATAAAAGGAGCTGCAGTTTTAAAAGAAGCTAATACTGAAGTTTAATGTTTCCTTCAATGTCAAAGGCAATTCGGAGAAGTCAAAGAATTCTGCCCGCCTTCACGAAACTTTCAGGTCACAATCAAGTAGAGTACTATTCAAATTATGCAGAAATATTTTTTTCTTTAATTACGATGATAAAAGCATGAAGTGACTGAATGTAATGGGGCTTTTTGAGAAGGGCTTAATTAACAATTTTTAAAATTTTCTTAATTACCTTAAAATATAACATCAATCGGTCACTACTCTAAACAATTTTAGACACGGTAAAAGATAGGCGGTAGAGCTGAAGAAAATTAAAATAAAATATCTGCCTCATAAAATGTTGCCATCATTTTTAATAAATATTATCTTTTCAATTAAAAATAAACATCTAGTAAGAGGATTAAGTAAATTTTATTGTATAAAAATTAAGCTCCCGTAAGGATGGAACAAGCCGATTACGGATCTCGAGAATAGATAGGTAGCTAGCTTATTATTAACTTGTTCTGTTGTTTTAATCTTCTTAGGAGCGTCTTAAGTTTTTTTTATTGGAAAGCAAATTTTTTTTACTTTTTAGACTAGATATTGTTTAATATTATTTTGATGAGACTTCGATTGGAATCTCACTCACTCTCTCGTAAATAAACATTTACAATGATTACATTTTTGTAGGACGGGTTTGGAGTGTAGTACCTACCTACGTATTTTAATAACTTAATAAAAGCACTTGCCCGTTCGAATTATTTCGAATAGTCGTTTTTTTTATATTCTACGGGTAAATAAATTAAACAAAAAATAACACTCTTTAAAAATATCACAAAAAAAATTCGCAAAGCAATAAAATCGCATCGCGCGGCAACTAGTGAAATTCGGCATGCAAACTATCACCGTTTACACCAAACATATTCATTAAAATCACTTACGGTATCGGTCCTATAAGAAGACACGAGCGCGTGCGCACAAAAACTAACCAACGACTTACTGATCGGTGTGAGTAAGGCCGACTCACCGTCTGCCCATGTCCCCACCTATACCGCACTAACTATTGGCTAATCTGGAGCAACTGTTGCATACTCACTTAAACCTAATCTATGACTTAAGCCGCCAACAAACTGCGAGGTATTCTGTAGAGGCTTTCTTCGTACTTGGAAACGTGTAATCAAGTGATATGATTACGTCAGTATAGCGACACGCGTGGAATGGCACCGTCCGGTTTTTAGGACATGGATCTCTGATGCATGTTGTTGGATTTTTGCGATGCTTTTACTTTTAGCATAGTTTTTAGCGTGCAAACTGCAGTGGCAGCCTACTTGATCGACGAGCGTGGGTAACGTGGGTCGAATAAAAGCAGCACAGCTCCTGAATTCATCAGGGCCTAAACAGTTTTTTATTAATATTCGAGTACTTTTGTCTCTCATCATCATTAATTTCAAATCTGAAGCCTCCACTTCTCTTGATCATAGATACAGGCTACAGGAACAGGACGCACTGACACGGCTCGCGATGAAAGAAGACGAGGCGCTGTCGCCACGTTTCTTGCCGACACAGTAGTAGTTCTACTTTTGACCACTTTCATGCTAGCCGTGTCGCATTGTACCTACCTTTATGAACAGTACGCACGCAATTACATCACAGCAACATGTACTTACTGATTTTTTTTCCATCAGAGTAGGTTTATCCAAATATAAAAAGTTCACTTTCTCTTCCGCTATTCGACTAACACATTGCGTTTTTTTTTTATTATTGCTTTACAATTAGCCCAGCACAGATGTTACGCGAGCTATTAAATTTAAGGTATTAAACTTACGCTGGATCTTATCTAAGATGAACTGTTGCTTTCCAATTGTTCGTATTGCGTGCCTGCCTGCCAGTTCAAACTACTTCATGAGTTTGTTTATTAAACAACTCATAATATTTGCTGTAGTAATCATACGTACAGCGCTCTTTCGGGTTTTTAAATACTACATAGGAAGTCTAACCAAAATTAAGTAAGTAAGTATATTCATCACCGTAAAAAAAAACACTCCCTGAAAGTCTATCCAAAAACCAATACTGTAAAAGCCATTGAGTTGGGAGAATCAAAAGAGTAAACCGGAAAATGAAATCACGATCAAAGCACGATGTCACATAAAAGGGCATCTGTTGCGTCTAGTCTGTGTTGTTATATGGAGGTATATGGTATGGATGCCGGCTAGGACTCCTCAGCCTGCATGCGTTTTCACAGCAGCGCGCGACGCGGGGCTGCATTTTTAATACTGTTCTACTAATTCTAAAGTTCAAAAAAACCTCTTACAAACCAAATTAAGCAGAGGTCGTTGGTGTGCCTGACAACTGATAATATCGGTTCCAGCCACACTGCTCATATTGACTTAACTACTTACAAGCAAAGTCTTAGTTCGAAGCGAATTGGCAAAGTAAATTTCCTAAAATTTGGATAATTTTATATCATCTATTATCCTAAGATAATGTTGTATTATCTTACTGATACTGGTAATATGATACCAACATCATTATTATCAGGCTACTGTGTATTTAAGCTTCATAGGAAGCAGCGGAAGTAACTTTTGCTGCTTTGCAGACTTTCTTTACCTAATAGATATTAACACCCAGACATAGAACAAAGACAGGTGAGTGTGTTCCATGCCAGACATTTAATTTTGGGCAAAAATGGGTACAATGTCGCCATAATCGGATTGTCTGGCAACGCTATAACTTAGGTCCATAGTCCAGAATATTTTATTTGTCTCGTAAGGCTGGTAGGATCGCAGGTCAGAGCAGGGGCGGTGGAAAAGGGTGAGAGTCGTATTCGAATTTAGAACAAAATGTCTATTAATCTCCATACCTCCTTTATAATATCTCTAATTCTTTTCAAACCAAAAATCTGAAAATGTTGGTGTTGCCCGGTACTTACTTGTATTTATACACTACACTATAAACTCTTATTAAAGACCGCCTGTAGTTTGCCACATATGTATAATCCTTTCAGTTTATTTGGAAATGGAATTGGGATCTTTCTAATTAGTATCTTTTGAAACAAAGAAATGAATAGCGCGCAAACCATTTTTGCCAAGTGCGAACTTATTGCAAAATGTAAAAATCGTTTTGACCATTTATTGAGTATAACCTCGGTTCGCAAAACAGCTTGGGCGTCTTTGAGTGGTAGGGATAGAACTAATGTGAAATCATGGCCATTAAAATGGCTTAACAAATGAATAAAATTAAGTCAATATTTTGTGTATGTTTTTTCTTGGCATATGAGTGCTGCCAAGGTGAGCCACGGAGTTCTAAGTTCCATCAATAAATGTTTAGGAATATTTTTTGATGATATAATTTTAAAGCGTGTTATCAATCAACAAGAACCAGTGAATATCCACACAGTAAGTGACCAAGACTATGTGCTATACGAGTAGCTATACAACATTATCGCGGAAAGCATGTACAGGCTCATTCTACAACTTTAGCCGTTATCGATAATTTATATTTGAATCAAACGCTTTTTAGTTCTTTATGGCAATCTGCCAGCTTTGCCAGATGATTGAACCGCGCTTACTCTGTTCAAAAAAGTTTTAAAGTCAACATCGGAACCAGTCAAAGGATTTGGAACGTTAGTTTACAGAGTGCTTTTTTAAAACATTGAAAGAGCTTTCTCGATTAGTTTTAGATTAATGTAAAAAACAAACCCAGTTGCCCTGATAAGTTCCTTTTCTTTTTATGTCGCCAAGTCAACAGCTGTCCCCAGTGAGCACATATTTGTTTTACAAATAAAAAATAAATACATGTTTCTTACTTAGTTGAGAGTTATAGAGGCATTGCAACTCACATCCGTGTTCGTTATGCACATAATTATAATCATTATACATAAGAATAACAAAAGCAGTGCATTACGTGTTTTCATCTTTATTCATTGAAATACCTACCAAGTTGACAAGGCTGTGATAAAAAAGATACCGATTAATTATTGAAATATCGATATTAAAAAAGAATGGCTATGTATCGTCGAAGTTTTATTCAGTTTTGTAAGTCAACAAAATGTTCGTGAAAATCCGCATAAACAACTATGAATACTAAAACCTTGGCCTATGATGACGATAATAATTATTTTTTAACGTAGCTATGGCGCTCTATTGCACCAGCACCCTGCAAATCCTAAAAAAACCAGTCAATATCTAGTAAGCTAAACGACATATTTTTGGGAACAGATTTAGACAACTACTCTGGCTTTGACTATTTAAATAGTCAGCGAAATTTTAGAAAAAAAAATGTTTAAAGATCGATAGTTCTTGTAAATATTACTTCAATTAATTATCGATATATTTTTTTGCACTTTCCCATCTCTATGTTATCTGTGCTAACGGAGTATCAATGCTAATTTGTTGATTTGCTTTACATTCTTTCTGAGTTTTTGCATCGAAAATTTAGCTTTTACCAGGTTATTTGGAAATAATAATAATATGCTAGACCGAAAGTTGTTCATAGAACCTACTTAGCATTATGACCATTAAAATCAATGACTATAAAACCGGGTAAATGTATGTGATTAAAAAAACAAGACCCTTCTAAAAATTGATTTGATATCAGATGACTCTTAAACTAAGATAAAATTCATTAGTAAAATTCAGTATTTAAGTTGTTTTGAAACTAAAAACATCAAAGGTCTAAAAAAAATCTAAGAGGATATTCACTTTTGTACCTTATCAGATTGCAAAAAAGACATTTCGCTTTGACTAGAACATCTCTACTAAAGGAACAGTTTTTTCTATCTCGCCGCAACTTTGTCACTGAAAAAACAACTAAGGTTATGCTTGCAAAAGTAACATTTATCCATGTTTTTATTCAAAAAATCTCTTTGGTGCAAACGAGCTCTGGCCACGATTTCGAGAAATCTGATATCACAAATGTTAGAACTCCAGAATTATATTTATTTTAATATCAGAAAGCTCTCAGGAAATGCTAGAACGAGTTTTTTAACGAGATTTTTATCGCCAACTCGCTTTGATCTGTTGAAATTTATTTAGCATCCTGCCCTTTTACATTTTCGAAATCAAAAAGCTAGTATTTAGTATTTGTGAGGATCATGCACGAATAATTATAGAAGGTACTACGCCCGGTTTATTTAACCTCGTTGAATAATGGTAATCGAGTTATTCGTTTAATAAGAAGTATTTAATTCAATGTCGTCGAGTAGTTTAATGGTGCAAATGACTTTGTACCGTTTATCGTAAATAAGATTATGACCATTATGAGAATAATCCCAAAATCTTACTCTTACAGGAAGTATGAGAACAAAAGTTGAGAAAGCTATGTTCAAAAAACCTTTAAAGTCCCTCATTATGTTCAGCTTCTGTACTTGACAGGTGATATGGAACTACAGTGAAACTTGGTTAAGTGGGACCTGGATAAGTGAGAAACCTCCATAACTGGAACTCATGCTGAGGTCCCAACACTTTGGCACTGAATTACCTCTGTTAGTGGGACGAGGTATGCCTCTATATCTGGGATTTGTTCTTTCGATTTATCATCATAGTTACCTCTATAACTGAGACAGCGAGTAAATTTTATATGCATAAACCTCTGTAACTGAGATAACATTGTTTGTTTACTCATTCTTATTCTATCCACAAATTCCTGAAATAACCTGTATTCTCACCTCTATTAATGGAACCCTCTGTAAATGAGACAGATATTTATTTATACCTGTATATCTGAGACACTGGGTAAGTGGAATACCTCTATAAGTGAAACGACATTGCAGGTCCCTTGATGTCTCACTTAACCAGGTTTCACTGTATAAGCGTACTTATAGACTCTATAGTAATACACGGCGTAGCATATTCCCTGATGCACTGTTTCCGGGAAACTGGGATTACGTGGAGGGACGGGTGGGGAACACCCCCTACCCACCCCCGACACCGTGATACGCCCTGCACTACCGTAACAAATATATTAACTTTAAACAACTTATTTTAACTCTTTACAAAATATTTTTGTATTTTAAGAAGTAGTACATAATAATGTACTTTAAAAAATAGGCTATGCGAATAGTAACTTGTCACATACGAGTGCGTCACAGAGTTCTGTGGGAAATAAAATATCCTCACATCACTCACAAACTTTCTCATTAATAATATAACCGTGCGACTTTAACCTGCAATAAGCTCGCTTTGTTCGCAATCTTCTATGAATTCATACTGTAAGTACCCTTCATAACTCTATACGCACATAAATAGTACATACCTAGATACAACCCACAATAATTATTCCGGTGAACGTTACGAGTACAATAGGGTACCCTTGACGCGTTACACGTGCGTGATCAAAAGTACTCGTATCCTCTTCCAATCTGGACATCAAAGAAAATCTTTAGAATAAAATACATGTGTAATATTGATTATTCGAGTCGACACATATGGCATTCATTTGTGCAGCATCAAAACAATGATTAAACTGACCTTAAAATATTAACTTGTTCTGTTAATAGATAAATTAAATCTGACTTCATCACATAAAATTTCTTCTTACACACTATCCCTCCTACTAATAAACGTTTTACTGACTCGGAATAAATATACCTTTTTTTTATTTTATCTATAACTTAATAGGCTTGCGTTTGGCCGCCAACATGCCTGATGAAAAGTAGTGATGCGGCCTACGATGGAGCACGCTTGCCTAGAAGAAACCGATTCACTCGAGACTTGAAGAAACCATTACAGAGTATTCCACACTCTAGCGGTCCGTTTAAGAAAAGAGGAACCAAAGCGTTTCGTGCGTGTTGTTGGGATAAAATGATGCCGCTATTTTGTACTCTTGGTTGTTTTATAGAAGAACGGGTTAGGTATATAGAATAAACTCATGCAAACCGAAACACTCCACACTTCGGTGGCACACTCATCGAAATGTATTTGATAAAAAACCCATAGACTGCGTCGATGATCCAGACTTTGTCTGTAAGATTCTTTGTCTGGTAAGTTTGGTCTGGACAAGGGAAGCGTTGCCAATGAGCTTCTTGGCACGTTTCTCTTTGGACTCCAACGCCTCGAGCTTTTACAATGTAATTCAACGTTTTTTTTTTTTTTTAATTAAGGAGGATTGTAATTAAATAAATTATAGTCGCTGTTATGAACAACCTTTTTTGAGTGTAGTTATTTATCATAAAGAAATAAAAAATGTAATAAAATGCGTGTCAGAAGAAACGCCTAATAAAGACTGCGTAGTCCGTAACCCTGTGACATCACAAGTTTTTTTTAACTACGCCTCATCGAGCGAATTAAATAGTGTCTGATATCGGAAATTTGCAGTTTCCGTTCCAATCATTTCAATCCGTTTTGTAAACCGATCCTTACAGGAAAAGTGTATTTAATATTGCGTTAATGTGTTGTAAAAATATTGAAACGTTACCTTATTTTGCAAACTACTTTTTACTGAAAAAGAATAAACAAGTCTTTGGCAAAATAAGATTCATTAATAATTGTATTTCATGTTGTTGCGCTTGGAAAAAAAAACTTAGTTTGATAAACTAAGACAAGCAGATTTTTTGTTTTGTCTTCAGCGATGATGCTTTGAAGACAGTGCGAAAAAAGAAAATGTATTCGTTTTACATTTCTAAAGCTTCCATAAACTTAATTGAATGCTTTTTGGAGTAATTTACTGTTCAGTTTTATTTTCATGACTGCTCCGAAATTGAAATATTCTTTTTTGGGTGTAAAACTTGTAAAAGGTTGGACAGATTTCGGAAAGCGAGAAGTCATTAAGTTTTGTTGGTAGGCTAGGTCTTGTACCTACGTTTTTTGATAATACTAAAAATCAGTGTACCTATACTTATCTAAGCGTGTATGTATATAATATATATATATTTTTTGACCATTACTCGTAAATAGAAAAGAATATAGTAAACTAGTTATTAGTATAATAAACTAGTTTGACGTCTGAATAGAAGCTGATAGCTCCTAGAATTTCACGCCAATTACTTCTCCCTGCCTGGACTTTATAAGCTTCGATGAACTGGGGTGCAATTTACGAGGATTCTGTTGCTATGATGCAAAATTAGATAAGCCACTCTAGCAGTTATATCTGCTAAAGGTAAACATAATTCCGCTGAATATAGCGGACTCCTGTATACCTATTCATTTTGTCGAACAGCATGCATTCAGCCTGAGTGGATTATAAGTTTCATTATTATTAGTAATTTGAATCATTTGAACTTAAAAAAAATTAAGGAGGGCGAGTCGAATACAGTAAAACACGGCCTTTAATGTAACTTTGAAAAGAGCGAGATGCTTTTTTTACAACTCGTGGGTCCGCTAAGTCTACCACCGTAGTTAAGAAAATCAGTTTTAAAAACATTTTATCAGTGTATTTAAAACGAGTAACTTTGACTAACTTCATTTAATGTACTGGGCAACGCTCGGCATAATCTAGATCTTGCGGACCCATTATGTATACTAACTGTTACTGCGCCCCTCGGTTACATCCGCGGACCCCCTTATTTCTTTAGAAAATTATAAATATCGCACCAACTACACGCAAATTATCGTTTGACTTAACAGACATACTTGCAAGCCGGCCTAGACCTAGACGTTCGTTTCGCTCGGAAATGATGCGTAAAGCAAATATTTATGTCACTTTAATAAATCTAGGTATTGAGCTAAATGACTATTATAGAAATCATAGCACATGTTACTAATGTACCTCGCACAATGCACATCTTAGTTAGGATAATTAGTTACCTACCTATAACTTCCTATTTATCTCTCTGCACATGTAATAAAATAATGATCACGAAATTTGGCAGATGTGACAGGGGAAAAGTAGTCCATGCTAAATCATACTACTAAATAAGTTTAAACTTCGAGTTTGAGCTACAACAGCCGAGAAGTTGTGTTGTGAAAATATAATTACTCGTAGCACTGCGCGAAACATTAACTAGAACCGCTGAACTTACCCTCTCGGCGCACAATGTCACGTTCTCAAAATTTCACGTTAGCAGGTCACGTTTTTTTCCACTCTCTCAGTGTCGCGTTCGCAGTATGTCACACTCTAACAATGTAATTTTCGCAAAATGTCACGTTTTTAATAATTTTACTCGGACAATGTCACGTTCACAAAATGTCACGTTTTTAAAAATTTCGCTCTCACAATGTCACGTTCATAATGATTAGTGTTTAAAAATGTCCAGTGTACGGTATAATTTATGCTAACGGATAATTTCTATACTAATTTTAACAAAATACAATCAACATGGAAAACATAAATCTTTTGTTTCCACATTTTGATTATCTTTGGGATTTTTTATTTTATTTCGACCGTCTTTTGTTTTTATTTATTGTGTTTCCATTTCGATTGTCTTCTGTTCCTAAATTTTGATCGTCTTTTGTTTGCCATTTCGATCGTCGTTTTTTGTTTTTCGAAAGTTTTTGTTGCTATTTAAACGGTGAATTTTTTTTTTATGGGTGAGCAAAAAGATGAACAAATTGAAATAGATACGTGACGATATGCTAACGTGACATTTTGAGATCGTGACAATATGCAAACGTGACATTTTGAGACATTGTGACAATTTGAGAACGTGACATTTTGCGACCATGACATTTTGAGACATCGTGACATTGTGCGCCGAGAGGGAAAGCTCCACGAAATTCTCGCTGAAACTCTTGGAAACTTATTTTAGTCCGTATTTTGTACGTTACGAAATTGACATAAAGTTTATTTTACCATGTACAATATCGTTAAATTCTCTTCGATTCCCTGGCAATGCTGAAGTAAATTAAATCTGAGGCATCGACATAGAAAATAAGCTATCATCTATCTATCTATCAGCTATCACATCAATACATTCTGTGTTGATGTGATTAGGTGCTTGTTATCTGTACAATATGTAGGTATGTCGCAGCCAACTATCTTAATAAGCTGTTAAATAATTACGTTACAGCTTAGCCTTTTTTACTGAACGGCACCGGTCAACTAGCGCCCTGATGATATTCAACCATTAAATCCAATAGCTAGGCGAAATCACTATGATCGGCAACTTTGCAACGACAACTTGTATAGTTATTTAAGTAGAGGTTTCGAGAAGTTGTTATGAAAAAATAACCATGAAGGCTTAACTTTTTTAAATAATGGTAGGTTTTTAAAATATCTAGTCTATCAGAATTTCGTTTCTTTTAAAACGTATTTTCAGATTTTATTTTTATTGTTATTAATTCAAAACATATCTTTTCGGTTAAAGTATAGATTTCAGTCAATAGGTCATCTTTTGTACGAATGGCTGAATATCGTTCAGGACACTATTTGAACAATTTTCAGTGAAAAGGCTAGGCTGTTTGTTGGATGGCCAATTAACCTAATTGGTTGTGACAGGTTTACCCGAACCGATGAAATGGAACGGAATTCAACACTGAATTTATGTTGGACGGGATAGTCATTAAAATATTAATCAATGGGCTTCTCGATTTCTTTGAATCACGTGATCAATTGGCTATGGGCTAATATTGATATTTTCAGTTGGTTGTAATTAACAAAATACTTGTCCATTACTACTAACTAGTGCTTTAATAAAATTGAACCATTCAATAAGTAAGTTAAAAATAGACAACTTACGCTGTTATAAACTCAAGTATTTTAGTTATTATCTAACAAGTAGTTTATTTAGTTTAAAGCCAACCTGGTTAAAATATTTTTATTTTACCTAACGTGACTATGGCTTATTAATTATAAACAATTTTGTTTTATCACTACATACTCGTAGTATAAAACAAAGTCGTTTTCTCTGTCCCTATGTCCCTTTGTATGCTTAAATCTTTAATACTATACGCAACGGATTTTGATGCGGTTTTTTTAATAGATAGAGTGATTCAAGAGGAAGGTTTATATGTATAATAACATCCATTAAATAGTAGAGAAATACTGTTATTTTTTAGGTTTCTAATGTGATGTCTTTAATTATCATTTTTTTCCGCTTACATTGCAAACGCAGACTGAACCCTACGAGATTTATCAAAATAATGTACTAATTATTTGTACACATTGAAAAGGTCTACAGAAAACTCCGCGATGGTATATGTCTATCTCTTATGGATATCCCACATTAAGATTTTTTTGTTGTACCCGTGTGAAGCCAGAGCGGGCCGCTATGTTTTACGTACAACGTTCACAGTTTTTCTGTAGTGTATTTAGTATCAGCATTGCACCCGTGCGAAGCCGGGGCGGGTCGCTAGTTAACAATAAACAAAAGTTTTGACAGTGATTTAGGTTGTTTCTTGACTGGGCCGACTGGTCCCTCTCGGCGCACAATGTCACGATCTCAAAATGTCACGTTAGCAGAACGTCACGTAATTTTGATCGTCTTTTAAACGATGACACCCATTTTTTTTTAAAATGAGCAAAAAATTTAAAAATAAATAATTATGTACGTGACGATATGCTAACGTGGCATTTTGGGAACGTGGCAGCTTGCGAACGTTATGTAGAACCTCGATAAGATTGAGAACAAGGGAGACGTTAAATAATTCGAGTTATTGAAGTTTTTACTTACTAAGGGTTGAAGTTAAGGAGTTTTTATTTTTACTTTATATTTACTTATTATGTTTATATTTTTACTTACCGTTAAGTGCGTTTAAAAGCTTTGTTTATTTAGGAATTATAAAGATAGACGAGCTAGGCTAAATGCAAATGAAGCTTATTTTATTCTACATAAAAAAGTCGGTAATTTACTTTTGTTTCAAACAATTCACACTTTCTACATCAATTCTATTTTCAATATAAAAGAAAGAAGAAAAATTTCATCCTTTGTGTTACTGCATTGCTATATAAAAGATCATAAAGGTATAATCGTCGATGGAATCGATCGCTATGACTCGTCATTTAAATCTTCGTCTATATCATCGCTCTCAACACCATGAATAACGGTATCCATTATTTCTTCTTCTGTTAACGTTCTTGCTGTGGGTAGAGATACTCCCGGAACGAAGGCCACAAGCTAATGTGACAAATAAGTGACCGTACTGAGATTTTAGTGTATTGTTACATTTGAAGCCATTTGGTAAACACGTGTAAACAATAACAATGGTCTCCAGGGAACCTTTTTGTTTGCAAATTAATTTCATATGACTCATTGATAGATGATTGAAGTTACAAAGATCGTCGTCGTTACGACTTTGAGTTACTGAAATGCGATGCCCAAATTATTCGTTAAATTTATAGAGGGTTCGTATTTTAAGTAAAAGAGGTTTTGGACTCCAAGGGGAAAAGAACACGTATTTGTGTAAATTTATAGAGGTTAGTGAGGTTTAAGTTATCGAGGTTCTACTGATATTTTAAGTACGTGACATTGTGCGCCGAGAGGGACTGGCCACCTAGGCCATTTTGTTTATTAAAACTGCGAGTTTGTCTTCATTGATGTTTTTAAACGTAAGTGGTGTTGTGTTGTTGTCTTCTTTCTCCATAGTGTCTCACAAAATAGCAGACATAGATTATTTTATAAATACCTTTTTCACTGTATAGCATATATATCTAGCATTAAAAACGTCGTTGATGTTTTCCCCCCAAAATATTTTTACATATTTAATAAAGTAACGTAACTTCTGTTATAGCAATTGTAATGTTACACATACGAGTAGGTTTGTTTAACGTATCAATTAACATTTTTGTTATTATTTGCATTTCAGATCCGGAGGACCAGGCGTATAATATGCTGTTATTTGCACTTTTGTTGAACTCAGAAATGAACATTAACAAAAATTATAAATGTTAAATAAATAAATATTAAATAATTGTTCCATGAAATAAATTCCGAAGAATTTAAGAAAAAATAAAAAAAAAAAAAGTTACGATACGAAATCAATATTATATCCACTTACGAGTACTTAGACAATTGTAAGCTAGTAAATAAATGTTCATTCTAATTAAAAATTGATTCAAAAATTGTTTTTCATTCAATTTTTTTCTATTTTAAAAGACGGTACAGATCTAGATGACGTAAGTGGCTTCATAGAAGTAAAATGTGTATGTAGGTAATAGAGGCTGAAAACCTAGGGAGGTTACAAAAATTAACCCATGCGATTTGGAGTATATATTTGATTTAAACATTTAAAAACGATTTTATTTAATTGTCTGTTATTTTTTTAATTTGGCGTTTCGGTTGATTTTTTGTGTGCATTTTTTACTTTGCGGTGTTTGAGGATTTTTCATCTGTAGTCTGTACACTATAGTTATGTTATGTGTTTAATCATTTTAGGGTTCCGTGATGCGCTACTTTGGCGGAATTATTTTTATTATGTAAAACAGAGAATTTAGCCAAAACTACGTTATATCCCGAAGACTTTTCGTACTAAGTGTATGGCAAAAACTAAATTGAAAGAAGGAAAAGGGAAAACCTGTTGATAGCTAACTGAAAATTTAGAATGAACATGCTCTAGGTACAGCTAAGACCTTCTAATCAAAGGTAGAGTGTAGTATCTACACACATATGTACAGTTTACCCGAATAACACCGAGTGTAACACCTTAATCTCATATGGATGTCTAGATGGATAGGATCCCACGACGACTTTCCCCATCAACGGCGTACTCCATCCAAATTTTCAATCAGCTTGCATGACACGTGGCTTGCTGGTGGACGGCAAACCTTGTGATTCTTTCTCTTAGGAAACAGCCTTATGTGAATAATATGACAACAACGTCAAGTCTTTCCCCCGAAGAGGTATATTGCAACACCCACACTTCGCCGGACGATATTTAGTTCGAAATGAAATAAAGGGCGAGCCTGTCGCCATACACCTTGCTCCATATAGCAGATGACATTAAATACGAACATACAATATTATGTTCACTCAATTAATAAGTTGGGGCGTGCCTTCGGCTGGGATCGAACCCGCTTTCTTTAACTAGGCTATCATTGTTTTTTTCCATATGAATCAGAATGAATATAAAAAGTGCTGACAAACAAGAATTAATTCTAAGTCTATCAGAAACAGCAACTGGAGTGACTTTCCGTCAATAGAGATCAACTAGCTAGCAGAAGAAATTTATAATAAGTATATGGTCATAGAAGAAATAAAATAAATAATAAAATAGACGAAGTCAATAGAAGAAGCCGTATTAGGCGGACAAAACCTACAACAAACATTATTTCTACACTTTTACTTCTCCCTTCCTCTTTTTTTCGTAAAAAGTTTTGAAACAGAACAAGGATAAGGAACACAGACAAAGACCTATAGGGACAATGTGAATATTGACAATACATAGGTATATACATCTCATTATGACTCTCTTTTCTATCTTTGTCTATCGTCACTAATGCCTATTTTTGTCTCATTTATAGAAACATCATAGAAAAGATTTTTTTTTAAATTCGTATTTGTAATCTGCTGCTTCTCTGCTTAAGCTAATCTGCTTAAGCTTCGACAAAAAAGCTTTCTTAAATCCGAATTCTGTCTAGATTTCTCTCCAGACTCCGGATCTTTGTCTTCCTCTTGGTTTGGCAGAAAAATCTGACTGCAATCAAAAGTATTGCCCTAAAAGTTGTATAAAACCACATCCATTTGATGGCAACATTCTCCTTACTACTAAGGATAAGGTTATGTTATTGTTGACTTCAACAAATTTACTGGATACGGCGAAGGACTACGTATTAAAAAATCGATACTATTGTGAAACATATTAGGAAGGAGAACTAAAGAAGATTATTTGAGACAAATTTGTACGAGTAGCACACAACGTTGGAAAGATCACAAAAAAATAATACGAGAGAAAACAAATTTCTAGTTTTTGACTTTCGATTTCTTTCTCTAACATTTCAATTCTTCTTCCTTCATTTATTTCTGAACTTGTTCTTGTCATCTGTGTCAAGCATACCTAAAACGAATAGTTCTCAATTAATGTAAGACTTTTGAAAACAATTTTTTTTATTTAGGTAAATAAATAAACATTACTGCGCACACGGTCAACTGACCCCGACCTAAGCTAAGCTTGTACTGTGGCGATCTGTACGAGTATAAGACTGATGAAATAGATATTAACACCCAGACATAAAACAAATCATCGTCAGTTTGTCGTTAGTGCGAATCGAACCCACGCCCCTCAGCGCAGAAGGCAGATTCACTACCAACTGAGCACCAGAGCAGCCACCAGAGCAGTCAAATAGTAATTATGTAGTTAAACTTAAAATAAAAATAGCGATACTCGTTATTTTTATTTTAAGTGGCGATTCATTGTTCTGATTGATTAGATAGATTTATTTGGTCCTGTTTCAACGTCCGTTGCTGCAAGATCCTAAAATTTCGTAAGTATTTTGTAATAAAAATAAATGAATTTGCACACGACCTACTGGGATAGTTAGAGGAATATGTAACATTATGAGTACATTAGTACACATGAGTACATTATGACTAATTTTAACCTTATGAAATGTTATACCTATCTACCTGTAAGATATGTGTTAGATTGGTATTGATGGTGAGTGGTTCTTTGAATCCGCGGGACTGGGCTATGGTCTTATTCGACTTCCATAAGTACTTCCTGTAAAATAATAAATCAAGTTTTAATTTGAACAGAATACCATTTATTGCAAATAAAATACGTATTCCAGCCATTTCATCTGTTCCATCCATAATAAATAATCTACCTGTAAGATATGTGTTAGATTGGTATTGATGGTGAGTGGTTCTTTGAATCCGCGGGACTGGGCTATGGTCTTATTCGACTTCCATAAGTACTTCCTGTAAAATAATAAATCAAGTTTTAATTTGAACAGAATACCATTTATTGCAAATAAAATACGTATTCCAGCCATTTCATCTGTTCCATCCATAATAAATAATGTAGGAACAGCATCTTCTATAAGTCTTCTTCACTTCATAGCTTCATTACATACAAATGAATTCTAAGTAAAATGCTTGGAGCATATGTGACTGTGCATTTTTGGAGTCCAATTTCGTCTAACAGAACAATTTATCCATTCTTTTTTTCACATCTTTAGAAAATCTGTAAAATCAAAATATCGACAATATTATTTACGTCACTATAAATGATCAAGGTAACCTAAAACGGTATCCGAATATTCGCCAATAACTACTGCTGGAATAGATATAACGACTGGTTTCTGCTACAAAGTGATTCAGCAACATTTGCTACGTATTTAAATTTGTTTATCGGCTCACATTCGATAATGAATTGTGCAAAAACATACCGATGGAAGCGTGAACGTAGAAAAAAAGTCGGACGGAATTTCAGCGATGACAAAACTGTGTGGCACGCCGGCCGGCACACATTCACACATTAGTCAGCCATTTGCGCGCAAACGTCTACACTGTCAACACGTAAAGTGTTTGAAAAGTTCAAGTGACAAAATTTTGCAGTAGTCATCGAAATGCTGTATATTTATAAATGAACTAGCTGTCACCCCGCGACTTCGTTCGCGTTTATTATATATATATTAAGATGTGAGCTATCCTATCTGTTAAGTTAGATCGAACTGCACACGGTGTGCAAATTTGATTGAAATCGGTTAAGTAGTTTAGGAGTCTATAGCGGACAAACAACGTGACACGTAATTTATATACATTAAGATTTAAATTTAACTTCTGTCTGCTACTGTATTGGAAGTCGATGAAGTTGGAAGTGGGTGAAATGGTGTAAAAACTGTAGTGATCACTGGAATAAAAATCATGGAATCACATTTCATAGGTAAAAGTGATTCATTCACTTATTCTCGAATTTTATACATTTTCATTCACCAGAAGAAAATAATTCATTAAATCATTAGAGCGTTCCGGGACTACGTCAAGCGTCATCGTCTCTCTCGAACGTGCAGTAAATTACTTATTTCCGTCTTGCATATTTATTGATTGACGTCACTGTGTGTCACCACCAGTGACTTTTTTGTTCTGGAACGCTCTATATCTGGCGGACAGTGTTACCAATATTCACGATTGGAACTTACCCAAAACGTACATTCATAGTTTTTTTTTTATGAAATTCAACTTGTGTATGTTGTTAGTAACTACCAAGTATTTTATTTTCTTTTACAAGATTGGATCTAAATAGTTAAGACCTTCTCACACGGCAGCTATGATGTAAAGCTGTACATTATAGCACGATACATCTCATTACATTTTTCCATAGAAATCATCAGACCACACGACAGCTATCCTACTTCCTACTAATATTATAAACGCGAAAGTTTGTAAGAATCGATGGATGTTTGTTACTCTTTCACGCCAGAACGTCTGCACAGATCTGGATGTTAACCGCGGGTGAAACCGCAGGGCGCAGCTGGTAGTGTATATTTTGGCATCTTCGTAGAAACCCGAGATTTAATGTACATTAATATACATTATAGCTGGCGTGTGTGAAGCGCTTTAGTCAATGTAACGGGGAAAACGATTGGATTCCTTCATTTTCAAATGGCACGGTATAGTTCTATCTACACACCTACACAACCTACACCTACCTAATAAACATACATGACAGAACCATATCGTCACGTGTTTCCCCTGAAGGAGCTGGCAGAGGTGTATTACAACACCCACACTTCGGCGCACGGTACGCAGTTCCGAATGTGACAGGTGGCGAGCCCGTTGCCATACACTGAGCTTTAATTAGATATACCTATTAGCAATGGATATTAAAAATAAATTCGCATAAAAATGTTTACAAAGAATAAAATTAGTGCGTGCCTTCGGCTGTGATCGAACCCGCTACTTCTGGCTTGAGAGGCAGCCTTCTCCAACTAGGCTAATATCGCTCAAAAAAAAAACACAATAAATGGGTAAGTTTAATTAACATGTCAGCCCGAAATTCACTCACATTTAAAAAGTCCTCGCCATGACAGGACACAGTTTTGTCATAACTGAATTTCTCTCCGACTTTTTTTCTACGTTCATGGAAAGAAGGTCAATATTTCTTGACTATTTTCTTTTCGTGATGAATGGGACGTGCAGCCCCCAACCACACAAGACATTGCTCCATTGCATCCTCACACTCACTTTTTGTAATGAAACGAAGATTTCATGCAATCTAACCGTAAAAATCTTATCTTAATATATATAAATTACGTGTCACGTTGTTTGTCCGCTATAGACTCCTAAACTACTTAACCGATTTCAATCAAATTTGCACACCGTGTGCAGTTCGATCTAACTTAACAGATAGGATAGCTCACATGTACATACATAAATAATAAACGCGAACGAAGTCGCGGGGTGACAACTAGTATTATATAAAGTCACTGCATAACCATAGGAAATTACGACTAACGCGTAAACAAGGAACTCGCGAACAAGTTACGTACAACAACAAGTTAAGTGAACAAACTGTCAGACATTGAAGCAAAGTTCATTTTCATCGACGTCATCCATCTTTCTTCTCTAGTGTAATTTTTCTAAGCACTTGAAAAACTCCTGAACATAAAAATAAGATTCAATATTATACTTTTTTTATTACTGTATCTTAAATAAACACCAATACACATATAATTATGATGTAATTATGCAGTATCCTTAAAAAACACAACTCGCTAACAATTATCTGATCGAAGCTGACAACGTTTTTCGCTCCATCTATTCATAAAACCAAAAGGATAAGACAATAGGATAATAAGACAATTTGCTTAGGTTTAACACTAAAATAGCTTATAGTTTAAATCAAATTTTTTAACCATAGCATCTGGTTAAAAAAATACAAATAAACATAACTTTAATTTTAAAAGAGCTCCAGTGCTCCTTCCATTCTGAACGAGAGTACAATCAAATGAAATTGCTTTTTTATCCCACCACTTTAGTAGTCAGCATTTTGTATTTAAACAACGCCGTCTACCCATTGCCACGCCTTGAACGACAGACTTTTTCTTGAACTATGAGGAATCTATAGAATTCTCATTGATTAAAAGTGGTTCAGACGCTTAGGCCTTGTGGGAATTTACAAAAATAGGTACATGTATGATTGCATACATATGTAAATGTACATACGGCTCTAATCAAAATTAAAAGAAACCACATAAATCTGTAGTAGTCCTAGGGTGCGCACCACCAAAAAGTCTTACAGGCGTCTTGCTCCAATCAATCAAAAGCATTGCGTTCTTTTGTAATGAAGAGTCAGTCAAGGAACACTTCTTATAATTCTGCATTATAAACTCTATCGCAATATTGTTCTGTTTCACAGGTGATAGTATGTGAGTCAAGTCGATGCTCTCGTCGGGTTGGACGTATAGAACTCGATCGTACAACTCTACGTTCTTACATTCCCGAGACCCAAGCGACGGAGTCACATTTAAGTTGTCTAATTCTGATCCATATTTATTTATATCCGGAATATCGTCATTCCCTCCCACGAAACTTTTTTTTTTCTGTTCTTCATCAACTCCTATCACAATACGCTCATTTAACGCATTGCCTATTTTAACACGTTGGTCAAAATTGTTTGCTTTCATATTACTCTTGGATTGAACTCGTTTTCTTACTTCGCCATCATTCTTGGCTTTTTCATTTATCCTCTCGCTTTGTGCCGGCAAGTTTCCATTATTATATTGTAATATGGACACTGACTCTTGGGGTACAAGAGATTGGTTTGAAACTTCTGAAGCCAGCTTACGAGCAGTCAATATAAAGGGATCTTCATCTTCTTGCCATTCTGTCTTCTTTGATTTTGAGGGTACATACTTAAATCTGAGAGATGGATATAGCGTTTTTCTTTGGTTTTCAAGTAGATCAGGTAATATTAATCCATTCATGTCAGTTTTATGAGGTGTATAGTCATTGCTATACGATTTTGCATTATGCCACTTATTTCTTTGCAATAAGTTTTTAGTATACGTATCTTGACTGTTGTCGTCAGTCTGGATTTGTGAAGTTTCAGAATTTGGCATGAGAATTCCAAGAGACTTTAAAAACGGAAGTTTAGATGTACGTAATTTACTCGGTGTAGGCTGAACAAAATATCTATGATTGTTCTTTCTTTCTTCCTTTAAAATAAAAGGCTTTGGCTGGTACTCGTCGCTATTTATTTCTTCCTTGGAAGTCATTTGAGATTGAGTATCCCTGTAAAATCTATGATCTCTGCGCTTTTTAGGCAAATGTTGACTTATTATTTCAACTTTTTTAGGTTGTGCTTCTGCATGCATTTTTATAATATTGAGCCTTAAGTCTTCATCTATTATATGCATATTAATTTGAGGATCTCTTCTAATGATATCGTACTTTTTTTCAACCACTTTTCGATTTCTGAACTGAGAAGGTGGGCGAAGTAAATTTAACTTTAATTCAGATTGGTATGGATGAGAATCTGATATTTTATGGAGTGGTATAGTTTGTGGTACTCTCTTTAGCAAAGATTCCCTGTTTTTAAAATTAACAGATTTCAGATAATTTAAAACAGTACCCGCAAATTTTGAACTAGTCCACTGTCCGTATACTCTTGTATTTTTGTCTTCAGGTGGAGGCGTTTCAATGTCAAATAATTCAGTTACAGGAAGATTGTTGTATATTTTTGGTTCAAGGCCTTTAGTGGTATTGCCTAAGTTGTAAATAGACTTAGGTGTACGCTCTTGTATGGCTTGAGTTTTATTATGATAGAAGAAGTTTTTAGAAAGCGGCGGTGGTGGCGTTTCGTACTCTGGCACAGTTGGGACTGTTCTAGTGATTGCAGCAGGCTTTGTTTCCTGTCCTTTATATACCTCGGCAAATGTAAATTTTGTATTACCGGGAGCAGTATTCCAAAAATCCATTTTTTCTTTATTTGATGTGCCAAATTCTGAAAGGTTTATTTCAAAATCTTCCTGTGAAACTGCAGTAGTAGATATTGGCTGAGATTTTGTTGTTGAAGTACCTTTTTCAAAGCTATGTGTTCGAAAATTATTGTAGTTTTTTTCTGAAGTTCCCAGAGGCAAATTGGCTTTTTCGAAACTATTCTGTATTTCTTCATTTATCAAATCACTCAAAACAACATAATTGGTATATTTGCTGTCTTTTTTTATTTTGTTTCTTGGAAATCGTTTCTGTCCGAGCATGGGATTAAGTTTAACTGTATAATTTCTCTCAATAGTCGAAGACAGTATCATATTAGCACCGAATATTTCGCCTTCGAAGCCATTCCATGGACCTGAAGTTAAAATGTTAATTGTATAGGTAGGTAGCTTACATAAAAGTCGAATTTAAATCAAATTAAAAAAATGTTATTACTTTACCATTATCCGCCGTGCCGTATCCGATTATTACGCTGCCGCCTCCGGGTAAAACAAACCCACGAAGCTGTAAAATACACACTGAATTAGTCAATTTTGATGGAGCCTTGTTTATCAATTTAGCAACACTTTAGCTTTGTCAATATTTGAGTACAAGGATTCAAAATGCGAAGTGCAATTGCTCAATATAGTCAAGGTACTAATTGGCCTCAGGTGATCGTGATCTGAAGGAACCAGCTATCTCTTTATGGATAGCATGTGGCCTTGTCTTATGCTCTAGTTTCGTAACTTGTGTCTATGTCAATTTATCACATGATAATCTAAAGGTATATACGCTCGTGGTCACAGCGACCCTCGCTCGACCGAATATGCATAATAAAATCAATCGTCTGCTAAAATTCGGTTCAATGATTTCTGAGTGACTTCATACATGCATAATGGCTTCTGACCACTAACAATATAATAATTATTGATGTTATTTAAAGAGGTACGACCATTTTAGATTCATTTGTATGTTAACGACGATGAAAGTGTTGATGGATGTGTGAAACTTTAAGACGGCAGGTAGTGAATGCATAGATGGTGACAAATAAGAACATAGTATAGAAGAAGAGAAAGGAAAACCGTTGCACTGACGCCACCCCGTGTGGAAGAAGTGCAAAAATAAAACAGTGATGTGAAGAATGCTTACGCTGGGAGCAGCTTCGCAGGAAACGAGTCGGGAGTCAACATACAGGGCCCAAGCGCCGTAGTCAGACTGGTACGACAAGCACACGTGACGCCACACGTCTTTCACTATTTCCACAGCCAGCCTCGAAGTCACTTTCCCATCTATGGATATCTTCATGTAATTCCCCCCAGAATCCAGCCATAGTCTCATAACGCGGTTGTTTCCACTCACTGCAAGAAATGATATGTATTTCATTATACTGTGTACACTTTCATCCTTTCCAATAAACGTTATATAGCCTCGAAATACTTACACAGTCTTTTGTCTTTTTCGATCGAGTTCAAAAAGGCTACAGAAAGAAAAAGACAAAACATTATATAACTATTTCTATGCTTTACAACGTTTATTGCTAAGGGGGTTAGTCTAGTAAAACATTACTCATTATATGATGAAGTGACCGAATGAACGCTTGAATTATACATGTGTCCATGTTAGTCTTACCGTGTGCAATACGACCGGCACGGCGTGTCATTTCCAAACGTGCGCTTAATTGAATTACCGAGACATGCATAGAAATCCGGTCGATATTTAAGTCTCTATTTATGGGATGTTTTTGGCCTTAATTTTTTGAACCTTTCTCATATTTTACCTTTCTCGCGAATAAGGGTCAATTTATCGGGGTCGACTAGTCACCCTTATTTGCTCAGCGTAGTGTGATGTAGATCGAGCGGGCGTTGATGATCCTGTCAGTAACAACCAGACTCCGTATGGGAGAACAGTATTTTAACGACCTTTACCGCGAGTGCTCAAAAAATGCCACCAGAAGCGACACAATAACGGTACCTTTACCACCTTTTTTATTTCCACACTATTAACATCAATTTTGACCAATTACCTGCCCACCTTCTATAGGTAAGTTGTATCTTATGAATGCGATATTTTATGACAACGTTATATGCCACTTGTTTCGCTACTTTGTGTGACACCTTACGAAAATGAAGCAAAACTTCAAAAACAACATTGTGCAACTTGACTTGCATTGCAAGTTCTGATTTAAAGGGGGTCAAATTAATTATGATAATGCAATCCTACTTGCTCAATAATTTTTTGTTTCGATATATCTCCTTTCCATTATAATGACAGTTTTTATTTCAGCCTTCGTAACATGTGGAGCTAATGAAAACAATTTGTACAATTTGTGAGGATTTACCGACGTATGTGAATATACTCTGGTCCTCGGCAAGGTCGTACACTCTTATCCAAGTGCAAAATGTAAACTCAGTCAGCGGGGGCGTCACTATGTCGTATTGTAGAAACTGAAAAAGAGAAAAATCACTTCGGAACAAAATACAAAATAAATAGGACTTGTTCATTAAACGACTCTTCCCAGGCGGAAGCGTCGAGACTCAATATCACAATACAATTTACATTTCTGAGAATTATGAGGTCAAAGTGTAATGCAAGCTTTAGTATTAAACTGCAAAGCATTGAAATAAAACCAGCTACTCGTATCATGGTGTCGCTACAATTAAAAATCTTCAAATCATATCATAACACCTTCCAAAATATAAATGACAAAAGCTATTTCGACGTTCCTCGGGAAATTTATAATAAAACAATGACATGTCATAGTTTTTTAAATCTTTTGTCTATCAGTCAACCAATTTTACAATGATTAATATGTTTTTTTAAATCTATGTTATGCGACTGTACCGTTTCATTAAGGGAAAAACATAAATTAAACAGATTCCATCATAGTTATTACAAGATATAGGGCTGATACCATCAGTTCTTCATATTTTAACAAACACTGATCAAAGTTCACACATCTTTTAGAACATTACTTGTCTATATTACATAAGTACCCATAAAATAGCGCTAGACGTACTCGCCTCGTAAGCATTATAATATAATATTGACCTTAGTGAACAGTACTTACTCACTTGTAGGTAGGCATTTTACGTAACAATAAATCTCTATATATAAAAATGAATCGGTATTTCCCATGGTCATCGCATCACGCGTGAACAGATGGGATATTTTCGCAAATTTTTTTGTTGTGTTCATTATTGCCAGGAGAACGATCTCATGAAGGAAAAAAATAAGATATTACCTATCCCGAAAAAAATAACGATTCCTGTGGGACGCGGGTGAAACCACGGGAAACAGTTAGTATGTTATAACAGTTTAGTTGCCTATGTTATGTAAGCTTAAATCGGGCATTGTTAATTAATTGAAGGCCTTCAAAAGCACAGTGAAATTTTAGAGATAATTGCGTTTGGTTAGAATCGAATATTTATTAATTATCATTTATTTAATACGAGTACGAAAATTGGGCTTTCAGCCAAGAGCGTCTGATTATTACCCGAGTGCGCAAGAAGGAGGGTTATGTTTTCCGAGTGCATGTATGTATGTATGTATGAGGTTTCTTTGGCACGCCTTACAGCCTAAATCTTAATATATATAAATCTCGTGTCACAATGTTTGTCCTCAATGAACTCCTAAACCACTTAACCGATTATAATAAAATTCGCACACCATGTGCAGTTCGATCCAACTTGAGAGATAGGATAGTTTAAATATATATTTGCATCCGGGTTTTTGGTTTTTTTTTTTTTCAATAATGTTACTTGTTTATTTAGCTCTATGTTTTAGGTTTCCATAGTTTTTAAAATTCATTAAAATCTTTTCAGTGATGTTCTTTTGTAGATTGGCGTTTCAATTATTCCCTATACTAGCAAAATAAACTACAGTATCTACATTACATACCTACTGGTTCGCTTAGAGTATGAAATTAAAAACGGACAACCACAGTACGTACCTGAGCGTATCCTTTCTGTGTTAGAACTATCTTGTAAACTGGACGATTGATTGAATATATCGAAACTACCATAGTCAAAAACACTGCCACCGTCGCATGAGACATTTAAAACACGGTTGATTTAATGTAATACAATTAATATACTTCACTAGACGATAAAGGATAATTAAATATATAGTTGATCGATGACAAGTTATAAACTGATATCAAATATCTACAACATCAAGAAATAATAAAATCTTAGAAAATCGTAAAGTAAAAAGCCAAGCGAAATGCAGAAACACGAGACGACTACTGAAGAATCGTGGCTGTTGTTGATTACTATTGAAGAATGGTGTTTGTGAAACCGCTTGTTATAACTAACATTGTTGCGTTCTGATTGTGTTATAAAAATAATCTTCATTTCTCTACAATAACATAAATCAACTCTGGAATGGACAGTAGTTATTACAACAAACTGTTTGTGTTGCAACGTTAACTTTTTTGTATTTACGATGTTTATGTGAAAAAATCTCATAAAATCAAAGCTCCCCCTCACTGAAGAAAGCAGTTGATTCAGCGACGCAATGCTAGAGTAAAGAAGATTCACACATTTGCTCAGTACGATTTCTATTGTTTTAGGTGTCCAAGGCGCCTGCTTATTACATCGGTAATGCAGCGCCAAGCACCTTGCCTAGGGGAGGTCCGATGCTGAGGGCTCCCATACCAGCGGACAGAGGGAAGCCAGGAGCCCTAACTACCGCAGGTACAACCTCACTTTGTGAATAATTTACTCCTAAGGTAAACCCTTAATGGCATGCATTAAAATTTTCGTCATCTGCCTTGACCTCATCTTTATCACAATAGAAAGTATTTTGTTTTGACTTTTGACGTAATAACCTACTTTGAATTGCCAAAGTAATAGAAGAAGAATAAAATAATGTACATATTAGAAAAGCTGAAATTAGAAATATTGATATTAATATTGATATTAGTAAAGCTAGAAGGAGATCTAAACATTTTTAAGCATGCAAAATTTTGTGAAGCCAAGTGCCCACAATGACGACTTGGCTCAAGGTGTTAGTCTGCTAAAATGTAAAATAAAACAACTTGAGAATTTAACGGTAACACATACGCACGACGTATGCACAGAAGTTATCACTGGAGCATGTCGTGACCTGTGAGCTGCACTGGTAGTGAATGAAATATATCAAGATATGTGTGTAGGTGTCGTCGCGCCGACCAAGCCTACACGCACGCTCGTCTCGGGAAGTGGTTCAGAACTGTGCTTCCCGTTCGCCGCTCCAGATTACGGCGAACAACTTTATACCATCCCTGGTAACGTCATCTGTACTCGTATCCGTAAAGAACATCAACACCACGGACGCTTGAATTTTGTACAAGAGCTTTTAGATCGTGCTTCTTTGATGTCCGTCATTTAAAAAAACTATCAGTTAGATCTATTTTAATTAACTTGTCTTATTTTTACTTGCATGGTAATCGCTACGTAATCAGCGTTGTGTTTTCTATTTACCTCTTCTTGGAGTCTCTTCTCTCGTTGATATAAAAACAAAAACCAATTAAAAAACAATTTTAGGGTATGGTACAAAATTGTTTTTTTAAAGGCTAATTACTAGTTGCGTCTAGCTTGCCTGTCGAGGTTTTTTTTATAAGGCACTAGAGTATTTTTACTGAAATCGATCATTAAAAAGAAATTAAAAATCGAAAGAATATGATCTAAGTTTCTAAAGAACAAACTAAGTACGAAGATCGGTTTCCATCACCGCCAGTTGAATAAAAACTTGAACATCGCGTTTCAAGTTTTTATAACTTACTTAGAGGCATTGTGGCCTCAACATCACAATCTACTTTCGTTATCAATACATGTTTTACAAGAGTATCGTCTTTTTTGGCATGTTGACGTAATACATTTTCGTCTCTAATAATATTAATAATAATCTATTAAATAAAATAGTGTTTTCTCGACACCCCACATTTTTTAACATTTTTTTTTTTGGCCGAGCCAGCATTAGCTAGCGAAGCGTCTGTGCTTCAGCTTAGGCAAAAATGCTTTCGTCTATCCGGCTGTCTTCCTCTTGAGGACAGACGCCGCCCGCGAGGTCATCAGCTCGCAGGTCCACTGATCTGCGAGGTGAAGACCTCGCGGTGAAGGGCTAGTGAGCCCTTCACCTGTTTCGGTTTGGATATTAAATCCACGCCAGATTCTAAAGCAATAAATTTTATTGCTGTCACTGTCGCTCTAACGCCTTTACCAATTAGGTTGACTGATAACGAAAATAATATGTTTTCTAAAATCACAGGTATATTATATTCCATGAATATTTTTTGATTGCATCTTCATATTGATATGTGTATATGTGTAAACCAGATTACTTGGATTCTAGAATTTACTATAATATGAGCATGCTTTCATATTATTGTAATCAAAAAGAGCTTTTATTGAAAATGTTTAGGTATTTACTTACACGTCTACGAGCATATAGATTCCTTGTATGAATGTCGTGCTAAAAACTTGTTATGACCGATCTCAAGGAATCCATTATATAAGGGCTAGTTTTATAAACAATGTACCCTTTTCGGTAACTCATTAGTAACATTACGTCTCGTAAATGATACGTTGGTATTTTTTACTGATAGTGATAATTTAAACGCATTTTAACTATCCCTTACTAAAACGAAACTCTTACGGGAAATATCTATGGCTTTTTGACATTTTGTTGTCAACCGTCAACTGTCAAGTGTAATATCACAAAGCAGTAGATGTGTATTTAGAATAGAAGGACCATGGGCAAAATTGTATAGGTTCCGTCCCCACTCACCAACACACATGGAACTAATGCCCATTTGTTCCTAAAGTATCCACTATTTGATAATATATATTTTTTAACATAAATACCCAAGTGGGATATTTTGCAGTGAAAAACACATGTCCGTTAGTTTACGTATTCGTTTAATAATAACAGTTGTTATATACCCATATTAGTGCATTTAAATATAGGTTACCAACTCAGGTTCATTTTCAATTAACGCCTCATGCAAAATGGTGCCGCCTTTGACGCAGTTTAAGACAAATTGCGGACACATTAAACACGTTAGATCCACTAATGACTATACTACTATGAGAATCCAATGCATTTGGGCAACGTCCCAGTAAAAAAATATTATCTTGCAAAGATATGTCAATTAGGCTACATTTCATTTTTGTTGATGCGTGGGGACGATTCAAATTCAAATTCAAATTCAAATTATTTTATTTCGGATAACATAGACCCATTTTTGTTAGTACACACGAAAAATAGGCTTAAAAATTAATGTTAGTAACTTACAGAATATAATAAAAACAAAACTAGAATTTAATGCGTCATGTACTTACGAGGCATCTCGGGAGGAATCATTGTCCGCACGAGATGCCTCAGTACAGGCGCTTGCGGGTCATCAGCCACTACTTTCAGGATGCTGTTGTCACTCCCTCGAAGCCTCCTCACCAGTGACGCTACTTTCTTCCTTATGACGGCATGGAAGCCGTCAGTGTGGGTTTGTGCAAACATCAAGGAGGCACTGCAATATCGAGGGAGTTTCAACATCATCCTGAACACATTATTGTATTGGATGCGCAAGGAGTCTAGAGACCTTTGAGAATACCGGAACCACAGACCTCCCGTGTACATTCCTTGACAATATGCTTTAAAAAGCGTTATCTTGACCTGGTCAGTACACCGAGCAAATCTGCGGGCCAGCATGTTCCCGCGGACCGCTAGCGCCCTGCGCTCCCTCTCTATGTCGTTCTCGTCCTTAAGGTCGTCAGCATTCGCCCATGGTCCTTTGTCGAAAACTCGAAATTTACTTTTCAAAATATTTTTGCCAAACAAAGAAAAATAATGAAAAACGCATGTCTAACGTCAAAATAAACTATTCGTGAGCTAAAACCGCTGCGATCTGCATCGGTAAGAATCGTTCGTAAAATGTTACTGATATTAAACATACAGATTTTTATCACACAGCATTTTTGAAATTTTGATCAAATAAACCGAAATTTGATACGACATTTGGCCTACGGACGTCATAAAACCGGCCCTAATCAAGATAAGAACTTTACTAACTCTTTGACATTGGTGTGACAGATGTTCTATTTTGATTGTTGCTGTCTCAAACAAGGATTCTCAAGTTCGGTCTTCGAATGTGTACTACAGTTAGTGTGTGATTTCAGGGCGTGGTAACGAGTATAGCATGTCGTCGCCGGAACGGAGCGGGGTCAGGCCGCCCTTTGAAGATCCCTACTACGCGGCTTTTTTAGGCCCAACCGGTGCGCGACCCATCGGTGCCATCATCAATGAAGAAGCTGTGTAAGTGACATAGATAACACATTTTGTGTACATTTTACAAACTTTCAAATAATTGCTACTACAGTTTGGTAGCAAGACTAGTGAAGATCCAGGGAGAGGTCGCCAAGGGCCCAGCTATTTGTAGGTCTAAGGAAGGAAGGAATTTTCCCAAACACTGCGATCCTTCCACTGCACAACTAATATTCAAAACTCACAAAACTGATACTCTAAAGTTATTTTTTATTTAATACGTAGTAAAAATAAATAAAAAATATCACCATCATGAGCAGAGTTCTTTGTGTGCAAATTTGCGGGGTTTTAGGACATTTTGTTAGATCGATCATAAGCGTTATCCTGGTCGACCATATCTCGTAAACTACTAGACTAGTGGCTCAGTGAGTTGAAGAGGCCTTCCTCGCCTTCCTCGCGGCTAGCGTCTTCTCTACAGGTTGAATTTCACAACCGATTCTTGACAAATTTTATGAGCAGGTTCGCTGTTGTATAATTATTTTAAATAGATTTTTTGTCGAGTCAGTTTTCGAAAACTTACTTAAATGGCGGAAGGATGTTTTTTTTTTATAAATAAATACTTAAGTAACTAAATTAATAAATACGTAAGTAAATATAAAGATAAGTAGAAATAAAGAGAAATAAAAACGTAAGTAAATAAATTCTTAAGTAGAAATTAATCAAGAAAGTTCAAGAAAATACCGATTGATAAATGCGACTTTTACAGGAAGACAGACGGACAGAACCCCGAACATACTAAAGCATTTGTTCTGATGCTGAAGCATAGATTTTCGTAACTCGCGATATTTTAGAAAATAATTTCTTTGCTTTTGAAAATACTCAGTATTTTGCCTTTTTACAATCTTCCTGCGTATTCAAGCTTAAAATCTGAACCTCATATCTGCAACTTATCAAACCGTATTTTAGGGATCCTGTGAACATGGAAGATGCTTTTCAATTGTACGGCACCATGGGAGGCCCGTGCCAAATATCGCGCCAACCCTACAATGGAAGGTAACAATATTTACCTCATCGTTCAGTAAGAAAATAAGCTCTTTGTCCTCTTTATGCTTATTTTTTATCGTAACTATTGCTTTTACGTGTAATGTTTGCTTCATTATGTTTATAAGCTGGGGTCTTTGTTTACGTTTTACGTGAGTTAATAATCAACAGTGAAATAACAGGTATTTATTTTTAAATCTATACTAATATTATAAAATCGAAAGTAACTCTACATATCTGTAGGGGAAGTACGTACAAAACGGCATACTGTTTTCTATTTGCTTCATAATTTCTATATTTTTGTTCTTATAACCATAAAACTCTGCAAGAATCAACTTTGCTTTTATTTCTATAGAATCAACATCCTACTAATATTATAAACGCGAAAGTTTGTAAGAATGGATGTATGGATGGATGTTTGTTACTCTTTTACGCCACAACGGCTGAACAGATCTGGATGAAATTTGGCACAAAGATAGATTATAGTCTAGAATAGCACATAGGATACTTTTTAACCGCGGGTGAAACCGCGGGGCGCAGCTTGTACAAAATAAACAATTGAAAATCAACAACTAGGATTTACTAAGTTTTAAGTGGAGATTGGACATAATGGCATACATTTTACAATCAAACGCAAATTGCACAAATAAATAACTTGATTATCTTGGGCAGATCAGCTCACTTACAATGAGAGACAATCTCGAAATAAAGATGTCCATAGTTTTGTCCATAGTCAACATATGCCATTTTGTCCTTAAAGGGACTTAATCTATAAAATTTCAAAAATAATATAAATGCTAGATTTCTAGCTTAAAACGAAACACCATAGTCAAGACAAAAGACAATGGAATCGAAATAATACAATAGATTTATGTTTTGCAGCAAATTGCTTACCAAAACTTCAAAATCTTTTTGAACCGAAGATAAATTTGCAACGATTGAAAACCTGTTGAGACTGATTAATTCAATTAGCTGCCCGGAGAGAAACGAAATTTTGACAGCTGCCTAATAGACAATCGGGCTCCGTGTTGCGAGTGCGAACTGGGCGGCAAAGTCCACCAAATTTTTATAAAGGCCAGTGTGCCGTTTTGTCCGTATATGCCATTATGTACATATTTCCCCTATGTATGTTGTAGGCTTTGTAGGTTAAACGGCTAAATACATCATGATGAAATTTGAAAACTATTAGTTATGGTATATCACGGGGAATGGTTTTGAATAAATATTTTTCTAGATAAACTCGAACCAAGTCGCGGGTAACAGCTAGCTATTTCTATAAAAGCGGTTAATATAAAGACAAGATATTGATTTTATGCAGAATGATAATAGTGTACGTCACTCACGAGCCATTGGACATTCCGCATTCTGAGCTCGACTAAGATTTGATGCGTATCAAATATCAATTGCTCACACAACAGAACACAATATCACATCTTTTGACCCGACTGCGCAAGAAAGAGGCTTATGTTTTTTGAGTGTATGTATGTAAGAAAGTATGTATGTATGTACATATGTGTGAGGTTTCTTTGGCACGGCCTACAGCCTGAACAGCTTGATGGATTTCGACGTATGAGGTGTCATTTGAATCGTCTTGATAGTGAAAGTGATATATGGTACAACATTATGCAGCCGGTTTTTTTTCTTAAAAAAATGTTACTTGTTACTTTCAACAATGCTACACACGAATTGTCGGTTGAGAATTGTGTTCTATTGAAGCCGAATTTTCAGAGTCCCGCTTGATGAGAATAGCCTACGGGTAGACATCATGGAGCGCCAGCTGGCGAGCCTGACCGGCCTCGTTCAGAAGGCCCTGCAGACCCCTTCCGGAGCCGCCCCCACGATCGCACCAAGGCAAGACGCCAACTGCGGTACCATTTACCAACATGGTAAGCTCTTTTGCCATTACTTTCTTACTAAATTCTTCCGATCCCGCTGGATACTGACTGAGAAAACTATTAATAACAATAAATTCAATGAATATCGTTAGCGCATTGTTAACGAACCGTATTCTAAATTAAACTCTGCACGATCGGCATAATATGTAGTTTTAGCCACGGGAAGACGGCTTGGTTCGTTAATGTAGCTTGCGATTTTTTCTACTCAGATCCGGTGCGATTTTCCAGCAACGAGAGACCTCCCAAATTAGGGAGAGATAAATTTCGTAAGTGTGATAACACGGTCCGAAATTTTACTGATGCATTACTAACGCTCGGTTGAATGAAGGAAGAGAGAAACCAAGTTGTATCATCAGACAAGAAGCTCATCTAGTATTCGGAGAAAAACGAAACCGCAAATTATTAGCGCCACCACATTCCATTTGCAACCTATTAAATGCAAATCTTGATGCAGAGCGCTTCCGCGCATCTTGCCAACTTTAGCAGAGAAAGCCTCACTTTCACTCCAAGCTAATAAAGTGTACAAACAAGCAAACAAAGACGACATGGTTTCGCATGACTGTTCTATTGACTAGTCTTACGACTTTAGCAATGCATCAGATACATTTATGAGTTTCCTTGCAACGCTTGCTTGCCGACTCTAAATTACATTTTGTTAGTTTCAGCTTCAAAAGTTTTTAATTTAAGATCATCTATATCGTAATGTGCCAATATGCTCCCATATCCATACCACTCTATTCAAACCACAACTTCATATCGAAGCATTAAATCACTCAGTCGCATCTTGGTGAGACTTGAAATTTTTTACCGTCAATGGTATTTTGATATTCTGTTTGAACAATGAAGCTTTTTTGTAGATATTTGCAGAAGTTAACTTATTCAGTTCAGTAGATGCTGTTGTCTTGTGAAATTAGAGTGAGAAAATGCGTTATCAAATATTACACAGCTATTTGGTTCTTACAATGAAGACATTTTGTACAATGTTAATGTTTTACGTTTTCTTTGTTGTTTTTTTTTTTTTGACACCATATCCCAATGCTTGTAACACTTGAATTACATTTTGATTGAAACACTGAGCAAGTTTGCAATTCCAAATTTCCTATCAACTACCTAAAAGCACACCTTATGATATGAAAAGTTGCAAATAAATTTCTATGATGAGAAATTATTTAGTGTACAAAACTCATTACTCGTTGTAAGTAATTGAGATGGACACCCTTAAACATGTAAATTATTACTAATTGACCGAATAAAAATTTGTTATTTCAGAAAAATCGGTATCGTTCGAAAAATCAGTGTCATTTAGCGACGACCCTCCTGACATGGGGTCCCCCAAACAGTATTCGCCACAACACGCAGGTATGCATACAACCTTTTTGTTATCTTGGAAATTCATTACTACTCTATATAACTGATATCTAAAACGTATAAAGTAGACTTTGTGAAAGGCCATTATTAGGTGGTGGTAGTTTAGTTTTAGACCCTATGGTGTATGGCCAGTACGTCAAAATTTCGTGCATTTGTGCAGTGAATGACGCCAAGAATGTGCAAGCAACTTCCAAATTCCCATACACTAATGTTCTATCGTAGATTATATACTATTTGGATGCTCGGTGCTGTTTAAATTTGTAAACCAATAAATGAAAATACCGACCTTGTTTCCTGAATAGACTAGGACTTAACTAATGACAGTCATTCTCATTGTCATCAGTTTCATGTCCCAATCAGAGAAGTTTTTGTTATCATATTTATTCACCTTGTGTTTTCGATCAGTATCTATCGTGTCGGTCATTACCTTTAGACACATTATGTAGACAAGCAAGTGAACATGTTCCAAAGGTTGGAGCATTTTCACTTCAGAATTCTATTTCTCTGCCAAACTGTCCATCATTCTAGTAGTTATTGTCATTAACATTTATGTTATCTTTCTGCTTACTTCTTTGCCTATAGCTGAAACCAAGCCGGCAAAACCGGCTATTAAATCTTCTACGTTACCGAGGACATCGTCTCAAGGTAAAATATTTGTTATCCATTATTCCCACAATATTCGTACATTAAGCTCCATTTTAGCTTGACATCATCCGAGAAATAGTTAAGTCTGAGTCGCGTTAACGATTCACACGAATCGTATAGAGTCAAAATGTGCTTTGCGTAATTATATAAAGTAGCGGTCAGGCCTTGAAGCTTTTGAGTATTGTCAGCTTACTCATGTGTACGTGAGCCCTCAAGGTGATGATTGACAGCCTTATCGCGTTCCAGAGCGCGACCGCCTGAAGCCGGCGCCGCCGCCCAAACCCGCTGGACTCTCCGCTCAACAGCTGGCCATTGCTCCACTGAAGCCCTACACGATTATCATAAATCAAGAGTTTGTAAACAAAATCAATAACATCCAGAAACAAACACAAGATGTTCGGATTGAGGTAACGCACTTAGTGCCATGAACGCTTTTCTTGATATTAACTTTGCTTGAAATTTTTTAAAACATGGTTTATTACAAACTTATTGACGACTTCCCTTATTGATTAAATATTTTATTATGACTTCTAGACTCGAAACCTTCGTCGTTCAGCGATGTCTCACTCGATCGAGATGCGACAGATGATGGCGGACGCAATCATGGAACTCGGAGTTCTGCAAAGTCTCAATGCTGCACACAACCCTGATTCTGTAAGCACTTTCATAATGTGTTTATTTCCTTAGAAACCCATTGCCGTTGTTTTTTATTTTTTGAGCCATCCCAAGACTTGTGAAGAACCTTAACGATAATAACAGTGATTGAATGTAGTTGAGACGTGGCCCGAATTAAAGTGATACCGCTTTGTGATACGGACTTTAAAAACTCTATAATTATATTTTCTTGTGAAAACAGATTGTTCGCGAGGAGGAGAACTACCGGCAAGACATGCTTGTGATGGAAAATGATTTGTACGAATTGGAATCTACAGTAGAACGTTTACGTGGACAAGCTGCCAACAGGTACAGCTAAGTTAATTACCAGAGAAAAATGCTATTTTTAAATTCATTTATTTTTGTACAATAAAGTCTCAGTGACTGAGACCTTGCGACCTTTATCTCCAACAAGCTCAATGATTTAGCTCAAATTCAAACTAAAAAATTGAATTTTATGGTCTACTTACAAGTTTTCAAGCAGATCGGACCAACGGTACTGAAGTTATTGCTAAACAAACTTATGCCGGCTGGTCCCTATAGACCGTCGCATTGACTCAGTCAATAGTTTAGTGCAGTTCTCAGATTCAGTTTAGTTACTTTTATAAATGCTAGTCGTTTAATAAAAGTTCTCTTTATGAACTACTCCAGTCCAACTTTCAGGGAAACCCGAGTTAATGCGGCGGACATAGAACGTATTGCTCGAGTCCTATCAAAGAGTAGCAAAACTGTTGCTGACTGGAAGGTGAAGTTCCCCGCCATACAGGAAGCCATGAAGGGACGTCTGGCCTCGGAAATGGAAAAAGTAAGATCAATAAGTGCTTACATCACTTTATTGTAAGACACGTCGGTAGCAAGCGATGTGTACTATTCAGGAGGAAGGATAAGAAAGTAGAGGAGATATTTCTTAAATTTCACATTCTTAAATTTTAGTACTCCTTTTTTAGGGTTGTGTAGTATTTCTTACTAGATTCGATACTTCGTGATAGATTTTTGACTAGATTTGTGTATTTTCTAATCTTTATTCAACTCTAACTCTACCTATATTTAGGTACCAATGTCGTTTCGCTTTATTCTAATATTAAGTTACGATAATTGTTTTTCTATTTTAGGTGGTTCGCAAAGAGAAGATGCTAGAAGAAGAACCTGAAAGGCTGGAACTGGCTCTACGTCGGTGCAAAAAACTGACAGGAACTTTAGTGACTTTAAAACGGTTTGTTTTCAATTTTCTCTACATTTCTATGAAGAAAACTTTAAATTACTCGAGTTCTTAAAAGTTTTACGAGTTTAGTTGTGAACAGGTACTAAGAGATGAAGTTGCGTTAAATGTGCAACAGGCGTAACAACTTTTAAGCATTCCGTGGTGAACTAAGGAATCTACATCATTTTACAATCTTCTTGGTCCGGCCACCTGTCTGTATATTATTCTTCAGATACAAATTACGTGCGTTAAGATTAAGGACACAGTGCTATTTGGCATACAGGTTGATAAAATATAATTGATAAACAATCATTCATTATATTTTTGATTATTAATAATCGTCAGAGCTTGTCTCGGCGCCAAAATTTTGTACTTTTAAGTTTTTTAGTGAGAATTTTTTAAACTAGGTTGGCCTGCGTTCAAGAACAGCGCTTACCACTAAGCGACGAGCGTTCTTCACCTACTCTGTCTCTGGGATCCTCGTGCGTCGTCATCATGTCCGAAGACTATCCTTCGGATAACGGTGCTTGCTTGCTGAGCAACAACAAGGTACCGATCGCATTTGGTTATACTGCCCTCCGTTTTTGATAGATTGACAGAGGAAGAAGATTTATTGGCTTTCGTTAAACTTTCTAAATGGCACCACCATTTAGTCAGGTCTCAAAAAAGTTTATTTTCAAAAAATTGTTTTTGAATTACTTACAGTCACAAAAAAAATGTTTTTGAAGTCATTGTACTTGTTTTGGTTAGCATAAAGATTTAACTGCACATTTCGTTTTATTAGTGTGGCCGACGTGGCAACGCTGTGTATAGTTGGGGCCTTAGAAATATATCGACGCTAACATTTTAAAAACTCGCTCACACACGTCCGGTCCGTGTCAGTACCGGCGCTGGTCAATAAGTTTTCATTTTGCTACAATTGTTGAGCTAGAAATAGAACTCGGCTTTGCCATAGTCCTGAAACTTCACTGACGTGTGCGGTTAATCTTTAGATTAAGACGAACTACATCAATCAAACATTAATAAAAGGCAATAATTCAATTCTATTCAAATTTAATGAGAAGAATCAATTGATTGTAACTATTGTCGACAAATTTTCTTCCGTATTGATTACAGCAATACTACTTTACGTCTTACTATATAACAAAATCGCATTCATTAACAGCAGATTTAGGCCGAGAACTGTAAGATCGTATTCATTATACAAAACGTGCGCTTAACAATTGCAGGTTTGCCAAAAGTTATAAAATTAGCATTTTTTTCCATAATTCAGTTATTTGCGTGTCCTTTAATTGATCGTGTATTTTGACAGTTGTTGCTGCACGTAGTTTTTCCTAATACCCTTGTTTATCCACAGCATGATACTTCAGCATTAATTGGCATGTACTAATCCTTACGCGAACTACGTTTGACTCTTCAGTAGAGTTGATTTGGTTGGATTTTTATTAAGACTGATCAATCCCCCATAAATCACTGTTTTTGTATTATAAGAATGAACCCAACTTATATTTTTGTTCATCCCATATTATGAATTTTGTATTCTGAGTTCGGCTATATCTAGGATGTTTATTCAAAATTTATACTGCATGAATTAATTCAATGTGAAACGACAAAATTGGCATAAAACAAGTGAAATTTTAATTTCAAAATTATTACGTGAAGGTATATATACGTCACGCTCTGCCCTTCCTTATCTAATAATATAACACTTGCCTAGATAAATTTGACTGACAAAAGAAAACGCAAGGAGCCTAACATAATTATTGTTAATGTTGGGCTGGACGTAATAAGGCATTGGACCTTTTAGCAAACTAGACGTTCTAAGACACTAGACGTTGTCAAAAGTTAAAATAATACATACTCTATACGGTGTATGTCTCCAAACGACGGACGTATCATAGAATATCATTTTACTCATCATTATGACCCACTCAACTATGGGGCTAACCCTGAAATAGAGGTAAAAAAAACCTTTGTTCATTTCTTTCTTTC
This sequence comes from Peribatodes rhomboidaria, assembly GCA_911728515.1. NCBI lineage: Eukaryota > Metazoa > Arthropoda > Insecta > Lepidoptera > Geometridae > Peribatodes > Peribatodes rhomboidaria. The sequence goes on from OU452166.1 coordinate 20,215,346, forward strand.
ATCACAGAGCTATATCAAACTAAACAGCATGTGAAATAGCAGTGCTGAGACATTTTATAAGTTTACTAAAATTTATGTGCAACGTACTTGCTTAAACAGTAATTGCCTAATACCTGAGTAAAACTTTTTAAATCACTCGCTAAGGTACAATTGAATGATAATAATTATTCAGGCAGAGTGTGACTGTCAATTGTATCAGAATACAGCGGAGTTTCGAGTTCTTTTGCACATACCCCTACCAATGCACCTTCCTCGCTTAAGGAAAACAATGCCAATTTTACGATAATTAACAATATAATACACGACTATAATTTTTATTATCTATTCCATAAATGTTCATCAAGTTTAATATTTTTTCCATAATAAGTAACTAATTACTTTTTCGAGGTTTCACTTATATAAAATACGATTTTCTTGGCAATTTATGATAATATTATCATGACATGAATATTTTGTATAATGATTTTTAGTCTAGTAGGCACTATTCCTGCATTTAAATCGTGTATTACCAATTTTTGACTCAGGTGTTCTACTTATCTTTAACATTTTCAATTCTAAGGCACAACGCTCACTAGAGTAACGCAAAGTGGCGAAAGCGCGACGCGGCCTAAAAGCTACCGTTTCAAAGTTGCTAAAAGTTAAATCTTTCCTGTTTAAACGTAAGTTAATTTCACTGTCGCGCGGCATCTCGCGCTCTTGACGGCGCGGCGCCGCCGCGGGCGTCTTGCCACACGTAAAATAGGTGCATCCACATCACATGTAGAGCAACGTTTCCCAATGTTACCTTGCCAACATTCGCCGACTTATGTTGGCATTGTTGGCATATGCTGTCATTTGTTGGCGAATGCTAAGTTATTTTGCCCAACATGCGGGAACAATTGACAACATTTGCAGAATTTTGCCTGAGGTTGGTCCAAATAAAGTAACATATCTCGATAGGGATAGCGAGAGCAGTGTATCGCTGTCGATACCAATATCGACACAGATGCCCTGTCTATCGCTATTCTTGTCTATCGATACTGATACCCTGTCTATCCCTATTCTTGTCTATCGATACTTATATTGACACAGATACCCTGTCTATCGCTATTCTTGTCTATCGATACTGATACCCTGTCTATCCCTATTCTTGTCTATCGATACTTATATTGACACAGATACCCTGTCTATCCCTATTCTTGTCTATCGATACTTATATTGACACAGATACCCTGTCTATCCCTATTCTTGTCTATCGATACTGATATCGACACAGATACCCTGTCTATCGCTATTCTTATCTATCGCTATCCTTAATGTTGACCCAATATAACTCTATAGAGAAACATTTGGCAACAAATGTTGCAGAATGTTGTGTATTGTTGTCGTGTTACCTAACACGCCATTGTCTAGCATAGAGACAAAATTTGGCATTTGCTGAATTTCGACAAACGTTGCTCAGCACTGTTGTACCAATGCACCAAATGAACCTACGTTAAACAACGAAGACTATATTTTTGAACGGTTGCTTGCACGTAGCGCCTCCCCGACTCTTCAGTCGGCGTCGTGCCTCAGACCTCTTGTCAGATTTCTCGTCAACAATTGTGCTATGTATCGATATAAAAAACTTGTCTTGATTATAACAATAAATATTTCGTTTCCTGTTATCGCCCCCGTCAGTATGCCTGGAGAAAGAGTCATTACTTCAAAGAAGCGATAATTATCAACGAGTAAACAAATTCTTCGATATATTTATACATTTTTAATATTCATTGACTACGTTTTACATTAATTTCTAGATATTTATTTCTCTTATCACGTCGTATGTTTTTACTTTGAAGTAATTGTTTTCTTTCAATATTAATACTTTTTTTTTATAACTAAACACAAATTTTGCAATAATTAAAATAGGCATGTTGGTGCACTATAATAATTATGTACTGCTTTTAGCATTATTGTTGACTTATCTTGGGACTTGCTTTATTCAATGAAAGCATTCAAAATTTTAAAAGCGTTTTGCGTTTTTTTCAGTTCTGTCTGTATTGAAAGAATCGGTACGCATGCAACAACTTACAATGACTGGATGCTGTTAAGCACTAATTGGTGTAAATTAAACTGAAGCTATTGGTTGCGTATTTAACGAACGGCCAAATTCATATGTTTAGTTACCCTTCTTCCGAAACTATTGAAACTTAAAAGCTAACTTAGACTAGCCGTTTTCAGAAACCGATTAAGCTTTAGTTTATTTATGTTTGTACTTGTTTTGAAAATTACATCGTTAACAGTTTTACGTATAAATGTATTCAACATTTTTAAATCTGTGTGTTTTTACACTTCACCTTTAACTTATCTGTTGTTCGATCATTTATAATAATAATTATTATATTTGTATTTTAGTGTCAATTTTTGGTTTACATACATTTTTTCTTATGTGTTCAATGTCGTGGTTACAATTATTCCGGTGATTTAATTCACAATTGTATTATATTAATTATATTTTCACCAATTACCTTGTTACGTAGAATGGTATAAAAAAAGTACTTGCTCGTTGCATGAAATAACCAGACATTTGTGAAAACAAATAGTATTCGCACCCAATTCTTTGAATTTAATAACAATCTAGCTCTAGATTCAATTTTAGAATTAGGCTTTTTTAATATTTTCATGTGCACCTAGTTTTAATAGTTTAGTTGTATTTTATTGGCACGTTTTCACATTCTGTTTGTTAGAAAACTCGCAGTAGCTATTTATTTTCCATATTTAGACTAGCACGAGATGCTAAAGCATTATATTGCTTAAGTCCCCTTGACTGTCGTGCCATAAGTAGGACTAACGGAGAGCTTACATCTCATCAAAGGCCTTTTGAGCGCGCTAATGAAACTACTCGTAGCTGGTTGCGAGGGAGTATTTTCAGACCGAGGGAAAGTTTAGACTTAAGAAAAAATAATAAATACTTAATTTATTTATTAGAGTCTTAGTAAAAACAAAATAACAAACATAATGTGGAAACTGCCGTGTTATAACAGCACGTTTATTTCTAGAGTGGCTTTTTGAAATAGTGCATGTCGCTGTTTTCTGTTTTTGTTGCAGCACATTGTCTGGAGCTGCTCAAAGCCCTGTCCGAGACACCGTAACATGTATTAAAGCTCACATTATCAAACACCCGGTACGGGGGACCCGCGACTACTCTCAGCTCACATCCCACACATCATCCCTTCACGTTTTACACTCTTGTTTACGTCGATGATACGCGCTTGCTCACAAGAAAACATATAAATCTTTCTTCGGAAACTGGCACACTAACCTGATTCTATTGAGAATGAATTTCGTACTAACACTTCTAGAGAACAGGTAATTTTTTTCAAAAACTTTACGCTTACCTTTTTTGAAATTTTGCAAATTAATTGGCACTTAAATTATTGTGGTGATGGCATCTCACTTTGGCTTTTAGAAATAGCTTCGGGTATCGGAAGTCGCTCAGCTCAGTAAATAGCTTTCTTCTTAAGTTAGACGTTGGCAAAGTTATAATATTCACCTTTATTTAAATTTTTGACTAATGGCAAAATCATCACAATTGTTAAGAGTGATATTTATATTCTTCTTGGATTTCCATGCATTTGGTCACGAAATTTTTAATACACTTACACAATATATTATCTTTCACGTAATATTCTTTGAAGTATGTTTACGAACATTATGTACTTATGTATTTTTTTTAATTATCTAATTACTTACAATTTCATACACATTTTCGTTAAGTTTAAAGTTATCACCTTATTGTCCACCGCGTCAACACCGCGTCAGGGCATTCAGTCGTACATTACGAAGGCAAGCGGTCGTCGAATCAACTTATATGATATCCCTGATAATAGCATGCGCCAACAACTAACGTCGCTTTCGCTGTCATTCTTAACGTATAACTTTATTTGACGACACAGACACAGGCATTCGCATTTTGTTTCCATTTTGTATGAGTGTTTTTTTTACGAATAAATTCGTAAATTATAAATGTTTTAAGTTCTGAATGATTGATGTTTTGTGTATATGTGATGGCAAAAGAGCGCGGTTGCAAGCCACCGCTTCGTACCGAAAGATATCCCGATTGCGAGTCCCGACTGTGCGCTTGTAAACTAAATGTTCACTTCATACTCATTACAGGATTACACCGATACGGGGTGCTTAGCTGAGAGAAGGTCGTTTTATTCATCACTACAAATACTTTTACTATGTTTACATTTTATTATGTTGTACATTTGAATCCCTAATTCTTCAATTCTCATTCAATGTATTCAGTTGAGTTTTGGCTGGTCCTATTATACTTAGTAAAAGTTGTTTGTACTGATAATTAGGGACGATGTCCTCCTTTCGGATTAGTTTAGTACTTCCATTCAGTGTGACCCTGTACAAGACGCGTTTTTCAAAACGATCATTAATCTGATTAGTTGGACCTTTTGATAAACGGGTTTCAGTGGGAAGCAGTCGGGTGGCGTTGTTTACAACCGCGCTCTTATCGTGCGACGATGTGCGGACAGAGATAGAGTGCGTGCGTGGTGCGCAGGCCGTGTGCGGGCGAGCGGCGAGAGGAGAGCCGCGACCCGAAAACGCCCTCGACGCGCTACTAGACGAGCTGCAGACGTTCGCCAAGCCGGGCTCGGGCGCGGCCCCGGGCGGGGCGGGGGGCGCCGGCGGCCGCGGCGAGGGCTCGCTGCGGCGGCTGCACTCGTACCCCAGCGGCAGCGACACGGACGCGTCGCCGCCGGTGCGCGCGCGCGGCCACCACCCGGCCAAGCCGCCCGTGCCCGAGCGGCACCCCGAGCTGCTGGCGCTGGCCGCGCGCCGCGCGCCGCCGCCGCCGCCGCCGCGCACCTCGTCGCGCTCGCCGCTCGCCTCGCCGCCCTCGCCCGCCTCGCCGCCCGCCGCCCCCGACTCCGCCGCGAGGCAGTCGCTGCTCGAGCAGCGCCACCACGAGCTCCTCAAGAAGCAGCGCGCGCTGCAGGAGCAGTACGCGCGCCTTCAGATGATCCAACGCAGCGGCTCCAATATAAACCACAACACGCAAGCCGACCTTAAAAAAACCGGCAGCGAGTCAAATTTGTTAACAAAAATGAACTTAAACCTTGCTCCGGCATCCGTGTCTGGTAGTATGACGCACCTCGCCGCCGACTCCGATCGAAAAAATGGCATCGAGTCGGACCTGCCGAACGGCACCAAGCCGGACTCGACGACTAACAAAGTTTACGAGACTGATATCCTCTGATTTTGTAATCTTACAAAATTAGAGAATATCCGTTTCGTAAACTTTATATACCTATTATTCTCTAATTTTGTAATCCTGCAAAATTAGAGTTAAAAAATCAAATATATGTAGTTAAGCTTAACTTTAAAAGCTCTGCTGTCGTTACGGTGACGACTTTATTTTTATTTTCAATCATCTATTATCTAAATGTTTACAACAGATTAGTACTTATTCAAATTATTAATTAATTAAAAGTTAATTCCTTTTTTTTTTCTTCATATAATTAAGATATGATGCAGAACAGTCCCTAACGATGTTTAAATAAAATTGTTCCCTTTAGATCGGTGTTGATTTTGCAATTTTATTTGCAATGTACATAATAATAATGATTAATATAATATTCTTGACAACTAAACTTGTATGTAACATAAATTGAATTTTAAAGATGTGGCAATGTTTGTTAAAATTGTTTAGTTTTAAAACTTTATCAACTTTACTCAATGCTTTTCCCGTAAGTAGGTACGTTTAGGGGCGCTACACGCAACTACACGTTAGTCGGGCCAGCACATTCGGTTCGGCAGTACCTATTTATAGATCATCAAGACCGGGCCGAAGCAGCTTCCACACAAGTTCAACTTCTGCCGATCGGATAGTCCATTCGGGCTAGAAACACGACCGGCGGCCTAGCTTTATCTACAAATTATTTGAAACCATTCGATTTTGCCAATTAAATCCAATCTGCTGATGTTCGGCTGAGTTTTCCCGAATGTAAAATTATCTGCGGTTAAGACCGGCGGCCTTTTAGCCGAACGTTCATCTTGTACTTATAATATTCGGTTTTGCCGCTCGGCTGTGCCGATTGATTGGTTCATGTGCCGGTCCAACTAAGTTTGTAACGCCCCTTACGCATAGAATATTAATTTGTATTAGGTATAAACTTACCTATGTCATTGTTAGTACACCTTAAAAAAATTAATCACTACTTATATCAAATTAGAGGAAATATTATGTTAAATGAAATATATGTGTTAGAAAAAGTGTTAGTTGTAAAAACAAATCATGTAAATTATAATAAATAAATGGTAATAAATAAATATATATTTTTTTATTTTAAATTCTTAAGAGGCAGGTCAGTGACAGTTGGTCTATAGAAGATCTAAATGCAGTACTTACTACATAGTAATGCTCTATTTAATAGGGTAGTTGGCAATACGAGAAATATTGGCTGAGTTTTGTTTTTTACTATTATACGTTTCTAGGAAGGTTTATAGGTCTGAAACACAGATTACATAGGGCATGAAATTATAAGCAAAAGTAATTTGCTTGAAATAATAATTATTAATGATTTGCTAAAAATTGGTTGTTGGATTATTTTATTAATCTAGAAAACAAATTAGCTAAATTTGTTTTTTGTATCATTGCCTTGAGTAAAATAGCATATTCTGTCTGGTTTGTTGCGCAAACCGTGACGTCATTCGAAAAGGCGTTGTAACACGGATGCTACAACTTTTATAATGTCTAATATAATAAAAATAAGCAAAAGTCCTAATTCTAATATCCTAAGCTTAAGAAGTCATAAACGTAAATATCCTAATCAAATACTCCTAATTCTTAAATACTTACATCAATGTAACGGTACCAATAGATTTATTTATTTTCTAACCTAAATTAAATAACTAAATTTTATTACCTTACCTTTATTTTCTAACCTATAAATATTATCATATCCTATAGCAGCTATATTAATACTACCTTCCTTTAAAAGCACCATCAACAGCCCTTAAACACAATATAAACCAGTTTCTTAAAAATTGTCAACTACCCTATTACAATAACTTTAGGTAAGTCACAATTGCGTAAAACAACTGTTTAGCAAATATTATAGTGTACCTATCTTTTGGTAGGTTAATAAAAGGTACCTAACCTTGAATAGCAGACATAACTAACCATACCTAATAGTACAGACAGAGCAGGTCCCAATTTTATATTCTTAGCCACCGTACACACCACATCTGAATAAACTTAGAAAGCAAAAGCGTGTGTGTGTTTGTTTGTTACTTCTTCGAGCTCAAACGGGTGGATAGATTTTGATTAAATTTGATATGGTATTTGATAACTTAGTATCTAGACACATACATAGATTGATTTATATCCACGAGTAACACCGCGGGGCGCAGCTAGTAAACAATAAAGACATAAATTAGTAGGGTAAGTAGGGTTTAGTAGGGTTAACTGGTACAAACGCGTCTGCAGGGCAATGAAGAATGTTCACACATAACCCTCCTTGCGCAGTCGGGTAAAAACTCGACAACGTAGGTATAATAAAGAATGGGTGGTGCGGTTGCTAAAGTAACTGCCATCTAGTTTGTATTTCAGACAACACAATAACTCGCTAGGGTGGGGCAGTGAGCTATACGGAATGGGTTCTGCACTTGCTAAAGTACCTAACTGCCATCTAGTTCATATTTTACACAACTTAATGACGGGCTAGGGTAGGGCAGTGTGCTATACGGAATGGGTGGTGCACTTGCTAAAGTAACTGCCATCTAGTTTATATTTCACACAACACAATGACCGGCTAGGGTGGGATGGTGTGCAATACGGAATGGGTGGTGCACTTGCTAAAGTAACTGCCATCTAGTTTATATTTCACACAACACAATGACCGGCTAGGGTGGGATGGTGTGCAATACGGAATGGGTGGTGCACTTGCTAAAGTAACTGCCATCTAGTTTATATTTCACACAACACAATGACCGGCTAGGGTGGGATGGTGTGCAATACGGAATGGGTGGTGCACTTGCTAAAGTAACTGCCATCTAGTTTATATTTCGGACAACAAAATGACCGGAAAGGGTGGGGCAGTGTGCTATGAGGAATGAGTGGTGTACTTGCTAAAGTAACTGCCGTCTAGTATGTATTTCGGACAACACAATGACTGACTAGGGTGTGGCAGGGTGCTAAAGGATTTAATTTTGTTACATTTTCCCTACCTGCCGTTCTAAATCAGTGCGAAGGGAATAGTGGGTAAAATGAAACGACAAAAGGAAAAATAATAGCTAGGTAGGGAACCTACCTACTTTTACTGAATAAACCCTTTAATAAATTTTAATGATCTTAACTAGTAGCGTACTTATTGAAAATGAATTTTGATAGACAAACAAATCGACTAGAAGCAATACCTAAAACTTGCAGCAACTATATACATATCTCTATCCTTTCTCTTCTCTATCTCTCTCTCTCTCTCTCTACATCGTGTAGGTTATAGTCACTTTCCGCGTCTGGCCTTCGGTCTGTAAGTATAAGCCACAAACCTTTTTGTTTTTTCTTATAACCGCTATCTTTTCCTAAATTACGCAACGGATTTTGATGCGGTTTTGACCATCAGGTAGATCATTTTCCACGGAAGGTTTATAGGTACCGTGCGAAGCCGGGGCTGGTAGCTAGTTATTACTAAATTCGTTTATAGTAGTCAACGACTTGGCCAACATCTGCGCTTAGTTACATCATCAGAGATGCTGTCACAAATGTACTGAACCTAATTTTCTAACTATCTGTTTTTGAAATTAGAGAGGTATTCGGTTACAGCCAACAAGAGCCTATAGTCTATATAGTCTTATTCTCCACACATCTAATCACCTAAACATCTCAGTTATGTTTTTCTAAAAAATACTGAAGTGCTTCAGATCTAACCAAAATGGTCTATGGTGCAGGCTATTCATAATCTACTCAATCTTCTAGATTTTTACAGGTATTCAAATAAAACGATATGCATATGGGCACAAACATTTATTTAATCTTAATTTAACATTTAAATTACATAAATTCACACATAGTTTCTTGATTATTTTCTACTCTTACATGTATAACTATTACCTAGTTCAATACAGATAAGGTGTGGTACAGATATGTCCAGGTGTACATTTTGTCTTAAATCGCAGATGAAGTAAGTATCTGTTTAACATTTTAAGAAGTGATTTTCTTGATTACAGAATGACATTTTGATCAGAAGAGGTTGATTGGTGTTGATCTATTTACTATATTATCGTTTTCTTAGGGCCGATTTTTCAATCCTTACTTTATTCGCCTAATAACTACCGAGCCAATAACTTTATTAATCTGTTTATTCGACTCCTAAACGGTGTTCGGTTTTTCAATACAATTTTAAATTGGGAATAACAATCTGACCATTTATTCAGTGTGTTTATAAGCTAAGTTCAGACAGTTGAAACAAAACTTTAAAATATCCACGCGTTAGAAAAGGACTTCGAATTTTCACTTTTCGCTTATGTCACTGTCTTGTCAGTTTTAGTCTAAACGTCACTGTACTACTAATCTGTGCAAAAGTCGTCGGCTGGTTTGGCTATGGTAGTATAGCTCATGTAGTTTGCTCATGATAGTTTTTTTTTTTTTTTATTAAAATTAATTTAGTTTCTGCGTGTCGGAAATATCAATCTTTTTTTACAGTGACAACCCATAAGACCATCATTTAGACAATCTCAACAATTTATTCCATAGAATAAACTGCTATCTGGCCGTTCCACCGACAAATAAAGTAATACCTCAGATAGATGAGTTATTTGTCGAGTAAATGATACCTGACCATTGAAAAACAGAATAATTAGCTATCAGTTCAATAAACACTATTTGTTTGTTTATCTGACCATTGAAAAATCGGCCCTTAGAAGAATTAACAATTATCGTTCGGTTTTAGTGTTTCATGCAATAATTTGTATCAATAACGAACTTTGCACACGGAGCTGTACTATTTGTGATATGCGTATTTTATTACATTTAAATACACCTCAATACACATTTCCATAGAACTCGTCGGTGACACACATGAAAGCTACACCTAATATATGTACCTACTTATAAAGCGATACGAAAATGTATGTAAGGTATATCTCGATACATCTCAATACATTTTTGTTTATCTTGTGTACCAATAGATTTTGAAAGAAAAGATATACCTTACAATACAAATGAACTCTAATAAGCGACTAGAAATTTACCTTAACCTCGAACGGTTAAAAACGTCAAGCATTTATAATAAATAGGCCAAACAATTAGTCGTACCTACCTAGTAGGTAATTCAGTTACAATTACGAAAATATAAGGAGAAACGGTACGAGACTAATTTCTTGTACACAGCACGTGAATCAAATACAATAACAAGCAAAGAGACACTACACAGCTCTGTTGACAGTATTATGTTACGTGAACATTAACGAAGGTGAATCATAAGAGGTTGTAGCGATAACGCTACAACACTAAGTAATTATCACTTTTGCGACTTGTTGCGGTTGTTTTTGACTACGGTGAATCGTGTGCATGCAGCTAATTTATGTGATCCATGTACCATTTCTCCCTTACAGGTGTATGATCAAAGTTTACATAAATAAAACACTAGAAGTTCTTATACTAAAAGCAAAAACACATTTAGACGACACTTACACAACAGAGAATAAAATTATAATAGAACAAGACAATTAATATAAACAAAGGACATACACAAAATACACACTCACAGTTTCCCATTATCCGTCCACTGAAACTACACACATTTTAGACACGAACTGCTCGTGTCTAAAATGAGAAGTGTGGTGGTATTGCGGTTTTTAACTGCAATAAAAGAATCAAAAAATCATTAGACAGAGTGTAATAAATAGACCACCATAACAAAGGCTTCACCTCCGAATCAGAGATAATGAGCTGTAAACTTGGTTAAGCCTAAATTTTCATGAAATCTCGCGTCCGCGTCAGATATTTGAGCTCAAATGTTAAAACAGTCAGTGTTTTCCAAATATCTTTCTTCCAGGAATTTTAATGCTAATGCAACTTTACAAAATATTAGAGTATAAATTCTCAAAAAAAAAAAGAAAAAGACGCGGATCGCGAACACGGGGTTTTAAAAGACTTGAGACAACGTTTAGAATGGCAAAATTAAACATTTTAACCAGGTTTCAGCTTGTTATCTCTTATTACGAGGTTGGCCCTCTTGTTGGCTGTAATGTAATGTACTTATATTTATTTATGTAGTCCTTCATATTATATCAAACTATCATCAAGTAATGTAGAAGCTGAGCTGGCTTCTATTTTTATTATTTAATTTAATTAATCTGCTTTGAATGCTTTATGAGCAAAAAAACTTTGTTTGTTCTAAATGACGTTATTAATTCTGACTTGTCTGAGTGCTTTGTGTGTGTGTGTGTTTTCGAAGCATGGACGCCGGCAGGATCATACTTTCAGGGAGGTGTACCAACATTTACACAACCATACTATTAGTTAATGGCTTTGTGAGCTTGAAGTACTCGTGGCCAGCGTCTGTCCTCCTATACAGGTCGCATTTCTCAACCTACTCTCGTGAAACTTTGTGAGTAGGTTTTACGGGAATCGTTTATAAAATGAGACCTGTAGATAAAGATAGACATCCGAACAGAACTACGGACATACGAAAGCATTTTTGTCAAAGCTGAAGCATAGACGCTTCGCTCGCTAACGCTCGCTCGGTCGCCTAATAAAATGTAATTGAAGTTTATAGATAATCTTATAAATCTTAATCTTTTCTATTAAATCTTAGATAATTCATTTGGACAGTAACTTAGACACATTTAAGAAGTGTGATTTAAATCAAACAGTCTTCAAAAAAACACTTTATCTTATTGTGTTTAATTTCTGGACAGGGTCAGGAAATGACACACCTTCCTGATTTCTTACAGGGTGCAAGGGGGTGCACCTAGCACCCTGCTTCCGGCGCCCATGGGTTTTGAGGCTGGTTATTTTTTTTAATACCTACAGCGGCATCCTCGAGATATTTAGCAGCGGCGTCGTACAGGAATTTGTACTGGAGCTTGCTATTGACCATCCCAGGTCGCTGTTTGCGCAGCAGGCGTACCACAGTCAAAATGTCGGACTCGTCGTCCAATTCTGAAATGAGATACTCAATATACTTGACAATCAAAAACGCAAGCAGCTAAAAACACAAAGACGATGTCAATGGGTTTATGTGGTATGTTTTCAAAATAAGCGACGAAATAATTCAAAACTTACTAATTATATTTTACTGCAACTATAATTTATTAAACAAAGCTAAAACTTTCAATGTTGAAAAGGAACGGTTTGCCTTATGTCACCCAACTATCCTACAATGAAAATAGTATAGCGAGCTTGGGCGTCTGGATTATTTGTCAGATAGTAATTTAGTCTTTAGACCTCACAATGTTAAATTCAAATTTATTTATAGTACAAAGGCAAGTTAAATGCGCTGAGTCCCTAAGCTTGAAACCTACAGCTTACCTTAGGACATCAGACAATGGTAGTGCTTGGTTTTAAATTAATATCATTAAGGTGTCTACACTAGTAACTGCCACTTAAGCCGACGGGCTAGGCTCTCTAGGCGTCGGCTTCGGTGTGTGTCCTATGAACACTTCATGAGAAATATTCGCTACTGCGATTTCGCAATTTGATTAAAATGAATAATTAAGATGATGAAAAACCAAAATCGCATGTGCTTTATAATAAGATATGAGGTGGAGTGTGCTGATGGTAACTAGTTATATAATGTGGAGCAGCTTTACCGTCGTCAATCTTTGCAATATCCACCAGCATGTCCAACGCGATGAATGTGCCCGTGCGCCCGATGCCAGCAGAGCAGTGCACGCACAAGATGTTCTGAAATCATAAACACTCATTAAAGGCAAACACATAAAGATCGAAGGCATACAATTATTTAGGCCACGAATATATACTCGTACCTTTTCTTACTAACAATTTCATTATATGCAGGTATCTACACTGAGAAAAAAATGATACGTATACGTAGCTCTCCGTAAGCCCATTACCACGTAGCTTGCAATTTTACACGTACTACGTGAACTGCATAGGTTATTTAGCTGTTGCATATTTACTAAAGAAGATACATACTGATGCGTAAGTAAGAGTCATACATCCCGAGAACGGTCACTCAGTGAAGCTCGTACAAGGATGCCGCATCATTCTTAATGGTGTTCCTGCAGGAATTTACGTACCCGGCTTGATTACCTCGTACACAAGTATGCGGCTACATTTTAAGAACATTAACGCTTATTATGTTTAAAATGTAATTTCACTATGTACTTACAAGATAGCGTCTCCTGTTACTTATGACTGGATTATACATATTGGTCGGACGTAACTAGATAAAATAATCTGTACTTAATTAAATTTTTGCATTGAATATGCCTAGTTCATAATTCTATAAAAGCGATAATAGCCTAGCCGGAGAAGGCCCGCCTCTCAAGCCAGAGGGAACGGGTTCGGACCCGCCAATTTGTTCATTGTGTGAACATATGTGCGTACTATATGTCATCTGCTACATGACTGGAGCCCGGTGTATGGCGACAGGCCTGTCACATTTGAGACTGAATGTCGTCCGGCGAAGTGTGGGTGTTGTACACCTCTGTCAGCCCCCTCGGGGGAAAGGGGGTATGTCATAATTCTATACACCACACACACACACACAGATTAACACCTATTTAATTATATTTTGTATGGGACAACACACTGTACGTAAGCTGCTACATTAGACGTATTTGGCGTACTGCCCAAGTGTGGGACTACTTATAGGGCGTAGACAGCTACACCGTAAGTACCCGGTGTATCGTTTTTGCATAAGATTACAAAATGTACGGACGTGGCCACATTATACATAACCGCGATACTGTTCCTGTACTGCATTACATAGTTGACTGCCTCGGTGGCTCAGTTGGTAGTGAACCTGCCTTCTGAGCTTGGGGGCGTGGGTTCGATTCCCACCTAGGGCAAACATTTATGTGATGAACATTTGTGTTTGTTCTATGTCTGGGTGTTAATATGTATTTAAGTATGTATTTAAAAATATCTAAGTATGTATATCAGTCCCTGGCAGCCATAGTACAAGCTTTGCTTAGTTTGGGGTCAGGCGACCGTGTGTGGAAGTGTCCTGAATTTATTTATTATTTTTATTATTATAAGCGGCGACATTGTAAGTATTCGGTATACTGCCCTTGTGTGGTACTACTTATTGTAAGTATGCGGTAGCATACATACTACGCAGTCCCGATATTGTTAAAGTCGATGTTCGATTTACAATGGCGACAACACATTTAACATTAAAAAGTATTTTTTAGGGGATTCTAATAAGTTCTGGGTTCCTTTAAAAAAATATATTTTTGAGTCGTCGATGAAGCTGATGGCAACCAAATGTCTTGTTCTAGTCCACTCCATCGGATAGAATTTGGGTTTGTACCTACACAGCTATCATTACAATATTTTATCTTTAATTTTAGTAAAGTGTCTTTTCAAAAAAGTAGCTGTCATTATTATAAGCATTGATAGTTTGTAGCATGGTTTATAGGTTCCTTAAAATGATTTCAACCAGCTTCCAACCGAGTTGTAATGGCCATGGGGAATTAGAATTGTAAAACCTGCGGGAAATCTTTCATAACTCCTAAAAACTGCCTCAACGAAAACACTATATACCTACTCGTAACTATCGAACCTACTCCCACTATGTCAAGAGAATCGCTTAAGAAATGTGACTCGTACTAGAAGACAAAGATCCGGACAGAAATTGGACATAAGAAAGCATTTTTGTCGAAGCTGAAGCAGAGACGCTTTGCTCGCTTACGCTCGCTCGGCACATTAACAAAAGAAAAGGTAGGTCATATGAAAATATTGTTAAGTACCTATGCCTCAACTTTTTCTGTTGGGATGGTTGTGTTTGTGGTGCTATGACAGTAGGTAGGTATATCTATGTCGGAGTCTAAATTTAAATTTTTGTGTTCTCCCATCTACATCATTACAGACGATCTTCTGTCCGAGGCTTTGTCCTCGTGGCCTATACGAAACTAATGACATATTTACCTACCAATTTTTCTTTACAAACAAACATTGTAAGCGCTCTTAGTACCTCTCAATTGAATATGCAAACTGACAATAGGTAGGTAGGTACCTATTCCAAACAAAGCAATAAGTAAGTACTCGGTAAAACTCGAGTTCTCGGTAAAACTAAAATAGTCTCTGTTAATAAGTTTATTGCAAATATTAGTTCATAATGATTACCTCAGACAAATCCCTAATAGGTAAACAGTCCCGTGCCTCATTCCCGCGCTCCACCGCACGCCCTGCCGTGTAAGATTTTCGGAGGTGTTTGGTGTATTTATTTACACGTTAACGGGGACTTTCACTAAAATCTGCATACTCTGATTGATATATACTCAGGTCTAAGCATCTAAAAGTGCGGCAACCTCGCAACTCGTGACCATGTCAGCAGATACGGGACCTTTTTGCGTCGAGGTAGGTATCTTGATTTTGTATGTGAGTCTACGTATAGTACCTACCAACCTATATACATATGTATTCGGAGTACTCACGTTGTTTGTGATTAAGTTTGTACGTAGCCCGCGAAATTATCCGTAATCGGGGTAGGTACTATCCTTGTTTGCGACTACGTACATAAATATGCGCTTGCATTTAGTACGTAGGAGGAGTAAGTCTTGTTTGGCGGGAGCCTGTTTCATCGCGTTTGCGGTGTTGCCAATTTGTTTTTTTTTTTTTGGCAGTTTTTGGCAATTTTTTAGATAAGTTAGTTATCAGCTAGATAGCTCAATGATTATTAAAGCATACAATTTGTTTGCCATTCCTGAAAAATTAAAAAATTAAGGCAAATTAAAAAAAAATTAGTGACACGGCAATGTAGGTATTTCACGGCATGAAATTCTTAAGCTCATCGTTGGGAGTCGAAGTTTGAACCCACGTCATATTGATATACACCAGCTGAACTAGATCGGACTAGATCTAGCCCTTTTCAAGCTATACAAAATTTTACCTTATCCTTACAAAATTTTTTTTTTTTACAAAATTTTCAAAAAAAATACTAGTAAGTATTTAAGTTTCAAATAAACAATGTAATTTGTAATTACATTGATTTGTAATTATATTTTTAACTCTTTCTAGCACCTCTATATATTATGGTAAAATGTGCTAAATCTAGCTCTTTCTAGCTTGTCCGACTGCCTCTTTTCAAAAACCAAGGTGGCAACACTAGTCTTGTGTAGCGAACGAGTCGTGAACGGTCGAACTACGAGTGAGAGTTTAAAGGTTTTTCCTGTGGTAAATTATTGACATGATTGTATGTTCAGATAATGTTGTGAGTGTTGTCAATTTGTGTCGGATAGAATTAATTTACGAATTAACTTTCAAACGAATTAGAAAATCAGCTACTCATATCGTTCCTGCATTGTGTCTTTACAACTTCAAGTCAGACGCAGGCGCTTCAAGGACAAAAGCAGGAGTTTTAAAACGCGTGGGATGCGACGATCTTCTAACAGTATTTAAAGGTAAGTTTATTTATTAAATCAAGCGTGTACGTACCTACGTAAAAATCTTTGTAGTACTATGAAAACGACGTTAGTGTTCGATCTACGATCACAGCCTACAGCCTAGGTAGCCTATTGTCTTGGTACCTACCTATCACATATGTGTTGAATTGATAACCACTTTTTTAGAATCTCTTAAATTGTCAGTTTTAGAATACAAAAAAGAACCACATACAGTACCATATGAACTCTTAATATGTTAAAGTGGTGTTTGATAAAGAGTGTAGCTTAAAAACATTAGTAGTGTACAATTTTACTGTGCACGTTACACACGGTTGACTAGTTTTATTACATTTCAGGCAAACTACGATGGTCTTCTGGAGAGCAATTTTACGTGAAAACTGACGAGGACACAAAAGCTACTGACGGAAGTGTTACAGAAGAAACTTAGTCGGCTAATAACCTAACAATCATATTATGGAAAAATCCGGGAAATCCGAGGATTTCTATCGCCTGGCTTCACACATCTGCTTCTTGTAGCTTTTCCACCTTGTAAGCAATGTCATATTTATGTTACTCAAGAATAGTGTAGCTTTGTATTGGTGAATGAAAATTTTAAGTTTTGAATCGGACCAGTAGTTCTGGATATTAACCCACAACAAACAAGACTTTGTTTATCTTTGTTTGACTTTGTTTTTGACTAAAATCTTTACCTCTTTGAGATATGACTGAAGATGTATTTATTTTTTACTTCTTTTTAACCGACTGCCAAAAAGGCTGTATGATTTTGTGTGTATGTTACGTGATTACTCTGCCAATTAGGAATCGATTTAGGTGATTCTTTTTTTTTTGTTAATTTTACTACAGAGCGGTGGCCCCATATATATTTTATCGGAATTGGGTTGCGGTTTTTATAAAATCAACAAATATCTAAAAATTGTTTACAAAATGCAATTGGGATGACGGGAAGTCGGTTTTTTAATTTAAGACATTATAATTAATATAAAATAAACCACCATAACAGACAAACATGTTCTTTATTTACAGCTGTTGCAAGAGTTTCGTCGTATGCACCCGAACAGTGACGACAGCCTATTTTCGACTATAACCCTGAAAAAACAAGATGTCTTGACTACCAGAGATTCGCAGTCGCAGATGGTACGTTAATACATGATTTATAATTAAACACATGTACTGTAATTTGCAGTCAGACCAAATAAAGCTTTAATTATATTACTATTTAAAAATGTATAATGGTATAACTGACAGTAAAAAGTGATGATAGCCTAGTTGGAGAACGCTTGCCTCTCAATCCAGCGGGACCGTATTCGACTTAATGTCAACTGCTATATAAATTGAGCCCGATGTATGTTACTGGCTCGCCCCCTGTCAATTTTGGAACTGAATATTGTCCAGCAAAGTGTAGATGTTGTAATACACCTCCACGAGTCCCTTCGGGAAAAGGTGAGACGACAATATTTAAATAATAGGTACTATTGATCGATTATGTAAATACATGGGCTAAATTGATGTTATTCAAATTTTACAGATTGATGCTGCTGCCATTTGTCATCAATATACCACCAGCACGCAACCTCAAGGACCAGCCAGCTTAGAAACCGTCGGGTGCTGAGATCTGTGATGGCTTTCTATGAATAAATCCTTTAATAATATAATTTTATTTTTATTTCTATTATAGCCAGATATTTAGGCTTACAAGTGCATAATAATTCCAGTAAGTGTGATGTTAATTGGTTTGGCTGTGTATAAAAGTACTACTTGTTCGTACCTATCTAACTGTTTATAAACGAGTTTATTTTAATGTTACAGACTAAATCACGATGCTATTTAAATGAAATCTTCTTTTGTGTTTCAGATACTTATCATTATGTCACAGATACATGACAGCTTGGATCCTCACACGTTTGATACTGGTGTTTCGAACATACACCTTGGTGTTTGAAACGTAACGTAATGCTTTTATTACAGTTTGACACTCCATGCGAATATACTGGTTTCTCATACGCAACCAATAGGATTGCAACATTACAACTAGGCGCGGCGCACGTATACCATGTGTTCATGTTGATGACATACATATTCTGGGATATTATCGTACTCATCATTTACAACATTTACTATAGGGCCCACCCTGAAATCTCGAAAAAAATCTGCTGTTCCTTAGAAAAATTCATTGACTTTGGACAAAATGTTTGAAACAGTAAATTTTTGCTTTGGAATTTTAGGGTTGGTCCTTTAGTAAAACTTTTTCATAATGATAAGTAATATGATATCCTAGAATATGTCTGTCGTCTAGATGAACAACCGGTATATGTATGGCGTGCCAAGTTGTAATGTAGCAATCATATTAGGTTGCGTAAGAGACACCAGTACATTCGTATGGAGTATCAAACTGTAATAAAGCAATACCATTACGTTATGTATCAAACACCAAGGTGTAAGTACGAAACACTAATATCAAACGCATGAAGTTCCAAACTGTCATGTACCCGCGTCATTTCAATAAGTATCTGACATCAATCCGCATATACGAGACACCAGTAAAGTACGTATGAGGTTCTTAGCTCTAATGTAACCGAGTATTTATGATAAGTATCAAACACCAATCCAAACGTACACGACACCAGTAGAATACTTATGTAGTTCCAAAATGTATAGTACCCGCGTCATTACTTTACGTATCAAACACCGATTCATACGTACAAGACGCCAGTATAATACGTATGTGGTTCCAAGCTCTGATGTAGCCGCTCCATTACGATAAATATCAAAAACAAGTTCATACGTACGAGGAACCATTATAACACCTATGCGGTTCCAAGCTCTAATGTAACCGCGTCATTACAATAAGTATGAAACATAATGCCGTGTGTATTAGACACCCGTATCATACGTATGCGGTTCCAAGCTGTATTGTACCCACATCGTTACAATAACTACCAAACATCAATCTATATGTACTAGACACCCGTATCATACGTATGCGGTTCCAAGCTGTAATGTACCCCCGTCAATACGATAAGTATGGAACATCAATCCATACGTACTAGACACCCGTATCATACGTATGCGGTTCCAAGCTGTAATGTACCCCCGTCAGTACGATAAGTATGGAACATCAATCCATACGTATGCGGTTCCAAGCTGTAATGTACCCGCGTCAATACGATAAGTATGGAACACCAATTCGCATCATGACAGTTGTCATGAAGCGGGCTACGTAATGCTCGCTACGTACGCAACATGAAGGCGCTTACAAGCTTACGAGTGGTATGTTTTTGTCCAGACGTACGCAGCGCGTCTCATGATTTACGTAGCATTTTTTTCTCAGTGTACAATACCTACATATGCGAATCGAAACGACTAAAATAGCCTGTTAAAATGATTGCAGAATTGTTCAAGACTGGGACTCTGCCAAATACTTACGTGCTTTGGAGCGGTTGCTTTATCCGCTGCGACCATCTTCATGCGTTCGTTCACGTCCCTTATATAGCGGAGAATGCTCCTGATGTCGGAGGGGACGCTGTGGTCTGGCCAGCTCTTTAACAATACAATCATAGGATTAATAGAGGTCTTGCAAGCCGAATTCGCGAAAACCTTTCGAACAGTTTTCTATGGAATCTGGCATAACCACCTGCCGAACGCTATTTTTTTTTATTAAATATGAAATTAGTGTTTTAGGTATTCATTATACGGCGCGGCGCAGACTTGAAAGTATAACTTACCTGATATTGGTACTGGTATACAGTCATGCTCTTCTTTTCAGCGGTGGTAACGACCAATTCGCGAGCAATGTAATAAGGGTGGATATGTTCGCCCACGTGAGATATTTTGATATCTCTAATTATCTCCGTCCCGCCTATTGGAGGCCAATACTGCTCGCATTTTATCTGATAACATAAAGATTAAAATATTGAAAAACAGATCTACATGGAACTGGTAAAAAGCTATTTAACTGCCAAAAGAAGATTGCAAAAAAATATATGTAGTAGTATCTAGTATTGTCTAGTAATCCTGTGATTAAAACTTGACCAACATATGTTAGGCAGACACTATTTGTAAGTAGGGATATCCAATATTCCATGCTTACACAATAACACATTGAAATTAAACTTCAATATTTGCTTTTTGTGCTTCTGTTTGAAAATTATCTTCTATGAAAATGTTAAGTATTAATTATTATTTATCGGATAAAACACATTAACTATTATCTAGAAAAAAATGAGAAGGTTTGAGGTCCAGGTTTGAGGAAGTGGTGCGAATGGCTACAGACCGGAATAAGTGGAGGATACTGACAAATCGCTGGGTGAAGCAAAAGGGTGGTCGCGATCTTCAGCCATGAAGGATCGACCAGAGAGAGAGAGAAAAAAATGTAGTACCATTCCATTTTCAACGCATTCAGCGATCATACAGATCACACGCACGTCGTTATCGATAATCATACACCAAAATTCATATTTAGTGGTGGCGAGACATCCTTGAGTGGCGATATAAAATTTGTCGTTCACTGAAAATGAAATAAAAAACTTAAATAACTTACTACTTATAACAAAATCTTGATTTTTCCCTTACTTTCTGAAACTATTACACCCTCGTCCACATTTAGATAGTATAGTATAGTCTTACTTACACAAACATCTTGCAACTATTAAGAGATATGCAGGTCCGAATATGCATTATTAGCTTTCCCCTATTTGTGCTTTGTGTTGTAGTTAGATTGAGTGTAAACAAACATCTATCCAAACTGTTAGAATATGTTAGGTCTTTCTTGAAATTGAAAATGTGATTTGAACTAACCAACTCCTACTCGGGTCTGGTGATCGCGTCTTAGATTCCATATTTGAAACGCTTCTTCGGTGGCGGCGAAGTTGGAGGCGGAGGCAGAGGCCGCTTTTTGCTTCGGGGCTGCCTGGCCTGGCTCAGACGCTGCTTTAGGATCTACAGGCTGCGTCCTGTAGCGGGTCCTTAATTCCACATGTTTTAAATCCTCCCCTAGTAAGTAAAACCCTTGAGTTAGTAAAACGTTAATTTGCAAAATAAATGTTTAAACATAACAGTTAGTTGGTCAAATGTTCACTAGCATCACAATAATAATATGTTTGAGCACGTCTTTAGTCTGACGTACATTTACGAACACAATATATAAGCAGGTACATAGAAAATCAATTGATATTTAAATCACGTGACCTTCAAGAACCGTAGTCATTCTTTAGATTTAAAATGAATATTTTAGTAATGTGAATACCCGCCAACTTTGTTACTGTTGTGTTGAGCATTTGTAGTCATAGACTCGAGCCGAATAAAAAAAAACTGTTGCATCACGATCACCATTCCACAGCTGGACATCTATCAAACCTCAAACCCAAGTATGTCAACAGAACCAATAGATTAACATAGAATGAGATAAATGTATTATACATTCTATCACCGTAGCTGTATTTAGGTATAGGAGCCGTCAGCATACATCGGATAGGTATCGGCAATCAAATGGCAATCGAGTAAAACACTTACAATCGGAGCTGTGCATTTTTATAACTTTGCCCGCACTGAAGCTATTAAACTCAGCGAGCATTTTATTGAACATCCAGCGCGGGCGAACATAGCTAGCGTTAATATAATCTGTGTAAACATCGTCCGGCGAGCTGCAAGTACGAGGCAAGGGTACTCGCGTCTGATCATCTGAAAATAACAAAATCAGATTAGAAGTATGTGAGGCGCCAGCATTATACTTAACTAGTTATCACAAACAATAAATATAAGGACAAAATACTTCAAATTAAACGAAATCCTATAAAAAAATTTAAAGTTGTACTTCCAAGGGTTACAAAGTTTTAATGAAAATTAGTCCAATATATGTAAGGAGTGTCTGTTTATCTGTTAGAGGCAATGTATTAAGGTATTCCGTATTTAGCGTCGTTCGGTACACGTTTATCCAACAAAAAGGAAATATATTAATTCAGTACGCGTCGCGCACGCATCGTGTACGCATCGATGCGCGTACCGCTTTATATGTAACGTTATCATCAGCGAACTCCTGGCCTTTGTCCAAAAAAAATGGAGGTCATTAATGACGACATCGTCGCAGCTAAAGCTCTCCTGTACAACGTCTGCTTACGGAACAATAGCTGAGAGTCGAAAGTAACAAGGAAAAGTCACAACGTGACATGGAAGACATCTTAGGTTTGCTAAAATCGACAGAACCTAAAGAAGTACCCGTGTATGTAGCCCGCAAACTTAGCCGCCTACCCCCGGTCACCTGGGACCATATCGATGTCACACGTCTTCTTAAACATATCGTTGCCCTAACACATGATATTGCGACTCAGTGACTAAAGAAGAACTACTGGAAGTCCAGTGAGAAGTAATAACGCAGCCGCGTCTTCCCTCGGTTTTATCTACAGTGCGGTGTGGCGCTAGGATTATATTATAGAAGACAACAGACCCAAGGGCTTGGACGGAATAAGGAGCCCTCCTAATGACAAAACAATATCTACGCCGATAGTTACTAGTCTCACAACTAAAACTCAGACTCCCGCACCTGCCCAAAACACCGTTTCATTTAGCAAACCCACCAACATCAAACTACTAAATCAACACCATAAGGTAGGCCGACAACCAATACCAAAGCTAGTCGTTGGCAATAATGTAGATGATGGTTATGGACAACTAGTCACTCGCAAAAAACGTCGTCGTCAAAGCCGAAATATAGTAGGTACGTCTACAATTACCTCCAACAGTAAGATAAAAGCGGCCCGCGGACTGCACGGGTGTATGTAGCTAACCTAGACAGTTCTGAATCTTATCTACCATATTATGAAAGACATTGGGGAGGTTGCTAACGATGTACAGAAGCTACCCATAAAATGTCATGGCATAATGTACGGCTCCATTATCAAAATAATGCAAAATGGCGCCACGCAATGTTTTGAACGCAGTAACGGAAGAATCCGGCAGAAAAATGTAGTACTAGGTTGGAACAAGTACGTAGCGCATAAATATGCCACCTCGCGCCAGTCATGAACACTATGGCATCTGGGGCGCCGGGCGCCCCATCATCAGCCGGTAGGTACTGGAGGAACCAAAGGAACAGCGGCGAGCGCTAAATACATGTCATCGTAACCAAGAACAAATTGTAATAGACCAGATTGCACTAGATGTGAAGAATACAAACTAGGCTAGTACTACAGACTATAAAGGTTATTTAATTAAATTTTAAATAAGTATAAGCCAGACACGGTAAAAAATAATTTCTAATATAAACATGGCACTTACATGGCACGATGTTCTCGTAACGATTCTTTTTACGATTCTCTGGCTTTCGACCCTCTATTGTAGTGAAATCTACTTCAGCATCGGCACGCTTAATACTGTTAAACTCTTCTTCATACTTGTCGGGGTCGTTTGCCTCATCAGCCAGCTCGTCCGACATTTCATCGTCGGTCATTTCCAGCATCTGTGGAAAATATGCTGTGTGATTCATATTTAAAAAAAAGTCGCTGGTTATGGTGAGAGTTATCCATCAGAGTTGAGGGAAGAGTTAACTCACCTTTGTCCCATTCCGCCTTATTGTGGCCAATTTGGGGCCTTATCGTGAATTGAAGTAAAGTTTAATTGACCCTGATCACGGTTTGTAAGCATTTATCTCATACATTGTATTTATTTTGCAATAATATTAATTTGGTGTTGATACACCCCTGTTGATACACCCCTGTTGTGTGAACGCTATTTACTACACATTTATTACCAAAGTCGATACATGCAGTAGATTTCAATTATTACAACCTTGGTGGTAGCGACCATTTAACTATAGCGACGTTAAATCTTAGTCCTTTAACATTAAAGCATATTATACAAAACTCATGTGGCTAAAGGAACTTTCGATGTAACGCCGAATTCGGGTGTAGCGACTGTTTTTAATAAATCATTTGTTACTATTAATTACTATTATTACTATTATTTTATATTTATTACTATTATTTGTTAATTACTAGAAATCCCATGCAGATATTTCGACCGGAGTCGCCACCAAAAACACAAAGAGGTTTCTTGTCTATTGTTTACATCCACACAAATTGTCAGCAACTGTGGAGACTTATGTAGGTAAATAAGTGTGGACGTTTCGGACTTCAATTTATGGTTCAGTTAAAAATTATGTTTCAAATTTCATTTCGCTCGCTCCTGGTCATTGCGGAAGTACATAAGATTTATGTTATGAAATTTTATTTTCAAAACAAGCTTTTATGTCTAACTACTTCTGGCTAATGATGATGGTGGAGTTAGCAGCAGAACCGTGAGCTGAACAAAATATGCCCAAACACGACCAGTCTACTATGAAATATCAAGCAATTTCTAAAAACTTTATTTTTTTCAAGACCATTTTCAGACCAGCTTCTTAATACCTATTGTATACGGGGAGTTACAAAAACCCTGTTGGATAATATAAATAGTTACAAACAAACGCGAATAGTTTACAAACAAAACCGAGGCGATTAGTGGCTGCGTTCGCGCTTTTAGGTAGACGGAGCGCGATGTGTGTAATTTTTTTTTAAAGTCAATTTTGTATTTAAAGTAGTATAATTGCATCCTCCAGTCGATACTGGAGGCGCATCTCGCGGATGTGGGTGTAACAGAGTTTTTGTAACACCCTGTATGTTACCAATTGCATTGTCATCGAAAATTATATATTGAAGTCCCATCAAACCCAGGAAGTGGTCCTAAAGCTTCCAAGATTCGACCCACAACGTAGGTCATCTAGGGCACTGTAAACATGGCACTAAAAACCTTGTAGGTAATCAATACTGAAATTAACCGTTACCTTAGTAGGAAAGAAATTTACTTGACTATAAAGAAGCAGGAAGGAAAACGAGCGTAATATTTCTCTGAAAACAAGAATGAGATGATATCGATTTTCTTACCTCCACAAACACGTTTGTTTCCATGGCCCGGCCTTGTCTTTTTGGTAGTGACGCTGGTGGTCGAACAGCAACCTGCAGAATAGTAATAATGTTAGTAAGTAATATACTTACTAACATTACTACTATCACTTATCACAGTATCACTTATAATTAACTTATCAACTAGTCAAGCAACAAGTATAAATAAAAAAATTGAAAAACCCCCGACACCAATTTTCATCAACACCGATTTTCATCAACATCAATTTTCATCAAACATAGCTACGGACACTCCCGACTAATTCACCTTTCAAAAAAAAAAACTATATGAAAATCGGTTCATCCGTTCGGGAGCTATGATGCCACAGAAAGACAGACAGACAGACAGACAGACACACATACAGACACGTCAAATTTATAACACCCCGTCGTTTTTACGTCGGTGGTTAAAAATAACAAAACTCACAAAAACTTAACTGTGACCCACATCGACCCCACAGAACATTACAGATAAAAGCAAGTAATCTAATTAACACGGACCTGAACTCACTATTCACGGATAAACTACCCAAAAAGCTTGGAACAAGGTGAAACAATTATTTTGATTCAATTGCTAAACAGTATTTACGCACTTTCTTAGTGGTGGGTTCTTCCGGTCTGTGTTTCGACCGGACTCGAGCTCCGCTGACGGGCTGGCGCAGACGCAGTACCTCTCCTGAAGCCTCTCTCAGCGGATATGCGCGACAGTGCTCGATTAACCCACTTAAGTCCTCGAAAATTTCTCCGCTGCCCACGTGGTATTTGTTTTGCTGTCGATAAAATAAATCCATTAATTGCTTGTACAAGTCGTTTACTTCATTATACTCGTACTTACTCAAAGGTACAAATCAAAGAAATCGCTGTTCTTTCAAATCTGTTTTATTGAAAGTTCTAACGATTTATACGAAGTATCTATTAATAAACCACCGACATCGATCGCTGTCAACTAGGAACTGTTAGCTATTCCGGGATTGAAGTATTGTTGTGTTACAAGTAGAACCTTTCCGTGCTGGCGTAGTTACGGAATTGAGTGGGAATAAACGCTCTCACACACACACAGCTCTACATTGTAGTGTGAAAAATTACAAAGAAAAATCTTTACAGAGTGTAGTGGGACTTTTCAGCATCTGTTCGAAGCTAACTCGAGTATCGTTGCTCTGATTCTCATGAAATTTTGCAGACAACTAGTTCATAGAAATATATTTTTTAAGTTCGATTATGAGCGACAGCTGAAGAGAAGCAATGGAAATATGCGGGGTATGCGTTCGAGACGTGCTAATAAAAACATAGGAAGTATTAATGATGTCACTTTCTCTGTTTTATATAACATATTTTTCTAATAGTCCTGTGCCCGTAAGGCTGTAAACTATTGTTTGCTTTTATAAACTTGAAACCTCGTCCGTCCAGATGACAGCGTTTGTTAGGTTGTACAATGTCAACCAAGGGCGCGGCCAGGGCGGGCGTGGCGGCGTCGGCGGCGTCGGCGGCGGCGGCGCGGTGCCTTGACACAGGGCACGTACGCCCACGTTTCGGACAAGTTTCGCTCCTCATTTTCCTTATAATTTATAAAGTATTGACTATCCACGGAATGCTTTACATTTTATACTGCTGCCATACATAGCAATATACTTACTCTGATAAAAATATATGCCAGTGGCTCTTTGAGACCTTGCGGCTGAAGTTTGTCCAACTCTACAGGTTGCAATGCTCAACCGATTCTCGTGAAATTTTGTGAGCAGGTTCGCTAATTATTCAGGTTTTTTCGCTTAGTCCGTTTTTGGAAACTTTTGAAAATGGCGGAAAAATGATTTCCAAATTTCCGAAAACGGTCTAAGCAAAAAAAATCTATATAATTATCGAACCCAGGTTCGATAATAATTAGATTTTTTATCAAACCTGATTTTCAAGAGAATCGGTTCAGGAATGCTACTTATAGGAGAAGACAAAGATCCGGACAGAAATCGGACATACGAAAGTATTTTCTCGAAGCTAAAGCAGAAACGCTTCGCTCATACTAACGCTCACTCGGTCGATTATACTCGTATATTAAAGGTAAGTACTTATTTATTTGTGAAAATTTATTTTATTTGTTTAAAAAAATTGTTTTATTTTTTGAAACTTTTTAAAAACTTACTTTACTTTTTGAAAAAAGGTATTACAATAATAGGCCGAACGAACGTCAGCAAGCGGATTATCTATGCTCCATCTGCTTCAAAAAAGGCCGGTAGTCGTCTACAGATAAAAAAATGCTGCCTGTTGAAGAGGACATCCGGACAGACGTCGGCTGCGAGTTCTTCTGCTTACTGAGCCACTCGTTAATTATTACTAAGTAGGTATACCTACTTATTTTAAAGTGAAGTCTTTGTTCTTTGAACCCTATGCACTTTTATTTTTAACTAGCTGCGCCCCGCGGTTTCACCCGCGATTAAAAAGTATCCTATGTGCTATTCTAGACTATAATCTATCTCTGTGCCAAATTTCATCCAGATCTGTTCAGCCGTTCTGGCGTGAAAGAGTAACAAACATCTATCTATCCATCCATCCAGACATACAAACTTTCGCGTTTATAATATTAGTAGGATAGATTCAATTACGTCGAGACTTTTCAAAACCGTGGCCGAAGACAAAGCCTTTGTTCCGAGCTCGTCCGAACTATTCCGAACCCGCACGTCCCGGGCAATACCTACGGGCTTAGTCTTTTGTCTCGGCGCGCGGCGCTCGGGCTAGTCAAAATAGTGTGCATTCTAGTTCATGATAGTTTAGGACCCGTGTATTTATATTAAGTATTAGATTAATTTATTTATGTATCTAAATTCAAAAATTATAATCATTTGGTTGATGTGACTTGTCCTGTGAGCTTGGTGCGATCTCCACACAAAGGAGCTTTCAGGGCGGCACCCCTTTCTCTCTACTGCGCACCAGGGGGCGCGCCGCGGCACACAGTTTGGGAACCCCTGTTTGCTAGTCTATATGTTTCTACCTTTCTATATGTACATATTATCTAAATTAAAATTTAGACATAAATTTATTTATTTACCCTTTTATTTACCAAATATATAAATATATATATATATATATATATATATTTATAAATCGATGTATTTTTTACTAATGGCTCTGTGAACTCTACAGCTCTCAGGTCGTTAGCCGAGAGGTCTGCACCTCTCGGCTAACGTTTGTCTTCCTGAATAGGTCGCATTCCTGAACCGATTCTCCTAAAATTTTGTGAGCAAGTTCGTTAATTAAACATAATTTATTTATTTGCGGAAGACAAAGATCTGGACAGAAATTGGACATACGAAAGCATTTTGTCGAAGCAACTGAGGGTGGGTTCAATGTATATATGTAACTTTAAAAAAAAACTTCTTTACAAAGAAATGGCTCAATAGATTTGAAATAATTGTGCCTAATAGCGTGTACACCGCAAGGGACAGTGTGTGAATGATTTATGAGAGATTTACCCCAAATTAAGCAGTTCCGCCTTTCAAAACTTAAAGGGCGTGACCTCACGTTTGGGGTAGAACACTCATAAATTATTTACTCTCATTGCATCGCTGTAATAGGGTAAAAATGAAGATTGGTCTGTATTATGTATTAATTCCTACATATTTTTATCACTGAAATACATAGCTATTAGAATTATCTCACGAACTGAGTAAGTCATATCGATACTCATTCTTTGTATCGCCTCCATTTTGTATTTGTCTGCTATTGATTTTTAGGTAGCCATGACACCATGACTATCTCAGACAAAGAAAACTTGGCATGATTTCCACAAAGCGTATGAAATAAAATAAATAATTGATTAGATATGTTGTATTAAAGCATATACTCAACAGTTCAATCGATTTCCGAATTTTGTCAAAAAAAATTTTTTATCAATTCTACTTATCTTTCAAAATGTTTTAATTTTTCCTGTAAATTAGCTTATTATATTATGATTCTTACCTTCTTGAGTTAATCCAGATTCTCGGGTTTTTGTAGCTCCGTAACAATTAAAGGTCCCCCAAACGAAATCCTACAATTATAGTCTATGTGCACAGTTTTCAGTTTTCACACAAAATGTTACAGCACCTTTCAGTTTATAGTCACTCACTCGATTTTCTGGACTTTATTCAAAAACAATAATTTGAAATACTGTGTTCAAATAGTAGTTTGAACACAGTCATAAATCGTTGATCGTTCCGATATCTTCAGCTCGGCGCCGCCCTGTTAACTGACGCGGTAAAGAGGCGGCGTCATAGACTGTAGCTTAACATTGTTGTGTACGTTTGTCCGTCCTGCACCGTAGAACCTTCGTCGTCGTATCGAGTTTAAACGTTCTAAATGCGCAGACGAGTACTGAACAGCATCACACCGGGAACGAAGTCTCAGGCAACTACTAGCATACAATATTTCATTATCGATTGACTGTAGTGCGCAGCTGCAGTTCAGTGCAACCTTCTCTAAATGTCTGCCCGCCTGGTAGCAGTTGGCTGGCAGATGCAATGCACTGCAATATGGATTACGGCTGCATCTTCTGTTAGGTCTTGCAACATGTTTTATTTCCTCTACAACACTTCACTGCAGAGAAACAGGAAGCATCCTACTTCCTGACACTCATAATATTTAGGAAACGTGAAAAGCTGAGTTTTCACTCTGGAAGTAGTTTCCTCTAACACGCGCACTGACGCTGTGCTTCGGACTACCTCTTCCTGTTTATGCCGCCCTGGTATATTTTCTTCGAAGAATGCATGCGGCGTTGCAGCACTGAACCTCAGAGTGCCACACCCGGGCGTGGTTCTGCCCTGTGATGCACGATGCTACGCTATTGATTGGAAGGTGCGCCCATGCAACCTTTCATAAGTCATTTCAGATACATTCCAGTATTTTGCAAGCACAATATTGCTTTCTCTGTCTTTGGCATGCCGAATGTAAGGTATAAGCGCAAAGCGGACTAGTTTTATTTTTATATATGAATCCACTATATTTTTGTGATTTTTTCCGAAAATTAGAAATCTGCTTGGTGTGGAATTTCCTGATCAATGTTTGTAATGGCAAATGAACTATAGTGACCGATCACGTCATCTTTTAGATGGAAAAATTACAATTTAAGAGCATGTGTGCAAGTGTCCCGAATACCTATTATTATTTTTCCAAAATATTTTTTGACTTCTTAATTTTTAAGTTTTTTGCAATATTATAAATGAATATAAAAAGAAATACTATAAAAAAACTTAAAAACTAGGGTGCCGCCGGCAGCGGGACGAGTCCCAATCTACTGGTGGTTAGGGCTGCAGAGTGAGGTACCTTCTGACAATACGGCACATGTGTAGGATCACTGCCGACTGTATCTGGCCCTTGACCCGACCGTCTAACGAGAGCCTCTTGAGGTGTTGGTCGAGGCTTTTATTATTATTGTTATGTGGAATAAACTGATAAGCGATAAGGTCCATTCCCTATCGCCAATCAGTGTACCTACTACAGGGGTAACTAATAGTACCTATTTAGTTTTCTTATTTCCGTGTCTCATCTACACAGCACCCTGCCCCACCACCACTGCCACACCTCTGCCCGCTACTCATAATTAATTATGTATTTACCATCACTCACACTGAAGTACTACTAAACTGCCCCAATTAAGCTTTTAAGCTTGTCAAATACATCTGTATAAGCTTCTCGCTTCTCATGCAATATGGGCATACCTTTAACGTGAAAGGGGGTTGATCGATGGGGTGAATGCACTCTATTGTGCAAGGGAGTCAGGTAATCTAGACTGCCTAGGTGGAAAGGGGACGATGAATTATTCCCTACCTCAACCCTTACTACCGCCTATGTTTTTACCTCTGATGGTTCTGTTCTCCTAGTACTTCAGGCGCGGTTCCAATACCTATTCCCCAGTTTGGCTCTCGATATAAACACACTATATTTTGTATATGCAACCACGTTAACCTAATCACTAATTGCAAAACTGCGTAAGTTAATAAAAGAGAAATTGTGTGAGGAGTGTCTTTTCCTTGCTCAAACGAATTAACTGATTTTGATTATTGGTATGGAAAACAGTTAGGGCCAACCTTTCCCAAAAGTGACTGAACAAAAAACTTGCTCAGGAAATACCCCAAAAGATAATTTCGTTTGAAAGGATGACTGATGCACGAACCTGTGTTCATCCAATTATTCTCACTGGGTAATTTCATTGAGTCACTCTCGGTCAGTGACCGTCATCATGGGTCATTTTCATTATTAAATTTCTTCCAATTTAAACCGCAAGTTTTAATTTAAGACATGTTTTTGCAGAGACGTTACGGACACAATGCTCATAAAAATCATGTTTTTGAGAACTCTTATAAATAGTTTGCTCATAAAACAAACTGACTTAAAAATCCAAGCATAAAAAATGCAACCGAATTTAGGAACTCCTCCTACTTCGAAAGAGAAGGCATGGAGGATGATGATGGTGATTAAAATAGGGACTAACCCGAAGTTCGACAAACTGTAACCATTAATAATTTCATGAGAAGTAATTTATAATCACGAAAATATTTTGAACCGTTATCTGCATTATATTGCTTGCCGACTTCCTTCTACCAAACCGAGTCTTTGAAACTTTACACATTATACGATTTATTTCATTTATTTTACTTGTTACTTCGCTTTTTAGTAGTTAATACATAGCTTAGATTAAGACTAAACAACTAACCCCTCTCTACCTGTATTCCCCTTAATAATAATTAAGATTCTACTACTTATGGATAATTTTAGGAGTGAGCACTTAAAAAACATTTAGAAATGGCTTTTAAGGTAGGTTTAAGTTACATTTTAAATTATTTATAATCAAAAAATATAAAATAATTTCTTACAATGAAACTTAAATAAGAATAAACTAACAAATTTGAAACGAACTATATACTAAACTAACAATTACTTGAATAAATGTAAAAACCCTAATTTAATTAACCGCTGCCAGCTGTAGGCAACGTACCAAAAATGCCCCGTTGGATTGCGATACTGATCGTTTGGGCAAAGTACCGGCCAGCATTTTGGTCACGAGTTGCTTCGACCAGACATACTCGTAATGATAGATGTTCGAAAATTGTTTTGGCAACTGGTCCCCACGGTCCCAATGTTTCGACTCCAAAAGGCTCAAAAATATACCCACTGTCCAGCGCCTTTTGAGGCCTTCCGCAGATTCAGCCATTGCGAAAGGCTTAAATTAAGAAAGGCGCAAATTAAGATTTATGTTAACAAAGGTCACGGTCCCAGGAGTCCGTGGAGTGTAGTTTTTTAAATTAAAAAAAAAAAAGTTGTTAATAAGCAGAACTTCGAAACCTTTCGTACGAAAATACCTAAATACTGACTAAACTAGCAGTGCTTCGATTATTTTCTGACGTCACGTAATTATTCAATAAGTACATTTTTTTATTCAATATTAGTCTTGCGCTTCACCGCCTTCTTGCGCAATGACACGGCCTACGAAAACGGCCTTTCCTAGAAGAATTCAATTGCAAACATGATGAGATTAATGTGCAGATTTAATTGCAAATTTTAAGTGAGTGATATCAATGACCCTGATTTATTACATCGTATCGGGTCCTGTGGCCCTATTCGGAGATTTGAGATTTTCATCTCACCTTTCTTCGTCCTAGTTGCTCTCGTTTGAAACGTCATAGGTGGGAGAGTGACCAAGATAAAATCTCATCTCATCTCACGCGTAAGAATAGTCATTGTGATTCTGATTACTCACCTCTTTGCGTATCATGACGTGTGCGACGCGAGTGCGGACGCGCACTGAGAGCACGTACTCGCCAGGGTGCGTGCGTGACTCACGCACCATGTACGAACCGTGCTTGCCCTTCTGCAGCAGCAGCTGTTCCGCCTCCTTTGAGGACATCACGCCGTGGAACCATCTGGAACAATCATTTCAAAAATAATTGCTTGCGTGTTTGCAGCCATAGTTAAAGCGGTCTTTATATTATCCAATTTGCAGTACACTAGGTGAGCTAGCGTGCTAAAATTTGAAAGTGTGATGGCTGTTAGACTGCTAGCAATCCATTTTTTTATTGCACGGGTATAGCCACGCTAAGTTAGCATACTGCAAATTTTAAAGCGGTCCCACTCTGGCAGCTAGTCAGGGCTGGGGTAAGCTAAGTGACTAAACTTATAAAAGTGGATGTAAGTGGACGTAATGAATTCAGGTCAAAAACACGCCCAAATTTCGCCCATTTTCAATAACCGTTGGTAAATAATGTCAACTCAACTTTTTTTTTGTTATGGGGGAGGTACATGCCCTTGCAGTTCCCGTCCGCTGTAGGGGTGGCGGAATGGTACGTGGGAATCGAACCCACTAAACTCCTCCCCCGTGAGCAATCCTCCGCCATGGTGGGGCGAAATGGGGTCGCGCTAGCATTCAATATCTCGCCCCATAACTTAAGTAAAAGAGTACTTTTTGCTCAAAATCGTGAAGTGGCCTTAGAATACCAAATCCGTCTTTTGTTTGTTTAAAATTATGACAAATTATTTTTATGATATGCCTGCCTACATTAGAAAAAAAGGAAATTCAATTTTGATCGCAAAGACAGACATAGCACGCCTCTTAACTGTGACTTCACATTTTCCGGAAAAACTGTGGGTAAAGTTGAGAGACGCAGCTATAATAACATAAAAGTTATAATAACAGTACTTAGAGGTAAAAAACTTGTTTAGTTGACAAAACATGATTTTGTACAAATTGGAGGCGGTCATCCGATCTAAGTAAACTGCGATTACAGTGAGCAAACAGGTTGTGTGGTTGGCCAGGCCTTGAGGCAGCCGAGCCTTGGCGTGGCATTGCCGCGGCATCAGACCACGACGGAAGTGCCGCCTGCCTACTGAAGCCAATCTCTTAAAAAATATATTTGTTTTGTCGCAATACTCGCTCGAGAGTAAATAATGCTCGCTTGGCGAACACTCACTATTAGCCCAGCGACAAAACTATCGGAACCACATAAAGCTATAAACTCGCTTCTTGCTGATCGCCAACTAGTTTCTCGCTAGTCGCTCATCGCCAGCGGTCAGACAACTGCCTTATGTACCTATGTAAAGTAAAAATTTATTAAACATTAGATTAGTTTACATCAGATTTTAAAAAAAAGAAGGTTAGATGTAATAGGTACACATGCTTGAGTATTTGGGTAGCGAGCCCCAAACTCGGCTAGGCCTGTCTCTTGCACCATGCCAGGCCATGCACTTTCTTACTTTGATTTTAGCTAATGAAATTTTACTCAGCTCATTTATTTTTTTCTCTTCCTAAGTTTCTTAATAATAAAATATTTCTTATAGTTAAGTTAGAGTCTTAGATTCATTCTACTTTTTCTTTCCATCTAACAAAGAACAATTATTTTATGAACCAACAAATCGGTAGTAAATTTGTTTGCATGTACAAGTTTAATAAATACCTGTATTATTTTAACCAAATAATTGTTTTTAGACTAAAGGTAAAAATTCACGATCATGATAATTAAAGTCATGAAACAAAATAAGTCACTTCGTTTATTAACTTCGTTGCTTGCAAATCATTGCTGCTTATACCAGTGCAATACATAAAATTAAATTGAAAAACATTATCAGAGAGGTCGCAGGTTCCTAATAACTAGCTACTTATTTAGCTAAACAACATCGTAAACTGTAGCGCCGCAATCAATAACCGACAAAGCATACACTGTAAAGGTTGGGACACAATGCGCAATAAAAAAAGTTACTACCTATTTATCTTGTTTGCAAATTATTTATTGCTACTCGTACCTGCGCTCCGCAGTTTCACAGTTTCAAAAATAAATAAATGAAAATATTTGATTTAAATTTAGCTTGAATTCAATTAGCGAATATAGCGAATATAATTAGTGAATTTAACTAAGCGATGGCAGTTGAGAGAAGGTCCGCCTCTCAAGCCAGAGGGAGCGGGTTCGAACCCAGCCGACGACGGCACGTAGCAATTTGTTCATAGTGTGAACATATGTGCGTATTGTATGTCATCTACTACATGACTGGAGCCCGGTGTATGGCGACAGGCTCGCCCCCTGTCACATTTGGGACTGAATATCGTCCGGCGAAATGTGGGTGTTGTATTACATCTCTGGCAGCCCCCTCGGGGGAAAGGACGATATGTGTATGAATTTAATTTAAAAATCTCTTATCTCTACCAAACTTCGCCGGTTCACCCAGACAGTCGTTAAATGAGATTTAATGTTCTGTAAACTTTCTGAAAATTTAATGCAAATCGTTCTAGCCATTTTGGAGTCCCTAAGAAACGTGATAACCTACACACCGATATTTACAAATGAACGAATAAAAATCCCGATTAACATAGTCGAAGTAACTTGCAAAAGCACTTGTAGAAGATTGCACTTGTAAGCGCTTGTAAAAGATTTTGTAACGAGAGTAATATGTAAAAGCAAGTATTTTCCATAATGAAAGTTACATAGTGTAAATTAACTTGCTAAGCCGGCTTAATGAAAGTGCAGTAATAACCACCAGCAAGTCATACTGGCTGTACTGGCGCGATGAATAGATGCTTACTCGTGTAGATATACGAGTAGATATAAATAAATTACTACCTAATAATTAGTTTATTTATGGTCAATAATTTATAGAAGGTAGTAGTTGTAAGGTTAGGAAGTTTTTTAAGGTAGTTTAGTTTGCATTAAGAATTGTAGCGTGTAGCGATAAGGGTATTGATACAAACTATTAAGTTTTTCAATACTTTGTGTTTTAAAATGTATGTAATAAATAAAATAAAAATAAAAAAGCCTTTTATTTCTTACATGCTTATAAAACATTAAGTTATTTGATTAAGTTTAGTTTTATGTAATTATTAGTTTTGTTAGTAATTATGTTATTAAGTTTTTAAGTTTGGTTCCTAAATTAACTTGTTAGTTTTTCCTTAATCCTATGCTATTATACTATAATTCTGTAAGAATTCCTCTGTAGGTGAAGGCCTCCTCCAAAGATAACCAGTCCTCTCTAGATTGAGCTACTTGAATCCAGTTGGGGCCCGCTGTTTTTTTGATGTCGTCTTCCCAACTAGCTACAGGTCTACCTCTCTTTCTTTTTCCCTGTGGACCCGCCCATGTGGTTACCGTTTTCGTCCATCTCTTGTCATGTAGACGCGCCACATGTCCGGCCCACCTCCATTTTAGTGACTGAGCGTGTTCTAAGCCATCCCTTGCTTTGTCGAATATACGCAAGATGCAATGCAAGACAAATGTCGAACATACGCAAGCATTTTTGTCGAAGCTAAAGCAATATATTGAGTTTTTGTTCGGTTGTCTTTATCACGTAATTACTAGTAAAAGGCATTAATTTAGCTGATAGCACCTTTAAACGTATAGGTACAATAAATATTTATTGCAGTAAAAAATTGGATATCTTTTGCAAGGAGCATAGGAGCTTCTATGAAGTAGCAAGCTTCAGTTGCCCCAACCAAAGTTTCTCCCTTTATGAAATCCTCCCTCGGGAGTCCGGACATCCCCCGTCCTACCTCCTATAAATATTTATCATGTTCCTCCCTCCTTAAGGTGTATAATATTCTTTGTAAAAATGTGTGTTTAGATAACATAAAGCCGTATTATGTTTAACAAAACTCAATTAAACAAAGTTTCTGTTTAAATAACAAATAAATTCGGGATATTTTTCACACACGGTCACACTAAACTAGGCAAATCTTGTACTATGGCTGCCAAAGACTGATATAAAAATATAATATATTTTTAAAAACATACTTCAACAGGTAGAACAGCCAGACATAGAACAAACACGAATGTTCATCACATGAACTTAAATGTTTGCCCTAGGTGGGAATTGAACCCATGTCCCAAGCTAAATCAGACAGGATCACTAAACCAACTGAGCCACCGAGGCAGTCTAATAATATACTACTAACAAATTGTGTTGTCCTTTGTCTTTTAGTGTAATCATCTGTTGGCCGCTCAAAGTCCTTGGGATTTTCCCTCAGAGATACCGTACGCATTTTTTAGTAACCACATGCTCCAAGTAGTCTATAAAACTAGCAAGAAACGGACATTGGCAGAATTGTGACAACTAGCCACAGAAACCAAATCTAGGCTTTTCGTGTTTCGGAATGTAGTCCGGTGTAACCGTTCCGAAGACGGGTCTGAGCAGTCTCTGGTGGGAGTTTTCGGCCGTGGCTAGTTACCACCCACCGGACCAAGCCATACCGTGAAATGACCTAGTCGTGTTTCGGGATGTAGTCCGGTGTAACCGTTCCGAAGACGGGTCTGAGCAGTAGCGCACTTGTAGCGCCTCACTCAACTGCCGTCTTTGGACTTCTTCACTCTACAAAACTTCAAGGCTAGAGTGAATAAGTATCTTATAGGTCGTCGTGCTCCATCTTAGACCACAACGTCGCTTAACATCAGGCGAGTTGGTGGTCAAACGCCGACTTATTGTGCTTAAAAAAAAAAAACTAATCTAAGACATAAAACTATGAAAACTGTTTCCACAGCTGTTCTCAGAACATGTTAGCCAACCGTTATTGATTAACCTCTAGGTGTATCATTGTCATCGTCATAATTATTTAAAAATATATATAAATGAAATAGCAAAGCGAGCGCAGTGAATCACAGTGTGTGCTCACCTTTGTGAAGCCTACACATGTAACTATGTATGTAGCGAAGGGCACATAATTGACACCGGAAAATATTTGTCATTAATTTTGTTTACAAGTTGTTCAACGTTTTGCTTTGTTTGTGGAGGAAGGAAGGCGTGTAGTCTTACAAGGATCTAAATGAACATAATTGAATCCATAATTTTGACATACAGAAAGGTGAGTTTTGGGTTAGCGTTTTTGTGGTAAAGGATTTTGGAATATTAAATGACTACTATGACGAAATAATATGTCCATACTAGTATCCTAATCCAAACTTTTAATATTATAAATCCAATAGTGAGTTTGTTTTGTATGTTGGTTTGTTACTCTTTCACGCCTTAACTACTAAACTATCATCGTGCAATTTTGCAATGTACACGTTTTCAGAGGAAGGAAAGTATATAGAACAAAATTTAGAAAAAAAATAAGTGGGAGTTGGAAAAGTTCCTGTAGGACCGCGGTTAAAATCGCGGGGCGCAACTAAATAAAATAAACTAAAAAATATTTATTTTAATGTGTAAGTACTTTTTAAAGCATAAATTTAAGAATTAAAACCATCAGACATGCGTTTGATGAAGGCACATTGCTGGTCCCTTTGGTGGTTTTTCGGTGACTTGAAAATAACCCTGTATTTTCTATTCGTCAAAGGTGTCTTTCGAAATCGTTCAAGATCACGTATAATGTATAATACTCGTATTATGTTTCAAGAAACAGCAACACATACCCGTATTATCAACTTAAATACCCTCATATATCATTATCATTAATTACTCAGACCTTAGGTTTTGTTATCTCTACACACTATACCGATCAAAGTCAAGGTCAAAATGTAATAAAAATCGGTCAAGTGCGAGTCGGACTCGCGAACAAGTTTTAAAGCGGAACCCTGAACCTTGTCTGTAGGTCCGACTGTGTATTTAAGTTCCTAGGATCCACTATCTACTACTAATACTAATAACTACTATTCTCTTCTCTTTTGCTACTGTGCATGGTAGAAGGACACCCGTCGCCCCTCCTATTGAACAAGTACTCATCCGGTGACAGGAAACTCATCGGTAATTCTAAGCATGAAGTGCCCATTACTACGAATTATGAGGAAGTTTTACCGGAATAGAATTAAGCAGGTCTTGACCTCACAAACAAAATACATAGTGTAGGAGCCAGGGTTCAAGAAAATAATAAAATAACACACATGAAAAGAAAGAGATGAGAGAGGAGGAGGGGAGGGGTGGGAGTTGGCAGAGGTTTACAATACCCACACTTCGCAGGACGATATTCAGTCCCAAATGTGACAGGGGGCGAACCTGTCGCTTTCACCGGGCTCCAGTTACCAGTCACATCGCAGATGACATTAAATTCGCACATACGGGTATATCAGGTTCACATAATGAAGAAATTAGTGCGTGCCTCGGATGGGACCGAATTCACTCCCTCTGGCTTCAAAGGCCTCGAACTTATATTACCACAATTATATCAGGGATAAGGACATGTTTTTGTAAAAAGTTAACTTTTTTTACATCTTGTATTTTACTTTTTATGTAAACAAATAAAACTTTATGTTGGGTATACCTATTCTGAAATACCCAAGATTCAAGATTCAAGATATTTTATGTGCAACCATACAGTACAAGATGTCAAAAAATATTAGTACATAGGCCAGTGGACCCTGTCGGGCTCTGCAAAAAAAAAACATGTACTTGTGCAATATTTAACTTTAGTCTGAGAACTAAGACGTTAGCATGGATTTAGTAAAACGTACTGTTGTCTATTCTCAAAAAAACCAGGATCACTCGCACTCGACGGGTACTATTCTATATAAAAACGGCAAAATAGCACGTTTGTTGCATGGGCGCCCACATAAATATTTATTTTAATCTGTTTTTAGTATTTGTTGTTATAGCGGCAACAGAAATACAAAATCTGTGAAATTTTCAACTGTCTAATTATCACGGTTCATGATATTCAGCCTGGTGACAGACGGTCAGACATAGAGACGGACGGACAGCGGAGTTTTAGTACTAGGGTCCCGTTTTAACCTTTGGGTACTGAACCCTAAAAATGGGACGTCACAACGTCGCTTAACGTCAGGCGAGTTGGTGGTCAAACGTCAACCTATACATAATAAAAAAAAAAAAATGGGTTCGCGGTTGCAATGAAGACAATAGACACGCGACAAAAACCTAACGGGTAAGGAGTCGAGAATACATTCCTATTCCCATTGACCTCCT
Source organism: Peribatodes rhomboidaria (assembly GCA_911728515.1). NCBI lineage: Eukaryota > Metazoa > Arthropoda > Insecta > Lepidoptera > Geometridae > Peribatodes > Peribatodes rhomboidaria. The sequence goes on from OU452166.1 coordinate 20,255,704, forward strand.
CATCATCATCATCATCAAGGACCAGATGGGAATTCAAATTCCCCGCAAAGAGTGGCAAAAGAAAGTGCAATGCCTAACAGTAGATTTATCTCTTACTGTCTTTTAAAAGGCTTACTTTTTACTTTACTTTAAAATGTCTTTAACTTTTGAAAATCTCGCTTTTGTGATTAAAACTAATCACAACTGTTTTTGTAAATCGGTGTTTGGTTATTGCAATAAAATATTCATTTCTCATTTTCATATTTCACAAAAGCGAGGTTTTGAAATGACATGACTCTATGAAATAAGGTGTAACCGTAAATCTCTATGTAATAAGTGAACATATTAAAATACTCGCTGTTAAAAAGTAGCCTACGTGCTATTCCGCACTATAATCTATCTCTGTGCTAAATTTCCTGAGACCCGTTCAGACATTTTTTCAATGTTCAGATTGAGTAACAAACATCCGTTCATCCATCCATCCAGACATCCATCCACATTTTCGCATTTATAATATCAGTAAGAAGATACAAGGTGCTGTTTTCGGTGTAGTAAGTATGATTACACCCAAAACCAGTACCTTGTTTAAAAGAGGCTCTGCTCTCCGTCCAAACGGTCGCTAGGGACCTTGGCCCAAGTTAAGCGTTTGTATTTTGGCCCATGTTTGCCGCCCACTTATCACCTGGTTTGGAATTGAGGCTTGCACTTGAGATTATCTTCACTTATATATATACCTACTTACGTACAGGCAAGTAAGGTCAAATGATTTTACTACATCTACAAATAGGTTTAAATACAAAATCAAAATGTCTTTATTTCAGGACTTAAATAAAATCAATGATTTTAAAATTAAATTAAAGATTTGTACATTTTACTGTTTATATTTTGAGCTCAGCTTATTTTTCAAAAATGACTGATTTTTACATAATATGTACATAGGTATATCGTGAGAACCTATTATGGGCTATCCATAGTATATTTTTATTGTAAGTAGCTGTTGATTTTCATATAAATAAATAAATTAATTAATTAATAAATATAGCATAGGTAAGAACTATGAATAAAAATTTGAAAGTAATCCCCTTTATGGAAGCTAAATAGAGAATCGCGCGCGGTCAAAAGTTGAGCACAGTGTAAAAAATGGCAGACATGAGCTAATCAATAAATAAATCACATTAACAAATCAATTCGCAGAGATTTTCCTTTGTTCTACCAATTAGACTAAGACAATGGGTAAAAACAGTTTCTCGTAGCACTATCAGTAGAGCTGCGGGGTAGGCTTACAACACTAGTAACTCTATTACGTAATCAAGAACAGCATATTATTAGACTAATGTAATAGCAGTACTTACTTTTTCAACATGAAGGCTTTACTGAGCTCTTTCAGGACAGTTGATAGTATGGCTCCCGCCGCCGGCGCCGCCATCACCGAGGCATCTATGCACGCGGACAGAGCCGCCGGCGCCAGCACTCCTAGCCGGCTAAGCCGGGACCCACCCTTTGACATGTTACACAACACTACCAACCCAACACTAGCGCAAACTTTAAGTGAATTATGCAAAAACGCAAAATAAACCAAGTCGTCAAGAATAACCTTTCAAAGCTGCATTAATACGCAAAGCCACAAGAAATAACTGGATAATAACTACAAAACTCTAAAAAGCCCTACGGGGTTTCACTGAGACCAAAAACACTCTTTTTTAGACGCAAAATTAAACGAGTGATTTAAACCCTAACCTAGACCCTAGGACGAGTAGCTTAGTTGTCGTTTGTTCGATTTACTTGGTCGCCGCGACCGTTACCGCAGAGAGCGATCCGCTTCGCGCGCGTCTTAGTACTCGAATGCGCACGCGCAGCTCGCGGACCGACATAAGTAACCTAGGTACGCGTTGGACGATGAAGCTCTGAACAGCCGGTTAATACCTACCTACTGGCCAAAAAAGCCTGGGTATTTTTTTTTCGGATTTGAATGGGGTTTTAGGTTTTTATAATTTTTTATAAATAAATTCGGGACACTTCCACACACGGTCGCCTGACCCCAAACTAAGCAAAGCTTGTACTATGGGTGCCAGAGACTGATATACATACTTAGATATTTTTAAATACATACATAAATAGATATTTACACCCAGACATAGAACAAACACTAATGTTCATCACATGAATGTTTGCCCTAGGTGGGAATCGAACCCTCGCCCCCAAGCTCAGAAGGCAGGTTCACTACCAACTGAGCCACCGAGGCAGTCTTAAGAGCAGGTTTAAGCAATGGGTTTACGCAGTTTTTGTTTATTGTCCTTTATTCCTTCTTTCTTTTGTTTTAAACCATCCAGATGCTTAAAAAAACGGCACGGCATAAATGAGAGTTTGGCCAACGATAACATAAAAAGTGTAGATTTATTTGTTTGATTCTAATTGATTAAAACATAGAGGTTGTAGAGTCTTAGAGATCGAATTAGAACTACCTACTTCATTCACACTGGACAAATGAAAATAAGTAAGTAGGTACCTAATTAGAATGACTACATAACATTGGGAATGCAAGCCGCGATTATTGTGATCATGCGCTCGCTCCGAGTTAGCATTGACTACACTAGTAAGTTACGACTTGTGTAACAATAATATTGAATACTAAAGTACTTAAACGGGATAATATAGGTAACAATTCACTAGTCACACTTGCTTTTAATTTGATACTGGCTTAATGGATGAAATTTCTGGAGCCAACACTGAAAAAAAAAACTAAAAGCTGCTTTCTACGCTTCATTTTCGTGGAAAATTCCACGGGAATCGCTATTTTACCGACACAAAAGCGTCCAAAATCTCTCTCTGGCTCTCTAATTATACCCTATGTAATAATTACATTACATTAAGGTTCCGTTCCTCAAAAGGAAAACACGGAACCCTTATAGGATCACTTTGTTATCCGTCTGTCTGTCTGTCAAGGCCCTTTTTCTCAGGAACGCCTGGAGGTATCAAGCTGAAATTCATTTCAAATAATCAGGTCTACTGTCCCTTGGAGCTGTAAAAAAAAAAACACAAACGCGTAGAGGTATTGCAATTTAACAACGCAATCAAAAGAAACAGCAGTTTATTTTTCAATTTTCAAACTCGCAACTACAAGCATGGGAATCAAAACCTAAAGGATACCTACAGTAGACCTAGAATCTTGAAATTTAGCATGAAGTAACGTTTTATAGCACACATACAGAAAAAAATTCGAAAACCTTAAATTTTTAACTTTCCAGTTTACATTTAATGTTACAACGTTGTAATGTTATGGATTTAATTTGGCAATAAAAATACTATAATTTTCACTGATATCCCTATAGGTTTGTACGGAACTCATGGTGCGCGAGTCCGACTCGCACTTGGCCGGTTTTCATGAAGGGAAGACTAACAAACCAACACACATATACTTTGGTAATATTACTCTTTGTTTGTCCAGTTTTACTCGTATGTCGATGTGTTTGTATCTTTTGTGGTACAGCACATTCACATTCACAGGCTACCCCTATTATATAGGGTGGTATTGTTAAAGTTTTGCACATCTGGCCTCTAGCAGTCTTTCAACATTGGTACCTAGGGATTAAGACCAGATCACCAGATGCACTTTTGATAAAATTCAAATATGCTTGAATTGAATGAAAATGTCGGACCAGTTTTTAACAGTTTGATCACACGAGAAAAGGTACAATGTTCAATGGGAATCTACCTCGTTCTTTTTGGAAGCTGCATTGTTGGACCATCACCTGGCCTTTATTTTAACAGCTACACAAGGGTTAAGCCATAGGAACTAGATACTGTCAATTATTCTGTGGTGAAACCAGTAGCGCCGGTCGTAAGGTCAAACAGCTTTATTTCGGTGAAGAAGGGCGATTTTTTTGCAGAAGCTTGAGGCTGTTCGATCGGATAAGTATAACAATGAAGAGATTTTTTAAAAACACTACCGACAATAATACTAATACCGCGTTGCTAATCGTGGTTTTAATGAGCCCAGTACACTTAATTTCTCCTCAGTTTATATAGATTTTATTTGGTTTTTCATTATTTTTTTAGTTACTTACCTACGTATTTTAGCTTGCTTTCCATGCAATGAACTCTATTATTGGTAGAAACAAAAAGCAATAGAAGCAAAATGGATTTTAGGATTGGCTGTGCAACTAAACAACACTAGTAGGTACGTATTAATGTAATTTACATGATTATAATTTCCATAGATAAGTATTCGTTAGCACGCTAACGTTCGTGACTGTCCATTTGAAATAGCGACGTGATTTGGTACAATTACTAAATGTGAAATTATGGGATGTTGCATCCGAATGTTAGTTATGTAATAAGCTCAGATAATAAGACGTCTAAGAAAACTAAGTGTCTGTTTATTTTAAATACTGACACAGAGTTTTAAACTGGAACCTGCTACTGATCTAAATATAGTGAATATAAGAGATATTATTGTCTTTTACAACATACTTAAGTATCTTGCACGTAAAAAAGTAATGATTTCGGCGTCTTATAAGAGCGTGATTCTTACAATGTGTCCCATTCAAAGTTGAACGTGTCAAGTGAAAACTGTAGCTCTTTCATCTGTGGTCTGAATATTTGTTAACTACAACTAAGTACAGGGGTGCAAGAAGAGACTGAATATTAATGAATATAAAAATACCTACCTACCTAACTAAGAAGAGAAGTAGACATTTTAGGAATAAAAATGCTTAGTGTGGTTTCAAAATTTAAGAATAAAATTCTGTTATCTACTATGGAGACCTACGTTGTCCAAAACTTAAAAGTGAAATTAATTATTATTGAGCTAGCCAAGCGAGTCTACGGGGACATAAATATTGGTATTTGTTTGTTTAGCAATAACTTGAGTATCGTTTAACCAATTTTTATGAAAATTTGCAGGCCAGTAGCTCATTTAAATACGGTTTTTAGTTCGACTAAGAGCGAAATCGGACGAGAGGTTATGGAGATAAAAAAGGTCTCCGTTCGAGGCGAGCTACTTTTAATCTAAAAGACGGAAATATCAATACCTCAGCGAGGGACAGGAGCATCTACTTATGTACTTACCTTTTGTGATAGCAACTTTAGGACCTTAGGACCCAACGCATGGCTGCTTCTCAGATAAGTCTAGATATTAATGCTACATGAGCGATGATGGCCTAGTTGGAGACGGCCCGCCTCTCAAGCCAAGGGGGCTATTCCTACGCGTGAGATGAGATGAGATTTTATTTTGTCACTTATGACCTATGACTATTGAAACGAGAACAACAAGGACGAAAAATAGTTAGATTGAATCTCATTCCATAAGAATAGCCCTCTTGAGGGAGCGGGTTCAAACCCAGCCAACGGCGCGCACCAATTTGTTCATTGTGTGAACATATGTGCGTATTGTATGTCATTTGCTACATGACTGGAGCCCGGTGTATGGCGACAGGCCCGCCCACTGTCACTTTTGGGACTAAATATCGTCCGGCGAAGTGTGGGTGTTGTATTACACCTCTGCCAGCCCCTTGGGGGAAACTCGTGACGATATGTTATGTATGTATGTTATTAACGCTGCAAAGGAAAAAAGACCAAACGGCTGGTGCTTACTTCTGCCAAAATATTACCATTACTCTTGCGAGTGTATTTGCTGTATTTGCTCATGAGGAGGCGCAGCCAAAACACACATGATTGAGGTGAAGCGTGCACAACGCGCTCTACTAAAAGTTATAATGTTTCTACCTCTCAGATTTCCCACTACTGAACTGTACAACATATTTTGCAAAGTAGCTTCTGTTAGAAAAATATTGGCATACCAATGTATACGAAGGTATCATAGCCCTCTATGCATAGCCTACCGTCAGCAACAAAAGACGTGACAAATACCCAGTACACAGATTCAAGTCTGCTCTTTCACGGAGACACTATAACCATCCTCCCTATCCTCTATAACTTGCTTAGGTCACAATTTCAAATAAATAATTTTCATTCACACAAACTAAAAGCAACTATTTACGAATGGCTTCAACGGTACGATTACAAATCTTTAGAAACCATGTTAATGAAAGTGAACTAAAGTCAACCATGGATTCATGTAACTTACTCAAATAACCAAACTCTCGTACACACATTTATCATACAATTTCATCGTCATCCGACACACGCTGCCACTACATGTACTCATATATCTTCGCACACGTACAACCTTACTCACACCACACTTAAACTATTTATACACCCTAAATAACTGAACACATCAATAATTGTAAACATATATATCCTACTATCCTACTAATATTATAAACGTGAAAGTTTGTATGTATGGATGGATGGATGTTTGTTACTCTTTCACGCCAGAACGGCTGAACAGATCTGAATGAAATTTGACACAGAGATAGATTGTAGTCTAGAATAGCACATAGGATACTTTTTAACCGCAGGTGAAACCGCGGGGCGCAGCTAGTATTTATATATAATGCAAATAGCACAGTATCTGCTATTTCTAATACTCTTTGTTCCGTACCTATTCAATCGTAGAAAAGTACCTTTTAAATTGTTATGTGTACCTAGTTTTGGGAAGACAGTGGCCGCTGCAACACAGCTCACGCTACGGCAGCAGACAGGGTCCCAATTTAACATTGTGTAAATGTATTGAAACAAATAAATGTTTTGTATTTGTATTTTGTATTTGTGCTACTCTACGAGGTAACGTCGCCCATACTTTACCTGCGAATAGCGTCTTGAGCTATGTAGAGCTAAGACGGCAGAATAAATCACAAACTAACAAAAGGACTTTTGAAGGAATTGATAATAAACAAAGAAATTAATGTAAAATGCGCTTCTGTTTCGTTTAATTTGCTGTTATCTTCTAAAGAGAAACATGACCCATTTTTTTTTTATTGACTGAGCAAAGATCTCAGCAAAGTAGGCATTTATTGTAGATATGTACTCGTATGTTTAGATAAGTATTTTAAAATAAAAATAGGAAAAAGAAATTGCCAGTACAGTTTTTTAGGAGAAATATACCTAACAATGTAGCCTAAATTATGTGGCAGGGCCACATAATTTGTCAGGCGAAAATAAGGCAGCAGCTTTAGCTTATAAGAACCACTTGTATACTCACAATTCTAATTAAATACCTAAATATAGGTACTACAATAATTTAAAATAAACATATAAATTGAACACAAATAATTAACAACTTCTCTGTATCTTTGTACATATTTTGGAGAGCATCTTTCACAGTTTATACTTACATTTTATATAAAGTTTCTAAAAGAGAAAATATAAAGTGATAAAATTTAGTCTATTGTAAAGAAGCGGATCTAGAAGAATGTTTTTTGGTAAAAGTATCTTTCGTCGCTTTTAAGGACAAATACAATTATCGACCGACCGAGCGAAACATTGCTTCAGCCTCGAAAAATGCTTTCCCAAATTCTGTCCGGATCTCTACATTTTGCATTTCTTAACCGATTCTCTTGAACCGCTTGAGCAATGCGACCTGGAGAAGGACAGAAGCTGGCCGCGAGGTCTCCAGTTCGCATAGCCTCTAGTAAATAAGAATATAAGTCAAATCGGGGCTCGTGAAAAATGGGGTCGGCAAGGTCGAGTTTTACTTAAGGCGAACTACTACTGCACCGATTTCATTTACCGTCTCAAAAATTAAATTAAGGTAAACAAATAGGGTGAAGGCGAACGGAGTAAACGCCTGCGTAATAGAACTTTTTTAATTAAAAAGTTTAAATCATACGCACCCTTAAAAATGCACGAAATTTTCAGTAAATACGCAACGTGATCCTGTTGTTTGAAGCCGGCCGTCAGCTAGGCACGCGCCGACGGCGCACGTGCCGTCATTGCTGGTCTCTTTGATATCCTCTCCTGAACCCCACCCTCCTGCGCTCCGACGTCTCTTCTAAACTGTTATGTATGGCTTCTGTTCCATTTACGCACAAATCTATTGTTGTTCAGACCAGCGGTCAGTTGTTCACAATATTATGATTTTCTAGCAGATTAATTCTGCAAACTTTTGTAAAATGGCACATTAATTTATTATTACCCATACGAGTAGAAAGTAGTATTAGTGTAATTTATTCTTATGTTAGCAATTTTAGCTATTTTAGTTAGCTAACGTTTCCTACCTAAAATAGGCAATATTCAATTACAGCAAAAGGTTGGAATTATTATACGAATTATACGAATAAAGAATAAAACAAGGTAGGTTACTTACATTTCTGTATTCTTTCTGTCGTATATAACTCACAAAGATTTTGGAGGCGACTTCATTGCTTGAAATTTGAGACTCAACTCACTTACCTCGCTCTGCCCCTCCCGAGCTCCCCTTCCCAATCAAGGTCGGCAATAATCGGTGAAAGTCGTACCACCGGCCCTGATTGGTCGAGGCAACAAGAGTGGGGAGCGAGTCAAAGCACTGTTTATATCCACACAAAATTAAACAGTGCCTTGAATAATTTTACAATAATAAATAAAAATTACAATTTTAAAATATGATTAGTAAAATTAGACTTCTATAACTAAAACATTAAATGATGATACAATGAAACGGTAAGGTTTTAATAATTGACAACACTCGGCCATCAAAAATATATAAGCATGACCTCGTGCTGTAAACTAAATAATGGTAACTAAATAACAAATTAAATAATGGTCATAAAACAGACATTGTATCACTTTCGGTTAATCAGTAAGCCATTGACAATAATAAAGACATGTTGATTACATATTCTTAGAATAACAGCTATAGAGCTAAAACTAAACAACAAAAATCATATAATAAAAATAATCTAAGCAATATACTACAATTACAAAGCATACCAACGCCAGACTCATTTGTCTAGAGGGTATTTCAATAATTAGATTATACCAACGCCGGACTTAGTCCAGAGGGCATTCTCAATACCAACGCCGGACATTTAGTCCAGAGGGCATTTTCAACACCAACGCCGGACATTTAGTCCAGAGGGCATTTTCAACACCAACGCCGGACATTTAGTCCAGAGGGCATTTTCAACACCAACGCCGGACATTTAGTCCAGAGGGCATTTTCAACACCAACGCCGGACATTTAGTCCAGAGGGCATTAATACCAACGCCGGACAATTAGTCCAGAGGGCATTCTTAATACCAACGCCGGACATTTAGTCCAGAGGGCATTTTAATAATCATACTATACCAACGCCGGACATAATAATCCAGAGGGTATATTAGTAATTACATTATACCAACGCCGGACATAGTAGTCCAGAGGGTAATTTTATATTTGAAAAATTATGTTCTGAGTGTGAGTTTAGAGACATGTAGTGTGAGCATGGAAAATGTAAAGTAGCCTCTAAACAATTACCTATTTACCTTCACTAGAAGAGTCACGTGGCCTAAAATTAAGCCATGGTTTTATTTGTGCCACAACTGTTGAATAAGATCGATGCCCCTTTTTTTTGTAAAAGGAGTGTTTTCGATCTCTTACCTATCACAATAAAAACCTTTGATATTCTATAAGGTCCCTGGTACTTTGGAATGAGTTTCCTACTACTGCCTGTTGCAGGGATTTGGCGCTCGATTCTAACCAAGTCTCCTAAATTGTACTTGGGGCATTGTCAATGTTTCCGAGCCTCTTGATATGATCTTACATGGTCATTTATTTGTTCTCTCAACTCAACCAAGCTCTGATCAGAGGAAGTTGTGATATCAGTAGCTAATTCTGCTCTAATTCGGCTATCTAATAGTACGATATGGCCTAGTCCCAAACAAAGCTTTGGGATGGAGTGCAATTTATTCCTTTGTTAAAGGTGTTGTTCAACCCCCATTGCACATCGGGCAAGTGTTCGTCCCATTTATTTTCAGCAGAACCTATACATTTGGCAGTTAATGATTGAACAAGAGTTCGATTGTAGCGTTCCACTTGCCTGTTTGCTCTAGGGGTCGCAACAGCATTAAGAATACGTTTAATGTTGCGTTCAGTGACAAACGTTTTAAAATGATTCAGTTGTGAAAGAGGTACCACGATCTGTAATGACCCTATGAAGTACTCCAAATATGCCGAAAAACTCTTTGAAAACCCTAATTATGGTAAGGGACTTAGTGTTCCTTACGGGTTTAAGAAATATATATCGCGTGAAACCATCGATAAGGGCCAGAACATACATATTGCCTAGGATTGTAAAGTGCCAATATAGGCCTTTGAGGAAGAGCCTGTTGTAGCTGACGGAATGAATTCTCCTGATCAGCTCCCCAAACCCAAACAGAATCTTTTTTTTTTTTTTTTTTTTAAAGCCGCATCAGTGGCCGTGCTGTACTAGCAAAATGAGGCACAAATCTTCGAAAAAAAAAACTCGCTAGCCCGAGGAACTGTCGGACGTTATGCTGACTTTGTGGCACCGGGAAGTGTTCGACAGCTTCCACTTTCCGAGCTCCAGGTCGAATACCTTCAGAAGATACTTCAAAACCGAAATATTCAATCGAAGTGCCGAAGAAAACACACTTTGACAATTTTAATGTAAGGTTAGCTTGCGACAACAAGGTAAGAACCACCTCCAACCTCTCTATTCCCTCATCAAACGATGTACTGGGGATAATGATATCGTCTAAATATACCAAAGCCTCCTTGTGACGAAGGGACCCTAGGACCTGATTCATAATCATCTGAAAAGTAGCTGGCGCATTAGCAAGACCGAACGGCATACGGTTGAACTCGCAGTGGTTGTCCGGTGTCACAAATCCAGTCTTGTACGTGTCAGCCTCGTTGATTGGTTTTTGGTAACCTGAGGCCAGGTCCAGAGTCGTATAGAATTGATTTCCAGACAGAACATCCAACTGGTCGCCGATCAGTGGCATTGGGTAATGTTTATCGTTTTGTTATTTAGAGCACGATAGTCAATGCAGAGTCGGAGTTCGCCTGTTTTCTTTTTGACCACTACAATGGGACCAGCATAAGCAGAAGTAGACGGTCGGATAACGTCATTGTCCAACAGTTCAGACACTATTCTCCTTACTTCTTCCTTTTCGCTAAATGCAAGGCGATAAGGCCTATAGACAACAGGCTCATTATCGTGAAGATTTATTGACATGCACTTCCAAGTTCAGACAGAGAAAAAGCAAAGCATTTTCGAAACTTGTTAAGTAGGTTGAGAAGTTGAGTCTTTTGAGGAGGGGTAAGGCCTTCACCGAATTCAACATTGTGTTCTGACAATTCGACTATCGACTTATTATCATTAACCGCATCGACGGCATTATCAGTAATGGACATGACCTGGCAGCAACATTCAGTTGGGCAGTTCGACCGCGTGCAATAAGAAAATCTTTTGGTAAAATCAAAGGTGTCGAGGAGAAATTGTTCACTACAATGAAGCCCTGTTTATCGTCTCCTATTTGAAACAACCCTGACAACACACAGTACCGGATGTCTTTCAGAGACCTAACACCTCCGTCGATGTAACCTTCGCCAGTAAATGAAGCGTCGGTATGAACAGCGACAACAGTAATTCTGGTAACTTCCACGCTATCCGTACAGAAAATATCGATTTTGCTGCTGACAGCGATGTCCAAATGATCGAGCTGAGAGATTTCTAAGCTATTACATGATTTCTTAACAACCACATGCTGTTGTTCGGTAAATGTTTGTCCTATCAAAAGGGGATGCGACATTGAATCATCAGGAACAATGAGCAAGTCCAAATTGGCTTCTGCATCGTCAATTTTCACCTGAACCCGTTGTTTGCCAAACAGTTTACGACAGCATTGCCAAAACCTCTCAACGTAGGAAGATCAGTGATTAGGTAATCGGATCGAATATTTCGGAAATCAGAAACGCGCATCATGGAGCACTCACTGCCAAAATCTATGTAAGCAGTAGTTTGAAAACCATTAATCAAAGCGGTTTTGAAATACTTTCTATTGACTTCAGAGATGGCTGTATGAATTTTTGGAATCACAGGCAAATGAGAGGTCTCGTTTGAAATAAGCTCAGAGTCAAAACCAACGCGCAAGACAGTCATCTCACTCATCTGAGCTTTCTCCTTAGAGTAGCAGTTTTCAACTTCATGGCCCACCCTGTCACATCGTGTGCACCTTTTTATGGGAAACGTGCATTGTGATGTGAAGTGGCCATCTTTCTTGCAATTCGAGCAACGAGGATTTCTACTCTTAGCTTAAGGGTTAGGTTGCTGCTTGTGGTTCGGGTCGGAAGGCGTCTTGAGGTATCGACGGTCAGTGTTGGCCTTACGATTTCGAGCATTGCGCAGATACGATAATAAGTGTCATCAAATTTGGCAGCTTCGGCGCCGAGCCTAACAGATGGTCATCGATCCCGTGAAGTATACATACATCCCACGGTACGTTTACCATGAATACCACATCTACTGATAAGGGCTAGTTTTTCGTAATAGTAATCTTCTAACGAGTCACTAAAACGAGCCCGTTAGGCAAGCATATCGCTTAGCATTTGGCCATAGTTTTCCTCTGAAGGAAAAGCAGCAATGAGTTTATCCTGCCATTCGGCCCATGTATACAAGACAGACGGGAGACCTTCATACTATCGCTGAGCAACACCTTTTAGCTTTGGTAAAGCATAATTAATTATTTGCTTGTCTGTCCAGTTGTAAATAGTCGCACATTCATTGACTTTGTGGATTCACATAGTCATCGTCTGATACCCCTTTTTTTTTTCTTTTTTTTTTGGATGGGTCAAACTCAGGCACAGTATTGTTCATGGACGCTAACTTGTCTGCATTATTATTGGACATAGATCTCAATACGGTCACAAGTTCAGTCAGGCATTGGTTACTATTTACAAATTGAGGCCTACTGGAGATATCATGTGATCTACTGCGAGAACGATGATGTCTAGACCTGGAGTGATTATGAACAGTCTTACCTTCAACGTTGAGTGGGCTGCGTGACCTGCGGCAGCTGTCGAATCGCAAACGTCCACGAGATCTGTCACGTCGTTGGCTGGCACGCTGGCAGTCGCGATGGATGTTGCACTGGCTTTCGCGCTGGCTGCCGTGCTGGTGGTCGCGCTGACTGGCACGCTGATTGGCGTGTCGACTGGCACGCTGGTCGGCGTGTCGACTGGCACGCTGGTCGGCGTGTCGACTGGCACGCTGGTTGGCGTGTCGACTGGCACGCTGGTCGGCGTGTCGACTGGCACGCTGGTCGGCGTGTCGACTGGCACGCTGGTCGGCGTGTCGACTGGCACGCTGGTCGGCGTGTCGTCTGGCACGCTGGTCGGCGTGTCGACTGGCACGCTGGTCGGCGTGTCGACTGGCACGCTGGTCGGCGTGTCGACTGGCACGCTGGTCGGCGTGTCGACTGGCACGCTGGTCGGCGTGTCGACTGGCACGCTGGCTGCTATGCTGGCTGGCACAGGAACTGATGCACGGGCTGGCACGCTGGCTGGTGTGAGTACTGGCACGCTGGTTGGCATGCGGACTGGCACGCTGGTTGGCATGCGGACTGGCACGCTGGTTGGCGTGTCGACTGCCCTGCTGGCTGCTATGCTGGCTGGCACAGGAACTGATGCACTGGCTGGCACGCCGGTCGGTCCGCAGGCGGTCGCACGAGGTGGCGCACTGGGTGGCGTGCGTGCTGGCGCGCTGACCGTCACGCCGATTGGCGCACGGGCTGGCACGCTGGCTGGTGTGAGTACTGGCACGCTGGTTGGCGTGCGGACTGGTACGCTGGTTGGCGTGCGGAGTGGCACGCTGGTTGGCGTGCGGACTGGCACGGCTGGCGAGCATGTGGGCTGGCACACGGACTGGTGCGTTGGCTGGAACGATTTTGAGCACGTGGGGCAGCGCGTTGGCTGGGGCGTAAGCTTGGTGAGCAGCGGCTCGTGCGTCACCTGGAGTTCCGGCTTGAACGACTGCGTGAGCGTCGCTTTTGTCTGCCAGACTTCATGATGCCACGCGATTGTCGACCGCCAGGCAGCGTTGGGCTGGCTGGTGGTGTTCGAACCAAGTGCCCTATATATTCCATCATGAAGTACTGAAACAAAAACTCCAACGAGTATTTTTGTTTACATTATAATCTTCAGCAATATAAAAACCTTTTGCGAATTCATTCGTTTTTCCTACTAGCATGGGACTATGCATATGTGGCAAAAGCAATCTAAATGATAGCATGATTGCTTTGTATTTAAGGGCGGATAACTAATATGCATAAAGGAACAACAAAAAAAACATTTTGCCCATAAAAGAAAAACGACAACATTTGTCACTATTGATTAATGTGTATCTCTGCTTTTGTGTATATTAATTAATTATGATGAAAAAAAAACAGTTGATCAAGGTAAGAAACAAACAAGACAAAACAACAACAATAAAGAAATTGTTTCATAATCTAGTTTGTTCGAATCCCACTTCTGAAATGTTAGCAATTTTAGCTATTTTAGTTAGCTAACGTTTCCTACCTAAAATAGCCAATATTCAATTACAGCAAAAGGTTGGAATTATTATACGAATTATACGAATAAAGAATAAAACAAGGTAGGTTACTTACATTTCTGTATTCTTTCTGTCGTATATAACTCACAAAGATTTTGGAGGCGACTTCATTGCTTGAAATTTGAGACTCAACTCACTTACCTCGCTCTGCCCCTCCCGAGCTCCCCTTCCCAATCAAGGTCGGCAATAATCGGTGAAAGTCGTACCACCGGCCCTGATTGGTCGAGGCAACAAGAGTGGGGAGCGAGTCAAAGCACTGTTTATATCCACACAAAATTAAACAGTGCCTTGAATAATTTTACATTAAATAACTTGACCGTAACTGGAAGCTATATATATATGAGAGTGCATTTCCGTTTCCGTCGAAAGTACCAGCGTTTTCGTACTTTTAATGCCTTCTAACCGGAAGTCCTAGGTGGCGCCACCTCTGCATTCGCGCTTTGTGAAAATATCGCGCGCCATTTTTTATCATTGGCGTTTTAAGTTTCGTCGAAGTAACATCGCCGCAGCCCTAGCAGCTTGCGTCGTGTTGCATAATTAGTTAATACAAAGTGATAATTTGTTAATAATTATGTGGTAAAATACTGAAATGTAGTTATTTTCCTAAAATAACTCGGTGTTAAGTATACATTTTACGCAGTAAGTACCTACCCACATTATATTTCATTTCTTCATTTCATTTGTTCAAAATGAGTGAGTAGAATTTGTTTTAACGGTTTTACCGTTCGGTTAATTTGATATTTAAATTTTTTTGTGTGCCTAAATGTTTTTAACCATATGTGGCTTACAATATGGGGGTCAAACGATGCCTCATACCAGTGTTTTGTCATTATTGAAGTGTTTTTAGGTAATATTTAAGATTATTCATCATATCGTCACGCTTTTCCCCCGAGGGGGCTGGCAGACGTGTTATACAACACCCACATCACCGGACGATATTCGGTCCCAAATGAGCCTATCACCATACACCCGGCTCCAGTCATGTAGCAGATGACATACAATACGCACATATGTTCACACAACGAACAAATTGGTGCGTGCCGTCGGCTGGGTTCGACCCCGCTCCCTCTGGCTTGAGAGGCAGGCCTTCTCCAACTAGGCTGTCATCGCCTTTAAGATTATCACCAGTTTTTAACATAGTTTTGCTTCCAGAAACGTATAAATGTTTGCCGCCCAAACGCCCAAGCTACAGAGCACGGGCCGTGGCGGTGGTTCAGTGAAAGGTGCGTAACAGCGTGCTTTTACGATTCTACTAATTCATCGGTATTGGTTGACGTGCTGGCCGATAATTGAAGAAAGTTGGTGAGTGAAAAAATCCTTTTTATAAAAATAATGGTTTTCAAATGTTGCAACAGTGTATCAATTGCTTAACTACGAGTCATACAAACGACTCGACCATATCTAGCGATCTATCAGTTCGTTCACTTTATAGCTTTAGTTACTATAAATTTTTGATACATCATGGCAAATTATTTGAATACATGTATTTTAGAGGCTAGGTAATGCCTATTATTTTGGACGTAAGAAATAATCATAATCTAGGTATCACAGACCTAGGAACAAACAATAGTGGGGGAGAAAATATCTTACGTCACCTAGCCGTATGCTGAAAACTTTTCATTAAATAAATGCATATAAAGGCTTTCTTAACCCCTTTTTTTTTTTGAAATTATTTCTAAATTAATTTTCTTTTGTGGATATATTACTCAAAATGTCACTTGATCTTTTGACATTGCGTTTAAGTTTAGAGGAACAAGTATTTCATTTTGAATTTATTCCTTTTTACCATATTGTTATGCAAACAATCAGTTCAACGTGCATTCGCATGGTTATAATAGGGAGATACAGGAGTACCGTTTTTGTACCTCCTTACATTGAATTATGCAATCAATACAAAATACTCTGAAATGCTTGAAACGATACGCCCTCGCAGGGTGAATCTCTTTACAAATATCATATTACATTGCCTTAAGCAATCAATACATCATACATCATTGTATGCTTGTAATAAACCACCCTCGCAGGGTAGGTAATCTTTTGCAAAAGCCACCCTCGCAGGGAGGCTACCTATTTGCAATTGAATCATTGCTTTAAGCAATCAATACATCATACATCATTGTATGCTTGTAATAAACCACCCTCGCAGGGTAGGTAATCAAAAGCCACCCTCGCAGGGAGGCTACCTATTTGCAATTGAATCAAGCGATCCATACATACACTATTCTTTAGTACGCTTGTAACGATACGCCCTCGCAGGGTGAATCTCTTGACAGATATTACATTGCTATAAGCGTTTAACAGAACGTATTTTAATATTTTTTGTGGTTATAATAAACCACCATTGCAGGTGAGTACCTTTTTTGCAAATATCATATTTCATAGTATTAAGCAGTTAATACAACAGACAATGTATGCTTGTAATAAATAAAGCAAAACTCTATAGTTGTGCAAATGTATTTGCAAAATATCAATTTCATGATAAACATAGTACAAACTTGTTTGGTTGTAACAAACCATCTTCACCCGTTGAGCATCTCTTTGAAAAATACAATATTTCATTGTATCAAGTAAGTATCGTAGGCTTATTACAAACCATCCTAACAGGGTGATTTTTTGATCTTAATAATGTTGTATGTTCATAACAAAACCTAGTTTTATGCTGGATCAAATATTTCAAACGTATTTTATTGTTGTTGTAATGCCTAATCTGTCTTTTATTCTTCATGAAACTATTAACATAGATACTCTAGCTTGCTTGTAATAAACTACCTTTTCAAGGTAAAATAAAAATATACCTTTGCAAAAACTACCCTCGCGGGAATGTCTTATATAAGAATAAAATTGTAATGAAACAGGTTCCAAATCAATAAATTAACAGACCGTGAAAATATTCTATGTTACAGCTAGACAGTCTTAAACGTAGTTTTTTACTATTACTGCTGAATCCAGATTCAATCTTTTACGTTTTTAGAAACTGATAAATTAAACGCTCAAAGCGAGGCTTCAGGCCAGTTTGTTGCAGTCTGATCAAGAAGTTTTCGATATGAACTTATTATGTTCCCTGTGTAACGTTAATTTAATTAGAAGTAAGTCACCACCTCGAGGTGGGTTGCATAGTATTGAATCAACTGCAAAGTGAAACATGTTCTTTCAAAATTTCGAAGTGAGTCTTACCCCTTACTTGATTATTTATTGAACAAAAGTGCTCGATGAGCACAATAACCTTAAGAGTTCGTGCAGTATTTCCTGCGACTCCAATCACAACGGAGATACCTGCTATTTGGTTTAAAACGATGTCTTATCTTGTCGATTCTTGCAATTAGGTCGTTTTTAAAACGACATTATGTTACGGATAATGTGACGAGAACGAATGTTGTACTAATTTTGTTAAAAATCTCATTTTCTCATTTAACTCGAGGCAAAGTAAGGTCACACGCGTGTCCCCTTTTTCATAATATGAATATAAGTACATAATTATATACTTATATATTTATTTATTTTTTAATTACTTAAATAATTTTGTTTGGAACAGCCTCGTAATACCTGAATGTGTGGCCTATTGTCTGACATACTCAGTGCGCTATCGCATTGACACTAGCAACCTCTCGTTCACAATGAACGATTTGAATTACACAATTATAATTTAAAATATGAAATTAGTTAAATATTTTTACGACTCTGAGAGAAAAAATAGTAGGGCGTGGGTGCTTATATCAATTATTTTTCGCACGACTGTGACTTAATCATTAGAAAATTGTATGTTTCAAATTGCCATAAAAGCTACCTACCGCTATAAGATATAATGTGTTTGCAGTAAGTTAAGATAGTAGCTCGCAACTACCATCGCCCATTCCTTTTAATTACCTACCTTCTTCTAAAGGTGTTTCTTATCTTATCTTACAATGTAAAGACTTGCACTGCGAACTGTGACGTGTAACTGTTAGTTATAAATAAATCCTGATTACTGGCTTATCGTAAGTTGCTTAACTAAACTACCAACAATTTTCTTAGGGCAATAGGTATCGGAGCCGAAATCCTTCCTATATTGCATTTGATAACGATAATTATATAATAAACGAAATAGTGTTATTAAAGTGATAGATTATTTATGAGACTACGCTCATGATAAAATTACGTTATCTTTGAAAGTCTAGCGTGATTTTCATGTTTTACATATATTTTACAAAATCATCACAAACACTGATGATTAATGCATTGACTTGGAAACTCACTATCAAAAATTCAGTACATGCCTATTGAAGTTAAGAGATGTGAAAGTAAACCTAATTTTCGCTATAAACATTAATATTGGCATAAGCTGCCTAAAAACTTGATGTAATTGATTTTTAGTATATTATTTAATATTAGCTGTCTCCCACGTGTAACTGATTTGTCAAGTCAGTAAAGTTTTTAGAATTATAAATATTCTTGGTTTTCGTTAAATTTACTGAACTGTTGAAATACATATATTGAACTGGCTTTACGGATTCATCTTTTTTACTCACATGATTTACGATCGTTGTTGTTGCCATTTTAAAACAATTGCCGATTACCAGAGTCGGTCTGGTTGAAAAATATTTCTATCGATCTGGACATTAACCTGTCACTTAAATTGTCACACCACTTAGTTATGGTTGACTATTTAAACACTATCTACAGAAAAAATGGTATCACTGCTTGTCCAAGAAGTTGTTTGTTGGTCACCTGCGATAGTAGACTACAAAATCTTTTGCATCAACGACCTGTTGTTGATTTTTAAAACAATTTTAACCACCAACATATTATGTATGGTTCTGTATACAAACTTAATTAATGCAAAGGGAAAGTATGACATAAATATGTATTTATACATTGCCTGAACGTGTCAGACATTCTATGGAATGTATTCCCAAAGCATCCTATTACAATACGGCATTATACAGATGCTGGTGACATACATTTTACAGATGGAAAATGTACTATTTAATGGTAATTAATATACGTAATTGTTTCAGACCAATAGAGAGAAAACATAATGCCTTGTTTCCGGTTTCATTATTATTATGTAAACCCTTTTATTTAAGTTGTTTTTCCAACAACATTTTTGAAGATTTGAAATAATTTTTAATATTATTTACAGCTCACATTGGCGTTTCTTCTAACAATAAGTTTTAATAGCCCTACTATAGGTGGCACCACCAGGCAATACCAAACAGGCTCTCATATATATATAGCTTCCAGTTACGGTCAAGTTATTTAATAGCAGCGTTTTACCTGAAATAAAACGCATATTAAAATACTTACCTAACTGGAAGCTATCACTTTAATTTCTGCCTGGTGGAAATTCGGAAAATTAAGCCAATGATAAAAAATGGCGCGCGATATTTTCACAAAGCGCGAATGCAGAGGTGGCGCCACCTAGGACTTCCGGTTAGAAGGCATTAAAAGTACGAAAACGCTGGTACTTTCGACGGAAACGGAAATGCACTCTCATATATATATAGCTTCCAGTTAGGTAAGTATTTTAATATGCGTTTTATTTCAGGTAAAACGCTGCTAATAATAAATAAAAATTACAATTTTAAAATATGATTAGTAAAATTAGACTTCTATAACTAAAACATTAAATGATGATACAATGAAACGGTAAGGTTTTAATAATTGACAACACTTATGTGATTATGTTGCTGTAATTTAATTTACATGTATACCTACGGTTTTTGACGGGTTGAGAATTTTGATTTACCGTCGGAGTTTTTTTTAATCATGTAATTTGTACGTGTTGGATGTGGTTTAAAATTTAAAGTTGTTGTTGTTGAGTTAGTTATTATTAAGCGCTTCTTCTTCTTTGTATATAACGTTCGTTGTGATTTGGTTATGCGGGAGCAAAATGTATGATTTTGTGCTGTTTCGATATGTGATAATCCTACGTATAACTCTGTTAATCTGCTATTCTCGTTCTGTTAATCTCGTATAAATCTGCGGGAAAAACATTATTTTCTCAAATTATCTCGACCAGAGTGAACTCTAACGAGAAATTGCAATCTTTTCATGGGCAGGTCTGTTTGGGATCATGGGGACACGTGGGATATGTGCTAGTTGCTCGGCTCCTGACAATCATGGTCCCGCATATCAGTAGTCGTGTACCATATTTGGTGGACTTAGGTTTCTCAATAGCATTATTGGTGTGCCAGCTTTTAATTGTACTTTGTGAGGAGGCAACCCAGGTAGATTTAAGTAATTTAAAAAATCAATTTTCAATTTGTCGCTCGTCGTAACTTCTAAACGAAAAGTCTAATGCGAATAATTTAAAGACGAATTTGCATGTACATATTTGAAGATTGTGAACCAATTTATTTGCTTAAGGATTAATATCATGATTCAAATGTCATCATTCTCTGGATTCCATCCTTGTTTTGATCGATTAATATTAACAAAAAACAGTTATTGTGACATAACTATGACAGTTAGACACATCGTCTTGCGGACTTTTATGTGGGTAATGAAATATGAATACTGTATAAGTATAGTACATTTTTTTTTATCCATTGTTTTCACAGCGCACGCCAATTAGTGATTTTTATAAAATCGGTTCTGTAGTTTCGGAGATTACCTCGACAAACAAACTTACAAATGTTACCTCTTTATCATTAGTAAGTATAGATAGATAGAATCCGGAAAATGAAAAAATAATCATTCGAAAAATTAAGAATGTGACCAATGTTAGAACTTGGAAACAACTTGGAACTTGTCGCTGGCACCTTAAAACCCTAGAATTTACTCGAAACATTGTTAAACAATTTTAAGATAAAAAATTTAAATACGGAAAATCTGTAATGTCATTGTGAAATTTGATATGACATTGTCTTGATTTTTTCTGCCCAACTGCACAAGAAGGAGGGCTATGTTTTTCGAGTGTATGTAGGTACGAGTATGTATGTATGAAGTTTCAACTACGCATGACCGAAACCCGAGGACGTCTGGCGCTCGACGCTCCGTCATTGCCGCGACTGGGCGGGCTGGTGCACGGACCGGTGCATAAGCTCGTCCTATTGTGGTATAAAAACCTATCTAAAAACACTTTGTGGACTGCACGAAGATCTGAGTCTGTCGGAAGATCTATTTCTTTTTTTGTAGCTGACTTCAAAAAAAATAGGAGGTTCTCAATTCGACTGTTTTTTTATGTATATGTTACAGGAAATATATGTAATCCGTCTTTGTATACAATTCCTAGGAAATGTATGTAATTTCTACAATCGGAAATGTGTAAAACAAATTATATTACACACATTTCCTAGGAAATGTATACATTTCCTAAATAGCAATCGGAAATGTAAAATATTTGAAATATTATTTGGGGTACGCGGGGATAGCGGGGCGAAGGGAGGGTATTGCTTCGCTTACTTTAATTAAATTTTATTATGGCATTTCTAATTACTTAAATAACAGACTAATTACTTACCAAACGAAAGTTTCACTTTATAAGAATAATATAAGCCGATTTTGTGATAAATACATTTTAAAAGTTACTAGGTAGTTGATTTTCGAAGCTTTCATTAGTATGATAATATGAAGACTATTATATTTTTTGAAATGATTGTTACCTGAACGTTGTTGAATCAACGAGTGCTTTCATAAAAATGATTATTCTCATTTTAACAATGTGTTTTATTACAGAAAGCATTATTTTTATACATTTCCTAATCCGATATTGGAATTATAAACAATTCCTAAGAATTTTACAAATTTTTTTAGGACATTTATGTATTAAATCATGTTATGTTTTTGAAATAATATTTTATACATTTCCTAAATAGCTTTGGAATTGTATAAATTTCCTAGGATTTGTATACAATTCCTAGATCTCATACATTACTACTAAATACTATTTAATACATAAATGTCCTCCTAGAAAATGTGTAAAATTCCTAGAAATTGTTTATCCTTCCAATATCGGATTAGGAAATGTATAAAAATTATGCTTTCTGTAATAAAACAACGTTCAGGTAACAATAATTTCATAAAATATACATTTCCTAGGAAATATGTCTAATATTATTTGTTTTACACATTTCCGTGCGATTTTAGGAATTATAATTATACATTTCCTAGGAATTTTAAACAATGAAGGATTACATACATTTCCGGTAACATATATGTTACGAGATTACTCTGCAACTATTAATCGATTTTATTAAGTTTTTTGTTTGGTAGATCATACTTTGGAGCTGGTCTCATAATTTTTTTGTTAAAATCGGTCATGCAGTTTTTAATATTTCAACAGTTGTTTAATTGGATGACGGGGAGTCGATTTTTCAGAATTACTTTTATAGTTGTTCGACGATGATGATAATCTTTCTGATAACTGCTCGCTCGGTGTTATCTGCGGTTAAAAAGTAGCCAATGTGTTAATCCAGTGTTTCAGCTACCAAAGAAACACATAGAACGTTCGCCTTTGTAATATACTCGTAAGTATGCAAGGATTGGACACGGGGAAGCTTTTACACGCTTCCGCGGCCCTGACATTTAGCGCTGAGGTTGGGCACCTTAAAGTTTGTAGTAGGTAGGTTGCCAATTGTGAAACTCCCACATAACCACCCTGCCCACCCTCGGGGCTCTGGTGGTGGAAGCCATAACGGATTTTCCCTACGTTACAAAAGGATGGTATTCATTTAGGAGCTAATAACGTAGGCAACTTTCTTAATATTGTTGTTTTCCTTTACTTCGTCTGTCTATCAAATAAAATAGCGTAAAGCGATCCCTTACAAATGCATTTTATCGTGAGGATGTTTTACGAAAACTAAAACGCTACGGAAAGACATAGCCCATTTTATAGCACATGTTAAATTTCAACACAGTATGTGGAAAAATTTCCAAGACATTCAACCAGCGCGTTTGTATAGAAATTTCAAGGGTCCGTTAGTCGGTAGGACTAATTTTTAAGAGTCGGCCCGATAAAGTACCTACCCGTCTATGCCACAAATTTAACCATTAGTAGTGTGCAAATATTACTGTATTCCAGATTAAAGAGTAATGTCTCCGATTAAATTGCTAAGCCCAAAGAAATAAAACATAAATTAAATGTATTTCTCAGTATGACGTACACTCAGCGCAGTGACGCACAATGAATCAAAATCTAGATGTAAAAGAAGCGTTATTAGTGTATGTCGTTTTTATATAGCGCTTATCACCAGCCGATTGATGTACGAGTACTTGTCGTTTTTATGTAGCGCTTATCACCAGCCGATCGACTGAGCGTCTTGCCTATAAGTTTAGAGATACATTCTTGCTGGAAACCTAATTTGTGCGACTCGCCAGCTAACGACGTCGGCGTTTGTTGAACCGTCACAGTTTTGTCTCGTTTATAATAATCCAAATATTTGTATCGGCGGAAACTAATCCATTGGCTATCTGGCTTAAGTTTGACTTTAAAAATTGCAGACTATATCCATGAATTAGATGAAGCGTGCTAATAAAGCACGCTTCATCCAAAAATTAGATTTGTATTGATTATTAATTTCGGGCGTTATAGAGTCTGGATTGTCGCAAATGTGAATCTGTGCATCAACTGCGCAGGACCGAAAACTGAGGTCGTCTGGCGCTCGACGCTCCGTCATTGCTGCTTAAGGGTGGGCTAGTGCACGGACCGGTGCATAAGCTCACCCTTAAGTAGCTTAAAACCTATCGAAAAACACTTTGTGGACTGCACGAAGATCTAACGTATGTTATGCGATTAGCAATTATGAATAGATTTTAATGATTCTGTTTTTGTTTGGTAGATCATACTTTATGCTGGTCCCATATACATTTTATAAAACTCATTAAAACAGCTTGTTAAATATCAACAAAAGTCTAAATATCGTTTACTTGGACGAGGAGAAGTCAGTTTTTTATATTATTTGTAAATTTGTTCGATGGTGTGTTTTAAGGCCTACCTTAATTGAAAGTAAAATATGTTTAACCGACTTCAAAAAATTAGTAGGTTCTCAATTCGTTTATATCTGTTCACCGATTACTCGACACTTGAACCGATTTGGGAAATAATTTTTTGATAGAATATTTGATTTTTTATTTTTTTTATTTTATTTTGTTCGGGAAATGTAACAGTGCGAACTGACTTAATAAATTTAACAGTTGTATAACTATGCACCAATTACACATTTCCGCTTATAGATAACTATTTTACACCTTATTATACTACATAAAGTTATCTAATTATAAAATACAATTTAAAAGAGAGGTCAACAAGAGAAAGTAAAGAAAAAATGGCCTATAATACTGTTTAAGCCGCATCAAACCAGTTCTTTGAGGATGTCGTTTTAAGTGTATGTATGGGAATATTAAATAGATCAAAATCGGGAAAATTATTTAGGTTGTTAACAAAGTTTGCTGATCTTATAAAAAATGAATTAGAATTATTTAATTATTATTATATTGAAAGGATATTCTTCTAAAATTTTATCGAAATCGGGCGAGCGTTTTTTTACCCGGCTGCGCAAGAAGGATTGTTATGTTTTCGAGTGTATGTATGTGTGTAAGTATGTATGTGGGTATATATGTATGTATGTATAAGGTTTCTTTGGCACGCCCTACAGCCTTAAAAGCTTGATGGATTTCGAAATGTGAGGTGTCATTTGAATCGATTTGATAGTGGAAGTGACTACTTTCCCAGTACCTAACGATTAGTTATTGGGGGTTGTCCAGTGTTTGGATGTGAGTTTTTTGGCAAAGAGCCCGTAAACCCCGGGTATACGGGCTATGTGCCCAAAAAACTCACTTTTTTATGGGAACGCACTTTCTTTGTCTCCTCTTGTTTTGAATCGTGCGACGAAGGTTCTTTTAGGTGCGTATCGAATAAAAATATGTATTTTTCACATTGGAAAATGAGGAATCTTATTTTACGGATAACCCCAGTACCTACCCAAATAAGTAATCACGTGACGTATGTGACGCAAAGTTAAACCGAGAGAGCTTTTTTTTTCTCTATAACCGCTACCGAGCTTCACAGAATCACACGCTAGGCAACTTGGCTTAGGCTCTAACATAGGCATCACCCCTCCTCGAAAATGACATCGTTTTTAGAGATAAACCTACCAAAAGGTTGGTGACTGCTGATCTAGACTACACGGTAAAAAAAACAATCGGTATCTACTACACTAATTTTACTAGTAACTCTGTGAGGTGTAGACCTCGCTGCCGACGTCTGCCCTTCTCTATAGGTTGCATTCCGGTTTCTGGAATTCTCGAAATTTTATTTTGGACATTTTTAAAACCTGACTCGACAAAAAAAAATCTACACCTCACAAAATTTCAAGAGAATCGGTTAAGAAATGCAACCTGTAGAGAATGACAGAGATCCGGACAGAGATTCGGACAGAGATTCGGACAGAGATCCGGACAGAGATTCGGACAGAGATCCGGACAGAAATACAGACAGAAATGCAGACGAAATTCGGACATACGAAAGCATTTTTGTCGAAGCAGAAGCACAGACGCTTCGCTCAGTAAAACTCGCTCAATCAATAAAATCGAAAGTCTCTGTACGTCTGTCTGTTTGTAAACTTTTCACAGCTAAACGACTGAACGGATCTTCATGAAGTTTAATTATTAGTTACTAGCTGCGCATCGCGGTTTCCTGTCTGTCCGTTTGCCTTTTCACGGCTAAACGGCTGAACGGATCCTGAAGAAATTTTATATTAAGGAACAATATTTTACGAGGAAGTTTTTTGGAGACTATTTTCTGAATAAACGAAAACGATGTGGCGGGTAACACCTAATCTTATCTTAATTTATATAAATTACGTGTCACGTTGTTGGTCCGCTATAGATTCCTAAACTACTTAACCGATTTCAATCAAATTTGCACACCGTGTGCAGTTCCATCTAACTTAACAGATAGAATAGCTCACATATATATATAAATATTTAAATAATAAACGCGAACGAAGTCGCGGGGTGACAGCTAGTAATTTATAAATAACTAGCTGTCACCCCGCGACTTCGTTCGCGTTTTGAGCTAGCCTATCTCTAGTTGGATCGAACTGCACATGGTGTGCCAATTTTATTATAATCGGTTAAGTGGTTTAGGAGTTCATTGAGGACAAACATTGCGACACGAGATTTATATATTTTAAGATTAAATTAAATCCAAATCTCCACAACTCCTGGGGCCCCTTCGGAGATTTGAGACACCTTTTTTCGTCCTTATTGCTCTCGTTTGAAACGTCATAGGTGTGAGAGTAACCAAGATAAAATCTCATCTCATCTCACGCGTAGGAATAGCCCACATGGTCAAATTAGACTCTTACTTGAATTTATATTTGCGTTAAAAACATGCATGAAAATCGGTTCTCATCAGCCTTGCGCTTCAACCGATTTTGGCAAACGATTTTGTCGTACAGATACTACCTAAAGGCAAGTTGGTATACCTACTCGTGAAGGTTCAGCATAAAATAACATAAGAGGTTCAGAGATAGCAAGTATATCATCTTACCTAATATTATAAATGCGTAAGTCAGTTCGTTCATTACGCTTTCAAGCATCGACCTGGGGGCTTACCACAACCTCTTAAAACATCATTAATTAAGCCTTACTTCGTAATTTCGTACCATGACCACCCTAAAAGTATTCCTGCTACGTTTTGATATCGCTTAGCAGTTTTGATGACGTCACTCGATTTCGTTCATTCAATCCAAGGAACATTTGTTTAAAAACCGTACCACGACCTCTAAAGTATTCCTGCCGAGCTGTCAAAATAGCAGGAATGATACAAATTACAACGATTGTTAAAAAGTTGCTCTCCGTGTAACTTTTTCTATTTATTAATGAGTTTTTGCTGTGTTTCTGAGGTTCTATTTGTAATATTTAGCAAGATGGCCGATGATTTGGAAACTTTCGAGTTTCTCGAAGCAGATATTAGAAGCTCCATACTACGAAGGACGCCTTCAGACGGGCTCCAAAATAAATTTTAACCCTTTTTCACATATATTTTCTTTTGGCTAAGTCCACTCCTTTCGATGCACTTGTTTCTTCTTAGAATTAGCCTTCGCCTGCAGACTCCTATTAAAGCCCGCAGCGATTTCACTGTGGGTTTTTAAAAAGTCTCACATGATATCGAACTGCTTCGCTGAGACTCTGCGGCCGCTGTGACAAATTATTCTAAGCATTAAATTCTAGATATCACCAAAATATTTTTCACAAACTTTAATTGTATACAGCAATTGAATTTTAATTTACCTTAATGATCATAATAATGTAGACTTAATTTACGTTTTTGAGGGGAACCGAAAAGATGGTGTCATGATTTTGTATTATTTTCTAAAACGAAAACTCGCCTTTACTGAAAGAGGGAAAGAGGAGTGGGATTTATCTCATTTATCATCATCTTCATCAGAAATTTATTGAAAAATGTTATGACAAACCACAGACCTAAGATTTTTTTTGCTTCGCAAAAGACCAACGAAGCGTGGGACAGAGAAGTCTCCATCGAAATGTAAACTCCACAAGAGAGAAAGAGGTCGCCTACAAATAAAATCTTAGTCAATTTTTCTTTTGTCATTAATGACAGCGCGCCACCTTTGAGCACGCGAAAATTCCTATGATTATTATTTTTTACTAGTATCATTATAAATTGAATGAAAAGAGAGCAATTAAAATTGTATGCAGTTATGCCATCTTGTGCGTTTAGCGATTGTGATGTGAATTCAAGATTCAACCCACAAAATTTGTCGTTTCATGGGTAAATATGAAAATTCCATTGTGATGTTTTTGTCAAAATTTTGTCTAAAATACAACATAAATTGGTTCCAAAAACCGATTTACCAGCGGTATGTTGTTGTCGTTTCTTCGTAACATCTATATTTCCTAGATGAAAGCAGAATTGGTGATAAAATTCAGCATTAAAATATTAGTTAGTTTAAGCTCGATTTTCACTAGAGATGGATAAAAAGATGACGTCATTATTATCGATAGTTTTTATCAAAGTTCATTAGGTAGGCGATGGGTGCAATACATAAACAAAGCATACATTTTTGAATCAATGCCATCAAAAGTAAATTGATATTCTTATGAGTTTGTACTGAATGATGAGGCGTAAAACATTTTTGTATTATATATAAGTATGTACCTTCAATTTCTGATCATCATTTTTATTTCAATTTACACATTTTGGGTGTCTTACATCCAAGTCTAATTTGATTATATTTGATTATATTATATTTATATTTGATTAAATTAAATAATATATATGTAAATTATAAATAAATGTACAAAACCAATGAGATAAGTATTATTACTTATCCTAATCCATATACGAGTAAATTTGGTCAAGGGTCACAATTCGAAGCGAATTACTAGGATAGTAATATGATGATCTTATTACTTACTTTTCTTATGTTAATTTAGATACATGGTGACACTGATATCTAACTCTTCCGCCTAGCTTAACACCCGTTTAGTGATTAATATTCATTTTAGCTCAGCAGCGGTGTTATACTTGGAACAAAAAACAACTCAATTGGTATGCGAAAGATTATATTTATCGACAAGCACCCGAAGGACCATTTTTGGTCAATCGATAAATTAATAAGTACTTTTCACAACACTAATTTACTCACGCATGCGCAAATGTTTTTTTGTATCACTATCGAATTGTCACTGTCGATCTTTTACATCCTAGATCTGTGTGACAAACATACGGATGACTAGGTGGTATGGCTATGTTGCCTCTAGCCTGCCCTATGGGACAAAACAAAAAAAAAAAATTGACATTGCTCATTTTTTTTTTTTATTAATTTATTCATGACCATGGATACTCGTCCTTCAGTCGGATTCTTAGTAATATTTTTTCCTTCAGTAACAGATGATGGGATGATGATGATGAGGTGATGATGAAGACGATGAATCCCTCCCCTTTTCCCATTCCAGTAAAGTTATGGATACTTTACTGAAACTTTAAGTGAAGTTTTGTAGAGAACACGAAAAATCGCGTTTCGCGATGTTTGTATCATTTGCCCACACTCGTGCACGTTGACGAACCGGTAAACGTTAATAATCCACCATTATTACAATTTAACACTCGAAGAATCACAAGTTTTAGAAAATAATACAAAAACAAGACACCATCTTTTCGGTTCCCGCCAAAACTCTGACATTGTTCATACAACCAAGTGTCGCCAGATGTTTCTTATGAGCGATTGTAAGTCGGTGAGGAAAATAAAAATTCTTAGGGAAGAAAATAATAAGAAACCGTAGTGTTTTTACTTGCAACTTGTAAAAACCGTAAGTGTAATTTCCCTGTATCGATAGGATATTGTAGGCACGATTTCGCTATGCGGTCGTACTATTGTACGACCCCGATTGTCCGATTTTTACACGGCAAAAATCGTATAATTACGATTGACATATATACATCTGGCAACACCATACTCGAAAATACTGGATTTAAGATTGATAGATGACATTCACACTGATAATGACAGTTCGTAACGCAAAAATACCACAGAGTGTGTAGAAGCACTTGTATCGTACATTCTTTTCCCATCACTATAGCAGGAGTAAAAACGTTTTAAAACATTATTGTTTTCAATGCTTGTGGTATGATACAAAACAATACTTATTAAGGAATGTAACAAAACGTTCCTGCGCAATGATGTTTTTGTAAAAGTTCATGGTAAGCCCCCTGATCATAATCAAGATCTACCATCAGAATAAGAATAGTAAGCTTACTCAAAAAAAGTTTAGCCTTACAAGTATATTTTTAACTAGAGATCGGATAATCGACTGGACATGGTAAAATTAGAAGCCGGTTTTATATTGTTATATCTTTTGATAGGAAAAAAAAACCATTAAAACCCCTCTTTCTGGGTGTTTTTAAGTCTCGAGTGATAAGGTTCATTCTAGGCAAGCGTGCTCCAGTCCTATGACTTATCGAATAAAGTAAAATAAGCTTTTGTAGATATAATTGAACGCGCTATGGCTCACAATGAGCCATTCTCAGACCGAAAACGGCTCGAAACGAGTCAGGAGCTGACTGTTTACCATAATCACATAATTAAACACGACACAGACAGCGCGTGACTGGACGCTGCCAAATTTGCTGCCAAGTAAAAAAGTTAAGACAGTGATTGTCAATCTCCGATCGCAACACAAAAGTAAGTCACAAGGTTTTATCTGAGGAAAACATAATAGTCTGGCAGACACAAAAACATCGACGGTTATTTTAGGTCGCGAAATCTATCCAGGATGACAAAAACAGATCTTTAAGAAACAAAAATTATCTCTTGTTTCAGTTTTATTTTTTCTTTCATATTATTGTAGGTACCTACATTGTTAGTTCTGATTTCAGATACCAGTTCTTTGATCTGTTTGCAAACGACAATTGCGGCCTACACTTTGGGCGACACTGCCCTGGTCTAAACATTTAAATACAAGGAGTCATTAGTTGAGAACGAGCAGTTAAACAGCCTAACCGCGAACGGTGACGCCAAACATGTGTGAGAGGCATGCATATCGGCTCATCTTCGACTAACAAGGGCTCGCGCGTTCCTACTACACTTGTTATGTAAGCTGTGTTATCGTAAGCCTAACTAATGTTAAAAATACGAATGTGAGATTGTTTGTTTGTATCGCTTTCAAGCCCAAACTACTAAACATTCATAATTATAAACTACCACTCCTTCAACTGATCGTCATTAAATTTTGCCCTAAGCACATGAGGACATTTTCAATCCGAAAAATAATAACAATTCCTGCGGGACATCCTAACCATTATAATTGCGAATGCGGGCGTGCTTGTATGTTAACTACTCAACCGATTATGATAAAATTTTGCATAACCGTTGTCAGAGGTACCTACCATTCATTCCTTTTCATTCCGACAAAATAACAGTTCTGCGGGTGAAACCGCGAAACGCACCTATTCAATCTGTAGACCAGGTGCTGCGGAACAAACATAACAATAGGACCTACAGTGCTTCTGTACACCTATGTATATTAATATACATGTACCTACATTAAGGACAAAGAGGCGATGACCCTCTTTAATCTAGTTGGAAGCGCATCTGTCTTTTAGCTGTTTTGATTTCTGGCCAGGCAGATGTGCAAATAATGAATTAAAATTTAAATACTTGCTCTGGGTCAGGATCAGGATGTCAGATGTCTACTTATTGTGTGTGTGTTCTAGAACCCCCATTACTATTCCCAATAAAAAGAATGGTAAATGGGTCTGTTATACATTTTTACTAATAATTTCGGACGTTCCTTGCTCTCATTTCGTAACTTTTCCTTTACATCACAACTTAAAAAAAAACAAGTGCATGTTTGTTTCCTCCTTTATTCACTACAAAATTATTACAATAATTAATCATACATTTAAAATATCTGGTACCTATGTAGAGTATATTGCATCATTCGCATTTTTTCTTTATTTTCCGATACTGTAATTATATCCTACATTATTATTATTGTCTTCTCTCGGCAACGCTTCTCTACTCGGCCGTATTAGTTCCAAGCTTTTTCTTGGCACATCCCAGTCGAGACTTTTCGATCTCTTCCTTTCATCAATTCTGCATATTGCAATGTGTTCTCTCCTTCCTGTCGTGTAGAGCCAATCATCCGAATTCGAGCGATGTTTTATGTCTTTAAAGTCGTTTTTGGATTGCACTGACTCAGAGGTTGTTAAGAAACTGATTCGTCGTGAGAACTGGCCTAGTTCTCGGCGGTTGTAGCGTGTTCTCGGTGTGTTGCCGCGGTCGATGTCTTCTCTTCTTGCTAACCAGTAATAGTGAGTGATGGGATCTCGTGGACCCCAGTGGCGAGACGGCCGGAATGATGACTTAAGCTTCTGCAAATAAGGATAAAAATACTTATAAAATTATCTGAATATAAGGCAAAAATTCCACTGCTAATTGTCGCCGAGCCAATTCTTTAAACGATTTTAAAATTCGGAAACATCCAAAGGCCACATGGGCTTTGATCGGGACTGTGCTGAAGTTGGCAAAGCAGTGAAATATTGTTACAATTATTTTATTATTTAGTTAAAACTGCTTCACAAGATTTAATAAATGCGCTGGCGCATTATCGTGATGAAAAATTGGCGAAATGCGGGCGTTTTCTTACTTCCGCATCACGCTATCGTTTACCTACATCTAACTACACGACAGTAGCCCAACAGTACATTGTGTAGTAGGATTATGCAGTAGTACAGAATTGCAGCGTAATATTCCATATTAATCGTCTGACCTGTCGGTGTACAACACTGATATTATCCAACATCGAAGGCCGGGCAGAACGAGTAGGCCAGGAGGAGGACAACGAACACAAAAAAGGCTTTGTAAACAAATACATGCGCATAAACTTTAACGTCCTATAGGTGTCGGCGAACAACCGATAAGTTCGTGACGCTTTACTGGTGACGTTCCTGCCTTGTAGAGGTCGCTCGAACACCTTGGCACGAACATTGACATATAAGTACGTACTTAGTACATAAAAATATATTGCTGGGCGCGAAGACATAAAAGCAGGTCGAATACTAAAACACCACAAACCCGCCTTTGTTTCATGGACAGACGGGTAAAAACACTACTGCTCATGTTACCCGGGAAAATACATTTAAAGAATGCAACACGCATCTGCAGTAAAAAAAATATGGAGACAAGAACAAGGAAAGGATCTCAACCACAAGTTAACTCATAAATAAAGCCCGAAAACGTCACTATTTTCTTTGTAAGTAATAAAACAATAGCATTGTTAAGGCACGCACCAATTTGTTGCATTGTAAACATATGCGTGTATCGTATGTCATCTGCTATATTACTTGAGCCTTTGCGTGTGGGTCACGCTTGCCACCTGTCACATTTGGGACTTTAATATTACTAGTTGTATGCAAGTTTTGGATACAACTACTTCGAGCAGTGCAATTAGCAAATTGCGTTCTTATTAAACAGACTGTAGGGTAATAAAAATGAACAGAAAAAGCTACTTTGACATCGAACTTTTTGAACTCTCATTATTTTCTTGTAACTTAGTGTAATTTGTTGAGTTAGTTTTAAATCACTTACTCCGAATAAATCATACTGGACTTGTCTCCCGACGGCAATACCAGCGCAGAGTATGAAGATGGCGCTCGCTGCCACAGCAGCAGCCAGCAACGCGCTGGCTTCCTCCACCTCCGCCCAAGACTCTCCCGGATGTGTGACGAAGAGGATTGTCAACCACCAGACAGCCACCGGCGTGATGATCGTCGGTACCAACCACCATCCCCACACCCAGTACTTGATAAGCTCTCCCTCGATCAGAAATTCCACGTCTTCGACGAGATTTCGCCAACCTGAAATTAAGAGAAAAGAAAAGTAGTGATTGAATTTTGTATGAATACGACAACCGTCGTTTAGTCATTATTACTATGGACCTACATACACGGTTAACATTTTAAAAAGCATTTTATAACGTTTAGACAATTTTTCCTGCTAACAGTCTCCCGGCACGATGGCGCGACGAGCTGTCGGGTTTAAAATATTATTATAGGGTATTTCTATAAAACCTCACTGGAGCATAAGACAGAAAAAAAATGAAAAAAATAGAGGGAGAACTTTTCCCCGCATTGAAAAAAGCATCGTAAAATTTAAAAAGAGCCCAGGAGAACTTGATTAAAATGACTGGCCAATAATAGTAGATTGTGCACCGAGAGGACATAGCAGTCTCTTACGTCACGGGCGGCTTATTGAACCCTGAGCGTAACGACGGACTCTAGAGTTAACTCCGTAGTTAACTCCGAGTTAACGCAATGCCTAGTTTTACGTTGAGACTAGGTGTTAAGTGGTCATTGTTGAGCAGGTGGTGTGAAAATTATGAAAAAACTATACGCACTCACCAGACGTTACAGAGTAAGGCTCGTAAGCCGTAGGCCTTGCACAGGCCGTAGATTACTTACCGTAAATGAAACCTAGCGCGAGGATCTCAACGATGGAAGCGAGGTAGACCAGCACAGGCACTGCCAGGTCTTCCACGAGCACCAGCACCGGCAGGCTGCCGGCCAGCAGCCCCAGTGAGACGCCCGCGCCGCCTAGAGAAATGGCAAACGCAGCTAATCTCCATTTGACGCCTCCAATGCGCCGGAGTCGCTCATACACCGGGTACAGCAAAATCAACTGAAATTAACATGTCACCTCTAATTATTATTGATTTTACGTTAGTTGTATGAAAAAAATAGCGCTATCAAAAAATCAATAATAATTCCCCGTTTTAGCCTAGTTGCCTGTAAGCAATTACTCATAGCAATAAAGTAGCTACTTCATAATGACGGTGTATATAAAGCAGTAGTAAGTGTGTCTCATTTAAAAGTTAATTTTTTTATGATCATATTATAGAGCTTCTTTAAATAAGTATGAATAGTTAAAAAACGTTTGTTTTGACGTCAAATGTTTTATGTTTTTATTACAAGTTATTCCGTGCACCACCCACGTCAAATGTTTTAAGTAAAACGAAGTACGTAAACGAAGAAGCCTATGTTTTGACTAAGACTTTTTTTTCCAGGCGGTATTTACTAAACTACATACTTAACTTATAAATAAAAACCCTTTCGCGACTGTTTTCACCGAAATCGAAAAGCTTTCAAAATATTTTATATTTCAACTGTTGGAACAAAGCTAAGCAAACAAATAATGAAGAAAAATAAAAACTATTTATTAAAACATCAGTATCCATTTTTCTTCTAGCTAAAAATAACATTAACAAACAATACCTACTTGGTAGTAATGATGTTTACCTAGTTAGACAATAGACAAATATTTATTTGCAGCAAAAACATACAAAATAAATTAAATAAAAATTACACGATTAAAAAAAACAAAAAAACATAGTTTTTGCCACAAACCGGTCCCAACTCAGCATAATGCCGGCTGCGGTAGACAACCGGCAGTTAGTCATCATTACTATGTGCGGACAAGAGCATTGTAGGTATTTTCTTCAGTTGAAGAAAATAACAAGCAAGCTAGTAATGTTATAAAGAAGCAAAGTTTGTGAACATCTGTACGTACGAAATATCGTATGGTATGCCAGAGGGTAAAATCCGGAACTACTGGACAGAATTCAAAAAAACTTTCACTAAGAGTGCAAGACGGGCCATATTTTTGCTCCAACACGTACTGACCAGGCAATATTGCGACAATATTTTGAGTGGGGGTCGGCCGTATAGTCATATATGTCTAGCATGGCTGATGATGGGCGGGCTACAGCTGGCAATATTGCTAATATTGTCGGGCCAAAAAACATGGCCCTTCTTGCAGCACCCTAATAGAAAGCCACAATCATTGAGGCTGTGAACATGAAAAAAGCCGCGGGTTGATAAGCTAGTTTTGTATCCATCGTCAATGTAACACAGCACCTAGCCACGTACCATTGTGACAACTCCCGAGAGTATTAAAGTGATGTAGACGAGCAGCGGCCAGACCAGCTCCAGTCGACCCTCCGCCGCCTGGTAGATCTGCAGCAGCACCGCCGCAGGGCCCGTGTCCTTCTCTCCAGAGCCTGACACCGCGAACCAAAACAGCAACCAGAACCAACTCGACACGATGTTTGCACCCGTGATGGCTATTGATGTCCTGGAAGGGAGAATAGGTTATTACAAATAGGTACATGTGGCGTTAATTGAGAAATGTGACCATGCAACCAGTCCGCGAAAAACAACAGCTATTTCATACATTTGGATTAATTACGTCGTGAATTGTGAATGATTTTTTTCCATGGGACAGCTGACTTATTTTCACGATTATTAAAGTAGACATTTCACAATCGCAAATAGGTAGACTGCCAGTAGAAAACAATTTATAAACGTACGTACCACTGAACATTAGTGCTCGCATATAGCGAGTCCCCGGCCGCCACCATGAACCCCCCCGCGACCTGGCAGCTCCACAGCGCCTGCACCACCGCGCTGCTCCACACATAGGGCTCCGCGAGACCCTGCCACTGGCCGCCGTCCACGAACGAGCTCAGGCCAGACTTGTCCCCGATACAGGAGAATATTACTACGGCGAGGATCAGTATTAGCGGGGCTAGGAGGTACATGATCCGTTTCATCAACTTCACTGAGCTGTAAAATCTGGGAATTAACAAGAGTTGATAGTTATAGATGCCTATATCTACTTAACGTTTATTAATACTATACCTGCGCTACGCGCTTTCCGTCTAGCTGCAAATACTTTAAGAGCCGTAATCTTTCAGGGACCAAATGTCCTGTGACTTTTTCTGGGTCAACTACAACCCGATGGGTGTATGATTCAGAATGTAAGTACTTTTTCTGAATATTTTTTCCTATGGCATCAACCCTAAAAACCATAAATCTCATGGTTTTCACATAATATCTAAATGCGAACCGTTCCTGAAGTTCATGAGTATTATTCCTGAAGTTTACATATACTTAGCGGATAAATCCGCGGCTGACGCAGCTGGTTAATTAAATAGGAATAAGTATGAGATATTCTTTTAGGTTTCACCATGTACGTAAAGCTACTATTTTGTTTTTACTTATGCCTATTGTTAACAATACTCACACAAACGGAATTGCAATCCACAATACTGATGTTATTAGTGCGATAGCTATGTAGTATTCCGGGCTCTCTTTCACAGGAGACATGAAAGTCGTTCTGTAGAAAAAAAACGTTATTTTTAAGTTTCATATACCACGATTACCTGTAGTTCTGTTTAGCCACTGTATACTTGTATGATACGTAAAAATGTTAAGTATTTCTACGATAGTAAGTTTAGATAAAAATAAACTCTTTAGTGTTCAATATCGTAGGTGTGTTATTGTCTTTATTTCAAACATTATTAATACATATTAAAACCGCACCTTAGACATTCTGAAGCGTTAACGACGTTCACTGGTTCATCCTGAAAATTCAAATAACAGTATTTTTACATAGAAATAAAAATAAATAACAGACAACGTAAAGGTATATAAAAACAAACTGGTTTCGAAACTTCGGTTTTGTAGGCGGCCGAAGGGGTTGGTAGGTATTAGATGTAACCAGTATGCAGAAATATGAAACCTTTTTTACGAAACAAAATTTGGCAAAATTCTACGTCACTCGTCATCGAACCCCTCCTCTAAATGGGGGAGTATATTATTACACAATGGGCAGAAGTCACAGGCCTAAAGGCCTTAGGCTTTTGGGGGCTGAGCTACCCACGTCCGTAGGAGTGTACTCTATTCTGATTCCCTACACGTGGTCCCCGGGTAGTGCTAACCGGGTAGCAAACTCTGGTGGGAGGCTTCGGCCGTGGCTAGTTACCACCCACCGGACCAAGCCATGCCGTGAAATGACCTAGTCGTGTTTCGGGATGTAGTCCGGTGTAACCGTTCCGAAGACGGGTCTGAGCAGTAGCGCACTTGTAGCTCCTCGCTCAACTGCCGTCTTTGTACTTCTACACTCTACAAAACTTCAACGCTAGAGTGAATAAGTACCTTATAGGTCGTCGTGCTCCATCTTAGACCACACCGTCGCTTAACATCAGGCGAGTTGGTGGTCAAACGCCGACTTATTTTACATAAAAAAAAAACTTTTTTTCTTAGTAGAAGTAGGTACAACGGACTTGTAAACATCTTTAAATACTACGTCGCACAATTATACTACGAAATGAAAATATTAAAATTCTGCTGATACCCATACCAAATCATATGCAGCTTAAAATATATTCAGAAGGTGTTTTTTGTGGTAAATGGTTAGTAGATAATAATTAAACATAACCATTTTCACACAAAAAAGCTTATCAAGTTACACACACGATAATTGTTTTGGCACAACAGAATTGACAGTGACAAGCAACTGACGCAGCAAAGAACTGCGCACTGAGCGAGGTTTTGATTGGATACTTGTTAAAGCTTCTAACTAATCAGAAGGAAGGTCTATACAAATTTAAAGTAGAGATATTAATGATAGGAGCAGATGAACCTTAAGTCGTAGGGACAGAGGGCATAATCCTTAAAACTTGTCGCAAATTTCTATCATGTATCTCCAGTTTTCGACGGCACGCAGAAATTTGTTCATTTTGTGAACATTATGTAGCAGTTGATATGTCATCTGCATAATTGGAGCCCTGTGTATGGCGTCAGGCTCGCCCACTGTCACATTTGTGACTGAATATCGTCCGGCAAAGTGTTGGTGTTGTATTACACCTCTGCCAGCCCCTTCGGACGAAAGGCGTAACGATATGTTGTTTTGTCATTATAAAGGTAATTATCAAACCTTTATCTAAAATTATACAATACAACCACAAAACTACATGAAAATCTCAAAAACGAACATACATTTTTCGGCAGTACAAGGGCGACCTTATCGCCTAAAGAGGTTTCTTCCAAGTAACCTTTGGATGGACTGGAACTTAAAGAAATACGAAAAGGGGAAGGTAAAAGTCTAAAAATATAGGCTATATATATATTTATAGGCTATATATCTTAATATATATAAATCTCGTGTCACAATGATTGTCCTCAATGAACTCCTAAACCACTTAACCGATTATAATAAAATTCGCACACCATGTGCAGTTCGATCCAACTTGAGAGATAGGATAGCTCAAAACGCGAACGAAGTCGCGGGGTGACAGCTAGTATATATATATATTTTAAACAACATACCTCGAATGCAACAAGCTCTATGCAGTCCGGAAATGGAATATCATGTGTGGCCGTGTACAAAAAGTACGCCACACCCAGCGACAGGTAGATCATGGCGTAAGCAGCACCAACGAAAGAAATCAGCATCCTGACGTATCCAATACCTGCAGAGGTTCCAATATTTAATAAAACCATATTTTCCTTATTTCGTAAGGACTGGGTCAAGGCGACGCGGCGGGTCAAGGACACTTTTTCAATGTTAAAGGTGTCCATCTTTGGGACAGGTGCCACCTCGGCCATGACAAGGTTTGAAACGAGCCCCTCGCATTATAACAGGCTTAAGAGCGTTGCGAATTTTACCTGGCTGATAAGGTTACAACGTATGTGCGTAATTCGATGAAATTTCAACAGATGACGCTCATTTTTAGGTAAGGTACTTTGGACTTTCAGCAGGGCTATTCACAACCATTCGGAAACGTTTCCGTTCGAATTTCAAAAATTTTAATCCTAAATAATCCGAATCTCAGTCTTTATTCACAAATTTTTGAACGTGATTAAGTCTTCCGATCGGATTTATACTTGATTTCCCATCCAAAATGAATTAAAGTAGGCTGAGATTCGAACAATTTGAGTTTGAAATTTCTGGGATCCGATCGGAAACGTTTCCGAATGATTGTGAATAGCACCGCAGGTACTTCACAGTGGGACGAAAATAATAATAGACTTGAGATTTTTGGATAAAACTACAAGTATCTAAGCGTGCATGTTCGCCTCGAAAAAATATCGTCGACTGTTTTAGTTAAGACAAACGTTAACTTACACGTACCTAAGTATAGCCTTGCTACGTTCGCACTCGGCAAAAAATTATAATGTTTTGCATGCTAGGCTTGCTGGACAGTTTAGGCAATTAGGTTTATGAAGCTGAAGCTACTTACTAGCTGCGCGCCGCGGTTTCACCCGCGGTCCCACAATTACTTGTTTTTTTTTTTTGAGATGAAAAGTATCTTATGTCCTTTTCTGTACCCCTGCATTCAAAATTTCATGATAATCGGTAAAAGGCATTTACGGCGTAAAAGCGTAAACAAACAAACAAACTTTCTTTCGCATTTTTAATCTTAGTAAGGATTAGGATTGTATTCTTCTCTTATGGCCCGTATGCTAAAACGACGCTCAGTCTTCATCGAGATTCATGACTGAGCGTCATTTTTGAATATGAACCTAAGGCCTGCATCCTAAAACGACGCTTTAACATACGACCCAATAAGATATAGTAGCTAGTCGCTCACCTGAGTAGCAAGCGTGGTGTCTATCATAAACTTTGCGTACATAGGTACTACATAGATTCACAGTGATACTCGTATACTCACTATTTTTTTTCCCATAAATACATATTATAGATTCAATTTCACAATTTAGCTACAGACACCTTCCTATGTACTAGGTAGTTTTTTTTTTGCTCTCTTTTGCATTTATTACATTATTATTAGAATAGTTTGGAATGCAATAAATTTAAGTTGCGAAAGCTGCAGAATAATATTTTTTGCTCAAATTGATTATATTGTATCTACTCAATATTGAGTAGGTAGGTAAATAGGTAGGTATCTACTTGTTTTGAAAAAAAAAAGAAACCGAGGTGATGAAGTGACACGGATAGGGCCACAATCTTTAGTGTTCTACTTAGGTACTTCCTTATAGCATTATATTACCTCTAAAAAAAGGGACAGCTCTCCAGATCCCGACGGCGTCCTGTTGGCTGAGCTGGCCGACCGCCAGCTGCAGCAGCACGACCGGCGCCGCGACCGCAGCCAGCGCCGCGGTCAACACTAGGCCGTAAGCCAGCCCTCCATGACGGAACCCCTCTCGAGGGACGCGCCACGTACTGTTCCATGTCAGAGACACGGCAAGGGTGCATAGGTGGGCTCGCACTAAAGGCCAACTTACCCAGCCCTGGAATATTGTGGGAAATAATGGATTGGAATGGAATGGAACGTCACTTTACTGCTAGTCGGTGGTCAAACGTCGAAGTCCACAATAATATTATTAAATCGAATCTAAATCTAGAGCAACTGTCTGTCTGTCTGCTTGTAAGCTTTGTGACGACTAAGCGTCTGGACGGATCTTGATGAAATTTGGCAATTAATTACAGTATATCGAGAGGAAGGTTTTTGGAGACTAATTTCTGTATAAAGGCGAACAAAGTCGCGAATAAAAGCTAGTATTGCATTTATATAAAAATTGAGCGCATCTGCATAAAGATGAATCTACGATACTTCGCACTTTAGTCTGCGAACAGACGGTAGGTAGCATAGAAACAAACACATTTACCACACAAACATACACCCAAAAACAATTAACTCTTTCTGGGCAGTCGAGTAAAACAATTCTGTTTCTAAAACTGAAACTGTCGCCAGGCCATACCCAATGCAGCATTTCAACCTACATTAGGTAATTATATCCATTTTAACCTATCGGTATACTATTCTAACCTACTAATCCTACTATCCTACTAATAATGTTTGTAAGTGTGGCTGGATGGATGGGTGGATGTTTGTTACTCTTTCACGTAAAAACTACTGAATGGATTTTAATGAAACTTTACAATAATATTATACATCAAAATAACACGTAGTCTACAATTTATAAAGATATTGTGTGAATTGTCCAAAATATGACGATAAGTGTCAAGTAAGTAGGAAAAAATCTACCATCTGCGAGCTATTCTGGCGTGCGCTGCCAAAACCGCTAGAGTTACACTTATGTAATGTATGGTGGAAATGTTCATATTTAAATAGTCCTACAAAAAATGGTTATTTTTTTGTTTACCTAGCCCGGCAAACCAAAAGACTCCGTGAAGTAAATGCATGCTACGGTGTCGTAATTGTGCCCTTTGACCTGTGTAAAACCGCAAGCGGATTGAACGTGGTGATCTGTCACGCAAGTTTGCCTAGGGAATACCTTTTACCCACCGACCCCGGGAGCAGGCTGAATAGATATGTGGGAAGCCCGCCACTGGCAGCATACCCATTAAAAACCCTAATAATCCTAGGTTATTCCACCTCGGCGCAAAATATCGGAGCTACGGGAATTTCTCGCTGAAGACCACGGCCCCCGCAGCGCTAGCCCCTTTGGGCACCTTCCCGAGCCTATGCTCTTCCTCACCTGTGTCGAACACCAGACACATCGTCATCATCTACCTTGCTCGACCGGTGAGTGTCAGACATGTGTTTTAAAGGTAAAAGTTTGAGTGTGAGTGATTTTTTGTTGCTACCGGGATGCATCAATATTGTGCAATGGCATCAGATTACGCATCACAGATTTGAGAAGTCGCGAACGAGTCCTGAACGTGGTGAGGGTGGTCGTGGGCGCGGTGTCACTAATATATCACGCAAATGACCCCCCATGAAGTAAACGCAAGCTAAAACTAAGCTCTGATTAAATCGCACGCGTAAACTAACTAGCTCTATAATAACATTTTATAGCTAGTCCGTTATAAAAGGTTAGATACAGTTAGGCAGGTATCTACCTACTTAGCATCTTTTTTTTTGAAGTTAGCAAACCTTGTTCTAAAAGTTGTTTAGTTTGACGGGTAGAACAAATAGATACCCTTAAGTTCTCATTACTACACCCTTATTCCTCTATTCTGAGACTACACCCTAAATACAAATATCGCACGATCGATCTACCTAATAATGTCATATTTGAGGGTAGATTAATGCTCATCACTAGTCATCGATGTGCGACTGACTTGGACGCTATACTAGAGCCGAATCTCAATCCAGCTAGGTCTAGGAGCATCGCCATAATTATTTCACAATTTAACAAAAACATGTTAGCGCAGCCTAGCAAGTAACAAACTTTGCAGTAGGCAGTATACATAGGTAAGTAATTCGTGAAGGCGCAACGCGTATACACTGTGTATCTTTTAACGAC
The DNA here is from genome assembly GCA_911728515.1 of Peribatodes rhomboidaria. Classification (NCBI taxonomy): domain Eukaryota; kingdom Metazoa; phylum Arthropoda; class Insecta; order Lepidoptera; family Geometridae; genus Peribatodes; species Peribatodes rhomboidaria. The sequence continues at coordinate 20,298,646 of OU452166.1, forward strand.
GGAGATTAATTCTAGGCTATCATTGTACCATCAACAAATCTGAAATCGAGAAATTTAAAAAACTCCACACATTTTGTCGACGATCAATGAAATTTTTGTATGGTACATCAGATTTTTTTGTGTGGTATAAGAGTAGGCTTTTTAGAAAAACTTAGTCATAATAATGAGTAGGTACAACGATGACCTAGATAAATCCGTCGTTTAAAAATACATCCTATTAATGGTCAACTCTACTTGATAGGCATTTTACCACCATGAATGATATAAGTGCTAATTTACCTACCTACTAATTTTCCACAATTTCAAAAACCCTAAAGCATGTTTAATCAATTTCGCCATATCTATCTATTGTGTTTCGCCTATTGTACAACAGCTAGTTGCGCACCGCAACCTTACGGTTGAGGTTCAAAGAGTTGCCTACATGTAAGTCCAGGGCACATGCCACATCCATACGAAATTTCATAAAAATTGGCAAAAGACATACATTTGGCATTTTTAGATATCAATGTTATAGTCATGTTAACGTAACCTGCATTCGCTCGATGAGGGCACAAAATGTATTTTTGCTGCATTCAAATATATTTGGCTAGCAATATTGTGAAAAATGGACTCAGATATTAAACATATTGTACATATCATATTCATCGTAAGTGCCGGCCTTAAGTAGTACCGAGTTACTAAATATAATGTGACATTTCTGACCCTAAGAAACCCTAAGCAATGATTTTATAGATCTGTGACATGCCAGCAAACTAGGCGACTTTAGTCTTCGGAAACTTGTTGGGTTGTGGTTAAATCATTTGAGAGAAAATGCCTTGTATGGTTCGTACTTAACAAGTTTTAGTTTCCCTATCGTCTCGTGAAACTGTGCTAACTCACCAATATTTTGGAGTTCTCAAACATTTCAAAAACAACTCAACACACTGTCTCACACTTTTTCACTCCACATCCATGGTAACTCCGAATACTTTCGACAGTTTAACACAAATGTTTTGACATACTCGTACCGCAGCTCAGCGCTCGTGATTACGAGATTTTGCAACGTCCTAGATAACCCGCAGATAAAGTGATATCGGATGTGCGACAAAATCGATCTGAAACTAAGTTATCAGCTCTCTCGAGTGGACTAGAGCCCTTATCGGCAGATATTGAAATCACCCATCTTTTGACTATAAAGTTTTGACTTGACGTACCTAAGTACCTACCCATTTGAAGCTTGCGCTGCTGTACCTATAAGGTTTCACTATACTGTGCTTCCACACCGAAGTTACTTTTTGTGAAGCTATGTTTACTACGTAAGCGAGAGAGTTGATCTACAATTTAAGAAACTTCGGTGTGGATGCACCTTTAGCGACAGTAGTGACCGTTTCTTATGTTTGTAGTATCAGGGCTGTAGGTATGGAAACATTATTAAGTTTTAGATTAAAAAACAATGTTTCACTACGAAGTTTTATTTTGCATAAGGTGAAGGAAAATGATGCATTTGCAATTTAATGCATTTGCAATTTGATACATAAATTACACATCCCTAATTAATGTAAAACTAGCGCAGCGCTTTCGACTTAAGGCTAACTTGAAGATAACTTACTTTATTGATGTAAACCAATAGATAAAGTATACAACAGGTAAGTAATTCCTAAGACAGTTATAAATTATTTATAAGTATATATATTTTGAACATCATGAATAGTTGGTATCTCAGATATATTAGCACAGTTCACTGGCACGCAGGCTTCGAACTTTTAAAGTTCACCATCCTGAAGGTGGAATCAACAAACCCAGCTCAGTGCTATCATTTTCTTAGAGCTTTTCACGAGTAACCGAACCAATTCTATGACTGCTTGCAAGCTGAACCCTGGTCTCGCTCTAAACACTTTCTAATCTTCATTGATAGCACTGAGCTGGGATGAGCCATGTACACAAATGTGCAATGTTCTGGTGGTAATTATACAGCTTACATTTTTGCAACTGCTGCTCACGTAAGTAGATAACATTAGTGTTAGGGATGTAACTAACATTAGAAGAACATTGCATCCTTGCTTTGAGGCCCTTTACGTTTAGAAGGGTACGAGATTACTATGTTGATCCACGAAAACGCACCTCGCTGTGGATTGATATATCTACATAGACCTACTACGTATTGGATATGAAAAAAAAAACAATTAAACACACACTAAACACATTTATTTCGTCTACTTTAGAGATTAAACACATTTTTTTTCTTCTTAATAAGTAGGTTATACATTTAATTAATGACTTAAGTTACGTTGAGGGGGGGTTTTAGAACGGTTCGCTTCGTGATTTTCAGCAACTTTTTTCTAGTTCGCGTAGTTGAAATAATATAGCCCGGCTTCAATGTGGTGCAGTAGGGTTATATGCCCACTAAACTCCCCCTCCCCAGCCTTCCCTCACCGCGTCAAGTAATCCCGGGACAGCTATAGTGCGTCCTGGGTATCTCGGGATAGCTTCCGACAACGTTGACCATCATCAGTGATATAAATGATAAAAATGATTAGATCCCTATGTCTAATGCCGTATTCTAGGGCCCCGGCAACAGGGCTACTTAGCTTAACACGTAATCCCTTTCACTACACTTCACCACATCACAAAATGTCCTTATTTACTTTAAACTTACGACTAATATGCGGTCAAACTGAAAAGTTACTTAACAAAGCTAAATTTGTTTCAATAGTTTTTAACACATCAAAGTTAATTTTATTTTTAGATACTAGGTACAATATATCGATACAATTTGAGTGAAAACTAATGTCTTGACGAAAGTCGCCAATTACTTAACATTTTGTTATATAATTACAAATTAACATGCTTAAGCCATTTTTTTTAAATTAAGTTTACTCAAAAAATAATAGACACCAAAGATATTAATATTTTTAGACGACAACCGGAATAATTGTTTATTGACTTATTCTAAAATTAAAATTAAATATGCCCCAGCTCAGAATATATTTTTATACGTTTTCCAAAAGATTGATATCCCTAAGTTAATAAAGATTACACATATTTGAAAACTAAAGGCTACACTTATAAATATACTACATTATATTATTGTGTAATGTATTTTTGAATATTTCTAATTAATGTTTTAAGTACGTAAGTTTTTTTTTGTTTTTTTTTTTCTTTTTTTCCATTAATTATAGACACATTAAAGAGTAAGTATAATTTTAAACACTGACACTAAGTAAAGTAGCTATGAATATAATAGTTTCTAGAAAAGCCGACAAAAATATTTCCACATCCACATCTTACATCATTGATTAATGAATAAATACGAGTCGACGATTATCATTATGTTCGTAGTTACAATATTTTTAATTCTTAGAAATTCCACAAACTTAATCTAGCACGTTCATGTTATGCAATATTAATAATTTTATTTAATCCAGTTAACACCTACCGTTACATCGACACACTTCCTAAATAAAATGACCCCATTACAAAGTTGATGTTATCTCACGTTTTGCAGCATTTGGAGGAATTCCCCATGTTACAGCTCAGAGTGATATAATTTTCAAGCCTGTAATAGTCAAGTCAATTTTGTTTGTTTTAATTTTTTCATTACTTTTTTTACCTTATTTGTTTATGTACATAGTTGCGTCGGTACTTTCATAGTTGTTAACGTAAATTGGTACATTGATATTGTTTTGTGAAAACTATGGATCTTGGATCTGAAAGTAAGATTTATTTAGTTTCTGATTTAAAATAATAAAGTTACGAATTTCACGAGAAATCATATCAAAGTACAGGAAAGATTTTAGTAATTAAAACAAATAAAAGAATGCAGAGGGTAATGTTAATTTTCATGTTCGGAAAGTGATAAAATCGTTGACAGAAACTCGATTGACAGTACCACTGTTCAGTTTAAAACTTGTTTGGTCAAAACTGAAAAATATGAAACAAATTAGTCTCAAAGAAGCAATTATCCTACAATACATTTTTAGGTAAAAACTACGGCATGATTTGAGCTGGACCGTGACTGAACACATCAACATGCCGATGTGACTATACCTTGTTTTTAAGTAGGTATATTTGTTGATTTTGCCTTTACGTTGTCGTTTTGTTGTTGTGTTTTCGTGCCGTTTTTTTAAATAATACACTAAGTACACAGAAATAAAAAACAAAAAAAATACAAGGAGAAAAACATTGACACGAGCGTTTATGTGGGTACAGGGCTCGCGTCAACGTAAGTAGTTTTTTGTATTTATCGTGTTCAAATCTATACCTGGAAATTATTTGATCTATGTCACAACTATTTACCAAGTTTTTAGTTTTCTCACATGCCAAAGAAAAACCAAGTATGTAGCTCAGGAGACACCATCTATTCCACACTCGAAATACAGGCGCCTCGCTAGGCACGTTTTGTGAGGTAAATATGGCTCTAAACAATCTTCTAAAAATATTTAATATCAGGCTAGCGGTGAAAAATGCAAATAATGTAACGCCAAACAATAAGTATTTAAGTAAAGAACTTAGCAAAATAGGGAAAACATTGTAGTATTTTTGTTAATTTCAATTGTTATAATCAAATATATTTAAAAACATATGTTTTACTCAAAAAAACACACACATAAAAATGAACACAACCACAAAATGAAATTAATAAAAAGTGTAAAAAGCGAAACAAAAAAATATACAATTAAAACCAATCATAAAGTCGAAGGCACAGGATTCATAAGTCAAATCGTATCCCGTTGAAATAGGATGTTTTTATCTAAAGAGGTAGTTTGGCTGATTCGACATAACAGTAACAAGGATATAACTTTACAAAATTTAGAAATGTGCAAAACTATATATTTACTTATTTAATCTACAGGAACCAATTATAATAGAGTGCTCGTTTAGTGAAAAAATATTGAAATTTGATTACATACTAGTAGCACCTTCCACCTGCAAGTTAGAGCGTGCGGCTAACACAATCTGTAAGGCAGTTGCCCGGCCGCCAGCGAAGAGCTGTAACTACTGTAAGTAACACTCGCGGGGCGAGCTCGAGCGCGGCGCCGGACGAGTGTTTTACTCACATATATACTCATTACTAGCTTATCGCCGGCGGTCAGACAACTGCCTTAAGAGTCATAAACTACTCAAAAGAAAAGTGTGAAATTCACATAGCCTTTCACTCAATTTCTATTTAACAGTTTATCCGCACTATGTAGTTGTAAAATTATATGGTTTGTTAGAAAATATACAATAATCCTAAGGCACGATGGGTGAAATACAGTGTGATTCCATTAAGGCTGAGGAGGGGCAAAAAGGATCAAACTAGACCAAAAGAGAACTTAAACAAAAATGAAAAATATCTAAATTAAAAAGGCAGTTTTATGCTGAAATTTTGACTTCAAACTAAGGTTGTCGAAAAATATCGATGGAGTATTAAAACTTTTTTCTAGTTTAAACATCTTTCGGATATATCTTCTTAAGAGAATCAACACTGCAATAAATCTGATATATGTAATCTGTATTTAAAAAAAAAAGCAAATTAAATAACGTTCCTGACAAACCATGTAATTTATTTTGATTCATTTTTCTACTTCTAGATGCTCAATGCTTCTATTTCGAGCGTGAAATTAATGTTTTTCCTAAATTAAATATTTAATTTTTCCTTTAGAATGTGAAAAAACTAAAAACTGAGAAAACCATTATAAATAGTTTAAATAATTTCCAGCGGTAGATAGAATATGATCAACGCATGAGCTATAAAGGAGATACAAGTAATTATTTAAAATAAATTCTGCAAACTACAAACAAAAACTGCAAGAAAAAACCTTTGAAAAAAAACGATTGGTTAGTATGTTGGTAAAAAAAAAGTAAAATAAGTCAAGGACAAGGCTCAGTCAGATCACATGTCAAACATTTCAGTCGCAATCCAGTTTCAGTAACGCCATAGTTAATCCCCGAAAGTTCAATTATCCTAACTCTTTGATTCCATTTGCCATATACTGGGTACCTTGTTCTTTTTCAAATTAATTTTCAGTAGGTTTACAAGTATTAGCGGTGATTGGTCCACTTTCCGACCATGTGAAATGTTGTGTGCGTAACTTCAGCTTCCTCATAGGTGATAGAATAATTTTACCTATGCCAATATTTAAAGCATAATAGCTGCAATCAAATATCCCAGTCTTAGTTTAGCTGCCACAAGAACTTCGTTAATATGAGCCATTTACTATGTGTCAGCTGGAGTGACATAACATCAGCTCGCACATCCAGTACAGGCAAACCAGTGAGGTTAGGGTTTGGGACAATAGCTAGAAAATTAAAGCATAATAGCTGCTCAAGGTAGGAAAAATCTGAACGATGCTACTCAAAACATGTAGAAGCTATGATCAAAAAACTGTGTGTAAGCTGGTGTTGTGTCACTTCAGCTACTCATCTCATATCTTCCAAACGAAAGAAGGTATGACTATGCAGTTTAGCTCAAATTTTAAAGCATAATTGCTGCCATTGGCAGCAAAATTTTCAAGTCTCTGGGTTATATACTTTCCGAGTTATAAGCTAATACCTATGTGTAAGCTGAAGTTGTGTCACTTCAGCTGACACATGTTGAATCGACGAAACTATCAAACGTAGAGTTTTCATTTAAAGGGCAAAAATTAAAGCATAATTGCTGCACTAGGCAGCAAAATTTTCAGATTCCTAGACCTCGTAGTTTCCACGTAATAATCAAAAAAACAGTTTTCGCGCCCAAAAATTCAAATTTTTGCTTAAAAGCGGCGTTGCCGTTCCGTGCGGTACATTATTGCAATTCAATTTGATCTTAGCGCGTATAGTGTTAAAAGTCATTTTAACTTGTGTTCAAAATTCTTTTAGTTTTGTTTAGACTGAGAGCCGCTGAACTATATGGAACTAAGAATGCACCTGTAAAATTTGAAGGCAGATTCATATGAACTTAAACAACGACGAAGGTTATTGGTTTTGGCGTGGCTTGTTCTCTGTAATTTGGCTAACAAAAGACGTCGCGCGACAAATAATGGCTGCTTGACGTCACAGGCGCGAGGTAGACAGTGGCATGGCGAACCAGTGTTTTTGCCCCACCCCCCCGCTACACCCTCCGCGTGCCATCTAGTACATTTACTAATTTAAAAATTGAAAACTAGTTTTAGTAACGATTTACATTACGGTTGTGCTGTTGTGGTTTGAGTGCGATCGAAGCTCCGCATTAAAAATGTGAGTAAACATCTTTAATCAACCCGATCACCATGTTTTGCATACACATTGTCAGCGGAAAAGAATAGAAAATTTCTGTAGGACTGCGAGTAAACCGCTGGGCGCTGCTAATTTTTGTGTTAAAACAAGTCTTTTAGGGAAGTTTATTAATTACTTTTTTATTTATCATTCGCTTATAAACTCTGTACCTAGCTACATATATACTGGATAGGGAATAGGTAGGTATGTTAATAAATATAAGTTGTCCAGTATAGAGCAAAGATATTTTACAATGATTCTACAAACAAATGATCAGTTTTCAACTTTTTCGCAGTATGGTGATAAATATTATTTTTACGACTTGACATAATGACCAGGGTTTCAAGTATCATACATTCTTCGTTTTTATTTCCTTTACCTTCAACAGGAACAACTTATTGCCTCAAAAGCGAAAGGTATACGCGTACTAGATGAAATTAAATGGTCGTTATATTTGAATGCGTACGTACTTTCTTAACAGGAAAAAATTCCTGCCCCCTGGGACCCTATTCGGAGATTTGAGATTCTCATCTCACCATTTTGCGTCCTTGTTGCTCTAGTTTAAAATGTCATAGGTATGAGAGTGACCATGATAAAATCTCATCTCATCTCACGCTCAGGAATAGCCCCCCTGCACTCATGCCATTTTAATTATGGCCATACTGCATGCGTTGAGGCGAGCAACATCGAAGTTTCCAGCAACAAAAAACGTACCTAAGTATTAATAATACAAATCCTATGACTTGTAGTTTGGCTTAAAACATGTTTTTCATGAAGAATCAGAAGAACAGGGAGCTCCTAGTCTAGTTAGTTCGTCTTCTAAGTTCATAAGAATCTATCTTTAAAATAACATACATACCTAGTTCCAAATAGTTCAGCGGCTCTCAGTCTAAACAAAACTAAAAGAATTTTGAACACAAGTTAAAATGACTTTTAACACTATACGCGCTAAGATCAAATTGAATTGCAATTATGTACTGCACGGAACGGCAACGCCGCTTTTAAGCAAAAATTTGAATCTTTGGGCGCGAAAACTGTTTTTTGATTATTACGTGGAAACTACGAGGTCTAGGAATCTGAAAATTTTGCTGCCTAGTGCAGCAATTATGCTTTAATTTTTGCCCTTTAAATGAAAACTCTACGTTTGATACTTTCGTCGATTCAACATGTGTCAGCTGAAGTGACACAACTTCAGCTTACACATAGGTATTAGCTTATAACTCTGAAAGTATATAACCCAGAGACTTGAAAATTTTGCTGCCAATGGCAGCAATTATGCTTTAAAATTTGAGCTTAAATGCATAGTCATACCTTCTTTCGTTTGGAAGATATGAGATGAGTAGCTGAAGTGACACAACACCAGCTTACACACAGTTTTTTGATCATAGCTTCTATATGTTTTGAGTAGCATCGTTCAGATTTTTCCTACCTTGTGCAGCTATTATGCTTTAATTTTCTAGCTATTGTCCAAAACCCTAACCTCACTGGTTTGCCTGTACTGGATGTGCGAGCTGAGGTTGTGTCACTCCAGCTGACACATAGTAAATGGCTCATATTAACGAAGTTCTTGTGGCAGCTAAACTAAGACTGGGATATTTGATTGCAGCTATTATGCTTTAAATATTGGGATAGGTAGAATTATTCTATCACCTATGAGGAAGCTGAAGTTACGCACACTGAAATGTTTATGAAAAATGCATACCAAAAGGCGTTGTGCCGTAAAAAAAATTGTTAAATTGTTCCTACGCAGGTCACTATGCATATATGTAGGTTTAGCGACACTTGGAATATAAAAATGTAACGCATTTATATATTATTTTGTTTTTAAAAAGCTAATTTAATACGAGTCCGAATTGTTTGTTAACTCATTTTAACACTAGGTACTCAAATTAACGTTATCTTTAATTCAGTCTTTTCCATTGACAATATTCAAAGATTTTCCAGCTTTATCGTTTGCCACCTGTACACACAAAAGTGCTCTACCCTGCTGAGCACTTTTCTCGGGTCTCATTTTATTTTAAAATTATACAACCTTATTTTCTAAAGAAATTTTAAACCTGATTTACAAAATGTGTCAGTTTTTAGTTGCTAAGAGAAGCAAGCTCAAAACGAGAGCAATTTTATAAAAATAAATTAAAATTTTTTAATAATAATTAAACCTTATTTTCTAAAGAAATTTTAAATCTGATCTACAAAATGTGTCAGTTTTTAGCTGCTAAGAGAAGCATGCTCAAAACGAGACAACAATTTTATAAAAAGATTTTTTTAAATAATTATTATTAATAATAATACCTAGTAATATAATTTACCTAACTAATAATTTGAAGTTTAATACAATCTGTTGACTAGTTCGTATTCATATTAGAGGTGTCGAATGTCGAAGTTTTTGGAATATAACATAAAAAAGTATTGATAGCCTACCAGTTCTTTTTACGGATATTTTTCAAGAACACAATTTAATATTATTGTAGAAACTCTCGTACTAAGGCGCCAGAATAATACAGTAGTTAATGAAATAATAATTAGATAAGTAAGCAAGTAGTAATTCAAGCGAGATATCGGACCAAAAATAAATAGATTTAATAAACCAGGAATTTTTGAACGAGTACGAATCCCCAAAAAAGGCCTACAAATGATCAAATCGACATATTGTATCGAAGGTTGAAAAACCAACATAAGCGTGACTGACCGTAGTGGCGCTTACCCCCTTCAATGCGCATTAGCACCTTCGTAGGTGAGTATATATACAATTATACATGCGATACATTTTTAGAGTATTTAAGACTTTTACTAAAGTGACCAACGTAGTTCTAAATCTTTTTTGTAGGTTTTTTGGTTAATAAAAATAACGAATCTCGATGTATCAAAATTTTATGTCAAGAATTTTAAAAAGGTGAAATTATAGCGTGTTCCACAAATTTACCATAACTATGACGAAAACAATTTTTTTGTTATTTAGTGAATCAAAGACAAATTTTATCAAAAAGAAACCATATTCCAGTAATCCAATGTCCAGTTTAGCGGTTAGCACCAGTACCAAAATACGTACGTAAACTTTGAATTTACGTAACAGCAATCTGTGTGAGTAAGAACTCGTGTGATAGCATCGCTTAATAGTAAAAGCAATTATAAACACAATTATTGTAGTCATAACATCTGAAGTCCTAGTCACTATCTGAAGTCAAGATAGTTGCAGTAAAATTCTTTAATTTGAGGCCAGGTATAGAACGAAAGAGATACTGATGTGCAAAATTCTTAGCAGTAATGTAGGTCCGGAGACTGTAATTAAAGTAGCCCTTAAATTTAGAACACGTGAGCGTGACGACACACGCCGCAGCCAAGCGCGAACTCCTCACCGGTCGGAGGGTGGACCACGTGTAGAGGACACTCCTCCGCCGTGCCCGGCAGCTGTTCGCTTTTCGGTCCTGGTATATGAGAAAATACACCCTAAATTATGTTCATTATTATCTTAGCCAATATACATTTATTGCTTAGAGGAGACCCAATGACCTCAACACTTGCCGGTCTTGCGCTGCTTGCGTCCAACGGCAACCATTATTCTATTTAACGTGAGTAAATTAATCTCTAAGCCAACAAGATTTGCAAGTAACTCTCCTTAGAAGTCGCGATGATATTCACAAAAAAATATTAAAAGATAATTTTTATTTTTCAAATTTTTTTAATAACAAAAAACGGTCTGATATAAAAAATACAGCGGGTATAAAAAGTATTGCATGAGACTTTTTTTACCCAACCACGTCGAAGCAAAAAGGAGAGTTATGTTTTTGTTAAGTTCTATTCAGCGATGACACAAACAGGGTGCTGTGGGAATAATGCATCCCCATTTCACTTTTAAGGGAGCTACCCGTTATTTGAATATATTTTTTGTTCTATTATTATTGAGTTCTTTATTAAATTACAATAGCAAATTTCATGTTTTTTGGTTTTATAAAATTAAATGTAGACGTTATGATGTCATGAATAACTAGCTAGCAGGGGTTCCTTCGACCACGGAACTTTACAAGCCATAGCTACAAATAAGAAAATACGAAATTTCATATAAACTACGGATATGAAAATTAGACGTTATTTCATTTTTATTGGCTTACCGGCTGGGCATTGCGGCAGTAGATGTCTTGGGATGTTCGTCACGCGTTGGAAGTCATCGTGACATGGGTTGCAGAAATGCGAAGTCCCGAAACAGAAAAATACTGCGACCTGTGTACCAGAGAAGTGGGTCTAACAAAACTTCTAAAAAGTACTTAGTACATTTTCGATAGAAAAATTCTAACCAGCTCAAATGTCATACATTTTTCTACAGAATATACGTCACAACATTGCCCACAGAAGTTATGCTAATGCTACAAAATCTTTTCATTGGCATTGTAAACAGTAGCAAAAGTAGAAACGCACTGGAAAGAGTATCGAAAAACAAATAAAAATCGGGAAAATGTTATAAAATTGATGAGTAATTTTCGACTACAAATATTAGACCTTCAATCGAAAAAGAAACTATACAGATACTGACAGAACTTCTTTAATGACAGGATCGAGCTGGAAATTACAGTAAAAAAACTGGGGAACAAATGCGAATGATGAAGGAAACGACTTACCGAGCAGCAATATCGGCACTTGTACTCGAGGAAGTCTGTCCCGTGCTTGGGGCAGGACTTTGCGCTGGCGACGTCGCTGCATGCGCCGCAGACCAGCTCGGACGGCTCCCACACTCCGTTCGATTCCGCCTCGCAGCGAGCGAGCCCACCAAAGTACGCCTATTAAAATACTAAGGGAAGTACCATTCTTCGTCTATCGCTAACCTAACGTTTAAAATGTATGATCTTTATGGTACTATACCATAACTGCACATTTGTTTATCAAACATTTTGCAATTGTATTGCAATATACGGAGAACCGTAGGTTATCAATAGACAAAAAATGGTACTTCCATTAGTGGTACTTCGAACGCAGCAGTGATTATCTCTCTATCTATTACCTAATATACATTTATTTACCTACTTACAACAAATTTCAGCAGCCCAGTAGTAAATACCAACCGAATTCAACCAATGGCAATACTACCCGTTTGAGCTGATCATGCTGTATTTACCTACAGCCAGTTGCACAAGGACAAACAATAATGCCCCATTAAGTAATGATTCATTAACACTAATATTCACTCATTTAATGATGTTGGAACTTATCATTAGATAATGTTCCATTACCTAAAGCGAACGAACTAACGAACGAACGAGTCAAGACATGTGTAGGTACGTTTCCATTTATTTTAAAAGATACTTAGCATCTACGGATGAAAAAATATTACTTAAGTAATACACAATACCTATGTAATCACATACAATTTTGACATTGACTACTGCCGCGAATTTAGATTTGACACAATATAAAATAAAATAAAATAAAATAAAATAAAATAAAATAAAATAAAATAAAATAAAATAAAATAAAATAAAATAAAATAAAATAAAATAAAATAAAATAAAATAAAATAAAATAAAATAAAATAAAATAAAATAAAATAAAATAAAATAAAATAAAATAAAATAAAATAAAATAAAATAAAATAAAATAAAATAAAATAAAATAAAATAAAATAAAATAAAATAAAATAAAATAAAATAAAATAAAATAAAATAAAATAAAATAAAATAAAATAAAATAAAATAAAATAAAATAAAATAAAATAAAATAAAATAAAATAAAATAAAATAAAATAAAATAAAATAAAATAAAATAAAATAAAATAAAATAAAATAAAATAAAATAAAATAAAATAAAATAAAATAAAATAAAATAAAATAAAATAAAATAAAATAAAATAAAATAAAAACTTTTAATCCACTCTACCAGTAACAATATAAGCCTAAAATAAACCAAACAAAAATAACAAATTACAAATAATAAACAGAGCTCAAGTCAGTATCCGCGGGTAAAGTACCCAAAAGGCTGGCAACGTTACCTCGCTGAATAGCAATGCTAATTCGCTGACCGAGGTAAGCACCAGCCCTTTGGTCGTTTGTTCTCTCTATCAGCCGCTTTGACAGCTCATTGAAGAGCAACCATGCGCTTGGACCCCAAGGGCCCAAAGTTTCTACCCCAAAAGGCAGAAATATGTATCCATCACCGAGGGATTCATATTTCCGCCTCTTGAGGGTTTCCGCCGATGTTGCCGCCGCTCCCGCCGTCCTGGAGGTAGATGATACATGGGATGCCGCCAGTGTGTCGACGCATGTGGCATCCCACACCAGTGGCCTACCATGACTCCAGGGAATCAATGTCATTCCGTCAGGTCTCTTACCATCGTCGCGTGCGATACCGTTCGGCTCAAGTATGGCCGGCACGTTGACGGTGGTAAGAGCCCTCCGAATGACATCGTTCAGAGAGGCGTGTCGGGACTGGCGGCCAGCGCTTTGGCGGCAAGAAAGACCGTGATGTCCCTGACGGTCCACGGATGCTCCACAATGGCAATGATGGGGCTCGTTTGTATTAGCCCCAAATAAAATAAAATAAAATAAAATAAAATAAAATAAAATAAAATAAAATAAAATAAAATAAAATAAAATAAAATAAAATAAAATAAAATAAAATAAAATAAAATAAAATAAAATAAAATAAAATAAAATAAAATAAAATAAAATAAAATAAAATAAAATAAAATAAAATAAAATAAAATAAAATAAAATAAAATAAAATAAAATAAAATAAAATAAAATAAAATAAAATAAAATAAAATAAAATAAAATAAAATAAAATAAAATAAAATAAAATAAAATAAAATAAAATAAAATAAAATAAAATAAAATAAAATAAAATAAAATAAAATAAAATAAAATAAAATAAAATAAAATAAAATAAAATAAAATAAAATAAAATAAAATAAAATAAAATAAAATAAAATAAAATAAAATAAAATAAAATAAAATAAAATAAAATAAAATAAAATAAAATAAAATAAAATAAAATAAAATAAAATAAAATAAAATAAAATAAAATAAAATAAAATAAAATAAAATAAAATAAAATAAAATAAAATAAAATAAAATAAAATAAAATAAAATAAAATAAAATAAAATAAAATAAATAAAATAAATAAAATAAATAAATAAAATAAATAAAATAAATAAAATAAATAAAATAAATAAAATAAAATAAATAAATAAATAAAATAAAATAAAATAATTAAAATAAAAAAATCAAATCAAATAAAAAAAAAACTGTCCCCGAATTGCTAAGTTACTTATTTTATCATCAAGAGCCAAATTTTTATCAAAATGGAGTCCCATATTGCTTTCTGAAAGAGGTAATGGAAGATTAGTGTTTAATGACAGCTTTAAAATATAAAATTTTGTATGAAACTGACCGAGATAGACTACAACATAAATGAGCTACACAAGAAAGTAAGGTTATGTACCTGTATGCAAACGTATCCATACCTTCTCGCATTTATGGCAGACGTAGTATGCGTATCGCTCCATGGCGTACTTGGCAGAGTCGAAGTTGGCTCCAGCGGCGCCGGCGGCCATTCCCTCGTACTCAAGCCGCATCAGTGCCTTGCGCTGCACTTCCTCGCGCAGGCGGTTTATGGGCTCTAGGAGCTTCGATAGCGTCCAATTACACATATCTTCCTGTACACCGAAAATAGTCTGTTTGGACCCAATAAACAAAAGAAAGTAGAAAAAGAAGGTACTCGTAGATGGCGATGTGTTGTGTGACTGAACCTAATTTAGTACTAAGTTATATATAACGATTTAAAAATCTGTTTATGTTTATTACTAGACTCGATGAGGCTTAATTTGCTGTCAAATTTTAAGACTAAGAGTGTCTTAAAATTTGACAGTCTAACAAATATTCAGCAACATACTTTGAAAGCCATGCTATGTAGGAATGGTGCACGGTGAATAAAAAGTTTCAAAACAAAAACATTACTTTGCATATTGGACACTGGGCGAAGGAGAAGGTGATCCTAGGGCCGATCCACTTGCTTGATAACACCTTCTTGCAGCAGTGAAGATGGAACACGTGCCCGCAGCCAAGCTAATCAAACAATACTGTATTAGGTGACTGAGGAACCTAGATGTTGAATAAATTAGATGTGTTAATGCCAATGTGGAAAGACCACCTCATTCTCCGATTGGTAGCCTTGCGTTTTGCCTCAGCATCCGCTTCCATCGTCAAATTATGGTAACTGGATTGACACCAATATCTCGTACTGTATTTTCCGTATGAAGATATTCTGTGGTCACCACGCTTAAGACTAACCTGTATAGCAGGTGCGGCTTGTAAGGGGTCAGTGAAGCATATCATGCACATATCGTCGGCGTCTTGTCGCAAGCTCGGCTCGCCCGAGCAGCCGAGCAAGCACGGCAGACACGTCCGCTCTCCGCGAACGCCACCGCACAAATGACCGCACGGCAGCAGCCGGTTGCAAGCTTCCGCACCATGTTCCTTCCGGGGAATAATTACAACTCATCAACTATCATCCACAGTTTGCTTTAACAACTTAAAAATAACCATTAAGGTGTATGGTCAGGCACGGCAGCTGTCTCGATCGCTCGCGCCACTATTATACCTTTTAGATATAAAATTTTAGAATCTTAACAAAATTAACAGACATCTATACTAAAAAAAATGAGGACACTTGCCTACTTAAGTGTGGATATATAAACGACGTATTTATGTATTAATTAGACTAAGCATTGTCATAATGTGGCCAAGTGAGCTATTGTGTGCCGATACGAATATGATTCACTCGAAACTTTTATTTATCGATCAGTCATTAAAATCAGTATCACGAAAAAGCTCATCCATTTTATTTTATAACAAAACAAACTATCACATCAGTAAAACTTGATACTTATCTTATTATCAGAAGTAACTTTGAATATACCAATACACCTACGCACAAACACGAAAATCAATCACATGAACAAGAAACATGAAAAAACGAGAACATGGAAAATAAAAAATAGAGACGTTTTACCTGAAAATAAAACGTTTATTAAATACTTACCTTATTTGAAAACCTTATTAAACATGAGATAAGCGACTTCCGTTTCTGAGTCGAGGCGAGCGTTCTCTTCCGTCCGATCACTTTCGCACCATCTTTTCTGATTTGACGTCACGTCCTACCCCCATCATGGTAGTCGAATTGGTTATGTCAAGTTCGAGTTACTTTCATTAGGCTCATGTTTTGCCACCAGGCAGGGATGAAAAGTGTAAGGTTTTCAAATAAGGTAAGTATTTAATAAACGTTTTATTTTCAGGTAAAACGTCTCTATTAAATAGCTGTACCGTTATTTGAAAACCTTATTAAACATGAGATGTGTTTGTTATCGCCTGGTGGTGGTAGGACGCTAATTTGAATTATATGATAATAGTTTTGGTAAGTATTCCTAGGTTACAGACCTTACTGATGTCTATATCGTACTTTTTAGCATCTATGATAGCTAGTGATTTCTCTGCGTATGATAATTGTTAGATTACCATCTACGCTTGATTTGTCAGATCCATTAGGTACCTATTTTTGTAAATAAAATTATACACAAAGTATCAGTTTTGTTTTATTTTCACAATTAGGCAAACATAATAAATCAGATAGGTAGGCATAGTGAAGTATGATTATGAAGTATGCATGAATAAGTTACAAATAAAGCTAACCATAACCTTAAATCAGGCACATAATAACGAGAACACGATATTTATAGGTGTAAGTATACAACTTATAACTTAAACCATTAGTATTAAACATCAGCTTGATTATGAGAAACACATTCAATCGGTGATAGGAACGAAAATGTCTCTTCTGAGTAGGCTGTTGTTCTTTGGAGCCACCTCCTTACAATAATATTTCTTAAAAGTATTGGCAGAGCGCCAATTTCCTCGAGCCAGAATTTCATCAACTGGGCAACTTTCTACCCAACATTTTGATGCTACTGCTGAGCGGAAACTACCCGGGGTGGCTTGCACTCCGACGTCTTCTAGGAGCTTCTTGATCCAGCCTGCTATGATTGTGCGTGTAGCAGCTTTTGATTCGTTGCACGTAGTTAGGAATAAATTTGAACTTTTAGCACAGTCGCGTCGGGCCTTTGATAACTTTATAAGGTGTTTTACCCAGTGGACTGGGTCTAATGCTTGAATTTCTTTGTTTTGATTCAGCCTCCAACCCGATTGTTGTCGTTGTGGTGTGTCAGTCTTCGAACCGTATTTTGGCCAGAATGTAATATGTTCATCTGAAATTATACATGAAGCTGAATCTATGCATAGCAGTGTCAAATCGTGTACACGTCTGCCTGATAGTAGAAGCAGTAAAGCCGCAGTCATCTGTGATGCTTTGAAAAAATTTTCTGTGTTAGGGTTTACTGTGTGGAAGTAATTAAAAACAACTTCTACATCCCAGATAGGAGATTTAGTCTTAGTTTTAGTTTTACTTGCCGATATAGAAATGGCTTTGATAACCTGTTTAACAAGAAAGTTGGCACTTAAGTTGATACTATGATTTGGGTCACAAAAGGTAGAGACGACGGACTTGTGGACAAGGATTGTAGCTAGTGACAGACCTTCTTTTTGATGCAAGTCACTTAAAAACCTCGCTAAGTCGGAGCCCGACGGCTTATGAGGATCAACATTTGCCAGGGTTGACCATGAAACCCAGCGTTTCCAGGCTGGTTTGTACGTTTTTACTGTAGAAGGTCTCCAGCTACTTAATAAAAGAGACTTTTGTTCATGTGACCAGTCAGTCAAGAATTCATTCCACCCGCACATCTCCATATCTCGAGTGTCATTTGAGACGCTTGAGGGGGCGGTATTCCGGTTGTTAAGTCCACTAGGACCCGGTGTGGGTTCTTGATCATGAACGGAGGTGATAGGGCGCGGTTTCTCAGGTCTGGCCTCCAATACACTTGTTTCCAACGAGGAGCTATGATCAGATACACGCCTCGCGCATTGTTCAGGTGATGCAGTACGCGAGGTATCATAAACGGTGGTGGAAAGACCCACGCAAGATCGAAGTGCCAATGGCTCGCTAGTGCATCGTACATACTCGCCTGATTGTCGTTTCTGTCGAGCGTGCAATACGTTGGTACTACATGAGCTTGATTCGATGCAAACAAATCGATCGACGGAGTGCCCCACTTCTTGAACACAATTTTGGTGATTTCCGGCAAAAGGTGCCATTCTGGAAGACGCCTGTGTCTCGACAGATGGTCCGCTTCGCAGTTGTATGTTCCTGGAATGTGATATATTGACATGTGAATATTGTGACTGTCGAGAATCTGAAATATTTCTGTTGTCAGATTCATTAGGGCTATGGATTTGGTCCCGCCCTCGTTCCGGAGGTACGAAACAACTGTTTTGTTGTCGCACTGGATCAACAGTGTTTTCGACTTCAGAAGTTGGTAGTGGTCCTGTAGGACAAACAAAATTGCCAACATTTCTTTCTGATTGCAGTGTAAGTGTTGTTGGTGCGTCAGCCAAGTCCCTGAAAGTGTCATGTTGTCTAACTTGGCTCCCCAACCTAGGTCGCTTGCGTCTGTTGTGAGGTAGTGTGTTGGAAGCGACCTGTGTATTGGAGATGTGTCCTTGCAGTGTTTTATCCACCACACCAGTTCTCGAATTACATCTGCTTTCAGAAAGAAAGGAGGCTTGGTCGTTAGCGCTAAATTGGCAAGTCTTTGCAGGTGACGGTAATTTAATCGGCCCCTCGGGACAGCGAAGCTCGCAAAATTTAAAACGCCAATTATGGTTTGGAGTTTTTTCAGAGTCGTTTTCTCCTCCGTGATCATTTTCGACGCAAGAGATTGAATTTTGACAACTAACCTTTTGGGGAGATATTTTTCGTTTCTCCAAGGATCCCATTGAATTCCGAGAAACTCGAGGCACTTCTGAGGCTTGAATATAGATTTTTCCGTGTTTAAATGCCAGCCTAAGTTTTTTAGTGTCGTCATCGTGAATGCGACATGTTCTATAAGTTTCTCTCGATTTTGATGCACTAGATAAAAATCGTCTAGGTACACCAATAGGCGAACGCCGTGTTCGCGAAGATAACGTGCGATCCAGTTTGTTATTGAGGCAAACGTTTTTGGACCAGAGTTCAGCCCGAAGGGTAGGCATGTCATCTCGTATGTTCTTGGATGTGCTTTGTTTTTTAGGCTGTATTGTAGCCGTAGGAAGCGTCTGTGGCCTTTTGCAACAGGGACGTGAAAATAGGCTTGGTGAATATCGATTTTTGCAGCCCAGTCGTTCTTTTGAACAAAGTCCGGTACTCGATGAATGTTTACGAGTTTGAATTTGTCGGTACCCACATAAAGGTTTAAATTTTTTAGATTGAAGATAGGCCTCATTGAGCCATCGGGTTTCGGTCGAAGGAACATTGGCGACACGAAACTGGGTGAGGGTTGAACTTCCTCGAGTACTCCTTGGGATATCATTTTCAGGACGGCTTTTGTCATGTTTTCGGATTGAGGGGTAACCCTGTGTTTCGAATCCGGCACATGTAATGGAGGTTTTTTGATGAAAGGAATGCGGTAGCCTTTTAAAAGTTTCAGTATGTAAGATGGAGCGTTTAGATTCTTCCAATTGTGTTGGTACATGTGGAGTTGTCCAGCCTGGAATCTCATTTTGTTCATATAGTCAAAATTTACGGTTGTCTGTGTATCTCCTTTCCCGGTGGGAAGAGGGATGCGACTTGTTACGGGTGTTGTTTTTTGTTTCCCGTTTGTTTGATCCCTTTTTAGGGTAGCCACGAAAGAAGTCGTCTTTTTTGCTAGCCGACGTTTTTTGACGCGCACCTCCGTTTGCGGTTTTTTTGTGGTTGAACTGGGGCTGGTCCGAAGGTTTTTGCTGTTGAGTAGGTCGTAGGCGGTCTTTATCTTTATTCCAGAATACATTTCGGACCCCGCCCGCTTTGTCTAGTACAGCTGTGAATTTTTCTTGTTCAAACAAGTGGGAGCAGCTTGGAGATATTTTGCGAAGGCTGTTCTTGTACAAAGGGTCCTTCACGGCCGACAGTATTGTTTCTCTGCGGTGTTGCACTATTTCGGCCCTATGACCGCAGATAATTTGCAAGGCGTCATTAAATATTTTGATGTACTCACCGTTGCTCAATGAACTATTCAGCTCTTGATTCACATCGTCGAAAGTAGAGTGGTTTCCTTGTCGAATCTTCGAGAGAAAAGCATTAAGATCGCTCTGAAGCGCGTTGCGCTGTTTAAGCAGAGCACATGTCAGACTTGCAAATGCTTTTTCCATACTGATATTTGTCTTCGACTGGTCGTATCTTTTAACCTCTTCATTGGCCTCGAGGTTGGTAAATCCAGGATTTTGTAAATAGGATTTTTGTGCATCTGAATAGCGGACATTACTCCATTCGGGGGTATCAAATCTCTGTAAATCTTTTAAATTTTCAAGTAGCTTAGGACATGCAGGGGCAACGGTAGGTTCTTTAGTTTTGGTACTTAGGGAAAATGTAAAATCTGGCTTAACAAATGATTCTTGTGCCTGTGATGTACTGGCCGTATCGTATTGGCAATTAGGCCAATCGTCATTAACGTCAAGGCTGACGCAATCATCTTTATCTCTACAGCTAAAGTTAGCCCTATAGTCACAATTGTCCACACTTTTTGAGTCAATTTGATTCTTCAGATTATTTATTTCAATAAGAAGTTTATTGAACTTACTGTCACGGTGGCGACGGCGCTTACGCTTATTATTTTTGCGCTTCTCCCCCGATGAAGAGCTTGATGATGAGCTACTGGAGCTGGATGAGTTTGAGCTTGAACGTTTTCTTTTCCTTCCTTTTGTGAGCGGTGCCGGCGTAGCGCATTCTTCCTCAGCCCTCGATGCGGACGGATTATCATCCATTTTATTATTTTTTCACAGTAAACTTTTGTCGTGTCGCAACAATTTAAAAACTTTTAAATAACACTCGCTTGCTTTTGCTGGTGAAATAGTCCTCTAGGCGGACGAGCGACTTCACCAGTCGAGAAACGGGACGCTAATGAAAGTAACTCGAACTTGACATAACCAATTCGACTACCATGATGGGGGTAGGACGTGACGTCAAATCAGAAAAGATGGTGCGAAAGTGATCGGACGGAAGAGAACGCTCGCCTCGACTCAGAAACGGAAGTCGCTTATCTCATGTTTAATAAGGTTTTCAAATAACGGTACAGCTATTTAATATATTGTTTGCGATAACTGATATTGTAAGTTGATATCATTAATTACGAAAAGAGAAAGGTACACAAAATATCTTACTCGATATCATTTTAAGATCGTTGCCATGACATTAGACAAAACGAAGATAATGATGAGAAAAATAATACCGAATTAGGTATGAAACATAATACCGTACACGTGCAGGAGCGTTTGTCTAAACTGGCGAAAATAAATATGTGAGGGTGAGTTTCTATGAAATCAACCACTCCATAACACAAACAACAAAATACTTAGGAAGAAAATACAAATATTATAAAGAAAATCTTTGGACAATGAGGAATATTTTTCGGAAACTTGATAATAGAAAAACATCTAAAATTAGAATCCAGGGATCGTCAGACAAAAGAGGACTTTACCAAGAACTTTGCAATAAATTATAGAAAGATTTAGGTTGTTATTGAGTTTCATAATACAATAGCATAAGACCATGCCATGTGATGTGGAATGACCTTCACCCAAAGGTCTTTACGCCGCGGTATACGGAGCGTATTAAAAAGGGTGTCTACAAATTTCTTTCCGGGTTGGCAGCGTTTAACATCAGGCAGCCCGTCTGCTTGTTTGCCACTCTTCTCATTAAAAAACACTATATTTTGAGCAACAATTTTCGACTGACCAGAATATTTTCAGCGTTCAGTTATGAACGAAAATTTATGAGTTTTTGTGTTGTTAAGGTATGCCCTAAACAGGATGGTATTTGGTCAAACAGTTTACGAGATAACCTAATATTAAATTAGTGAGACCTTACAATTAAGATAAAGTATCCGTTAAAATGGAGATACAGCTGTTAAAGACAGTACTAAAGACTACGCAATCAGTAGCAGATCCAGGGAGATGACGGGACTGAGGGGCTCAGGCCAGAAGCTAAGAGCATCCAATCCTACACTCCAGAATAGTCTAAAAACCCACTTTTCTAATGTGTTTGTATTTACCTCCCTTGATAAAGGTTACACTCAGTATGTCAGGACCCCCAAACCAACATACTAATCAGCATCTGTACGTAATGATATAGTTTCAAAGTGCACATACCTGGCATTGATGGTCAGCACAAACATTGCCAATCGCCAGCAGGCCGGAGTTGCCCCTTGCTCCGCAGAAGCGACAAATCCCGGCCATGCCATTCGACCCAGACCCCGTCGCCGGTTCGGAAGTTCCCTCTGTCACTCCCGGGTCCATTCCCCGAAACTCGGCGAGACCTTTCAGGGTCCTTCGATCTACCAGTAACAGAAGCCAGAACAGTTTGGCACGACCACATCCTTCGTGGATGTCTATCCGGATGGCACTTTCTTCTTCTTTGCATATCTGTTGAGAAGTATTCTTATGTACTATTGCAGTTCGATAGCAAATGAAGTATTATATAATGACATTTTTTTTTCTTGGCTGGAGAAAAACCGCTGAGATGCTGCAGATTAACTTGGAGATTTTGACTGACCTGTCTATGGTGTGCTCTGGAAGCTCTGTTGAGATGAAGGAAACGGTCGCATTCGGCACACAGGGCGCCACAGGAGCGACACTCAATCACGGCTGTGGTCGTGCCATCATCGTGATTCACGCAAAACGGACGTGGTTCCGCGCTTAAATCGCGTGCGCGGGCCTCCCGACCTTCCGTCCCGTTTAATCTTCAAAAGAAAAGTTTTTTGGTTGATGTTTTGTAACAGTTCGCACATGAGTGTTGCAGAATGTGTAGGTAACTTACAGCTCAATATGCGCCTGTTCGCAAACACATAAGGCAGCTAGCGACATCCACATGACGGATAAGGTGACGCATCTCTCTGGGCGTCTGTCTGACTCGCTAATTTGCGCCACTTGGGTGGCATAATTGGCTAGAGTAGTTCTTGTCTCCAAGCCCCAACCTGGAGAGACTTTTTCCTGTACAGATAAAGAGCAATGGCATTTTCGTCAATGTTTGTACAGATTCAAAGCTGTTGTATTAGAACCATTAGGATCGGATAACGAAGAAGCAATCTCAGATCAAAGACTTTCTTCCTACTTACCTCAGCCATATCAGTAAGTAGTTTCGCTACTAAGTGCGCGTGCTTCTTCGTGGTTTCTCCTCTCATGTACCAGGTAGCACTGGGGCCTTGCACTACGCTAGAACCCATGGCCATTGACCCTGGCGCAGGACTGCCAGTGCCCTTGACTTTCATTTGGACTGTGATCGCTTTACCCAGGTAGCAGAGTAGATGGTCTAGCAGTGTGATTCGTTCACTGATCTCACTTCCCGGGTTTATCGCTGCCAGCATTTTTTGTGGTGGTATCTCCGAGATGATACGTCGAAGTAGAGATATCACCTAAAATACCATATGTTTAATGATAATATTTTTACAGACGAGTGCGTCAAGTCATAATATTCGTCAATATGCTTGGAGATGATCACATAAATACAACATAGCAACTTAACAATATATAAACTGAAAAGATGGGCAGCCCCACTTACCTGTCTTTGAACTCTTTCGCTTCCGGTGTGGAGTAGAGACAGCAGGTCGGCTAGTATTTCAGTTTGTTGCGCCAGTAAAGACCTGCCGACTTGGCTGCCACTCAAAGCTAATAGCTGAAAAATCACATTTATGATACTGGGTAATGACTCAAGGCCATCGCTGTTTGGCCAGGCAGAAAATAAATTTAGAAAAATATTTGATTCACAATAAAACTACAGGCGCTTCGTTATATTCTGCCTGGAAAGGTTAGCACAGTGGTCTTACCAGTGACAGCATCTCAAAGCAGTAGTTATCTTGCTGATGGACTATAGGCCTCAGAGCGACCTGATCGGCTTTATCAGCGGCTTCAGCGCAAAGCAGCGTGGTTTCCCAGTCATCCCGGACCCGCGCCGTTTCTGCACCGATCGCTGAGACGATGTGTGTCATGACCTGCAATTAAGAGAACCTTGTAGCCTATTTACAACCTTTTTAGCTGACCCAACTGATGTCATTATGATGGAAAAGTACTTAAAATAATCAGTGCTAATAAAATCGTATAAAATCAACAAACTCGTTCTGATTTTATTGCTCTAGTAATCTGGTCTACCTCTCTCTGGAGAGAAGTCAGTTGATGTCCTGCGAAGAGTATCCCCACGACGTGTTCACGCAAATCACTGTCGTCAGCCGGCGCATCGTCCACAGGCCCGTCGGCGGATTCGCTGTCGGATCGTTCCCATTCTAGAAGCTTCCCGAACACCTATTTAAACGAAATACAAACGACTATACTATACGAAACTGCCAAAGAACTTTATTAATCATAATAAATAATATTAACCTAATTACACAAAATTAAACCATGAATCTCCTTCCACATTATGCAATGCAGGTCATAACGCGTAATAGGTTTCGAAAATTTGACAGACACGACAATATTTGAGCTGCGGATGTTGGGATATGTGTCCTCACTCAGACCGGTAAGACCACTTATGACCTCACCTAGTGTAACAGACAACATATATCCAATAATACCAAAGTCGTCTTCTAAAACTCCAGCTCTAGAATTAGGTATTGAATAAAAGACTTAACTATTACTACTAAAACTTGACCTGCAACTAACTTACCTTGGCAATGCTCATGTCTTGGTGTTTATGACGTGTGAAGACTGTTATCGGCATCAGCCAGTTATGAGTAAAATGCGCGCGGTCGGTGATGAAGGCTGCTCAAGAGACGCGGGGATGCCAAGCGCGCGAATCTAACGCAAGCGAGACGTAAGCTTAGCGCACTTCAGATCTTACCTCGCTGGTCAGCAGCCGGAACACCCTAAGCGTGTCCGTTTCGGCCATGTTGTGTAGAATGCGCGCAGGTGGCGGTGAAGGCTTGGCAAGAGGTGTGGGGATACCGAGGACGCGGATCTGGCGCACGCGCACTGCAGGCTCCGGTCCGCGGAGTTCGCACCGCACCCGCATCGACCCGCTATTTGCGCCCGGATAACATGCTAGTACAAGAACAAAGAATATGTAGTCACGGTATAGTTCAAATGTGATTGGTTTATACAGGGAGATTGGTATTTAGACCGAATCCTTCCAGGGCTGAATCCAAAAATTAAAATAAATTGCCCGTTAGGGGCATAAACGTTTTTTGTGATAGTTTTATCATTTACATTAATGATTCTATGTACCGATGGGTGATCTTTGATTGTGTGTATCTTTATAATATGTTAAGATTGTTTTATGAATAGTATCTCATTAAAAGAAATGTAATGGAATTTAAATTGACAAGTTTTAAAAATAATTTGCAAGAAAAATTATGCGAACTTTTAGAGAAAAGTGGACTCTTAATTGTGTAGGAAAAAAATTAACTACTTACATTTTAAGTCATAACTTAAAATTGTTGTTAATTAGGACTCAATTGAGTTAAGTCAAGTTATTAGAGTTATTGTAGTGTCTTTTATTTGATAATAATCAAACATCAGTTACTTAATTTCCCTATTTCCAGAAATCAACGGTTTAAGGCCCCAAACGGGGAATTATTCAGATTTTTATAAAATAGTTCATAGCTCGAAAACAAATTAATTTTCGCTGAACTAATGTACCGCTTGAACGATAGCCCTAGACCTGTATGAACATGCCCTGATTTTGGAGGAATTGGTCTCAATACCAATCTCACTGTACAATCCTAACAAGCCTATATAATAAAAAAATAAGCCAACGAAAAGACTGAAAAGCCAAATTAATTTATTTAACCTTAATAACGAAGTTCTTAAACTAATTAAAGTATACCTAAGTAATTGAGTCGGCGCCAATCAAGCACAGAATTATTTATTGGAAACGGTATACCCAGAGGTTGGTACCAATAAGAAAGGATTATCAAAATCGGACTAATCTGAAAAAAGTTATGCGTGATCAAACATAAAAATAAATAAATATATGGATAAGCGGTGTATACCTCCTCCGTTTCGTTAAAAAAAACAGGTAAAACAAATAATAATGTCAAAAAGTCAACGCAACATGTGCGCGTGAGCAAGACTTACTGGGCAGAGTGTAGCAGACCCAGGTGGCTACCTTCGGGTCCACTTCCATGTCGTGCATGTGGAACATCTCGCCGGAACTCCCGCTGTACAGGAACGAGACCAGCAGCGTTTTGTTCTGGAATTATATTAGGATAACTTCTTATTTATCATACTAACATAATTCCAGAATGAAACACGTATTTGTGTGTTTCATTTTTTTTTTTATATTAGAATTCTAGGTTTTAAGGGTTTGGTTTTTTAAGTTTGAAAAAAAAACATTTACTGAATGTACTTAGTTTCTTGGGTCATTTAAAGCCCAAAAAAAATGTAAAAAAGAAACTAGCTCGTACCCAAATAAAAAAAACAATGTTCATCACCGTAAACATTACCAAATCCCCGGCCTATGACATGATAATGGGATAGTTCATCGAGGTGAACACTGCCAATTTAGTACTAATAATACCTTGTATATTTCGGAACAAAATGTCATTCTGACATCAAGCACAAGTAACTAAACGTTTGTATACAAAACTAATAGTTTTGTAGTGTGACCTACATGTACAGTCCATTTATCATGAAATTTCATAAAACAACCACCTTTGTCAGTCACGAAACATAATCTTATATTGCACTTTATACAGTACACTGTCGTATTCTTGTGGCAATATTTACACCGTCCCATTTCTTCCACTGAGGAAATAAAATGCCCAAAATTGTCATACCATATGAGGCTTGAAGGCCTAGGTGCTCTCGGATTCATAATTCATGATTATTAAGTTTTTTTTTAAATCTTCGATTTATCCTTCTTTATCAGGCTCTCAAATATATCATACCTGATTGCTTTTAGCGTCCTTTTATACCTTTTTTTACCATTTTACCTTTTAATTTGAACAAATAAAATGAATGGTATTCTGTTAGTAATTTGGCAATGTTTTTTGGGATGAACAAACAACTTTTGTTAGGAATAAAATACCTTGTATACTCTAAGTGCATTGCAAATACATGCAATTATAATAACCAAACACCATGAAACATGTTACAACAGTAAAAATCACCTATTTCCTACAAAAAAAAAACCTTTAATTATACCTTGACAAATAAATACAAATTAATACCTTGACACAAAACGTCAGTTGCCGTTTCGCAGACATTTTTAAATCTGCTAAGACATTTTTAGTGATAATAGCTTAGTAAAATATTTTTCTAACAAAAAATAAATATATTTGGCAGTTTCTTAAATAAAATAAACTGTAGATTATGTCTCGGGACTGACCATGGCTTTTCTTAAACTGGCTGTTCACCCCGGTAAACGACACTTTACCTTTCCTATTACCTTTCCTATTTAAAAGTAGAAAACATTTTAATTGTCAACCTTTCTATTTTTGCGTCTGTGTGTGTGTGTGTCTGTGTTGCGTTGCATGATAAAGCAAATAAACACAGCACACTTAGCGAATTTGTGGCGTGCATTTTGAGGTGTTATTTAAAAACCTACCTTCACTATGTAGTTATTATAAGCTATCAATAATTGTGAAATATAATTGTGTACTTATTCGTACATTCGTTATTATTTACATCGCTGTACTTATTATAATGTAAGCACGCACAAAAACAGAAGTGGAAATGGGCGGGTCATGTAGCGCGCCTCACAGATCACTGGTGCACAAAAACAGTAACCACATGGAGTGGCCCACCAGGCAAACGCTACAGAGGCATAGCCTACGCTCGATGGGATGATTATAGCAAAAAATTGCAGGTCCGCAATGGATTTAAATAGCAAGGGACAGAGAGAGATGGCAGGCCTTGGAGGAGGCCTTTGCCGGAGAGGGTTCCTGATACATATAATCTTTACTTAATATTATAAATGTGAAAGCGTGGATGTTTGTTACGAGTACGCTTTCACGCAAAAACTACTTGACGAATCATCATAGAACTTTGTACACATATTCTGGGAGGCACCTACTAGAAGTAACATAGGATACTTTTTAACCGCGGGTGAAACCGCGAGGTGCAGCTAGTATATATATAAAAAGCAAATACATAGAAATTAGTAGAGAATAAAATTAAGATTAGTTACAGAAATTAAAGATAAGTCGAAATGTATACTTGTTAAATGTTTCAGGAATTAAATAAAGGCTAAATAAATAATTAAATACTTATTAAAACGTAGTAGGTATGTTACTTAACCAATAAAACTACAGAATGGATTTACATAATAGGTAATTAATTGCTATAAAGATTATAGATTACAAGCGGGCGGAGCCGCGGGCAAACGCAACTTAGGAATAAGCATGAAATTTTATTCTATACATAAAGATTGAAGATAACGATGAGATAGTAAATGCAATAGCAACATCATTGAATTCAGTGTCCGTTTCTTCTTAGATTTAGACAATGTACTTATAACTACGTGTGAACAACGTCTACATGGCTCTAGCCTCAAACTTGACTTATATCATCGTGTCATTATTATAGTTCTGTCGCCACCCGGGGTAATCTCCCGAGGCATGCGTGATCGTCGATTTGCAAAATATGCAAAATAAACACCACCTGCCACTTCCCAATAATCTCGACCTAATCTCAAACACATAGCTCAACCAGGTATGGGAGCCTGAATACGAGCGAGGACAATAGGTATTGTCCATTCCTGTTCCCTGTTCCATTCCTGTTCCTGTTCCCATTTCGCCACCTGTTAGACAAACAATAATAAGAACCATTAAAAAAAAGTCTTATTACTCCGTCTATTTTTAATCAGGATTAAATTACTAGGCGTTGTTATCGTTTAGGGATTGTTGTCGTCTACATACTCGTATTGGCGCCTAATACTCGCAGAGTACAAGCAAATAGGAGCATGTATTATTCTTGTTACACTCCACTTAGATAAATTAGGTATAACAATAATAATTGACCAATCTAATCGAGGTGTCAGAGTATGGGTTACTTTCCATTCCTCAAATGAGAGTAGAGAGGAGAGTAGCGCAAACAAACGTAAAATATTAAAAACTTTTTGATTTTAGAAAAATATTGTAATACGACAATAGGTAGTATAAATTAGGAACAATCATAAAATTCAAGTTAAGGCATAAATATTGAAGACAAGTATAATTCAGAAATTTAAAAAAACATCCCTGACACCGTTTTTTAATAAACATAGCTAAGAATACTCCTATGTAATACACTTTTCAAAAAAAAAAAAAATCTATACGGTTCATTAGTTCGAGAGCTAAGATAAGCCACAAACAGACACACACACACGTAGACTTGGACATAAGTCCAGGTTGAAGTGAAACGTTGTTCATGCATAGTTATAAAACTATGCATGAACAAATGATGTTTACGTTGCTCTAGCTTCAAACTTGACCTATGCAGCGTTCCTTGTTGTTTTCGTAGATCTCTCGCCACCTGGGTTAAGCTTCTGAAGCTTGCGTGATCATCGCTTTGCAATATATGCAAAATAAACACCACTGTCCTCCGACAGTTAATGACTCGAGATTGCTGGACTCAGTATTTGCGTGGGGTCCCAATGTGCTCGGCCCAACCTCAAACTGACAGCTTATCGCTAAGGTGTGGGTGCCTGAATACGAGCGAGCACAATGGGCATCGTCCATTCCTTCCATTTCGCCACCTGTGAGCAAAACCTTATTACCTTATTTTATACAGTTATTTCCGCTTGACTTCTGAAAAATATGTTTTTGATACCTATTGCTATCATTCAACTACAGTCCGAAAATCAGACAGATTGCTATGACACAGTTCGGATTTTTTTTTTCAGTTAATGCTACGTGGAAAAAAATATTTAAGTATTGGTATTTTCGAGGGCAAGATAATCGAATGCGGTTTTGGCCGCATTGCTATGAGTATGAGACAGACATTTTGTTACGAACAACAGTCACGGTCCTTTGTCGGAAGACAAGCTGAAACATCACATGAACGTTATGTACAAACAAATATTTTTGGATACATTCGTTTAGTCTAAAAACAATAACACCTTGTTCGAAAAAGACCCACTACCCATCGAACAGGCAATAAACGGTTTTTTATACAAATAGTAATCCTAATCACATAAATCTATACAAATAAAGTCCCAATGAGCCAGACTCAACTTTACATTTTTTTATCAATTCAGAACTTTAGCCAGGGCTAAAGTTAACATGACCAATCCATTCAATTCAGGGCGGTCATGTTAACTTTAGCCAACATTGTATTGATATAATTGATTATATTGAGAACAGACACTTTACACATTCCAGGGTGTCTTAGTTGAGTTCTTGACTTTCCTAATAGTTCGATATGTCGAACCAAGAAAACCCGAGGTTAGTCTGAAGTAGTCTCAGTCACTCGAGAATTTGCGATTTCTCTTAGTCTGTTGCATAGCCGTGTGACTATGGGAACTAAGCTGTCGGGCCACGTTTCGTCAGCTGTAAGAAAAAGCCATGTTAAAACGACGTCTACCAATTTTTTAACTACCACCGAAATACTCATTATTTTCAATACTTACTTATTATTTTTAAACGTATTAGTTTTAGGTATTGTTCGGAATAGGCTAAAGTATAGTATATAGATGGGTATTCTAGAATAATTTTGTCGTTTGAAGATATACCTTACAGATTGCTCAATTTTATTGAGCAAAGGTAGAGCCCCGCCTTTACCGCTATACCTCGTGGAGCTCGACCCTGACTTTAGCTCCTCCGTCTCATCGGGAATAAATCTAGTGTTAAGAACTCAAGTAGACGAAACAAATTAAATACCTAACAATGTTTAACATTTAGTTAACATTCCAGCATTGCCTACAGTGTCGCCGCGTCGGTGTCGCCACGCCCGCCCGGGTCACAGCGCTGTTGACGCTGTAATTGGAATGTGGCATCATTCAAATTAAAAGAAAATGTATAGGAAGAAACCAGAAGCGTCGCGGCGACATTGTCGCCCGTCGCTGTCGGGTGTGCCAAATGTGCCAATAGACATCATACTGAACATAGATCTAATAAATAGAGTACTTACCTTAAGAACGTTTCTTTCGTCTTTAACATACGAGTACACAGTATATTAAACGAAAATCAGTTCGGTTTCACGAAAAGTAGATCAACAACAGATGCGGGAATTCGATTAGTTACGCATGTGATGGAAGCTTGGGAGAGTTCACAGGATGCCATCGGTGTCTTTTGTGATCTTTCCAAAGCGTTTGATTGTGTAAAACACCGCACCTTGATCCGTAAATTACACCACTACAGAATTCGTGGAATCGCTCTAGATCTTGTCGAGTCATATTTAACTGATAGACAACAAAAAGTGGGAATTAATGGCGTCACATCTTCCGGATCTTTGGTTACAATGGGAGTACCACAAGGTTCTATCTTAGGCCCGTTCTTATTTTTAGCGTATATAAATGATTTGCCGTATATGGTTAAGGACCTTACAGACATAGTTCTATTTGCTGATGATACATCTCTTATTTTTAGAACAGATAGGAAAGATAGTGAGCTTGTGCATGTGAACAACGTACTGACTATTATTTCGAGATGGTTCGCTGCGAACAATTTGCTACTAAATGTAAAAAAAACTAAGTGTTTAAAATTTTCCATGCCTAATGTTAGACATATAGAACCAAGCGTAATGCTTGAGGGCGATAAACTTAACATAGACAAGGCAACGGTGTTCCTGGGTATAAGCATTGATTCCAAACTGCAATGGGGTCCACATATTAGTGCTCTGTCTGGGAGACTTAGTTCTGCTGCTTATGCGGTTCGCAAGATTAGGCAACTGACGGATATAGCTACAGCTCGGATGGTTTACTTTGCTTACTTCCACAGCATAATGTCATATGGCATTTTGCTGTGGGGATCAGCTGCTGAAGTAGAGGCCATTTTTATTTTGCAAAAGCGAGCGGTCCGCGCTATCTACGGAATGGGTCCCCGTGAATCATTGAGAGATTTATTTAAAGAAATAAATATATTAACTTAACCTTCTTTGTATATCTTTGAAAGAGGCAAATTTAATTCCCCAAACTTTGAAAAATTTGTCGATAAGCGCTAATAGCTAAGAACTGACCAAATGAAGTCTAAGTTTTTAAAAGAAATAGTGTTTTAGACATATTATGCAAGAAAGGGTACTTTTTAAAAGGTGCTGTATATTATCGAAGTTTCTTTACCAAAAAGTTTTAAAAAAAATGGTAGGTATTATGTTTTCAATGACATTGTAGCTCATTATTAATTGGATGATCCGAAAACATGGGGTGTGATCGCGAGTTCATAAGATCGCTCGCAACATAGTAAAGCGTATCATGGGCGGCAACTGGAACAGAGTCTCGGATCTTAAATAAAACACAGGCTTTGATATCGCAACTCGTGCAACAAGTGGGTGGGCAAGGATGGAAGAAGAGACCAATAGAAACACTTCAACTACTACAAAAGGATGTATAGCGATTCCATTGGCCGGATTCCATTGACCCCCCTTCCCGCCTTAACCACCCCTTTCCTACGGTTCCGAATTACGTCACCCCATTTCTAACAAGTTTTACGATGTTGTAGTTTTAAATAAATACAACGCGTAAAAATAATCTTTGCGATTGATTTCAGTTTTGGACGCTTATTTATTGAGTATGGTAATAGAAGATCGTATTTAGATCGTAGATACGAAGGGATTTTGCGCCTCAGAAAATACTTACACTAGAAAAAAATGTTAATCTATCACTGTAAAGAAAAAAAACGTCAAATAAACTTACCACAGTATCTCTGGTGTTGTCAATATGCACGCAAACGATGCTGGGGCGATCTTCGACACTTCCACCGGCGAAGGCTACCTGGATCCATTTAGCTTTGTTTCTGTCTTCGTCGCCGGACTCCCAGAAGGTCTCGGTGCTGCCGTCGATCAGGGATCCAGCCATCCCTGCTCGCGACGACACCGACAAGTCACACCAGCCCGTGACGTCAGGGCAAGACCAAACGTAATGTTCCTGCACAAAATGACGCATCATTTCCGGGCCCCGAATCAGACAAATGCACGAAGAAAAAGTACAAATAAAAATAAGAGTACTTTCAACACTTCAGACACCCGTTGATACTCACCTTGTTCAAAAAGCTTTGTAAGCTTTCGTGAATGGCACCTATAAAGCCGTTCTCGTATGCCATGTCCTCAGAATGTGACAGTATCTTGCTAATGACGTTGAACACTTGGGATCTACTCCGACGATGCAGCAAGAACAATTAATATTGACATGATTATTATTATATTTTCTTATTAAATACAATCCAAAAGGGTTTACGTAAGCTGTAAGCCAATAACGTTGTTGGTAATAACGAACTATAGTTCACTCAACCGACAAAAGCCAAGCTCTTATAAAAAATAAAATTTTTACACTTGCCTGTGTAAAAATGCGCGATCTTCCTGGGAATAGTGTAGCGCCCAACAGCGAACCGCTTGCAGGCTAACAGCGCTCGCTGGCGACAAGGACGGTGCAAGTGCGCTTACGGAGCCGAGGAAGGCGTGGAATGCGGCCCTGGAGCCGCGAGACGCTCGCCCTCCAGGGCAGATAGCAGCCGTAGAAGCCGTGGGTGTTAACAAGCGGTTCACCTCGTTTCCTACATTCTTGTAATAAAAACGAAAGAATTATGGAGTAGGTTACTTAACTCGATCAATCCTGAACTTAGTTGCTGTTTTTAAGGACAGAGCTGGACACAGTAATCTAGACATAGTCGGATTTGGATCGTCGTGCGTCTTCTTCTTTTTAGCAGATTTTCCGGAATATTCAGGTTCTGTAGGTTTTCAAAAAATAGGCCTATACAAGAAGTGGGATATTGCGTATTGTTGTACCTCTTTGTTGTCGTCTTGAAGGTTCGGCGGCGGCACGAGGCGAGCGTACTTATCCAGCGCGGTACAAAACCACCACATAACGTCATGGACGCAAGTGGGTTGCGTTGTTGAACGCAGGAGCCAGTTCATCGCCTATATCATAAATTAATCCTTTAATGCCTGAAGCTGTGTTTATTACTCTGAATTTTCAATTTGGAGGCTACTTACCTCAAAAGCGTACTGCCGGACGGTGTTAATCCTTACAGCTGCATCCATTTTCTGCCTATATAGAGGCAAGTCTCGCTTGGCTAATACAAACGACAGCACAGGGCTCTTCATCAATGCCTCTGGATCCACTCTGGGTGGTTCGAAAGCAGAGACAGCAGTGTTGCTAGCCTCACCACATCCCACTAAGCGTAGCAACTCAGCACTAGGCTGCGCTAATAGAGACGATCCTGCGCCTGATAGAGTATCATGATCGTCTTCCCGGTCGACGTTGGTAAGTGGTGGTTTCGCCGCGTTTGCCAAGTCGCGTGCTCCCGCTTGGCCCATTGATACGGACCTGTGTACGCGAGGGTAGGGAGTCCCTACGTTAGCGCCGTACTGGGATACCTACGGAGAAATATATTGGTAAAGCTCTGAGAAGAAGATTAAAGAAAGAAACTTTATCGACCACGGAGATGAAGGAAAACGGGATTTGTAAATCAAAGTAAGTAACTCTTGAAGCAGATGTCCAGTACAGGTCTTCCGTGGTATTTTTTATTTTTATTTTGACTATGCTCCCGTTTTATAAAACCATATCAATTTGGTTTCAATTGGTAAAAGTGTTAATTTTAACGATGAGATGGAAATATTATTTTGCTAAGAAAGTTGAAAGAATGTTAAACTTCTACTTGTTGGTACGTACTAGGGGTGAAACTGGCGGAGGCGGCGGCCGACCGAGTGAGTGGTATCTAGCAGTATTAATGGTCGTGCTGGTTCTCGGAGCCGCGCCAAGAGCTGGCAGACACTGGAATGGGGGCGCTGGTTGCCACACGCTGCCGGGTGGAGTCGGCGGACTTTTGTTCGACCCTTCGTACCAAGGCGACGTGCTTATCGACTCTGTTGTTCGAAGACAAATTGGTGAGTTTAAGAAAAAAGCTAGAATTTTTATATGCAGAAAAAAACATTAGGACTTTCCACAACTGACCACATTAAAAGCTGGTTTTAGATTTGTGTCGCTCTAGAAGGTGATGAGTGTGCTTGATTTATTACCATCAACTTCTTTATACCTCCTTGCCAATAATATTGATGGAGTGAGAACTTTATAAAGAACTCAATATCTCATCAACTTTTAAAATTCACGGTGAACGAAGGGATACTTACTAAGCGATGAGTCTAATCGAAAATTAGTTTTTAATGCGTCGAATTAGTTGTGTATTACCTCAATTACATTCCACACCAGTATGCTGCATTTTTCTTACCTGAATTGGTTAACGGTGCCAGGTCTAGTAAGAAAACGGCATTGTCCTTCATGATGTGATGGTCTACTGATAAAGTTGGGTCTCCGCTGTCGTTGGAGTTGAGAGAGGATTTGCCCCTTGTCTGCTTAGCCGAAATCGCCTTGAGTGTCTTATCTCGGCATCGCTCGCAGTACACGTACCAGAGAGATGACGCTGGTGACATATCTGTTATTAGGATGATTGAAACTAATCAATGTTTCTGGAACATCGTATTGCAAACCCTTTATTAAATCTATAAATCATTTTTAGTTACCAAACTTATAGAAAGCTCTAATTTCTGAAAACGTAAATTTTAAGAGACAAATATTTTTCAAAATGAAAGGATTACAATACGCTGTCGATTTTTCTAATGAAATACATTGGGCTTACCTTGTGCGAGTTGTCCGCAAGTGGAAGGCGCCATGTCAGTTGGAGCAGGCGTCGGCGGCGGTTCAGCGCGTTTGTAGATACCAGCTCTGTCGTACCCTCGCTGTGACGGCGCGCGGCACCCGGGGTGCAGGTGGCGCATGTGCGCTGCCAGAGGCGGCGGCACGGATGCACCGCCACATAGCTCGCATCGCACTAAAAACGCCGCAAGTTCTTATATACTGGGCGTTGGCTAATTGTCCGAGTTGGATTCTTTTAAATTATAACTTATTTTTCTTAAATACGTACCTGCATAACTTCCCTTACACGCTAAAAATCCAGCTTTCCATTCAACTTTTCTAGGCATAGGTGCACTGCGTACTAATTTGACCTCGCTAACTACTTTCGGCTCCACTACTTCTTTGACCTCTTTGATTGGCTTTTTATACCTAAAAACAAGGGTTTTTTTGTATAAATTAAAGAACGAGGTATCTTTCCTTTTTTTTCCTTAAAAAAAGTTTTCAACTACTCACTTGTCAGTAGCAGCCAAGAGTTGGTCAGAGTCGTAAAGTGCGTCCCAAAGCGCTACAAGAGCGCGAAGTGCCGGCGGCAGCACATTTACCACACCTGGCGTTGATGATGGGCCTGCAAACCAATTCCTGTATTTTGCTGCCATCATCACTCGGCAGAGTCAGCAGGATTAAAACCGCATCAAAGAGTCAAAAATAGTAGAATCGTAAAATATTTTTTACACAAATAGAGACATAACAAATACTTTTTCTTCTACATAGTGTCATTATGATTTAATTAGTTATCGTGTTTTTTTAAACAAACCAATTTAAATATCAGAGTTCATTTGCACTATTTCTATGAGAAATGTATAAGGAAGAGAAATGAGAGTATGAGAAATATGAGTATGTATGAGAAATGTGTTAGGAAGCGGTTCACTTTCCTTGTACTTCTCAGTTCTCTTTCATGGCCTTCACTCCTGCTATCATTCCTTGAGCCACTTTCAGCGCTGTCATATCGTTTTTATTCAATACATTTTGAAGCTTTTCATCTGCATATCTCGTAATGAAACAAAAAAAACCGCAAAAGCAACTACCTGCCGTTTTTAATGTTTCTGTTTGAGATTTGCAATTGGTTCTCTGTTTGTTCCTTGTTCCTGCACATTCGCTTCCTCCTTGACGGCGTTCTTCTTCATCTTTAGTTAGTGTTTTGTCTCGTGCCACCATTTTATTACGATGCTGTAGCATGTAATCTTCATACTTCAGATAAGCGTTGCGGCCAGCTGACAGAAGCTTCCTTGTGAAGGGGATCAAATCTGGCCGACCGACGTACAGGAGCCAGACAATCCTTCAGCTTGAAGTCCAGCATCTAAACTGAGCTCATGATTCTTTCAGGTCAAAAACTGGGTCTTTAAGCGAAAGGAGTCACTCATTCTTCAGAAAGTCTTCGTTGTCATTGAGTCAAGGGCTATACAAAAGTGGTCCTAGAAAACGTGGTCGGAAATAGCTAAGTTGTGAAATAGTGACCAAATTTCGAAAATAGTGAGTAAAGTGACACAATTTTAAAATAGTGACCATAATTGTCTCGCGAGTAACCCATGTAGCATATAAATCTGTTATTAGCATGTAACAGACTTTGGAGCGTACCGTCAGCACTTACTGTCAATGGTAGCTATAGGTCTTATATTGACATAGCAAAGCAAAAATTCACATACGGTAACGCTGACAGCTGCGTCATTGCCAAATACGGCCAAAATTGATACAAGTACTAGTATACTAACCAGGTTCATTAATATTCACGTGGCCGTCTTCTTCTCGTATAGCGTCCACTAGTTCCGATTTTCGTGCGCGACTTGCGCTCGCCTCCACGCCTGATCGCGTGAGCGTTTCCAGAGTTGATGGATGGATGCGTAGGTAATGACCTGTGTACACGCTAGTTGTCAATATCTTTTGTTCAGTCTTACCAGTTATAAACTTCCACCGAATTAAATGGCTTTTGGCGAATGTAATCCGAGCTTGCTTCAAAAGTTTAATATCTTACCAGCATTAGAGACCTCCACAGAGTGGCGTTGTTGTCGGGTGGGCGTCACATCGTGAGGAGGTCGGGTCAAGACCTGTGCGCCCTGCTTCGGAAGTTGAGGATGGAATTTCAGGAATGCTGCACACGCGATTGCGTCGTGCACAATACCTGTGTGGATGAAGCAGTGCCTTTCACTGTTATATACTTACGTGGATATTATTTTTTCATAACAAGGTTATTAAAAATAATATCCGATCTACGATGTGACTCGTTGTGGGAAATAGCTAAAGAGTATTTTATATGATTATGTATGTCAAATAAATGAAATGCTTTACAAAGACGAAGACAGCGAAGTTACATATTTTAAGAAGAACCTACGAACGAAAGAATCATTACTTACCCTCATGCCACAGCAAAGCAGCAAAAATGGCCCGAAGGCATTCGGCTTGCGCTGGGCTTAGGGCGTGCTTCTTAAGCGGCGGCGGAGTGGGAGCGGAGCGCGCAGGGAGCGGCGGTGGCGTGGCGAGCGTGCGCTTGAGCACACGCGTAGCCAAAGCCCGCTCGAGCGCCAGTGCTTGAGAATTCGAATCCTGATCAAGACGAAAACTATCTCAACACTCACAACTACGATGTTGTACCCACATTTAAATAAAATTGCAGCAGGAAAA
Source organism: Peribatodes rhomboidaria (assembly GCA_911728515.1). Taxonomy (NCBI): domain Eukaryota; kingdom Metazoa; phylum Arthropoda; class Insecta; order Lepidoptera; family Geometridae; genus Peribatodes; species Peribatodes rhomboidaria. The sequence goes on from OU452166.1 coordinate 20,337,323, forward strand.
TCAGGAACTAAAATACAACATTCGCACAAAACAGTAATAAAGTAAAGTGTAATAAAAGGGCTTAAAATAATTTATAAGTTTATGCCAGGGCGCTTTTTTTGGAACAAAAACAGGGCGATACAACACATGAAATAATTTTACAAAGTGTAGTAAGAACACTCGGTTTCATCTTCTTTGTAGTTGATTCACAATCTTCATAAAAATTCTTAAAAATGTGGGAGTCTGTTTTCTAATAGGGTTCCCCCTAACCCTCATAACTTAGTTCGGACTGAGCTAAGAGGTATACATGTTATAACATGTTGTTTGTTTTGTTGTCTAGAAATTATGTCATAACGTTCGTTTGAAGGCCGCTGCATTAAAACTCTTCAATATCTCAGAATCTGTTTTTCTAATTGAGTTTCATCCAACCCTCGTAACTTAGTTCGAACTAAGCTTAGATCTACACATGTTTTAACATGTTGTCTAGAAACGATATCACAACGTTTTTGTGAAGGCCGCTGCAATAAAACTTACAAAAATGTCGGAACCAGTATTCTAATAGAGTTCTTTCCAACCCTCATAACTCAGTTGGGAGTTCAGACTGAGCTTAGAGATACGCATTTTATAAAATGTTGTTTGTTATGTTGTCTACAATCGGTGTCACAACGTTCGATTAATGGCCACCGTATAAAAACTCTTAAGAGTTACAGTATCTGTTTTATAATAGGGTTCAATCCAACCCTTATAACTACAGAATGATTGAGAGAGCTTAGAGATATACGTGTTGTTTGTTTTGTTGTCAAGAAACAGTATCACAATGTTCGATTGATGGCCGCTGCATAAAAACTCTTCAAAATGTCGGAATCTGTTTTCTAATTGGTCCATCCAACCCTTATAACATACATAGTTCGGACTGAGCTTAGAGGTATACATGTTCTAACATTTAATTTGTTATGTTATCTACAACGATATCTCAGTGTTCGGTTGATGGCCGCTGCATGAAAACGTTAAACATTTCGGTATGTATTGGTTTCTCAAAAGATTTCAACCCTCATTAACCCGTTCGGGCTGAACTTGGAGATACGCCTGTCATAACATATTGTTTAGTAGTTGTTTGGAAACAATATCTGAATGGTCGGCTGATGACCGCAGGAAAAAAAAAAAAAAACGTCGGGAAATCAAAGAACCTCCTTTTTTTAGGCCTGTTAAAAACATCGAAAATCCACAAAACAATACAGATATGACGAAACATGCAATGATTATGTGTAACTTCTGACCTCATATAACTCCGTACCTTGCCTCAAATTTCTGTGTACGCAACTTTATGCATTGGCTTTTGAACATCCCATTTCCTTTACTCAACAGAACACAGCACAAAAGGAGTCTTCAACAGACAGTCAAAGTCAAAGGTCAAAAATCAAAAGCAAAAAGTCATAAATCAAAATCAAATTTAAAGTCAAAGGACTAAAGCCAAAAGTCAAAGGCAAAAAGTCATAAGTCAAAGTCCAAGTCAAAATTAAAGTCAAAGTCGAAGTCGAAGTCGAACTCAAAGGACTAAAGCCAAAAGTCAAAAGCAATAAGTCAAAGTCAAAGTCTAAATCAAAGTCAAAGCGAAAGGACTAAAGCCAAAAGTCAAATGTCAAAAGCAAAAAGTCATAAGTCATAAGTAAAAGTCAAAATCAAAAGCAAAGTCAAAGGACTAAAGCCAAAAGTCAAAAGCAAAAAGTCATAAGTCAAAGTCACAATCAAAGTCAAAGTCAAAGCCGTCGTCGAAGTTAAAGTCAAAAGCAAAACGTCAAGTCAAAATATAAATCAAAGTCAAAGAGAAAGGGCTGAAGCCAAAATTCAAAGGCAAAAAAATCTAAGTCATAAGTAAAAGTCAAAGTCAAAATCAAAGTCAAAGGTTTAAAGCCAAAAGTCATAAGTCAAAGTCACAATCAAAGTCAAAGTCAAAGTCGACTGCGAAGTAACAGTCAAAGTCAATATCAAACTCAAAGGACTAAAGCCAAAAGTCAAAAGCAAAGAGTCACAGTCAAAGTCAAAGTGAAAGGACTAAAGCCAAAAGTCAAATGTCAAAAGCAAAAAGTCATAAGTCAAAATCAAAGTCATAAGTCAAAATCTAAGTCAAAAGTCTTTTGTCAAAATCATAAAGTCATAAGTCAAAGCCCAAGTTAAAATCAAATTCAAAGTCGACTTCGAAGTTAAAGTCAATGTCAAAATCAAAGTCAATAAACTAAAGCCAAAAATCAAAGCAAAACGTCAAAGTCAAAGTATAAATCTCAGTCAAAGAGAAAGGACTAAAGCCAAAAGTCAAAAGCAATAAGTCAAAGTCAAAGTCTAAATCAAAGTCAAAGTCAAAGTCGACTGCGAAGTAACAGTCAAAGTCAATATCAAACTCAAAGGACTAAAGCCAAAAGTCAAAAGCAAAGAGTCACAGTCAAAGTCAAAGTGAAAGGACTAAAGCCAAAAGTTAAATGTCAAAAGCAAAAAGTCATAAGTAAAAGTCAAAGTCAAAATCAAAGTCAAAGGAGTAAGCCAAAAGTAAAAAAAAAGTCAAAGTCAAAGTGAAAGGACTAAAGTCGAAAGTTAAATGTCAAAAGCAAAAGGTCATAAGTCAAAGTGAAAATCAAAATCAAGGTCAAAGGACTAAAGTCAAAAATCAATAGCAAAAAGTCATAAGTTATAAGTAAAAGTAAAAGTCAAAATCGAAATCAAAGTCGACGTAGAAGTTAAAGTCAAAGTCGAAATCAAACTTAAAGGTCTAAATCCAAAAATCAAAAGCAAAAAGTCAGTTAAAGTCTAAATCAAAGTCAAAGTGAAAGGTCTAAAGCCAAAAGTCAAATGTCAAAAGCACAAAGTCATAAGTCAAAATTAAAGTCAAAATCAAGGTCAAAATACTAAAGCTAAAAGTCATAAGTTAAAGTCAAAATCAAAGTCAAAAGATTAAAGCCAAAAGTCTTCAGTCAAAAGCATAAAGTCATAAGTCATAATGCATAAGTCATAAGATATAAGTCATAAGTCATAGTCATAATGCATAAGTCATAAGACAAAGTCAAAGACGAAGTTAAAGTCAAAGAACTAAAGCCAAAAGTCAAAAGCAAAAGTCAAAATCAAAGGACTAAATACAAAAGTCAAAAGCTAACAGTCATAAGTCATAACTTAAGTCATAAGTCAGAGTCAAAGACACAATCAAAGTCAAAGTCGACTTCGAAGTAACAGTCAAAGTCAAAATCAAACTCAAAGGACTAAAGCCAAAAGTCAAATGTCAAAAGCACAAAGTCATAAGTCAAAATGAAAGTCAAAATACTAAAGCAAAAAGTCATAAGTCATATGTTAAAGTTAAAGTCAAAATCAAAGTCAAAAGATTAGAGCCAAAAGTCTTTAGTCAAAAGCATAAATTCATAAGTCATAATGCATAAGTCTTAAGACATAAGTCATAAACTTAAGTCATAGTCATAATTCATAATATAATTCATAAGACAAATGCAAAGACGTTAAAGTCAAAGTCAAAGAACTAAAGCCAAAAGTCAAAAGCAAAAATACATAGGACAAAATTAAAGGACTAAAGACAAAAGTCAAAAGCTAACTGTCATAAGTCATAATGCATAAGTCATAAGACATAAGTCATAGTCATAAGACATAAGTCATAACTTAAGTCATAAGTGCGTCAAAGTTGAATTCCAACTATTGACCTGTTACTTTGACCAGGACTTGTAATTCTGGCTTGTGACTTAGACTTATGACTCTGACTGGTGACTTTGACTTGTGATTTCTGAGTGAATTCGCCGTTACATTAAAAGATCTGTGAAAATTTTAATTTGATGTCTATTGATTTTTTTTGAAGAGGCAGGACAAATGGACAGACAGCATAGTAATAGCGTCCCCTTTATACCCTTTGGGTACGAAACCCTAAAACGCAGTTTTAAACTCATGTATGACACGCCGTGCGTCACCCCATCCTCAAACAGATTGAACATGGGGCGGGCCGCCCCCGCCGCGCCCGCCGCCCTTGCACCTACTCCCCCTCACATCGCGTACCACGAAATCAATTCTCGCGTTTCTGTTTATATATGTATTGTAATATTATTATTTCCCTGTCTACCCTTATAAGCAGCTACACAGTCCTTTGTCTTATTCGACCGGTTAAAGAATTTAAAAGAAAGAAAAGACAGAACATTGTACAATTATTCTGAAGCTATCCAAAATTTTTTGCTAAGGGGGCTAGATTCTGCCGTGAACGTGTGTCTTATCCCTTTAATTAAGAATTTTTTTTTTTCTTTGACGGAGAAGACTAGACTGAGGAAAACATCTAACATGGATATCTCGTAAAACGTTTAAAAGGCATATATGGCATATACCAGTATGTTCGAAATGAAAAAAACATCATCACCATAAGCCATGTTCGTACGTTTTTTGTGCTGAATTCGAACCTTTATGTTTAAAGGCTTTGTTTAGAAAACTATTAAGACTTCCGACATTTTACTATTTTTACCTGTTAACTTTCTGCGATTTATTTATTTATTATTTTTTTGTGATAAAAGAAAGAAGGTAAAAATCAAATTTGATGCTAAACATTTTAATAATTAAACGATATTCTAAATAAAAGTTAAACTTAGGACCGATTCCAAATTTGGATTGGTGATAAGTACATTTTTAAAATTTTATATTTTTATAATATGGACAAGAGCTCCCTAGACGTGAGAGAAAAACCTACACTAGCAACAAAAGACCTAAAAAAAACATAACGAAACAGTAAAAATAAATTAAGTATAACAAAAGAAAGTGATAGCACGCTAGTAACAAAAACAAATCGATTTAATGCAAAATATGATATAGGAAACAAAAAATTAAGAAATAGGTTCGCTGTCCGCAAAAAAATTAAAGTGAAGTTTCAATGAAAGTAAAATAATCAAAAAGAACTCTAACTAAAATAACGCAAAATTAAATGAGAATAATAAAAATTCATTAAAAAAATGTGCTATAGTAAAAAAATAAACATAAAATTAAGTAATAAACGAATAAATTACAAAAAACTCGCGGTAGTGAATAAAACAATTAAATTCAACACAAAATTAAATAAACCAACGAATAAATTAACAAAAGGCTTGCGGAAGTGAATAAAACAATTTAAATTCAACACAAAACTTAATAACAAAAGTCTCGCGGTAATGAATAAAGCAATTTAAATTCAACACAAAATTAAATAAAGCAACGAATAAATTAACAAAAGACTCGCGGTAGTGAATAAAACAATTTAAATTCAATACAAAATTAAATAAAGCAACGAATAAATTAACAAAAGACTCGCGGTAATAAATAAAACAATTTAAATTCAACACAAAATCAAATAAAGTAACGAATAAATTAACAAAAGACTCGCTGCAGCACAGATCTAGGATGTAAAAGATCGACAGTGACAATTCGATAGTGATACAAAAAACATTTGCGCATGCGTGAGTAAATTAGTGTTGTGAAAAGTACTTATTAATTTATCGATTGACCAAAAATGGTCCTCCGGGTGCTTGTCGATAAATATAATATTTCGCATACCAATTGAGTTGTTTTTTGTTCCAAGTATAACACCGCTGCTGAGCTAAAATGAATATTAATCACTAAACGGGTGTTAAGCTAGGCGGAAGAGTTAGATATCAGTGTCACCATGTATCTAAATTAACATAAGAAAAGTAAATAATAAGATCAACATAATACTATCCTAGTAATTCACTTCGATATGTGACCCTTGACCAAATTTACTCGTATATGGATTAGGATAAGTAATAATACTTATCTCATTGGTTTTGTACATTTATTTATAATTTACATATATATTATTTAATTTAATTAAATATAATTAAATTAGACTTGGATGTAAGACACCCAAAATGTGTAAATTGAATTAAAAATGACGATCAGAAATTGAAGGTACATACTTATATATAATACAAAAATGTTTTACGCCTCATCATTCAGTACAAACTCATAAGAATATCAATTTACTTTTGATGGCATTGATTCAAAAATGTATGCTTTATTTATGTATTGCACCCATCGCCTACCTAATGAACTTTGATAAAAACTATCGATAATAATGACGTCATCTTTTTATCCATCTCTAGTGAAAATCGAGCGTAAACTAACTAATATTTTAATGCTGAATTTCATCACCAATTCTGCTTTCATCTAGGAAATATAGATGTTACGAAGAAACGACAACAACATACCGCTGGTAAATCGGTTTTTGGAACCAATTTATGTTATGTTTTAGACAAAATTTAGACAAAAACATCACAATGGAATTTTCATATTTACCCATGAAACGACAAATTTTGTGGGTTGAATCTTGAATTCACATCACAATCGCTAAACGCACAAGATGGCATAACTTCATACAATTTTAATTGCTCTCTTTTCATTCAATTTATAATGATACTAGTAAAAAATAATAATCATAGGAATTTTCGCGTGCTCAAAGGTGGCGCGCTGTCATTAATGACAAAAGAAAAATTGACTAAGATTTTATTTGTAGGCGACCTCTTTCTCTCTTGTGGAGTTTACATTTCGATGGAGACTTCTCTGTCCCACGCTTCGTTGGTCTTTTGCGAAGCAAAAAAAATCTTAGGTCTGTGCGCTGCAGTAAATAAAACAATTAAATTTAATAGAAGTACTAAATAAATCAAGAAGGAAAAAAAAAATAGGAAAAATTATGCACATTATCAGAACTTACCAAAATCTGCTGCCCAGGAAACTTAAGGCTGCCAGCACTCCTAATTGTCTTTACACTTCATACTTTGAATAAAATATACCGAACCGAAACTCTCGAAACCGTATCTCAGAATAGTAATACTGAGAATCAGGATAGTTATTAGGTAGCCAGGAGTCCGCCGGCAGACGCGGAGCGGCGCGGAGGAGCTCTACTCCGCGCCGCCTGCCGGCGGACTCCTGTGATACTGGTAACCAGTCTACCCCCGGTTCGCCTTTTATACTGATCTCTCTGCTCCGTACAACGCATGTGCAAGGGAGCCCCGGCCATTTATCACTATTGATTTAAAGTGGCTGCGAGGCCGCCCGGCCAAGGGAGGCAATGCGCCACCCCGCCACCCTCTAATTAGTCCGTCGCGTATGTGGTAAGGGTGGGCTTTATATGAATAGAGGGTTGGAAATTAATATGCAAGTAACCATGGAAAGGGTTGCGAAATAATTAAGTTGCAAAAGTAATACGACTCCCTATGGGCAGGATTTAATTTTTATTTCTATTGGAGTGATTGCATGTTCTGTTGTGAACTAGGGAGATTTTCTATACCGTTGGATTAAATTTCATCCCTTACGGCGTTTGATGTTGGTTATTTGTAATGTCCAAATTAGAAATAATTGGCCCTTATCGCTAATCTGACTGAAGTAACTAATTAAAGGCTTTATTTTTTTAAGTCTTCAAAAAGTATATTTAACAGTTGTAAATTTTTTGGTAAATGTGATTTGAGGACGCCGCTGTACTCAATCTTTTATTTTGTTCGACCAGAATATATTTTGTTTTGTTCGGGACGTTATTTTTCGATCACATATCAGCTCTTGTTTTCGTTATATAAAATAACTAACCAAGTTTTTAACGTTTCATTTCTTCATCTATATGAAAAAGCTTCTTTTTCGAGCTTTTTTGCATAAAAAGTTTAGTGAACTTAAAATATTATCTTGTGATGTTCTAGCAAAAATAATCAGCCATTATTTCGGTAAATCTGTCCAATCTTTTTGACTTTAATATTCATTTTACACCTAAACCTTTTAAAAATTGCCCGCAAATCAATAACCTAGTTTAGGTAATACAACCTATGATGTTCTAAGAAGTTAATCATGGAGTTTGATCAATTATAAATGGCTTCGTTTTCAATTTTATCTTCCGATTTTTAAAGCTGATATTATAATCTTTTATTATATCAGCTTTAAAAATCGGAAGGAAATCAATCATTATAAGTTCTTAAATTTACGTTAACAGTAGCTAATATTGTTCTGTAATTTTCATACAAACGCGCTTGTCAAATTTCTTGAAAATCATTCATCAGATTGTGACGAAATGTTGTAATGAAATGTTTAAGTCTTGGCAGCTGTATACAGCACTGATGTCTTGAAAACAGTGTTACCTACTTAATATTCAGAATAATATTCATGTTGATATTTAAAGTTTTTAGCTTAAATACGTAAAAAAATTACGTGTTTACGTCTTTCTGAGCACACATTATAAATTTCAACATGAAAACGGTTCTGAAAAGTTAGTAACACGATTTTAAAGTCATTGCTACAGGAAAATTTATCAAAAATACATTCTATAATTGTATAATTAATATAGTAGTTCTGACCAGCTTTACTAAGCTTTAAGGGGTACGCACTAACACCACTTTTGGTATCCAAAGACATTCCTTTAAAATTAACTTAATTAGGCCTAACCAAAAATAAAATACGTTTGGCACGCTCATCTAGCTCCATCCTTTGTGCAACACTTTCATAATGAAATTATGAAAAAACTCATTAGTAACTTTCAAAACACCGTAACTACGAGAGTAACTCAAGTTTTTGATTTCTATAAAAAATAAGGAAATTCAGACAAAAGTATTTTCTGATTCTACATAATTTTCTTTTAAATAAATACATTTAGAAGCCCATTGTTCCACTCGTTAATTCCTACTCTAATAAAACCATTTTCTTGCCTTAAAAAACTTATCTACGGCAGCTGTGTTTTTTTTTTATTTATTTAAATATTACACTCCACGGACTCCGGGGACCGTGACTTTTGTTAACATTGGCAGCTGTGATTGAGTCGTAATTCTAAAGTTTCCTCAAGTCCTCCTTTAGTGCCACGGGTTCCTTTAATTTTGGTATTGTGTGAAAATGATTAGGGGCTGAATCCGGGGAATGTTGTGGGGGCTATTCAAGCTATTTCAATTGAAACTATTTCATTCACTTCAAAGGGCTGGTCAAGGTCTACTGGTCAAGGCTGCCTTGAGCGCAACGTCCAATCGACTATCCGCCGATCACTTGGAGAAACGACACACCCAATGACAATTTCGTCCATTTTAATCGTTCGTTTTCCTTTAATCGCTTTAAGATAAGAGATATAATAAGATTAAGGCCCGTATGCTAAAACGACGCTTAGTCATGCATCTCGATTTAAAGCTGTTTTTTTTTATATAGAATAGATCGGCGTTTGACCACCATTCGCCTGATGTTAAGCGACGTTGTGGTCTAAGATGGAACACGACGACCTATAAGGTACTTATTCACTCTAGCCTTGAAGTTTTGTAGAGTGAAAAAATACAAAGACGGAGTTGAGACGAAAGAGTTGAGTGAGGCGCTCCAAGTGCGCTACTGCTCAGACCCGTCTTCGGAACGCTTACACCGGACTACATCCCGAAACACGACTAGGTCATTTCACGGCAAGGCTTGGTCCGGTGGGTGGTAACTAGCCACGTAACTATGTACGGTAAAACCATTTTAAACCGAGATTTAAATAAACCAGTTTAAAAAAAGGCCTAGTAGCAGTCTGTACTTACGGCTCTTAATCAATTAAAATAATTTCACAGAGACTATAACTTTGTGAAAACAGCAATACGAACAGTTTTATCGATTTTAGTACGTGCGAAGTCAAAGGTTGTTTCTGAGACATGGTTTTAGTATGTTTTAATATCGGAATCAAAATGGTGAACCAAATTTTTATCCATTGCGATACAACGGGGACAAAATTATACCACATTTAGTTATACATAGATAACACCATAGATAGATTGCGCATAGAAATGTCTTAGTAGTTTTTAGGTACGCCGCGTATTATTTTATTCTGTTAACATCTCTAGTACCTACTCATCTTGTAAACACTTTTTCAATCGCAGTGAGTCAGTTAAAATGGATTGGATGCTACCAAAAAAACTTTTGGGTCTCGGCTAAATGTACGTAAGCATGTTATTTAGTAAGTAATTGAAAACCAGTAATATTTTTTATACATTTCCTTCTTTAAGGGAGGTTGAAGACCGCCCAGAACCCGGTTCCTCTCACTGGACGATCTAAATCTTTTAAATTCAGCGACCGTGAAATAGGGTAAACCATTCGACACCCGCAACGAACAAGGTTCTGACATTGATTTGGTCACAATGCAGAATAGACCAAAGTATAATAGTTTTAGAGTCTTTAATTCAAATTAGACGTAACCTGAGTTACAACTTTGTTCGTCGCGGGTGTCGCATTATCTCTTTATGTTTGCTAAATATCTAACGCAAAGACGCAACTAAAAATAATTTATAATTTGCTAACGGTACGAGTAGTTCTGTAAACATACTGCCAGAGAAACAGTCTTTAGCAATAATAATTAAAGACTATAGAAGAAACTACTCCAAAAAGTACCTAGTAGTACAATAATAAAAAAATATGTACTCATAAAATAGAAAAGTGAATAAACTGAAAGCAGGGCTTATTGTCTGCGTAAATTAAATTTCGATGAAAACTCCCTATTATCCTTGCATGAACGCTTCTCACAAGCAGCTCAGACAGTATTACCTGAACTGTGTACCGTCTAGACAAAATCAAGTCAAAGGTACGGTTTCCAGACATGAGGCAAAGGCTCTTAATAAGATGAATTTCTCGAAACCCTTTGAAGTACTCTTAATAGTTTTAACTATTAATTTCTTCAGTATTCGAGAAGATGTTCGCTGCAGACTTAGTTAATTAAATTGTACAAGACTTACTTTGAAATGCACAAACAAAAATAAGACTAATTATTAAAAGTTAAAGTCTATTACACTCTTATAACGGCTGTACCAGAATTTACATAGATTGGAATACGTGGGAGCTTGACCGATTGCGAATTTGACTATCCGCGACGAAACGGTTTGTGTGGTAGGCCTAATATTTAAAAGAAAATTTCATAAACAAATTAACAAACTGTTTCGAAAGTCTGAATATTGCGTACACTTTGACATTTAAAGCTTTTTTACTTCTCGGAAAGTTTTCAAAGCCACACAAACTCATTTGAAAAAGTTTGAAAAATTTCATCAATGCCAAGTCCAAATATAAATTTTATTTTGTTTCGTACTTGTATCTGGCAATTTCGAAACGTGAGGAAATGCCGAATTAAGAATGATATTAGACGCAAATCAGAAATGACAAAGTTTGAATAAAATGAAATGTGTTACTCTTAAAAAGAATTCAATTGTATTCATCACAGTCCGAAGAAAATTTGACTTTTTGAAATTTTAAAATTTTTATTTACTATATTTAGAAAGCTTTTAATTAAATGTAATTAAAAGCTTTCTGTAACTTATTCTTGTACTATATAAAGTAATTTAATAATAGTTCTGTTTGAATATTTACTTCACCATTCGCAAATATTTTTCGTTTTAGGTAGGTAAAAGCGATGATAGCCTAGTTGGAGAAGGCCCGCCTCTCAAGCCAGAGGGAGCGGATTCAAACCCAGCCGACGGCACGCACCAATTTGTTCCTTGTGTGAACATGTGGGCTGATTGTATGTCATCTGCTTAATGACTGAAGCCCGGTGTATGGCGACAGGCTCGCCCCTGTCACATTTGGGACTGAATATCGTCCGGCGAAGTGTGGGTGTTGTATTACACCTCTGCCAGCCCTTTCAGGGGAAAGGCGTAACGATATGTTATTAAGTAGGTAACATTTTTTAGTGATACATTTTTTTAAAATAAATGTTAGTCTAATATTTAAGATGTACAATAAAAATAAGATTTGTGCAATAAAAATTTATATTAATTTGGCACTAGCAGAATAAAGTAATCGTGTGTAGCAACAGATAAGAACAGTAACTGTAAATTTAAATTTTAAACACTCCGAGTGAAAAAGGTAACCCTAGCTTCTGCAAGTGGATCACACCGAACGGTTCTCTAAGTCAAATGGGGAAAAAATGATCCTAATAAAATTACGAGTACAATATCTGTACCTACTCGAGTACAGTTTTTTATTATTTGAACCTAAAAGTAGGAGCAGTACAAGTAAACAAAACACTTATTGAGTTTCACATTTTCCACGAAAAGAATCCGATCCAAGAAACTGATATCTTATTTTTGTTATGACTACAGATGTTTATTGAAGCATTATTTTCTTCAGTTAATTAGGATGTGTGGGTCGATGGGTGGGCATCGGATATCCCGCGCCTAACGAAATATTGCTTGTTAATTCTATTATTAGCCAGAAGAAAATAAGACAATCTTTTATTATGATATTTTATTGAAAAATTATCGTTTTCTTCATTATTTGTTTGTTTAGTCTGGTACTAAGAATTGGAATAGAGGTAGTGATTGGAAAGCTTCTCGATTTTCACGAAAACAGACTAGAAACGTTTTTATATTTATAAACACTGTAGTTTAGTAACTCCCGTCTGTAAATGCAAGTCTTAGTCATAACACAGATCCTTCGTTTGTTTTAGACAGGCGACGTGGGTGGTGCAGGAGTTTACTTGTAAAAATATAGAACCTTTCACGTCATAACAAAGTTAAACTTAGATAACTACTTGGGTTATTTACTCTTAGATAAAAGCACTTTACTGGGCTCATCAAAATTTTACTTTCAATTTAGACTTAAGTATTCTCATGCTACTCGTATTTCCAAATATTAAATTGGAGTTTTTAACTTTAGAGATATTATCGATTTAGTACTTGTAATTTTCATAACATATCGTCACGCTTTTTCCCCCGAAGGAGCTGGCAGAGGTGAAATACAGCACCCACATATAGCCGGATGATATTAAGTCACAAATGCGACAGTCGGTCAGCCTGTCACCATGTTTATGTTTATGTTTGACGGGGCATTATCCGCACTCAGCCACTTGATTGGGCCATTGTGCGTGTACTTTTCTTTTTCCCTCTTCCCCTCACTCCAACCAACCCAGGTGTTCCCAGAAGGTTAGCAACCTTTTCAGGCCGCTACAAGCCTCCGGGAACGACGATGGGGATTGAAAGCCTGTCGCCATACACCGGGCTCCAATCATGCAGCAAATGACATACAATACGCACACATGTTCACACAATGAACAAAATGGTGCGTGCCGTCGGCTGGGATCGAAACCGCTCCCTCAGGCTTGAGAGGCGGGCCTTCTCCAACTAGTACATCATCGCTTACAACATTTGTAATTTTCGAGTGAAATTACCTTACCTTACATTAAATTACCTTTTTTATTTTGGCAACCGAACTATTATGTCACATTTTTATTATAACAAAGCGTCCAAAGTTTAAAGTGAAGTTATTTTAGCAGTAACATGATTAGGCCAAGGATTTGTGCGACGGTGAGATAGTATCCTATCAACATATGAGACTCGTAGTGACTGACCACTCAGACCGTGTAGTCACTTAGTGCCTCGAAAGAGCCAGTGTCTTGTTGATCCAGCTAGTTATTGACAAAGCCCTGGCTCCGATTTCGATGATCAGCGTCAGACTAGCTTCATCATCATAATAATTATAACATCGTCTCAAATAACACCTCGCCAAACCTCAGCGCGACCGAACTAATAGAAGCCGTCCTAAAATAAAATTTAACATTTCTACAAATACAGAAATCAAATCATCGTGCAATGTATGAAAGTTTGTCGTTTTACAAACTCTTATGAAATGCATTTCCCGTTAATGTTATTGGAATTCATCCACCCATTCGAGGGTCCACGACGCTGGAGGCTATAGACACCCCAGACACCCCACACACCCTCATATACCCCTACACCCCCACACCCCCAAACGCAACCACTCGCTATATTGAACTCCCCTTCGTTGCGTCGTCGTCGGGGATTAAATTTCCGTCCATAATTTTAGGGTTGAACGGAAAATTAATGCAGTGACAGGTAACAAAGGCTTTTATGAACGTACATGTTTAATGGTTTTTTTTTTAAACCCTTTTAGTACCAAAGGCATTTACGTAAAGTGCTGGCAAACATCGCTACTCACCGATGTTGGTCAGCATTTTCACATAATGTCATTGTTCATTTCATAAAGGCTTGTTAAGTTGACAATATTTTCAGATGTAGCGAAGAGAGAATTAACAGGTACCTATACTCATAAGTATTTTGAGATAGTTGAATTCCTTCATCTATCATAATAAAAACACTAGAAATAAGGATAGGATAGCTGTAACAAGGTTTAGACTGAACAAGTCAATTTTAGGCAACAGCGTTCGTTTTTATAATAAAAAAATCCCGAAAAATATAACAGGGCTCACTGAAGGACAATCCAAATCCCATGTTAAAACTATATTTATGAAAAGAGGATAAAGTTAATAATTATTTAGAAGACAAAGATGTCTGGAGCCTTCCACTTCCGCCGAGTAGCCACTAGTACAATAGATATTACCTAGTTGTAAGCAAAAATTTGTGAGACAGTATTTTTTTTTTGAAAATAATAATGTATCTCAATCTTGCCTTTTTTTCTGAGTAGTGGCTCTTTTTTCGAACAAGGCGGTCGAGTCTATTATAAAACTTTGACGTTCATAAGTGTATCTTTGATACCCAAATTGAATAAAAACATTTTGACTTTCACTTTTGACCTTGATCTAAGTTGATGAATTCTCATTAACAGAAAATGTTCCCAACCAACCAAATTCAAAATATACTGTGATTTATTTGCGGCAAAAAGGAAACAGTACAAATGCCTCTACACAAAAGTTGAAATTATTTCTCGAAGGCCAGACGTTTTTAAATTAATTGACATTTTTATGGCTTACTATAAAGGAAAGTTTCTCAAAGACGAAATTTGTAACGGAATTAAAGAAAATGTACCTAACCTCGTAATTGTTCCTAATGGACGTATTCCGAAACGACTGAGCGTCGAATGAATCTCGATTTAAAACTGATTTTACCATACATCAAAACTGTTTTAAAATCGAGATTCATGACTGAGCGCCTAAAGTGTGAAGTTTTTGATTGACGTCCATTGCACATTGGTTTTGATATAGTGATAATTTAAAAATAACATTAAGTTATATTACCAATTGTAAATATTTTACGTACATTATACTAATAAAGTGATTTTTATTTAAATTTTGTTTGTCGGACTTGTGCGGCTTGTCTAGCGAGACGCTCAAGCCTGTCAAAGTGCTATGAAATAATGACAATTTGGCTGGCAGACAGAGCTAAGACTAAGCTATGAGCTAATATATTTATTACTAGCTGCGCCCCGCGGTTTCACCCGCGGTTAAAACGTATCCTATGTGTTATTGTAGACTACAATCTATCTCTGTGCAAAATTTCATCCAGATTTGTTTAGCCGTTCTGGCGTGAAAGAGTAACAAACATCCATCCATCCATCCATCCATTCTTACAAACTTTCGCGTTTATAATATTAGTAGGATGTCACTGTGCTTCAACCAACATCGAACTTATTATTACAAATCATTAACACTAGTAGGTTGCCTCGAACCGCTACCTCACAACTTACAACCTCGTTATCTTCACAGCCACACTTCCGCCAAGTAGCCACTAGTACATACATAGATATAATAGATTGGGGAAAAAGTCTTTTCGCATTATAGTATAGTAGTATGTATGAACTTGTAATAAAATCTCATTGGCTATATATACTATTTGTATCTGGCTGGTTTTGGTAAAAATGTGAAGAAACTTTTTCCCCAACCTATTATGATGTTACCTAGTTCTAAGCCAAAATTTGTAAGATATTTTTTTTTGACACAAAAAAGCCCCTCGGTTGCGTGCCTGTTAACTTGCTTAAGTTAAGTAGTTGTAGAAAATACAATTTTAAACTTCGAATATGATTCGAATCTGTCAAAAGATTCAAAGTCAATGTCAACACTTTTTTATTTAATTAGGTATCAAAGATACACTTGTGAAGGTCAAAGTTGAAAAATTGACTCAACCGCCTTATTCGGAAAATGTACTTAACTTAAGCAAGTTAAGTAGTTGTAGCAAATTTCATGAAGACGATCGGATCAACAATATTCGAATTTATTGTCGGAAAAAAAGTAAACACACGTACACACTACGAAATAATAAATGAAATAAGGCATGACATTCAAGACTGCTTACAGGGTTAGTTGCATTCTCATGTTTTTTTTTTTTTTGTTAATAGTCTTTTTTCTATGTCTATGGAGTACTAGTATGTAGTTTTTTTTCAACACAGTTTTTTGTTTCACTACACTAATACCCTCTAAGCAATATACGTTGCAAAGCCTCGGAGTAACTACACAGCTAATTGTCTTTTTCGATCGAGTATAAAAATGTAAAAGAAAGAAAAATACAAAACACTGAATAACTATTCCAAGACTATACAATGTTTATATGTAGCTTAAAATTGGTCGAGAATCTTAAGTTAACGATTCCTTCACACAGAACCACTTCTTATTCCTTCTCTTTTACAATTGAAGCAGTTATTTTGTGGAATGACCTACCTATCGACGTCAAGCGCGCTCCTTCGCTTGACGTCTTTATAAGCCGTGTCAAGTCTCACTATCTTTCGAAGCAATAGCCGTTTCAAAGGATAGTAAGAATTGTATATCACAAATTATAACGCACTATGTATTTATAAATTAGTTGGAGCTTTAAGCTTAGAGGTCAAGTAGTTAGAATAGTAGGTGAAATACGTGATTTAGGTGTGACACATGACTCAAAACTAACTTACGAGAAACACATACATAGATAACAAGGCCATGGGATTTATTATCAGGTCAAGTTATCGGTTCAGTAGCATTAAAGTATTTACAATTTTGTATTGTTCATACGTGCGTAGTATACTCCAGTATTGTTCACTTAATTTGGAATCCACGATCCGTTTATATTAATAGGTTAGAAGCTATTAAAAAAAAACTTATGAGACACAAGTGCAAAATATATGACGACAGCTATGAAGCAAGATGTAAAAGGCAACAATGCTACCCCTAACGGAAAAGACGTACAATTGCAGATGTAGTTATGTTAATGAAAATAGCACAGTCTCAAATTGATTCACCTGAACTCCTCTCCAAGATAGGTATAATAACACCTTCGCGCTCTCGTAGGTACCAAATCCTTTTAAATGTCCTCCAATATGCTACCAACTTTAGAAGAAATTCTTCGTTTGTCAAATCCACTTCCACCATAACTAATTGACTACTTTGTTTGACGGTGCCTCTTTTAGCTTTTTACACAAAACCCCTTATGGGACTGGTTTAGATTTTTACAATGATTGTAAACAAGTTGTGTACTTAGATTCTATATGTGAAAACTAATTAATGGTGCGTGTTGTAATAGTAAATTAGACAATCTATTTACTATTACAGAATAGATAAAACTTTATGTTGTCAAATTTTTGTTCTGCTCTTTAAGAAAAAAACAAAAGGAAAATACAATTCAACTCTAGTATATTAAAGCTAATGCTTTAAATGTAACGCTTCAATTTAATGTTGGCTTTTTAAAGCTAATAAATCATGTTAAAAAGAAAACATTGGTATATGGGTATGGGTAATATTATATCCATAACAATAAGGGCGCTGGCCCACCGCGGCGCACGGTGTGGCTACGCCCGTGTGTCTAGCTTCACTTTGCAAGAAAATGTCTGTCATAGTATCCACCGCAATCCAGGGACACGCTACGCATGAATATGAGATTCATGACGTCATTACTTCACGCGTGGCTTGCCCGAATAAGCCACCCACGCATCTCAACGCCATGCACGCTGTGCATACGGTATACGCCTTGCTCACGTGTCGTCAATTCAGTACGTAGCCTCTCCGTGCGCCATGAAGAGCCACGATGGTTTTATAAAGTTGTGGGTTCATAGCGTGTGCTGAGGTGGAAACGTAGACCCATGTTGTCTAACAAACGAAGCGATGCAGCTAAAATGCGCGGCGTGGCCGTGCCAAACGTACGCCGCGGTGAGTTCGCGCCTAATCTACACGAAACGCTTTGAAAACAAACAACACGAAGAAAACTAACGTTATTTTTCTTTATGTTTCTTTGTGTTATATATTTAGAAAGTATGTATAATTAGTGCTAGATCAGTTTTTGTATGTTGGTTCGATGTCAACTTACTTATTAGTTCAATCTAAATCTTCATGAAATTCGTAGGCAAGTAGCTCATGCAAATACAATATTTAAATTTGCAATAGTATACCACTATACTGTTGCTTATGTCCAAATTTAAATATTGTACTTGTTTTTACCCGCAGTAACAAGCCAAGGCTTACAACTAGTGTAGAAACCACAGACTTCAATATTTTTTAGAGAGAAGTCTCCACCGACAATAAAACTCCACAAAAGAAAAAAAGAAGCTTAGTATTTTCAATAAATGGTGGCAGTGAATCTAATATTTCCAATTTTGCAGTGTTACTTGGAACAAGAAATCAACTCAACTATTGTTATGCCATAATGTTTGTCACCAAAAACTTGGAGACAATATTTTATTCTGATTCTGACTTTCGATCAAAAATTTGGTACTTTTCAAAACACTGATTTTTTAGTTTTCAAATTGTTTTAGGCCATCGCTTACATCCTGCAATAATGGTAGAATCCTATAAGCAGTCATCCATACATATTGATTTATCTATGGCAGAAACACACACTGTGACTACTCAGTAGATTTTATCAATTTAATTTTTTTTTTTTGAGTAATCAGGGCATTCCAACTTCCAATCGGAGTTGAAATACAGTGATTACTGGCGTTCACGGCTCTTGCGAGCCTTTTTATATATTTTTTTTGTGCTACACAGCGCATGCCCAACCTTTGATCCGACGCATACGTCGTAAGGAAGCTTTCTTATCTTTATTTAGAAGAAAGCTACCGACACAGTTTACAGACTTCCAAGCAAAATCAATGGCCGATCCGATCCACTGTACGAAGGTGAAGAGAATGCAATATTGGAAAAACTTAAAATAGAAATGCGATTTCAATAGTTTGTAATGGTTAATGTTCCTCTTATTTTTTGTCTATTTCCGACTGGAATTAATTAGATGATCATTTTAATTACATCTAATAGGAGCTGCGCTAGTAAAAGAGATCTTCAAATTACCCGTTGTTTACTAAAATATTGATGGTAACACGAAAAAGCTACGGGAAGCTTATATAGGCCTAAACATAGAAACTGAGAGAGTCAGTGTCGCAATCATCGATTGGTAAATAGATTAACCAACTTTTCTGCTAAGGTTCCCAAATAAACCTGAGCTGCCTGCAAGATACTATACCTATTTTGACCGAGCCCATGATACTGAGAAACAGGTCAGAGCTGGTTGGGCTATTCAGTTGAACGTGGTATATAATAACAAAAAGTATTGAATGCGATATTATATTCAAATCAAATCAAATCAAAATGTTTATTTTTAAGACACAAAGATCCACATATTATTATAAGTATAAAAATTAAAAATTGGAATAATTATATTAGAACAGCACAAACACAGACACAAATGAAATATTCAAATTGGAACATTAAGTAATTCAATTATTATTGTCAACTTATCAATTTTATTTTAAAAGTGTTTTTATGTGATGACGCAGGATATGGCAGTCATATTTATATATTCATTCCACCGTGGGTTGAGCGCTCCATGTTTTAAGTTAACGGGCTTCCAAATTTAACCGTTGACGACAGTCAGGACAGAGAGACAGGATTTCACAATACATCAGTACTTTAATTTGCTATTGTAGACGGTCAAACCGGTACCTTCAAAAGAACCCTTTCGCATATTATATCAACCCTTCATAATTCTATTCAGTAGCAATCAAAAGACTGTCCTTGGTATCTTCTAAAATTAGTTGACGATCGCATACCAACAAACCGACATGTTTCCAACTCGGACATCAACGTGACGCAAGGAATCGTCGTACACGTGTTTCCCTTGCGCCCACGGGGTCTGCAGCCCTATTCGGAGATTTGAGATTTTCATCTCACCTTTTTTCGTCCTTGTTGCTCTCGTTTGGAACGTCATAGGTGTGAGAGTGACCAAGATAAAATCTCATCTCATCTCACGCGTAGGAATAGCCCTCCTGAACCTTTTTATCGATCAGCCTAACAATAAAATTAATCCCTAACAAACAAACGTAGGGCGAGGACGAAAGACGGACGGAATGGTGACCTTCATACGCAAATATAAATTTAAAATTACGAAAACTTTTCGTAATGATCATTAAGGAACTAGGTTAAATGTATGGAGCCAAACGAAAACGAAAAGACTTTTTGTTAACTATCAAGACTCGCGGTAAGACCCGAGAACGGCTAAACGGATCAGAATGATTTGGCACGGAGATAGATTATAGTCTGGAATAGCTTAGGACACAGAATGAACAGAGCCGAAGACGGCCCTGAGCAGTAGCGCACTTGTAGCGCCACTCAACTGCCGTCTTTGTACTTCTTTACTCTACAAAACTTCAAGGCTAAGTGAATAAGTACCTTATAGGTCGTCGTGCTCCATCTTAGACCACAACATCGCTTAACATCAGGCGAATTGGTGGTCAAACGTCGACCTATATTACATAAAATATATATAGACATATATATATTTATATATAAGAGTATATATATATATATATTTATAAATATGCTACTTTTTAACCGCAGGTGAGTCCGCGGGCGTAGCTAGTGAAACATATTCTGTTAAATCTTTCGTTGTCCTTGATAAGCTTGTTTTTGCTTTGAATCGGCAACCCTTACCATGAGAATACTGACAGGTGCGATCTGGTACTTATACTTGGTACAATAGACCAGCCTTGAACTGGGCCGCCAGACCCCTAAGTATATCTTCACGACTCGTTGCCCGACGTTCTTTAGTTTCCAACTCAGAAATTGTATTTCGATTTTATTATTTGTCTGACGATATCATAGCTTACGCATGGTTGGCTCCATTCAAATTCAGTGTTGTAGGCAATTTTATCTCCATCCATTTTCAAGTATGAATTTCAGCAACATAGTCGAAGTGCGATTTTTTTTTGTTATTTAAGAGAGTTAGATCTTCGTTACGCACTGTCAAAAATTTTATTTGCGGCGGATTTGCTAAGAAAACTAATTAAGATTAAGTACAGATCTTTTAGAAATCAGGATCAGATCAGAATAGGTACATGACCCAGACTTCAAATACGTTACACTAGTGAACCCACGCGGCATAGAAACGCAGTCGCTAGAATATGTCCATCCTAAACTAATATTATAAATGCGAAAGTGACTTTCTTTGTTTGTTTGTAACGCTTTCACACCCTAACTACTCAATAGACTTAGATCATCATGAAATATTGCATACACGTTGTCTCGGATACAGAAAAGGACAGGACTTTTATTCCCGAAAAAAAGAATGGTTCCTGTGGGACCGTGGGTGAAACCGCGAGCTAGTACGTTATATGGTAGAAGAGAAAGTTGAAAGAATTTAATAATGAAGTGTAGTAAAGAGAACCACAAGCCCTCACATCAAGCCACTCGTCTGGAGTATAGTCGTCGTCTCGTCTAAAGTATATAAAGGGTGAAAAGAGTAAGAATGGTATAATTAAACTATCAGTACTACATATTCATAAGAGAGTTAAAATAAGATTAAAATAACTTCAGCTTTCAAAAATCCGTTCGCATCCCGTGCCGATGGTGAGCATCCACCGGTGTTTCGCGAATCTTAATAAATTCCAACTTATTTCAAATGTTTAAGACCGTTTATTGAATGTCACTAACATTTTTCAATTCCAGTTCCGGTTTTGTGTAAGATAGTTTTTTTATCTGTTTACTAATGACTGTTACTCGACGCTACATGACGTTTACTTTTTTCAAATGAGGATCCTCACTGTCCTTTTGCGTGTGTGTTGGTTCCTTTTTTAACTGACTTCAAAAAAGGAGCAGGTTCTCAATTAATGTGTATGTTTTTTTTCACATGTACGTTACGCGATTACTCCGCTAATTAAGAAATCGGTCGAGCAGTTTTTAAAATGTCAATAAAGGTCTAATAATTGTTTACATGTTTAACGGGAAGTTGATTTTTTAAGCTTTGCTTTTTGCCCGACTGCACAAGAAGGAGGGTTATGTATATATGTATGAGGTATCTTTGGCACGCTCTACAGCCTAAACTGCTTCATGGATTTCGACACGAGAGGTATCATTTGAATTGTCTTGATAGTGGAAGTGACATAGGGTACAACATTTTTCCGCCGGGTTTTTCGTTTTATTTTAATAATGTGACTTGTATTATTTTCTCGATGTTAGATATCGCAAATTTTAAACTTTAATGACAGCTAAAATTGAATGAATATGAAAATAATGATAGGTATAGTATTTCATTATACCATACATGACGGTATGTAAATTTATTAGGTAGGTATAATGTGTTCGACTAAGGGCCGATTTTTCAATGGTCAGATAAACAAACAAATAGTGTTTATTGAACTGATAGCTAATTATTCTGTTTTTCAATGGTCAGGTATCATTTACTAGACGAATAACTCATCTATCTGAGGTATAACTTTATTTGTCGGTGGAACGGCCAGATAGCAGTTTATTCTATGGAATAAATTGTTGAGACTGTCTAAATGATGGTCGTATGGGTTGTCACTGTAAAAAAAGATTGATATTTCCGACACGCAGAAACTAAATTAATTTTATAAAAAAAAAAAAAACTACCATGAACAAACTACATGAGCTATTTACCATAGCCAAACCAGCCGACGACTTTTGCACAGATTAGTAGTACAGTGACGTTTAGACTAAAACTGACAAGACAGTGACATAAGCGAAAAGTGAAAATTCGAAGTCCTAACGCGTGGATATTTTTTAATTTTGTTTCAACTGTCTGAAGTTAGCTTTTGTACACACTGAATAAATGGTCAGATAGTTATTCCCAATTTAAAATTGTATTGAAAAACCGAACACCGTTTATGAGTCGAATAAACAGATTAATAAAGTTATTGGCTCGGTAGTTATTAGGCGAATAAAGTATGGATTGAAAAATCGGCCCTTAATTTAATTAAGTTAATATTTACTTACGTTTTTACGATACGACACAATTCTTTCCCATTTATAAAACCACCTAGCTGCACCCGCGGTTTCACCCGCAGTTTAAAAATATCTTATGTGCTGTTCCAGACTATAATCTATCTCATTGCCTCAATCTCATTCCATCAAGATCCATTCAATCGTTCTGGCGTGATTGAGTAACAAACATCCATACATCCATCCACCTACCCATCCAAACTTTCGCATATTGCAGTGAGATAGCGATATATCAATAGATGGATACCGTCATTTCATAATACGTCGAAAACTCTTACATAGCATACAAGCTATAACTTAATCTTTGTCATATTATAAATCTGATTTTTATGAATTAAAACGTAAAAAAATAATAAAACAAGGAGTGTTATGCAGCAAACAGTGTTAGACGAACCGAATAATATTACTTATAAAAATCCAATCATCCGACTCGATCTGATGCGCTGCACAATTTTTCAACTTGCGTAATAAATCACGAGTATAATAAATAAACACAATCACACTAATATTTGAAAGTTTGATGGATCGGATGTTCGTTACTCAATCACGCCTGAACGGATCTAGTTGAAATTTGGCATAGAAATAATTTATAGTCTGGAATAGTACATAGAATACATGTGAAACCGCGAAGCGCAGCTAGTATATATTCGTTTAAATGTACACGCAACATAGACGCCAAACAGGCAACGAGCTGGCAACTTAAAGTTCATTAATGTAAGTCCTGAATAGCAAGTTATAAGGGCCATTGCTTTAGATAGTAAAAAAACGTAGTCAACATAAAAAATCAAAATCGATTTATTTCACTAACAATTTACAAAACGTTCAGCAGTCATAGCCACCAAACCAGACGTAGAGACGTAGACGTAGTACTATTTTCGTGGGTCACCTTCCAATCGTGATGCAGTCGATTTGACTCCTCATTTTTTAGTCAGTTAAAAATTCCTGGGCCCATGAGCTGTTTTTTTATTGCTTTTAATAGGCTTGCGTTTGGCTGCCAACATGCCTGATGATAACCAGTGATGTGGCCTACGATGGAGCACGTTTGCCTAGAACAAACCGATCCACTCGAGACTTGAAGACACCCAAATTAAAAGTGACAGGGAACACACTCTGGCAGAGTATTCCAGCTCTAGCGGTCCGTATAAGAAATGAGGAACCAAAGCGTTTCGTGCGTGTTGTCGGTATGTCGACCATAAAACGATGCCGCTTTTTTGTACCCTTGCTTGTTTTATAGAAGAACGGGCTAAGAAGAATAAGATCATGTAAACCAGCACACCCCCAAATTTATCCGATAAAACCGATAGACTAGCAACATTGCGCCGATGATCCAAATTTTGTAGTTTGGTCTGGACAAGGGAGTCGTTGCCAATGAGCTTCTTCGCACGTTTCTCGATGGACTCCAACGCCTCTAGCTGATACTTGATACTTTGATTTAGTAAAATTGTATTAACTTGTTGATTATCGATAGTATTATGTAATTTACGAAAACTTTGTTGTTCTATTTACTAACGCCAGTCTGGTCACAAGTCCATATTCTCGTAGTTAGAAATAAAAAATATGTTATTATAGTTGTTGTAATGATTAGTCAACATTTTGTTTCTGTGGCCTAAAGTAGAATAATGAATACAAAGGTCACTTTTTTTAAAAGTTTTACGTTGTTTAAACTGTAGTCAAGTAGATTTCTTATTTCTGTTTTTTAATTTACAAGAAGGTTTTTAAAATTATTAGTCATCTAATTAATAAGTCAGTTATTTTTTTATTAAATTATTTTAATTTATTTATATCACTCAAGATTAAGAGTGAATAGGCACCTCATGGCCGTCAGGTGTGTTGCAGTCACAAGTGTGCTAATTCAACCATAAAAAAATAAGAAAATTTTTTTTAAAGCAAGTTTTTTTTATGTAAACAAAATATTTTTCCGTAAAGTTCGTAAATAGCATTTTAAATCCATTTAAGCACTACATTACAATATTTTTTCAGGCAACGTAGTTGGGACAAGGTCCGCCTCTCAAGCCAGAGGAAGCGGGTTCGAACACAGCCGACGGCACGCACCAATTTGTTCATTGTGTGAACATATGTGCGTATTGTATGTCATCTGCTACATAACTGGAGCCCGGTGTATGGCGACAGGCTCGCCCCTTGTCACATTTGGGACTCAATATCGTCCGGCGAAATGTGGGTGTTGTATTACACCTCTGCCAGCCCCCTCGGGCGAAAGACGTGACGATGTGTTATGTAATATTTTTTCTCAGAATATTTATATTTCTGTAGAGTCTTAAAATCAGCATACTTTTTAGTAAGGGACAAAGCGCTGCCTTTTTTTATCCGTAATAATATTTTGAAAATTTTGTATTGAAAGCAAAATTTAAACTTACCATGTTTACTAGTACGTTAAGTAAGTACAGCTCAAGAAGATTTATTTTAATGATGAGATTTTTTTTTATATTTAATGTAAAATATATTACTTTAATTTAAACATATCATCCAACAAATATAAAACAAGTAATCGCCCAATATCTTCACAGACTCAGATCTTTGTGAAGTGATAATGAAGGTTTTAAGTCCTGCAAGTAGGTGAACTGATGCACCTGTCTGTGCACAAGCCCGCCTCCCAGCAGGAATGACGGAGCGTCTCGTGCGAGAGCTCCTCAGTTTTCAGGCATGCGCACCTGGACCTTCCATTGAGAGGGGATTTCAACGTTTCGAGATTCTAGACTCTATAGCGTGAATCTGTAAACGACCTACATATTCTAGGAAAGCATTGTACAAAATAAAAACCGTTCCGTACATAGAGTTCATTGATCGTCAACAAAAGTTGTAGATCAGAGTAAAAGTTAGTTGTAAAGATGACTAGGCGATGATAGCCTAGTTGCAGAAGGCCCGCCTCGCAAGCCAGAGGGAGCGGGTTCGATCCCAGCCGACGGCACGCACCAATTTGTATGTCATCTGCTACATGACTGGAGCCCGGTGTATGGCGACAGGCTCGCCCTCTGTCACATTTTGGGACTGAATATCGTTCGGCGAAGTGTGGGTGTTGTATTACACCTCTGCCAGTTGTCTCGGGGACAAAGGCGTGACGATAATGATAACTACAACGATATCCTTTTTGTCCGTCGTTTAGAGATACAGGGTGTATAGCCAGTTTCAAAGGATTTGATTGGTCCCACCACAAAATCCGAAAGGAATCTGTAGCGGTTCAACAAGTGCCGACGTTAGTAGCTGTCGTATGACAACATGTATTTCTCTAACTATACAAATGTACAGTAACATCTCATTTTGCGAAGAGATTTTTTACTGACGATATTTCGTTTTATAATCTTTTTCAAATATTAAAATCGTCATACGAATTGGATAGTGTAGCAAGTAACATTATTGAAAGAAAAACAAAAAACCTTGCTGAAAAATGTTGTACCCTATGTCACTTCCACCATGGTAATAATAACACACTCCGCCAGGTATAGCATTCTGGTCACGTGAGCAACACCTAGTGACGTCAATCGATGCTTAAGTAAGACCGAAATAAGTCGTTTACAGATAGTTCGAAAGAGACGGATGACACCTTAGACCTTCTACGGTCTACGGATGACGATGACGAGTGACGTCATTCCGTGTTTGCTCCCGAAATCTTGTTTTTTTTTATCAACGCTCCTACTATCAAAACGATTTAAATGACACCTCACATGTCGAAATCCATCAAGCTGTTAAGGCTGTAGGGCGTGCCAAAGAAACCTTATATGTACATACATATATACCCGCATACATACTTATACACATATATACACTCGAAACGGTAAATCGGTCGAACGGTAAAAAACAGCTCGACTGATTTTGATAAAATTTAAATGTGACCTGGAAAGAATATCCTTTCAACAAAAAAATAATTTCTCAGATCGGTTCAGGTGTCTTCGAGTAATCGGTGAACATACATAAACGAATTGAGAAACAACAAATTTTTTGAAGTCGGTTAGACATATTTTACTTTCAATTAAGGTAGGCCTTAAAACACACCATCGAACAAATTTACAAATAATATAAAAAAACTGACTTCCCCTCGTCCAAGTTAACAATATTTAGACTTTTGTTGATACTTTACAAGCTGTTTTACCGATTAAGATAAAATTTATATTAGACCAGCTCTAAAGTATGATGTACCAAAGAAAAACGGAATCATTAAAATCTATTCATAATTGCTAATCGCGTAACATACGTTAGATCTTCGTGCAGTCCACAAAGTGTTTTTCGATAGGTTTTTATGCTACTTAAGGGCGAGCTTATGCACCGGTCCGTGCACCAGCCCACCCTTACGTAGCAATGACGGAGCGTCGAGCGCCAGACGACCTCGGTTTTCGGTCCTGCGCAGTTGATGCACAGATTCACATTTGCGACAATCCAGACTCTATTATGCCCAAAATTAATAATCAATACAATACTAATTTTTGGATGAAACGTGCCAATAACTAATTCATGGATATTGTAGGCAACCGATGTAGTGGAGACGCGCCGATCGGGAGCACTCGGCCGCGATCGGGCGAAGTTCGGTCGAATGCATTTGTTGTCGCACCGCGCGCAGTAAAAGTGAGCGAGATATATGTCGGCATCCCGATCCGCGTGCTTCCACCAGCAAGCGGCTCGACCGCCATTTTGTAGGAGTCTTGTGAGAGAATCCGCCGCGTCGCGAGCGGCTCGTGTCAATTGTTTAAAACTATTTTCTTTGGGATTAAAAGACTAAAATGAGAAAATTGCTTTTATTTTGAAAAGCCCGGTGGTGCCCTCGCAACAACCCTGCGCCGTTTTCTACATTCTTCGAGCCGGATCATAAAAGGGACCACTGAGGCGAGGGAAAATGGAGACGAAGGTCGGCTGCATCACGAGGAGCAAGGCTCAGGCTTCTGCCGGCACTGGACGACCTGAAGAAGCGTGTGTCACTGTCGCGCCGCCGCGCAGTGAAGCTAACCCCACGTTGAGGTCGCACTCAAGCCGCTCAAGCCGCGAAGCCGCGCGCCTACGAGCCGAGTACGAGGCCGAGAAGGAGATCGCGAGAGTTCACGAGCAACTTATTAAGAAAAAATTAGCTCTTGAAATCGCCGAAATAAACGACGAGTACGGCGACGCCGACTACGGTGTACGAAGCGTTGTGAGTGAAGGGGAGAAACTGGAGAAAGTGACACGATGGCTTGGTACGAAATCGGCCGGAGGTACCACCCAGCATGTTGCAGAACACTCGCCAGCGGGCGAGGCAACATGTCCCGATACACAACGGAAAATTCCACTCACGCACGCTCCCCCCGAGCACCCCGCAACCCTCGTGACCGCGCTAGACACGAGACCGGGCGCCCGAGGCGACGTCGCGCCGCCATCACCAGCGTCGGATATCAAACACCTAGCCAACGCGATAATGGCCATGTCGAAGCAGCGCTACGATCTACCGGAGTTCGACGGAAACCCGGTCGATTGGTTATCATATAAGCGAGCGTTCGAGAATACCGCTGCGCACTATACATCGTATCAAAATATCGTGAGACTCCAAAAGTCGCTGCGCGGACCCGCTAAACGCGCCGTCGAAGCTCTGCTGAGTACCGGGTCTGCCCCTGAAGATGTTCTCGACGCCCTCGAAGAAGAATTCGGGCATCCGAACCTCCTTCTAGAAAGTGCCATACGGAAGATAAGAAATTTACCACTAGTGTCGGACAACGGCGCGGAACTCAGACACATGACGTCAGTGGTACGAAATTGTGTGTATATTTTAAAAAACATCAAGGCAGAGGGCTACATTAATAACCCGCAGATTACACAAGAGATTCTGGGAAAACTATCCCCGATACAACGGTCGCGGTACGGCGAGTTCGTAATGAAAATGGATAGCTCCGGACGTGTAGAAGACCTACGCATATCGCCCAATCTGAATATCGTCCTTGAGTTTCTAAGCTACCTGTCGAAAGCGTCATCGTATTATCTACCACTGAGTGTCACCGATCCGCCCCGTCGCAATGTTGCCCCGAGAGAGAAGAGTTCGCCAGCGCAACATCGTGATCGTCGGGATACACACGGAGTACACGCAACTGCGGATATATCGCCGGACGAGTCGTCGAGTTCGGGCATCACGATATCATCGAATAACCAGTGCGCTCTATGTGATAAGTACCACTCGTTGCCAGAGTGCCGTGTTTTTATAGATAAGAGTAGTGACCAAAAATGGGACTTCGTGAAACAAAACAAACTATGTTTCAAGTGTTTAGTGAAACAACATTCGCGTTTTCAGTGTCAAGCTAAGCGTTGTACACACTGTCGTGCTTCGCACCACGAACTGCTTCACTTTACTTCGAGTGCACCCGTCGACACGTCGACGGAGACGGGTTCCCGTGTGTACCCTAAGTCGGACAACGCGAGCGGTAGGCCCCGGCCGGCGGCTGCCCGCGCGACGCGCGCTGCGCCGGAGAGCGCGGCCGGTCCGCCGCCCGCCCCCCGCGCCGCGCTCGACACCGCGCGCGCTGCAGCGCCGCGCTACGGATCGCGCGCGGCGGACGGACGCCAGCCGCTCGGATCAGCTGTGTGCTATGACGCCGAATCGGTAACCAGCGTGAGCGGTGAGCGTTGCACAAAATCACTTTTAAAGGTTTTACCTGTGATTATAACAATGAACAATGTTGATCGTGCGTGTTACGCGCTCCTTGACGACGGAGCCACAGTGTCGTTAATAGACAGTAGTTTATGTGTTAAAGCGAACGGAGTAAAATTACCGCTTAAGATTATTAGTGCGAGTGGCCATATTGTAACTGACCATGATTCTTGTAGAGTAACTGCGTTAATTACTGGTCCTAATGGCGTACGTCATAATATCGCTTTACGCACCATGCAAAATGTCGATTTGCCGCCCCAGAATGTGCCCGCTAGGGTATTAGAACAGAATGCGCATTTACGGGACTTAGGTTACTGCGCTATGTCGTGGGTTAAACCGACGGTATTGATAGGGCAGGATAATTGGGATTTAATTGTGAACCACGAGATACGGCAGGGTAAATCCGGACAACCGGTTGCATCGCTTACTAAATTAGGCTGGGTTGTTCACGGGCCGTTGGGTATTCCTGAGTCCACCCCTGACTCCGTAAACTTTGTTGCGGAAAAATGTGATGATTTGTACGAACTAGTAAGGCAGCAGTTTGAGCTCGAGTCGTTAGGTATTTTAGAGACGTCGCGTAGGAATATCGAGCACGACCGGGCGTATGAGATTTTAGAGCGGACTAGCCGTCGAGTCGACGGTGGTTGGGAAGTCGGATTATTGTGGGCGCGGGACGACGTGCACCTACCCGATAACTACAATTCGGCTTTAAAGCGCTTGCGTATGATTGAGAATAAAATGGATAAAAATCCTGATTATGCAGCTACTTATGAACGACAGATAGAAAGGTTAGTGAAAGAGAAGTATGCCGTTAAAGTGAAAGAGCCTATGCATGTAAGCCCGGTATGGTGGTTACCGCACTTCGGGGTGACCAACCCGAATAAACCAGGTAAGCTTCGATTAGTTTTTGACGCCGCAGCGAAAAGTCATAATACTTGCTTAAATGACCACCTGCTGACAGGGCCGGATTTGTTGAATTCGTTATTGGGCGCGTTATTTAAGTTTCGGATTGGTCCGATCGCGTTCACAGCGGACATAGCGGACTTTTTTATGCGAATTAAGATCAGGAAGGAGGATCGTGGCGCGCAGCTCTTTTTGTGGAGAGGTAAAGATCGTACGCGCGACCCCGAACCGTACGTGATGGATTCTATGATTTTCGGGGCGAAGTCGTCCCCGACCTCGGCAAATTTTGTGCTTAGGAAAAACGCTAGAGAATTTAATGATACGCTCCCGGAGGCTGTCGAGGCTATCAATTGCAAGCACTACATGGACGATTATTTAGACAGCGTCCAGAGCGTGGATACGGCGCGCCAGCTTATACAAGACGTCTCAATGATACACGCCGCGGGAGGTTTCGATATACTGGGGTGGGTGAGTAACTCACCCGAATTGCGACGCGAATTACCCTCTGTCGTGGCTGGTGCAGTAAATCTCGACAAGTCACCGAATAGCAATGAGCGTACTTTAGGTATGATCTGGGTACCTGAATCTGATGAGTTGGCATTTGATCTGTCTTTCAAAAAGTTGCCACCTGAGATAGTAGAGGGAAGAGCGATCCCTACTAAACGCGACTTTTTGAGATTCGTCATGAGCATTTTTGATCCTTTAGGCATTTTGTCCTCGTATACGATAAAGTCGAAGATCCTATTGCAAGCAATCTGGAGGTCAGGCATAGGATGGGATCAACAATTAAAGGAGAATCCTGCGGATGAAGCGACGAAGCTGTATTGGCCCACGAAGTGCAATTTATGGTTTAAGGGTCCTTCCTTTCTGTGTCTACCAGAAGACCAGTGGCCAGTGAACGAGTTTCAAGACGCAGCGAATGTGGACTCTGAGCGTTTGGAAAAAGTTCACGTCGTTAAGCAACATGAGTCGTTGATTGATGTTAGTCGGTTTTCTTCCTGGATACGAGCGCTGAGGGTAGCTGCACGAGTTCTCGCGTTTGTTGGTATGTGCCGGAAGAGACAGGCGAAAGAAATAACCGGCCAGAATATTCGTGACGCTGAATTGTTGCTAATCAGACAAGCACAGTCAGAAAGTTACTCCGAGGAGATCAAAAGTCTGAAAACCGGGAGTACCCTGCCTGTGAAAAGTTATATTCGGAATTTGGATCCGTTTGTGTACGAAGACG
The DNA here is from genome assembly GCA_911728515.1 of Peribatodes rhomboidaria. Taxonomy (NCBI): domain Eukaryota; kingdom Metazoa; phylum Arthropoda; class Insecta; order Lepidoptera; family Geometridae; genus Peribatodes; species Peribatodes rhomboidaria. The sequence goes on from OU452166.1 coordinate 20,368,976, forward strand.
AGCAATTGATCAGAGTGAGAGGGCGATTGGGTGCGGCTCCGGACCTTACGTTTGACGAGAAACACCCGATCATACTGAATGGTAGGAAAGCGTGGAGAAAGGCGCAAGCACTAGCGGACATGTTCTGGCGAAGGTGGCTAAAGGAATATGTTCCTACTTTGCAAAGGCGCCAGAAGTGGCTAAATGAAACACGGCCTATTAAGGTAGGAGACGTCGTGCTAATTTTAGACGAAAAGCAGCCTCGTAACATGTGGCCTAGGGGCGTAGTTAGCGCAGTTCACCCTGGTCATGACGGCCACATAAGAATAGCAACCATTAAAACCTGTAAAGGGTCTGTAACAAGGCCAGTAGTTAAACTCGCGGTGTTACCTACTCATGTTGTTCAGGAACAAGGGGTGGGAATGTAGGCAACCGATGTAGTGGAGACGCGCCGATCGGGAGCACTCGGCCGCGATCGGGCGAAGTTCGGTCGAATGCATTTGTTGTCGCACCGCGCGCAGTAAAAGTGAGCGAGATATATGTCGGCATCCCGATCCGCGTGCTTCCACCAGCAAGCGGCTCGACCGCCATTTTGTAGGAGTCTTGTGAGAGAATCCGCCGCGTCGCGAGCGGCTCGTGTCAATTGTTTAAAACTATTTTCTTTGGGATTAAAAGACTAAAATGAGAAAATTGCTTTTATTTTGAAAAGCCCGGTGGTGCCCTCGCAACAACCCTGCGCCGTTTTCTACAGATATAGTCTGCAATTTTTAAAGTCAAACTTAAGCCAGTTAGCCAATGGATTAGTTACCGCCGATACAAATATTTGGATTATTATAAACGAGACAAATCTGTGACGGTTCAACAAACGCCGACGTCGTTAGCTGGCGAGTCGCACAAATTAGGTTTCCAGCAAGAATGTATCTCTAAACTTATAGGCAAGACGCTCAGTCGATCGGTCACGATAAAAACGACATAGTTAGTGAGTTAAGATTAATAAATCACTTTTTTTGTTAAAGATGTATTGTATTTATTAACAAGAAATATAAGGCTTTTTTATTTTATTACATGCTTAAACGACGCTCAGTCATGAATCTCGATTTAAAGTTGTTTTTATGTATGGTAATACCAGTTTAAAATCGACATTCATGTCTGAGTGTCGTGAAGTCTGATTTGATTTGTGTTTACAGAGTTGCGCTAAGTTTTATTGCAAATATTGCATTTGATGCTGATTTCTGAACTCATTTATCTTTTTCTTTCAGTTGCTACTTGCAAACCTGCAATTTCCTTCTTTAATACAGACGCTTGTTGTGTAGTGTGTGTGACTGAAATCTATTCAGCTGATGCTTCAAGACAAAAATAGGAGTTACTGACGATAAACAAAGACTGATAAATTAAGAGAGTTATAATGACATTTAGGTAAATGATGTTAATATTCACAAATCATTACTGAGAATTTTGTCCCCAAAGGTCTGTGCCCCCATAAGCATGTTCTGTTTTAACTATTTTACTAAAAAAACAGAGAAAAGGAGAAGTGAAAATGTAGAAAACATTCTTTTACTTATTTCGAATTTGCGTATTTTTTTATGTTTTACTTAGGGGTCTGTATTCAGAATACTACCGAACATTCCTCCGAACATGCCTCTCAGTTTCTTGCCTGTTCTTCTGAGTAGTGGCTCTTTTTCAGAACAAGGCGGTCGAGTCTATTATAGAACTTTAACGTTCATTAGTGTATCTTTGATACCCCATTGAATAAAAACATTTTGACTTTGACATTTTGTTCTTAGTAAAAAGTAATTTAAATTGTCTAATATACCCTTATCGCCACGGAAAATATAGGATAACAAAAATATAGGATAACAAAAATGCAACAACGTTCAAGATTGCTAATGAAAATTGATACTTACAATATTTTTCCTAACCATTATTAGAGTTCTGATTGTACTACAACTTTTTAAAAAGTCCAGACCATATCGTCACGCCTTTCTCGCGAGGGGGCTGGCAGAGTTGTAATATGGCACCCACACTTCACCGGACGACATTCAGTCCCAAATGTGACAGGGGGCAAACCTATCACCATACACCGGACTCCAGTCATTTAGCAGATGACATACAATACGCACATATGTTCACACAATAAACAAATTGGTGCGTGCCGTCGGCTGTGTTCAATCCCGCTCTCTCTGGCTTGAGAGGCGGGCCTTCTCCAACTAGGCTATCATCTTCCTTTACAGAGGCAACTACATATGTTTGATATCTAGTTACGGTCTACGGATTCACTCGCCTACACACAGTAACTTCATTCCTCCTTTCTGTTCCCATGACAACGTGTACGCAAAGTTTCACGATGACTGGTTAAGTAGTCAAGACGTGAAAGCGTAACAAACAAACTTAATATAAAAACAAACAGACAAGCTCACTTTCGCATTTATAATATTAGTTAGAATTACTTTTGTTATGTATGTATTATCCTTCACAAAATGTCAAGAGAATCGGTTAAGAAATGCTACCTCTAGAGGAGGGCAGAGATAAGGACAAAAATACGGACAGAATTCGGACATACGAAAGCATTTTTGTCGAAGCTGAAACATAGACACTTCGCTCGCTTGGTCGATTAATTATGTGTTCTTGTGAAATCCTGTTTAATTTAATTCTGACATCTTTTATTTCTTAATTTACAATTATCGTACTTATTATTAAAAATCTGTCATTTTCACACTACTTAATTGTATTGTTATGTAAATTATTTGATAGACTTGTAATTTGACATTTTACGAATAAAATGCATATGAATATATGCATTTTATTCATATGCATTTATGCATATGAATATATGCATTTTGTATTTTTGTATCTGAGTAGGGCGTTTTCCTAACAATGTTTTGGCGGACAATAAGAGTCAAACAAAAAGACATTTGGAAAATCAGTATTTTGTGAAAAGGTGGTGTTGTGGTTTAATCAGAGATTTGTACAATATAAAAATCTGTCCTTACAGACACGTAAGCCTGGCGGAGTTGCTCGGCCTTCAGCTCTAACGGCTTCAGGCTCGGATCCGAGGCTCAGCATCAGGTATATACAAAGTGTTGGTTAAACCTATTTGCCCGTTCTCAATCAATGCGCATACCAACGAACGAAATTTATTTTTTATCAAAAATAAACTTAAAAGGTAGTCGGTAGCTGGGTGCAAAGCTTCGGGTCTATTAACAACAGTCAATACAACGCTCCGCACAAAGCCGCCATATAATTTAAAACTTAATTGCTTTCGGAACGTTTTATGTTTATGTTTGTGAATATTTCATTTATTCAGGCATAACCCTCGCAAATTGAAAGGGTGATCATAAAGTCGATTTTTCTTTGACCTGTACAGGGGGATGGGTCACCTAAGCTGCGTCTACATGAGCCCCGCCCAGAAGAGTGGGGTCGTTTTGCTTCACCCTTTGTGCTGAACAAATATTAACAATCCTTTGAGTTTGCGATATGAAAAACGTGCTTTCGAACTCATGTTAATTGAGTTCTAGAGCTAGAATAGCCGTAGGTAAATTGGTATGTTTACTTACAACCCTCCAATAATCAAAGGCGAGGGTTGCCATCGCTGGGGGACCGTGAAGGGTGGTTTGATTAATGTTTGTCTGATGTAAAAGAGATTTAAAACTTTGTTTTGATTTTTTTTTAAATGCCTAGTATATAGTATATCTTTTCCTGCTGCAATATGGTTAAAGTAGGATATCTTTTCTTCAGAAGTTAGTTCATACACTTTTTGTTATTATTGTGATAGAGCATACAATAAATAGTTGATTGAATCAGGCGTTTCCTTGCGGAAGTTCATCTTCAAAATTGTTACTTGAATTAATATCTAGTGTAATTCCCCTTTAACGTCGCATTAAGTACATCAAGGAATATGAATTTTCTATTCTATTCTTAATTTAGAAATTTCCCTATTCTTCGAGCACTTTGTCGACACGTGTTTCGCCTCTCCACGAGGCTTCTTCAGGGCGTGTTGACTCTCCGAGCGCGACTTTTTTTTTTAGTAGATTTAATTAAATTAGGTACAATCAATTAATTCCAATTAATAGATTAAAATATCAATTTGTATGAAGTTTTCTAGTAAATGTCATTACATAAATTTAAAAAAAAAAACTAAATTAAGAATAGAATAGAAATTTCTTCTTCTATCATCACTTCAGTCACTTGTACAGTATTTTTTTACAAGTAATTTCTAACCTACTTTTAATTGTCGTATCGTATTATTATGTAGTTCATATTTAGGAGCTGACTTGATGATGGTAGCCAGGAAGTTAAAAGCGTATTCCCTAGTTTTTCGTATCTTAAACTATAAGTGATGCTTGTTTGGTGTTCATACACTGTTTTTGTTATTGTTAAGAATTGTATTGTGTTGTTTTGTTTACAAAATTGTTTTTACCTATATTTAACATTTTGTGCGACGACGAACTACCTAATTTACTTAATACGATGTATTCTCATGTAAGTGATGTAATAATCTTTAATGAGAATAAATGTCTTTAAACCTAAACCTATCACTTGGCGCCAAAACTTCACTCATTGAGTAATGAGCGGGCTCTAATACCTACTCATAAGTACATGAAGTTTAGTTTAGTTTTGTTAGAACTAAGAATGAATTGCAAAGCATTATTTCAAGTTCATACTAATATACTAAGTTATCTAAAGATTCGACTTTTTTACGTTAAATCTTAACTAAAGCCAACGAAACGAGATTTTCTTATTTGGGATTAAAAACTTTAACATAATTGCATTATGGTGCAGTTTCCAATGCAACTATAAATTATTGTATGACTTTATCGAGTTTTTTTTATTCAAAAATCAACTTAGACTTCTTGAATTTAAAGTTGATATTTGTATAAGTTGAAATTGTATGCGTTTATTTCGTACCGTTGGTCTGGGTAGGTCGTAACAGATAGAAGAATAAACGCACACCATTATTTTTAGTTATTTACCTTAAAATTTGTGAGATACATCTTTTGAAGAGTTGGCACAATAATTTTTTTGTAGGGCGTAACTCACAATTTGTTTTGTTATTGTGTTTCACCCCGTTTTTCATTCGATATTAAATATGTGCTTGTAATTACACCAAGTTTGCTATCGTAATGTAAAATAAAAGTGTTTTATGACTCGGTTTTGCGAAAAAGTCATGTTTAGCTTTAAAAAAATGTTGGGTAGTAAAAGCCATTTTTTTCACCGTAGCGCAATTCTGAATAAACAGATCGAAAGAGCGCGAAAAACTAAGTAAGACTGCATCTATTTATCTATTTAAAAAATTGCATTAAAATCAGTTGCGTAGTTTTGAAGATCTAAGCGTACACACGGACAGAAAGCGGAAGCGACTTTGTTTTATACTATGTAGTGATAGTGAAATAATGATAGTGAAGGTACCTCCCGGGTTCGATTCCCGGCCGGGCAGATGATTAAATGATGAACTTAAGTTCTGGGTGTGGGTGTCAGTTGTCCAATGTATGGACATTAGTCTTTGTGTGTGTTTGTGTGTGTTTACAGGTAAAGCTAGTGAGGTTTGGGAAGGTATGAGTGTGAAACGCTATTTATTTTACGGTTATCAAAACAGAGCAATAGGTGTGGAATCACCTACAACGAAATCTCAACGTCTAGACCTGAGTTGAATAAACTAACCACTGAACGAACCACTAAATCGACTAATTCAAATATATTATTTACAGACGGCGGCTGTGCAAGCCTTCTTGTCGCCAACTTGAACCTACGTAGACGCCGGGGTAAATTGAAAACGGCTTTAAAGCTGCACTTAAAATTTCAAAATTTAAAATGTAAAGAGTCGTCGTTCAGCTATAAATTGGTGAGTTTACAGTCTGCTTGTAGACTGGATATAGATATAGATTGTACATTGTTGCGAGTAATAAGTGCTTTGTTATCGTCGAACGGGTATTTTTAAACGAGCTAGATACCCGTATATTCCACCCAGTGCACCCCCTCGTATCGGAAATGTTCAACAGTCTCTGTTGAACGACTCCGATATCATATTTTCTAAGAGATCGAAGCCATTGCGAAGATTAGATTAAACTGAACAGAGCGAAAGAACGTATTGTGTTCTCGCGTCACGATAGCCGAGCGGTCTTTTATTTATCATAAAACAGCCTTTTGAATAATAGAATTATGTACAATCTTTCGAGAGAAAATACATTCAAAATGTCAAGTGATTTTCTGCAAAAACTGTAAGCGTTTGAAGATCATGGTATGGTTTTAGAGGCGATGCTCTTGCCTATTGGCAAGTATTAGGCCCATGTTTCATTTATTTAGTTATTTAGCCGTACATTGTCGTCGTCTACTTAATCTGTCCAAAAGAGAAATTACACTGGACAGATCTATCGAAGTTTGGCTAAATATTGACTCAGCGCTGACTTCCCTTTCAACGAAAAGACCCACGCTACATAATCTTCTATCTATCTATATTTAAATATAAATTAATAGCCGAAATTTATGTACGCGCATAACGACTGCACTAAATTGGATTATTCTCTTTTTCTTGCGTTCGTTTTTATCGGGACAAGGTTTGTGTAAAAGAAAACTTAAGAATTTAAAAAAATGGCGGTACGAAGTTAGTCAGCTCGTCGTAAATAATAACTGAATTGAATTATAAATGCGAAAGTTTGTTTGTATATTTGTTATTTTGCGTGCACGTTGCCAGGACATACAATTCATAGACATAGAATTCGGACATGCGAACAGCATTTTGTCGAAGCTGAAGCAAAGACGCTTCGCCTGCTAACGCTCGGTCGACCGGTAATTGTATATTCTTGAAGCACCATTGATTTTTTTCTTCATGCAGTCGTAGTTCTGGTCAGTGCGGTTTTTCTAAAAATTAGGTTGGCACTCTCTGATGAAATAAGTATTTACGAGTATATCAGTAGACTCACGGTATAGAATATTATCAACCAAGCGAGTGTCAGCGAGCGAAGCGTCTATGCTTCAACTTCGACAAAAATGCTTTCGTATGTTCGAATTATGTCCGGGTCCGGAGCTCTGTCTTCCTCTTCAGGTCGCATTTCTTACCCGCTTCTCTTGCAATTTTGTAAGTTCGATAACTATACAGACTTTTTTTCAATAAAAAAAACCTATGTCTCCCATTTTGAAAATTTCCAAAAACTGTCTCGGCAAAAATAATCCGTGTAATTATCCTACCTACTCACAAAATTTCACGAGAATCGGTTGAGTAATGCGACCTGAAGAGGAAGACAGACGTCGGCCGCGAGGACTACAGCTCACAAAGCCACTAGTTGGATAGTAAGGTTTGAATTTTAAAAACTCTATCCACGCTAGTGTTTGATATGCACTATTCCACTCAGATGTCTAATTTTAACAGAATATTTCCGAGCTTTCGCGGTGAAGTAGTGCTTCCCGTTGAAATATTGATTTATCTGGTTGAAGTTGATGCACAAAGCCACCCCCGTATAAATATAAATTTACACAGGTATATTTCCCCCTAGGTGGGGGGTGGCTGCGTTCTATAATTTGTAACTAGATCTGAGTTTCACAGTGTGCGTGCTGCACGGAACGACTGTACGCGTAGGGGGAGGAGGGTGGTGGCAGGTAAATTAGTTCAGGGCGGCTGCTACGTCCGGGCTAGAGTTATTAAACAATATTACGAGCTCGACACGCCTGGCCAATGAGGTAACAGGTCGACGTCCGACTCAAACCTCTGCAGTGAAATTTAATATTATGTTTGTCGATGTCTGCCATTTTGCGTTCTATATGACCAACTATAGGTTCATTTTGTTTGATGAACAGCCTACACTACGCAAACTCTCAGTTATTGATTTAGGACATGGCATTTTGAAATGACGCTCAGTCATGAGTCTCGATTAAAAACTAGTTTTAAGTAGAGTTTTCTAGAACTAAGCTTGAGTCAAGACTCTATTAACGTAACTCACCTGAGTAGCGTAATGTTCTCAAATGTTCAGTTGAACATGTGGTGAACATTTGTGTTTGTGTTTGTAAATATCTATTTATGTATGCATTTAAAAATATATGTGTAAACATATCAGTCTCTGGCAGCCATAGTTCAAGCTTTGCTTAGTTTGGGGTCAGGCGACCGTGTGTGGAAATGACCCGAATTTATTATTATCATTTATGATTTAGGGCCGATTTTTCAATGGTCAGATAAACAAACAAATAGTGTTTATTGAACTGATAGCTAATTATTCTGTTTTTCAATGGTCAGGTATCATTTACTAGACGAATAACTCATCTATCTGAGGTATAACTTTATTTGTCGGTGGAACGGCCAGATAGCAGTTTATTCTATGGAATAAATTGTTGAGACTGTATATATGATGGTCGTATGGGTTGTCACTGTAAAAAAAGATTGATATTTCCGACACGCAGAAACTAAATTAATTTTATAAAAAAAAAAACTACCATGAACAAACTACATGAGCTATTTACCATAGCCAAACCAGCCGACGACTTTTGCACAGATTAGTAGTACAGTGACGTTTAGACTGAAACTGACAAGACAGTGATATAGGCGAAAAGTGAAAATTCGAAGTCCTTTTCTAACGCGTGGATATTTTATAGTTTTGTTTCAACTGTCTGAAGTTAGCTTTTGTACACACTGAATAAATGGTCAGATAGTTATTCCCAATTTAAAATTGTATTGAAAAACCGAACGCCGTTTATGTGTCGAATAAACAGATTAATAAAGTTATTGGCTCGGTAGTTATTAGGCGAATAAAGTAAGGATTGAAAAATCGGCCCTTAGTGTCGCAGAACACATAATAAAACTACGTACACATAATAAATCTGCGATCACGCAAGCGAGGTCTTTCAAGCGCTTAAGCAAAGATTTCATTGTGTACATAGTTGGTTGTTTAACGCGAATTTTCATGTTTTCTACAAAATTTGAAGTTTACTAAAATGGGGAAAAGGGGGGATTTATTGTAACCACCATCCCATAATCATCTGAGAAACATTTGAGACATTTGTTTCCATAGCAAAAAATAACATTATAAAATCAAGTATCATTATTAAAATTAAAATTAAACCGGCCACAAAATGTTGTACCCTATGTCTTTTCCACTATCAAGACGATTCAAATGACACCTCACACGTCGAAATCCATCAAGCTATTTAGGCTGTAGGGCGTGCCAAATAAACCTCATACATACATATGTACATACATACTTACACACATACACTCAAACAACATAACCCTCTTTCTTGGGCAGTCAGATAAAAAGCCGCTCGACCAATTTCGATAAAATTTAAATAGGACAACCAATTTCCCAAATCGGTTCAGGCGTCTTCGAGTAATATGTGAACATACATAAAGAGATTGAAAACCTCCTCCTTTTTTGAAGGCGGTTAAACATATTTTACTTTCAAATATTTGGGCCTTAAAGGTTCCACGACGCTTTGAGATATCCATACAAACGCGCTTGTCAAATTCCTTGGAAATCATTTGTCAAATTATGATGAAATTTGGCAATTAAATGACCTATATCTCCGCTACAATGTTCTTGTTTTTTTTTTAAAAAAAAAACTCCCTCAATTAAAAACAGAGCTATAAACGATAACCAAATTTGTAAGGGGTCACTTTTGACTGACTTATTTAAAGGACTAGCTTTAACCTGCGGCTTCGCTCGCGTAATTTAAGAAATGTGTTAGGGAGTTTGTGTCAGTACAGTCATGGGTCATATTTAATCATTTTGTTAAAACTATTTAGACTCAATTGTTTTGTTTCGTTTGATTATTTGGTTTATTGTTAAACAGCTGTTTGCTTTAATTTGTAAATAAAAATAATATTCCTTATTCACTCCACTTTTCCTAGACTGTTGTAATTACAGGAACAGAATAGAGCATTATTGAAGGACGCTGCTATTGTGATCACTGGCTTTATAAATAATTTCGCGTGAGCAAAGCCACGGGCAGAAATTAGAGAGTGTCATCATCAGTGGCCTGTCTTGCTATTTTTGCTTAACGTTTTTCCTAGCTTGATGACAACCGACGCTTATCTTCAACTGATGCGAAATTCATATTTTGGAATATTTCATGAGTATCTTAGCCGGGCAACCGTTAGTAGTAAGCACGTACTCGTAAGTAGCATGGTAAAGTAACAATCAGATATAGGTAGCTATTTGTAATCGATTTATTTTGTAAAACCAAGACAGCTCGGGAACAGCTTTTTTTTGAGGTATCATGACAATATTTATCTTATTTACTTTTTGTAAACTCCAAGGAACGTTACCTCTGACAACTTGTGTGCAAAATTTCATGATGATAATTTTTTTTATTAATATTCAGATGTTTAGTATGGTTACTTGAACCGTGAGATTGGCGGAACTTTGAAGTGCTGAACGAAAAGAGCAAAATCAGCCGAATGTATTTATTTTAAGTATCACAAAAGAAGAAATATAACTCGGATACGGATTTTTTTCTAGATATCTGTTCTTTCTGGTACCACGTACCACAGGTCTTATTTCCTTTTTTGGTACTTCAGACATCGTGTTGCAACATGTATTATATTATGTCAGTGGGCAGGAATCGTTTTGCAGGACGACCGTCTAAAAGATTTTTTATATCCCTCGGGAACAGTATTTTTTTCCGATATGAAAGGTACCTAGAAAAGGTAATATCCTTTTCTAAACCCCCAACAACGTGTACTTATTCAAAATTTCATGATGATCAGTACAGTAGTTGAGGCGTGAAAGCGTTACAAAAAAACGAATAAACTCAGTTTCGCATTTATAATATTAGTTAGGAAGTTAAGATTAGAATTAGGATAGACAAAGCAAATCAAAAATCCCTTTACATATTTTTGTTGTCTTCATAATTTTAAATTAATTCATAAAACGAGGGATATTTTAGGTTTTTTAAGAATGATTAGCGAAGTGCAAAGGACATAAAAAATGAATGAAATTGCACTTTGTCACTCTGTAGATAACTTTAGAGGCTCGTCAGTATCTTTACGTACTCTCTCCGCTCACCGTCTTTTTTTAGACGAAATAATAGAAAACCTTTACCCATCCGAAGTTTTTTTTTTTTTTAATGTAGAATAGGTCGGCGTTTGACCACCATCTCGCCTGATGTTAAGCGACGTTGTGGTCTAAGATGGAGCACGACGGCCTATAAGGTACTTATTCACTCTAGCCTTGAAGTTTTGTAGAGTGAAGAAGTACAAAGACGGCAGTTGAGTGAGGCACTACAAGTGCGCTATTGCTCAGACCCGTCTTCGGAACGGTTACACCGGACTACATCCCGAAACACGACTAGGTCATTTCACGGCATGGCTTGGTCCGGTGGGTGGTAACTAGCCACGGCTGAAGCCTCCCACCAGAGTTTGCTACCCGGTTAGCACTACCCGGGGACCACGAGTAGGGAATCAGAATAGAGTACACTCCTACGGACGTGGGTAGCTCAGCCCCCAAGTGTAGTCTAAAGTGGTCACCGGATCCTTAAAACACATCATCGAACCAATAAACAAGCAATGACTATGAAACCTGTTGACTTATGGTACAGTTTCCCTTCGTACGAAAATTAGTAGTTTAAATCCACTGCTAGCTACTGCGAGTACGTCATTTAGGTTTTGGAATTCGGCGGAGAAGTTGCGGAAGAAAACAAGCAAAAAAATTATAAAATGAGTTATTATCAAGTCAAACTTTGTGGAAAGAATAGTAAGATATCTGGCTGTGCAAAGGATGGCATTTCGTTCCACAATTAAGTTATTTTCTTACAGTAATTTCATAAAACTTAGTAAATTAACTTCGGAATTAAAAACGAACAATAAAAAAAAGGAACCCGTTGATGTCTTTCGTTCCATTCTGTTCTGTCATGTATTGTTTTATATTACTCTATCTCGTTTTCCCCTCTAGTTTTATCGCTCGCAATGAATTAGTGCTGTTCCCTCAGACGTATAACTTATCGAAATTCTATTTTGATCCAAAAAATATTAGTGTGTGTATATGTAGTGGTTGTCTGGAAGAGATCGCTTTTCAGCGATAAGACCGCCCATTGCGCCTTTATTTTGAGTGTTTAGTTTAGATTTATTTGTATTTGGTGTCAATAAAGAGTTTTTGTATTGTATTGTATGTATTATGGAAACTGACGTGGTTTTCTCACATTATGATTTTCTAAAACGGGAATTACTTACGTACGTGTTATGTCAGTTATTCCGATTATAGTTTGAAATTACTTTAGATTCGATTGTTGTAACCTGTTTATTCTTCAATTAAAAGCAGTGTAATAAATAAATAAAAAAAAATGTTTTGCATACTCATTAAATAATACCCAATCCTACACGGTTTTTCCCAAATTGTAAAATTATGTACCTTGTCTATAAGATTATTGATTTTTTTAACAGATTTGACAAAGTAAGTGGGTTCTTGTATTGTCTAGGGTTCTCATCTTACTATTTGTTATTAATTTGATGTTGTAAATTATCAACGCGTAAAGAGGTATTCAATTTTATCGATATATTATTTTGTTTGTTAGTTGTTGTGTCAATCACTATGTTCATAGCTCAGATTGCATCACTCAAAGGATCGGCCAATCGCAAGTGTGAAGTGCTACCTCGCCCCCTGCCCGCGCAGGTGAGTCGTGTTTTAGGAGAAATTATGTTTATGATCCATCAACGGGTTATAATGATCTGTGTATACAAATAATATAAAAAAGCATCCCGTCAGCCATAAAAACAACTTTTCGATGTTTTTTAATATTTCTAAAAATCTGCTATTTTGCTAAAATAATGAGACTAAAGTAAAATCAACCAAAAAAAAACAGAGTCTTTAAAATCGATTCATAATTGAAAAGTAATCGCGTAACATACATAATTTAAAAAAAAAAAACAAGCGGACTTGAGAACTTCCTCCTTTATTTTGAAGTCGGTTAAAAAAAATAGAAACAATCTCCCAATATCCTTCGACATACTCAGATCTTCGTGCAGTCCACAAAGTGTTTTTCGATAGGTTTTTTAGGCTATTTAAGGGTGAGCTTATGCACCGGTCCGTGCACAAGCCCACCCTCACGTAGCAATGACGGAGCGTCGAGCGCCAGACGACCTCGGTTTTCGGCCATGCGCAGTTGATGCACAGATTCACATTTGCGACAACCCAGACTCTATAAGGCGGATAATGTAGGTCGGTTACAACTGTACCAACTATATCGAAGCTAATAGAGTGTGTACTGTCAGGAGCAATTATGAAGCACTTATATAAGAATGCAGCACTCTCGAATTGTCAGTTTGCTCATAGAACTGGTAAATCAACTACTTCTATGAATCTCGATATCGTTGGAGAAGTTACAACTTGCCTGCAAAATAAAAACGGATGGCAGTGACACTACTTGATTTATCTAAGGCCTTTGACTCTGTAGACCATAGGCTGCTTATCGTGAAACTAAAAGTATATGGTATTAACGATGATATCAAAAATTTAATGGAATCTTTTTTAAGAAAAAGGCATAAAAAAACAAACAAACAAAAAAAAACAAACAAGCAAAAAAAAGAAGGTTGAAATAAATATAGACGACGGTAGAGTATAGATAGACGGTAAAGTTATGAGATCGGCCGCCCGATACATCGAAATCGGTGTCCCGCAGGGCTCCTCATTTCGAAATGTTATGTTCACAACTTTTTTTGAATGACTCAGCATACCTACTTAAAATTAAAAGAGGACATAGACATAGTACAGTATGCCGACGATACAGTCGTTGTTTCAGGAAAATTGGAAGACGACCTTCACAGAAATATGTATTAGTAAAACGCTTCGCATTATTAACGAGTAGGAACTGTAAAAATAGTAATACTCGTATCTTCATGTTACCAATAAGGCACAGATTAAAAATGATAAGTAAATTGCCGAAACTGATGGGACAAAAACTGTACAAGAAACTACCTGAAAAAGTACAACTAATAGCGAACGAAGTCAAGTTTCGTGCCAATGTTAAGAAGTTGCTTCTGTCTAAATCCATCTGTAAAATATCGAAATTTCTCTGTGATTATAAGGACCACCAATTAATATAGACTGATGAGTAATATGTATGTTTTTAATATATTGTATTGTTTTTTTTTTTTCAAAATCAAAATTCAAATTCAAAATTTATTTATTTCTTAAACTGGTAAATTACAGGGGTTGGTCTCTCCTTACTATTTTGTTGTTATTATTGTGTAATTTTAATAACGATGCCATAGAACTAATTTATTTATAGTAGTTAAAGTACCTTTACAATTTTCGTATTACGAGTACAAATTCATTTTATTTATTTGACGAAGCCCCTATACAGCTGACTTAGAAATAGATTTATTTGAATTTATTTTAAAGTTTAAACATAGTTAGAATAGTCTGGGTACCTGAGCAATATTGACGTTGTCGTTTTTTGAGGGAGACACAAGACTTCAATAATATTACCAAATGTTTTTGTAACTTATTGTGATTACTTTTTAACGAGTCCATTATGATTATCCCTAATTATTTTTTTACTTAAAATTGTTAAGGAACTGTTACTTAATGACATTAAAAAATATTCTATTCTATAACGCCCTAAATTAATAATCAATACAAATCTAATTTTTGCTATCCAAGATTGATATTTCAATCCAATTTTTGGATGAATCGTGCTAATAACTAATCCATGGCAATTTTAATTCATTTGCAATTTTTAAAGTCTGTCTAAAGTTTGTCTAATGTCTTGTGAGGGGTCGCTTCAAGTTAATTCATTTAATAGACTTACGAAGTAAACGAAAACATTTATCCATTAGGAAAGTTGCCTACGTCATTAGCTCCTAAATTAATACCATCCTTTTGTAACGTAGGGTTAGAAAACCTTTATGGCTTCCACTACCATCGCCCCGAGAGTGGACAGGTAAGGGTGGTTATGTGGGAGTGTAGTCACTGGCAGCCTATCTACTACAAACTCTAAGGTGCCCAACCTCAGCGTTAAGTGTCAGGGCCGAGGGAAAGCTTTTACAGGCTTCCGCGGCCCTGACAATCCTAACTTACGAGTATATTACAAAGACGAACGTTTCTGTCTTTCTTTGGTAGCTTAAATTCAGGAAAAAGTAACACATAGGTTACTTTTTAACCGCAGGTAACACCGAGCGAGCCCATAACAGAAAGATTATCATCACCATCGAACAAATATACAAATAATATAAAGAGCAAAGCTTAAAAACGCAACTTCCCGTCATCCATGTTAACATTTGATGGTCTTAATTGATATTTTAAAACTGCTTGACCTATTTAAAAAAACAATTTTGAGATCAGCTCTGAAGTAGGATCTACCAACAAAAACAGAATTGTTAAAATCGATTCATAATTGCAGAGTAATCGCCTAATATACTCGTACATACATTAAAAAAGGGCGAATTGAAAACCTCTTTTTTTGAAGTCGTTTAAAAAAATAGAAACAATCTCCCAATATCTTCGTGCAGTCCACAAAGTGTTTTTAGATAGGTTTTTATGGCCGGATTGGACGAGCTTATGCACCGGTCCGTGCACCAGCCCGCCCAGTCGCGGGACTGACGGAGCGTCGAGCGCCAGACGTCCTCGGCTTTAGGTCATGCGCAGTTGATGCTCAGATTCAGTTGTCGAAATCAAGCTGTGTAGGCTGTAGGGCGCGACAAAGAACCTCATACATACATACACTCGAAAAAAAACCCACCTTCTTGCGCAGTTATTAAAAAAATCAAAACTATGTCATATCAAATTTCACAAAAACATTACAGAAGTCCGTATCTCAGTTCCGTATTACCATGGTATAATAAATTACTTATAGCATACTAGCTGTCACCCCGCGACTTCGTTCGCGTTTTGAGCTATCCTATCTCTCAAGTTGGATCGAACTGCACATGGTGTGCGAATTTTATTATAATCGGTTATGTGGTTTAGGAGTTCATTGAGGACAAACATTGTGACACGAGATTTATATATATTAAGATATGTATAGGTATAGCATTCAGCAACACGTACTGACGTCAATTGATGCTTAGAAATACGTCATTTACAACAAGTTCGAAAGAGGCCGGAAGACGATGACGTCATTACGTGTTTGCTGAATGCTAGACCTTGTGTTTTTGGATACGCATGGTATTACATATTTTTTTCTTGAAATTGTTTATCGTAAAATTTTTTGAGTAAATTCTAGGGTTTAAGTTGCCAGGGATTAGTTCCATATTTTCCAACTTCTAACATTGGTCACATTCTTAATTTTAACAAATTATTTTATTTTACTATTCCGGATTCTACATTGCTATATTTCTACATTACTATATCTTAGATAAAAGAAAGAAGAGAAGGGGAAAAGATAGAACACTGCGTTACATATCGCTGAAGCAACTTCTTAACTAAATTTGTGTGCGTGGTAATGTTGCCATAAAAACATTTACCTACAATTGCACGAAAACTAATTTGAATTCCCAAACTCTACGTTAGCCATTTCCGTTGCGATATACAATCTTAGTAGATTTAATATTCTAAAACTGCAGAGACACATTTCTAACAACTGCACATGTAAGAGTTTAATGTTACGGCTTTTTCAACATTTACTTGTAATCGGAATAGCAGCAAGCAGTGATTTGTTATGTCAGGGTCTTGTAGGATTAGGCAGTAGGGTTACGTATTCTAGATACGTAAAAGTAGAGCTGCTGAAACTGTACGTTCCGTCTCAACTAGAAGATTCGATACCGGGATCCCGGGATCCCGGATCTCGGAATCCCGGTTATATTTTAGTCCCGATATTTTCGGGATCAAATGCAACGAATCCCGGGATTTTTGGGATTGACACATTTTTTAAATAAGTCAATAAAAATGTGCTTGAGACGAAACGCACTTACCTTGATTTGACGATTTGACAGCCATCTTGTTTACACAGCTGATTTAATTTGTTTTGCTAACGACCAGTACCAGGTTATGCCTAATGTATTGTTTCATCTGTGCTGGGGTGAGACTCTCACCCCACGACACAAACATTACGCTACAATGAGTAGATAATTTTTGTTGTCCTCCTCTTTTATTTTTCAAGTCAAAACGATATACAATGGAGAATCAATGTGATAAAACTTAGTATTGCGATTAAATTGAGAACAAAACTTTAAAAGCTAAATGATTTGGAGGCAGTTTTTAAGGGGACATAGAATTCATTATAAACAGCACCAGGCACTGATTTTAGGCAATTAATTAAAATTTAGACCTGGCACCGTGCTCTCTAATACATTTATACTGTCGCAAAATATATATTGACGGCGCGTGACATCAATAAATAATGAAAATCAGTTTGAGAGTTGGTAATCGATAGTATTATTCTGTTGTTTTTGACGATTAATCAATTTGTTTATGGTAATTTAGAGCGCTGTTAACACCGAATGGAGTTGCGTTTGGGATTTCGGGCGAACGTCATGTCTGTCAGGCAGTAGTTGACTTGGCTGAAGGCAGTCGCAAGCCCATTACTCTAAATCGCCAATTATCGTTGAGATCATTCACTAATTATGTAGTCTAAGTGACTGTATAATTAAAATAGTGAAAAGTCTACGCTGCTGTCCCCTTATTTCAACGTTCTTGAAGTCTCACGCCTACCTATAGATACCCGTGATGACGAGTTCACGGCTCAGAAATCAGCCACGACACCTCGGCCTACCCGTCTATCCCGTCATTAGAACTGAGATGTGACGGCTCGGCTCCTTTACTACTTTCTCCGTCATATATGTAAATATATTTCTAATATATTATCATGCCACAAATGGTGTGATTTCTAAAAAAATAATCTCACGACTAAACAACTTCTCGCAGAAAATTATTCAGAAATTCACAAGTAACAGAGCCTGTACAATTATTATTTCAAAGGTCGTTAATTGCAAGCAATACTCTATGGCGAGAGTACACGTGCTTGGGCCAGATAGGTTCTTTCGACAACGGCAGGACAAAGGGATGGCTTGTCGTATTGACAACGTCTAAAAAAGCTATGTTATGTATACAAATGCTATGTATACTGTCCACTAAGTGGCAATCTAATTGCAATATTTTTCAAATTTTACATATGTACTTACCTTTAGTGTCCATTGAATTTTTGTAGTTTATTTTGTGTTATTATTATTATTGTTGTAGTTTATTGATAGTTTTTGTTATTATCTTTATGTATTTTAATTATTATTATTTTGTAGTGTGTACTGTGTATGTGCTTGTACCGTGACATCACCAAGCGGTTCCAACGGAAGACCAGCGCCGGTTAACAGCCGGCATTATGCTGAGTTGGGGCCGTTTTGTGACCTTGTATATTGTAAAATTCCCTCAATGATTTTAATCTTAATAGGTCACAAATAAATTTTTTTTCTTTCTTTCTTTTCTTTATGTTCAAAAAACTTTGTTCTACGAGTATGTCTGGGTTTTAATATCTATCTATGAATGTATTTAAAATATATATGTATGTATATCAGTCTCTGGCAGGCATGGTACAAGCTATGCTTAATTTGGGGTCAGACGACCGTTTTTGCAAGTGTCCCGAATTTTTATATATGTATATATATTTTTTTAAAGAGACAAGACCGCATCTGCAACTCTATACTGTGTTCTATCAAAAGCATATCGGACGTAGCAACCAAATCTGTTAAGCTCTAATGGAAGTGGGCGGGCCACGCGACCCAATGCACCCGAACAGGTGGGCAAAGGCCTCCATGGAATGGGTGGCCGCCCCCGGACATTCGACCCCGTCAGCCACCCGACAAGATGGCGTATCGAGCTCGGTAGGTTTGACAAAGACAGTTGGTGTTGGCCCAAGATAATGGAAACTGGAGGAAACTAGGCGAGACCTTTGTCCAGCAGGAGCGTTATTATGATAAGCAACCAGACTTAATATCATAGTCAAATTTGTTATCAAGTGCCAGTAGAGCTGAAATGGCGATTTATGTTTAAAAATTCATAATTCAGGAAAGATATTTGCTATGTAGGTACAATGGAATTTAACTATTTTAAAAAATCACAAAATTTAACCTGCGAAAAACAATAAGTAATGACAAATTTACTACTTACTCCGTAATAGCACATATCGTCGTCACGCCTTTCCCCCGAGGGAGCTGGCAGAGGTGTAATACAACACCCACACTTCGCCGGACGATTTTCAGTCTTAAATGTGACAGGGGGCGAGCCTGTCCCCATACACCGGGCTCCAGTCATGTAGCAGATGACATATGTTCACACAATAAATAAATTGATGCGTGCCGTCGGCTGGGTTTGAACCCGCTCCCACTGGTTTGAGAAGCGGGCCTTCTCCAACTAGTTCAGCTTCCTAATAATCTAATAACCTAACAGGATTGGTTTACATTAGAGGCTACAAGGTGTCGAAATTTTATTTTTCAATAGAATGTTTTTAATGTAAATGAAGTCTGAAAAGGAAGTTAAAAAATAAACCTTCGCAGTAAAGTCTTGTAGGGAATCATATAAAAGATCTTGATTTAAGCATTTTTAAAATTTTTCTAATGATTTTCTTTTTGATAATTTCAAATAAAGTTTAAAAAGTGACCGATCCTCCGAAGTTTATGGGTGAAAAGTATTTTACTTTTGTATTTTTGTATAAATTACAGCAATTACAAAAATACAAAGAAGTTTCAAGATTTGATAGTGATTGAAAAAATGTTGGAAGTTGGAAAAAAGGAAAGAATTCCAAGTTTCTTTTTAACCAACGATACGGAGAAGGTTTACAAGTTGATGCGTGTAAAGAGATAATATTTTTTTTATCATTATTTTTTTTTATGTATGATCACGCATAACTTTTCCAAAGTAGTCCGATTTTGATAATTCTTTTTTCGAAGTTAGTCTCATTTAATTTGGAAAAAAAACTACCCTTCGGGTGGGAAAATAGGCGTTTTTTACACTCACAGATTTTAATGCTTAATTTAGACCGGTTAAAATATTTTTTGTATATCCTACCTACATTTATCCACAAAAAATATTAAATAAAAACTATATATTTTGATAAAAAATTAAACCACAGAAAAAACTGAAAAGCAAAAAATATTTAATAACTAAGTTCTTACACTGATGTAGGTATACCTAAGTAATTTTGAGTCGGCGCCTAACAAGCAAATCAGGTAATTAATTACCTACGTAAAGCGTGATGCGCGGCGGCGGCGTAAATAAGTGTAGGTACCTACCTAAGTACGGCGCCGGCTCAAAATTACTTAGGTATACCTACATCAGTGTAAGAACTTAGTTATTAAATATTTTTTGCTTTTCAGTTTTTTCTGTGGTTTAATTTTTAGTCAAAAAACAGTTTTTACATACCGATAAAATAATCCCCATTGCTTCTGAGGGCTTCTTTTATTATGATTTCTATATATGTATTTATATTCTACGTTTAAATATTTATTTATTCACTTTTTTTATTTTTTTATTTATTTTACATATTTTCTATGTCTAGATATTTATATTATTTCATGTAAAAAGTATGTAAGTAGATTTTATAATTTCGTTTTTTTTATGCTTATATTTTCGGACTATTGAATCAGCACTGACTATGCCATTTCCATAGTATTCACAGTGCACATATCAAATTGCCAATTAAGTTATTTCATAGAAGCTTGTAAAAACGCTTCAGTGATTCAAAAATTCCAACACAACGCCCAACATCCCTTGCTTATATATAAATATATAAATCTGCTTTTGGTACTTGCAGAAACGAACTTTAAAACTGTCTCGAATACTCATCTCATCTAAAATTAACTTTTTCAGAAAGCAATAATATTACCTCGACTAATATAAACTCGATAGTAATGGTTATTTAATTTTAAATAATGGAAGGTTCAACCGAGGTATTCTGTCACATGTTTAGTTTTGGGTAATGGAATTATCCACCGAGCGAGCGTTGCATGCGAAGCGTCTATGCTTCAGCATCGACCAAAATGCTTTCGTATGTCCGAATTCTGTCCCGATCTCTGTCTTCTTCTACAGGTTGCGTTAATTAACCGATTCTTTTAAAGTTTTGTAAGTAGGCTCAATATAGATTTTTTTTTGTCGTGTCTTTTTGGAAATTTTTCAAAATAGCGTTAATATGATATTTTTTAGAAAAAATCATTCGTCCGTTTATTTTATTTTTTGTGATTTCAGGCGTCAGCCTTCAGGCTTGATTTATACCTTACAAATGTCTCGCAGTAAACGTTCATAGTTACTTTTTAAATTACTTTAGGGTTCCATGTTGCAGGTACTTGGCGGTTTTTTTAAACTACGAGGTTAAAAGTTTAAAACAGTTTGATTTTATCACTTACCTTTTATTTATTTGTTGTGTCATTTCATCAGTTCCTTTGTAAACGATTTTAATTAAAATTTTAAAAGTCGAAGGACCTTGTCATCCCGCGAATCTCAAAGGGATCCATGAAGTAAGTGATGTAGGGCGTATTCAAAATAATAGATGAATTGAAAACTAAAAATTTTGAAGGGACGTTTTTTATAAACCGTGAAAACTCATTAAATTAAAAGCTGATAAGTTGACTTATTAGAACTTAATCCTTCAAAATCATAAACTCATGGAATAATAAAATATACCGTCTAACGTATAGCGTTCCTAAAAAAATATACAACACGGGTGACACGCACTCCGAAATACGAGTAAGTATGTACCTACTACAAAACCAGTTCAAGACAATGATGATACACTAGGAATGACGTAGTTGGATGTCAACTCCTGAAACGCTCCTAACAGTTTTTTAATCATGTTTAATTTAGTGTGCAGGACGAGAAAAAATTAAAAAGAGTTGAAAATCCTGGCGAACAATTTAACTTCGCATTGCAAATTTTTTTTAGAGCAAGCCTTGTTACTGATAAGCCTTTAAACAACTCTAAAGTTATCGGCAGAGTGACAAATTGTAATTTCAACATTTGCATTTATGACTTTCGCACTTGTCCAATTATTCTTGAACAACTATGAATTATCTTGTACTTCGGCAACTTCCCGGTAGGAAGGGATTTAATATTTCCTTTGTCTATCTGTTGATTACATCAGTCCAAAGTGACTCCTTACAAATGCGAATGTTATCTATGGCTCTATTTTGTCTAAAGGGCTTTTTAAAAACTTTAGACATTGCGAAAGGAGATAAGCCAGCAAGCAAGTTCGTATAGGCCGAGTGACTAGCCCTGATGTCAAAGTTTCAAAGCCGCCCGATGGCCTGGGGGAAGGAGATACCCTTGCACTTTTCAAACTTCATCACAAACTGATGAATGTTTCCATGAGATTCGACAGTCGCGTTTATGTAAAAATAATAGAATTTCAGGCGACTATTAAGTTTAAAATGAATTTAAAAGTCTACTTCCTCCTGGCCATTTGAGCAGACTTATCGAAAGTTTTAACTTTAGTAACGAGGAACAAGAAAATCGATTTTTTTTACTTTTAAATCAAGGTTGATAAGTGTGAAAATGTTGATGCTGATGATGACCGATTGATACTGGAAGGAGGATGAGACGAGGGTGTCTTAAGGACACTTATGTAAAAAATATTTGAAAAATAAGCTTTTAGTTTTTTTTAAGTTGTTAATTTAAAAAAAATACTAAGCTAACTATCAAAAACTAAAGCTGATACCGAAACAAATTAAATTAAGTTATAACAAGGAAAACTAATTAACAAAGAAAAAGTTTAACTTCTTTGTTAACTGCGCTTAAATTACTGTCGGCCAGTAGTTTTATTTTAAACACAAATTAAACTTATGCATAACCAATACACAAAGAACTTAGAACTAACACAAACAATAAAATAATAAGTACTAATAAAATAAAAAGTCATTTGAATCCAAGGAAGACCAACATTTTTTTTAAATCTTTATTTAACTATGAATAATTCACAACCGTACAATAATTCGGACGGCCAACTAAACTCAGGCCAAGCTGGATATATTTTTGAAAACCGTAAGGCACGCGTAAGTACAACATTTTACAAAGTAAATAATCGTTTAATTTTCGAAAATGTCGTGCCTGTCAATCTTGAGAAATTAAAACGTTGGTACAAAAAGTATGGAGCAGGAATCAGGACACGAAAAAAGATAATCAACCTTTTTGTACCCCGATTTGTCTCATCCCAGGATAGGTTTCATCATCCTTTGTTCATAAATCTTCTTTTTTCTATTCAACTGTGATGTAGGCACCACCATATGCAAACAGGTGATCGCGTCGCAGAAACTTGCTAACAGATGCATCCGAAAGTTACAAAAAACAAGATTCAATAAGCAATACGGTACATTAGCAGTAGAAACAGCCAAGGCGTTGAAACAAAAACAAGTAGAAAAGATCGCCATAATGAAGAAAATATTATTGAGAAATACTGCCTACGCATGAAAAGAAAGACTACGAACGGTCGCAACAAATGGAAGTTACCAGGGAAGTTGCCAGGCTCTAAAAATAAATAGAGGGGTCATCAAAACAAAGAGCTCTACCTGAGCTCACCCTGTAATCAATACACAGGTACACCCTTCCCCGAACACTACCCCCTCACCCCTATCAGTCGGAGCACTAGTCGACCGACACAGCTCCCCGCAAAACAAACTCGTCTACTCGAGTTTGACAAAATTATTGTGAACCCCAGACGTATGGTTCTGCCAGCGCATTTCACATAGCCCATCCGTAAAATGGTTTTCAATTTTCAATATTTCCAGGGTTCTAGATAAATTGAACAGCCGCTACGTTCTGAATTCCCGGGCGAGCCTGCGCAGTGTAGCCCTAGCCTAGGGCTTAGGCTATTGATTTTATCTTAATTTCGAGACTGCGCAGAGCACGCAGTTTTGCCCCGCCTTTGTCTAGCTAGACCACTGATTTGAGCTGCGCTAAGACCTAAAAGGATTTACGTTGATTTTAGCTCCAAGGGACCTAAGTTTTACGTTCAACTTCGTTCAAAACACAGTTCAAATTGAATATAAACGTTATAAATTACAAAAATTTAAAAGGATTCAAAACATTCTTCAATATCGCCCTCGGTAATAATTAAGTTTCATTAAAATGTTGAATGTGCAAATGAGGGCATATTGATCGGAAGTGCTATAAAGGAAATCACAAATAATTTGCTAAAGGCAATTTTTTTACATTGTACTAGAATATACCTGCAATAAGTAGGTATATTCTGTATGCAATGTGGATGCAGCTAGCGGAGAATTAATAAAAGTAGCATAGGAGCGGTAACAACATAATGCCTAATTAGTAATTACCTCATTATACAATTTCCGTATGCTATTCTCATACATTCCCTTTCTGCCGTCTCCACATTGCATACAGAATACTTTATAGATACTGTAATAATACCTTAATACCTACCTTATAATACAGTAAAAGAAAAGTAAGCATACAGCATAGATCATAGGTCGTACAGGCATCGCACCTGGGGGGCTATTCCTGCGCGTGAGATGAGATGAGATTTTATCTTGGTCACTCTCACACCTATCACGTTTCAAACTAGAGCAAAAAGGACGCAAAATGGTGAGATGAGAATCTCATATCTCCGAATAGGGTCCCTGGACGCATCTAGGACAGGTCACTGGGTCACTAGATTTGCGGCATTCGAATATGTATTTCATTGTACGTTAAATCCAGTTATATAGCAGATCTAAATCAGACTCTTCGTGGGCACTGACAAATAGAGATTCTTGCCCAGAAAATGTTTGTAATTCTGACATTTTCCCATTCCCCTTTCCCTTTCCCCTAATAATAATACCTATGCTCAGCAGTGGACAGCTGATGATGCTAATGATATCTGCAGACCTACTTTAGTTTCATGACCCTTGAGTTGAAATTAAGATTGGATTTATTGACCTTGGTAATTGACAAAGCATCATAACATCAATCCTATTTATTTATAATCCTATTTATACCATAACATCAATGCTATTTATTAAGGGTCCAAATAATTCTTAAATCTATAAAAAATACGTGTCCCTAAAAAATCTTTTGAATTTTATAATCTAAAAAAAACATCATTATTTATATCAAGCCAATGCTGATTTTCATTGAGGATTTTGAAACTAAGGCTTCGTCCTAACTAAGCAAGTTGTGCGACAGTTTGCTGGTTCGCCATTACATTACTTTAAACCGAGTGTCAAGCGATTTTTTTTTATGTTCAAATTTTTATCAAGCCATCAGTATCGTTAAAAGATTATACTGAAGAAACAACCAAGTAATTTTTCTGATAATCTGTCCCAAAATTTAGACATAAATATCCAGCCTGTGAAAACGGTGCGTAGCTGACGGCCAGGCGCGGCGGTGCGTTGCCGAAGTCCGGACGCGCGTACTGTAGGGTAACCATGACTACCGCTTGCAGGTCAAGTTAATTCGATATTTTTGTACCAAGTGTAGGAAACAAAAGAATATGATTACTTTATTTTCCAATAAACTTTTAGTACAAATATAAAATCTGTGCAAAGAATCAGTTGCTCACACTTTGTTAAGTTAGGACGAAGCTTAAAGTCAGTGGCGGATCCAAGATTTTTCTTTTGGTTACAGACTTAAAGTAGATAAACACAAAATTATTAAAAAACTGACATTTTCGACTATTGATTCACAATCAGATATTAGTCATTGGATCCGCTAGTGCCTAAAGTCAATGGAATGGAGGTATATTCAGGTACAATATAGAAAAGCAGCCAGTGGAAGGTATTATATATCTAATTACCTATGTATCGTAGATTATTAATAAAGGTTTCGATCCTTGGCAATGCTAATCAATACTAATCAATGTGTATATTTTTGTTCGTTATAAAAAAACATTGAAAACAAAAAAGGGATATAGCAATTATTGTACGCGCTTTAATATGAGAAAGAGCTAAGGGGTCGATAGTTTAGTCTCTGCCAAACAAAAAAATCTACAAAAAATACTGGAACGAGCAAACATTTTTCTTAAAGTAAAGTTTTGTTTCAAGTATAATGTAGATAAGCTTGTATGTTATGGGTGCAAGTTGTAATCAAGATTTTTGTTCTTTAGATGAAAACGGTACAAATTCGAATAATTTGTAACCGTTCCTAGTGTCTATCAGTTAATTGCATTTTCTCGGTAGTCAAGTGAATAGCCTCGCTCTACGAAATATAACTAACTTTGAATGGTCATCTCTGGCAACTAGGTACTACCTGTACATCGCAGCGCCATCGAGCGGGTGGCCCGGGAACTAACCAGTAAGGGGTGATGTCAGTCATGTAAAGACAATTTGATACTTTTAGAACTGTTGCGGTTTCTGTTCATTTTGTTTGTAACCGATAGGTGGAGTCCTGTTCGCGTTGAAAGGATGAATCTTGTAAATAACTACGAGCGTTTCAAACGAGGAAATCAAGCGAATTCTAAACTCAAATGGATGTTTTTAAACTTGCTTAACTTAGGTACATAATATTAAATGATTTTTTACTGTTTTACGATATAGACTGGGTTTTGGGTTACCTATGGACTGGTTCCGAACTAATTTTTATTTAATTTTAATTCAATATCTTCAAGTTATAGTTATTTATACCTATACCCCCTTAGCAATAAACGTCGTATAGCCTCGGAATAGGAATACAGTGTTTGTCTTTTTCCTTCTTTGCAATTTTTAAACTTGATCGATAAAGACAAAAATCTGTGATACTATTCCGAGGTTAAACAACGTTTATTGCTAAGGAGAAAGTTAACGGTGGTGGAGCTTCCTAGTTTCTGGTCATTCGCATTAGGACGTGTAAATACCTAACTGATGAGTATATTTCGCACTCATTAATTTAAAAAAGTACTTAGCTTAGCTTATACCTTTTTTTAAAGAATTTTACACGACGTTTTATACATTGCTTCTATAAATTATACTCGGTAGAAATATAAGGGTGCTAATAGATGGGCCATATTTTTTTCAGCGTTTTGGTTGATGATATCCTGCTTACAGTCGAAAATATTGCCAGTATTGGTGGCCCATTATTGGAGTAAAAAATGGCTTGTCCAGGAGCACCCTACGCATTAGAAATATGTACTTCGAATCGTGGATAATAATCTTTCGAAAAACAGGAACATTTCTTGGCACAAGGAAAATAAATTATGTAGGTTAAGTAGGGTTTAAATTTGTTAATTGGGTACCTATGTTGTTTACGAGAGGTTTTGTTATTTCGTCCCTGATTAAGTTAAATTATTTTTTTCTGAATAAACAATTCTGAAAATATATACATAATTTCTGAAAATACAATAAGTGATGATTCAGTTAAACTTGGGAAAAAATAGCCAATCTGAAATCGATAACTACAATTTTATAGAGCGCACTGTGTATTTATGGAGCAGTGATAACGCGTGTTTCGTCAGTTTCATTATTGAGGTACTTTTGTGGTGGTTACTACCACTCTTTTGTAATTGTTTTTTAAATAAATTTGAGGAATCCGTATATAATAGCGAGCGGTGTGCAACGGAAGACACATCACATGGTGGTTATAATAACTCTTTAGTATATATTTGTTTTAATAAAAGATACAGATAAAGAATTCAATAGTGAGACTGACAACACATCACATATTAGTCAATTATGTGATCAAATCGAATTCCAAAACCGCCATTGTCTCGCCGACTACGGTGCATTCCAACTCACGATAAAATGTATGTAATCGCTAACTACCTATGCCATGTTATAATCAGTACCTGGATGTCCGAGCTTTGCTCGGTATTTTTTTAATTTTTTTTTTGTGTTTTTTGGAAAATAAACAATTGATTTTAGTCTAACCTCAAAGCAAACACTCATTGACTTCGTGTTACTTAACAACGCCATCTGCTGTTGTGTTGTTAAAGCAATTTGTTGCTCACAAAAAATAGTATTATTATTCGCCAATAGATGTCAGGAAGAGTCATATTTTTCAGTTGAGACAACTCAACTTTTTGTTATTTTTCTTCCAAGTTTATGTTTAAGTTGATTATCGATAAAACACGAATAAAATGACATTTTCTAAAAATGATTCCTAGCTAGATCGATTTATCGCCCCCGAAACCCCCTATATACTAAATTGTATGAAAATCGTTGGAGCCGATTCCGAGATTACAATTATATATATATATAGGTACAAGAATTGCTCATTTAAAGATATAAGATATACTCCGCCGGGTATAGCATTCCGGTCACGTGAGCAACACGTGGTGACGTCAATCGATGCTTTAGCAAGACAGAAATAAGTCGTTTAGGAATAGTTCGAAAGAGACGGATGACGATGACGAGTGACGTCATTACGTGTTTGCTCCCGGAAGGACCTTGTTTTTTTGGGTCATGACGTATGCGTACCGAGACACCGTGATCACACAACGTGATGGTACCGTAGTCACGCGACTACGGTACCATCACGTGTGACGTCCTTATAACCGCCATTTTGTCATTTGATTTTTTATCGAGATTTATATAAATACTAGCTGTCACCCCGCGACTTCGTTCGCGTTTATTATTTATATACATATATATATATTTAAACTATCCTATCTCTCAAGTTGGATCGAACTGCACATGGTGTGCGAATTTTATTATAATCGGTTAAGTGGTTTAGGAGTTCATTGAGGACAAACATTGTGACACGAGATTTATATATATTAAGATATTTGTTCGAGAGTTTTGTTTATTAATTGAAAATAAGGGCCACACAGGGTTATCTTTTGCGTTGAATATTATTATAATTGAATTAATATGTGTTTTATACAAAAATAGGATGTATTAAACAGGAAACGAATTTTGTGGTTAGTTTCACAGAAAAATACTACTTTATCGAGGTTAACTACATACATTTATTGTTATTTACCTTTTTGTAATCTCGTTCCGACTCTGTGTCGATGTTCAAGAAGTCCTATGCGTGATATTGAATCGGATCGCAAAATAACATTGTGATGCTGACAGCGATTTTAGCTTATTCGGAATGCACCGTAGCCTGTAGCCTAGTAACGCGCAAGCGCGTCATACGCAAAATGCAGAAACTAACCTTTGTCAGGCTCAGGTACAATTCTTGAAGGTTCCTTGAAGATTCGGGTGATGTCTGAGTGCAGGCGGCGGCGGTCCCAGCGGCCGGCTCTGGGTCATCCTCTGCTATTTCATCTTCAGGTTTCTGTAACAATAGTTGCTTTATAAATAAACATAGTTATTGTTATATTAGAACATAGTTTCTTTTAATTCTATGATAAGAATGAATAAAAACAAAATAGTGCCTTGATTCTTACCTTCACTTCGACATAGGCAATTTTGCATTTTGCATATTCCTCGGATTTCTTGTCAGCGCGCGAGAGCGGTAGCGGGTGCGAGTTAAGACGATCTTTAGTTTTGGGCACATGGTTTTTCGGGCCCGAGTCTGCACCATCGTGATCTTTGCGGCTAAAATCTATACTTCCTTTATATTTCGGGCCATCATTTTTACTTTCCAAGTCCTTGCTCTCGTTATTTTTTTTGGTAAAATCTAAGCTTTCGCTATATTTCGAGCCACCTAATTCCTTTTCCAGATCTATCGGGGCAAAATCTTCCATCCCAATAGGTAGGTAAAACTTTTTTTCGAAATCAATCATCAAGCAAAGATCGTCTTTACTTCCATGTGCTTTCGGGTCATCGTCTTTACTTCCGTGACTTTGCAGGCCAAAATCTTCGCTCTTGTGAGCTGGCAGGGCGAAGTTCTCAGGCCATCCGTCATTGAGGCCAATGTCTTTGGGCTGCTTGCGCGGCGAGGCCGGCACAGAGCGTTCTAACAATGGCAGCTCCGGTTTTTGATCTCGCGCCACCGGCGGCTTCTCTTCGACCCTTCGACTCGGACTGGGCCCGGGCTCCTTCACCTTCATCTTCGGTTGGAGTTCAGGTGGCTTCTCGCGGCTTGGCGACGAGTCGCGTTTGTGACCTGCTGAAAGGTTTACGATTAAACGAGATTGTCTTAAGAAAACGGGTAAATCGAATTCGTAATTCGGGTAAACTGATTCTGATGCTTGTCGGTGTAATTAGCATTCCTATCGATTTAGTATTCTTGTTGGGAGATAGAGGATTGAGTTTTTATGGGGAGCATAGTTTAATTGGTATCCAGCAATTCTTGCCTGGTAATTCATGGAGCACCGGCGACTCGTCCGGTCTGGGCGACTCCGGCGGCATGCATTGTGGCCGGCGCAGTGGCCGGATCGGCTCGTGCAATATTGGCCGGTAGCGGCCGTGGGACGGTTCTCTCTGCCCCTCCGGCTTCTTGCGCTCGCACAGCGCGGCGTAGAGGGCGCGCGCGGCTGCTGACATCGCGAGGATCGGCCCGGGCGTGTCGTCCTGGAATTTGTTTGTGCTGTACAGCTGCCTAAATGCCAGCAGTAATAAGCCATGTACAGGTTTTTGAACGGAAAAGTTACCTTTATCCGCAGACCTAAAACTTTTCGTCCTACATATGTATATGCCTATACCTAATTAGAAATATGATTGTAAGCCCAGTCAAATTAGCTCAAGAAAGGGCAAACCCGGAAATAATTCTAAGTAGCAATTTCCCTTCGGTATTCATTTGGGGTACTTCAGTCTAAATTTAGTTTTGCATGATATTTGATCCGTTGCGTCATCCCCCCCCCCCCCCCACCTCCCTCCTCACCCCTGCCGTTCGATATTTCGAAATGGGTGTAATACTCAGAAAGATTCATAATTATGTGACTTGACTCGGTGAACATCTGTACTCTATAAGACCCCCTCCCTCCCACTCTAGTTTTACGTAGTAATTCATAGTTTTAAATCGTTTTTTGCAAACAAAAGATTAAAAAATATACTTTCGGCTTATTTCATCGTTTCTGTATGATCATCCATAAGTTACCTCATCGTCTTCAGGTTCTATTTCGGGTTCAACGGCGGGTCCGTGGCGCACCGGCTCCCACCAATCGTTGCCGTTGCTTTTCCTGAAATGACGACATTTCTAACCACTCGTCTTTTAAGCTGGCTCCAAACTTATCGCGAAAGCGCCGAGACTCCGTTCCTATTGGTCAAAATGTTTTGACAACCTATAGGAACACTTTGGCGGGCGTTCGCGGCTATTGTTTGGTGCCGGCTTCTTAGAGTTTTACGGAGAGTGAAACACACACTCACAGGAATGGGCGTTTTATTCAGGATGAACCGTATCCTAACTCAACGTGAAGCAAAATTTCATGATCGTTTGAGTAGTTATGGCGTGAAAGCATAACATACAAACAAACAAACTTACTTTTGCGTTTATTATATTTTTGATTAGGACCAGGAAAGTAGGATTAGGATAAGCATGATGAAAAGTAGAGGTTTTAATAAAAACAGTTTTTTTTTTTTGGTTTTTTTTTTGTTGTTTGTGTAGAAAAGGCAAAAAAAACTTTCCGCGTACCCTGGGGCCTCGTAGCGCACCATTCTGTCTCGCTTGCTCGGCTCGGGCACATAGCCGAACGCTTCCGGCTCGTTGTCCTGCAACAAACAAACATTTAACCTATGAGTACATATATGTATGTATAGAGAGAGTTCCGTACTGCTTATGAACGAAAAGTGACAGGCCTACTTTTCTTATACTAGTGTGCGTGACAGCTAGGTACGTCTTTTACTAGGGTTGCGTCCTACGTTTCGTTCATTTAGAACCTAACAGATCTCTGTTATTTTTTTGGCCCGTGCATGATTTTGGAATAATCGGTTTCGTTCAGATTTTTTTTTAATTTTCAGCTGATTAGCGGATTTATTCAATAAAGCGTACGGACAATAGTTTTTAATGTATTAGCAGTAATTATTATATTCCAACGACTTACTTCAACGTATTCACGCCGATGTAATAACGGGCCATGGCTTTTATCCATCGGTCCTGTAGACAAAAAAACATAGCTTACAATGTGCGGCTAAAGTAAGAATAAAAGTAATTTTCATCGTGAAAACGTGTTTTTGAAACTCCTTGAGAATAGGACTTTTGCGCAATCACAAATATCAAGACTATAACATTTTTTTTCTAATCGCGTAACATAACATATAGTTAAACTTTCCCCGAAGGGGCTGGCAGAGGTGTACAACACCCACATTTTTGACAAGAAAAAAATAATAGAAATGTAGAAGAAAAAAAGGGCAGAATAATGGAAGAAATAAGAAATAGGGAAGAAAAGAGAAAACAGGAAGAATAAGAAAAGAAAAAAGGAAGGGAAGCGAAAAGAGTAGAGAATAATGGAAGAAAAAATATTTAGGGAAAAAAAGAGAAAAAAGCCAAAAAGGGACTAAGTTTTTGACTAGTCTAAACTGAATGTCAGTATTACCGCCGCAGCTCGGGCCGGCCACCGGTTCGTCCACGTTCGCCATGGCCTCTCCCTCGGGCAGCGCCGGCGCGGGCGCGGGCGGCGGCGGCGGAGACTCTACGCCTTCGGCCTTGTCGTCGCACCCTTCCCACGTGTCAGAAAACTCTTCCGTCTACGGTACAAAAGAAACGTTCTAAGAAATACTTTTGTGACACGATTTTAAAAGGGTTACTCGTAGAAAGTTATTTCGGCTTAGGGTTTATTCCTTTTTGCCGAAATCCGTAACGCACTTTTAAATGTGGATGCAGTGACAACGATATTCTCACAAATAAGCTGTCGCCGCGTCAATATGCTCTAAAACTGTTTATTAAATAAAAATAACTGTGTTAAAATTGCTGTTTAAACAATTACTTTTATATTTTTTTCGTATTGTTTTATTTATTATTTATTTACTGCAGCTTTCGGCGTTCATCAAATACAAATACTTTGTTGATAACACCAGGCCCCCTATTCTGCAGCATAAGATGCTAGCTTGGTCACTCTCACCTATGGCTTTTCAAACGAGTAAGGATTATTGCCTTAATTACAAAAAATATCTTGACATGTAAGAATAGCCCCCAGTTAATGAATAGTTTTGACCTAGATCTGAGAGGAGAGATGAGGCCCTGATCCCATCGTCTACACGTCAGCATTACTGAACTCATCAGCTTATGGTCTTGCTTCAAAAAGCAGATAAGACATTGAAAAAAGTTGCATGTCTAACTAAAGTCTGGACTTGAGAGAGGTGGATGTTTTTTTTTTGCTCCCCCTCTAGGTGAATTTGGCGTCACACAGCTTGTGCATTTGCCAGTGTCAAGTGCACGCTCGTGCACGTTAACGAACCGATAAAGATTAACAATCGAGGTGGATGTTACCTCTTCAGGCTCCGGCGAGGAGAATTCATAGCGCTCGAGCAGAGTGCGGTCGAGCTGGGCGTGGTGCGCTAGGCACCAGGCCACCGTGGTCCCGCAGTCCGTGTACACGGCGAGCGAGCCCGCGCTCAAACGGACCCAGAGGCCGTCCTTGTTCGTCATCTGAAATTAAAACAACCCTTAAAGCCCTAAACTAAGACAATTTTTAGACAATCACTACTCATCGTAAGCGTCCAGCAAGCTTAGCATGCGCAACGCGATTACGATATGTCGACCCCTTTTTTCGAGACAGACGTATGTTTAGACATAGCCTTGTCACGTTCTCACACGACAAAAAGTGACGAGAAGAATTTTGTCGCGCGCGCTTAACTTAACGCCTATCCACTCGTAGAACCAGTTGATTTTATTTTGGCAGTTACAACCCCAAGCGTATTTTTAAACGACTTAGAAAAAAAATTTGTTTGGAATTCATCACAATCTTTTTTTTAATTGTATGTTCCCCGATTACTCGAACACGCCTAAACCAATTTGGTAAATTCTATTTTGTTTCAAAGGGTACATCGCAAGTATAGAAACCAGCCGAGCAGTTTTCTAAAAATCAACAAAAGCCAAAAAATAGTTTAAAAAGTCCAATTCTGATGAAGGGAAATCGCTTTTTTAATTTGAAAAGACTATTATGTCATGGTGATATGGTATCTGCAACATAGCTACCTCCTCAACATAGGTCACGTCTTCCCCCGGCGGGATGCGGCCCAGTTCCTCGGCCTGCAGGCTGGGGCTGGCGCGGACGCGGAGCCCCGCGCTGTGCGCGACACCGAACCGACGTATTTTGACCGGCGGCGACGGAGGCTGAGTCGTTTGCACGCCCGTCTCCGCAGCTGCATCGGTCAAACTGTCCGTAATCTCTACTAGCAGCTCCTGGAAAAACATTGCCATCTGTCACGGATACCGGACTATTTCCGGACTCAACATTGATTTCCTTTCTATGTCGTTTCGATTCTCTGTTTAAACAATCCAAGTCGAGAACAAATCTAGTTCTATGGCTAGATCGACAGTACTGCACGCGAACATTTAAAAGAATCTAAAATTATTTGACCAATTTTCAAAATGCGTACTAAATTCCAAGTTACGGCAGCGATTCCGGTACTGACTACCAAACAAATGACACTAGCTACATTTAAAACAAAGACTAAAAAAAAAAACCTTAAATCGAAGCTAGGAGAATTGAAAAGACATAATACGGCGCTCCACTATTACTTAATTACGATATGTTCCGGTATGTTATTATTACCTCTAAAGGAAAGTTAGTAAAACTCCAACAGTAGTATAAAAATAGTAGAGCAATTACGCAAATAATCAGCATTCGAAACTAAATTCTGAACACTGTGTATTCGTAATCGCAATTGAATAGCGTCATCAACGGAACCGGACCCTCTAAGCCCAGATGCTAATATGTATAGCTACGCACAGGTCTGAAACAAGATACAGTTGAACCCAATTAAGAGCCCAGGTGTTGAGCCTCTACGACGAAGCTTGGATAGAGGAAATTGAATTTGCTCTGAGCTACGTGATACGCTGCCAATCATCAGGACAAAGGATGAAGACAGCAGGGCAACAATGACGTTGATTATGTTACAAATGAGAAAACTAGCTAGGTAGGTGTATGCACAGACATATACAAAACATTTTACAATACGTGTAAACACTAAAAGAGGTGACAACACCATACTTCAGAATTGTAGCTCATCTAACAAAACCTAGTTACAACTATCAGTTGGGCGAATAGCTCACGTTGTGACATCGGAAATTATCACCGCTACTGGGCAAGTGCCGAATAAATAGAATGTTTCAACTTTAGGCGAGTGAAACGCAGAGTTTCACGGAAAAGTTATTTATTTTAACATTGGATTGCGAACATTGCGTCAATAGACTTATTCACGAAAAAAGTAAAATATGTCCACTTTAAAAAAGAGTTAGATATAGCATTAGTGTTTTAAAGCTAGGTAGCTGTGGGTACCTATTTCATTTATAGTTAGATAAGTATATTTTAAAAATAGGGCAATAAGCTTATCTGGTACGTAGTAGCAGTAGTGATATTCAAATACCTGTGCAATAGGCATGTCATCTAGCGTGCAGCGGAAGGCGTAGATTCCAGCCGCCTTGGGTGTCCAGTTAACGACGTAAAGCCCGTCGGCTTGAGGCCGCACCAGTAGCCGTTCAGCCGGGTACCGGCTGCTGCTGATTGCGCCCCAAACACCGCTGGACAGCCGAAGCTCTTCCATTGAGTAACCTTGGTAGCCCTGTCGTAGTATTAGGATCATTTACATTTAACGCGAAATAAATTGGAAACTATCACGAAACGGTTTTACGCTTAAAGCTGTTTTGAATAATAAATTTGAAACCACGTTTCTCTTTCACGAATATGCTTTGAAAACTATTCATTTGTCAAACACTTCCACATAGTAAACCACAATAAACGTTGGATCTATAATGAATGCGCTTTATTACTCAAAATTATTCAAATTACTCAAAATCTACGAGTATAACATTTAGCCACAAATGCAACCGGAAGTTGAACACCGAGGCTGGAGGGAAATATCAAACATCGATATTGGATGGGGGTCTATTTAATCCAAATAGGGATTCTCGTAACGGCCACCGGCGGCGACGCAATTGCAATCACGTTTGCAATGAAAACAGGTTTCCTGGTATTGGAGAGCTGGCAAATATACGTCAAAAGCAAATATATTTTTGGTCGTTTTGCAAATAAACAAATCAAACATTCATTTGAAACGCATCCCTCGTCAAACGAATAACCCCTTATTGAGCACTTTGACCAGCTGTAGTGTCAGGTATATGTAGTAAAAACAAAAGGTAAACCCAAGCCCGGTATCTCAGTTCGACAACATTTTAAACCTTCGATTGATGTTCGGTCAGCGCAATTGATTGCGACCTACAAAACACAGTGAATAGGGTAGAGATTCGCATGCACCGTCCCCCAGCGACAGTTGACAATTTCCAATATCACGGATGACAAGATAAAGGCCCATTCACACATTTCAGTGAAGTCACAGCTCCGGCAATACGCGCACAGGTTCGTATCAATGCTACAGACA
This sequence comes from Peribatodes rhomboidaria, assembly GCA_911728515.1. NCBI lineage: Eukaryota > Metazoa > Arthropoda > Insecta > Lepidoptera > Geometridae > Peribatodes > Peribatodes rhomboidaria. Next base: position 20,405,121 of record OU452166.1, read on the forward strand.
ATAGACAACTGTCTATTGAATCGTTAATTGAATTGTCTTATTGACCTACAGTGAAGCGCCAGTACTTTAATTCACACCACGGCAGTATCGAAGAGAGAATCGAGTATACCGAGTACTGATAGGTACTCGTTTCTCTACGGATATTTATGCAAAACGTTTGCGAAGTTGTTTTTTATCAGATGAAAATATATACTACTACTATTAACATCCTAGATTACCGGCGGCGGCGGTATTGGAAATCGGAAAAAAGATTTTATTTAAATGTGATTTTAGAAATTAAAAAAATAAATAAATAATTAAATAAGATGTGGACGCGGCCATAGAGAAGGAATAATTATCACGGTGAAAAATATGAAAGAATAATTATCACGGTGATGGTACTGTGCAGTAACTTCGCTGATATGTGTGAACGGGCCTTTATTTTCCCCACAACCGAAATATCTGGCTAATTGAGTTGCTCAAAGGGATTATTGCTGCAGAAATTTGTTTGTGCATTCATATATTCCTGACTAATTATCCATTGATTTTGTTTGCGTTTCATTGCACACTGCACGCAGTAAACGAGTTATCTTATAATTAAAGCTTTTTTTTTAGTCGGATTGCGGTGTCTTCTAAAAGAAACGCGATCATTTTTCAATGGAAGCTGGTAGGCAATCAGCCCGCTCCGAGTTTAATTTTCTTTTAATTATCAGCGCTCGATGAAAGAAGGATATAGGTAGAGGGCTTAGCGCTTCAGCTTAGTCGCCCAGCAAAAGTCTATATGAAATTTTCTTTGAATTGCGCGGCGACACTCTCTAGCTCTTTAGCCCTTACATAGAAACCAGCGGTTGTGTGGCTTTAAATTAGTGAAAAATTTATCCGCAGATTGCCCCTACTGTAAACTAACAAAATTAATTTCGTAGCATTATACGTATATGCCAATATAAACACGATTTCATTACTGATAAATACTGAAGCAATTTCATTAATTTGATTGCTAACTTGGTTCATTAATCACAGAATATTGGTATCAAAGCTAGACCAATCTTGTAAAATCGGTCAAGCGTTGTCAGCAAGTTATAGGTTTATAGCGTAGTGACTTAGCTTAAACTATTTCCCAAGAAATTATCGGAAGTCCAAGCGACGAATAGAACCACTTACTATGACATTTGAAATTGCACTCTATTATATTATTAGATTAGATTAGGTTTTGTTTTAATACAAGAAGATCTAGAGAATCCTACTAATATTATAAACGCGAAAGTTTGTATGTATGGATGGATGGATGGATGGATGTTTGTTACTCTTTCACGCCAGAACGGCTGAACAGACTTGAAGGAAATTTGTCTCAGATATAGATTATAGTCTAGAATAGCACATAGGATACTTTTTAACCGCGGGTGAAACCGCGGGACGCAGCTAGTAGACTATAGTTCTTCTTCCTATTTCACCTAAGAACAAACAATTATTTATCTATGAGCGAATCAATAAAGAAAATAGCGTATAAAACATTTTATAAGCGCAGTAACCTTTTGCGCCTGAAATAGAAATGATTGCATTGAGCGGCGAGGTAAAAAAAATATCGGATTTTAGAAATGGAACGAACCTTTCATCCGGTTAGGAAATGGGCACAAGATGAAGATTTCTCAGTTGATGCACTTTTTTCTAAACTGTTTATGTACCTACAGGAAACGAAACGTAAAAAAATTGCAAATTGGCAGTAGTGCCATTTTTAAAAAATGGGACATTTTGAAAAGTTCACTTTTCGGACCTGACTTTTTATCCATATTTCACGACGAGTTATTAGGCTTGACTACCTGAAAGGTCTTACCTTCATCATAGTGATGCAGTTGAATCTCATGGTCTCCTTCACGGTGGGCTTGAAAGGTTGTTCAGGAGCATTGATGGGGTAGACTTCGGTGGAACCAGTCCGACTCAGCCGGCAGCCGCCTTCCTCCAGCTTCTGAACTACCACCTACAACATACTCATGGTTGAACAGGAACTCTTAGGTTCCTGGATAATTAGTAGTTGTAATAAGTAGTAATATCAATACCTAACGAACGCACGAACGTTAAAATTGTATTTGCACGACCTACTTTCCTGAAAATGTTTATGAAGATCGAATCAACAGTACTAAAGTTATCGTTGGACAAAATAATATCGATTTGTCCCAGTGGACTCTGAGGCCTTCTAACCTAGGTCAATTAATTCTCCCTTACCAGGAAAATCGACATGATAAAAACAATGATATTTATTTTCTTGAAAAGTGAGGACAGAGAACCAAACAAAAATTTACTAACCGCTATCAAGTTAAATAGTGTCCACGCATGAGCCAATTAATAAGTACTTTTATAGCGTCAACCAACATTTTCCCAGAAAACCGCAACAATAACTTTCTACGCTTAAAACTACGACCATTATCATTATCTATTTGTTTCTTACATAACTACGAAGCCCTGCTATCAGCGTGGCACGATATACGCACTAAGCTTTTTTTTTTCAGAATAGACGCTGCCTTGAGGGGCGTGTCACTTGCGCACATTATGCAGCCCAACCCTTGTAAGGCGGTGCCTCTTTTGGGGCATCCTAGCAGAAGAAATAGGCCTTTACATAACGTCTCTAGATAGAATGTATTACAGAACAGCTGTACGAGTATACGCCCAAATCATTCAGCCAAAGTCGAAAACAGAAGCTGTAAAACGGCAGTTTTTCCTATATTCATAATTTACTTAAGTATAAGGTTACGCTATTCATTTCGCTCAGTTAATTCAATCCAATAATAAATTTAATTGGGTACGATTTACGAAATTAATTGACCATTTCACGAAAATACGCGCAATTGTTAAAAATCAACCAGGAAGTCGTTCTATGAACGGTTCTCAAACAAATTGCTAACAGTGGCATTTCCATTTTAGAGGCGAAGGCATAAATTCCGCCCCAACTGTTGCCAAGTGAAAAAGCAAACTAAAACGTGATAGTCTAATTTATTGCATGTTAACTATTCTATTAACTACATTCCCAAAGATTCAAGGCTTAATACTGTAAATTATCTGAATTAACGTTTTCTTATTAATGTTGGCATTCGATTCGGTAGCCAAATTAGGTAAGTAATTACATTTAGAAGGTAAAACACTTCCGTTTCATTACAAAGGAATATTTTACAGATTCCGAAGACAAGTAGGTGTAGTTTATTTAACTAAATACAGGGTGTGTATTCCATGGCGTATGGCTTTCGCACTCGAATTTTACTTCTATGAAATCCAATCGTTTTGATCTAACTCCGTCACAGAACGTCGCGGCGGGAACGTGCGCCTGGTGAAATAGCCAATCAAAAAACAAACAAAAAAACAAAACAATCAAATAAAAACCAGAATTCGCGGTGCCTATTGAGTTCCCATATCTACATGTGACAGGCTTTTTGCCGCATTCGGCCAATTTTAAAGCCTAGCATGGTAACGGTGTTCTCACACTGATATTTCAAAACAGATTTGCGTCGTCGTCCTCCCGAGCACCGTCACGTAGCGTAAGAGGTAGAGTGAAAACCATCAAAGTAAAAATTGGGATCATTTACTAAACCGAGTTTGAAAAAATTACATTACATATTAACTTAAACAAACTTTTAATTAATTTTTTTAGTCAGGCACTTTTGAGTTGTAAAGATAGATGTATGTATTATACGTAGAAATGTGCCTCTTCATTAGAATACCTGCTTCAATTTTGAAATTCAAATTTTAGCCATGGTAGTCAATAATGCTTTTGAACAATAACCGAACGGATAAACGGTACCATTGTAATAGCGTATGAATGTACAGGTCCATTGTTCATCGAATAAGCTTCTAGTTCCCCTTTCAACGCAGCAGAATTTCGATGTAATCATGCTCTATCATACATCTCTATCTGGATAATCTGTATATCCCTATGCACCTTGTTGTAGATTTGACCTGGCTTTACCAACTTTGTTTCACTGTGGGAAATATAAATTGTATTGAGTGGTTCCTGGTGATTTCCCCTTAAAGCAATTTCTGTTGAAAATACAATTTTCCAGTGTGCATATTGAGGGACGAAGTAGCACGACTGCGCCAATCGCTGTGCGGGGCAATGTAATTTCATGCCACCCTCAAAGGCAAGCAAGGTTATGTCTATTACAGAGCGACTCGCTAGCCATGATTCTTCAGAGTTTCTAGGCCGCCTCAGATTTTTCTTACGTATTTTATGCACAATGTAACAATGTAAGAGTGACAGCGACATCTCCTACCAGACACTGTCACCCTATACTGACCCTACTAGACCTACTGGTATTATTATATGTTCTGTGCTACTGAAACGTCTCGGCATTTGTTTGTTTGAAGATAACTTGAGTATCGCTGATTTTCTTGTATCAAGTGTAAGTTCAAGTATGAGAAGTTATGGACTTAAGTAATTGCATTAACTTAATTAATTAAGTGAATGCAGCAGTTGAGTTTTCGCCCTCTTATAATAATGCTCAAGCGGCACGATGACGGTGCCTTTAGGTCAGGAACTAGTCACCAGAACCGTTCGGGTAACTCGACAAACGCGGTACTGACAGACTATAGGAATAAGCATTTTTAAAATAAATAAGTACCTATAATAATTTTAAAAAGTACAAAAAAAAATCTAATTAATGTAAGTAAAAGTACTCACTTACTACACATTTAATTAAAAAAGATTTGGTGCTAAAACTCTAAGCATATTTCATAGTTTGCTTGTAAAACAGTTTCTTAATAATATTTTCTATTTTGGTGAAAAGGGGAGAAAAAACTGTTTATTTGACAATAGTGCGTGGTAACCCTTACTAGGCTATCATATTCTGGCAGGAACACTAGAACTAATTAGTGCTTTTGTCTTCTATTAATACGAACAAAAAGACATGTAAGTATATCCTCATGAACTATAGAGTCGCCTAATTGATTGGATCCAAGAACGCCAAAGGAAATTAAGGGCGTCACACACGGAGCTATCATGTATATTATAGCACGATACATTTCAACACATCTCAATACATATTTCCATAGAAATCGTCGAAGACCACACACATGTGACATTATTTATTGGGAATAATAAAAACCCAAACAAAATTAGATTAAATGGGTTCTATCTTGGACTCTATGTACTTCCGCTTGGAATGAAATTCACGGTCAGCAAAAACTTCCGTTTTTCAGAGTGAAACGTTTATAAAATAAGCTTAAACATTAAAATAAATCCTACTAATATTATAAACGCGAAAGTTTGTAAGAATGGATGGATAGATGGATGGATGTTTGTTACTTTTTCACGCCAGAACGGCTGTACAGATCTGGATGAAATTTGGCACAGAGATCGATTATAGTCTAGAATAGCATATAGGATACTTTTTAACCACGGGTGAAACCGCGGGGCGCAGCTAGTAATAAATAAATAAATTCGGGACATTTTGCACACACGGTCATCTGACCCCAAACTAAGCAAAGCTTGTACTATGGCTGCCAGAAACTGATATACTACTGATATATATATTTATAAAAACATACTTAGATAGATAATTAACACCCAGACATAGAGCAAACACAAATATTCGTCACAAAAATGTTTGCCTTAGGTAGGAATCGAACTCACGCCCCCAAACTCAGAAAGCAGGGTCACAATCAACTGAGCCACCGAGGCAGTCACATTAATTGAATTAATTTTATTTCTCTGTCAAAACATTGCTGAGGCTATTAATATATTGCCTGGTCGATCCTGTTTTAATGTTTTTCATAGTGCCAATCCTACTCTTTAGTCTGACCTGGTTCTAGTTTTACAATATAATTATATTGTCATAATATGTATTACCAGGAGTTACCAAGCCTATCTGGGAATGTAAATGTTTTGAACCATATCTTATACCTTTAAATGAGCAATTCTTGTATATATATATATATATATATATATATATAATTGGAATCTCGGAATCGGCTCCAACGATTTTCATACAATTTAGTATATACGGGGTTTCGGGGGCGATAAATCGATCTAGCTAGGAATCATTTTTAGAAAATGTCATTTTATTCGTGTTTTATCGATAATCAACTTAAACATAAACTTGGAAGAAAAATAACAAAAAGGAGGCGTTTGAGTAGTCTCAACTGAAAAATATGACTCTTCCTGACATCTATTGGCGAATAATAATACTACTATTTTTTGTGAGCAACTAATTGCTTTAACTACACAACAGCAGATGGCGTTGTTAAGTAACACGAAGTCAATGAGTGTTTGCTTTGAGGTTAGACTAAAATCAATTGTTTATTATCCAAAAAACACAATTAAAAAATAAAAAAAAATACCGAGCAAAGCTCGGCCATCCAGGTACTTATAATTATGTCGCACCACCTATCCTGCCAATTAAACACAGCCAGAGCTTTCGCTACACAAGACAAACTAGTATGTGTAGTTGTGTACGTGCACCATACGTTGTCACGAAACTAAATATTGTCACCGAACCCGCCGCGATACAAGCGCGCAGCGTACAATTTTTTTTTAAATACTGTAGAATAAACACACCACGTATTATTTTTAAACGGTTTTGAATCATAATATTTAGCTTTACTCGTATATGTTTATTTATTTCAAAGCAACAGTTGTCCAGCTGCTGCTATTAAACCGATTCTAGGCACTTGGCGCACACATTCAGTCTCCGTCCCCGTAACAATAAATACCTACAACATTACATGATTGAAATCGTTTAATTGAGCAATTGTGTTAGTGATAGAGATTCTTACTTCAACTTTGAGTGAAGAGCATGCCACGGTGTCTCCATACTGATCTCTGACTTGGATTGGCAGCGAGAGCTTTTCATTGGTATGAGCGACGACTGCTGGACCTTTTATATCGCACTTGGCTGGATCCACCTGAGGCGTGGGGGCCAGCCAGCGCGCAAGCCTACCCCCCGCCGTGCTCTCGGCACCAGCTATGAAGTCAATCAGGAACTGTCTCTCTGTTGACACACACCTGTTGACAAACCAGACAAAAGCATTAGAACTTGTTCTTATAGTGGATGACAATATTACAGCAGGATTTATCAGCTTGAAGCAGTTCTATGGAGGTTTTTAGGGTTCCATACCCAAGGGGTAAAACCAGGACCTTATTACTAAGCCTACATTGTCTGTCTATCTCTCTGTCCATCTATCCTACCCTTTAGCGACTAGGTATATCTTTCGAACCGCAATAGAGAGCCAGGAGAAGTTTTCACAGAATTTTAAGCCCCATTATTTCACAAAATCGACGAAAACAATTTTTTTTGCTCCTAGTTTGAAATGAACAGTTGCGATGATCAGGTTCAAAAAACTACAGCTGGTTGAAAAAAAAACCAAAATTAGTTTAACCGACGTAGAATTTTGAAAATCATTGTCATTGTGGAAATTAAAAAATCACAAAGAGCATCGTCTTCAAAAACTGTTTGAGCGTAGTTCTATAAATTCTCAGCACTTACATAACTAAGTTTACTAAACTACTTTATTTCGATTTTTAAATAATAAGTAATCGAAAAAAAAGTAGCCAGATTAGTTCTTTAAAGTTTATCCGAGCAACTTTTTCTCCAATAAAAACGGCAAAAAAATGTATTTTTCGCGCCGATCTCATTTTACCAGCAAATATGATTTACGATTTTCAACTCTAAATGTTAAGTAAACGTTTGCGTGTGGGTAGAATACGTGGTATGACCGAGCCTTAACAAACTTTTTTAACGTATTTTTGTACGTGTAAACGAAAAGAACGGTAATACGCACAGACGTCAAACATAAATTATTTGTAATGATGATACACACTCTAAAGTTGAATAATAAATACCGGCCAAGTGCACTCGGTGACAAACTGTTCACCATCAGTTCTCGTACGGTCACCAAAATTAATCTGCGGGCGCGGTAGGTACTTGGATGGGTGATCGCTTAGGCATGATGGTTTTTTGCACTACTTTTTTTGTACGAGAGTCCAACTCGCACATAGGTTTTTTTACCGTTTAGCAAGAATTTGTACAACAAAAATCCAATAAAAATACTGTCATTGTGATTGTAACCGAATTTTTGATCGTCAGTGTTAATAAAACATCAAGTCAGAATATTACAATTTTCATTTAATTTGAACAGACATGCGCGAAAATAATCGAAGTCTTCTTTCTTGACGCCGTTGTCTCTTCGCTGATTACGTTTCGCGGACGCTATCGGGACTGAGTAAGCACGATAAACTGATAACGTGCTTACTCAGTCCTGAATGCACCAACGAAATTAACTTCTGCCAGACTTTTCATGACTTCACTGTGTTATACTTGAATGAAAACCTATAAAATGTAATTATTAGTGGTTCGTAGAGCTGTGGACCTCGCGGCCGACGTTTGTCTTCCTCTTCAGGTCGCATTCCTTAACCGATTCTCGTGAAATTTAGTGAGCAGGTTTGATAATTATACTTTTTTTATCAAATTTGCGGAGATTTTATTTTTTTATTAAATCGTTAGAGAAATGCGACCTGTAAAACAAGACAGAGATTAGGACGTACGAAAGCATTTTTGTCGAAGCTGAAGCAAAGACGCTTCGCTCGGCAACGCTCGCTCAGTGCATTACAGTTATATCTCATATATTTGGCAGTTGGACGTTTGTTCTAAGTTTCTTCCTTTCTTCTTCATTTCTTCCGCACGCCATTGCTTCTTCGCTGATTACGTTTCGCGGACGCTATCGGGACTGGGTAAGCACGGTGAAATTATAACGTGCTTACCCAGTCCTGAATGCACCAACGAAATTAGCATGTGCAAGACTATTCATGACTTCACTGTGTTATGCTTAAAAACCTGTAAAACTTAACTTAAACTTAATTAGCATGTGCAAGACTATTCATGACTTCACTGTGTTATGCTTAAAAACCTATAAAACTTAACTTAAAATAATTAGCATGTGCAAGACTATTCATGACTTCACTGTGTTATGCTTAAAAACCTATAAAACTGAACTTAAACTTAATTAGCATGTGCAAGACTATTCATGACTTCACTGTGTTATGCTTAAAAACTTATAAAACTTAATTACTATAATTTCTAGTGGGTCTGTGAGATGTCGACCTCGCGGCCGACGTTTGTCCTCCTCTACAGGTCGCATTTCTCAACCGATTCTCGTGAAATTTTGTGAGCAGGTTATTTATGTATATGTACATATATTGATACAGATTTTCTTTGGTCGATTTTTTTTAAATCTCTCTTAATGGCGGAGATATGATTTTTTTAATGAATCGGTAAGAAATGCGACCTGTAGATGAAGACTGAGACCCGGACCTACGAAAGCATTTTTGTCGAAGCTGAAGCATAGACGCTTCGGTCGCTGACGCTCGCTCGGTCGATTATAGTTTTGTCTTTTATATATTTGGCTGTTGGTCCTTTTTCTTAAGTTTCTTCTTTTCTTCTTCTTTCGTATTTTTTTCCGAACGCCATTGGTTCTTCGCCGATTACGTTTCGCACATGCATTCGGACAGGATAAGCACACTGAACTTATAACGTGCTTACTCAGTCCTGAATGCACCAACGAAACTAGCATCTGCAAGAGACTTCATGATTTCACTGTGTTATGCTTGTGAAAACCTATAAAGCTTAATAAAAAAATAAAAAATGAACTTAATAAAAAATGAACTTATAACGTACTTACTCAGTCCTGAATGCACCAACGAGGCTAGCGTCTGCAAGAGTTTAAATAACCTTACTTTGTTGTGCTTTATACTTGGAAACCTATAAAATTTAATTATTACACTTATACTAGCGGCCCGTCCCGGCTTCGCACGGGTTGACAACAGTTCCTATGTGATTTCTACAACATTCATTTAGTTACGTCTTTTCCCCGTAGAGTTAGGCAGAGTAGAGTAGAGTTACCATTTCTCTCCACTTACTAACGATCCTGGCACACATCATATCGCTTTTTCTACTTCTATTAGTATTTTTATACATACTAATCATACTAGTTGGATCATTTTTCTTTGTTTCTTCCTCTGAAATGTATTCTGTGCATTCTTCTTATTTGTTTCTTTGCTGTTTACGTTTCGCGGACGCTATCTGAATGCATCAATAAGATATGGATATGTAGGAGTTTTATGTTTTGTTATACTATTGTATTTAACGCGTAAAGGACAATATTACTGAAAAATGGGATTGTAAATAAAACATTGTGAAAAAAAATACTACTTAGTTTATTTAATTCGATTTTTTTTAAAGTTTCTTCTTTTCTTCTTTTGTTTTTCCTTCGCTGTTTACGTGTCGCGGACGCTATCGGAACGGCGTACGTACAGTAATCATAATGTACCGTGCGCTGTTCAGAAGGCACCAACGAGACATGCATCTGCAGTTGACAGTTGATCTGAAGAAGTTTTTATGTCTTCACAATCTTAAGCTTGAAAATCTATAGGAAACAGTTTCACGTAGAAAAATCAATATTAAAGAGTATGGCATTTTTATTGATATTTATTTTAATACATGGTTTTTAAATAAGGGTAGGGTAGGGTAGGTAAATGGGCTTGTAAAATAAAAACCACAAAAATAAAATAATTACTAGTTTATCTAAGTTTAGTTCAACTTTAATTTAATGTTTCTTCTATTGTAATTTCTTCCGTAAATTATTGCTTCTTCGCTGATTACGTGTCGCGGACGCTATCGGGACTGGGTAAGCACGGTGAACTTATAACGTGCTTACTCAGTCCTGAATGCACCAACGAAACTAGCGTCTGCAAGAATTTTACGACCTTCACATATTATTAAGCTTTAAAACCTAAAATACTTAATTACTCCAGATTTATATCTTACTTAGTTGGACTTTGAATTATTTTTCTTCTTTTCTCGTTTCTACCGTACGCTATTTTTTCTTCGCTGATTACGTTTCGCGGACGCTATCGGGACTGAGTAAGCACGGTGAACTGATAACGTGCTTACTCAGTCCTGAATGCACCAACGAAACAATATGCAAGAGATTTCATGATTCCACTGAGCTATGCTTGTGAAAACCTATAAAACTTAATTATTACATTACTATTTCATCTTATAAATTTGGCTGCTAGACGTTTGTGCTGAGTTTTTTCTTTTGTAATTTCTTCCATGCGCCATTGCTTCTTCGCCGATTACGTTTCGCAGATGTAGTCGGACAGGATAATCACAGTGAACTTATAACGTGCTTACTCAGTCCTGAATGCACCAACGAAACTAGCGTCTGCAAGAGTTTTCATGACTTAACTGTGTTATGTTTGAAAACCTATTAAACGTAATTATTACACTTTTATTTTATCTTATATATTTGGCTGCTACACCTTTGTGCTGAGTTATTTCTTTTATATTTTTTTCTGTGCGCCATTGCTTCTTCGCCGATTACGTTTCGCGGGCGCTACCGAGACTGCGTATTTACAATGTACTTAAAACAGATTGCGGAAACACTCAGTCTCGGATGCGCCAACGAAACTAACATCTGCAAGAGTTTTCGTGACTTTACGATGCTATGCTTGAATACTTAAAAAAACTTTATTAAAAGAGATTGTGTCTTATTTAGTTGGATCTTTATTCTTTATTTCTTCCTCTGAAATGTATCCTTCTTATTTGCTTCTTTGCTGTTTACGTTTCGCAGACGCTATCGAAACATAATGCATATGACATTAGTGCTGTTTGAACAGTGTACGTTACGTACTGTTCAAAAGGCACCAACGAGACATGCATCTGCAGAAGATAGTTGATCTGAAGTAGTTTTTATGTCTTCACATTTTTAAGCCTGAAAATTTTTAGGCAACAGTTTCATATGGAAAAATATATGACAAAATGTGCAAAATTCATATTTCAAATACTAAAGCAAAGCACTTAACGTATAGACAACATTAATATGGGAAATTATGCTTATGATAAGTATAAACCCCAAATGTAAAGATTTATAATAAATATATTAATACATATTTACTTACCTACTAATTTATTTTTATTTAGTCGGACTTTTGTTCAAAAGTTTTATTATTCGTAGTTCTTCTTTTTTGGTATCTTTGCTGATTGCGTTTCATTGACGCTATCGGTACTGGGCACGCACAGACGTAAAATATGCTAACGCATTTCTGAAAGCACCAATAATACATGGATCTGCAGGTTTTTTTATGTCTTCACGATGTCAAGCTTGAAAACTTTTTCTTTTTAATTATATTTCTTAGTTTCTTCTAACGTCATTTCTTCCTTACGCCGTTGTTTCATTTTTTACGTTATGTTGACGCAATCAGAACTAGGTGTACACGGTTGACTTATAACGTGCTCAAAAAGTTCTCACTGTGCTAACAAAACATATTCCTGTAGAAAAATAAATTCATATAAATCCTTTTTCTAAGACATGGTATTTAACGCGTACAGTACATTATTACAGGAAAATTACTTTGTAAATTTTAAACCTGAAGTAAAAAAATACTTCTATTTCTATATTCTATTATATTTGATCATTTTGTTTGTGGATGCTATTAGCACTTTAAAAAAAACTTGGTAATGCAGTTCTTAATACGCCAAGGAAACAAGTATGTGCGAGAGTTTTTGTGTCTTCGCGATGTAAAACTTGAATTTTTATTCACTCACTTATAACACTTAATAACTCACTATTTTTTATTAGTTAAACCTTTATTTCTACGTTTCTTCTTATGTATTTTTTCCTTGCGCTATTGTTTCTTTGCTGATTTAACTTTTGAACGCTATCAGAACTGGGTGGGAAGGCACGGTTAATTTAAAACGTGCTTAAGCAGGTCTGTACGCATAATCGACACATGGGTCTGCAAGAAATTTCACGACCTTTAAATGTTATTAAGCTTTAAAACCTAAAATACTTAAATACTGCAGATTTACGTCTGAATTAGTTGGACTTTGAATTATTTTTCTTCTTGTGTCGTTTCTACTGTACGCTATTGTTTCTTCCCTGATTACGTTTTGCGGACGCTATCGGGACTGGGTAAGCACGGTGAATTTATAACGTGCTTACTCAGTCCTGAATGCACCAACGAAACTAGCGCCTGCAAGAGTTTTCACTGTTTCATGCTTGAAAACCTATCATATTCTTCGTCTCGATGTTTTATTTTTTCTGATTTAAATGTGCCCCGACCAATAGTCGGCGACAGCTATAAAACTAAAAACCTATAAAAATTAATTGTTACACTTTATTTAACTTATATATTTGGCTGTTGGACCTTTGTTCTAAGTTCTTCTTTTGTCATTTCTTCCGTACGCCATTGCTTCTTCGTCGATAACGTTTCGCGGACGCGACCGGGACTGGGTTGGTTCGGTGAAACGAACAAACCAAGTTCCAGTTGCACCAACGAAGCTAGCATCAGCAAGAGTTTTTATAACTTCACGGTGTTATGCTTGAAAACCTATAATCATGAATTATTATTATAGGTTGCTGTGGTTGTGTAGTATATAATAATTGCTGCAGTTTTTATCTTATTTATCTAGTAAAGTTATTTAGTTAGAAACTTAGACAACAACAATAAAGACCTACGTCTTTATGCTAAGTTTCTTTTTTTGTAATTTCTTTTTTCTGCCGTTGATTATTTTTCACATATGATGGATTTCTGTTGCCGCTATATCAATAAATATAATACTAAGAAACAGAATAAAATAAACATTGGGGGGGCTCCCATACAACAAACGTGAGTTTTTTGCCGTTTCTATAAATAATGGTACGGAACTCTTTATGCGCGAGTGCGACTCGCACTAAGCCGGTTTTTTTTTATTTTTGTCGCTTTGTTCTTCTTCCTGTCGCTTCTTCGCTGATTATGTTTCGCGGATACTGCCAGGATTGGGCACGCACGATTTATTGAAACAGTGCCAGTACCGTCCTGACTGCACCAACGAGACATGCATGTGCAGAAATATTCATGTTTTTAAAATATTCAGCATAAAAACCTACTACATGTAATACTTTATTACTACTATTTTATTTTATTTATTTGGATAAACTTAGTTCATATAAAAATATGTACTAAGTTCATTCTCATGTTATCATTTCCTTGATCCTTTGTTTCTTTCTTGACTATGTTTTACGGACGCTTTCATAACAGAGTAACCACTCTATTCTGATAGTGTGGGTACAGTTTGTTTAAAACGTGCTAAATACAGTTGTATATAGTCAGGTTTTAATTTTTTAGTCTTTTGTACTGATTCCGAAATGAACGAGGTACTGAATACTCTATTTGTATCTTTTTTATGTTTGTTTATCGCCAATTCGTAATTTGTGAACGGAACAGATTTTAAAAATTCTTTTATTTTACAGAATAATACTCTCAAGGGACCACCCATTATCACCTAACCAGGGTCTGATGATAGGATACTGGAGAAATCGTAAAGGGTTCGGTGAACTTTTAGACTAACTTCGCATTGCCCAAAGATTTTCTGTTCCTATTTCATCTAGAAGTAGGCGACGAGCCAAGAGAGCCAGTTAAGGTACTGACGAGCTTCTTAAGTAATTTATCACTCTCTATTGTATGATATACAGAGTGACAAATTGCAATTTCAATCTCTTTATGACTTTCGCCCTTATCTAATATTTTTTAAATAACTAGAAATTTCCTTTGTATTATGGAGACAACGTCTCTATAGAAAAGGATTTTAGATTTGTTTTGTCTATCTGTTAAATAATATCTGGAGAGGGTTTGGCATCAATGTCAATGGCGAGTACATCACTCATCTTCGATTTGTCAACGACATAGTAGTCAGCAGACCTCAGCACAATGCTCGATGACCTCGGTAGAGCCTCTCAAATGAGCGAATGAAAGGGTCTGAAATGACACATAGACAAGAAGAAACTCATGTCAAACGTCCATATTACAAGTACACTCCAGTAAAGGTTGAATGCTCTGCAATCGAAGTTGTTGACCAAGGACAGACCATTAAATTAAGTAGGTCTAACTTCGAGAAAGAAGTTAATCGTCAAATCCAACTAGGTTGAGCAGCGTCCGGGAAGCTGCGGAACATCTACTAGTCCCAAATACCGCAGTGTCTCAAGTCAAAAGTCTTCGACCAGTGTCTATTGCCAGTGATGACTTACGGAACTGAGACGTGGTCACTTACGACGCGACGAGGGGACGCATAGGGAAATTCCAGGTCACAATACAGAGAGATATGCTCGGAGTTTCTCTGTGAGATCGAATCAAAAATGACCGACGCAGCCCGAATAATTGCCAAATTGGAGTAACAGTGGGCAGAGTACATCGCTCGTATAACCGACGGCCAATGGGGCAGACAGATTCTCGAGTGGCAACCACGAACCGGAAGACGTAGCGTGGGAAGGCCTTCTAGATGGACTGACGACCTGGTGACGGTTGCGGGAAGCAGCTGAACCGGTCGTTGTAAAGATCATTGGATGAGGCCTTTGTCCAGCAGTGGACGTCTTTAGGGCTGATGATGATGATGATAATGACGATTTATTAATTTTGCAAAAAAATTTGGGGACCTCTGGTCTAGTACCGAATTCCAGGAGAACACCTCAACTATTGATGTTTTCATCGAGAAAATATTTTTTTTGTAAAAGGCATGACCTTAACAGTTGAAATTAGGCTTTTGTACATTTGTATATGAAATAAATTACAAACCGTAGACGATCTAGAAGAGAATCAGTTTAGACATGCGACCTGTACACGAAAACAAAGATCCGGACAGAGATCCAGGCAGAACTCGGACATACGAAAGCATTTTTGTAGAAGCTGAAGCATAGACGCTTCGCTTGCTGGGTCGAAAAACGCCATAGGATGGACACGGACAAAAAACCATTTCAAATGTCTGACTCTACACTCTAAATTTGTGCGACGATTCTACGAAATAGGCCTCCAATTTCCCCACACTTCTAACTGCGCAGCGCAGGCCAGGCTTGTTATAATTACAATTCATTTTTCATTTTTTTAAATTTATTAATTTTTGACGTGAAAAGTGTTTCTTCGATACCCAATCGAATAAAAACATATTGACTTTGAATTTTTTACATACAATAAGTATGTACTTAAATGAATTTAAAAAAATATCAAGTATAATAAGAGGGCCGCGACGCTCTGAAATTTCCATACAAACGCGCTACTCGAATTTCTTGAAAACCATTTGTCAGATTATGATGGAATTTAGCATGTACAATTAAATTAACAATATCTCCGCCCCTATGTTCTTGGTTATTTTTAAAAACGTTCTCAAGCGAAAATAGAGCTACCCTCTGTCACTTCCACTATCAAGACGCTCAAACGACACCTCGCATGTCGAAATCCATCAAGCTGCTTAGGCTGTAGGGCGTGCTATAGAGACCTTATACATACATACCTACATCCATACATACATACAAACACATGAAAAACATAACCCTTCTTCTTTTGCAGTCGAGTAAAAACTAGGGTGCCGCCGCCACCGGCAGCGGGGCGAGGCCCAAGCTACCTGTGGTTAGGGCTGCAGAGTGAGAATCTCCTGATAATACGGCACGTGTCTAAGATCACTGCCTTTTGTATCTGAACCTTGACCAAACCGTCTAACGAGAGCTTCTTGTGGTGTTGGTCGAGGCTCTTCGCTATGTGACTATTCGTCGTGAGGGCTATCGGAACTATGATCTTCGAGTCAACATCCCACACAGCGGTTACCTCGTGAGCCAAGTCAGGGCACTTGCTGAGTTTAACCTTATCGGCCTTCACGAGGTTCTCGTCACGTGGGTTGCCGATGTCGACGAGTAATGTCCGACGCTGGGACCAGTCGACCAGCACTATATCTATCCTAATGGCAAAAATAGTCCTGTCCGTGATGATTGAGCGATCCCAGTAAAGCACAGCATGGCAATTCTCATTATTGTTATATTTTCACCAGCTGCACCCCGCGGTTTCACTCGCGTTCCCACAGGAACTGTTTATATTTTCGGGATAAAAAGTAACCTATATCCTTTTCTGTACCCCAGTCAACGTGTATGCAAAAATTCATGATGATCGGTTGACTAGTTAGGGCGTGAAAGCGTTACAAACAAACAATCGAAAAAACTCACTTTCACATTTATAGATAGGATTTAACGCATTTTATCCTTTATGTTGTTTTCCTGTTTCTCCAATTTTTATCTAAGAGGCCAAAAGAAGTGTTATAATATGATCTTTATGGGGTTAAAACTTGGTCTGAACCAGCATAAGAGAGTATCGAAAGTGTAATGTTATGTGTTTAATAATTGTTTATTCCTAACCACATTATTATACTACGAGTATATAAAGTTGTTACCATATAAACCTAAAACTAGTCTTTACAGATTTAGGATAGCAAAAAAAAATTCAATATATTATGGTACTTTAATAATTATGTATGTAACACAAAGAATTAAGGGATACAGGAGCGCGCATGATCAAAATTTGACCTATAGTGTTGTGTGGTCCGATTTCGATATCATATTATGATTCTTATTTTCTTTGTTGATACGAGTCGAACTCTAAAGTTACTAAAAATATTGAAATTGTTTTCATCGCAGTACATCATAAAATAAGGAATATTTCAGATAGCTTCTGAATCCTCTAATCAAACCCTCTCAAACGAAAACAACTGACATAACATCAACAGGCAAAGTAAAAAAATATTTGGTATTATTTTGGGATCAGGTACCTTTTTTATAATAAGCGTCAATTGTACTATAGAAGAGCAGCATGGAGCAACAGCTGCTACAATTTCTACAAATCAAGGAATCGAACCTAAAACTCTAATAACCGTAAATGTGTGAAAAGCGATCGCATAGGTATTATCGAGTTAAATTTTTTACAAATTATCAAATTACCGAAGGAGAATTCATGTGCAAACGGCGATAGAAATTAGCATTTTTGTTGATACGTTAATAGGTCAAATGAGATAGCATCATCGATATGTAAGTACAGGGCGGGTGCGTCACAGACATCACTAGAAGGCGCGAGAGGTGCAGGCGAGCGAGGCAGGCGGGTGAGGTGAGGCAAGGCAGAGGCGGCGCTCGGCAGTCCGCGCTCGACCACCGTCCCGACCAGACCGGTGCACCGCTGCCTCAGCGGCTCGATGCAACATGTCGCGATTTAGTGTTTTCTTTGCGTTACTTACATTGGCCGCCGCTCGCCCGAATGCTGTATATAACCGCACCAACGGAATTTGTGATCTGTATTATTGCGATTGTGAGAAAGCCATCCACCCAGCATGGACATCTGTACACTGCAGCGTGCCTGATCACATTGTAAGTACTTGTCATTTATATTTTTACGCAATGTTGATGCTTTTTCTAAACTTTTGTATGCCGGATGATCGCCTTGTGTATTAAATATGACGCTTTACGAATAGAGAATTAGTTGTAATGTAAATCAAACAAAGAAAACAGTCTCGTGAAGAGAGGAAACGGTAGAGTACGGAAGGAATTGTTTATTCCGATTCTAAGCACGTCCAAGAATGTACGGTGCGTTTTTAGAGACCTAATTTGAAAAAAAAAATAGTAACAGAATGCCGCTCAATGTTAATGTAGAGTAGCAATTCTGAAATAACTCCAAACAAATACGGACTCATCTCGAATAGGAAATTGTTTTGGCTTGATTCACCGTCAACTTAGAGAACACTTTTCAACATTTGTCCGTTTCAACATGCTACAAGTGCTTTTCAAGACTAGAGAAGTTATGCGTGGTCATATATAAAAAAAAAAATACGCGACTACTTTCCGTTACCATATGACTAAATCTGTTTTTTCGTCCGTTAAAAATAAGCATGTCATGTTACAAATTTCTTAATTTTACATGGCAATCAGATACTGAAAAATTTACTTGAAAACGCTTTATTGATTTCACTGTATTTTAAGTTAATTGTACGGCCTTATTTATACATTTAATAGCTTATAAGGCCGTCTTGGCTGGAAAATGTATTCCGGGGTACTTATTTCTTCTATGGTATCTTCGTTGATTAATGAGCAAGAATTTTACAGAGCTCTTTTTCAATTTTGTTGGAAAAGTTACAAACGAGATTAAATAATGACCTATTTACAGATGTGATTAAAAAATGTAGCCTTATACCTTTTAGTAGTAATTAATAGCTGCAGAATTTATTAATAATTGGACCTTTGCTTCATTTATGGTACAGCATAATTTAAAAGTATATATTTTTGAAATTTATATTATTAAGTTTATAATTATGAAAAGGCATCAGACTCGAATATTACCTATACGATTAAAATAAATATCACAGAAAGTTGCAAACAGTTTCTGTACATTGAGGTACACTAGTGGCTCTATGAGCTGTAGACCTCGCTGCCGACGTTTGTCTTCCTATTCAGGTGGCATTTCTTTATCGATTCTATTTAATTTAGTAAGTAGGTTTGATAATCATATAGTTTTTTTTTTTGTGGAGGCAGTTTTTGGAACCTTTTCAGAATGGCAGAGATATGATTTTATTTAAGAAAAAAAAACAAGACAAAGATTCGGACAGAGACCCAGACAGTATTCGGACATACGAAAGCATTTTCGTCGAAGCTAAAGCAAAGACGCTCCGATTTTTTACCTAAAAATGTATCCTAAAAAAATGTAATACTTAAAAATTGGTAAAATTAATAAAGTGGCTTTAGTAAAACTACGTGATCACAAATGATGGCATATTAATAATTCATAACTACTGAAAAAACATTTACCTACATTTAAAAATACTTTTTATAGTGTGTTTAAAAATTTTTATTTTGAACACGTATGCCTCAGATTGTAAACGGGGAAAACTACCTGGCTCAGCCGGTCGATCCGTTATTGTCTGAGAACCGAAACATACAAAAAAGCTCACGAGAAAAAAAAGTAATGCCGTGAGTCAAGCAACAACTGGTCCCACAAAATTTATGAGCTTCAAACATATCCTCACTCATCTTTAATCGTTCGATCATTAAAAATCGTATTGTATTTCACAATAACTTTATAAAGTAGGTACGCTATCATCAACGCAAAATCTTTTAACTTTTTGAAATGTAGACTGGATGTAATCAAGAAACAAATAGGAAGTTTACAAAGTTTATAAGACTTTTAACTTGGTTTTTACTTTTGGGAATAAATACTAGAAAGGTTTCGTCAAACTGTTTTTTAAGACACAATAACACTACATTTTGTGACAAGAAGGGAAACTTAGGTTGCACTTGTATTGAGTTCGCTGGATAAACTAATATCAGAAGTACAATATCACTATACATTTTAAGCACACACTCTAAAACATCAATATCAACTTATTTTGTTCCCTTCCTCACATATGTAGGTAATAAAATTAGTTGAACTAGACGATGCGCTGTATATTGGATTTTATTTTTCCAGTTCACAAGTTTCAGCTTCTAGTTTGATTACGTGTTATTGGAAAATCCACAATCTTGATCGCGAAGAGGAACAAGTCATTGTCTGATAAAATGACAGAAGTGGAGCATTTCACGCAAAGAAGACAGCGAAAACAAAGGGAGGTCTTGAAAATTGTTCATTTTCGGCTTAGTTGTAGGTTCATTCATTTGAGCGTGAACACACAATATTATAATTTTATTATTATCATTTTTCATGTTATGGGCTTCAGAAAAACGTTCATTATTTTAAATTGGGATTTATTGAAAGTAGTTTTTTTTTTTTATAATGGATAACATTGCAATAAAATAACAATGTTAGCGATTTGGATTTAAAATTTCGTGTTCTTTTTAAACATTCAATCAAACTTATAATTAAAAAACCTTAAAGAAGTTCTAAACCGAAAGTGAACATTTCAAACCGAAATTTCGGTATCTTCGACATGTTGCATACCTTGTTTTTTCACCTTAAAATATAGCTTATAGTTTATTTATGATAGCCTAGAAGTTCGAAGTTAGTGGGATCGAAGTAAATTAATGAGATAATGCTTTTTTTTATATATCCCTCTCGTATATGTAAATTAAGGAATGAGAGATCCGGGCAGAATTTGGATAGATTCGCCGCAATTTTGAAAAATTTCCAAAATAAGTCTTAACAAAAAAAAAATGTATATAAGGCCAGCCCACAAAATTTCACGAGAATCGGTTAAGAAATGCGACCTGCACAGATCCGGACAAAAATCCACACAAAATTTGGACATAGGAAAGCATTTTTCTCGAAGCTGTAGTATAGACGCTTCGCTCTCTAACGCTCACTCGGTCAATAGAAAATATTGTAGGTACGAGTACCTGATTCGGATAAACAGATTCGTGAATAATGTAATCTGAGAATAGCTTATTGTTGCTGCATGTAAAGAATAGAAAAGTAATTACTATTCTATTAACCTGTTAAAATCTGGTCAGTCAACGCCCGGAAATACCTGAGTGTCGCAGTCAGACGATACAGACAGACACGAGTGCAGACCATCCTAATCGGTGTGTTGGTCTGTATTGCCCTGACGGTCGCTCCCCCGACCCGTCTATTTACGACCACACCGCCACCTAAATAGCTAAATTCCCGCCTACATCATAAATACTGAAATAATGTAAGTATACATATAGCAGCGGGTTCGCAAACGCGATGTGTTTAAACGAATTCCTGATTCGCGGCACTTGAGTTTTACGCGACTTTTATTTCAGTCGTACATAATCGTTATAAAGAAAAAAATTACACATCAGCTAGTCGTACAACATTTTTGATCCGAATAAGAACGATGCGAAACAGTCAGTTTAACTTTGTTCTATTTATGAGCTTCTATTTCCTCTGATTCCGGGTTTTCTAGTCATTCGTTCTATTTTATGGTCAAATAAAATTTTCAAATATTCCAATCGTCTTCAGCATAAGAAGTTGCTAAAGTTCTGCTAGACGAGGCAAATAATAGCAATGCCATACAACAGACATGTTGGCTGCCTTTCAATATTATCAAAAATACATGGAATCGTGTGTGTCATTGACCGTTTCGTTACGACTGTTGGCGGATATAACTAACCTATAATGATGGTAGCACAGTTCCCACTCACCTCGCACCGAGGAACAATGACTTACTATGAAGTTACATTTTGGCGTTTCTATCATACAGAGCAACATCGACTAGACCGAAAAAGGCTTAAACAATGATAACCTGTTTTCCTGAACCTTTACTTGGAATCTATTTCTATTTACTCATTATTATTATTAAATCATTGCTTTTGTTTGACTTGACTGGCAAATCGAATTTTATGTCAGTTAAGCAAATAAAATAATTAGGAAACGAAGTTTACAAGCGTATGGGCTTGACTTTAATTATTTTTCTTTTTAGACTGTTAAAACAATCATTTTTAGCATTCCGTGTTTCGTTGTCAGTATGGGCGAGAATGACATTGACAGAAGGGCTGAAACATAGCACGCATTTGTGTTCTTCATTTCCGTAGTAGAAACACTTTGAGAAATAATTGTTTTTCGCATGTTTCCCTTATTTGTGTCCCAGTATACGGGTTTTTTTTTAATGAAAACATTAATACTGACTACGAGAAAACTATCTACAAATCGTTCTTTGGGTGTATTTTGTAAGAATAGCCCTCCAGACCAGGGAACAAAAATGACAATTTCGGTTTAGTAGTCCTGTTCAGCGGTACCTACATCGTGGTTCACGTTTTCAAAAGAGCTTACCAGGAGCTTTCAACATCGCTATATCCGATATGCTATATAAGCACTTTAAAAGACCTTGTGAGTCAAATCAAAGAATAACCGATGATATCAAAATGAGCCTCAAGTATCTCGGAACCGGTGAGAGGTACCTAGAGGGACATATTTCCTTTTACATTAAAAAAAATGACCGCCATAGAATAAAAATTTACCGACATACAAATTTGATAAAGCCTATAGGTATGCTTGATAAACCTTTGAAACCGTTGAGAAAAGGTGCGTTAAAATAAATATTATTAAGTTTACATAAGGACGATTTCTTGTGAGTAACAAAAATCCACGATGGTGGGTTTAAAATGGCAATGGCATCCATCAAATTTTAGCGTAATTCTAGGAGGATAATATTTGGGTCTGGGGGCTTTTAGGGAAACAATCATTCGATATCATATCACGCCTTACATGCGACGTAATATGTTAATCTCTAGAATACTTTTCAAAATGCATTTCAACTTTTTTACCGGTTTCTGAGTTTTGAGCGTTTACCAAATTTGTATGGTGGTTTTTTTTTACGGCGGCCATCTCTTTTAATTTATTCAAAAAAAAAAAACTCTCAACGAGTTACAGTTATAGTTTAACGTGGTTTTAGAGCAAATGGAATTCAGCGATGCTGAAAGCTCCTGTTTTTTTTCTCTAAAATATTTAAATAATAACGTACTGCTGAACAGGAACACTGAACCGCTATGAATATTTTTTGATGCCTGGTCTGCAATTTCTATTAGGATATCTTGAAAATCATAAGTCATATCAAAATGCATCCAAAGGAAGATTTGTAGATAGCTTTATGATAGACAGACTTTATGATAGTCTTTGTCAGTTTTCCCGTAACTGTCTCCCGCAAAATCCTATAGTGAACATTGTGCGGAAGATACTTGTCAGTAGTTGTCAATATTACGTAACCAGGGATAAGTTAATATTGTTCATTTCAATTTTATCGAAAACGATAAATAATTTGTGTCACCCTGTCGATGTCCCCCCAAGTGTCGATGGAAAATAAATAAATATAAATTCAATAATTTTCCTTTAATCAGGAAATAATCTATGTTTGTTAACATTTAATTGAACTTGGCTCAGTTATTAGACCATGATTAAACTTCAAATTATATTCTGCCTACATTACGTATCCGTCATTTGATTGAGCCATCCTAAACGTACCTATATTAGACTACATAGGGTAGTAGATAGGGTGATCTTTGGTGGCCACGATTTACCAAGATTTGCTTTCAATATATGTCTGAGAAAAACAGCATCAAAGTTGTAACTTTAAATTTTCGCGGTGTCCAGTTATATCAGAACACTTTTGTTACAACAGCAAAAAATGTAAATACTACCTACTACCGTAAACTTCCTGTTCTACATAAAATATCGATTATCCATCGTAGCAATACTTCCCATCACTAAATAAATTCCGTTTCACGCAGAACACTTTGTTTCATGTCTATAGTGCAGCTTAAAATTCCATCGAAATTGCTATTCCTCCCAAATTTAATGAGTGAAAAAGAACTGATTGTCTTGTCACCCGCCCAATCCTATAGTGAACGGGCTTTAGTACTACTATTTTCATGAAAAGAAAAGAAAGCCGTATTCTTTAACACAAAGGAGGGGGAAAGTCGGAGAATAATTATTTCTTGAGGTGTTTCTACTTCAGAAATGAAGAACACATATGAAAGCTACATGCATGGTAAGTTTCAGCCCGCCTTCCGGCTGGGACCGTAATCATCAATTTTCTGTGCTACAAAGTCGCACTACCTTGCTAGATTTTAATTGGTTGTGCGGGTGACGTCATTGTTGATAACGGAACGAACTTCG
Source organism: Peribatodes rhomboidaria (assembly GCA_911728515.1). NCBI lineage: Eukaryota > Metazoa > Arthropoda > Insecta > Lepidoptera > Geometridae > Peribatodes > Peribatodes rhomboidaria. The sequence continues at coordinate 20,429,485 of OU452166.1, forward strand.
TCGACCGTTGCGCGAGGCGTGACACAGGAAGCTTATCAGTGCTCGTGGACTATGCTACTATGCTACTGTCACTACGCCTGAGAAGACACAAGACTGACCGCCACATGCATTTTTTTTATAGTACTCCCACTTTGCACTACCAAGTGGCCATTTACAAAATATAGTTACGTGTTGCAAATGGTTGTAGTAATAATTATGGATGTTGTGCTACCCGTCAAAGTAAACCTTTAAAACAACAATTGAAAAAAAATCGAGTCTCCCTATAAAATTAATCACGTGACCAGTTTTTTTTGTATGAGGAATCGTTTTTTTTTTCAAGCAGATATTATCAACGAGAGCTTTAAGTATAACGCATAAATGTAATACTACTACACACATAATACCCCCTACACACACCCCCTACGCACAGAGCCTCGATTTGTATTTCTGATCAAAGGCACAGGGTATATAATTTGCACCAGTTAATGAAGTTGGTGAAGCTAAGTCGCTTACAATCGACATTCCACTATACCCCAGCGGAGGGGACAGTTAGTGGGGCAAAGTGAGAGTACCCTTTTTATTGAAAGACTTGGCCTGGAAAAGGATTTTGATGTTTAGATTTAGACAGTACGTGAAGTTTAGATCTTCTAACGCATAATATGCTGATCGATTATGGATTGCCGTACGTCTTTATAATTCATTTTTGTACAAAAAAGTCTACATTATCCAGTCGGCTTTATTGTGTTTCCCTACTGAATAAATTAATGTGTAAATATTAAAATCAAATTTATCCAAACATATGCGTTTCCTTAGTTAAATATGTAGTTTTTTTTTCTTTAAAGACAAACAAACAGCCTACTAAATTAAACAGACTGTGCAAATACTATCTGCAAATACCATCTCTGAATTCAGTAGAAATGCAATCGTGAAAATAAATATTAACAATTTACTTTATAAATATTCCGTGTCCGATTATTTGTATGTATCAGTTTCTATATTTCCAACCATCAACCAAAAACTGTTTTTGCTTTAAAAGGCGATAAATGCGACTTCAAAATCTGGTTTCGAATGGTAGTAAATGTGTAGAACTTTTCTTGTTTATTCTCAAGCCGTGAGAACAGGATCGGCACAACGCAACTCAACAAGAGAAGTCGAGAGCGCCGCCTTACAAAAAGTTTACAAACACCTGTTGCGCTGAGGGCCGATACCGGGGTACAGCAGAAATAGGAGTTCAAAACTTGGAAAGCGATTTCCTAACTACTTGGCGAATCATTCGGAGATCACTGCATTTCTTGCATTCAGCGTTTCATCCGACTTCACAGTTAAGCTTTACTCGAAGTGTTTACTTCGATGAAGCCTTTGTTAACTTCGAAATTAATTGACTGAGCGAGTGAATCCACGATTCCTGCAACCGAGTTCAGCAAATAACTCGAATAGCATATCTAAATCGAGCAAAGCATACATACCATCAAAGCATAGTTCCGCTATACATATATTCAATCATATAAATCCCAAAAATATAACTCTCCTAATGCTTTTATCTTAAAATATTCAAAATCCAATAAACCTTAACATTCAAGTTTCACAGAAAATCAATCGACAGTCCCGTTATGCGGCACTAAAACAACCAAATCGTCGGATTTGGTGAGAAAAAAGAACAATAATCACATAAGTCTGTCTCTACCATGCATGGAGAGCGCATCGGTGGCGGGAGCAACGGACAAACCGTAAAAAACATAATGAGAGATCGCTTCCTGCGCCACGCTAGGCCTACGCCGCCGGTGCCGGCCACTTGAAACAAAACGATAGCTGCTTTCTTACTAATTTGCTGGTGGGATTTTTCAGAAACTATTTGACAAAAGGCAATCATATTTTTTTAAATAATATTCAGGGGTGTTGCCAACTCAAACTATATCAACACCTTTCGCCACAATCGATGTGCAAATATGCAAGTAATATTATGCAGACCTTCAAAAACTCCCGCTTGAAAACTTTATGGAATGTAGTTTACATTTTCAAAACAAAATATACTTACTCATGTTTTTTTTTTTTTAATATATTTCAATTACTTACAATATTATTGCGTTCGGCACTGTAAATGTAAAGCATATTAATTTCACAGAAAGCTCGTTATTTTGAGCATGCTATTCCACTCTATAAGGCATTTCCACTAAGAACGGTAACGTTTCCCAAGAAACTTTGTCGATTGCAAATTCCTGGTACCTGCATTTTCAATGAGTAAATTGCGAAAGTAGCTTTCATCCCAAGATCTTGTATTTGTATTTCGCTTCAAAACTACATTCATAGACGGAGAGTAATGGCGCTTGAAATCTGATTTTCATCGCAAATGTCTTGCTTCTCTAAGATGGCGTAGTATTCTGAGGTACTCTCTGCTACATCCATGGATAACTCTTAGCTTCGGTTATAAGTTGGAATACTTGATAGCAAAATATTGTTTTAAATTTAATAAAAAATGAAACTGTCCGGTGCGTGTTTCTGGTTTCCTATATTATAAACAGTTGCAGCGGGCAATGTGCATGCACATGTTTACTCTGATAGCACGCGGTAGCTTATGAGGGCACTGCCTTACTGTAATAAAAGTAATAAAATTCATCGTCTTTTACAGCTAGCGGAGGTTCACAGATGCTTTCATTTGTAACATCAGTTTCGCTATAAGACAGTTGAGATTTCGAATACAATAGGTTAGAGCGTATTCTGTAGGGTGATAAAGGGAGGGGCTTCAGCGCGCCCCGCGTGCACCCCGTTTCGAAACTCGTAAAATATATGAAGATTCGACTCCGGATTCGCTAAGCCGCCTTATATGATAAACAAGCACGTTGCAAAAATATCTGCCTCCGCGTTTTAAGATTTTATTTATTCTGAGCTCAACAAGTATGCCGTCTGAGTACTTCAGTGCAACATACGAGTACATTTACTTTTATCCACTAAGGCTGAGTTGCACTAACTAACTTGAGTGCCACATGTGCGCGTTTTGCTTTGGAATACATACAAGTAGGTACAAAAATGATATTGAAAACTACCAATTAATGGAATATTTTTAGGTTGAAATAACTACATAGAGAGTATTCTTTCATCTAAGGTTCGCGCTGCATTCTCAAATGACTAGAGCGTACTTTCAGATGAAAAATATGATAACCAAATCCATAATGTACGTTGACCTAACATCTGTGACGTCCGTAGTCTAAAAATAGAACATTTGTATCAAAATGTATTATTAAATAGCATTTATATAAATCATTAAATACTTATGTAATGGAAGTTAATACAATTTATACGCTTAATTTAAAGATTACTAGCTGCACCCCGCGGTTTCAACCGCGGTTAAAAAATATCCTATGTTACTTCTAGTACCTCCCAGAATATGTGTACAAAGTTTCATGATGATTCGTCAAGTAGTTTTTGCGTGAAAGCGTAACCAACATCCACGCCTTCACATTTATAATATTAGTAAGGATGTACTTGCGTCATGTCTTTGGACTGTCAACCGTTCTCAACAGAACATCTACTCCATTAGTGAGCAAACCGAGATTGCTATTAGGGTGGGTCAATTACTACATACTTACATTATATTATGTACATAGACAAAATATTCAACATCCATTAGATCGAAACAAGAAGAACTCACTATGACATACATTTTAAAAGCAACAAACCCCAAATAATTTGCTCAGGATTAAATTCAAATAAATGTCTAAAATATAACGAGCAGACGAGAGACGAGTTTCTAACCAACGCAACATGAAAACTCCAGTGGCATTCTACATACGGAACTATTTTAGAAACATAATCCCAGTTCAGTTCATTCATACAGAGCTTCCATTGAATATTCCCGGTATATGTCTGTCTAATATTAAATTCCGCCGTGCAAGCAAATTGCCACAACTCGAATTCTCGCTCCGAAGCGAGTTCGTCTCGAGTCTAGACTTTAACAACATTAATGACTGTCGTTTCTATTACCAGTGTAATTACTTAGTTTCATACGAACTTTGTGAAAAGAGGAGTTGTACACGTACATACACCTATTATACACCTACATACTTCTCATTTAGTTTTAATTATAATTGGTATTCATTTCAATCTGCCTTTACCAAAGTTTTCGCGACAACATCATAATTATTTTAGCGATTTTAATTTAGTTAGAAGACTTGCAAAAAGGAAGAAGCTCTCAATTAGACGGAGAGGACTTCCTTACTTACTGGTCATTTGGTTTTAATTATATTAGTATTTCATTTCAATCTGCTTTTACCAAAGTTTTCGCGACAACATCGTATTTATTTTAGCCATTTTAATTTAGTTAAAAGACTTGAAAGAAGGAGGAAGCCCTCAATTGGACGGAGAGGACTTACCTACGTACTGGTCATTTAGTTTTAACTAAATTAGTATTCATTTCAATCTGCTTTTACCAAAGTTTTCGCGACAACATCGTAATTATTATAGCGATTTTAATTCAATTAAACGACTTAGAAAAGGAAGGAGGCTCTAAATACGACGGTATGGCTTTATTTTATTCTTTGATACAAAAGCTTGGTTTTAGTAACAACTTTGAAATTAATATTCTTGCCAATAGCACCGTGATATGTCAGCACAGTCAGTGTATGTCGAGTAAAGCTCAAAGCAATGGTTGAATAGAGGAACAATGACGGCACGTGTTTCACGCTGAAGCGCCTTGATTACGCACGAAGCCCGACCTAGTCCATACCTGCCCTTAGAACACCTTACTATTCAGCTTTTTAATTTGAATTTGGATCATGTCTCATACTTGACTGTAACATCACTGCACTATGGGGCTGCATAGCAATTAGTAGTGCTTGTATAAAATAGCTCCTATTTCTGGATTTCTATTCTAAATTCGAGTCCGGCCGCAATGAGATATAGAATATCAAGCCACCTCAACGCACATACGTTCAACTTTCAGAATACTCGAGTTGGGTGAAATTATGCGACCCTTAACTCACTATTTTGTATTACTCCTACTACACGTTTATATACAGTTTGTTTTAGATATTACATGTACATAATAATTGGCTAATGTTAACTTTTGTCCACGTAAAATAGGCTAATTAAAGTGTCACCGGCAAACAATAAAATAGCCGCGATTTTAAATGTCATTGACAAACAATTTACTTGGAATAAATTATACCTACATCAGGGGGCTTACCATGAACTTTTACAAAAACATCATTGCGCAGGAACGTTTTGTTACATTCCTTAATAAGTATTGTTTTGTACCCTACCACAAGCATTGAAAACAATAATGTTTTAAAACGTTATTACTCCTGCTACAGTGATGTCAAAAGAATGTACGATACAAGTGCTTTTATACACTCTGTGGTACTTTTGCGTATTTTGGAGTGTGGTGTTGCCAGATGTACGATGTCAATCGTAATTATACGATTTTTGCCATGTAAAAATCGTACAATCGGGGTCGTACAATAGTACGACCGCATAGCGAAATCGTGCCTACAATATCCTATCGATACAGAGAAATTACACTTACGGTTTTTACAAGTTGCAAGTAAAAACACTATGATTTATTATTAGTTTCTTCCCTAAGAATTTTTATTTTCCTCACTCGCGTACAATCTCTCCTAAGAAACATCTGGCGACACTTGGTTGTATGAACAATGTCAAAAACGTTTTTTTTTTTGTTTTGACTCATAGGGCAGGCTAGAGGCAACATAGCCATACCACCATAGTCTTCCGTATGTTTGTCATAACATTTTTCATTAAATCTCTGATGAAGATGATGATAAATGAGATAAATCTCGCTCCTCTTTCCCTCTTTCAGTAAAGGCGAGTTTTCGTTTTAGAAAATAATACAAAATCATGACACCATCTTTTCGGTTCCCCTCAAAACCGTAAATTAAATCTACCTATGATCATGAAGGTAAATTAAAATTCAATTGCTGTATCCAATTAAAGTTTGTGAAAATTATTTTGGTGATATCTAGAATTTAATGCTTAGAATAATTTGTCACAGCGGCCGCAGAGTCTCAGTCTGAGACTTTTTAAAAACCCACAGTGAAATCGCTGCGGGCTTTAATAGGAGTCTGCAGGCGAAGGCTCACTCTAAGAAGAAGCAAGTGCATCAAAAGGAGCTGACTTAGCCAACAAAAAATCTATGTGAAAATGGGTTGAAATTTATTCTGGAGCCCGTCCGAAGGCGTCCTTCGTAGTACGGAGCTTCCATTATCTGCTTCGAGAAACTCGAAAGTTTCCAAATCATCGGCCATCTTGCTAAATATTACAAATAGAACCTCAGAAACACAGCAAAAACTCACTTAAAAATTGAAAAAGTTACACGGAGAGCAACTTTTTAACAATCGTTGTCATTTGTATCATTCCTGCTATTTTGACAGCTCGGCAGGAATACTTTAAAGGTCATGGTACGGTTTTTAAACAAATGTTCCTTGGATTGAATGAACGAAATCGAGTGACGTCAACAAAACTGCTAAGCGATATCAAAACTTAACAGGAATACCTTTAGGGTGGTCATGGTACGAAATTACGAAGTAAGGCTTAATTAATGATGTTTTAAGAGGTTGTGGTAAGCCCCCAGATGGCATTTAATTACCAAATAATTGAATAATTTTAATTGCTATTAACTTTTCACTGAAACAAATACATATCTGCTAATTGATTGTTTCGGGTGTGCATTCGATTTTATATTTCTAAAATGAAAATATATTACGCAAGACAATACCTATCTAGAATCATCTGACGATGTTTTCATTGGGCATATCGCTCGCATAGTAGATAAAATTTTGCAAAATTATTTTTAGTGGTCACTCAGCCTTTACCACGCAACTAGTTTTTAGTAATTTTATATCAATGAGTGTCAAATGTATGAGTAATCTATCTATCTATCTATCTATCTATCTATATATCTATCTATCTATCTATATTTATAAAAATGAAACTCTATTTTCCTCGGTCATCACATTACGCGAGAACGGATGGAACATTTTCGCTAATTATTTTTCTGTTGTGTTTATTATTGTCAGGAGAAGGTTCCTGTGACAGAAAAAAATAAGAATGTTGAACGAAACATTAGAAAATTTTCGAAGTCAAGACAGGATAACTTCTGTCGGGTCAGCTAGTAACTAATAAAAAAGGCTTCCCACTTTTAACGGAGAGATCAATAAGGATCTATGTTCAGTTTTTCATAAGTTCATGACTCTTGAGTCTTGACGTAAGTAAAACTAAAAAAAGAATTCTGAGAAACTAATATCAGACTTGAATGTTATATGGCTTGGGACTGATAAGTGGCACGAGGTCAACAAAACCTGTCCTCATGCCCTAAGTCCACTTTTGGGGAGAGATTAACTTTTTTGCGAGCAGTTTGAAGTTGAGTTTAGGAAACATATTGAGTACCCATATCTAGGATGCGACCGTGATTTCTGCGTGGTGCTGCGTTTAATAATTATACTATTACGTAAGGACTAAAAAAATGTCAAGGGCAATGCTAGTTAAAATAGATTTTCGTACTTCTGGTATTGAGTACCAAAAAGAATTAATCAGTAATGTAGGTCGCTAAAGAGCCGAGTGTTGGTCATTCTTCTGCGAGATAAACCTGGACTTGACTAGTATACGACCGACAAAGATGGCATACAATAGACAAGCAAGCGTAGACTTTTACTTAACCATGGATTATGATAATGCTAGCTCTCTATGAGCTTTGACGACTTAATAATACAAGTTACTTCTTAGAAAAATACATTTGACACGTAATTTAATATTATGTCGTGTTTAACAGAGTAAATTAGCCGCTAGCATGGAGACTAGTCTATTGTCCGCGCAAGGCCACACCAAGCGTGGAAGTTCCTACGCAAAGTACTATACTTAGTCATTATATAGACATACGAGTAAAATATGCATTACTAATTACATTTTAAATTTAAAAAGTTAATTGTAGTCCAATGGTATTATTATAATACAAAATCAATGGGGTAGTCTTCATAAGCGGCTTCAAGTAATACTTTGGTACCTACGAATATGTTGTTTTTTTATGAAGTAAGTGAACTACGTAGTAGTAATACTCGTATGAACGCGTACAAGTACTAAGAAAACTGCGTCAGTTTCCAGCCAATGATACAAATATTACACATAGTTTTCTAAATGAAATAGATGTACTCTTGTATGCTAGCGGGTGACTCTAGCAACATTCCGATCCTAACACTTCTTTGTTGCATGGAATGTATAAAGCAATCTGAACGAAATCACAGCACAAGTGAACGCAATTGAGAATTAGATTCAACTCCATTCTGTGACTCAAATGCTGCGGTTGCTCTTGAACTCTGTCACACATTATGTTTCAAGATCATTCATAAGCTAATCTAAACTTTAGAGCGTTGACTGTATGTCTAGATTCGAATGGTTGAAGGCCGGAGTACTGCGATACGCATCTTGCTAATTGACGCTCAATGTTCATAAGGTGAATAGCCACTGATCTCACGTTTGTTCTACCTACGATTTTATTCAGAACGTGTATTAGACCTATTTAGCTAGATATTCTTTATCTCGTAGCCACATCCATGTGACACTTTGACAGGACATTGATTGGCAAAGCAATTCATAGAGCATTTATTATTAGCCCGGTCAACTTAGCACAAAAAATAAGTGCAGGGTTACAATAATTCGCATAGAGCAAAAATTTTGTGAGTATGTTGGGAACACCATTTTAAATTAAATGTGAAAAGTCCCCATCGATGCTACAACCGCTAAAAAAATATTAAACGCCAAAGTTAACAAACATGGGTTTTTTCATATAACAGCCAAACGGTAAGTTTTATCACAAAAGTATGTTACACAAAATTCTAGATCATGGCATTATGCACAATAATTATTCTGACACTCTTTCTCAGAATCCCCATTTTTGAGATATGGCAATCCAAAAAGATGAAAAAGTTGAATTTTCAAAATATTTACCTTTCCACGTCACCTGTGAAGTAGTTTATTTGGCATATTTTAAAAGAGCTTTTCAATAACTTTCAAGATCATTGAATCCGATACGCTCTATGAAAACTTTAAAATATGACTCCTTATGTGTCAAATCGAAGAAATAATGACGACGAATGAAAACAAAATGAACCTCAAGTATAGAAAACAGTGAGAGATAGAGCATTGTTACTTTTAAAATGTAGAAAAACTTTAAATTTTGGATACTTTAAAAAAACGGCCGCCATAGAACATAATTAACCGCCATACAATAAATGCTTACAGCTTCGGAACTGCTGAAGATAAGTAAGATGCCTAAGGTTTTGTAGATTCTAGTGTCTACAATTTTGTCTATTATACTTTTGTGATTGAACTTACTGTTTGGCTGTAAAATGCAAAATACCCATGTTTGTGAACTTTTTTTTCGCGGATGTGGGATCGATGTGGTCTTTTTACATTTCATTTAAAATGGTGTTCCCAACATTCGTTCCAATTTTCAGCTCTATGCGAATTTTTGTAAGGTGTATTTCTATTTTGACCGGGCTATATGGTATTGTACACCCGTAGACTGGGATAGCGCACCAAACTTCAAGTTTTCTCCCGTAGTAGTGTAAACTGTAAAAAAAATTACATAAGATAATAAGTCTGTATCTAAATTTACTTTGCAAAACATTCAATCAACTATTGGTCTAGATCGGCGAATTGCGCTCGCGCCCATCTATTGTTCTGTGAATTATAGTCCATCAGAATGAAGGGAAAATCTCCGGGTATTGTTTTGTCTTCCGCCGTTTTGTTTAAATGTAAGGATTGTAGAAACTAATGACCGAGAATGTAAATAAGTTCGAAACAAAAATAGAACTAAACTTCAACTAAAGCAGAGCAAAGCAATACCGCGAATGTGAAATGGTTAGACAAAATTACGGTTCATTATCCGCTTTAAGGCTCAAATTGTGGACTAACGACATAAGTTTACTTTAATGAGTAAAACACGTTCAAGCAGTAAGTAATAGTCGGTCGATAGACGCAAACATTTAGTCAAACTGGTTTTGAGCATATTTATAAATTACTGTTCTTATCACATCATTGCTCTGTTGTAAACATTGCTATCTTCATAGATACTTTTACTATATTCTTAAGTATGTCTAAATGTATGATTTCTGTACTAACGCATAACAAAAGCTTTGTGACATCATTTTATATTATTTTATACAATAATCTTACTAAGAGCTAGGAACCCGAAAATAAGTTAGACCATGAAAATTTCATGATTATATTTATAGTGAACTGATTATATAGATTATATCCAAGACTTTGAGACACAATTCATTCTAATTTTTTCTTACCTAAGAAGCTCAGTTTGCCGATCGAAAAATCAAGTCTGAGAATCCAGTATACATTATTATCTGAGATCGGTGGCGAGTCAACCCATAAATGGCGAAAATGGAGGTTGCAAAACGACTCAACACGCACTGGCTCAGAGGCAAGTGCGCAAGAACTGGCATAAATGAACTTTAACGGTTCTTTGTGTAGATTGCACTACAAGTAGGACATCATTTTCCTTCGTATATAAATCCTACGTAATTTCTTTTGTACAAACCCCTTTAAAATCAATAGAAAGTAATAGAGACAAGACAGAATTCGCAATGGGACGTTGGACGATTCAAGCTAGTTAGGTATCGATTTAATAATTTCACATTGCATGTCACATTTCCATAGGTAGGTAGGTTGTTGGACTTCCGGTTGTTACTGTCTTCGAACTACTGCCTTGCGAATTACATATTGATGTTGTTGTTCGAGCGAAGTTCTCATAAGTAAATCAAGTCATAAGTCGAATGAGACTTTAAAAATTAAAAGAACTATGCTTTCTACAGTTCAGAAACAATGTTAAGTTAAAACTGGGCATTGACTGCAAAGATTTTTTGTATACCCGAGATGGAACCACTAGCAGAAAATTATTATTCATCCTGTGAAAACTTTCGAAAATCATAAGTAACCGCCCGCTTGCCGTCAGGACAAAACATACTTCGTAATGGGGTGTCAGACTATCAAAGTTTTTAAGTACCTATCGGCTTATTAATTTCTCGATGCAACTAGCTCGAAAGTGCAAAGTTTGTAGACGCTAGTTTCGAGACTTGTGGTTGTTAACGTCATCGATCGCCGATTTGTTAATTACACCTACTTGGAATAAATGTCTAATTGAACGAAACGAACGACTGAACGAAACTTGTAAAAGATAATAAAAGAAGTTAAATATAGAATTCAGAAACAAAGTTCATTCAAACTTCAGAGATGAGGTAACATATTTTTTAAATTAAACATCAGACTTTTCAGTTAAAGATATAACCAACATTGTGTTGTTTCATCAAAGACGATCAGTTTAAAAAGTTCAAAGGTTAAAAGCACGAATAATATATGTTCTAACTAATAGAAATGAGGGAACTAACATTTATTTAGAAATACCCAATTGGCATCAGTCGTCCATAAACGTGTTTATTTTTATTTCGCGTCGCGTGCGTTACAGCGGACGTGTCGCCTACGTGTCTCTTTTGTAGTTTTATACATAATATCCTTGTTTTAACCACGAGAAGAATGGAACTATGGAATTCAAAACTGATTTGGTATTGACCGAGGGCGGTGGGCACAACATTATATTTATGAAATTTTCGTAGAAACATTGTTCAAGCTATCGCTCTGAGTCACGCATTATCTGTGAGCACGAATACTAGTAGTCCGATAACAACAATAACTAACACAAGGAGCCCGTCGGACAGATAACGCGGTATTCTTAGACACAGTGGAAGGAAACCGACACCGTTTTGACCGGTCGGATGAAAACAATAGACGAAACTTAGAAAGTGCATCGGCCAGCACTTTCGTAAGGATGGGGCTGGCCGATATAAATAGATGCAAGGGAATGCCCTGCCGGTAGGTGTTTCTATTCGGTTTACGCACTCTGAACGTAATTTAATCAGCTGCCCGTATCCGCCCGTTGTATCCCTCCGCTTCGGGACCACCAGGGCGATATCCTAATAATTAAGATATTACAAACGATGTGGGACAAGTGTACACTTTTATACCATTAAAGATATTCAGTAACACAGTGAATTTAAAATAAGGTTATCTCGGTTATAGTTCTCGGTATTGTCTTGTAGGTTAAAATGAAACATAAATATCCTCACAGTAGAGCTACTTGGAATGACTGACTTATAATTTGACTCATACGCATCCAGTTAAAATATACTTAAGTTTAGTTTCAACAAATTACGATGAGTAATCTTCATTTTTCGCTCGCAAATTGTATTCTTTGTCTAACTGACGAGGGATTAATTAGTCATTAAGCCGAAATAGAGTAGGTAGATTCTACGAAATATGGTTTGTTCTGTACATATTATATTTTTTGTTTACAGAAAATGGATATCTTCAACCACGATTTGCCAGTTTCTGTGATGGAGTTGACCATCAAAGGGGGTAAGGGCGTGATGTTCGGGCCGGGTGCCTTCAACAGCGTCACCGACTTGCGGCGGATTCACGTCAGCTCGGCCAAGATCGTGGTGTTCCGGTCGTTCGCAGCCGTGGACGTCAGCGTCTTGACCCTCTACTTGAACATCGAAAAATGCAACATCTTGAACTTCGAAAAGAATTCGTTTCACCATCTCCGAGGTAAGTAATAATGCTGGTGAGCTAGCAACGGCGCGCGGCGCATTTTTCAATTCAAATTTAGCTCGATATAACTATTTTGAAACTATGTCTTAAGGGTCCGCTCCGAATTTTGCATGTGCTTCTCGAAATTCTTTAAAACTATCCCTCAGATTGTGATGAAATTTGGCATGTACAATTAAATGAACTACATCACCGTACTTGTACTTGTTTTTTTTAAAAAAAAAACGTCAGCAAGTGAAAATTGAGCTTTGAAAAATATCAACATTTGTAAGGTGTAGCTTTTGACTGATTTATTTAATAGATAGACAAAGCAAATCAAAAATGCCTTGGGACTTTGTCTAAACTTTTTAAAGTATCCATAAAGGAAAAACCTAGTTATTTAAGAAAGATTAGAGAAGTGCAAAAGTCATAAAAAATATTGAAACTACAATTATTGATAACTGTAGACAACTTTGGAGGTTCATCAATACCTTAACTTGTTCTCTTCGCTTGTCGTCTCTTTTTAGACGAAATGGCAATAGAAAACCTTTAGCCATTGCGAAGTTGGTCTAAAGTGTTCGCCGGACCCTTAAAATATAATACTTACATAAGGATATATGTACCTCCATATTCTATTACTTTTTATCAAATGCTATGTTGAATTGAAAAGAGTGCGAGTAGATTAGTCTTTTGTGTTTGTAATGACTGTGTCTTACTCAATGATGAGTAACGTTATTGTCCGAGAATACATTTCTTTAGAATACAAATTTATTACCTAAATACTTCAGTGCTTGACATTACTTTCTTTGCTTATCACAAACAATGTTTACAATATTTAACGCAATAGTTACCATTTACTAACAAGTTGTTCTTGGGCTAACGATAACGCCTTGAACAATTGCGATCTCTACGCTGCATATATTTGATCGTTTTTTGCCCGCATAAAGCGTCAAACACACAGAGGCGGCCTGGCGCGGCGGCTGACAGAGCGGCCATTTGTATTTCATTGAAATGTATGGGAGTCTTCACACAGGCGCGGCCACCACGCGGCTTGCAGGCGGCTGGCCGCGCGTCGGAGACATTTTTGGGGTTCCGTACCCTAACGTTGTAAACGGAACCATATTATTAAGCTTACGCCCTCTGTCCGTCCCTTCGTCTGATTGCCTGTCCTTCAAAGACAGACGGATGAGTGAGAGACATGAGGTGATGGTCAGTTATCTTTGTTTGAAATAAAAAAAACGAGACATTTTTGCACACACAGTCATCTGACCCCAAACTAAGCAAAGCTCGTAATTTGGCTGCCAGAGACTGAAATACGTACATAATATTTATTTTTTTAAAAGTACTATAATATATATCAAGTTACGTTTGTGAAAAGATAACTGTAAAAGTTTAGGTAATTACTAATTGCGCAAGACTCTAGTATTGTCTAATTTTCGATACCAACCTTGTACTTTTGTATTTTATTTGGTATGCTGGAACGGAACCCTTAGTGCGCGAGCCCGGCTTGCACTTGACCACTTATTACAACAAGCTACGTCAGCCGCGGATACCGGGTAGAAATGGGATTAAACGTTAAAAAAAATAAACTGATAACTGTTAAAAAACATTTTGAATAAAATGTTTAAAATAATTATCATGTTGTTTAAAATTGCTTGGTCGATAAATCAACGTTTCTTTAAATATTTATATTTAGGCATAATATGGCATACTTAAGTTAACTAGGGGTGAGAACTGTTTGTCCTAGACAAACCACATTGGTTTTTTTAAGGGCATATTTAGTTTAAATTGTAGTTAAATTTATGTTAATAATAAAATAAAACAAATAATAATAATAATTATAACAACAATTCGAAGGCTTATTCACATAATCACATATGAATGATGTACCAATATTCTCATAGATGACGTTAAATTCTAAGAAATGCAAACCGGAAATTGGTTTTATCGATTAACGTTTTGAAGAATATTTTTTAACGATGTTAATGTTATATTTTTTCAACGCGTTAATTTAACTGAATAAAATTATTCATTGCTCATCTCTAGTACCGCGTTGACAAATGGTGAATGACGTTTAATGTTGCCACTTTAGCACTTTTCGGGCTAGATCTAGCATTTTTAATGTTGTGTTTTTGTAATAATTTATAAGTTGTCAAAAAAAGCAGATGTCAATCGGCCATCAACTTGCTCTACTTCAGCCAGTAGATATTATTTTAAGAAGATTTTGATGAAGATTCCGACTTTTAACAATTTAATAATAACTTAGTTTTTCGACCGAGCGAGCGTTAGTAAGCGTAACATAAGCGTAACATAAGCGAAATATAACGTGTTCGATTGGGGGATGGTAGTTACGTATCGGTTTGTGGTTTGTCTTCTTGATTTCGTCATTTGTTGTCAACGACAATACATCTTAACTTTGGCAACTTTAGTAACTTAGCCACAGAAATATTGTATAATTTTTTTTTACTGAAAATTTATGTAAGTACTTACCTACATAAAATAACAAAACAACTATATTTATTCGATATGATTAATTTGCGCCGGGGCTGGGTTAATTTTGTATGGATCGTGATCATTCTTCAAAAATCAATTTGTAAGTAATGTATTTGTAATTGCCCGAAATATACCTATGTAAATGCGAACACAAAATGCAGATTTCCCCCGTTAAAAGTGTTTATTTTTTAGTATCTTTTTTCTAGCACCACTTTTGATGCTAAAATTTGGTATATCTAGCCCGTTCTACCTTGTCCAACTAGGCCTTTTCAAAACCCAATGTGGCAACACTGCTGACGCTTCCGGCCGCCTCTGTCAATGGCCGCGGCAGTGTGTTGTCGCCGCGGCTGGAGCTGCGGCTGACAGTCAGTGACAGTAGGCCGCCTTGTCAGGCCGCCTCTGTCTGTTTGACGCTTTAAGCATCACCGACCGTGTTCGTTTTTAAAATACAAAACGCAAACACTTTACAGAGTAGTCCAATATCTCCCATGCTCAACTCAGTACAACTGAGAGTTCTTGTCGTAAAAGTCAGAGTAACCCACGAAGCAGCAAAGTTTCCGAAGCAGCGCTGCTATGCCTTGATAAAACTTTCACTCGCGCAAGTCATATGCAGCAATGTAAATGTCGTAAGTTTTAGGTTCGGACGACCGGTTGGGTCAGTAGTGAGGCCGGATAAGATTCATTATGTGGTCGTCGCTTCGTCCTGTACTTGTTATAGGTTACGTGCATTCATATAATTCAGGTCGATTGGTTTAAGATATTATGACGTGAAATTATGCTGCCATCAATAAATGATTTGATCTTTTTATAGCTGGCCTGCATCGTTCTTAGTCGATCGATAAAATCCGCTTTTGTATTGGGCAGAGCAAATTTGACGATTTCGTCGATTGCACTGCTAACACTACTGATTTTTATAACTCTAAGCTGGCAATTACACATTGCAAGGCCTGCGTAACTTTTAACTTTTTTTAATTAATAATGTTTATTGATTAAAATCAACATAGTACTTACAGTAAACATGCTTAATTTAACTTAAACTTACTACAAAAAACTTTTATTTGAGTAAATATAATAGATAAATTTATATAATTTTGAAAATAAGTAATAGTGATATATAATGAATAATAATATTAAATAAACACGCAACATAAATAAGCATGTCACCCTACCCTCCGAACTAGTTAGAACTGTATCTCGGATTGTAGTGCGCCTACGCTCATAAACATCGTCGACTTTTGAAATTTCTGAAGCTTTATGCCAATTTTATGAAATATATTTTGATAGTATTGTTACTATTTTGTTATTTATAATAATAATATATGTTTTGCTTAATTAATTAATTATATTACCACAAAATGTTCCGTATTGTGTCCAATATTTGCGTTGTGTGTATGTTCGCGCTTATGAGTGTGTTTGTGTGTGTGTGTGTGTGTGTGTGTCTGTATGTGAGACAGTGTGAGTGTGTGTGTGCGAAAAAGAGAGAAATTGCGTGTGAGCGATCGTGAAATATTGTAAGAGGTTCAATCTATAGTTTTCATAAATTTTTCAGTTTCTTCGTACGACATATTTTTAACGAATTCTTTTATTACTTTTTTAAACTCAAGATTATTCAGAGTGCGCAGGGATATACACCTACTGATTTTATTATAAATATATGGGCCTAAAAAATTTGAAAATCGATTTGTAAATTTAGTTTTACTATTTGGAATTTTATAAACTCTGTCCTGTCTTCTAGGGTTTAGTGTAAGATCGGGGATTTTACTGTGCTGATCTTGTAGTATTTTTAGTAGAAAGCATTTCCTAATTGACAGAATAGGTAGTTCTGTGTAAAGTTGTTGGGTTGGGTGACGGAACCATTTAAATGTCATTACTTTCAGTATTGCCCTTTGAGCGCGTTCAGCCGCTATTAGGGTCCATTTTGGACATCCACCCCACGATGAGATGCAGTACGTGATGATAGAGTGACATAATGCATGGTATACCGAAATAATTTGGGTTCTGTCACATATGTGTCTCAGGGTTTTAAATACATGTAGCAACTTCCTGATCCTTCCTGTCAATACTTTAATGTGTGTTTTCCAATTTAGGTTGTTGTCGAGCATGACGCCCAAGTATCTTATTTCTTTAGTAGAAACCAATTCGGAGCAGTTGCAGATATCATTGTTGTTACAGTGGTGTGCTTTAATGTGAATACTAGATGTTAGTGGTAAATCTGTATTTGTTAGGCTGAAGGTAATGTATTTTGTTTTAGCTACATTTAGCGTTAACAAGTTTTTGTCTAGCCAATTAGTAGCAGTTTTGAACCCTTCTTCTGCGAAATAGTTCACATCGATCCAAGACTTTCCCGAGAAAAATAAGACCGTATCATCGGCAAATGTCACTACGCTACCATTATCAAGGCTAAGGTTGCACATATCGTTAATATAGACGAGGAATAGAGTCGGCCCTAGAATGCTGCCCTGCGGCACGCCATATGCAATATCTGCTTCGTCGCTAGTAAATTGGTCTATTTTCGTCGTTTGCTTTCTATTTGTTAGGTAGTCTTTAAAAAGTCTGTGTTGTAAGCCTCTGATTCCTAAACTGTGTAGCTTTTTGAGCAGCCGGGGGACAGAAACCGTATCAAAGGCTTTTGCTAAGTCGAGAAATATTGCTAGACATTTACTTTTATTATCTAATTTGTTAACAATCCTCTCAATTAATGTTTGCACTGCGTCAGATGTTGATTTTTTGTTACGGAAGCCGAACTGGTTGTTTGATAGTAGTTTATTATGTTCAAGAAATTTTTTAAGTCTGGTGTTTATTAATTTTTCTACAATTTTTGATAGCGTGGGTAACAGCGAAATAGGCCTGTAGTTAGAAATACGGTCTCTGTCTCCCGTCTTATGAATTGGAATTATCAATGAACGCTTTAGTGGTTCGGGAAAACAACCTTCATCGAAGCATTTATTGCACAGTAGTGTCACTGGGTGTGCAAGTGTGTTAATGCCTAATTTAAACAAGATTGATGGAATTCCATCCCAACCTGTACTCGAGCTATTTTTAAGGCTAACTATGGTTCTTTTAATCTCTTCTGTGTCAGTTGGAAGAAGAACAAAGGAGTTGGGGTTAGAAAGATTATCGATAGAGTGATTACTATTTGGTTGTTCCTGGTTCAATTTGTTCTGGTTCCTAGTTATAATTTCGTTAGCCAAGTCAGATCCAATATTCGCAAAGTAATTATTCACTTCGTTGATGGATTCAGTAGGAGTTGATTTTAGATTTAAAAGATCTTGGTTTGATTCTTTACTTGAATTCATGTGACATAAGGTTTTAATACATTTCCATTGATTTTTAAGGTTCATTTTATGTTTATTCATTTCTCTTTTGTAATATGTGTTCTTAAGATTTTTTAGTGTTTTATTGCACGTGTTTCTATAACGCAGATAAGTAATTTTCAGTATGACGTTTTCAGGGTCGTTTTTGAGTTTTTTATGTAACCTGTCTCTGTTTTTTATACATCTTATTAAGCCAGTGGTTACCCACGGCTTAATATTTCTCTTACTACGGGGTAGTATTAACACTGTTGTATGTCTAGCAATGGTTTCTTGTATGATACAGAGAAATGTACCACTAGTTGCGTCTTTATCATTCAGGCAACCTGTCCAATCTATTTTGCTTAAATCTTCTACAACGGCTGCGTAATTAGTTTTTTTAATTGTTTTTTTATTTACTTTATTCTTGTTACTGTTCAAACCTAGCGATACAATAATGGTATAATGGTCTGTTAATGTAGTAGTACAAACAATAGTGGTACAACTATCCGCGAAAGAGCGCATGATTTCAATGTTCCGTATTGCCATGTGAGGTTGATATGTTTTGGTTTCATAGTCCCGTAGATCATATTATTAAACCATGTGTCACAAGATTCTTATATCAACTAACGCGGTGTGTGCTTTGGGTAAGTTAGCGAATTTAGTGCCATCGATTTTAATAATTTACTAATTCCATCGAATGGAGATGCTCTTCTATTGTCTTTGTTATATGTTGTTGTTTGTGAATTGTCAAAGATATTTCGTTTCTTGAACCTTTTCGGGTATGCTGACCTAACCAGTCGTGTTGCCAATTCATTTGGATGATTTTCAAGTCTTTCCTTGTATATCGAAATAAGAATGTTGCTTGCTGTTCACAGAGTGGTAAATGTATAATGATGATGGATAATCTGTAGTATGTTATGCAAATCTGTGTTATGTTTTGTTATGTGAGACGTATTTAATTTGTGCTCTTTGAATTATGTTTTTATTTAAGATGCAAGCAGAGCCCCATAGTTGGATGTAATATGTCCAAATTGGTTTCAGTATGGTCTAGTATAACAGAAGTTTGTTGTCAACAGACAGTTTTGAGTTTTGAGTTTCTACCTAGTTGCCAGAGCCCTTTGTATTTCAGGTTGAGCTGTTCTCTCTTTGTTTCGATGTGCTTTCTCTATGTCGAACGCCGATCCAAGTATATACCCAGGTATTTGACTGTATCTCTGTGAGGTAGTACACTGTTCCTCAGATGCAAGGGGCACGTTTTTCCTTTAAGTGTGAATGTGACGTGGACTGACTTTGAGGCACTTGCTCTGATGCGCCACTTTCTAAGCCAGATGTCTATTTCATTAAGACTGATTTGTAGGCCATGATGGCTGTGTCATCCGCATATGTAGCGCTAGTTGTGTGTTGCGATTGTGGAAAGTCAGCAGTAAATATTGTGTAGAGGTCCGGGTCAAGAACCATGGTAAACTACTGCATATAACTACTTTATTTAATTAAATTTCGATGTTTTGTTGCCATCTTTTACTTGGAAAATACGCCCAGTAAGATAAAAGTGTGTAGAATTTGTGCGGCAAGAACATTTTTCTTTTGCTTGTGTCAAATATACTCTTTTTGCTCCATTTCTTGTCTTAGACTTTTTGTATTTGTTCAATTGTACCATGTCTGAATCCAAATTGGTGGTCGAGAATGATTATTCTTACGACGAGTTCTGGAAGTAGTCGTTTCAACAGCAGTCTTTCAAAGAGTTTTGAAACTACAGGCAGCAAACTAATTGGTCTGTATGAGCTGGTTGCATTGGGAGGCTTGCTCAATTTGTGGATTTCTGTAGATTTATTATAGAGTGAGATTTTGTGAGATTTTCCAAAGCGGAGGGTAATATTGCTCTCGTAGTAAGCCATTGAATAGCATTGTCAATAATACTATCGCTTTTTTTGGCAGTTGGTGTAAAATCTCTTTTACTCTTTTACATTTTCGATTTTTTTTTTTTTGTATAGGTCAGAACTTTTTTCGGTCTCTGTCCGATTTTTTCTGATTTATCTCAATAGCTTTTCATAAGTCTTAGAATCATTACTAAATCAATTGCAGGTGCGGTATACTGCTTTACTGCGGTATGCCGTTGTTGTACGGAACAAGAAAAGTTGTTATCTATTAATTTCAAAGATTTTTTTAATCCGCGGTTTCATACAAGCCATCAAAATGTGCGGAGCTGGAATTCGGTTGTGTCCGTATTTGTACTCTTACAAAAAAAAGAGAGCATGAGACCCATAGCAATCGACAGTATGTTTCGTCGGTTTTCACCTCGACGTCAAGTGGGCCTTTCAGTCCGTGATCGGAGGCCATATCGGAGTATCTGCAGCCACACTGCAACTGCGTTGTTCTGAAACTCCAAATACGTAACCGCCTTCCACACACTAGAAAGAGAGGTTTTGTTGACCGAGGTCATGGAAAATATTCCTTCTCGTTATTCCTTTTCTCCATCAGGTGGAGTTTTCTCTATCTAAACTTTTGTTTATTATTTACTAATTTACTTCTAAACCACAATGACTTAAATCATCTCTAAAGTTGTGGTACTTTTTTAGTGTTAGTGTTTTGTGGTACATACTAATTTCATTTTTGACTAAATAAAAATACATACTTATTTCTAATTCTGTAATTTGAAACATTTTTTTCATTATATTAATTAACCTCAAATTCATTAAAGATGATTTTATTAAATTTTGAGTTATAAAAAAATGATCTAACGTTACTGAAAATGTATAATTAAATTCAATAAACTTTGTTACACTATTTGTTGGAGAGGATAAAAAAGATATTTTACGTCGTTCGCTTTTGTCACATATTGTTTTTAATTATCAATTTTTGCGTGAAGGTAAAACTGAATAACGTACATTGAGCATTTTATTTGACACCCAAACGGTGAATCTAGGAATTTACCTACTCATTAATCAGTCAGTTATTTAATTCTTCCTCTCAATTTTCACATATACTTACATTGAATGTTAATTTCTGTAACAAAACGTATTTCTTTAAATATTTTTGGAATGAATTGAGATTTTCGAACAAGGGAAAGATCAGAATGCATGCAAGATCAGCATGCTATAAAGTCGATTTTTTAAAAAGTGTTAGTTAACCAATTTCGCTTCCACGGCGGCGATATGTGAATGCAATAAAAAATGAAACGTGAGTTGGTTACGCAGAAATGAGATTGGCTTAGTAATTTAAACCTGGGTCGGAGTAAACCAAGAGTTGCTGTCAATTGCAGAATTTCGAACCTCATTTATCGCGGTTGTATTGTGCTGCCCACAAGCCAGACAGTGCATTAGTAAACTGATAGTTGCTCTTTGTATTTACGATACTTTTCAAAGGACAGAGTTCATTGACGATTTTTAGAAAATCTTTTTTCTCTCGTATATTAGAAATGCGAAAGATTGTAATGAATAAATATTCGTGAGTTTTAACGCTTAAACGGATTTGGATGACATTTGGTATAGAACTAGCTTTAGGTATTAACTTTTATTAACAAGTGAGCTATTTTTAGTGAGAAAAAAAACGGTTCTTTTAATTGGATTGTGATGATATAAGCATTCACGATATCAAAAAAGGCTTGCTGTAATTTGACATTATCTGCAGCTTCCTTGAACTAAGTAGGTACTTAATATCTAGTGGATCTGTGAGCTGAAAACCTCGCGTCTGTCCGGTGTCCTCTAAAGGTCGCTTCATTTCTTATCCGATGAAACTCGTAAAATTTTGTGAACAGGTTCTATAATTACCTACACAGATTTTGTTGTCCAGACAGTTTTAAGTAAATTTTCCAAAATGGCGGAGATATGATTCATTTACGTTAACACAACGCCGTATATACGAAAGCATTTTTGCTGAAGTTGAAGCATAGACACTTCGCTCGCTATTGTTTACTCTGCCATCTTTGTTATCTACGGTAGGGAATGTATATTCGTTATTGCTATGTACCCGGAACTTCTGACTGGCGATTAGGTGTAAGTAGGTATTAAACAGAATTGTAGTTACATGATACTACGGAGGCGGTAATTGCATGACATTTTTCAGTTGAAGCGTTGTCTTATGCTGGAACACGAATGTTAAAAACAGGAGCCTACATACTTTTTTAAACTGAGTTTTAATGTTGGTCGGTAGAATGATTAATGAGTAACTATGTTGCCATCAATATGGCACATTACTTTCCACTTTACTTTATATATTACTTTCCACAATCTTTCCAATGGTAATAACTTTCCACATTAAGTAGGGACTTTACCTCTGGCATTCCTGATCTGACACTATCTGACAGTGTTAATTGCTAAAAAGATACTTTTGTAACGAAAAACGTAACTATTAATCCTCTCATCGGTACAATTTACGGTTACTTTTATGAATTCCATTATCCAAATTGTATCTCAAAATTTAGTTGAGCTTTTCTCAAACCTAGGAGGGAGATTAGCTTAGTGGTCCGCAGCTAAAGAAAAATAAGGGTTACATTAAAATTAATAGAATAGGAGAATATCTTCCACCTTGTTCATTTAGGTGATATTGCCTTGATACAGAAAGTGAAAACTATAGTAAAATCATGGCTTCTTAATATCATTGTTCCTGTGGTGATACCTACTTTTTTACACATATTACAAAATCGGTCGAGGCATTGGAAAGCAATCTACACATAGTCGATCAAATTTTCTAATTGATGTAGGGGCGCGAGGCGAGGTCACAGTTCGATGTAACTCAGTCTTTTCAAATAACTAGTGATGAATATGTATTGTGCATAAATATGCAAGCATGTCAACGTGCCTTTCGACATGTGCAGTGAAGCTGCGGGTAGATGAATCGACGCGCGTCTCGGCTATACGCTCGTTTATTGCCCTCAAACTTACACACTCCCTCTTTGGAAGATACCTCTTTTCAATAAAAGCTTACGGCTAAAGAATAAGTTTATTGAAAAGGATTTATTAAATTTATTATAATAACGATAAGCGACATCATCACCGCTTTGCACGTGTTTAAAAGAATTATGTGGGCATATTTGGCTTTTCTTGCTCTTTTTTTTCAGAGCAACAACATATTTTGTGATTAAAACTACTCATAAGTACTCATTTACTATTATACTATGTACTAAAAACGTTTGAATGGGAATTATGTACACTTATTTAATTAAGCCTGGTAAACGATAAGAAACTGGTAAATGTTTTTGAGCCCTTGGTTTGCAAATCCATTGTTCGACTCATATTAATAAAATAATAACATTTCTTTGTTAGTATACATTTACTGTACCTACGTATTTTATACAAAAGCTTTCAACGACCTCCAATGGTCCACTGACCACCGGTGAAGTACCACTGAAACAGAAAACTTACTCTGAGCAGCGAGTAACATGTTACTTTAACAAAGTGAATATTTTTGCATAACATTCAAAAATATTCACTTTGTTTGTTGTCACATTGCATAGCTAACTTTACTTTTTCAAAATTTGTCTATAATTCTCTATACTTACTGAAATTAAAATGTTAGAGCTCAACGGAATAATTTTATGAAGCTTTCGCATCGGAAATCCTGGAAGGTTACGAATGAATAATGATCAGGAGCTTCATTTTTACACGTGAATTTCTAGTCATTGTCTCCATCGTTTGAAAAGTCATAGGAGTGAGAGTGACCAAGATAATATGTCACGCTTAAGAATAGGGCCCCAGATCAACAGTTATGAAATTTTAAAACTTAGCTGCTGCATATTATACGGTCAAAATTATTTCGAGAGACATTCGTTGCTAGCTCTTATAAAGAGAGAACGCGGTCACTTGGTGAGACAGGAAGTGAACGCTTCTCGAAATACACACATGCGTAATGTGTAAGATACTTGTCATTGTGCTCAAAGTTATAGAGATAATTATGTGCGTGGCAATTACCTACTCTATAGTGTGTAGCTGTAGTATGACTTATTTAAATTCTACGCTATAGTGCCTATAAAAACCTTG
Organism: Peribatodes rhomboidaria; assembly: GCA_911728515.1. Lineage (NCBI taxonomy): Eukaryota > Metazoa > Arthropoda > Insecta > Lepidoptera > Geometridae > Peribatodes > Peribatodes rhomboidaria. The sequence continues at coordinate 20,453,822 of OU452166.1, forward strand.
GCTAGTTAATTGTGCCATAATTAGTAGCTATATCTATTCACAGATAGTTATATTATCCGCATTTAGTGTGAGTAAGCAATGTTTTGCTGATGATTTATTTATTGAGTTAAGTGTAGTTTTTTTTTTTTTTAGAATAAGAACAGACATTGTTTACAATGATAATAGGGAAGCTGCGTGCAAGTTTATGATTAAATAACCCGGTAGACAAGGGACAACCTGGCTCTGGTCGGACAACTTTATTGTTAGATATTACCGACTTTATAACGGCTATCTAGATAACGTCGTCCATTTTGCAGGCTTTAGTAAGGGTGCGTTTCCACTGAAGCGGAGCTGAGCGGAGCGGAGCTCAGCAGTGCATAAATTGACCAATCACAGCTCGGAACGGCCGCTTAAAATTAGTGATTTCAACTCTATTTGATTTGATAGTGACTTGAACTCAATTCATGCACAGCTGTGCTTCGCCTCGCTCGTCTCCGCCTCAGTGGAAACGTGCCCTATTTCTGCTAGCTTACCGGCTTCGCAAGTAGCAGTTCTCGGACCGATGACTAACTCTAAACTATATTCGTGTCCCCACACTTGCGCAGGCGCGTATGTGTGCGTGTTAACACAATATTGTTTACACTGGACACAATAACGTCGCCTTGCATTTCAAACAAAAGGAATCAGGTGTAATATTCACAGCGAACAGTTTTCAGCCTTTATAGTAATTGTGTTTCAAGCAATATAGTCTAAAAGGGTTAACTCAGTGTGGATAAAAATGACAGTAATACGACCGCCGTATAACAATTAGAGCTTGAAAAGCCACAAATAGGTTTTGTTATACACATCAATCATCATGCAGATTGTTGTTAAAGTCCTTGCCTAAACACGAGGTTATTCTTTATCGATAAATGATCCTATAATATATGTACATCGTCCTTCGTATGAAATTAAAACAATCTAGCGATACTATAAAACTTATAGAACATTGGAGAACAGGGGTACAGATAGGCTGCTTTTTTACCGCGAATAGCACCACAGGGCGCACCCAACAGTATAATCCTAATTTTAATCTAACTCGCTATTTAGCTTATTAAAGCAGGGCCAAATTCAGGACAGGCTTTTCAAACCAAATAATAACGTGCACGCAGTGAAATTTTCTTTAGTTAAATGTAACATTTATTGAGTAAACACGTGGATTCAACTTGCCCGCACCGACTGGAGTCTTTATGCCTGGCAACCTGAAAATGTGACAGGAGAAGGATTGGCAACCAAACATTTGCACAATCTATAGGCTTCTATCTATATTTTCGATTGGTATACAATTTGTTGAATAATATAATTGGGTGCAATTTGTAAAAAAAATAACAGTTTTGAAAATAGGAGTTTTTTTCAGGTGTTTTTTAGGCAACCCACTACCAAACTGTTATTAACTACTTATTTTTATTAAATTTCATATTAATGCTATCTCAGTGAGTAAACAGATGGTGAAGGTCGTTCTTCTACGTATCTCCTACTAATTATTTTCCGAATTTCTCGCTAATGTATTGAAAAACATCGTTTGTTACACGAGTGAAAAGCTTTTTGAAAACTCGTGGTATTGGTGGTAAATATCGTTTGCAATAAGCTACTTTCCGCACTTGCAACACAGAGTACTATCAATTATGTCTTAGCTCGTTTTCTATTAAGTGAGGGTTCTAATAGAAACGCGCATTTTTTCTTCCTTACTTTTATCAATGCAATCGGCAATAACAAGTGCGTATCCTTTTCTTTTAACAAATACTTGAGAGTAGGTACCTTAAACTTTCCTCCTTTAGCATGTATAGCCTCGGAAAAGTTTTACAAAGTTTTGTCGTTCTTTCTTTTAAATTTTTAAACTAGATCATAAAAGAAAAAAGACTGTGTAACTATTTTGAGGTTATACAACGTTTTTGCAAAGGGGGTTAGGGTATAAGTATTTTGTATTTTGTGTAATGTTCGGCAGTAGGTACATTAAATTGTATTTGAAGGACATTGAGGCGAATAAAACTGTGAAACAAGCTGACAAAAACTATAAATATAAAGTATACATACATAACACCAACCAGGAACCAGTTTCAACGAAGTTGATGCAATTTTCTCGATTCCTTCATTGGCCACTTTTAATAGAACCCTTGATATAAACCTGTCGAGGTTGGATCTCAAGTGGCAACTCATAGTAAGAGATCTGGAAGAGTGGTCGCAACTTACTGTGTCTATTCAACTCAACTTAATTGATCGCCGTTACTTTACCCAGATTTATTTAGAAATACCTGTTATACCTGTATTTATTGATAGACTAATTAACTCTTTGCATTTATTTTTTGTATTTGTTATTATCGATCACTTGAAATATTTATTTTAATAAATCACATTCGATTACCAATCAGGTACTATACAGTAATCAGATAGTGAGACGGGAACCTTTTATGAAATTAACAATTCTTAAAAAAATATTGGGAAATCTTTAGAAGACGCAACTGTACCCATCCGTGGTTTACCATCTAAAAATACTCGGCTTCCCTGACTCGCACATTCATGTCTCACAGGATAATGACTCATGAACAGCCGGGATGCAAAACAAAAAATGACGACTGACAGTGAAGAATAGACACGTTTTTATTAAATACGCAAGTGCACATGTAACTTTTTAAAATTAATATTGCGCTGACGAAATGAGTTCTCGTGCGATAACTATGTCTTTTTAATTTGTATTATTCTTCTGCGATTATGTTTTTGCCGCAAGCTTAGCGAATTGAGCGTGATTCGTAAGATAATTATCCTTCTAGCGGTGGCAACCCGAGTAAGAAAGACTTATACCCATGGACGATCTGGAGCATGTATGATGGATAGCCATGATGGTTACGTTTAATTTTCGACGCTGCGCGACCGCAAATCGTATCGCCACGCTATAAGGTACATGGTCCCGCAGCGTCGAAAACAAAACGTAACCATCATGGCTATAAGAAGTCATGGTAGACCCCTGTTGTTGGGAAAGAGTGTACGAAACAACAACTTCAAGCGGGTCATCAGTGACAGTCATTTCTGTCTCTTGTAACTTAAAGAGCGATAGGCTAAGATTGTGTGGTAATGGAAGCGACACGTTGGTTCCAGGTCCGATGTCGGTGAACATCACCGAGTGTGAGGCGGTTTCAGTGGCAGGCGATACTTTCTCCTGGCTGCTGAACATGGCGATATCTAACGTGCGTGAGCTTACACTGGGAAGCGGATCATTTAGCCTAGACCCTACGGCCGCTAACGTGGGAGACCATGGCCCTGGGATGTCGGTCAGTATGATTATAGTATCAATATGTTAAATCAGCCACGGGCCGCTTCAACGTCCCGCGCAGCCACGCAAATTACTAGTATTGACGTAATACTATTTGCAGCATTGCGAAAACTGTTTTTGCGAATTTTTTTCTTAGACACAAAGATCTAAAATACCGATAACTGTCAAAAAACTAATGAATTAATGTAATATGTTAAAAATTAACAAGAAGTGTAACAAGATCGTATCTTTGTTTCAGATCGAATTGAGGAATACTACGATTTCAGAATTTCCAAAATCAACTTTTGGCTCCTCAGCAGCCAAAGTTTTTTTGGAAAACGTGAATGTGCATGCCATTAGGACGGCTGCGTTTTCAGCAAACACTTACAACATTGTCGTGGCTATCAACTGTTCTATACACCTTATAGAAGAAGAAGCTTTCTCTGAGAAATCATTAATAAACTACTTAAACCTGAGTGGGTGCCAAATCCAACAACTGGCAACAAGAGCGTTTCGATCAGCGATCGCTGATATCAACATAAAGCGTACTAGGTATGATATTTTCTAAATTCAAATTTAATTTTGAAAGTCATGAGATGCAATTATGCACAAGAAAAGATAAAAAAGTAACAGATTCATTACACATTTTCAGGTTCGACCACGTCGAGACGGGAGCAATCAACACAACAGTGGCTACTGTCAAGATTTTAAACAGCGAATTTCACATGTTCAAGGAAAAAGGATTTGAATTAGCGTCCTGGAATAATTTACAAATGGAGAACAATTCTTTCGACGAACTGCCACCCAACGCGATCGCCGCTCCTGCTGCATCTATCCATAAATTAATTTTTAACAACAACGAGATTGAAACGATGCAGCCAGATAGTCTGTCGTTTATCGGTAAAGCAGCTACTAAGGCAATGATGTACAAGAATAATTATTATGGTCAAACTTGCAACTGTAACATAAGTCGGTGGTTACAGCAGGTGCTAGATGTTCGCTTCGAGGGCAGGCAAGACTTCGAAGAGAATAGCTACTGCACGGTTAATGAAGTGTTAGCAAGATGTTTCAATGTTCACGATCAAAACATGCTAGTCAAAAAGTTTCTTACGGAAGTTTGCACAACGAGCTCGTCAATTACATGCGAACGGCTCAAGTCAAGAGTAGGTAGCGAAATCGAAATCAAAAATCCACGATTTCCTCATATTAAACATGAGGAATTGAGCGATAGAAATAAAAAAGTTATAGGAATAGTCTTAGTAACCTGTTTAGGTTGTTTAGTCATTGCTGTTTTATTTAGCTTGTATAAATGGTGGAGAAGAGGTACCGAACGTTGTGTCAATATAAAAACTATTTGTATATCACTAAACACAGCGTGCGCTTCAATGTGCAGACGCCTGTGTCTTTGTAAACCAGATGTAGGCATTGACAATGCGAGGTCTATCTCGCATTTGAGCGTGCAAGATTACTCGGAACGACATAGGCTCAATGAGTCAAGGGCTCAAGAAATAGTACAAGAATCCAGTTTTCAAGATGAACCGATAACTAGCGTGACAACTAAAGATAACTTTACTCAAACATTACCTGAAGGACTGACCAAAGAGCTATTAGTAAATTTAAAAGAACGATTAGATATACCAGCTAAATACGGCAAGGCTAAGAAACTAATAGAGCATTTATATGACGTGACCAAAAAATCAGACGAACCCCCTCAACCTTTTACTTCCGAAGAAAATATATACGACTTGCCGTATCGGGCTCACGCAAGGAGAGTTAGGCGTAATAGTAAAAATATGAGAAGTGTCGGTACCAGAACGCCGTCTCTGGACAAACTTGTGCCATTATCGCCATACTACAGGGAAACTGCTTTAGCCCATGATTACTTTGAACCGCTGGATTTAGCTGTTCATCTTTATGCTGAAATCGATAACAAAGAGAAAGAAAAGAAAAATATGCTTGGGTTTATTCCAGACATTATAACAGATCAGGCCTTGCCTAGAGGACCATACCTCCGGGCGCTTTTATCGCCTACAAGCAGTTCAAGCTCGAGCCCCTCAAAATCATCGACGAGTCCGGATACCCCTTGTACTGTGAAATCAATTTCTTCAAACTCATCTATTAAAATGAGGAACAGGCCCCTTCCTGAGAAGCCTCAAGAGGAATTTAGTCGATCCGACCCGGGAGAGGGGACATCTTTAAGACTTGGATGAGAGTGGTTTGAGTGGTCTCAATGGTCACCACCTGTGTCCGATTCCGGAGAACCGCTTTGCGAATCGGAACACAGTTTTGAAAGAGAAAGAGCACGACGTGAGGCTTTATGGAATCGTCACGAACCTATCCCGCCTCCAGTAGAGCCGCAAGAGCCGGTTAACCGCATTGCTGCTTTAGATGCGTTTGCAAACGGCGAGGATAGGAGGAGGAGGAGGAGGAGAGGCGGGCCCGGCGACCCTCGCGATCTGCATAGGTATATTTACTGGTCGTGGAATTGTGAAATTGTATTTACTGTGATACTGATTCTCATTATGTGTTATTTAATTCGCTATTACGTATTAGATTTTTTGTAAATATTTTAATGTGTTATTAATTTATGGTCGTGCTCAGGAAAGCGACGTGCCTATGTAATCGTTAATGCTTATAATAAATATTATTTTCCCATTTTAATTACATCGTCACTACAAAAATATAATAAATTGAATGTTTATATGTCGTCTAGTTAGTGGTCAAACTTAAAATTGTTCACACGTCTGCATTAATACCTATATTATAATTTTTTTAAAGTTTTAGATGTCGGCACGTTAAAATTGTATATTTTGAATAGATTTACTGGCTTATCTAGAATTTAATAATCATGTCCACGCGATTCCAAGTGCGCGAGCTTTTTGGAAAATATACCAAAAAAAAAAATAATTAGTAATAAGTGTCTGCACTACTTCTATCTCTATCTGTAATTCTGTATCTATATCTATTCTGTGTTCTGTATTTCGTAATTTTTTTTTTGCATCTCATATGTGTTTACAAATTATATTCGTATACTTACTTTTTAAACATGACAATTTGATGCCATTGTGAAATCTGGATTATGCTACAAAGAGATTAGTTTTCCATTTTTTTTTACCGTTGAATAATAATTAGTGATCCAAAGAAAAAGCTTCGTAATACGTAAAAACCCTTTGTAGAGGGTAGTTTTATCTCACCAAGTAATCTATACGTTCAAATTATTATTTTAATTGATGTCTGTTCTCGAATCTCGAAGTAGAAACGGATGAAAAAATATCTAATAGTGTTTTGTCTGTTAAACTATAAACTACATAATAATTATAAAATCGAACATAGTAAGTACATAGCGCTAGTTTCATAGACAGACTCAATAATGGATTTAAACTATCTCAAAAACTAATGTTGTATTGCAAAACTAATCTCGTAACCTAGTAGAATAGAATATTTGAAAAATTACTTGAAACAAATTAATGTCGCCATGTCGTAGAATTGTAGATGTTATAAAGAAAAAATCAATGTAGCCATATAAATGTTAGTCAATTTATCTCTATATGTGACTTGAAGGTAGTTATATAAATAATTATTGTATACGGTCGAAGCTCCTATTGCTATTGCTATGTTTAGTTAATTTAATTTGGTAGAGATCAAGACGAAAGTAGAGAGAAACCTAAAATGAACGAAATAAGTATTGGATACATGGAAAAATATGGGGATTCAGGAATCCTCCGTAAATTATCCAAGATCACGATACTTCATTATTTATTTGTATTATAATATTGTTGTCTTGTAATTCTGACAAGTAAGCATTTACATGACAGGTTTGTTTAAATAAAAATAATTTGATGCAATGTTATGCTACTAAAGATAATTCCCTTTCCAGTAGATTAGCAAATAGCGCTTAAGATTGTAGATTGTGAAAATGTTGTCGTATAAAATTAAGTCAATGATAAGTTTTAAATCTTTAGAATGCTTAAAGAGGGAACACATTATGTTATTATTACTCTCTAGCCCGGTCAAGTTAGCCCAAAAAATAGTGGCAAGGTTAGAATAATTCGCGTAGAGCTGAAAATTGGTACGAATGTTGGAAACGCCATTTGAAATTTAATGTGTAAAGTCCCCATGCATTGATGCCACATCCGGTAAAGAAAGTAGATTATTGACAATAATTATTCTGACACTGGCCTGACTAATTCTGGACATCTTTTTATAAATTTATTTAAAGAGGTCCATAGTTTTTCTACAATTTTAAAATTTACAATGCTCCTATATCTCTCACCGTTTCCGAGATACTTAAGGCTCATTTTGTCATCATGTGTCGTTATTATTTCTCCGATGTGACGCAAAAAGAGTCGTATTTTAAAGTTTTCATGGAGCTTATCGGATTCAGCTATGTTGAAAGCTATTGAAAAGTTTTTTTTAAAGTGAGCCAAGTATACTACCTCACAGGTGACGTGGAAACGTAAATATTATGAAAATTCAACTCTTTCAACTTTTTGAATTGCCATATCTCAGCAATGAGAATTTTTGGGGAAATAGTGTTTCGATAATTACTCGTATTGTCGATAATGGCAAGATCTCCAATTTAGTCTAATTTCCTTTTGTAATAAAACTTACCGTTTGGCTGTAAAATGCAAAATACTCGTGTTTGTGAACTTTGACTTTTTTTTTAGTGGGTGTTTGATCGATGGGGCCTTTTCACATTTCGTTTAAAACGGTGTTCCCACAACCAAAGACGAGCAATCCTCTATGTGAGTGCGACGCGGCCGCCGGCACAAGCCGGGCTGGCGCTCGCACCAACCAAATTCCCTGGGGACTACGTTTCCCCCAGCGTCCAGCCTCGGAAAAGAGTCGAGTTCGAAACCTTCCTCTCCCGAAAAGGGAGAGAGACGAACCCGGTGTCTATCTTAAAATGGTGTTAAAATGTCCCAACATTCGTACCAATTTTCAGCTCTATACGATTTATTGTAACCTTGTATGTCTATTTTGACCGGACTATTTCACGTTGTAAGAATTGTACAGGGTAAGTTTTTATGCAGTGCCGAAATTACATGTACTTACGAGTTGCGCCCTGCGGTAAAAAGGTATTCCATGTACTGTTTCAGACTTTAATCTATCTCTGTACCAAATTTTACACACTTCATAAAAAATTAACCTGTATATTAATAATTTGCTTTATGTATTTTAATAAGAAGAACTTTAAAGTGGGTAGTTTTGAATTGAAACAGTATAAAATGAACTAATAAGGAGTTTCGACTGTAGATAAGTAACTTTATTCCATGTATTAGTAGTGATGTGATTCAAAAATATACGTACACAGCGTGTAGCAAATTTTATTTCCTATCCTTGACTAGAAAATACAGATTACCCACAGAACGACATGAACGCAAAATGTGAAGATAATGCCAATTTTTACAAACGCGATGCAACCCTTACAAACGTTGCTAATTTGACTTTTCTAGTGATTAACAATTTACGTTTCTTGTCATTTTACGATCTTGACGTTCTGTGGACCAACCTACCTATCTACCTACCTAAATAGTCGTATTATAATTACTAGTCACTAACAAACACTGGGATCATAGATTTATTGTATATGAAAAAGGATACCTAACTAGGAATTAGGAAATATAATAACTAAGACAAAAAGCGTTTCTTATACTTTTATTTCTTCTAATTGGGTTGTTAAGGCGAACATCACAAATCTGAACTATACAACTGTTAGTCTATATGATGTTAGTTTACGCATTATTTTTACCTTTGATTTATTTGGCTAATACATGGCCAATACCACTTATATAATTCTGAAGGCTGACAACGCCTACTAAAAAAATTTTCGCCGGAAAACTACGAATTACGGCCTTATCTGCAGATGGCGCTAGTAAATGGCCTGGAAATGTTGAATAGGTATTTTTTTTCAACTACTATACTTAGGCGATACTTTTCTCAAAAATATTAAAATATATTTACAAAACATGTTTTCAGTGCCTGTTTTTATTCAAGTCTGTTGTAGAAATATTTGTCTTAATGAGGATACAGAAACTTAGCGCCATCTTGCGAAATAACAGGAATTATTTATAGGCTACTAACTTATATCACTTATCCAGAACAGAACATTAAAAAATACTATTTTATTACTTATTATTATTGTATTTCCAAATATTTATTAGACAATTGCAATTCATGATTCTGGTGAGAGAACATTCAAGTACTACATGTTTTGACATTAGTCAATTTTAAACGCACATTATCACTTAAAACAAACTTTAAAACCTTTTTATGCTAAACGGTTTTAATCTTATAATGTTGCCACGGAAACTAGATATTATGTGTGCAAAGTTTTATATCGGTTTAGTAGAAATAGTTAAAAAAAAATGTTGCGACATTAAAAACAAACATACGAGTAAAGCTAAATAAAATCGTTTCAATTTAAAAAAGTTTTTATAATATAAAAAAGGTTTTTTAAAACAAGCTTTTACAATCTCATTATGCTTTGATCTTTTTGTGTGAATCAGCCTATTCCGTGTCAGTGTCATTGTTGAAGTTTGTAATTTATAGTTTACAAGAAAATATGATTAATGAATAAAATACATAGTAACCGTGCTACCCCCAGCTCCTGACAGATCTTAACTGCACCATCTGGTAGCAGTTTGTTGATCGAGACTTATGTAACGAGCCCAAACTCGGCGGGACTAACTTGCATCGTGTCCTTGTGGAGTTCCTATCCACCACCACCTTCGGAGTGAATAATCAGACTTTATGGCATAGTATAATAATATACTCCGCCAGGTATGGCATTCCAGTCACGTGGGCAACACGTAGTGACGTCAATCGATGCTTAAGCAAACACCGAAATAAGTCATTTACAGATAGTGTGAAAGAGACGGATGACGAGTGACGTCGTACGTGTTTGCTCCTGAAATGCTAGACCTTGCTTTTTTTGGCTCATGCTTATCATATTGTTGCAATGTCCCTTAAGTTTCGTAAGTATTCGTAATTTCAATAGTTACATATCTACCAATTAAACAACAACTTTGAGTAAAATAGCTTTTTTATTCTTATAAGTGGATAAATTTTTGAAATAAGTACGTTATAAAACAAGTAAGTAACATGTTTGTCAAAACTTCTTTATCAGATTTCTAATTCGAGGACCACTATGAATCGTGAGTGTACGTAGGTACCTATCACTTGTAAGAATATCACAATAAGTAAATACACTGGTTTTAATATAAATTACTAGTACAAAAGAATAACAAGACAAAATATGAGTTTACAGCAGTCGTGTTCAAAGGTAATAAATAAAATGTGATAAGAGAAGAAGCAAAAATTCCTCAAAGAAAAATATTGAGAAGAAAAACATATTTTACAGAAATATGAGCTGCCCCAGTTTTGTACTAATTGAAAATCGATAACCCTAACCAGATAATTATTAAAAGTATGCAATTGTATTAATCACGTTAACTATTTAGGTAACTAGCACATGAACCAATTTTATCGTCAAATACTTTTCAGGACATAAAAGTGATGTCAGAACTATTTTTTTTACAAAATAATGGATTAATAGGTAATAGTCCCCTGTGAAATGTACATCCGTAAGCTCATTGATCATGCAAGTGTGAAATTAGTCTTAATATCTTCGTTTGACCATGGAGAAACACATAACTTCGGTGATTGATCCTACACAAAAAGTTGTCCAAACTTTCTCTGTTTAGAATCTATGTAGCAAAATTTTTGTTGCAAAGTTTTTTTCGTAATCGGTTATTATTGTATAGAAAAACGTTTTTACGATGGCGGCTATTTTGTTTTTATCCGCAGCAATTAAAAGCAACATTTTTAAGAGTGCCACCATCGAAATTATGTTTCTCCAAGGTCAAACGAACAGATTGAGACTACTTCTACGCTTGCATCTCTAAGTGCATACGGAAGCCTTTATTGTACATTTTACAGGAGATTATAATTTGATAAGCATAGTTATAAGGTATTGGCATGACATGGCAAAAACATGGCATAATAACATGTTTAATGTACCGTATCAACATTGGGTCTACGTAAATGAATATGCTAAGAGGTTGATGTCACTTCTACTCAGTGAACACTTTGCACAATAGAATGTACTTAATACGAGCAGACGTGTGCTAAGCAGGCTTTAGTCATCACATCGACGTAGTTGCAATAACACAATTATTTGTTCAGCTGCTCTAACTTGAAAAATAAAATCGTAGTTTCTCGACTTTTATCCACTAAATTCGTTCGTCGTTGCTAAAATTATGAATTTTAATTCTTTGGCCCGCAAGCTAAAAACGCGTTCTAGAAAAATAAGAGTTATAAAAAATATATATATTTGTAAGGGGCTACTACTCAGTTTAGCTTTCGAAGTATAGCTTTAGAAGCTCATGTCATATCACATCAGTATCTTGTCTTGCACTCTTTTCTTGTCGTCTTCTTTAAGCTAGATGAAATGGCAAACTTCGAAGATAGTTTGAAACGTTCGCAGGAGCTTTTTATACGATTTTGGAATAAGGTTACTGAACAAGGGTATGGGAAGAAGGTCGGTTATTTGTTCGTATGTTTAGAGAGAAAGAGGGGGGGGGGGCAAATGGAACAAACCATTGAATTAGAAATAGCCGTTTGATTGAATGGCTGAATTTTATTAAGAAGCTAGTTGAACGGTGTCATTTAGTAAAAAGGCTAGGCTGTTAATTTAACGACTGATTAAGCTAGTTGGCGGCGACATATTTATATACCAAATCACCCGTCTCGGAATTAACTGAGAGTTTGTGTTTATGCATTTGGTGAAACGCATTAAATTTTTTAACTATTTATTGCAGTCCTTTTTTTTTGTTTGCTTTATAACCTTTATAATTTCATTTTATGACGGTACGAAGTAGCAATATGAAATAATGTAAGCAGATCAATGAGTCACCGTTATAAATAGACTACAATGTCGGTATTGTGTTAATGAGTGTGAAAGGACCGCACATCGAATATAACAATAAATTAATGTTGATATTATAATTCTGAGTTGTAGGAGAACTCGTTTGACAGATAAGTACAAGTGAATAAGCTGTTAACTTACAAACTAGACTTTAGAAAATTTAGTATGTTTTCTGTTGATAATTGATTGAATCAGGCGTTACTTTGCGGAAGTTCATCTTCAAAATTGTTACTTGAACTAATATCTAGTGTAATTCCGCTTTAACGTCGCATTAAGTACATCAAGGAATATGATTTTTTTTTTTTTTTTTAATTAAATTTACTAATTTAATTTTGATTTCTGTCTCTAACAGCAATAAAATAGACCAAGACACAAAATGTTCGATGCAGTGATAATTCTAAGTTTTAACTTATTGGTAGAAAATTGATTAATTTGCTACTTACAATTCACAAATATTGCCTCTATCATCCTCATAGCCAACCTTCTATAGTCTAACCGTTAGTATAGTTTAGTTTAACCGTTGTTCTACCTGTCAACGTGAACAACTTTTAGAACATTCGTTTGCAAAATTCGGAAGAAAAATTATCGCGTGTTCATTCAAATTACCAGTTACGTGATCAATTCTCCGTACTGACCGTACGGCAGCTTTTTTGGAGTACAATGAAACATAAAAACAGTAAGTATTTGTAAATAAAATAATTGTATATTTGTAATGAAAATGCGTGGAGTTAGTTGAGATTGAACGTATGACTTATTTAATTTTACGAAACCAGTAGTCCTTTAAGAATGTTATAGAGCAGATTGAAACCAAAATTATTACTAGTTATTTTTAACGTTTTTTTCGTGGAGTTTTTGAAACCTTTTCTGTGGAGTATTCTGGGAATAACTCGCGGCAGAAGACGTTGACGCTGGATTACTTTCATATTTTTACTTTATTCTTAATGGCTTGAAAGATCTTTGATTGACATCAAGCGTTTAAGGCGTAAAACAATCAACTCTGGAGAACAGTCAATTCAAATGAAATTTAGGCAATAGGCAATGGGACTATTTCTCTTTTCGTGCCATTTGGTTCATAAAATATGTAGAAGTTATTAGGCTTTGTGACATCAGGAATTCAGGATGGACGGACGGACAGACAGATAGACAAAAAGACAGCCAAAGAGAGATATACACAGACAGATAGACAGAAAAAAAGCCACAGACAGACGGACATAACGATCTAATAAGGTTACTTGTTTTACTACAGAACCCTAAAAACATTTAGAAAAATAAGCATTCATGTTCCCTATTGAACAACGGAAACTGAGTCAAATCGGACTAGCAAGAATCGAACTAAACAGACAAACAAGTTAGCTTGTAAAAAACGCAGTCATGCACGAACCCGTGGTTAAATTATATTGTATGTACAAGAAAACACGATTACTGAAGTGTTAGAAATTTTACTCACCTTCGGCTTCTATTTCTTTTCGTTACTTGTACGTTTGATTTCAATTTCTTTTTTCTCTTACAAGCATATTTTTCATCAACCCATATCGAAATCAAATATCTATTAACAAAACAATGATACACAAAAATTTACAACAAGCTTAAATAATGATTGATTTGTTGCTTAGAATTTCCAATTATGAAATCCTAACTAATATTATAAATGCGAAAGTGAGTTTGTTTGTTCGCTTATTTATTTGTTTGTAACACTTTCATGTCTCAACTACTCAACCGATCATATTACAATTTTGCTTACACGTTGTCAGGGGTACAGAAAAGGACATAGGGTAATTTTTTCCCAAAAAAATAACGATTCCTAAGGGAGCGCGGGTAAAGCCGCAGGACGCAGCTAGTAAATAAATATCAGGACATTTGCACACACGGTCGTCTGACCCCAAACTAAGCAAACCTTGTCCTATGGCTGCTAGATGTCCTATGGCTTTTTTTTGTTTAACTGCAATGATATAGACAGAAAAACAACATGTTCGTTGCCGTAAATCTGAGTTTTAACTTATTTCCTGGTTGAAAATTTACTGATTTGTTACTTAGAATTTACAATTATTGGCCTCCACCAACCCCATCTAGCCCCAATCTAATTCTAGCCCCTAGCCATTTTAAGGTTTTATATGTTTTCTTTGTCCAACTGCAATTATATAAAATATAGACAGAGATACAACATGAACGTTCGTTGCAGAGATAATTTTATCTTTTATATTGTTAGATAGATTGATTTGTTACTTACAATTTACAAATATTGGCCTCCACCATCCCCATAGCCAACCTTCTCCACCATTTTAGGGTTCTGTATCTTTACATTGTTTAACTGCAATGATATATACAGTGATACATGTTCGTTGCAGTCATCGTTCTGAGTTTTAACTTATTTACTGCTAGAAAATTTATTGATTTGTTAATTAGAATTTACAATTATTGGCCTCCACCATCCCCATAGCCAACCTTCTCCACCATTTTAGGGTTCTATATCTTTTCATTGTTTAACTGCAATTATATAAATTATAGACAGAGATACAACATGATTGTTACAGAGACAATTTTACCTTTTACATTGTTAGATGGATTGATTTGTTAATTAGAATTTCCAAATATTGGCCTCCACCATCCCCATAGCCAACCTTCTCCACCATATTAGGGTTGTATGTCTTTTCTTTGCTAACTACAATATTAAAAACAGAGACACAACATGTTCGTTGCAGTCATAGTTCTGAGTTGCACCCAAATAACACCGAGTGCTTCGCTTACTTCTGCACAAGATAAGGGGCCCATCATTCTACGACGACTTTAACTGTCAACAGCGTACACGAAACACAAAACACAAAATTTTAAAACAGCTTACATGACATTGGGTTTGCTAGAGGACGACAATTTTTGGGATTGCTTCATCTAAGAAGATGAAGCACCAATGCATTAAAAATGCGTGAATTATAACGTTTTTTCTTACTAAAAGCTCTATGAATATTGCTTTAACATTATAATACTGACATTCTATCAGATTTCAAACCTGTTTAGTGAGGGAAAAATACAAGAATTGAGTCTATCAGAAGATTATAAATGGCAAGTGGAGAAACTTTCCGTCAATATAGGTCAAATAGCAGATTAAATCTATATTATTTGTCTGGTCACAATAAAATAAGAAGAAGTACTCGTATTAGTATTGAAAGAAAACAACCAACAGAGCAAGTTGCATCAGTCTCAAAGAAAGAAAGAAAGTAAGAAAGATACATTTATTTTGACACACAAGACACTACAAAGACGGAAACAATACGTAAGACCAATACAAAGATTAATGATAAAGGGCTATCAGTGTAATGTCCAGTGCGTCAAAAAAGGTCAGTGCTCAAGAATGCTGAAAATCTTCGTAGCGCCAATTTTCAAGCACTGACCTTGACAGACGCAAAGGTGTGAACTAAAGGTCTGTCACCATACTGACCGGTTGTTCCCGGGTAAGTCTCTGTTTATTCCGAGGATTCGTCTAACACCATCGGATTACGCCGTTAAGTTCAAAAGAGTGCAGTTGCCCCTCAAATTTGCTTTGTCATGACCATAAATAAATCTCAAGGCCAAACTCCTAATTTAGCGGAGGTAAAGGAGAATTGCTTTTCTCACAGTCAGTTACATGTGGTCTGTTCATAAGATCACGGAGCAGCCTGGTGATTCTAGTACCTGAAGAAAAAACAAAAAGTTATTATCCTTATTGCTTTGTATGAGATATTGTCAGCTTGTAAATTCATGCGAGATCGAATGTTAATTTATGAGGAATTAAATGTCATCCGTTTCCTGGCTACGCGGGCGAAGCCGCGGCCAGACAATGTACAATAATAACAACTAGTACTTACATAATAACTTATATTTATAACTGAAAGGAACTAGCCACCGATATACGGGATATTACCCAGTAAAGCTTTCTTTCAGTCACAAATTGGCTATTACACAAACGTTCAGTTTCAACCCAAACATACAATCGGAAACCTCTGGACAATCTCTCCACTACTTACCTGCTGTAACATACGCTTTGAGGGAACAGAACCTGCTCCAGAAACATTCAATAAGAATAAGACTTTAATTAGAACGATTTAGGGATCATTTTTTACTGTAGAGAAAGATCTTACTTGTTTATTTTTACGACCAATTAGGCTTCGATGCGTTTACAAACGTGTGCGCGGACTCAAGTTCAACTCCGGATTTGTAAATTGGGTTACCTACAGCTCATTCATCTTAGCTCAAAGTGTGTATGTGTATGTGTAGTGAACGAATCAACTACGAGAATTGTATTACAGAATTAAAAATTATACATAGGAACAGATGGTAAAAGCGCGAAATTATAGGTTCTAGGTATCCTGCAAGCTGTCATTGTGGTATTGTCGGCGGTCCGACGTGACGTGATGCTTAAAAATGTTGAACTTGTGGTAAACTATCGAGAGTTGACTTTTCTAAGGTAGCTTACCCGCCGCGCCTCCACCTCACCTCTTCACTGGGCCTTGTGCTTCACTGTCCGCACGGTCCCGCGCGTTCGGACAAGTTTAGTTGCCGTGTACCTATACTACATATTGGAGAGAACTAACTTTCGCTCTCATAACCGTAGCAGTTGTTGTTCTGTGCATTGAGCCTCATTACTGTTCTGTGGTTTAACTTCTGCGGCTGCATCGTACGTCTGTCGGGTTATGTGAGTCAGTTGTTTGCCGGACTACGTTTTCCGAATCTGCAATGTTTGCGAAAATGTCTATGATTAAACAGAAATGAGTAATTCGTCGTATTTACATAAAAGTAACGATGTAGTTAACTTTTCGAGAAATAATTGTGCGGATACGATGAAAGTTGGTGTGTTTTCACGAAAGTTTTGTTTTTAAAGGAGTAACTTAATATATCACCTACACACGTCAGGACGTTAACAAAGGCAATCAAATATTGAACGCCAACTTTATTTACTTTAAAATTTGCTTACACCCGATAAAATGATGAAATTATTTTAATATTGGTAAAAGCTTAATGATGAACGTATTCCATTACATGCGAAATTTATTGACGCACATCAAAATGACGGTTAAAGTTATGTAATCGCAGCTTTTTAACTCATTATATGGAATATGATGGTTTTACTTAACTTTACATTATAACCGCGCATTTCAAAGGCCTGTTTCAGTTAACCTATGAACAAAATTGGGTCATGATTATCAACAGTAAATTGAGATAAAACGGATAGCTGCTCCCATTTGGAAGAGATGGTTGTTATAGTGATAAGCCTGCTAGTTTTTGTTAGTGCTTAGAGATATTCTTTTATCAAACATTGTGATGTTGTGTTGACAACAAAACAATAAAGAGTTCATCTATCGAGTTAAGATGTTTTCACATCACCTGCTCGACAATGACCAATTACATATCACGTACCCTTAACGTAAAACGTCAAAAGAAAGGCATTGCCTCCCATGGTAGATTAAGTTGTACGAAACTCCCAAGAGAGTTTCCGAGCAAAGAGTTTAAAATTGAATGAAAACTCAGCAAAGGGACATTTAAAAAGAGGTATTCGAAAATCGATTGAATTACATGCAGCTGCGATTCTCGAATCGCAGCTGCATGTAATTAATTTAAAACAAAAAACGCTGTTTTTTTCCTCAAGTTTGGCCCATGAGCATTTGCTAGACACTGCTAGTAAATTACATATTTCTTAGTTGTAATAATAACCAAGTGATTGCAAAGATAAATCACTCCCCCATCAAGTAGACTTTTGTAGGGAACACGAAAAGTTTGTACCATTTGTTCACGCTCGTGTACTCGTGTACGAACAGATCAAGTTAATAATCCAACGTTATTGCCTTTTAACACTCGAAGAATGACAAGTTTTAGAAAATAATAGGTACCTACAAAGTCACGACGCTTTCTTTTTGGTTTCCAGCCAAAACTTTAAAAACGGTGTTTGATGTACTTATAACGCATTTTCTCAGTTCCTTTTTATTGCTTAGCAGAAGGTTTAAAAAGTAGAGTATTCACCTCTAGGGTTAAGCAGTGTCTCCCTTTTTCTTTAATTGGCAGTCTATCAGGTCGATATCACACATCCGCCGCGAAACCGTAAAAGCGAAACCAGTTTTAATGTGCACCGTATTTCGTGTAAAATACAATATAATGTTCAATGACAAACCACAAAGTTAGTAACTTAACTTTCGAAAATTGTCATTTTAAAAATGCTCTACGTCACATGACATCAGGTTCACATTTGAATAGCGATTTCGCTGATACGGTTTCGCGACGGATAAGTGATGTAGCGCTTAAGGCTGCTTTCCACCACAGGTGAGCGATCGGAGGATATGTAGCGAGGAAAAAAACCACCAATAGGATGACTTCATTTACGCAGCGAAATGATTCCATTGGTAGATTGATTGGTTTTTCTGCGCTACACATTCTAGCACCGCTTAGTTTCTGGTGGAAAGGCAGCCTTAGTAAGTAGAGTAGAGATCTAACTATGTTTCTCAATCCTGTCCCATAAGCTCCGAATGTTATTGTTTTCGATAGCCTAACCTGACCCGCGGCAAGTGCACTTAATTCATAGGCACAAAATGAACAAGAGTTATGTGTAGTTCATCCAAGGGTTATCCCCCACAATTGAGATAAGCTATTATCTACAATAATCATTGTCTTGTGTTGTTTTATTTACAATACTCGTGTCGGGGCAGTGTCGTCAGAATCTATGAGACCACGTTTGTATTATCGCGCATTGTTTGAAAAAAATTGCGACAAAACTTAGAATGACCAAATATTTCAAGCAAACGTCATAACAATTGCATTTAAATTAAAAAATTAAAAAACGCCGAGCTCACGAAGTTATTTCTTTTTTTTTTCACTATATATACTGTAAGTTGCTGAGAAGTTGAATATTCCGCAGGCTATTTGATGTTGCAGCATCAGCTGAAGTTGCTATAAAACCACCAATAAGTAACAGTACACCAATTTCAAATTAATCGAACCTATGAAGTTTGGTAAGACCATTTGGTCGAGTAGGAAATGAGCTGATGATCTAAACACCTCAACAGATCTTCATTAAGTATAGCTAAGGACCATCTTGATCACATCAGCTTTCAAAAAGAAAAAAACGCATCAAAATAAGTTCATTCGTTTGAGAGTTATGATGCCATAGACAGACAGATCTACGCGTCAAACGTATAACACCCTCTTTTTGCGTCGGGGGTTAAAAATGGGATACCTTAGTCGGAACGTCCGGTTTTAAGTCTTTTATCCACAGAGCGCCATCTAGTTAGCCGCTGATCCCATCCGACGATGCGATCTGAACGCAGTGATTTATGAACCAGTGAAGAGAATGCATCAAATGCATGCGTTCAGATCGAATCAGCGGAATGGATTGCGCTCTGTCAGTGAATAAAGGTTATCACTCATTAGAACCACCCGGGACCCGTACCGCACCGCCTCGCCCCGTGCGGTTAGGTATTCTTTATACCAACTTCTATGGATATGCGCTCACTACATCAACTCCGGATCGCCTCAGCGTAAACTGTCAACGCGCGGACGGCGAGTGGCCCGCTCGATGACCACCCGCCGCTCGCGAGTGATTTACGCGAGGATAAGTGACAATCGCTAACAGGCTACTCAGAAATTCGTGGGCCACGCCACGTACACTCGTTGACCACGCGGCGTCCACTCGTGGACCACTCGTTGACAACGAGTCCAGGTGGTTCCGAGTGTCTCCAATGAGTGATTAACCTTAAAACGTAAATAGAACCTCCCTAGAGTTACAAAAATGTCAAAACCGCGTATATCAATAGTGAGAATAAAAAATGTCATCGCTATGTATGAATTAATTAATTGGATTTCCTATTAAGTAGAGTTAAGACTCAGTTTCTATTAATGAATTAGAAGAAGAAGATGTGGAAGAAGCGAAAGATGTATGCCAGGATCGTAGTCAGTGAAGCTCTGCCTAACCCCATAGGAAAGAGGCGTGATTATATGTATGTACATATTTCCTAGTAGGAATAACGACGATTTTAACACCGCGATAATACAAATATTCCAGTTGCCGGAAACATTCTTAGTTTGGTTTGATTATAGCCACTAAATTTAGTAGTAGCACTAGTGCTCAGTTGCTTGATTACGTGTATTTTCATGTCGATAAAATAAACACACTCAACATACTCATAGTGTAACCTCTAACTACGTATAATGTAAACTTCTGTAGGTTAAAATCTTAACTGTATGACGTAAGCCGCTCGTCTATATTGATAATCCTTGGCTATTCATTGGGCTTTGTTTATATTAGCATCTGTTTACGTGAATCTTGATATTTTGTGATCGGGCAAATATTTTAAAAACTATACTATTATAGGGTGTATCTTTCAACGACGGTCATATTCTAGGATATCAATGTACTCAGAATATCAATGTACTCAGAAACTGGGAAAACAAAATCATCTGTTTCATACAAAAGATCTTCGACTAAATGTATGCAACAGCTGTTTTTTTGTCTCGATTTCAAGGTTAGCCTCTTAGTAAAAGTTGGTCATAATGATGATTTCAATGAAATCCTATAAAATGTCCGTCCTTTAGAGATACACAGTGTAGATTCAATGATATCAAGAAAACTACTAAAATTTTAGGCTAAATTTCAAACAAACGACTATTCACTAAAATTGTCGAAAATTCGGTAAGACTTTTATACAAAAAAATTTAACCGCCGAAACAACTAAAAACAAAAACTAATGTATCGACCGAGCGAACGTTAACGAACGAAGCGTCTCTGCTTCAGCTCGGCAAAAACGCTTTCGTATGTCCGAATTCTGTCTGGAGTTCAGTCCGGATCTTTGTCTTACTCTACAAATCGCTAATTAGGTACTACATGCTTAATGTTTTATTACTTTTTAAACAGCTACCTACTAAGAGGTCTACAGCTACACACAAGACACTGACTAGTCTAAACGAAGCATTAAAATCTGTAAATGAACAATAAATCACCCCTGTTTTCCCAGCGTCTGGGTTTTTTTTTTCTAATTTTATATGGGATCAAGTTCGGGGTATTTCCTTTTCAATAAAAAAAAAAAGTAAAATCGGATGACTCTGTAAAAAGGATTACATTATCTTACATTAAAAAAGTACGAGTCCTTGAAAACCTCCTTTGTTTTTCGTCGATTACTGAGCGACTGAGAAATGGCGTGGCATGGCGGCTGTTGAGATCTTTGTTTTCATTTTGTGATGTTTCTTTATTGATACACATGTACTTGTTACGCCCGTACTTTATTGATACTTACGTACTTCTTAGTTCTATTCTTAATAATTATAAACTTATCATCACGATCCCGAGTAACAGTATACTTTATTGTTCGTTCGTACTAAGCTTACAACTTTATCAGAATTGAAAACCGCCATGTTTTGCCTTAATAGCATGTTCACGAGAACATTTCTGTATTAAGTATGTCATGTGAAAATAAAACAACGTATTACGTTAGGTTACTATCGGTTAGTGAATGAAAAAACCTATTTTAATAAAATTTTCATTTCCTAGCACAATAACTACTATTGTTGTCTTAACACGGTTGGCCATGACTTTTGCATTGACATTTCTGATTGGAAGCGATTAAATTTAATTAAGTATAATAACTATGTTATTATTTTGTTTTAGATACGATTTTATTGCGTCTGTTAAAAAATACGAGAGCGCTTCCATACAAGCAGATACGTTGTAGGTATTAGTTGTGTATAAAATTGTGATTTATATTACATAGGTATGAGTAGAAAGATCAATTTCCTACCTATAAAACGAGACCCTAGCCTACCTGTGTCTTACAAGAGTAAGACGTTCGCAATTTTGTGTTTTTTTTTTATAAAATGTAATACATTTTCGAATTTTACGCTGTGCTGGATAGAGTTAAGTTTTGCGGGTCATTTGTAACCCAACCCAGCTGATTACTCGTAGCAAGCAACAAATCGTTTGTAATTACACTCCGACCACACTGGCCGCAGTGCAAATCTATTTACAAACTGCTGTCTTGTAAAAGTAAATTTTACCAACCACACTCGTATACTTGCCTATGCCACAGAACAAAGAATTTGATGTAAATCATTGATTCATTTTATCTAAGGTAGATTATTATACTTGTATTCCTTTCCAAACTAACCATTGCTTTATCAGGCCCGCGACAATATCTCCGCCCTTGTGTTCTTGGTTTTTTTTATAAGAAACGTTCTCAAGCGAAAATAGAGCTATGAAAAATATCCGCATTTGTACGGGGCCACTTTTGACTGATTTATTCAATAGATAGACAAAGCAAATCAAAAATCCCTCTACATAGGGAGGTTTTCTACATCATAGCTAATGATGTAGACAACCTCCCTGATGTCATGATCATTTAACCTCCCTGATGTTAAATGGATCCATAATACAAGGGACATTCTTAGTTATTTAAGAATGATTAGAGAAGTGCAAAAATCTTTTTAAAAAAAATTGCACTCTGTCATTCTTAGGTCGCTCGTCGTCTTCTTCTAGACGAAATGGCCTTGGAAAACCTTAAGCCAATGCGAAGTTAGTCTAAAGTGGTCGCCGGACTCTTAACAAGGTGTGTTGAATTGTCTCGCATATTGTTTTTATTAACCGACGAACCGGAGGAGATTTGCAAGTCGACGTGAATTTATTTTTATGTATGATCACACATAACTTTTCACAGACTAGTTCAATTTTGATAATTCTTTTTTTATTGGAAAGGATATACTTCCAAGGGGGTCCGATATAAATTTGGAAAATAAACCTACCCAAAGGGTGGGAAAATATTGGGGATTCACACTCACAGATTTCAATGCTGAGTTTAGACCAGTCAGTCTATTTTATATGCCTACCTACAAAAAACTATTTAATAAAATCTTTTTTGCAAAAAATTAAACCGCCGAAAAAATTAATTAGTAACTAAATTTTTAAACTAACATTGGTAAGTATACCTCAGTAATTTTGAGTCGGCGCCTAACAAGCAAATTAATTACCTACGTAATGCGTTATACGCGGCGGCGGCGTAAATAAGTATGGGTAGGTACCTACCTAAGTTTGATTTTTAGCCGTTTCAGGGTAAAGAAGTAACCAATTTACACCCCGACAACCTTTTCGCTTTCTAACAATCTTTTGTATATAAATGTTAGTGTGCTGTTCGTTCTAGAAATTATTGTCAAACAAAGAAATAAGAGATGTATGTATTATGATGTTTACAAGTTGTTAGGTAGGAGTTCAGAGATACCCGATATCTTTCTACTTTCCTTTTGGCACTGCACTTGGCATATATGTACAAAATTAGATATATAACAAATATTATTAACATTATTATTATCTATATAATTATGTATATTCAAATCTTTATATTTGGTAATTAATAGCACATATGTATAAATACCTAAATAAAGCAATACAAAACTACGCTAATCTATTATATTAATTATAATCTAATTTATTTTTATTATAAGGCTTATTTAAGTACAATTCTTGATACATTAGTCGTACTTAATTTAAAACATGCTTCTTTAGATAAGAAAATGGTAGAATGGTAGCGTTTGCAAATACGCGATTTTAAGCAATAAGCTAGTTATCTTCCATACAACCGCTATAAGCGAACTTTTTAGTCAGCACATTAGCTCAAATGTGTCTAAAATAAATACTTTGTCTAAGCACCCAGAATCTAAGTCGTAATTTTAAACCAATTAGTATGGCACCACAACTAGTGTTGTGAATTGTATTGGATAAAAACGACTGTGTTGTAGTAGGTTATCTATTGGTTTCAAGTCGTTGCCGCAAGTTGTTAGCGCTAGGAGTGAAGGTCGCGTGCGCGGGCGCACCTCTCGGCCGACGTTCACGTTACTCTACCGCAGTCGCGTGGCCGGCACTTCAACTAGCGCACGTCGCTCGCGCTTTTTACATTACAATCTTTATTCCTCGAACAATAAAACCGCTTTATCAGTTTTACAACATGAAATCAACGAACAGTGCGTACGTCATCTAAGTGCAATTTGAAACGGATTTACTCGAAGCCACCGTCTATGAGGTAAGTGTAAATATTGACTTAATTTTTTGTCGATTGTTTAGTAAATTAGGAGTAATAGTTGGCGCGCGATCAAAGTTTGGAAGCTCTTGAAAATGGCAAATTTAGTCATGACTCAGTTTTGAAGTACATTATTATGTTCAATTCAGTAATGTTGAGTGCAGTAGTCATTTGAATTTAGGAAAATTTGCGCAGTTCTACGTGCTCAATGGTATTATTATTTACACGCGATCTGCTAAACAATTAATATTTGTTTTGTTTTAAATATTATTTAGAATTCGCTGTTTGATATTTGCTAGTATAAAATCTTCTATAAATCTTTGCAATGACTTTCAGAGTAAATCAGTTTCGATTTCGTTGTAGGTCTACGTTATCGGTATTCTAAGTTAACATCTAAAGCACATACGAGTACATGCATCTTATTTCACGACTATTTCGTTACAGTTACTGTGGTGTGCATTTACAGAGATGGGGCAATTACAGTTTATATTGTAGTTCTCATGCGCGACCTCATCTCTAATCTTATCTGATTACGTGGAAGGTTTCATTATGACCAGAACAGTTATGATGTCAACATTTGACTAACCTGTCACAAGACACCTAGGCTAATGCAAACAAGCCCGGAGACGAGGACTAGTTTCGAGAATTTTTTTTAAGAGCCCTCTCTGTGTAAACAGACACCGGAATAAACAAAAAGCGATCGACTCGTGAATGCTTACTTTGTAACGTGGTAGAGACGAGCACTGAGCAGATAAATAGCTACGGCTACTACGACGGAGGTAATAATTCAATACACATTAGCACAATTGAGGCGTAACTTGCCTATGCCACCGACGCCAAGCGGCCAGGTCAGTCTCTGGGATGGGTGTGCGCGGGTAACATTTACAACTAAACGGTACTGAGGCTCCTATCTCATGTTTAGTTGTATGCTAAAACCTTTTTACCTGACTGCGAAAGAAGGAGGGTACATTTTTCGAGTGTATGTATGTAGGTACTAGGTATGTATGTGTGTATGTATGTTTGAGGTTTCTTTGGCACGCCCTACAGCCTTAATAACATCTTGATGTATTACGATATGTGAGGTGTCATTTGAATTGTCTTGATAGTGGAAGTGACATAGGGTACAATATTTTAATTATATCCAGAGTGTAAAACTACATTTTGCTGTCGGGTTTTAATAATGTTACTCGTATAATAACGAGTATATATCTGATAGTATGTTTCTGATGTGTAGGTAGTTCTTAGGTTCAAACCGCGTACGCTACCAGACCACAAGTAGTGGAATTGAGTCGCCACAAATTCAACTTAAGCAATTCATTACTACGAGTATAGCATGCCACATACGACGTAAGTACCGCAACGGCGATTATTCGCAAATTTAAATTACTCATTAGCTCTAGGTGTGGATCAAGGACGTTCAGGGAAGGGCCAATGTTGGAGGTCCAGCCAGGAAGCGCATTTGCAGAAGAGACATTTCTAAATTATTGTTTTGGGTGATTAGTACGCACCAAAATATTGAGTTGGTTTTGTTCAAATGAAATGCGTCGATCGTAAGTTCCGGAAGGACAATTACCCCCTTGTATCCACATCTGAGCTGATTATTAGTTATAATTGATGTGTTATTGAAATAAAATTAGCTAAATTTAAATTAGCTAACTACATTACAGTTTTCTCTATACGACACAGAAAAAAGCAGGCCCAAATAAACTAGCAATGAAAAAAAAATACAAATTACTACAATACCGTTAACATTATTTATCTAATTTACAAAATGTAGGTTTAAATTAATATTTGAAAATATCATTTGCAAAAAATATATATATATCCCACCAAATTCGGGGGCAGTTACTAATTTCGCCAGAAGACAATTGACTATGGCAATAGTAGCGGCACATACAGGTTTCCGGTATGGTAATAAAAAGTAAGTAGTTCATGATGTCAATGAGGAAATGAGGATATCGAGTGGCAAAATAATTGAGTTCTAAGCAGTCAATCTTTAGATCGTTTCCATTATCTAGAAACGCTGTTTGAACTAGGTTATAATAATGACCACGTGATCGACGAATGGGTTGAAACACCAACTAGCTTAGACGACTGAGGAAGCCGCTTGTTAAGACTAATGCAATGAATAAGGATTGACTAACGTTAGAAATATTGGTAATACCCGTGTGAAACTACATAACACATTTATTTAAATTTACTGTTCTTAAAATGACAATATAGATCATATTCGGTCATGCATGACAATAGATGACAATTAATAGTAAAAAAAAGAGGAGAAGCTGGATAGTTAATTATGGGACAGAATCTCCACTGAATGCCAAAGGCATGATGCTTCATCCGATGAATCAGAAGTAAAGAAAGGTAACATATTAAGTGAAGCACCAATCAAACTGTTATAAGGTCCAGATTTCAATAACAGTAAGCAGTCAGCCATAAAGTAACAGTCGAGCAATAAACTCAATAATAAGGAAGGTAAATAAATAACTAACTACATTTAAGCATAAAAATCAACGTCGAAATAATGTGCGCTTAATAATACTTGTACTCGTGATGACACCGATTAAATACCAATATTCTATACGATTAAAAAAACTATAAGTTCAAATATAAGGTGAAATAGAAACAATGCCTACATTAAATGCTTATTATAATGATCATAAGCTAAAGTTTTGTTGATCAGAGTGGTACAGGTCAAACGTATCAAATTTAACCCTACGCATTACTTTAGCGGTGTCAAAAGACGTATGACGAACAGAGGACAGCGTGGGTGGGAAAGTCGACTGATTAAGCAAGTAGGGTCGGATTTGTCAAATGAATTGACCTTAGTCGTGAAGAGGTCAAATATGCAATTTGCTACCTTTGCTTGCTTTTATCGTAGGTACTGAGGGATAACATACTAAGACGTCAATAATAGCGATAGAGATTTAATAGTGATTCGATTAAAGGGTGGAAATCTACCCATCGACACAAAAAGAAGAAGAAAAAACGATTGTGGAAATACCAGAAAATAGTCAGGATAGTAAACGGAAGATAAAGCTAGAGATAAATAACAAGTTCAGCCATCAGTGATAAGTTAACAGATAACTGAAATTGCCATACATGAAATGTATAAGCGAACGACATCAAATACTAAAATACACAGGCAACACCACTTGGCAATGAACACAAATAAACACAAACTAAACAAATTGGACACCAACAGACTTAGGCTATAACGATAAACAACATTTCGAATATCATCTATTCCCTTTCCGCTTTTCCTTGTATTTTTGTAACCGTGTTTAAAGTGCCACTTGCTGTCCAGAGATAAGTTTTTTATTCATTATATTCAATAGGCAGTTTTGTTAATAATTTAATAAGCAATTATTCGAAATTCTTGACTAAAATTGGAATTTTGATTGAAATTTGAGCAACTCAAAATATTGTATTACGACTGACTGAAAAGAACGACCGAAATCACAAGCAAACTATTAACATTCTTCCATTTTCTTGTACATAATGCTGATGATATCTAATAGTCCAGAATCCAGATTATTGAATACAAACACTACATTTTTCAAAGAGACTTACTGATAATGTATTCACGATAAAAATGGTGAAACATGACCAGCTAATATTATTTAGAGATTTGCCACATTTTAAAAACAAGTTAAAGACCGACACAGAATTCGTCCAATAAAATAAATGACAATGAACTGAACAAAATATGAAGAATAAAATAATATAAGATTCTACTACAAGAAGTTTAAAATACGCCTATCGAGAATATACTAAAACGCAATGCTGGGGCTTTAAAAATATTGATTTAGAAAAAACAAAAAACATTTTGATCGATATCAGATGAGAGAAGTTTAGATAATAGTTTACGAGAACACGTAAACCGAATCAACACATAGATCCCAAAAGCTAGAAGAAACCCAGGTTGTATTTGTTGCTGGAGAACACCGAGGAAAGTCCAAATCACATTGCGTTGATTGCTGATTATAATCATCTTATATGTACTCGTATTGGTATTCTGCAAATTTAATTACTATTACAAACACCACAGATGAAAACTGTCAAAAGTATTGCATTTACATAAACATAAATAATACGATAGAACTCATATTTTGGAATCAAGTGATAGAATAAAAATTACATTCATAAGAGACAGCATACTGATAGTGTATTCAAGATTTAAATAACCAAGATTACTGGTATTGACCAGCCAATATTATTCAGAGGCAAATTCTGGGCGCGATTAATAACAATGAACTCAACATACAAATGAGTATTGAAACGAAAGAAAATATTGAAACGAAGGTCTACAAAAGGAATTCAAAAATTTAGAATACGCAAACAAGAACAAAAAAAATCAACAACCAACAAAAAAAACCGAAACCAACAACAACAAAAAGACGTACAAAAGCTGTTGAATGTTAACACATTTTGCAACCATACGAACAACTAAACAAATTTCCAGCTTGAGCTGCAAGTTTCATATCCACGGCATCCAAGTTATAAGACGTGTACGTAGCAAACTTGTAGCAAATGCATAACATTAAGACCTGTGTTATGGGGACCAATAGATGATAACAATATTGAGCCCAACAACACAGGTGTAAAGATTATGCTGATGTATACGAGTTGAGGACGAAACCATCTTGAGCTGAAGATATAATAGACACGTAGAGATGTGTACATAGCAAACTTGTAGCAAATACATAACATTAATACCAGTGTTATGGGGACCAATAGATGATAACAATATTGAGCCCAACAACACAGGTATAAAGATTATGCTGATGTATACGACTTGAGGACGAAACCATCTTGAGTTGAGGACGAAACCATCTTGAGCTGAAGATATTATAGACACGTAGAGATGTGTACGTAGCAAACTTGTAGCAAATACATAATATTAAGACCAGTGTTATGGGGACCAATAGATGATAACAATATTGAGCCCAACAACACAGGTATAAAGATTATGCTGATGTATACGACTTGAGGACGAAACCATCTTGAGTTGAGGACGAAACCATCTTGAGCTGAAGATATCATAGACACGCCATCCAAGTTATAAGAAGTGTACGTAGCAAACTTGTAGAAAATGCATAACATTTATACCTGGGTGAGGGGACCAATAGATGATAACAATATTGGACCCAACAGCCAAGGTATAAAGATTATGCGGATGTATACGAGTTGAGGACGAAATCATCTTGAGCTGAAGATATCATAGACACGCCATCCAAGTTATGAAAAGTGTACGTAGCAAACTTGTAGCAAATACATAACATTTATACCCGGGTGAGGGGACCAATAGATGATAACAATATTGGACCCAACAGCCAAGGTATAAAGATTTTGCGGATGTATACGAGTTGAGGACGAAACCATCTTGAGCTGAAGATGTAGCCGAGTTGGAGGGGACTAATAGCTTATAACGATATTGACCCCTAACAAAGTGATAATAAAGATTATGCTGTTTTATTCGAGTTGAGGACGAAAGTGAATCCAGCTTAAGCTCAATATTATGTCAATCAATGCAGGGGATCAATAAGGGGATTAGCCTAGTTATAACACAGACACATTTCTTAATTATAATGAGCTGGAAGGAAAATAACTATCATAGACATGGCACCAAGTTATAAGACGTGTATCTAGCAAAAACTCTGTAGTGCTAAATTTTTAAAATGGTTATACATGACTCATCTAAGCCCAATAATCACTTCCTTCGAACGATACATGAGAAGATAGCAATACAGCAATAAATACTGAAAGTGCCAAAATTCAAGTATGAAACATATAGACGTACAAATGGAATAAAATCCACTTCTTTAAATCGGATCAAGTCTGGATACAATCTACTCATGCAGATTTATAAAACTCAGCTTAGGGTAGTTAGAAAATTTTCATTACCTAATTGTTTTAGTTTTATGTGAGAAGATAAAAAAAAAAGTTTGTTAACAGCAGCACATATTATAGTTGCAGACAATAATTCCTAGCATTGTGACTGTAGTACCATTTTGCCCTAAGTGCCTAATCCGCTAAGCTGAACTAAGGCATACTCATAGGAACCTGAGTCTGTGGCAATATTATGCAATCTGAGATCGGTGATACTTGCTGAGGTATAGTTATCGAAGCTGTGACTGCACCTTATTTTGTGATATACGTACATATAAACAACTATTTTACGATATTTTTGGGCCTCTTTCGTTTATGTTCAAATGAATGAGTTCAAAAAATGCTTCTTAATATAACAGTATGTGAAGATAAGAGAGAAAGAGCGAAACACGATGTATTGGAGTTTGGAAATCAGCATTGTTATGTATTAATGAAGGAGTGTGAATGCAGAGATGTCGACTGATAGGGTGAAAAGGAGAAACTATGTTTTCTGTGCCGATCCTACCACATAGAAAACATAGGAAAAAGAGCTGTTGATAGAAAAACTTAACAGGCATGAAAATTGAAGAAAAGGAGAAACTATGTTTTCTGTACCGATCCTACCTTCTGTTGTATGCTTCAGTGCTTTGAGCCATTATAGCTCCCTAACGAACAAACCAATTTTAATGCTGTTTTTCTGTTTGAAACCTGATGTGATCGATGTAAGCTAAAAAAAACTGCTCAAACTTTTGAAGAA
The DNA here is from genome assembly GCA_911728515.1 of Peribatodes rhomboidaria. NCBI lineage: Eukaryota > Metazoa > Arthropoda > Insecta > Lepidoptera > Geometridae > Peribatodes > Peribatodes rhomboidaria. The sequence goes on from OU452166.1 coordinate 20,484,658, forward strand.
CATCAGCTCATTTCAAAGCATATCGTCACGCCTTTCCCCCGAGGGGGCTGGCAGAGTTGTAATACAACACCCACACTTCGCCGGACGATATTCAGTCCCAAATGTGACAGGGGGCGAGCCTGTTGCCATACACCGGACTCCATTCATGTAGCGGATGACATACAATACGCACATATGATTACACAATGAACAAATTGGTGCGTGCCGTCGGCTGGGTTCGAACCCGCTCCCTCTGGCTTGAGAGGCGGACCGTTTCCCAACTAGGCTACCATCGCTACATTTCATAAAAGGGCCTAAACAACTTTAACAGATAATTGATATTTCAACGTTTTAACCGTACAGTAACGTAACACATGGTGTTTGGTGTAGGTAATGTTGATTCGTTGGTATTTTCAACTTTAAGCTGATGCTGCAACATCAAACAGTCTGCGGGATATCAACTCCTCAGCAACTTACAGCCACAGACCTAAGATTTTTTTTGCTTCGCAAAAGACCAACGAAGCGTGTTGATGTTTTTGTCTAAATTTTGTCTAAAACATAACATAAATTGTTCCCAAAAACCGATTTACCAGCGGTATATTGTTGTCGTTTCTTCGTATTAACTATAGTACCTGGATGGCCGAGCTTTGCTCGGTATTTTTTTTAATTTTTTAATTGTGTTTTTTGGATAATAAACAATTGATTTTAGTCTAACCTCAAAGCAAACACTCATTGACTTCGTGTTACTTAACAACGCCATCTGCTGTTGTGTAGTTAAAGCAATTAGTTGCTCACAAAAAATAGTAGTATTATTATTCGCCAATAGATGTCAGGAAGAGTCATATTTTTCAGTTGAGATTGATTATCGATAAAACACGAATAAAATGATATTTTCTAAAAATGATTCCTAGCTAGATCGATTTATCGCCCCCGAAACCCCCTATATACTAATTTGTATGAAAATCGTTGGAGCCGATTCCGAGATTCCAATTATATATATATATATATATACAAGAATTGCTCATTTAAAGGTATAAATTTCCTAGATGAAAGTAGAATTGACGATGAAATTCAGCATCCAAATATAGTTTACGCTCGATTTTCACTAGAGATGGATAAAATGATGACGTCATTATTATCGATAGTTTTTTTAGCAAAGTTCATTAGGCGATGAGTGCAATACATATATGTACAAAAACAAAACATATGTACATTTTTGTATCAATGCTATCAATAGTAAATTGACATTCTTCCGAGTTTGTACTTGGCATCATCCATCCATCCATCCATCAGCCATGGGACGTCCACTGCTGGACATAGGCCTCCCCCATAGATCTCCAATAAGACCGGTTGGTAGCGGCCTGCATCCAGCGCGATCCTGCGGTCTTCACAAGGTCATCTGTCCACCTTGTGGGTGGACGTCCTACGCTGCGCTTGCCGGAACGTGGTCTCCATTCGAGGACCTTTCTACCCCATCGGTCATCAGTCCTTCGTGCTATGTGCCCTGCCCACTGCCATTTCAACTTGCCAATCCGCTGGGCTATGTCGGTAACTTTGGTTCGTCTACGGATCTCCTCATTCCTGATTCGATCTCGCAGAGAGACTCCGAGCATAGCCCTCTCCATAGCTCGTTGGGCTACTAGGAGCTTATTAATAAGGCCCATAGTAAGAGATCACGTTTCAGTTCCTTTCAGTTAGTTCAGTTTACTTGGCAATGAGGCCTAAAACATTTTTTTTATAAATATAAGTACCTTCAATTTCTGGTCATAATTTTAAATTCAATTTACAAATGTTGAGTGTTTGTATGTAAATTATAAGGCAAAAATAAATTGATTATAAATAAATGTACAAAAACAATGAAATAAGTATCTTTACTTAGCCTAATCCAAATACGAGTAAAATTGGTCATGGGTCACAATTCGAAGCGAATTACTAGTAGCATATTGATCTTATTATTTACTTTTCTTATGTTTATTTCGATACATGGTGACACTGATATCTAACTCTTCCGCCTAGCTTAACACCCGTTTAATGGTTTATATTTTTTCTAGCTCAGTAGCAGTGTTACTTGGAACAAAATAAAACTCAATTGGTATGCGAAAGATTATATTTATCGACAAGCACTCGGAGGACCATTTTTGGTCAATCGATAAAATAATTGGTAGTTTTCACAACACTAATTTACTCACGCATGCGCAAATGATTTTTTGTATCACTATCGAATTGTCACTGTCGATCTTTTACATCCGAGATCTGTGCTTACAGCAGATAATTTTGACTTATGGGTTCATAAAAAAGGTCTCAAAGAGTTAAGTTGGATAACGGTCAAGGCCCCATGGTGAAAAATAAATCCTCAATTTTAACTCTTTTTTTTTCTACCTCATTATATACAATTTAAAAAAACTGTATACATTTATAACTTCCTAAAGATTGTGTTATTAGTTTGTTGTACTCGTTTACAAAGTTATTAGCATAATACATCTAGAAACCGGGTATAGTAAATTGTAAAAGTTAAGATGTCTAACTTAGGGTAAATTTACTGCTAAGTATGCACAAAAAAATAGTACAAGCCGCACTTAATGCCGAGATAAATTACAACAAAACAACAGACATAATTCACTAGTGTTTTAGCGAAAGTAGCTCAAAAGCGCACCCAGACACATCTCACTCGGAATTGTCATTTTGTTACAGATTCAAATTAATAATTAATAGTCTCGTAGTCTCGTATCAATAGTCTTAATACAAGCAAACCAGACACATTTTACAACCAGAATTTTCTATATGGGATACTGTTGCGCGGATAATAGATGAAATGAAATAGTATCCAAGACAATATAATTTGCATCGATAATTGCATTCTTAATACCAATATTATAATTACACTAGCTTCTGCCCGCGGCTTCGCCCGCGTGGCTTACAGGAAATGTATGACGTTATTAACTTCAGAAATAAATATTATAAGCGGTCACACTCGCTCTCAATTGAACACACAAACTGACAATATCCCAAGCAGAGCAATATGGACGAAGTTCTTTAGTTAACTAAACTATCTCTGGAATGAGAAAAGTAGGAGTAGTAGTATTGTATCAACAGAACTTAAAGCGTGTGTGTAAAGATAAAATTAAAAGACAACCGAAAGTAGATAATTGACAATTAATAATGTTTACAACGAAAACCTATCTTTTTTTTTCTTTTTCGAAACACCAGGCTGCTCCATGAGCTTACTCTGTAGCAGGCCACGTATAACTAACCGTGTGAAAAACATTTTAGTCAATTATGAGTTTGGCTTGAGATTTATTTATGGCCATGGCAAAGCAGACTTTGAGGGGAAACTGCACTCTTTTTAACTCGAAGGGGTAGTTCGGTGGTGTTAGAGATGTTAGAGGAATCCTCAGCATAAACACAGACTCATTCAGAAACTACACCAGTCAGTGTGCTGGCAGACCTTTAGTTAAGATCTTCGAAGCAAAGACAACCCGTAGTAGGTTTTGTCTTCCTAATACTAAAGCAGCTTCTACTATTGACTTCGTCTATTTTTGCTTAATACTGCTTCTAAGATCAGACAGACATAATTATAAATTTCATCTCCTAGCTCATCTACCTGATCTTTATTGACAGAAAATCACTTCACTTGCCGTTTGTAATCTTCTGACAGGCTTGGACTTAATTCTTGTATATTTCCCTTACTGATTAAGTAGGTTTGAAATTTGATAGAATGTCAGCAAAATAGTTCACACATTTTACACGGAGATTCATATGGAAAAGCAATGATAGCTTCGTATTTAATGTCATCTGCTACATGACTGGAGCCCGGTGTACGTATGGCCATAGGCTCGCTACTTATTACATTTTGGACTGAATATCGTCCGGCGAAGTGAGGGTGTTGTAATACACCTCTTAGGGTAAAAGCGTGACGTTTTACCTTAGTAGGTAAAACCTACGTAGCTACTACCGTTATCTAGATCTGTGCCTAAATTCCTAGTTGCTGGCTATTACAGTTTCCAAAATAATCAGCTCACAGACATACAGACAGACAGACATCGGTTTTTTTTTTTTTTTTTTTATTTAAAAAATTACACTCCACGGACTCCGGCGACCGTGACTTTTTTTAACAAAAATCTTAAATTATTATTTAAAGGAAATACAGGTAGAGGGGGGTTAGTTATTAAGTCTTAATCTAAGGTTAGGTTAAAGGTTTTCAGATTTACTTAATGCATTGTGAGTACACCACGAGCAGACCAGCGACCCGCAAGCAGCACCCGATCACGAGTATGACGCATGTGCCAGCCATCTCTCTCCTCAACCATATTTGAGGGAAGAGAACGACCCGACACACGACGCCGCCGCAAGAAGGTGCCTTCGATAGTGAGCATGAATGCTCGAGATGGACCCACAATTTATATAAAACGATAACAAAATAAAAACTATAACGAGAACAGAAATGATTACAATTTTTATAACAATTAATATTTTTATAACATCATGGCCTCCTCCCGACTCAGAGCCTCCATCACTACCGCGTTCCGATCTCTGATGGCCATCTGCAGGTTATATTCCTTGATGGTCTTCGGTGATGCAGCCGATGCTCGCCGTAAAAACCGGCTGATGGCATCGTCTTCGATGTCATCGGCGTAGTAGGTGAAAGTCCCGGTGTGCCGTGATATTGCGACGACTGCGTGGGACACGCTCTCATGCAGCTTCATTTTGGGCTTGGTCTTTATGGCGATAACCCACTCGTACGTTAGCCCCTGAGCTTCGTGGATGGTTAGGATGCGTGACCCTGCGCCTCCCCCATACCCTTGACTTTTGAGGGTCTCCTTTTCTTCCTGCGTATGTACTAAGAAAAGGGTGTTGGGGAGGGTGGTGGGAATTTGTGCTCCCTTGTACCTTCTTTGCTCAACGGACTTAATACGAGGAGCCGAGGAATAAATACCCGAGTAAATTTCCCTCAGCGCATACGCGACGTCCATTGGGTTCCTGTGTGTGCAAAGCAACTCCTGGCTGATGTTTGTGACCAGGTTTGGGCGTTGGTACCTCATTTCGAAGAGATTTTCTCTGTCAATAAAAGGTAACTGATTTACATCTCCGATGAGGACAAGCTCACCAGCACCAGACAGCCGTGCAACCATTATTATGGCTCCAAAATGGTTCATGAGCGCTTCGTCTACCAGGAGGCGGTTGAAACTCTCTCTACCAAAACCATTTACGAGAGAAGAAGCCATTGTTCGTACCCTGGATTTCACCAGGTCTCCGATGCGGTGCGATAGTTTCTCTCTCAGATCTTTTGCTGCCTCTGTTGTTGTGGTGATGATGGCGTCCCTGTCCACATCGAAGTGACGGATCACCCATGTTGTCTTGCCACACCCTGGCACCCCATTGACCCATTGTATCTTTGGTACCGACCAGCTTTCCCAACTTGCGTCGACGTCTGGGTTCCCTTCGATGGTTTTGGCCATCTCTAGGATTCGGTCGTCCAGCATTATCTTGGTGAACTTGGCGGTGACTACAATTGGATCCTTTGATGGTGTCCCGTATTTCGGCTTACCTATTCGCTCCGCCTCTGTCTCGTCCAGCGCTACAAAACCACTTTCTGCGCTATAGGCTGCCATATACTCTCCTTTCATGGTTCCTTTGATGATCTGGGCAGTGACGTTGTTGTATATGGCGGCTTCCGCTTCCTCAAGCCTCTCGTTTAGAAGACTTTCACTTCCTAGCCTAAAAGACTGCAAGATGTTATCGCAGGTCCTGAGATTAACTTGTTTCGTCGCTCTCAGTATGGCTAGGAATTCGAGGAAGGCGTTTCTAGCATGGCTTTGCAGCCCCGAGGCCGAGACATAACGGGGCGAATCGACCTGGCCCATGTCGGCTCTCGTCCTAGCTGCTTGAAGTTGTGGAGCTGCTCTCGACGTCTGTGGAGATGGTGTTTTGGGTGCGATACGGAATAAGCTCTGCGTTATAGCGCTGAATGCTGTTATGAAACCGGTTATGTGGCCATTCCCTCTTTCTCGGTTACCACTTGCATGGGGTGCGGCTTTTTCAGAGACAATTTTTTGTTGTGCCCTTTCGGAACCAGACTGGGTGGTCGAACTTGGAACGGGGTGTCCCCAGCTATCTGTAGCACCTATGTGGTCTAGTGTTTGGGATTTGAGAAAGCTCAAGTTTTCTCCTCTATCCTCGTACACGACAACCTCATGGTGTTCAGAGGCCTTGGTGCAACCTAACCGGTCTACGACTTCCGCTTTCATATATTCGACCATCATCGCGTCCACGCTTATTACCCGGGGAGTGCTGTCAGCATTTTTGCTTAAATAATTAAGCAATGAGCTAGCTTGCGCAAAAGGTGACTGTGCCGCCCATTCCAGCAGTGCGATCGTTTTGTTTTTCGTTCGCACTATTCGGAATCGGTAGCCGTCTGCCATGCACACTGGCATAGCTTCGTAGGATTTCCGCTTCATAGTTACTTTGGCGGTGCTCCCATTGAGCAGACATGCTAATCCGGGCGATAGTCGAACACGTTTCTGGTTCCTGACGAGGCAAAAGCTTATTCCGAGCCTTTCTCTATTGCTGTCCATGAAAAGTGCCACACCGCGAATCCGTATTCCCGGGTCTCCTCTTTCTGCGTTTTCCAGAAGATCGTGAATGGATACGCTTTTTGAGGAAGTTTCTCGGTTGGAGATCGTGGCTTGTGTTGCGCTGGTAGACTGTGTGAGTGTGATGAGGGGAAGTGTTCGGATGGGGGGGAGTGTTTGGATGGGGGGGAGTGTTTGGATGGGGGGTAGTGTTCGGCTGGAATCGAGTGTTGAGTTTCTTTTGGCTGCTATACGGAAGGATCTCTCCACAAAAGACAAGAAGTGTGGTCTGCATTCTGGATCTGCCAGGATATTATGGAGTTCCGAGATCTCCAACTTCCTATCTATTAATGTTTCGAGATCCTGTCGCACAGCCATGAATCTAGGGCAATCGATGATCACGTGCCAGACCGTCTCGGCCACATAGGGGTCGCACTCGCAACCAGGGCTGTCTTTGAGCTTGAACCTGTGCAGATATTCAGCTATACCTCCGTGTCCCGTCAGCGCTTGTACCTGGAAGGGAGTCAGTCTTGTGGCTCGCGTCACCCGATATGCGTTTGCAATATCAGGGAAGAACGTTTGAGTGACTCTACCTGTTTCCGAGGTTTCATATCGGTCCTGCCACTTCCGTACCGATTCTTCGCGGATTTTCTTTTTGACGTAGGACAGAGGAATCTCTCCGTAGTCTCTTGAAGTGCCGGTGAGTGCCGCTGCTTTAGCGAGCTCATCAGCTCTTTCGTTACCAGCGGTGCCCACGTGCGCTCTCAGCCAGAAGAGACGAAGAGATACCCCTTTTGCAACTATTTTCCCAATGTTTTCCTTTATACGTTTTACCAAGGGGTGGTTTGTTTTAGGGTTCTGAAGCAGTTCGAGTGAGGATCGTGAGTCGCTCAAAACGTTAACTTCAGAACTCTCGCCTGTTGCCACCAGTTCGGTCGCCCGGTAAAGAGCATAAAGTTCCGATTGGAAGACTGTGCATTGGGGGTGTAGCTTGAATGTCGAATATTTAACTTCTCGGCCGTTTTCCCACCAGGTTAGGGCTGCCCCGACTTGACCCTTTATCTTACTGCCATCTGTATAGATTTGGGGTCCTTCTAGCTGGTTGGAGATGTTCTCTAGGAGCTCGAACTGCACGGATGTCTGGGTGGACGGATGCGGCTGGTCCAAGTAACTGACTTTTTGTTCGAGCTCCGTTTCCGGCGGGAGGTATTCTTGAGAGAAGTTTTTCTTCGCTCTGTACAGGTTAGCCGCTTCTTGTATTCTCAGGTCGAGAGGAAGTAGTCCTGAGATGGCAAGTGCTGACTTCAGAGAAACAGTGCGGTATGATTTGCAGATTTTCTGGGCAAAACCTCTTTGGAGTGCGTTCAAGTGAGACTTGTTTTCCTCGAGGTCTACCGCCTGCGCCCATACGTTCGAGGCGTACATGATGATTGGTTCCACCACTGCGATGTAAATGGTTCTCGTGATCTCACTGTTCAGTCCCCAGGTCACTTTCGCCGCACACGCTAGCTGTTTGTATATGTTCGCCACCTTTTTACACTGAGCGTTTACGTGTGCTTTGAAATTGAGCCTTCGATCGATCAGCAGGCCAAGTAACTTGACTTCTTTAACAAGACTAAGCTGAACGCCTGACATGACCAGATTTGGGGAATGGTATTCCAACTTGTTAGTAAAGAGCATTGCATTTGTTTTATGCGCTGCAAAGTTGAGCTTATTACGTTTTGGCAATTGTAGTTCGCAAGTTTCGTAACGCGCGTTTAGCTTTTATGAAAATGAAACGAAATAGTTAACTAGTTACGAGTATATTATGGGTTTCCCATGAGCGTAAAGAATTTGTTTACGTTGTGCGTACCACTGGCAGTTTGTGAACGTTCGACCGCGCCTTCCGCGTTTTGGTCGGAAATATAAATACTAGTTGCAGTAAACTGTACCTGTTCAAAGTTCTATGGTGCTCGTTTTACTTTTAAACACAATCTATCTCTTGAAGGAGTCGCTCAAAATTTAATGTATACAGCGTTGTTTCTATTGTCCAGAGAGTAATTCGTTGGGAAGCGGGCTCTAAAAATGATTTATCGATCCACCTTACGAGCGATAGCAAGCGAAGCGGCTTTGTTTCAGTTTCGGCAAAAATGCTTTCGTATGTCACATTCCATGTCGCATTCCACGTACTTCGGATCGGAAGGTGCGATCCATCCTACTCTCTTTGTTACTAAAGTCGTGTTGGCCGACTTTCAAACATAACGTAACAAAAAAAAAAACATATCTTCGCCATATTGAACAATTAACGAAAACTAAATCTATGAAAAAAGTCTAAGTAAGCATATTAGTAGGTACCTAGTATTAATATATTAGTTCCAACCGATCTAAGTCTCCATTCTTTGTGTGCGCGTATTATCTGAATACCTATCTGATAAGACCACGCCCGATAACCGCCGATAGGTAGAGTTGACTCACTTCGACATTACTCGACCACATTGCTTTTTGAAATAACGTCTGTGATAAAAGTGTTTTTGAACAAAAGTGATTTTAGGGACGCAGAGAACTGTTCAGGTACAAAATGCTATCGTATCGTACCGCTCTAGAGCGATTTCAAAACCGCAGATGTAAGATCACTGGTGTGATAACTTATAATATTTGGTCACATGCGATTTGTTTATCTTATATTAATCGATGCTACTCGACAGATATCAAGCCAAAAACAACACATTCCACAAAATCGGGCACGTTTTTTTGTTATCGTTTTCAGTATAAGTTAATAATGTTTTACTAATTCGCCAATTTATTTTAATGTAGCCAAGTAGTAACAAGTGGTAATTTCATGGTCGAAGAGTTTTATCTTCTATGTATCTGTTAAAGTATGAGTTATTAAGGTGTATAATTCTTTGATTTCAGAGCGTGAGTAACCAAGTGCGATGGTGACGTGATACGCCATGCGTTGGCCGGCGTGGTGGCACATCCTGCCGGCGCTGCTGGCGCCTGCGTTCGCGCAGGCTCCCAACCCTACCGTCTGCGAGGAGGAGGCCTGTCGCTGCGACTCCTTTACTAGGGTTATTTGCAACTGCACCACTGAATACACCGTGAGTAATTTATCTTAAATAATCTGGGAGAACGCACAAAACTGTGATGTGATTTTTATTACTTTGTGTCAATTGTTTTGATATGAAATGAGCTTAAGTCCTCGATAAATACAACGAATGCCTCTGTAATTTCTGAATCGGCTTTCATTTGGTGTTGCGAACCATATCTATGTAGGATCTAGATGACTTTAAACGCAAGCAATATTGTTCGTAAACAGTCAGCTGTTTCGAGAGTTTATTCCCGATATCCTTTTCGCCTGTGTCCCCATCAATAAAATAGTGGGATTTGGATTAGTTAAAGGATTGAGTGGTTTCAAAGACCTTTAAAATTCTAATTCAAACCGTAGGCTATGCTCGCTCGGTTGTTTTTCTTTGGTTTAAAAATGTTACTGATCGATTTTACAGGAGGTGACACTGCGATCTGAGGGAGCCTACAGAGTGCCATCGACGGCGACAGGCATCATCGTCGATGGCTGCGCCCGCGTCACGTTCCTCCCCGACACGGTGCGACACCTCATCCAGCTCCGGCGAGTAGAGTTGAGAAATGTAGATCACGTGGTGATCAACGAACGAGCTCTCGCCTGGTCTCCTTTCAACCGGGACAGCGAGATGAACCCCGGCCTACGAATCGTGATCGACAACTGTACTGTCGACGAAATAGCCTCGCACGCCATACAAGGACGTGTCGACGACATCATCATCAGCCACAGCAAAATATTCAACATAAAACCTTTCGCCTTCTCTAGTCTCACCGGAGTGAAATCCGTAGAATTAACCGACAATGTGTTCGAATACATAGAAATTCAAGCGTTTAAGAAGTTCACGACGAACAATTTCTTACTACGCGGGGGAAGAATAAAAATTCTGCCGAGCAGGTTCCTCTCAGACGTGGAAGTGACGAACCTTTTCCACATGGAAGGAGTGACCGTCGAGTATTTGTATAGTTTAACGTTTCTTGTCAACGGACCAAAGAGAGTTCTCATAGAGAGCAACAATATAGAGACTTTAGAAGGCGACGGCTTCCACATCATGACGAGAGGACCGATCACTTTTAGAAATAATACTGTGACTGAGTTGAGAAAGGGTGCATTTTTTGGATTCACTGTTGATTTCGAAGTGGCAAGATCTATGGGCGCACAAGAGCTGTTGATAGACAACAATACCGTTACAAACGTGGCTCTAGGGTCTTTCATGTATAACAGCTCAAAGCTTACATTGCGTCTGGATGGGCTAAATCTGAACCAGAGTTGCACGTGCGAAGTGGCCGAAAACTGGCGCCTGATGATGAACGACCAAGGAGGGTCTGTCTCTTGCTGGTACGAGTTGGAAGGCCACTACATGTCCTTGCCTACTTATGTCGACAGCCGCTGTGGTGCGTTCAAGCAAAACTTCTGGATATTCGTTTTAATAGGCGTAATACTCCTACTACTTGTAGTGGCGATAGTCATATTTTTCATAGTTCGGCGGGAGAATGAGAAAAAGAAGAAAGTGCAGATAGTAATGCCGGACGGGAAGACGTATAGAGAGACTGAGTTCCATATAGTTGTGGAAAGAGCCGAGCTTCTGACCACTGACTTATAATCGGACAGAAGTGCGCGCGTTTTAGGTCAATTGATCTCTGTTAGCGGCGGACGATAAGCAAAAACCAGTACATATTTTATTGTTTAGGATATTTAGATGAGACGTTTACATGGAACGTTTTGTTACTTGTTTCATTATTTTTCAGTGCTACCTCATTGTTTCGTCAGTGAAAATTGTGCCAAGTTTAGTTTTATTGTGATCAGTATTACTCAAGTGATACGGACGGTTATGTTGAAACGACAACAATGTAGTTTTCCAGTAAATTATTTTTTGTTTTTAATAGGAGTAATAAAAATTACAACGATTCGCCTGTTTCATTCTACGATTTCATTATGCTAAATACCTATGCCTTAATCTCCGAGCGAGCGTTTTTATATTTGTTTATAGTTAATTGTTTTATTAAGTTTCACATCGATGACGTGTTGCTTGGCGAATGTCGAAATACAGTTAGACATGGCTTATAATAAACGTATTTAAGAAATGGAACAACAAGGTATTTTGTTATTTTCCCTTGGTCGCGACCGCATTTATTTCACTCGCTCATTTTATAAAATTAATTAGAGTACATTTCCAGTCTACTTATATACTTACGTATATTTCATTGAGTCATATAATCGACCAAATGTTTTTGTTTTAAATAGTATTCTGTTAATTTTACGGAAGAAATAGAGAAACACTAACTCTTGTTTTTCTCAATCTCCGTCTTTAAAATAAAACAAGCTGTTCTAGCTTATCTCCGCCTCTGAATTAAAATAAATTCCCATTATCTTATCTATATTTCCATAAATTATAAGCCATGTCGCACAATGAGCTGTTTGTTGGCGATTCTAGAAATAAAATGTGTCTACTGCGATTTCACAGATAACATAGTACCAGGACTATATGAACGAAGCATTCAGTGTATTGACCTATATACCACGACGCAATCTGCCGAAGCGACTGCGAAATTGCTTTTCAATACAATTGCAATACCGGTATTAGTATTTACCAAGAATGTTTTACCATGTACAATTGTACAATAATGTTTATACAAGCTAACTACCCAGTACAGTAAACTTATTTCTAAGAAATAGAATAGAAGATACACATGCGCAATAGTTCTTAACTGTTAGTTAAAAGCTAAAAATGGGAGTATAATCCGATTCATGAATTTAAGTACCGAGAATGTTCTACTTTGTATACATTGTACATCCCTACAAATTTTACGTATTAGTAAATTGGCCTGGTCCATCTATCGCCTTCAATCTTTTCTTGTACAGATGTTTTTCATATTATAAAAAAAATCCTACTATTATTATGAACGCGAAAGTTTGTATGTATGGATGTTTGTTACTCTTTCACGCCAGAACGGCTGAACAGATCTGGATGAAATTTGGCACAGAGATAGATTATAGTCTAGAATAGCACATAGGATACTTTTTGACCGCGGGTGAAACCGCAGGGTGCAGCTAGTATCTACATAAATTTGCTCTGTGAACATTAAAATACTATATAATTTTAAAGTTATAACAACCACGTCAAGGACGGTAGGTACTTGAATTGCATTATCATCTCATGGGTTACGAGAATTAGGTACGTAACTATTAGATGTAAGTTTTTTTTTTTTAAGTTGGTACATTTCTCAAGCTCCTGCGATTTGAACAATCTATCAAACCACAGATATGATAAATCCACGAAGAAAACTCACTCATAACATTATATTATGTATTTTCGTTATCATTTAGGTGCAGTGGAAATATGGCACATGATCTAATCGTAAGTGGCCAATTTATTGTAGTGGCGAGTTCACAGCACATCAAATGACCATATTTAAACAAAGCACGTTTTGGCGTAAATTTTGGTAGATAGAACGGGAGCATTGTGGATTGAATTATTTGTACTAAACTTAATTCATTAAAACAATTGCAATCACTCCATCGCTGATAACCAAAACTGTTATAAAAAACAGGCTACAAACGTATATTGCCGTGCTACATTTGTAACCTTAATAAATTAGCATCCATGTAGATAACCTACGCAACAGACATACATTAAACTGTATATAGCTGGTATGTAAACACATATACACGTAGTTGTTTTCTGTGTAAACGCTTGATAAATCTATACTATACCCACTATAAAATGATCGACCAATTTCTAGTTGATGCAAAACATCACGCGTGAAAGCAAGACAAATATATTTTTATATGTCATATAAATATATTTTACATTATTCTTGCATAAAACAAAGACGAAAATATTTAGGATGTAGGAAAATATGAATGGTCCGTTACCTAAGCCCGGCGCAAAAAAAAACATTTTTGTTTTTCTGTTAATTTGTGTACATACATGTACAAGTATGTTTAGAAAATAAAAAACTATTTCTGTGGCTAACTTAGTTTAATTGCCTAAGTTAAAAAGATTTAAAGTACCTAGATAAATAATATGAACGTCCCTACTTTCAGAAATCAGACCAACGCATCAGGCATTCTGGAAATTAGTCAGTTTTCGACGACTGCCATGCCCCGAGACCTTACCCGATTGAACTAACGTGTTCTTCAAAACATTTTTGAGTAGCTGTGCTCGTAGATTCATGTCGTAGTAATTTTGGTCGACTGAGGGTGGTAGGCGGGGGTCGGTTTGCCGTTTGTCTTATTGTTGTCATTTGCTGTCAACGACACTACATCTTAACTAAAGCAATTTAACAATCTTTGCAACTATATTTTTTAATCTGATAATAATTGATGTTCATAAAATGACAAAGAAACTGACACAAATTATTTCGTTTGTGCCGGGCCTGGGTAAATTTTGTATGGTTCGAGTCAATTTCTTCTATTTTCTGAAACTTTAAAGTTTCAATGTGACAGGTACACAGAATAAAAAAGCTTACATTAACAATACATGCTTGTTTTAATTATTTTTTCTTTTTGATGTTCTTGAATTCGCTAAATGTGTCATACTGTGATACGTGATACATTATACATACAGCTTAAAAAAGAAATACTGTAACCAAAAACATTGAATTATTTTACCTTAAATAATTGCTTTGTATCCGTGTCACATTCTAGATTTTCCGTTTAATTTAATAAAATTATTAGATAATAATAATTATAAAATAATTTAATGTATGATGCCGTACAATTATTTAACTACTCTTTGGGGTCGTTCATTAATCACCTAATGCTTTTAGCAACGTGATACTAATGAATCCCCCTCTCCGCCCTTTTCGAACCACATGTGATTAATTAATGTGTGATCCCCTTAGCTATAAATTTAAAACTTACCGGTGAGTATACTTACCGCTCCTGAAGTATCTCGATGATCGTAGTTTTTCTTTATCACCTACGTCGTGTAAAATTTACTCTCACACAAAGCCACTTCATTTAGAGTTGAAAACCGTATTTAATAATAATTAAATTTGATCGGCGCCGAATTTAATAAACACCGAACACGGAAAACCGAAATACCTTTGTCAGGGGAACAAATTAGTCATGTCCAAGTCGAACCAAGTCTATCTAGAATACCAAGAATATCTTGTTGTATATCTGTGTATACAAACAAAAGTGCATTTTTTCTCTTAAAATTACACAAACTACACAAATTCTACAGTGCGGCAGAGAGCGTGCACATTTGACAGTTTGCTATCTTATGTTCAAAGTAACTTTGAAGTGGGGGGAGCACACAGGCCCGGATCTAGGGGAGGGGGGGGTGTAACCGGGGCGCTAGATCCTCCGGGCGGCATATCCAGGGGGCGCCAAAACCGTAAAACAATAACATTAATACTTATCATATAATCTACATACGTTAAGAAAATAACAATAATGCCTCTCTTTTCCCCTTTAAGTATTTGTGACTTTATACATAAATTCCGTCCGGTTTAACATAATCCTACATCCGGGCCTGGAAGCACATCACGACGAATATATTTGAACCGCTAAACCAAAACGATTTTTACACAATCCCAAACGAGAAAAGTGTACGGAAACGTCGATTTACAATAAATATTTATATTCTCGGAAATGTATGTATCGTCATTATACAGCGTATTACAAAAACCCTGTTGTATCCGGGAGGTGCGCATCCAGTAGCGACTGGCGAATGCAATTATGCTAGTTTAAATTAAATATTGACTCTAAAAATGTTTTACACATCGCGCTTCGCCATCCTAAAAGCGCGAACGCAGACACTAATCGCATCGATTTTGTTTGCAAACTATTCGCGTTATGCCGCTACTATCTTAGAATAAAAGCCGCCAACATATGACACAGATTTGTTGACATTTTAGTAAAATTTCCTTTTTTTTTCTTGCGGTCTTAAACCGGTCATATCTCTTGCTAATTTTAACGTGCATTTTTTTTTTTTTTTGGTATTTTTGCATGAATCCCTATAAGTGTGTATACATGCCCTTCGATTATACAACAGGGTTTATGTAACATGCTGAATATAATTCCTATGAAATGTATACAGTGACTAAAATCGTCAGGAAACGTATGCAGCAAACATTGTTAAATACATTTCTTAGACATTTTATACATTTCCTAAATAACAATAAAAATGTGTTAATTTCTAGAGGTAGATGTCGGTAAGTTACAGCTGAGTAAGCTTTTATAAAAAATTACATGTTAATTCTCAAATTCTTCTGTTACCCTACTTGGATGGAGAAATAATATTTGAAAGTTATTTCTTAAGTTTGTAAGATAAATTATTATTGAGCAGATTTTACATTTTGTAATACGACTTGATTATGTCACCATGACTGTGACCTCATTAAAAATCGTTTTGATTTTTTTAATTCTCGGAAATCAGAAATATTTATTGATTACAATCAACTCAAAACTCGAATGTCACTGACAACTCATTTTTAACCAATTGGAGGAGGTTCTCAGTTCGACTGTATTTTTGTAATCACTCTAATTGTGAATTGATTTTAATGATTATTTTATTGTTTGGTAGATTATACATAGGTACTTTAGAAATACCATATAAATTTCATCGAAATCCATCAAGCAGTTTTTGAAATATCAAGAATTATTAAGTATTTCAACATTACAGTATTTTGTATTTTACGTCCCACAGCAGGGATAACAACCTTTTTTTGTTAAGGGGGGGGGGGGGGAGATGCTTGGTTGCATTGGGGTGCATCCAGGTTATGTGGAGGTTGACCTACTAAAACACTCGGTGGCCAGCCTCTGCCAGCCAGCCTCTCATATTAAATAACCGAGCCTGGTAGCATTACCACGCAGGTGGTAGCATTACCACGCTGGTTGGCAATGACTATCATTTGCAACAGGTAAGAGCCAAAGCGAGGGCCACCACCCTTTTTTTCTGATCCTGTCCCCCACTTTCAAAAACCCAACTTTTTGCCTGAGCGCCTTGACTAATGTCATTCTTTACGACAATGAGCACACAACAATGTGGTACCATTATTACTGTCGGTATCCTGTGCCGCTGCTGCCAGTGTGTGAACAGTAGGATTTGGGTGCGTGGCTATGACAGTCCTGATGCAAGTTGCATCCTACATCCAACTCAGGTTTGCTGGCCCCGGCACAGGGGGATGTTGGGCGATATGAAAGTTCTACGGACAAGAGCGTTATGGGTATCGGCCTTAACTACACCACAGATGAATTTATGCGCTTTGCGGCCTAGACCAAGAGTCATCATCTACGATGCTTCTTTGCGTATGGCAGACTAACAAGGTGCTCAAGTTATACGAGGGAAGCTCGTGTATGATTCTACAAATTCTGAGTGTGGCACAGCCCTGGACCTCGAACAATTGACCTTGTCCCACTGCCTATCATCTGCTTGAGGAATCTTATGGCCCTCACTTCACATGCCCGCTGTGCCTAGATACAAACTGGATTTGGTACACCCAAGTTGAGAGCAAACCAGGCCGACACAGCCTCAGACACATGAGGTGTTTGTCCCATGTACCATTGGAAAGAATAATTGTGACAAGTTCCACAGCCCCATGAGCCGATTTCAGAAAGCCCGACAGACCAACATTAGAAGAACCCTGATATACTCCATGCCGTAAAGCTGCCTAGAGCGTGTTTTGCGAATTTACTCTTTAAAATTGTTGTAGGGAACGAATTTATAATAGCCCACAGAAAAGCAGAAGAAACATTTGTCCCTTCTCTTCTGTGTTGAATAGAATATCAATAGATGTTGGTCCCTTTTCCCTCTCCACAACGACGCGGGCCACATAGCGCCGTTGCCTTCCCTGGACTCGTTTGAGAGGATGGTTAGATCCCCAAATCTGCCCACCTACGAACCCAAAGGCCCCTTTTAGTCACCTCTTACGACGGGCAGGGCATACCGAAGCCGTACTCTAAGACCCCGGCTCCAGGGCCAGGAACGACGACATACCCTACGTCGAGGGTAATTGACCCGTTATCCACCACGCTAATTCAGTGCAGGTGCTGGGACATGTCGGTTTCATCACAATACTTTCCTTCACTGGTAGAGCACGGTAGGTTTTATACGTTTCCGATAAAATATTTAAAATACACGTATAATTTTGAAAGATTTGTTTAATCATTGAGATAGTACTATATTTAGTGGGGTTTTTTAATCCCTACTGCACCGTTACAAGTTTACGTCAACGTTCCTTTATTGTAGTTATGGTGCTAAAAATAGTAATTACAATTGTACCGTGATGTAATTTTTGAGTACTTAAATACTACTTACATAAATTAAAAATTGAATCACTGTAGTAAAAAATACCAAGCCCGCGTTTATAACTGCATTTATGAACCAAGTACAGTGCTTGCACTGCTGGTGTTGTTACTGATACTTATTATAAATCACTAGTGATGTTAATCTGTTAACCGTCAAATGCGCATTCTCTCACCTTACCTCCTCCTGACCTTACCTCTGTGCGTCTTCGATGCGGCTCGCAATTACCTAATCCTAAGGGTAGTGAGTAAATTCAAAGCAAATTATATCGCAATCTCACCTGCGCAGACGATAAGAATTCAATCATCGAATACAATATGTTGCCGAAGCAGAACTAACAAATTTATTTTTTATCTATATGTTCCTACTTATATATTAATGAATTATTATTATTATTGATATTCCTGAGTATACATTTTGTAAATGTGTGAAAACCACGTCAGTTTCCATAATATTTTTTTTATTATTACTATTGTCAATTGACATGAGACATATACTAATCGTGTTAATATTTGAGTATCGTCTGAGCAGGTCTTGATCTGCAATTGATTGATTATGAAAAGATGGTGCCAACACTTGCATTTGAATATGCATTATGAAAGAAATATAGGTACACCGCCACTAGCCGGGTCTCCACTCAGCGCGCATGCCTCGCGTGGAATTCTATCTCGCGAGCTGGACTGGAACCGCACACTCCAACTTACCTAGGGCCAGTGTCCTCCAGCGTCCAGGCTCGGAGTCGACACCTAAACTCCCCCGAAAGGGAAGAACCCGAATGATGATGAGCGCTCAGTGGTAGCCCGGCTTCGGGAGAGGTGAGGGGGAGGCGCGGCGTACGAGCTACCGTGGAAAATCTAACTCTTTCTGGTTTAACCGTAGTTTAAAATTTGCAACTCTACTGCTTTAGGGTGCATGCACACGTCACGACATGGGCATTAGGGATTGCAATGCGGCCGGATCCGGCCGGATTCCTATTGATCATATTGATCGATTGGCCGGATTGACTGCATCAGGTTGGTTTTTACGTTTTGGTTTTAAGATTCGATAACGAGCAATCAATTGAAATCTAGTGGTGTAGGGTAGGTAACTAGTAAAATTTTAACGATGTAACGAGTGACTTCGTTTTCCACTTCCCAGATTTCACAGTAAGTAACTTTATAAAAACTTTACGTAATTTACTCAAATAAGATTTGTGATCAAATTAGTTATTAAAGTATTTTTAAATGCTAACACACAAGTCTCATATCACAAAAACAGCTTGTATTATAATGTTAGCTCTAATCAACATACAATAAATAATTACTTTGAATAATTATTGTTTGAATATAAAAAAAGAACGTAGAAAACAAATGATGTTAATTATGTCATCTGCTTGTCGACTTCTTATGTGCCGCGGGGCGACTTAGCGTCGAACAACTAGGATGCAAGCACAGCACACACTACGCGCAACGCATTTAAAAAACCCAATCAAGCAACAGAGCTATTATTTTGTCATAAATTGTCCCGGATTCGGTGAGAGTAAAAAGATTCATGATCCGCAGGATTCCGGATACGGTTTTGCCGGATTGTAATCCCTAATGGGCATGCGCTCTAAAGCGGTAAAGTCTCAACGCTGCACAGGCGTATCGCGATTTTTTAATATTCTTTTAGTGCATCAAAAGGATTAATTATTCCACGTCGCTTTAGCGCCGCACTTCGCCGTTGGCCATTGCCACTTAATATCTCACGCGGGGACTTAGAATGAGTAAGTAGAGATACATATGATTTTGGCGCATAATGTCAAAAGAGCAATATGATAAATAGTCGCAAATTGTCCCAAGAGCAATATGTCCAAGGAGAAAAATGTCAGAACGCTCCAACCAAAAGTCTTGCATCATTTTACTAAAATATTTGATTAAAATCAGGTTCCTGTGAAATGGTAACATATATTGAACTGTGGATCAGTTTAGTACCTTGCTAATATCGAAAAAAATATTTTAAGCTCTGTTACGACAAAACGCTGTAACCCGGGTTGCATTTTGTCGTAACGTAGTACAATTGGAATTTAGAACATTTTGCGCTATGGACATTTAGCTCCATGGTCATTGTGGGCCTAGGACATTTTGCTCCTTGGTCAATGTGCGCAATGTGCGACATTTTAACATTTTGCTATTTGAACATTTTGCAACCGTTTGCCATTTTGCTCTATTGACATAGTGCACCTCAACCATATATAAGAGATAAATATATATACAGTGTAAGCTTTCCAAAGCATTGATTGAATCAGGCGTTACGTTACTTTGCGAAAGTTCATCTTTAAACCAAATATCTAGAGTATTCCAACGTTGCCATAAGTACACGCAATACCTACACCAAGGAATATGGGTTAAATTACATTTGTTTACTATTAACATGACCTCAGTCAAACATGAACTAAACCTTCTTTTTAATAATTGGAACTAATTGAATAAAATGTGTAATAAAAATTAAACAATTTGATATTTTACAAGGTAAGTAATTTATTTATATTAAATACGAAGTGAAACAATTAAATTTAATTTAAAAATTACTGTGCAAAATAAGTAACAAAATTAATAGTATAATATTATTTAATAAAATTAAAAACACTTAATACACTCTTATCTCTGGTCCATCGGGCACTTTATCGACACGTGTTTCGCCTCTTCACGAGGCATCCTCAGGACGTGTTGTCTCTTCGAGCGCAAGGCCGAGAATGAATCGACGACGAACTTATGGCGACGTCAGAGTGGAAATACACTAAAGATTTGTTGAAGAAACAGACTTTCTGCAAAGCGAAGTTTAAGATACCGAGCGATTTTATTATTACTTTACGTTTCGTCATTAAACGAGGTTTTTTAGTCTATACCTTTACTTAACACTAAGCAACGGAAAAGTTTTTATTAATAATATCATTAAGTACATTTCTAATTTTTTAAATGACGTTATTACGTACGATTTTACAGACGTATGTTTTTTTACGATCAAAGATCAATAAGCGAAACTCAATTTAGCGAATTACAACAGTTTATGGATGCTTTCAGCAGTATTTTTTAAAAGTTTCGACAACCTGATAGATTGACGTAGTGCTGTTGTATTATTTTATTAATTGACTGTAGCTGTTATTTTACACTTGTTTACAGAGAATATCAGTTAGACTAACGCAAGAAAATCAAATACCTACTTTTACGTTTAATGAAGAATTTTTAAAGCTTACACTGTATAATTTTGGCTCTACAAACCATATTTCCGTGTGAATAATGGCACCATCTTTAAATAACCGATTGTATCTACATTCTAGCCTACCGCACCCAAACTTACCGAAGCAAAGACTGGCCGTCGAGCACTTGGTGCACGGAGAGCGGCGAGGACAGTTCGAGCCCGCGAGAGAGAAGTAGGGCCTCGCTCTGATCCTGGTCTTCGCCCTCTGAACCGCTGTACGGCTTCAGCTGGACGTCTACTAGTGTGGCTGCGGACAAGACAGCTGATTCGTAAAGGTTTCATTTGACAAGCTGATTTTTGACAGCTCACCTCATGTCAAATGACGGCGTGATCGAAGATGGTAAGCGCACCTAGCCTGTATTGGGAGCTGGCCCTGAATTGAAACTGTGGGAATTGTTAGAGAGGAAAGATATAGAGAACGAAAACGTACTTGAAAATGTATAGCGCGTTTCCGATTGAGTTCAAACCCTATCTAAAAACTCTATGAACTTCTTCTTGTCATAACCGTTCAGCGCGTACATCGAGTTTTTTAAAAGGGTCTAAGCCCTATTTAATGTCACATCCATTGACTATTACTATAGATTGGTTATGTCACACATTAGAGTTAGGCCTGCTATGGATATCGTTTACAATCTCAACTTCGCGTCGGTCGTCGCTTTGGGAACAAAACACTTTGTATTGATATTCTGTTGGCAACATTTACTAGACTATAGTTATGTAGTATCTGTGACATAATCTCGATATCCTGGCCCAATGACAATGGGTTTCGAACACCTGCATCGATGCATTCTCATCACGTCACTAGACGCGTATTAACTCAATATAGTATTGTTAAGGCAGGCTTTAAGTGCTGTAGCACTCAAACGAGACTATACATTCTTCTGACAGCTGCAGCAAAATTGTAAAAAGCTGAATGAAACTATTTTTCATAATAACATTATGGCCATAGATGTTGTGTCTCATTAAAAATCAGGCCTCTATTTGGACACCCGCTGCATAATATTTTTTTTTTTTTCAATTGACTAAATAATATTCCCATTTATCAAATACATGTAACTTTATTTGAACCCAAGCCTTATAATTCCGCAATAATCTAAGCCTTGTTTTCAAGGGGTCATTTTAGGTATTGAGAAGTTACATCTATGTATATGTTTCTGATTTAAGACTATATAACATTTAGATTACCAGCTTATGTTAAAACGTTGAATAATACTCAATATTCACGGTTTCTATTCTGATAGAATTTTATTGCAGCCGTCAGAGCTTTTCTAAAGCACTTTTAGGCCCGTATGCTAAAACGACGCTGTCATGAATCTCGATTTAAAGCTGCTTTTATGTATGGTAAAACCAGTTTTGAATCGAGATTTAAGACTCTCAGTCTTGAATCTCGATTTAAAACTGGTTTTCCCATACATAAAACAGTTTTAAATCGAGATACAATACTAAGCGTTTTTTTAGCATGCGGGCCCTAGTTTGGTGAATATGGGAATTAAGTTCGACTGTACCTGTATGTTCAATAAAGTCCAAGCAGGAACCTTTTACCTCAAAAGCTTTCTACGCGTACACTAGCTCCATTTTCAGAGCTACTGACTCTGGCCATAGTTACTGTTGTTATATCTGGAGCACACCTCAAAACTGATATTTATAGACATTTCGTATATGAAACATAAGGAGTAAACTTACAGAAAACCATAGGTGGCATGTCCAAATCGGGCGCCAGTAGTTTGGACGCGTAAGAAGCGCCAGCGTGTACCAATTCCATTTCCAAAGCGACCAGCCCTTGTTTTTGTGACGTGAGAGGAGTGTCCTCGTAACCGGCGCATAGGCAGCGGAATCCGAAACGGCTTTCCTCGCTGTCATACAAAATAATATAGCTTAATTCTCAAACTTACGAAATACAATACAAATAAATATAACAGACATGTACCAATTGTACGTTTAGAATCTCTAGAGACGTCTGTGTTGTGTCAGACTTTGTTTTTTGACAAAACAAGGCTACGGATCGCGGTGTTAGCCACATTTAAAAAGTACATAATATAATAATGATAATATTCAGCGCACTTGCACACACGGTCGCCTGACCCCAAACTAAGCAAAGCTTGTACTATAGCGGCCAGAGACTGATAAACATACATTTATTTTTTAAATACATACTTAAATAGATATTTAACACCCATACACAGAACAAACACAAATTTTCATTACATTAATGTTTGGCCTAGGTGGGAATCGAACCCACGCCCCCAAACTCAGAAAGCAGGTGCACTGCCGACTGAGCCACTGAGGCTGTCAAACAAACAAACATACACACACAAACTTTCGTCTTTTTAATGAAACTAGGATTGTAATGTCGCTGGGTGTCAGTAGTTACACGGAATACACAATTACATACGTTGAGGGTTTGTTGTAGTCTGTCAGGTAATCAGAAGCGGTCTCCAGTGAGAATATTATTTCGTTCCCTGGTACAAGTAGAGCGTTTTGCGGCCAATCTGATGATCTGAAATGATATTTCATGTAATAGGTCCATAGTCCCGTAAAAAAGCTTTAAAAATGTCCGACCCGATTTCTTAACATATAGGTACATTAAAAAGAAGACTATTCATCTTCATGATAATAAAAAAAAATCGGGTTGAAATTGTTATGTATTTCACTGCGCCTTTACCCCCGAAGGGGTTGGCATATTTCAACACCCACACTTCGCCGGACGATATTCAATACCAAAAGTATGTGATGGGGCGAGCTTGTCGCCCCCCACACCAGGCACAATTTATAAAACATATGATTCTACTCGTAAATAAGCACATAATTTTATGTTCCCAAATGAACGACATGGTGCGTGCCTTCGGCTGGGCTCGAAACCGCACTCTTTGGCTTGTAAGGCGAGCCTTCTTACAATTAGGCTATCATCGCCTTTATGTCATACAAAGGATGACATAAAAAGAATAATAGGGTGACATTATTATAACCCATTTAATTAGTGATACCAAATAACACTAGCGGGTCGGACAATATTTACACAGCAAGTCCACTTACACATTAGCCAGTTTGGGCGTCACACTGACATATGTGCAGTTATAATGCATACATGTATTCTCATCAGGTTCTTCTGGCATTTCTTCCAGCTCTCCATCGGGAGTAAACATCACTAACCTCTGTCAATGATAATGGCAAATTAATGTGAAAGCGGGTATACAGACGGTATACATACTTTGCACAACACTGACAGTAAGCGATAGGTTAGTACGTCGCATGGCGATGTACAAAGGAAACAGTGTAGTCTTCTTTTTTGAAGAACATTGACATACGAGTATGTACGAGTACCTATTTATCAACTTCCTGCAAATCTATATTTTAAAATTCAACATGCTGCAAATTCAACTTTTTGCAAACTCAACATTATGAGAATTTTACTTTCTGTTCCGGAAGGCAAGGTATGTAGATATTGTCTTTCTATTAATAACAAAATAATGTTGTAATATTACTTCAAGCTATTGAAACGAGTATGTTAGGACATGAGCGGACTTTACTAGACTTCAGTTAGCTTTCACAACGAAGTTTGATTGCATTTCTTTACTATAGTTGTCAAAATCCATAGTGACTAACATTATAAAGCTCCGGCTTGTGAGACTTTGCATGAACTAAAGAGTAAACATTCTGGATACTCTTCCAAAAAGGAATGAGGAGGAGTGAAAATGAGAGTAAAAAACCTGAAAAAGTCCACGCAGTCCCATTAATTTAAGCATTCTATAATTTGGCGTTATAATAGAGAGCAACTAGCAACTATGTAATATCTAAGTATTTTTTAGTAAGTATCTTCAAGTTAGTTAGCTTTTTGGCGGAGCGTTAATGGTTCTATGCGAGCTAACTGATCTACGATGGTGATCGAAATTTTGAGTATTACCAATTTCGAGGTAATTATTATGTGTTACTTAAACCAACTACAGTCCCGTTGCTCACTGAGGTTAGAAACACGGCCTGGTTAGTATCGCACCTGAGTCGGTCAGAAAGTTGACACTACGAATGCAGAGCAGGGCCAAAGCATTTAATGTTGCAAAGAAAAAGGGAAGTAAGCAATGCACGAATAAAATCATTTTATTTAAAAAAAAAGTACAGTTAAACCCAGCTCTGCTTCAGTCAGTCTATTCCTACATTTGTCGGTGCGAATGCTTTGTAGTATCTGTATGCTGTTTTTTTTTTCGGTTTTCAGCCAGGCACTCATCGAAATTATGACTCGGTAAAGAATATTACACCGAATCAATGCAAAGCTGACGAGAGAAAAATAGTATCGCGCCGAAAAATTGAGGAAAGGACTGAATAATAGTCGTCTATTTTTTTTAGCTAAGTGCATTGTGAGATATAGAAATGGCGCACGTTAAAGCGTGTACGTGTATCAGTGAATAATTAATCTACCTTGTATACCTTACGGAATGGCGGGTCGAGTACTCGACCATCACTTTGGCAGTGACAACGTTGCTTCGGCGTGCCAGCTACCGCGTAAATAGTAAGTGTGTCTTCGGGCTGAGCTGTCACGCTTCGAGGGTCCATTTCGAGAACGATCCACGACACGTTCGGCGGGAAGAGAACTCTGTGTATAATATGATAGATCGTAATGCTTTGCTACTGCCAGAATATGGGAGAGGGAGGCTTTTAGGCAGTAGCACCGTTGTTAGGGCGTGCCCACTACCGCGGAAACAGCGTATCTTCAAGCTGGGCCGTGAAGCTGCGGAGGTCCACTACGAAATGATCTATAACATCTTATAATCTTCTGTCAGCTAAATTTCCTTTACAAAAAAAGAAAGCAAAAAGCAGCAAGCGACGCGCCGATAGAACTGTGTCCATCATGCCAAATGTTTCTGTTTACTTTATTTTCAACGCTGAAACTAGAAAAGAGAGAGACAGAGCAAACTCGCCCTTTTGTTATACCTCTTATTAGTAATAGTGGCCGGGGAGTATGGGTGTTCGCTTTCCACCCATGTATAGTAGTTGGTAGTTGTGGTGGTGAACTCCTCGACAGTCGGTACTAGTAAATTCATAGACGACACGTGGGGAAGCAACTTGTGAATTAATTCCAGTAGTTTAACAACACTCTGAAAATTTGTTGAAAATGTTCAATTAATCATGTACTTACTTTGATTGTTTTGAGCAATTTTATTGTAAGCACTACAACAGGCGCGGCTATGGCGATAGAACATTCCAATGTGAACTCTATATTGCGTTCCGTATGGCAGTTTTTTACAAATTTTGGGCGACGACGCCTTCGATGCGTTATTTCACGCAGTTCGTTGTTTGAAATTCGATAAACGTAACGTTATATAGGGTTTACATTTCAAGGAATATTTCGGCACCGCCATCTTTGCTTATATTGGCGTTTACGACATGTGCCCTTAAAAGTTTACCTTGGGATCGTCCAACCCATCCAAATTGGCCAAACAATATGGCAGCAGAGTGTTAACAGCTGGCGACTGCTGTAATACAGACGCGTTTCGCCTTAAATCTTCGGCTGTTAGTTCATTTCTTAGCGTAGTGAACAGTTCGACGGTTCGTTCGAGAATGAACGAAGATACTCGTAAAGTGATTGCTCGAAGAGTTGTTATCATTGCGTCTGCGCTGTCAGTTGAGTGCGCGAACGGTCTTGTTTGAGACCTATTGGAAATACAGAACTGAGTTATATACATAGGGCTCTAATGTATTTATTTAAGTGTAATATAGCTCTATTGTTCATTCGAGAATGAACAGAGAGACGCGTAGAGTGACTACTCCAAGTTTATCATCGCATCTCAACTGTTCATGTATAAAAGCTTCTGTTGCACGGCTTTGCAGTAAAGGCGATTCTTCAAGTCTTCTTCTTCAAGTACATAATAAATATTTTTGATGTTGTGGCGGTCATTCTTGCTGGCTGGTGAATGCAGCTACTTCCAAACAAAAGGGTGGGTATTCATAAAACTATGTAATTAATGATACATACGCATGATATATAAGGCAAGGTATCTGCCCTCTAGCTAGCGTGGTCCCGTTATAGCTCAGCGCACAAGATGCGAATCTGAACGTGGTCCCGTCTGTTCCCTTGACTGATGGCAAGCCACAGTCGCCATTGGCTGTCCTACCGCCATGGTTGCAGAGGCGCAACGCGTAGCGGAGATCCTCCTAAAATAACACTGTGTTTCACAAGACTGACTAAAATTGGAAAAGCCATATATGTATATTCTGGGTCGCTGCGCGGCGCCAATGTTAATTGGCTTTGAAATCGTGAGAATCTTAAAAATCAATTCATACAAACGAACAACCTCAGAACCTCATCCCATTTGAAGTCAGTTAAAAGCCACGTTTAAATAAAAGCTGAAGAAATTACCTTCAAAGGGACACCTTTATCAAATTTCAACTGAGCCATATCTTGCTGGCCGTCGGTTCCGCTGAATGTTCCGCTAATAGTGTTAACGCTGACCCAGGTGTTAGCTGCGTTCGGTTCCTCAACCGCGCTGTGTAATTGCTAAAATTACAAACCAGTTATATGTTTTAGTTCGAAGCGAATGAAACTAGATGGCGCTTTTCATGTTTTTTCTACAGATCGGCTTACGGATCGCGGGCGGGAATGCCCTCACGCAAAATAGATAAGATATAAAACTAGCTGCTCCATACACTGTTGTTACCCGCAGTTAAATATCATATGTGTTAACCCAGGGCATACGCTATCTCTATTCCATTTATCACCCAAATCCATCAAACCGTTGGCGCGTGAAGGACTAAAAAACTAACTTAATATAAAGTAAAATTCCTAAGTGATACCTACCCGCATGTCGTGCAGCAGTTCCAGCGTGTACTCGTATTTCCCCGCTCCAGTATATACGGAAGCACCAACGAGGGTAACCCCCGGCCGGTCTACGGAAAAGCAGATAGCGTCTGGGCTTCCGTTCCCAGTGTTCCAAGAACGCGACTGGTTCACGCGCATAAACCTAGATGGCGTCACTAGTTGCTTCATTGTCATGCTTTCCATGTCCTAGGAATTAGAAACAACAATAAGACACGAGTTTCATCTGGCTACTAAATTAACGACTCATTTTTACTTGTTTAAGTTGACCTAGTATTTTATGAATTGATTAAAATTCAAAGTCGTCTCACCCTAATGTTAGTCGCGCTATACGACAACTCAGCGATGATCCTGACAGTCAGTTTGCAGCAGTATTCAGCTAGCTGCTCTTTCAGTTTTATCTCTCCATGATCGTGTGGCTGGCCTCGCTGCCTCGTCATCATCTGTTCCTTAATCGGCAGCATCACGATGTCTAAAAGGCAGCGGACGACGTCCAAGAGGTGCCAGTCGCATTCCGTCTCCTTATAGGATGTGGACGGCTGAGGAAATGATGCACCAGTTGATTCGATCAGGCGTTACACTAATATTTTGCAGAACGTCTACAAAACCTCCGGGTATTACCCACGATACAATTTCTAAAGAATTGTGTGTCTTTTACGAGTGACATTTCGCGACCGAGAAGTTAACAGATAAATCGAGCGTTTCTTTTACGATTTACAAGTAGTAGAATATCAATGGTATTTTGGCTTCAATCCTATGTCAATGTCCATGTCAAGTAAAATAAGAACTACGAGAACTATTTAAGGATTCAGGGAGTTAAATAAGAAGTTTCTAACTATAACTTACTTTTTGATTGTCCCTCTGATTGTTTCGAGGGGGGATAGGAGGCGCTTTCGAATTACCAAACACTCGCGGTACTGTTGATGATTTTGATGGCACGACCTTTATATTGAATACCTGAAAAACAACTTTACGGTGTTAGCAATAAAATCGAAAAGGGACCGAGGGATTTTGATCTTTCATATTAGGTATGTATATTAGAACAGCAAAATTGTAAGTATGTATACTCGTTTGTTTCTATTTGACCTCATGTAACTTGAGTGCGAATTATCCTTCGATACTTTCTCAAGTATAGTGTACCTTTTTGTGTTTCTTTACTTAATATTCATAATACTTATTAGCACATACCTTTTTCAGACGTTTGGGTCCTTCGTAGAGCATGCTTTTCTGAGTGATGGGAACGATGTATGCTATCACGTCCCGCAGACTGCGCGACGAGCACATCGCGGCGCAAGTCGCGATTAACTCCCTCATGGCGCTTGGCGGTACTTTGCCTTTCTAAAATAAACAACATCAATATAAAAAAATATGATACATTCAGATATAAACTCAAATATTGTCCAAAAAGTAAATATTTTAGGAATATAGCCATTAATAACATGTTAAGCCTATGTTTCTCATACCTTCACATTAAGTAGGAGTGCGACGAAATGATCCCATTTCAAAGATGGCGTCGGGCAAAAGGCGTAGAAGCATGCGGTAAACGTTTCTTGCGATTCTTTCAGTATTGCATTCGTCAATTCAAGAGAAAATTGCACATAACAGATCCTAGAGTTCATGGTCTTCCTGGCTCTCGCGGGATGGTCTTCCAACATGGCGCATGTCGGCGTTTCATACGCCAGCAACGACTGAATGAACATTTTTATCTCTCCTATAGACTCAAAATAATGCATATACTCATGAGAGTTTCTTCTTCTATTGTATTGAGGGTATATTTCATGTATGTATGACTTGGCTAAGCGTAGGCTTGCTCGTATGATGTATACCAATCGCTTTTGTTTCTTCATTTCGGCTAATTTCCAGTACGTTATAGGGACTAGACCGTTCGTATCGAAGAGCATGTAATGCAAAGTATCCCAGCAGTAGTTCAGGATGAGAAGGAGGACTTTGAAGCATGCAACGGTGACTTTTCTGGAAATGTTTCTTGAGAGAGTGATGATTGGTTCGCCGTAATCGACGACTCTGGGTGTCGGGGCGTGGTCTGTGCCGGCTAGGTTGTAGATCAGGCTTGGTATTTGACCGGCATTGACGTCAGTGCCGTTGTTGGACCGTTTGGACGTTTTGAAGTGGAATCCGACTTCGTCGTTTATGATCATGGCTTGGCCAGCGGAGCCGCAGTCGGACGACGGGCCATTTATACAAGCCCACGCTACGTACCAACGGTTTGCCTAAAATATAACACATATATATATATATATATCCCTAGCACAGAAACTAATACACAATATGATAACGACGACAAATTCATAGAAACGGGAAATAGGGCTTAACGACAAAAGGTAATTCTTTAATATATTTTCTATTGAATATTTACAACGTTCTTTTGCAAATTTTGTTCATGTTACAAAGGTCAACATTTTATGTCGTATCAGCTAGGGTGTTTTATTTACATTTATTTAATTTTCCTAAATAGTTTTACAAAAAAGTCTTACAAGTATCGGTATAGGAGAGTCAAACATGACCGGGAATCGATCTCGTGGCGCACATTCGAAGACCACCTCCTCAGTCTCTGTGATCAGCTCTCCGTCACCTTCCTGGTCGCCGCCGTCGGTACCGATGTCATATAACTTTATTTTAGCCGTGTAATCGCCTCGACCACCAAATAGACCATAGCCACCTGAAAATTAGAACATTATATTAATATTTACATAACCCTTTAAAATTTGGTTTACCATTCTATTTATTCGATTAGGTTTAATTTACAACTTTAAAGGTATACGTACCAAGAAGGATATCAGAGTCACACATGAACCTGATAGCTTCCACAGATTGACCAGAATAGCCCCAGCCACCTCCGTGGTTTTGGAATCGTGTCACAGTCAAAAAGTCCGCCTTTAGCGGCGCAACCGGTGAAGTGATTGTCTCTCGTTTGCAATCTATGTTGTTAATTCTAAAATAGATAAAAAGTCAAATGAAACATCCATTTGGGTATAAAATAATAAAACATCCATAATTTGAACTGTAATTGCAAAGAAAAATTACATTAACAAGATAGGCAAGTGCAATGTGTGACTTTTCATCCAAAAATATAACTTAATCATGACAATGCTTGCAATGATATAATATTGACATTGTCCCTTTGACTAGGCCTGTAAATACGTACTTATTTTCATGGGCATAGATCAATGAATCCAAGCACCCAAGCAGATGTAGCCCCAAATGCATTCTGTTGATTTCGCTACCATGAATCACCGGTATTGCCAGCTCTTGGTTCAGGATCGATATATTGGAGAGAGCTACGCTGTCAACGGGTTTCTCTTCATTATTGCAGACAACTTCGAAATTCTCCATGTTTTTGAACTCTTCGAGGCGCCTCATCGCGCCTACGTTAGGGTAGAAGCATTCCGTGCTTTCTGTGTAGTCTAAGTCTGGGTTGCAGCAACGTTGTAGTTTGTGAGAGTCGAATGCTAGGATGTTGTAGCATTTCATGACGCGCATGAGCGGTTGGTAGCACCACAGCACCTCATAGTACGGGTCGAGGCAGGCGAGAGTATTGACAAAGTCTACTTGCTCTGGTCCGTTCCAAGAGTTGCAGCTTCCATCGAGTTTGTTAATAGTTATGCATTTGAACGTGTGTTCTGGCCGGTTGGGCAGGATTACTGGAAGGAAGACCAGTAGGTGAGCCAATGTCCAAATGTCTAGCTTCGCAACTATACAAAATTTAGAAAATCATACTTCAAATTCGAATGTACTTTTATGTACTAGGAAAATGCACTAGCTACTAAACTTTCAAATGTTTTCATGAATGAATCATGAATGTATGTTCAGGAACACAAGTTCTAAAAATAACTCTAGATACGCCAAAGGAACCGATATGGCAAAAAGGCCACATTAATATTTATGAGTGATTTCAGTGAATACAAAAATGAACTAGTATTTCCGTACTAGGCTATCAAGTTTTTCTAAAACCTTACATCTTCTAAAAAATCACATAAGTGGGTAATAGTAAGTATATACCAATGTATCAGTTTAATAGCAAAAAAACTCATTGTTGGGTCCCGTAGCTATATTACAAGTAAATCTTTATTTAAGGTCGAATTCTAAGCCTTCTCAAAATTGGTGATGCGTTTTTCAGGGATAAGGTCCCAGGATCTGTATTGCTTTATTTCAGAGAACTCAATTCTTGTTTGTCATTATTTTTATTTAATTTTGTTTGATCTTTAACTATTGGTGTTATCAATAAATGATTTTTACTTATGTTTGCTTTTATGACTGTTGCCTTAGCAGCGTCATCAAGAAACCCACAACGCATTTTTAGGTCAGCGAACCTGCTCTTTCCTCAAACTTCTAAATGCTTATCAAAACCACTGTTTCGCGATCCGATAGCTATAGAGGAAATTCCTAACTACCGGTACCTGTCTAGAACTAGTGGTATAGACACTTACATATAGAGTTGTTGTTAGCTATGATGGTGGCGCTGAAGAGGCTGTCTATCTTTATTAGTGCTTGGGTTATTTGTACGAATGTCTGATCTCCGGAAGCGCTCAGCCAGGTCGCTTTGCAAGCGTGGCGAGGGCCGAAGTTGGGCACTCGGTCGGGAGTAGCGTACCAAACATGGCGGTCTGACTCCGAGGCCTCGTCGGGCTCTTCCGGTGGCGAGCGGCCGAGAGATCCCTTCTGCAATACATTACATGAAGAATAAAATATATTATTTATTTATACTTAAAATATATGGATAAACTCTTTGTTATGATAATGATCTTAAGACTGTTCCCCCATTTATCGGTAGGGCATCGCTTTTCTCAGTTCCTTTGTACTGATTGCCGATACAGATTCTTTACCGAGCCCGATTCAACGATTTGTGTTGTGATACCTGACTAAAGCGGCTTGTATGACCTCCGAAAGAAAACACATACTGTATACTGCATCCGAACAGACAAATGAGGAATCGGCCTAAAACTAATAAAAATAATTCAAGGCCGCGGAAGACAGCATGAGGTTTAATTTCGACTGTTACCTGATAGTTCCCGAAGGTGAATAGCTCTCCATCCTTGGTTAGAACGGCGGTATGGTTGCTACCGGCGGCCACAGCAGTCGCTTTCGGAACCCGCACTCGTATGATTCGGTGGTGTGCGACTATATCACCCGCACCCAGTTGCCCGTATTGGTTAGACCCAAAAGTTAACACTTCACCTGTTGAACGAACCCTTTTAAGTTAAGCAGAATTTTAGCTGATTTAATTTATTTTAACGTCAGCGAAACATACAAGGCGCTCTGGTAGTGCTAGCATGTGGTGTGGTGAAGTTAGTCTGGATGTCTCCTAGGCAAGCGTGCTTCGTCGTAGGCCACATCATTGCATAACATCAAGCGAGATGGCGGCCAAGCGCAAGCCTACTAATTAATTTAACAAGGTTTTGACTTACCAGCGTCTGTGAGCAACACGGTGTGGTGCAGACCGCAAGCCACCGCAGTAACTTTGTGCCCGCCCGGTATTGCCACCTTGGCCGCGGGCAAGCAACTCGCTTTTCTACTCGCGTCTCTTTCTAAATCCGATCCAGACGCATGCCCTTCGTATTTTGATTCTTCTTTATCTGCAACCGTTAATTTTAATTGCACGCTTTCTGTACGAAAAGGACGTGCTAAGCTGTATTTTGTGAATAACGAATCTCAAACAACCAATAAAGTCAAATAGGGAGTCAGAATATTCGTTTCTCACTTTCGAACTTGCCGTCTTCGCGGCCAGAAGTGTCTTCGTCGTCAGTAGGCGCGGGGTCGCTTTCACGCACGGGACGCGCTTGTTCAGCGCAAACGCGACATATGCCACACTCTTTGCACCCGGCGTCGCCTTCGCCGCAACCGCATTTGCTAGAAATGTGTTTATATTATTGTACCCTGTAATAACTGAAAATAGAAAATGATCATATACAATGGGATATGATGTGTGGGGCAGGGTATTCCAAGGAGGGAAGGCATGGTAGGTTTATAATTTATTTATTTGTTCATCTAAAGGGCTTTATTTGTTATAAATAAAATACTTTAAAACGTTTATTTAAAATCCAGTTTCACAATAAATGTTTTATCATAGCAATTGAGCGAAGTGATGAAAGCGTTGAAAATCTCTTGAATGCGGGAGACTTCAAGCGTCGCTTGTCGTTCGCCGTCGAATCCGGCCGTCGCGTTGATTGATGGTCATGGTCCGTCCTTAAGCTATTTGTTCTATGGTAATTTTTTTTATTAGGACAAATAGATCACGGACGGCCAGACTATCGGTGAGACACCCCGAAGACACCCGAGAAGCTTGATTGTTTTTCTTCGTTCTTGTTTTTCTATATATATCTCAATATGGACGAGACTTTTTGCTGTGAATTTGTAGGTGGTATTAGGGAAAAGTAGAAGATCATATATTTAATACTTACGCCCTGGGTACTCTGTCGGGTATCGCCGAGAGGTTGCAGGCGCCCGCAAACCCAGTGCACTCTCTGCACTGCACACAAACACGACAATAGTCCGTGACCCAAGTATGTCCATCCTGGCAGGTACGAACATCCTTACTCTCCTCACCGGCTGGTGGACGCGGGTAGTGCTCTAGAACAATACATAATGTTTCACAGAGAGACCTCAATTGATATATCGAAAGCAGAGGCCAACATTTTAATGTAATGTATGTAATTTAGGCAACTCATTTAGTTATATTTTTTATTTCGAATTTTACAGAAAAAAATTATGACCGTAAGACATTATAACGGCAACAAACAGGCAGTGGATGAGACTAACACATGACTTTAAAGAATTGCTCGCTGATGAGACCTATACCCAGCATTGAATGACAAATGGTGGGCGATGATGACGATGTGCGACGCCCGATCTAAATGCTAGAACAAGACGTAAAAAATAACAAATTCTACAATAACATACTTTCCTTCGTGTAGCCGAACTCGCGTCCACACTGCCCCTTATTGTTGATACCGAGCGTGTAAACCAAACCCGTGCTAGTCAGCACAACAGCGTGCGCTTTCCCGAGCGCGACCTGAAAGTTTATTCATCATACATATTCATAAAGAACTAATACAAATATACAAATATATTTTTTATCAAACCATTTGCACAATATACAAACACTGTGGACCCCGCACTTGGAAAACGCAGTATCGCGGGCGTCCACTTGAACGTCTTAATATTAAATTAATGGCAGACTAAAACAAAGTAAAACTTAGAAATTTAAACTTCGAACGGACGTCTTCTTCTAGTTAGGCAGGGACAGAGGCCTGAAGCTGTCTGCGAACAACAAACCCGACGCAGAGAAACGCCAGCGCTGCCGAAATGAATCCTATTTATTGTTGCAAGCAACGGAATTTTCTAAGCTGCATATTTTTTTGTCTTATGTCGAATGAACAACTGTTGTGACCTATTCTTATTTTAGGTCCAACGCAACCAAATTAATAATGCATTGAACGGTGGTAGAGTCCCGACGAGATGCTAGCATTTAAATGCTTCTAAAATTTGTAATTTGGTTGTAAGTTGACTTGCAGTTTGTATTTCAATTCACGCAAATTATTACTAAACAACGTGCTGATTTTGGGTGTAGCAAGTTGTTGTTCTACTCGTCAAACTGAACCACTTTTAGAAAAAAGTGAAAAACTTTTAGGACACAAGTTTGCAAAAATCGAAAGAAAAAAACACATGTCTTCATACAAATTTGATCACGTGACTAGTTATTGTGTATCTCTCTAGACTACTAGACTCGATTGTTTTTCTTTTGAATTTTCCAAAATTGTGTCCAAAAAGTTTTTCATTTTGATGGGTAGAGCAAAACCCTTAAGTATTCATGCACCCAAAACCAGCACCATGTACGCACGTTTCACGCATTTTTATTTATTTCGCATTGCTGCGACGCGACGCATTTTTTTATCTTTTGGTTTCGCACCGTGGTTTTTTTTTTGTCAGCTTTCGAACTAGATGAATCTGACAAAGGTGATAGAAATATAAATTGTATGAAAATCGTTGGAGCCGATTCCGAGATTCCAATTATATATATATATATACATACAAGAATTGCTCATTTAAAGATATTAGATAAAACAAGGATTTTAAGCTCATCTTAAAGCTCATTTTAAAAACAATAACTTTTATTTCTAAGATAACTTTTTACTAGAAAGACTACCAGTTTATTTTTTTTTTCAAATAGGTAATCAATAAATTGACAAAAAATCGGCCAACTAACCGTACCAAAATCTAGCTAGATCATATCGGTTAAGCACGAAGTTTAGGATATAATACCCATTATACCCAAATCAGCATAGCAGAATACCGCAACGCGCGCGAGCCTATTCGGAAAAACGCGTCGATATAAATGTACTGCGTACTAGATTTCATCATTCGAACATTGACTTTCGTCCACTGACTGTACTGCAATCCGTACACCTTACATGTGACTTTGACACGCATGCCGTGTGGTTGTGTAAGGAGCGAGAAAAAGGCACTCTAGCGCTGCATGTTTTGATAGTTTGGTTAGACGATATACTTATGTTTTAGCGCTACAACAAACTTGTGTGAATCCAAGCGGGTAGGCCCCGCTGTCACCAAATTGCATAACGTTTTTTGTTTAGAACAGGTTCTCTAGTACGTAGTACTTATATCTCAATGAATAAACGAATTTATGATAACTACTTTAATGTGCAATTACCAAATTTGATGTCACCTCTGTCGAAGACGGCGCAAATAGCTCGCATTGACATTATGAAAGAGCTCTTACATAATACCAATCCCTCTATGATTACAACCACTTGCAGCTGCAAGCGGTTATAAACATTGAGAGGTGGGGTGGTGGGTAGACTGTGGGGGTGGAGGGTAGTAGTGTGGAGGACTGTGGTTGAACTGTGACGTAAGACTGGAAACTTTAAAGAACTAAAAACTGTGAAAGACTGAAGAAGCTGTGAATGACTGTAAAAGATTTGTGAAGGAGTGTGAAGTAAAGAGTTGTACTGGGGGCTGTTAGAGGATTGTAAAAGGCATGCTACCCACGACCACCACCAAAACGGCCACCAGTGGTGGTGGTTAGGACAAAGTTTTAATTTTTGTCCCAACTGTCGCCAGTGGAGCTCGTTGGGACATAAATCTTTTTTTGTGCCAACTACCACTACCAAACAGGCACCACTGGAGGCAGTTCGGACAAAATATTATTTTTTTGAGCTAACCGCCGCCAGTGGTGAAAACTACAGTTGGACCGATCGAAAACCAGTTTTTATGACTTTCAATACACATGTAGCACAGCTTAATTATTTACCTAATACCTACGTATTAATAACATTAATTTAACTTGCAGTCGAAATTATTCAGACACAGTCGTTCACATACCCACATCTAGACTTTTCACACTTACACATTTTATTTGAATTTTCTCACACAAAAAAAGCATGACTGTGTATTGAAGAAACTTATGCAATGTACATTTTTGAAATATAAATTACGAAAATTAATTTGCAAGACGTTCGAAATTCTGTCCAAATAAGATAACCGTAATATTTGTTTTAGTAAAAACATAACAAAAAAACATAAACCAACGAGGTCCACTGGCGGCAGTTGGGAAAAAAATTAAAACTATGTCCAGTGGTGGTCGTTACCACCACTGGTGACAGTTTTGGTGGTGGTCGTTGGGACCAAGCCTTGTAAAGGAGCTGCAAAGGGGTAAAAAAGGCCATGGGCAAAATTGTATGGGCTCCGTCACCACCTACCAACACACAAGGAACTGATGTCAACGTGTATTTGATTAAAATTCTTTTTTTACATAAATAAGTAGGATATTTTGCAGTGAAAAACACATGTAGTTCGAATTAGATACATAGTTTACATGTTAGTTGATTAACAAAAGATATTATTTACCTGTATCAGCGTATTTTGTGAATTATAGATTGCTGATTTAGGATTATTTTTAACCGACTTCCAAAAAAGAGGAGGTTCTCAATAAAACTGTTCAGTTTTGTATGTTACGCGATTAATCCGCCAATTGTGAATTAATTTTAATGATTCTTTTTTGTGATCACACTTTAGAGGTGGTCTCATATAAATTCTATCGAAATCGGTCAAGCAGTTTTTTTTTTTAATATCAACAAAAATCTAAAAATAGTTTACATAGCTGACGATCTGACGGAAAGTCGGTTTTAGAAGCTCTGCTTCTTCTTAATTATTAACCGACTTCCAAAAAGAAGGAGGTTCTCAATTTGATTGTTTCTTTTTTTCTATTTTTTTGGATGTAAAAAAAAAACACAAATAAAATTACGCGATTGGAGTCTTACGCGATTGCTCCGCTAATTGTTAATCGAATTTAATAATATTTTTTTTGTTTCGTAGATCATACTTTACCTATAGATTCAGATTCATAGATGGTCCCACTTAAATATTATCTAAATGAGTCAAGCTGTTTTTAAAATATCAAGAGTCTAAAATATGTTTACATGGACGGCGGGAAATCTGTGGACAGCTTCGCTTTTTATACTACGAGTATCAATGAATACCTCTTCTAATACGCGTCGCGGACACATTAAACACATTAGATACTATAAGAACCCATCATACATTGTATGTCATCTGCTACATGACTGGAGCCCGGAGTATGGCGACAGGCTCGCCCCTTATCACATTTGGGACTGAATATCGACCGGCGAAGTGTGGGTGTCGTATTACACCTCTGCTAGCCCCCTCGGGGGAAATGCGTGACGATATGAGAACCCAATGCATTCAGGCATCGTCCCCACAGTAAAAAAATATCATCTTGCAAAGATATGTCAATTGAGCTACATTAATTTTATATGATGGGTGGGGCCGATTCCTTACATGATCCGTTGTAAAGGAACTTCAAGGGGTTCTATAAGACTATGAAAGGGGTATGAGCTGTGAAATGGGTTGTGAAAGACGATAAAGGACTAAGAAATACTTAGTAAAGGATTAAAATAAAAATATTTAAGTAATGGAGGCCAAAACGCTTGAACATAAAAATACTGGCTGGTGGACGTTAAGAGCACGCCCCGTTCTCAATCATGTTCTAGTAACGTTATTTAGTATTTACTTAGTACTATTTAGTCTTGTCATATGAAATTGGTACATGTCTAAAGAAACTGAGGCTGCTAATACAAAGCCAAGTCTTAGTGACACGCCCAATGACACGCCCAATAAAACTTTGAAAAAAAACTTTATGTTACATATACGTTGACGTACGAACCCCTTTACATATACGTTGAAAACGTTGAAAACCCCTCAAACATTGAACAAATTTAAAAAACATTCGCGTTCACAATAGTTTGTAGGTTCAAGTTTTTTTTTTTTTACAATACACAAGGAGAGGAATAAGGGCGAAATAAAGACACTGCAAGATGAATACGGTTAATTTTCCTGTAAAATATAATAAGAGTTTCTAAACTGACCTTAACAACTTTCTCTCCTTCCAACCCTTGGACGACCCCTTCGGAGTCGCAGTGCTGGGTGTCTTTCCCGAACATGAACAGGATGCCGGAACGAGTGACCAGCGCCGTAGAGCCATAGTTGCAAGCCGCGTACACCATATATTGTCCTTCCGCCTAAAAATGTACATCTGGTCAGTTTATGGGCACTTAAAAACTTATTCTGCACAGAAATCGGCGGGCGATACTTAGCACGAAAATAACTTATTAAATTTTGCAGAAGACGTATGTGCTACTTACATTTTGCGGCAGCCGTGTACAACTTTAAAAACAAAAAATAATAACTCTCGACAAACTAAAGTGACCGCACCCGGAAACCAAGTTGGTATTACTAGTCTACCGTCGTCGTACGCACATGCGCAATGGCGATTTACAGCGCCCTCTGCCCCCGAATGTACTCAGGAGCGCAAGCACTAGCAGAGTACTGGTGATGCACATTTCATAGGGCCCGAGAATAGTGCAGGTTACCTACCTCTATCGATTCAATAATCTCGGTCAAAGAGTACCTGCGCTTTGCACTTGCGCGTGGATATGCCTAGCTTGATCGATCACCCGCCCTGCCGGAACCCGGGAGACCTAGATATGTATTTGGGCTGTACCTAACCACTGCACATTGCACTTGCGCATTGAAACGTCTGGCTCCATCGATCACATCCCAGGGACGTGAGGTACCTATAGGTGCTTGTTTATAGAATCTGCACCAGATACGGGCGGTTCTAGATGGAATGAATATTGCCACGCCTCAGGTTGAGTTAACACAAACCGATTTTGAACGCGGATAGAAAAATGAAGTTTCATTCGTCGTTATTTACATTATCTGCATTATCTTCGGTGCACACCGAAGTCAATCACTACATTAGGACTTTTTAAAGATACTTGTTATATTGACTCTTGTAAATCAGTAACAACCATACAAATCATTGCATGTCAACGATTCATGAGATGCTCAACCGAAAGAATCAAAAACTATATTTTCACGTTAATTTTACAAGACTATAGCTTTAATCGGATTACGAAATCGAATCTTTGTATGAAATATCAATAGTTCAATACATTTCGTCGAAACGAATATTAAGGAAAAAATTATAAAGTTTTCGCGCTGTCATATTTTTTTTTTCGTTTTACAAAAATTCTCTTTACCAATAGGCTTAATGTAAGCTATTTTCGGCTTTTTCCGAAGATTCCGATAATTTGTTGAAAAACAACTTACTTAAACAATAAATTTGTGAAAAAGAATAATTAAGCCCGTCTAATTGGGTCTAAGCCGCTTCTAACTTGTAAGGCTATTAGCTCTTTCCGAGGAGTCTGATATTTTGTTGAAAATCAAATAAGTACCTACTTCCCTGAACAATAAATTTGTGAAAAAGCGTTATCAAGCCCGTCTAATTGGCTCTAAGCCGCTTTACTTGCTAATATATTCTCGATTAAATTTGTTTGGTGATTTAGTAAATTGCCCACCAAATTATAGTATTGCCAATCGTAAAAAGATGAAGTCAGTTCAGTAGGCTAGAAAGCCTACGCGGAGCGAAAATACGAGTGAATCTTTTCCTTGGAAGCTTCTACCAAAAAATTTCATACTCGTGCCACAGATAGGTACTCTCTTTTCTTTTGTATTAAATTCAGATTTTATTTTTGAGGAAACATTTTACCTATACAAAGCTAAGTTTTTTGAAGCGCGAATAAATAGCAAGCATTATTTGTCATGGAAACATAAGCAGACGTTTTTATTGGAAAGCAAATTTTCCACCCCAGTGGGCGGCTGTTTTCGATTGTTGAAATTTCTATTTTCATTTTCCACGTGTAGGTTCTTATCTCTCAAGTAGCATTCTCTTGTAAGCTGATTATCTCTATGGTAACCTAATAGCTCCTATAATAATACGAGGTCGGAATAGGTAGTGCTAATTTACCTCCATAGTTTCGAGAACAAAGATAAAAATAGAGACTCTTTTGTGTCACATTTTTGTGTGGGTCCATTAACTCGGGTTTCAGGGCAAATCATCACTACATTAAATACCGAGGTAATAATAGATAAAGGAATTATCTTTTCCTCTGAT
Organism: Peribatodes rhomboidaria; assembly: GCA_911728515.1. NCBI lineage: Eukaryota > Metazoa > Arthropoda > Insecta > Lepidoptera > Geometridae > Peribatodes > Peribatodes rhomboidaria. Next base: position 20,526,049 of record OU452166.1, read on the forward strand.
GTGATGTGAATAAGCTGAAGATTTGCTTCGAAAACCGAGACAATTATTGACCCACTTTTTTATTATTGTTCTCAAAAGTTAAGGAACTACCTCTTGCAACCTGATGACAATACATGTTATCTGTGAAAACAGTGACCTCTCATCGTTCTACAAAGAAATACAAAAGAGAGTGCAAAATACAATGAGCACAATGCCTGTTCCATATTTAGAACTAAAATCGAATTGCTGAAAAAAATATCCTCGAGTGACCTATTTTATCGTTTTAATTTGTATTTTTTTTTCAGTACTTTACCTGTATGTAGTTACGAAGAATTCTTTTATTAACGACATTTTCTAAACGATTTCAAAAATTATTAACACTAACAGCTGCTCTATCTACAGTAGAACTTGATGGTCGTTCATTTTACTAAGTTTGTTCGAACTCTACGTGAAACACTACACTCCGCGTCAGCAGTAGCGCAGATCGGATTTTGGATCTTGGTCTATTGTCTCATTGCAGTAACAAAAGTAGTACTTACTAGTTGGATGAACTCGCCGTCATGACCTAGACTAGAATTCGGTGTAATGTCATACTCAGCATCAGCAGTAGCCCAAGTGCAATAATTTGTCTATTATGTTTTATGTCTATTATTTTTCATGACTGATGACTGGAGTGTCCGGTGTTTGGCGACAGGCTCGCGCACTGTCACATTTGGAACTAAATATCGTCCGGCGAAGTGTGAGTGTTGTATTACACCACTGCCAGCCCCTTCAGGGAAAAGACGTGGCGTTATGTTTTGTTTATTCCTGTAAGAATATACCACCAGGCCTGTATAGGGTACTGCATAGAAACTAACGACTTACCCGAAATATCTTCTTCGGTTTGGTAGGCTTCGGCGCGCGGCGATGCTTGCTGTTGTCGCCGTCTTCCCCGCGGCGCGCGATCCCAGCAAATAAAGCTGTGCCATTATCTAGTATTAGGACCGCGTGTACGCCTTCGTGTCCCACGGCGATCTACGAAAAAAATATATTTGTCGATCAAAGTCTATCTATCTGTCGAGTCTGGAAGGAGTGAAACACCTTTGCTCAGCAGTGGGAGTTGGGATACTTCAGGCTTGAAATAATTAAAAAATAAAAATCGGCGTTTCCCAACCAACTCGCCTGTTGCTGACAATAGGGTGAAAGATGACGTCAAGCTAGCCTAGAAAATACCTATACTTAACTCTGACTCAGACACAAACTACGTTTTGTTAATGTTCTAGAAAATAGGGGGAAAAGGCAATTTAAACGAATAAACATAAAATGGCTTGTAATTCTAAAGGCAATTTGTATTTATGCAGTTGTGGATAAATGCAGCCTACAGTCAGCCACCCCTCGAACACTAATCGTGTCGGCCGTCGCTCAACTTCAGTTCTAAGTGAATATTTAACAACGTAAGTGGTAGCTGTACGGAATAAAATACAACAAAATTACCCGTTTTGACGTTGATAAAACCCTACAAATTACTAGAAAATCAAATGAATATTATAACAGCCTGGAAAACCCGACTAGGGTGGCTAAAACCAGCTATTGATCAATATCCATACAATTTTTAAATTGCATTCGGACGGGACTATGAACGTAGACATCAAAGGAAATTCTCCCCCGTTTCGACGTATTCAAATTTATAGGTACATGCTCAGACAGGATGAAATCTATCTCAAAGGGCGGACCATCCAGACAGACAGATCTCTCTGTCACGTCAAATATCATGCTAGGGGTGGATACAGCTAAACTGGCGCCAAAACTAATTAGTTAGCTGAAAGCCCTACCCACCTATGCCTAGATAAGTATAGACAAGATAGACCACACAACATACCTGTAGAACTTTAAACTTTTTTAAATTGGGTGTTTCGTTTTTGTTAAAAAGCGTTTCTTTTATCATGGTCCATCGGGCGCAGTACGGTGGAGCCAGTTTGAACCCGAGACTAGTACCTTTTCCGGTATAGTAAACCTGAGGAAAAACAATCACAATTAGGCGATGTGTCTCAGTCATTTTTGACGCTCAAATATGTGAAATGAAATTTTACCGTTGTTGTTCACGAACAGTATTTTAAGAAAATAGGTTAGTTGCCAGCCAAAAATAAATGTTACCTTTCCAGAGGCTGTGGTCAGTAGTCCAAAGTCTTGTCCACCACAGATGCTCGTAAGAGGATCATCTTCGTTATCATCCAGCTGCATGGCGGATGGTGTTTCGTTGTCCAAGCCCCGTCGCGCCATGTTGTCTTCATAGGACGTGCGACCAAACGCCAAAGTCCTTCGCCTCATCAAAGGCACGGAGATCTCTTTACGCGACTTCACGACAGTGGAATCGGGAAGCCGTTCCGCGACATTTTCCACATCGTACATTCGTATGGTTAAGTTGGTCTACGACAATAAACTAATTAGTACGCCTAACAGAAACATTTTAAATTTAATATTGCTTTGATTTAATATTAGGTAGTTAATTAATTAAAATTATAATTTAATTAATTTAGATATATTTATCTATCAAATTAGTACCTAATTAAGATTTTTCTATGTGTGGTGTTTGTACCAGAGATACTCAGTTAAGGGTTGACATTGCTGGAAAATAGAACTAGAGCAAGGATTAGGAAATATTTAGTAGTAAAATGATGTTATAAACTCATTTTAGTTAAAAAAAATAACATTGGTTAACCATCATTCGAATAATGACTATATATTTGATTTTTGAAAAAAAGTAAATTTGTTAACGTAAAATACAATATTTTATTGGCACTAAACGCCATAATGCACACTACAATTACACGGTATTACAAAAACAGTATCACTAATAGCAGAACTCTTATATGATATGCACTGCACACTACACTACTACATCACTAACTTAGATATTTTCCACACATTTTTCTTCCAGGCCGAAGGCCGTTTTCATATTTATATGGGGCCGGAAATTCCAGATTATTCGAAAATCTTAAACAATATAGCGCTTACGTATAACAATGTTTTTCCCCATAACAACCCACGCAAGGTTTTTCTCCTTGAATATTTGTGTAATTCAAAAGATTTGAATTCAAAATAAACAAACATCTCTTGTTTCAGAAAACATTTTACGTAAAGGTTCATGTGGAAAGGTATATTTTGTGTCAAACTCAAACAATTGTGACTCAAGCACATCACTCAACTCCCACTGGCAACTGGTATAAGCTCTTGTATAAGCTCTTTATGTCGATACCAGATGTTTTCCGCGACTCCGTAGGCGTAGGAAGAAACCTAACTTCGCTGGTTCCTTGCGTGTTTCCATCATCTTTACCCTTATAAACACAAGGCTTCCAGAGACTCAGAATTCAATTTCAAGAACGCAGAATTTAATTTCAAGAATGCAGAATTCAGCAGCCCGATTGCACTTAATTTGGCCCGTACGAAAAATCTACAGGTAAAATCATACCAAAGCACTTGCTTACTTTAAAACCATTACCAAAACCTAAACACCGAAACCTCAAAAACAATAAGACATTTTTTTTTTTATTAAATTGAAATTAAGATTATTAAATTGAATTAGATATTCATTGCAAGAAATTAAAATGATTGCAATTTCAACCGCATTCGGCGGTCTTAATCGTACGTAAGTAATTACCGTCTCATAAAGTCATAATGTGTGAAAACCGCGTCAGTTTCCATAATAAAATTCTAGAGCTAAAAGATCTAGCTCTGATAACTGCCGCAGCTAGTAAAAAGCTCAATGAAAACATACTTTAGGTACTAAACTTAATTATGAACGTAGTATTGTATCTGACAGCCGGATATACCACAGTGAGATGTTAAAAGGTTTTATTTGTTCTGCAGAGAAGCTCATCCCGCACGCCGAGTATTAAAAAAGTAGTAAGTAAGTACCATTATTATGAACTTACATTATCGGTCAGCATGACCATGCCAAGTTGGTGTCCATCACTGAAGACAGCCGATTTGGGCTCTATAGGTGTCGGCCTGCCCGGGTCCAATCTCAGCAGATTATTTATAGCGAATGTCTCTTTGTCTAACACGTAGATTTCAGTTGATTTCCTTCCTAGTCTTAGAAAAAGTTTATCCTGCAATTTCATAATCTTTATTGTCTCCATTGATGCCATGGTTTAGTTAGACTGGTAAAAAAAAATACATATTCGCCCACATCTGATGAATCTTGTAGGAATTTGGCAATTCATTTTTTAGCACAAATTGTCGCTTGTAAGCGACGTAGGCGCTCAAAGGGTTGAAAAGAAAAGCGCGAGATATTTTTGAACGATGCTGTGTTTTCTGGGCATTATCTTTAAGCACATTGATAACTTACATTAATGATGCCAAGCCAGCCGTGCCGATCGCTTGGGAAGAAATACGGATCGTACAAGTACACATGCTGTTTTATCGAACTCCCGTATCCAGATCCGATCTTCAGCAACCCTCGCGAAGTGTACACATAGAGGAAGGACCCGTCCGAGACCAACGCCCTAACAATGAGGTCTCCAGGCGATGTGGCCAGTTCCGAAGGCAAGTCTACTGGAAAGCTGGTCACTAAAGACTGAAGGGGGACGCCATAGTTTAGCCACCGATTTCGGGACGGCGGTCCAAGAATCACAGAGTGGACGCTTCGTTGAAGAGTCATAATGTTTAGTGGTATCTGAAATTAGTAAATTGCATTACAAATAGAAGAGTACACGTATAATATATCGATAATATATCGTATTTAAATTATACACATCATTTTAGGTGAATTTGTGGCCTACTTGTAAATACTTGTGAAAGATAATTTGTAAATAATACAATCTGAAATATTAAGACTTTTTTAAATTTAAGTAAGTCAACATTAGCAGGTTTTTTTTGTGATATTCAAATGCTGTTTTTGTTTCAGCGGAAAATTTCCGACGACCGGCAGGATATGAGCTTGCACGACGCACTATTGTTACTGTTAAAAGTTTACGCGAAGAACCAAATAGCTCAGTTGGGTTAGCATTAGACGTTGCATTAATTCCCTTCAGCGATGTTTTGTTTGGCGGAAATCACTGGTAACCTAATTTCAAAATGGAGACCAGATCCCGCTGGTGTGGCAGCCACCATCTTAATTTTTATCCAGAAATCTTTTTTGCTCAATTACTCAAACATTTTAATTTTTTCAACAAAAATAATGAGAGCTTAAGTTGTTGTAAATTTGTTTCTTTAGAACTCTAATCCTAACAAAATTTTTTTATTGCGCAATCGATATATTTCGAATTAGTCGAGAAATAGTGATAAAGTACTGTTATCGAATAAATAGTACTTTACTATTATCGAATTTTCTAGTTTATTATTAACTGTAGGAAATAAATATTAATATGGTAGTTGTATGGAATTACAATTTATTGAGCTTAACAACTTTTTTTAAACTATTATTAACTTTATTTTACTAATAGAAAAGCTTAGCTTTTAAATTTGATTTTATTGTTGTTTAATTTTGACTTTACAGTCACTAAAACCTGAATTGTGATTTTTATTTCTATACTTATTAAAACACGTAAGTGGTAAGTTGTTAATTTCAGCTGAAATCATTGCTATATATTTGTCTGACAAACAAGATTACCTAGTCCATGCTAAATTGTTATATTAGTACCTAAGTAACATTTTGGTGGTTGTTAGGTAAGTACTTTAATTATGAAAGTACAAAAACAACTAAATAACCTTTATTTGTTTATTGTGAAATTCGACTAAATAGTCCTTTGTCTGTTATCCGTAAAGAACATTTTTAACCGAGCTTTGATTTGATTTCCTGCCGGGAGGGGTTTTAGTAAATTCAACGAAATTGTGATTTAACAACGATGCAAATATGCGTTTATGGGTAGCGCGGCAGAATGACGACTCTTCAATTGATTAACAAAGGGATCTTCCTCTTACGATCCAAACAGGACTTAACCAAGTAGAAGATATAGGATTCGAGCGACGACACACGATACTTTTTATTCGCAGTGTTTAGACATTTTGCTACCTATTAAAGATCGATACGTCTGTTGTCAAGATCCATGTTTCACGGTCATTGCACAGAATATTAATCAGTCACATTAATGATAAGATTTTTGAGAAGGCGTACGGCTAAAGTAGAATTTCTTACCTCAACTAACTGCGTAGCCAATTCTTTCTTGTCTATCACAATGAGCGTGGCCACCGCATCCAAAATAAGCTCGACTTCGCCCTTCGCTACGGCCAAAGCGGCCAAGCAGGACACTCCCAACGAAATCAGTCTAGGGTCAGCTCGATCGTCTTGAGCGAACTCTTTGAGAATTTTACGAAGACTTGATATTATCTGTAATGAATATTTACTTAAGAGCAATTCAATGACGACCAACGTATAGCGAAACTTGACAAAGCGAAAAAGAAATTTAACGTGATATCTTTGATTATTCAATCAGTTTTTTTCTAAGTATTGAACTCACCTCAGGAGATTCTTGCGACAGTTCCTCAGGTGCAAATCCTTGCAGGATATCAAGCAACGCAGTCAGCGCAGCTTCGCAAAGATGGACATTGTTATACCGCTCGACTCCTAGCAGCTCGAAAACTGTGCGCAATCCGATTCCAGTCACCTTGTAAATGTATTGTTCTAATCAAAATTAAGCACAAAACCGGAAAAAGTGCCTTAAAAAGTGAGGTTTGATGCGACGGCAAGACGAACTCATGAAGTCTAAGAAAGTTCGAACAGTGCTGTATCCAAGATAGAAATAGAATATGGAAATAGATAGAAAAAGTTTAATGAAATGGGAAGAAGAGCTACTAATTGAAAAGCCACGCTCTGTACTAGCTAATTTGAAATAAAACAACTGTCAAAATAACTTTACCTTAGGTACTTTAGTATGTGGTAACTGTGGATATAATTCCTCAGTATCACTATCATCTGAAAACTCCGATGGCGCTCCATAAAGGTGTCTCCACCTCGCCAAGACCGATTTTCGGACAGTGGCGTAAACCGAAAACTGCGAGGGATTGCTGAGCAGCGCGGGGGCATAGCACACGGCCAGCGGATTCACCGATCTGGGACGCCGGAGCCTGTCTTTTTTGCCTCGCCGCTTGTATGGTTTCTCCAATTTCCTGCAATCGATTTTGTACTGAAAAACAAATCCATACAAATGACCCCACCCAATCAATTCGCAATAGAGCTCTAAACCGTCAGTTAAGCCGCTGAAATAATTTTAATCAAAAATAATTAAAATCACCGTAATGAAACCTTTCAAATGATCAATGGCCCGATCAATTTAAATATTAAGGTTACAATGATTGGCATGGAGCTGAAAATTGGTACGAATGTTGGGAACACCTTTATAAATGACAAGCTGCGCCCGCGGTTTCAACCGCGGTTAAAAAGTATCCTATGTGCTATTCTAGACTATAATCTATCTCTGTGACAAATTTTATCCAGATCTGTTCAGCCGATCTGGCGTGAAAGAGTAACAAACATCCATCCATCCATCCAACTCTTACTCTTACAAACTTTCACGTTTATAATATTAGTAGGACTAGCTCTTTTACCTGCGACTTCGCTCGCGTTTCATAGCCTGTGCCACTTCGGGATAATCGACCGAGCGACCGTTAGCGAACGAAGCGTCTATGTCTCCAGCTTCAGTCTACGCCTACGTCTTCAGCTCTGACAAAGATGCTTTCGTATGTACGAATTCTGTCCGGATCTCTGTCTTCGTCTACAGGTCGCATTTCTTAACCCATTCTTTTAAACCTTTTTGAGTAGGTTCAATTATTACATAGAAATTTTTAGTCGAGGCAGTTTTTGGAAATTTTGCAAATTCGCAAAGTTGCATTGAGGAATGCGTGGAGGAGACAGACGTCGGTCTACAGCTCACAGATCCATTAGTGTAGCTTTCTAAATAGGTTTTATTTTTAATCCGGTCAGTAGTTTTTGAGTTTATTCGTTACAAACATACAAGGATACAAATATTTCCTCTTTATAATATGAGTGTGGAAATGTGAAAAGTCCCTATCGATCCCACAACTGTAAAAGTCTTTTGCTTTTATCAGCCAAAAGGTAAGTTTCAGCATAAAAATAGGTTAAATAAAATTTATGATCATGACTATCTTTAAAAATTGTTCTTACTCTCTTTCCCCTAAGATGCAGCGAAACGCTATGACTCAGAAATTGGAGTTTTCCACTTTTTGGTCTAGCTGAATGTAAGCTTCTCTAAATACCTTAACTTTTATGATCATACACCCAAAGACAGTATGGTAAGTACACGATTTACAAAAAACAGATTATTATCTGATTATTTAATTTTAAAAACTTAGTTAACTACATTTGGGAATATAAAAGAGGGGAAAGGAAGGAAACAATCATACCCAGACATATTTGATGCATGATGATGATGTGATTAAAACGCACCTTACTTATTTTTAACGGTTCCAAAGCTATGAGCATTTATCAAAATTATATGGCGGTAAATTTTATTCTATGGCGAACAACTTTTTTTTAATTTCTTCAAAAAAGCTCGTGGTATCGTACATTTTATAAATGACAATGCCCTAATAGTAATAAACTATCTCTTACGATTTCCTACATAGCTAAGGTTGATTTTGTCATCACCTGTCGTCATTATTTCTCTGATTTGACCCACAAGGAGTCATTTTTAAAGCACCTGCAGAGCTTCACAATTTCAGCGATGCTCGTGTTTTTTATTTTTTATTTTTAGGGATTCTTCCCTAGAGAGACAATCTGCGTAAAAAATTAGAACACGCAATTGAATTATAGCTTTCTTTTTTATTTGTGTGAATTAGAGCCGAGTTTTTGAGTAATCTCAGTATTAGTATATGTCGCTAAGGTAAGTGCCACGCTTTTTTGAAATATAAGGACCGCGATTACGCGACGTGCGCATGATTACCTTTTATGTGACTTTTAAGATTTTAAACTTCTCTAAATCGCGTTGTTTTTTTTATTTATGAGTTGTTGGTTTATAGTTTTTGCAGTATAAATGCATTGTGTTGTTTTTGTAGATATTATTGTACGACAATGCTCTGGTAGGCAGTCAAAATTTGGACAAGTGAACCTTCGCTGCTCTTTTAGATAGTTACGATGAGTACAGCTATAACGGATCGAAGAGTGATAATTTACTTCAAAACTTTGCTTCAAAATATTAAAGATGACGTGCTCAGCGACGTAGAAGCCCTTGTGAATATGTAAAGACCCGGTGTTTGGAGAATAATTGACACATTTTTGAATAATAATTATTGACAGCTATGGCGTTATCATGTTTACAGCCACAATGTTGTCAGCAAGGTGAAAAGGCTCTGAATCGAGAAAAAACAAGTTAAACATCAGAAACCTTAGCATCGCTCTTACGTTTCCCGTCATGAGCCAGTATAGAGAAGCGTCTACTTGAAGAAATATTTACGGGAGATCTCTAGCATCTTACAAAAAAAAATCCTTATGCATCACAAGAGAATACAGAACAGCCAGTCGCAAAAAATAAAGTTGATACTGCGCGTTTCGCCTTCCTAAGAAAATGAAAAAGGCTAATATTATCATGCAGGATATAATAGTATCATGCAGGAAATGCAGGAAAAAACTATAAAGTTTTATTTTATTGTGTATCTCTATAAACTGCAAGTTACTGATTTATAAATCATTTTTTATGCTAGTTTATAACATACAGAAAAAAAAAGTTTAAATTACTTATTTTTAGTCTAAAAAAAGGTTGTGAAAATTTTGTTTATACTCGTATTATTTAAAAATGCATTAAAAAACAAATAAAAAAAAATTTTTTTTAAATAAAATTTTATAGCCAAAAAAAATCATGCGTCGATTTTACGCATGATTATCTTCAACGTACACTACAATATGATTATCTCTCTAGGGTTAAGGGAAGGAGTGTAAGAACAATTTTTGTTGATAATGGCATGATCTAATATTATGTCTAAAATATTTTTCACTTCTCTTGCTCAAAAAGTCCGTCATTGTAGCGTACCAGAGCGATGATAAAATAACATATTTCGCATTAGGTTTTTTTTTCGTAAATTGGAACTAAAAGCGGTTGAAACTAAAAACTTTGCGGTAGAATGCGTGTATTGCGTTGCTACTACAGAAGAAATAAAATAGCTTATAAAAATCTTATAAAAAATAGCTATGTCGCGAAATGTTAAGTTTTTTTTTCTGACCGTAATTTATTTTTATTATTGGATATGATTATTTTATTTTTTCACAATCGAAGTGACACACACAGGGGAAAAATCCATTATAAAACATCGGTTTCTATTTACTCTCCCGCTGAAGCTCGGGAGTAAAACTACCTCTTATATGAAGGGTCAGTTTAGCTAGCCTCCTGTATAACAATCTACTGTTTATAATGTAACTTAGCGTTAGGCAAATAAATGCAAAAAAACCCATATTTGCTAACTTTGACTTTCAACAAAGAAAAAGCAGACTTGAGACCGATGGGGAGTTTTCACATTTCATTTATAATGGTGTTCCCGACATTCGTAACAATTTTTAGCTCTATGCAAATAATTGTAAACTTGAATGTTTTTTTGATCAAAATATAAATTGTCGAGAGTGTCAAAATATGCATGATTAAAAAAACATCCCCAGTTTTCATGTATGAGAGCCGTCTTAATACTTTTATTTTCAGACTAGCTGCGCCCCGCGGTTTCACCCGCGGTTAAAAAGTATCCTATGTGCTATTCTGGACCATAATCTATCTCTGTGCCAAATTTCATCCAGATCTGTTCAGCTGTTCTGGCGTGAAAGAGTAACAAACATCCATCTATCCATCTATCTATCTATTCTTACAAACTTTCGCGTTTATAATATTTGTAGGATTTATGACTAAGTTAAGCCAAAAAAGTGGTTGTACAATCCGTGAGCACTTGAGCAATTGCGATATTTGCGATTCTTTCAGAAACTTTTCACAGGTGTATAAGGAGTTAATGCCAACTTGAAGAAGATACAGAGTTAAGTTTTTTAAAAAGGGTTATCTAAAATGTTAAACTTATTTATTATACAATAATTAAAGTTAAATTGTTATAAATACCACTCGCAGAAGTTCAGGTTTATGTAAGGAGGGTTATGTTTTTCGAGTGTGTGTATGTATGTGGGTATGTATGTATGTCTGCATAATGTTTCTTTGGCACGGCTTACAGCCTAAATAGCTTGATGGATTTAGACATGTGAGGTGTCATTTGATCGTTTATTATTTTAATCGTTTTGATAGTGGAAGTGACATAGTGTTTATCATTTTGCTGAAGAGTTTTTTTGTTTTTCTTTAAATAATGTTACTTGTTATAAAAAGTACTTACTCATGTAGAATTGAATTTATCAATATTCCAGTTAAAGTTAAAAGTCCCGCGACCCTCTGAAATTTCTGTACAAACGCGCTTATCAAATTTCTTGGAAACTATTTGTCAGATTATGATGAAATTTAGCATGTACAATAAAATGAACTATATATCCGCTCCTATGTGCTTGGTTTTTTAAAAGAACGTTCTCAAGAGTAATAGAGTAATAGAGCAATGAAAAATATCCGCATTTGTAAGGGGTCACTTTTGACTGATTTATTCAATAGGTAGACAAAGCAAATCAAAAATCCCTTTACATAGGGAGGTTTTTTACATCATTAGCTTTTAAATGAGTCCATAATACAAGGGAAATTTTTAGTTATTTAAGAATGATTACAGAAGTGCAAAAGTTATAAAAAAATTGAAATTGCACTTTGTCACTCTATAGATAACTTTAGAGGCTCCTCAGTATCATTACTTGCTCTCTTCGCTCGTAGTCTTCTTCTAGATGAAATGACTATAGAAAACCTTAAGCCAATGCGAAGTTAGTCTAAAGTGGTCGCCGGACTCTTAAATAATGCTAGCCACAATTGTTTATCATGATTGGACCCTATGGAAAATTTATAATGTGGAATATCACGAATTTGTAAATATAGTTATGTAGAATCCGGAATTTGAAAAAATAATTATTTGAAAAATTAAGAATGTGTAAAATGTCAGTACTCATCACGGGCACCTTCAAACCCTAGAATTTACTCAAAACATTTTACGTCAAACAATTCAAAAAAATACTATGAAACACGGAACGTCTGTAATGTCACTGTGATATGTGATACTAGCTTCTGCCCGCGGCTTCGCCCGCGTGGCTTACAGGAAATTAATGACGTTTTTATCTTCAGAAATAAATATTATAAGCGGTCACACTCGCTCTCAATTGAATACACAAACTGACAATATCCCAAACAGAGCAATAAGAACGAAGTTCTTTAGTTCACCAAACTATCTATTGAATGAGAGTAGTAGTAGTATGGTATCAACAGAGCTTAAAGCGTGTGTGGTGGTGTGGTGTTAAAAAATAAAATTAGGAGACAACCAAAAGTAGATAATTGATAATTAATATTGTTTACAACGAAACCCTACCTCAGTATTTCTTTGTAAACCATATTTTTTTCTTTTTAGAAACACCAGGCTGCTCCAAGAGCTTACTCTGGAGCAGGCTACGAATAACTAACCGTGTGAAAAGGAATTTAGTAAATTTTGAGTTTGGCTTGAGATTTATTTAGGGTCATTGCAAAGCAGACTTTAAGGGGAAACTGCACTCTTTTTAGCTCGAAGGTGTAGTTCGATGGTGTTAGAGATATTAGACGAATCCTCAGCTGAGGATACACAGACTCATTCGGAAACCACACCAGTCAGTATGGTGACAGACCTTTAGTTAAGACCTTCGAAGCAAAGGCAACCCGTATTGTAGGTTTTGGTCTTCCTAATACTAAAGCAGCTTCTTCTATTGACTTTGTCTATTTTTACTAAATACTTCTTCTAAGATCAGACAGACACTAATTATACATTTCATCTCCTAGCTCATCTACTCGTACTTGATCTCTATTGACAGATATCTCTCCACTTGCCGTTTGTAATCTTCTGACAGGCTTGAGCTTAATTCTTGTATTTTTCCCTTACTGATTAAGTAGGTTTGAAATTTGATAGAATGTCAGCAATATAGTTCACATATTTTACACGGAGATTCATATGAAAATTCAATGATAGCTTCGTATTTAATGTCATCTGCTACATGACTGGAGCCTGGTGTACGTATGGCGATAGGCTCACTACTTATTACATTTTGGACTGAATATCGTCCGTCAAAGTGAGGGTGTTGTAATACACCTCTTAGGGTAAAGGCGTGACGTTTTACCTACTATACGTAGCTACTACCGTTATCTAGATCTGTACCAAATTCCAAGTTGCTGGCTATTACAGTTCCCATGATTATCAGCTCACAGATATCCAGACAGACAGACATCGGAGTTTCATGATAAGGTTCCTTTCACCATTTTAGTACGGAACCCTAAGAATGATAACAGCGTCGTTTGTAGTGGGTTAACAACTTTCTCAACAAAGTTTTCGGAGTAAAAAGAAGCCCTGTTAGACTCTGTCGGTGGATGATGATGATGATGATTTTGGAAAAACTGATACACATGTCTCATAATTTTAATTGAAGAGTATTTGTACCAATTTTTGAGTCAATCGACCCAGAGAATAAAAAGTTTCATAGAAATTTGAACCCCCCATTTCCCCCCCTTAGGGGTAGTATTTAGAAAAACCGTTTCTTAGTGGATGCCTACACTGTACAAAGAACATATCCTCCAAATTTCATGTTTCTAGGACCAGCGGTTTAGGCTGTGCGTTGATATATAAGTCAGTCAGTCAGTCAGTCAGTCAGTCAGTCAGGACTTTGTCTATGTCAGTGAGTCAGTGAGTGAGTCAGTGGTAGTTTAACTTTATATAGTATGATGACATTGCCTCGATTGTTTTACCCAACTGCGCAAGAAGGAGGGGTTTTGTTCTACGAGTGTACGTATGTATGAATGTATGAGGTTTCATTGGCACGCCCTACAGCCTAAACAGCTTGATTTTGAGAACTTTGAATCTGAACATCGACTGCGCATGACCGAAAGCCGAGGACGTCTGGCGCTCGACGCTCCGTCATTGCCGCGACAGGGCGGGCTGGTGCACGGACCGGTGCATAAGCTCGTCCTATTGTGGTATAAAAACCTATCTAAAAACACTTTGTGGACTGCACGAAGGTCTGAGTCTGTCGGAAAGATATTAGGAGATTGTTTCTATTTTTTAACTGAATTCAAAAAAAGGAGGATGTTTACAAGTTGCTTGTTTTTTTTAATTATGTATGTTACTGTTGTTGTTATATACGATTAATCTGCAATTATGAATCGATTTTAATGAGTCTGTTTTTATATAGTAGATCATACTTTAGAGCTGGTCTCGCATAAGTTTTATCAAAATCGGTCAAGCAGTTTTTTAAATATCAACAAAAGTCTAAAAATTGTTTGAAAAATTTGGGATGACTTGAAGTCGGTTTTTTGAGCTCTGCTTTTTATATTATTTGTATGATATTTATTCGATGATGTGTTTTAAGGCTCCCCTCAATTTAGAGTAATACATATATGTTTACCCGACTTAAAAAAAGGAGGAAGTTCTCAATTCGTTATATATGTTATACATTGTTTACAAAACCGGCCCTTAGTGGCTGTTTTGTCGAACAAGGTAGTAGAGTCATTTTTATAACTTTTACGTTCTTATGTGTATCTTCGATACCTAATTGAAAAAAGGCATTTTGACTTTGACTCTGAGTTAACTGCTCATTAGAGGTTTAACTGACAAATCGGCTTGTGCCACCAAGAGTTAGAAGCTAACCTTTAGTTAACAAAATATTACAGTGACTTTATTTTAACATTTGAACTTTGAGTTTTTTAACCATTCGTTTGAGAATTTAAATCCGTATCTATTGCAGGTGGGCCTTAAGAGCCACTTGCAGAAGGCCGGGCTATCTTTTAACTGATATTATGTTGTCTTACGCCGGTGCGAGTTAGAAGCTAACTTAAATAATGTAAATCCGTAATTGGCCTTAAGTCATATTTTTAAGAATTATTGTATTTAATTAAGGGCTGTGGATTTTGTATAACAAATAAAATAAAAAAATAAAAAAAATTACCTTGAATTACTGTCATTTTAAATTTGAGTTAATTAACACAGTGTTGAAGAATTTAATTTCTTATCTTCTGCAAGTGAGCCTAACCTAGCCTTGTATTAACTCAAGGTTAGCTTCTTACTCTTGGTAGCGCAAGACGATTTATCAATTTAACCACAGATGAGCAATTAACTCCGAGTTAAAAAGAGAACATGAGATTCTGCCGGCGGCCCTTAAAGTCTCGACGTCTAGGAAGTGACCCGGAGGATAGGGTGACCCCCTACCCTCCTGACTATTTCTTAGATCCGAATTTCAAGTGTTTCGCTAAATTATTTTACTACTTCGAAAAAGGGTAATAGCTACAAGAAAAGTGACAAAGCCTGTAATGTTCATAATACTCTTATTATCTATACAATTCCTACTTTGTATGGATCTTGATATGGTGTATGGATTATAAGATATGCTAATAGAGTTGCAGACTATTGAACAAAAATGATAATTTCGGTTCAGTGCTCCTTGTTAGCAATACACATTTTGGGACACAAGAAAGGAAAGAAAGAGGGAAAACAATAATTTTTCGTCGCGTTTCTACTTCGAAATTGAAGCACACGGACCAAAACTACACGCGTGTCACAGGGCTAAGAGCTTGTGAACTTTAACTAGTGGTATATCGACCAACCGCCAGCTTATTTTTTTTCGCGCACGTAAATTACATTAAATTTTAATTAAATATAAAATTACATTTAATAGGCAGAGGACACTTTTACAAACAAAAAAAAAGTATTTTGTACCCTAAAGTGTCACAATCTCGATAAATGTATTTGGCAGTAGAGATCGCCGAGAACTATGAAAATAATTTAAAGTCCTATAATTACTTGTGGTCCGGCTTTTTAATAAGGAAAATTGAGATTTTGGTCGAACGCTGGCAGAAGGGCTGAAACTTAGCATACATGTAGCTTTTATACTTGTTCTTCACTTCCGAAGTAGAAATACCTCGAATTTAATTGTTTTCCCTTTGTGTCCAGAAACAGTTTTGTTAGATTTTTTATGCGAAAAGTGTTCAAAGAAATGATGTTATGTGTATCGTTAAATTATCTACAAATCTTGCTCCCACACCAATTTAACATACAGTAAGGGTTTCACTGTGCAAGCTGCCCGGCTGTGGAATGAGTTGCCTGTTACCATCAGACAGGCTGAATCATTGCCTATTTTCAAAAATCTTATTTTTAAAACATTATCTCTCTCTTTGTTAATTGGTACGTACATATATATATATATATATTTACAAATTATATATTAATTTATGTATTATATGTACCTAAAGGTATATGTGTAGATATGTTTTAGTATATTTTATTTGTTTACTATTGTATTTATGTATGCCACCGACCGTTTGTCATATTTCGTTCTGTCCTGTCCATCCAAAGGTTGCCTGGAAGAAATCGCTTTAGGCGATAAGGCCGCCCTTGTACTGCCGAATGATATTTTATTGTTTAATATTTTCTTTGTTTGTTTTACTTTGTATTTTTGGTGTGCAATAAAGATGTATTGTATTGTATTGTATTGTATTGTATCTTTCTTTGAATGTACCTTGATATGACTTATTTTTTTCAAGATATGCTTATACTAATAGCTATTGCAGACCAAGGAACAAAAAAGGCAATATCTATTTAACTAGTGATGCAAAACATCGTGATTCACGATCTGACGTGCGCGCCGCGTGGCGGCCCGCAGTGCTATGCGAGACGTAGCCGCGCGGGCGCACTCGCCTTGATAAAGACTGCCGAATGCGGTTGAAACTATAGTCGGAATAATCGACTAAATCGTACGTGAGTAATTCCCGTTTCATAAAATCAGAATCGTGATTCACGTTTTCAAAAGAGCTTTAAGTATAGGAGCTTTCAACATTGCTAAATCCGATAAGCTCAATAAACACTAATGACTCCTTGTGGGTCAAATCGAAGAAATGATGACGACGGATGATGACGAAATCTAAATTTTCTCTGATTAAAGGCCAACTATAAAAAAAATATGCGTTCTATTGTATTCAAACAGTACTTTTTGTTCTCGATTGACGACTTTTACTTCCAGATATTTCGGGAACACATGACACTTTAGGGTAATTATAGATATACCTACTCATTTATAGACATTTTTTGTTTGCCTGTGGGTTTCCCTATTGATGTGTATAATTACTAATATCATGGTGCGCAGGAACTTTCATAAAAAAATAAGTTAAGCTGGGGGCAGGTGGATATGCCAGCCTCCATAGCATAATATTTGAACACTATTTGGAAAATTTTAAGTATTTAATAGCCAATTTGAAAAGTAGCATTATAAAAAAATATATTTCAGAAATTGTATTTAAAGACGTTAAAAGCTCCTAGGCCCATAAAGTCACGATCATTTTAAAATCAGATGGATGCCATTCGCATCGTAAATTCACCAACTTGGATTTGTATTTGAAGGGTTGTCAATAAAGGGGAAACTAACCCCTTACTAGACAGACCTTGTGAACACGTTTCATATTTGCTTAAACACATGCACCCTAACTATCTTTAGCTGTTTTAGAGTTTTGAGTATTATATTTGAATGCTGGTCAAGTTTAATGGATTGAGCGAGCGTCAGCGAGCGAAGCGTCTTTGTTTCAGCTTCGGTAAAATACTTTCGTATGTCGGGCGTCTGTCCGCCGTCTGTCCGGCTGTTCCGTCTACAGTTCGCATTTCTGAACCGATTCTCTTGAAGTACTTATTTCGAGATATTTTTGTCGATTCAGTTTGTCATGATTTATTACGTTATACAAATTATAACTCCGCCATTTTGAACCTACTACCAAAATTGTCGAGAATCAGTCGAGAAGCGACCTGTAAAGGAGGACAGCCGGACAGACGCCGGCCGCGAGATCTTCAGCCTACAGAGCCGCGAGTTGTATGGTGACCCCATTTTTTTTCTATTTAATCAAAGAGGTCCAGAATGTTACTGAATTTAAAATTATACTATAAAAGTGTAAAATACAGAGTTTTTACAGTTACTGAATATTAAGGGTTAATTTTATCATCACTTATCGTCAATATTCCTCCAACTTGACCTACAAGAAGTCAGTCAAGTTGACCTACAAGAGCTTATCAGATCAGCGATGTGGAAAGCTCCCGAAGTGATTTTTTTAACTTGCATTGCTGAAACGGCATTTGGATTTTTGTTGCCTGGTTTTCAACTATTTGAGCATATCTATAAAAACTATAAGCCATATTAAGATGCACCCAAAGAATTGTAGATAATTGTATAAACAATATTTCGTAGCTACAAGGAGTGCGTTTGGGATAAATATCCGGCCAAACAAAAAAACTTTACCTTTTTTGCAAAATCTATGCTTTTTTCCTGTTTACTCTCCTACTACTAAAATAAACCTGTTCTACCGAAACACCAACGTTTTCATTCCTTCCCTGTAGGACCATTCCTCTAAGTCGTCAAAACACCCAAAAAAACGTACTGTCGCCGCTATGATCTCCCCACTAGATTGAACTCTTTTTCGAACCGGATTTATTTATTCAAATTAAATAATAAATATGTATGGTCGAGTGAAAAAAGCGGGTAGTTTTGTACTTCGAATAAAAATGTATGAAGGTTACCCGCCGCAACCCTTATAAGTGTGCGCCGGAGTATTGTGATGAAACAAGACCATATTTTTCAGGCGTTTCAAAACAGGCGTTTGTGTCAACTTTTTAGCTAATCGGTTCAATAAATTCGCGTGTTATTTATCAATAATATGCGAATTATTGATAAATAATGCAGTCTGGCCTAAGTAGTCTTAAATAAAATAAAGTAAAATAAAAATAAAAAAGCCTTTATTCCCCTTACAATTAAATTTAAGAAAATAGGATTTACATTTTAGGAATAATACATTTAACAAAAGGATATGAAAATTTCAAGTTGCATATATTCAATTTAACAATTAGGGCACCCAAATCTGGGTGAAGGTCCTCCTCCATGCATAGTCATGCGTCTCGGTCTTGTGTTTGACGGGTGCAGGTTTCTTATGTCAACATTTTTGACCCTATCTTTAAGTTTAAGACCAAGCATGGAGCGCTCTACTGCTCTCTGAAAGGTGGCAATTTTTTTCGCTAGTTTTTTCGTTAGCGCCCATGTTTGACACCCGTAGAGCAAAGACGGCAGTATGGTGTTGTCCATTAATATTTTTTAAGATATATTGGGATCTGGCTCTTAAATACATCTTTGATAGCCCAGTATTTCTTCCATGAGTTTGCTATTCTCCGATCAATCTCCTTGGTAGTAGCCTCTTCGAATGATATAAGCTGGCCTATATACACATATTCGTTTACATATTCTATGGTGGTGTCATTTAACTTTATCGGTATCTTATTACCACTGGTCATTATTTTGGTTTTGGTAAGATTCATGTAGAGGCCTACTTTCTTGCTTTCTTCGTCTAAGGCTGTCAACATGTCCTGGAGATCTTCGTTGTTTTCTGATATAATGACAATATCGTCAGCGAAACGAAGGTCATTTAATCAAGGCATCTCACCGTTAATATAATATTAAGCCCATAATTTGACCAGACGAGCTTCCGATACATCGACTCTAGGATGGCTGTAAACATTTTCGGGGAAACGGGGTCTCCCTGTTTTACCCCACGTTTGATTCGGTTTTTATTTTGGCCTAGCAGTTTTTATATATTGTTCTCAGGATTGCTATATACTTTTCTTCTATGCCTTGATTTCGTAAACTTTCCCAGAGATATTTATGTGAGATGGAGTCGAAAGCTTTTGTATAATCAACGAATGCCAAGTAGATCGTTTTTGTGTATTCATTGCATCGTTCTAAACACTGAGTCAGGGTAAATAAGTGATCTAGGTACAGTTGAATAGCCTTTTCTAAACCCAGCTTGTTCCCGAGGCTGTTGTTCATCTAAGGCTTTTGTAATCCGGAATAGACTTACAGATGAGAACAGTTTGTAGAGCGTCGGTAGTAGACTTATTGGTCTGTAGTTGTCCATCATTAACGGGTCGCCTTTTTTGCATGACAATGTAATAATTGAATACTGCCAGTCTTCGGGAATCACTTCTTGTTCGACGATTTTATTGAATAGTTTGGTCAGCTGGGGAGCTAAAGGCTCTAATATAGCAATAATTGTATCAGTTGATATTCCATCTTCACCAGGTGATTTGTTTTTCTTGAGGCTATTCAATTTTGATCCACTTTTCCTGCGAAGTGGACGTAGCAGCGCTGCGTTAATAAGGTCTTATTTAACGCTTTATCAATTTCTACGCATTTTACCATTTAATTTGAAAGTGTAGATTTTTTTTCTGTAGTAAGTTTTCATGTTTTTAGTTAAATTGTGTTTATGCTTTTTTAAAGAGAAAATGTAAGAGTCCTATTAGATTATTGACGTAAAAAGCGACGAGAAGTGTATTTTTCACGGTTTTATTCTAAGAGAATATCTCTAGAAATGTATATTACTGAATCACGTAGATCGGTCTGACAAGAGTAAAGTAGAGCAAAAACTGACAGAACTTAAATGCCGATAAAATACAATCCAATGAACAAAAGTCATTTTTTAGTAAAACATTCGGACGGTAAACTTTGAGATAGTTTTTACTCAATTCCTAACATGAAAAAAACTCAATTTTGAAATTAGGAATTATTTATTTTAGAATATTCTATTATTATTATATTATCCTAGATAACAGCTTCATTTCTTTTTTGCAATACCTTGCAAATCCAGAATCTAGATAAAGTAGTCATTTTTACACGCACTTTGTTATCAAAATCTTGGCAAAACCAACTCAATTTACTACTATATATAAAAATAGTTCAGACTTTTCTCAATAGGACATTTTTTTTTAATTCTTTTCCTCATGAAAAAGCTATGTATTTTCTTGCGCTTGCGACGTAAGCTCAGAACCGCGCGAACGCTCTCAGAGGTGTAAGCTGTTTGTGATAGAGGGCTCTAAAATCCTTTTTAAATTTACTACTCTCAAGTTTCACGCAAACGTTCCGGATTAGTTTGTAAAAACTTAAAAAAAAAAGAATATAGCATACTTTCATAAAATTTTGGATTTGAGCTTCAATTTCATTAAGCTATCGTGCCAATTTTAAATTATTTTCATAATTGTATTATTTATGTTATATTTTAGGCTGGAAACTTATCATATAGCCTGTAACCGTTTTCAAAATCTTAGCGATAAACACAAACGTGGGACCTCCTTTGGTCCCCCTTCGCGCAACTTCTAAATGACCGACTTTTTGACCGAGCGCGAGCGCAGGGTCTCCGCTTCAGCTTGGGTAAAAATTCTTTCGTCAAATCCAGGTGTCCGGCGGATTTCGAGCTGTTCTCCTTTACGGGTCGGATTTCTCAACTGATTCTCGTGAAATTTTGTGAGCGGGTTCGATAATCACTTGTTTTTTTTTTTCTAAATTGCGGACACAATTACACAGGGCTAAAAAGATTGAAATAATTATGCAAAGACAGACTCGCAATGTCTTCAGCTAACAGAGCCGATCCTTGTCAATGTTATAGTAGCTATTATCATTTTCGAAATTTTGGCGGAAAACCCAAACGTGGTACCTCCTAACTGTCTTGACTTCAGTATGTTTACTCCCTAAGCACATCTTAACAAGTTTCTAAAGGAATCGCTTAGGTCCCTGTTCTGTTCAACTCACTCTACACCCCCTTTTATAACATTTGATGACTGGCCTACAACCATAGTTATCTAAATATAATAACGGCCGGTTCCAATATCTAATACTCAAGGGAGAGGTCGTGTCAATACAAGAAAGAATTCAACCCTCTCAATTGATCTTTAACTTACATTACAATAACAATCAACATGTTGCTGCTCTGTAAAAAGTTTCCGAACATAGATACCTACTGTGTACATGATACCTACTGTCCGCCATCTTGGAAATGTCACAATTCAGCGGCCATCGTTAAAACCTAAACAAATCGATAAAAAAGACACAAAAAAACACAAAATATGGCATGGTAGAGTGTCCCTAAACTTGTCTGAGCAGGGACAAACTGTGTTAAGATGGTACAGAAGTGATGCACCTACTGTCCGCCATCTTGGAAATGTCATAATTCAGCGCCCATAGTTCAAACCTAAAATAATCGATAAAGAGGAAAAAAAAATATGGCATGGTAGTATATCCCTAAACTTGTCCGAACAAGGACGAAGTGTGTTAAGATGGTATACCTACATAAGTGGTACACATACTGTCCGCCATCTTGGAAATGTCACAAGTCAGCGGCCGTTGTTCAAACCTAAATAAATCCATAAAAAAAGACTAAAATAACACAAAAAATGTAATGTATGTAAGAATGTTTCTAAATTTGTCTGAGCTGGGACAAGCAGTGTTAAGATGGTATACCTCCATTGGTGTTACACCTGCTGTCCGCCATCTTAAAAATGTCACAATTCAGCGGCCACTGTCCTATCCCAAATAGATTGAAGACACACAAAAAAAACACAAAATATAGAATGGAAAATTCCCCATAAACTTCGAATTTAAAGAAAAGTGTGTGAGTGTGTAAATGTATGTGTGTGTATAAAGGACTAAGAAGTCTAGAGGGTTTTATTTAAAAAAGTGGTTGAAAATTTTACTGGAAACCACTGGAAGTTATTTTGTACTAGCTATCACCCACACAAATTAATTTGTGCAGGATAAGAATCAATCTCTCATGGTGGATTTTCTTGTTCCTCCAAGGTTGGTCTTTGAGCACTTTAAAATATACTTTAATACTACCTACTTACTGAATATTATTGAAAAAAAAACATTGAAAATGTAAAGCCCCGTCCGTCTGCCTACCCGTTTGTGCCAACCTATAGAGGAACCAACAAGAACAAAGAATATTATTTCACAAAAACATAAACCTGCAATAAATAAAATATTAAATTATGGAAGAAGCTGAGCCATCACACTGCAAAATCATCAAAACTAACTGTAACATCATGGCGTTGAAAGGTTGATTTTGTGCTTTTATCTTGTTATTGGTTGTATTTCCCACTGACAGCGAAGGCGCGAACGGGGGTGTTAATTAGTGGATTGTTACAAAAAAAAGATTGTTTCTAAGTAGAAAAATAATCTAACATATTATGGAAGACTATTTTTTTGTGACTTTCTGTTTAGTGTTTTTTCCAGTTATTCCTATGGAAGAACCTGCTGTTTCATTGAGTAAGCTGTGTGTAGAGAATCTTACCTAGTACCGCTCCAGCAAAGTGCCCGAAAGCACTTGCGATAATTCTCTGGATCCATGCATCTCAGCTCTGGCACTTCCATTTTTGAATTCATTTTTACGACCGGTCCTGAGACTATAGTTTTCCAGTCATCTTATTTTAGAAACAGGGTAATTAATTGAAACAACCCCATCATCCAAATCGCCCTATTAAAACAAATTGGTATCTATAAATAGGTTCGCTAGGAGCATTATCGATTCAGCCGTCGCGGATTTATAATTTGCTCTAAATGAAGTACTTTTAACATTTAAGGCGCTCAAAATATTAAAAGCACTAGTTCACAACCTTTATTATATGATTTTATGGAATTTACGTTAGATTACGCAGAAAAAAATATTTAAAGCGTGAAGAAAGAAAACGACCGAAATTAATTAAGTTGTGCTACCATATTTTAGCCGATTATTCTAATTATGTAGACTAATTCAACATCAAAAATTACTACACATAATGAAAATATTATTTTAGACTATACCTATTATTCTGAATATTTCATTTTAAGAATTTAAAACATTTTCAATATAATTCCTATTCGACGCGTCTGAACTCAACCGAATATTGCGCGAACTGTGACTTGAGTGAAAAATCAATAAACAGACTGACGGAAATGTGACGGGGTTGACGGAAGCTAGTGAAGTGAAACATCAGAAAAACCGATAACTGATTATGCGGTTTTTTGGTAACTATATTAAGCTTAAGTTAAATCCGAATACAAGTGCCTAGGAGGGCTATTCCTACAACTCGAGATACCATCTCATCTCGAAAAAAATGCCTAAAATCGAGATGCCTTATTCTACTCGATAGAGATCGAGATTATCTCGATGGCTGGGGCCCGAGATGTCTCGAGTGGTCGGAGGCAGTCGAGATGTAAGTGAGATAGTGGGTCGCGACTCATTTGTTGCCACTTCGGTCCCGTAAGCATATTTTTTCTACAAAACTGGCAACTCAGTATTTGAATACCTACGTCATACGTTTCTTTAAGTCAAGGAGGGTCTTTGGCGGGAACCGAAAAGATGGTGTCGTGATTTTGTATTATTTTCTAAAACTTGTGATGCTTTGAGTGTTAAAGTGTAATAATTGTGTAACCTTTGCCGTGTTTGTTAACGTGCACGAGTGTGGGCAAATGATACAAACATTAGGAAATGCAACTTTTCGTGTTCTCTACAGAACTCGACTTAACGTTTCAGTAAAGTATCCACGACTGAAATGGGAAAAGGGGAGGGATTCATCTAATTTTTCATCACCCTCTCCGCTATCATCTTAAATTTAATAACCCATGTACAAAAATCAAACGGATGACAAGACGGTATGGCTATGTTGGCTTTAGCCTGCCCTACGGGCAAATAAAAATTCTATACGTCAACGTTTATACTTGTTAATTTAAACTTTTGCCTCTCTCTCACTTTTCAACCCACTACTTCACTTCATTTCGATTTGACAAGGGCTAACTTAATTTACCAAAGGATCGCATCGCATTGCGCTGGTTGGCGTAAACATATTCACTGATGCGTCGAAGTTATCGACAGTCAGTGCCGTGGGAGCAGCTGTTTGCATACTATCTGCTAGAATAAGTCTTAGATAAAAATGCCCATCTTACTTCTCAGTATTCACTGGAGAAGCGATTGCCCTTCTAGAAGCTATCCTCTATGTCAAGTCGCATAATCTCAACTACTCTATCATCTTTACTGAGTACATTAAGAGATCCTTTATAGGTGGCCAATTTTGCACAAGAGTGCAACCGATTTTACAACAATTTATGAGGGACTCCTTAATTTAACAAATTACAGGGAAACGAACTGAGGAGTGAAAAGGGTTTGACAAGATAGATTGTAGGCAGCTTTTGGAATCTTGAATACAACAATTATACTTGCATGGCCTTTTTCTTCCTAAATTTTTCCTCCCAAATCAATGGTCAAAATACTGGGAGACGTCCCAAAACATCAAGGGTAGATATGCTGATATCCAACCCAATAGGTATCCCTACAATTCCCTAGTTCTTCAAATTCCACTCAACCGAGAAACATATGAGCATGATCTTATGTTGTCTCCAACTAAGTCACCTGTGCACTCTGGTTTATTTAGCCAAACTCAGGATCAGGGAGCACTCAATCTGTGAATGTGGGTTGGATGAAGATAACACAGATCACATCTGCTTCAGTAGTCCCTATCTAAGTTTCCTCCTTATAAGATATCCTCTCCCGGACATAGTCCATCCTACTTCCTTCAAATATCTACAATCATGTTCCTCCCACCCCAAGCTATATAATATTGTTTGTAAATTTGTCTGTAAAAATAATATTAAGCTGTAAATATTATCCCCCTTAGCAATAAACGTTGTATAGCTTCGGAATAGTTATATAGTTTTGTCTTTTTTTTTTATTCTTGAACTCTATTGAAGCTAGCAATAAATGTTGTATAGCCTCAGAATAGTTACAGTCTTTTGCCATTTTCGATCGAGTTCAAAAACAACAAAGAAAGATAAAGGCAAAACACTGTATAATTATCCCAAGGCTATACACTGTTTATTGCTAAGGGGGTTAGTATTAGGTCCTTACGTATGAAATCAGCGTTTTGTCGTACTGATCAATTTGATCTGAAATATCTCCTCTTTGGTTAAGAATTCGAAATTCAAATTAATAAATTCATTTAGCTGGTTTTTTTTTCTTTGGAATACAGTCATTCATTTGTTATTTTCCTCATTATTTTTTCTTTGGCGTCGCTTATTACCGCGCAATGGAAAACATGAAATATCGGTATATTTACGAGTACGAGTTCTACCGTGGCACCAGTGCTGCAGAAACAGCTCGAAGAATTAATGATGTGTACGGCGCTGGTGTCGCTAAAGACAGCATGGTACGTTTTTGGTTTCAACGTTTTCGTTCTGGAAATTTCGACCTTAAGAACCAACCCCGTGGACGGCCGGAGTTCAAAGTGAAAAACGAAGAATTAAAGGCTATTGTGGAAGCGGATCCATCACAAAGCACTTCAGAGATAGCAGCAGGCTTCGGGGTAAGTGACAAAACTGTATTAATCCACTTGAAGCAAATCGGGAAAGTAAAAAAACTCGAACGATGGGTACCTCATGAATTGAGTGAATCGAACTTGCAAACACGGGTCGCCTGCTGTGTTACTTTGCTCAACCGACACAATAATGAAGGGATTTTAAATCGAATCATTACTTGTGATGAAAAGTGGATATTGTACGATAATCGAAAGCGCTCATCGCAATGGCTGAACCCTGGAGACCCAGCCAAATCCTGCCCTAAACGAAAATTGACTCAGAAAAAGTTACTTGTAAGTGTTTGGTGGACTAGCGCCGGTGTCGTTCACTATAGCTTTCTTAAATCTGGCCAAACGATTATGGCAGATATCTATTGTCAGCAACTGCAAACCATGAAGGAAGAACTAGCTGTTAAACAACCGAGATTGGTCAATCGCTCTAGGCCACTGCTGCTTCACGACAACGCAAGACCACACACTGCACAACAAACAACCACTAAGTTAGCTGAGCTACAATTGGAATGTCTGCGATATCCACCGTACTCCCCGGACCTTGCTCCAACAGATTACCATTTCTTCCGGAATTTGGACAACTTCTTACAAGGAAAAAAATTCCACTCCGATGCAGCAGTCCAAACCGCCTTCAAAGAGTTTATTGATTCTCGCCCCCATGGTTTTTATAGTAAAAGGGATCAATGAACTACCCATAAGATGGCAAAAGTGCATAGATAACAACGGTGCATACTTTGATTAATTAAATATATTTTACAAAAAAAAAATCGACTTTTTATTCCTCCCGTACAAAACGCCAATTTCATACGTAAGGACCTAATATATTTACCAAAGTGGAGTATACAATACAATTTTTTTCCGGCATTGCATGTTGAACATAACATATCATATCATCACGCCTTTCCCCTGAATGGACTGGCAGAGGTGTACAACACCCACACTTTAGCGGACGATATTCAGTCCCAAATGTGACAGGCGGTGAGCTTGTCGCCATATACCGGGCTCCAGTTACTTAGCAGATGACATTAGATATGTACATATGCTCACACAATGAATAAGTTGGTGCATGCCTTTGGCTGGGTCCAAACCCTCTCCCTCTGGCTTGAGAGGCGTATCTTCTGCGACTAGGCTATCATCACTAGTATGTTAAATAACAAGACATAATACAATAAAAAAAACTGATTTATTTATCTTTTTCGCTGCATGCTTTTTCAAAATCTGTTTGTACTCATTAGAATGTCCTGAAAACAATAACAGATTACTTACAAAATATTAAGTAAAGCATCTTGAATTTAAGTAGCAGTGTAGGTTTCCATCACAATTCAATCTGCAAACAAAAAATCACAATGTTATTTAATGTATCAAACATTATATTTTACTTTTGCTCTGCATTACATGACTGATTTAAATTATCTTGTTTAGGACATACTGGACAGATTTATGAGAAAATATTGGAAATGATTATAATTTTTCCCAAAGTGAACGGTATACTACATATTATATAAAAGTCAATTTGTCCTTTGTTGGCAATCGCATCACTAGGGAATGGCTAGAGTGTCTTGCCTAAAACTCTCTATGTAATAATAGTTTGTATAGTCCGTTAGCCGAACCTCATTGCAAAGCACTAAATGTAAGAAGCTGAGGGCTGAGCTTCACCGCACTGGGTATGAAGTATAGCTATAGGTACACAGATCAGCTAGTAAGTATATTACCTAATGCAGAGTGTAAGGTAGGTAGATTGGCAATATAGATATCCTAACTAATAATTTAAAAATGAATTTGTTTGTTTGTTCTGCTGTCACACCTCAACTACTCAATCTATCATCATGAAATTTTGCATACACAATGTCAGAGGTACAGAAAAGGATGATGATAAGACAATGAAGAGGATGATAGAGATAATGGGTTCTGCAGGACCGCAGGTGAAACTGCGGGGCGCAGCTACTTGATCTATATGTATAAATGTGCTTATCCAGATTATTCCTATAGTATCTATCTCTATCTCTGTGCCAAATTTAATTCAGAACAACCATCATCTATCTAATATAATACATACTTCCATTCAAACTTTTGCCTTTTTAAAATTACTGTAAAGTGTGATTTCTCAGATACTTACTTACTGGGTCTAAGAAAATTCAATTTTTTTGTTCATACAAATATGTGTAACTAAGTCCACAGATTTGTTGTTGATAGTGGTTGTGATTGCTGTTTAGCTCATCCACAGTCAGGTTTCTAAAGCCAATTTGGAAACCATTAGTCACGTACGAGTCCTTGGGTGACTTGTTTGTTGGTAGGTGTTAGGCTCGAACGGCATAAATTAAGCAATAGGTACCTGAAACATTTTTCAATTTATAAACAAGAAAAAGTTTGTGACTTTTAGGTTAAGTTAACCTTGGTTATTTACAAATTATGTGGTCATACATAGTGATAAGAAAGTACTTAATACTTACAATTATCTCCACAAGTATCCTGGCGTCACTTTATTATCCCTGTTAGATTATTTTGAAGGTCTTATGTTATTAGTACATAGGGGCGATTGATTCGGAAAAAACTTCCAAACCGGTCTTCCATTCCATTGGGTTTAACGACAAACGAAAGCCTTAGTAGTTCCTATTAAGTGTTTAATGTTGTTAATCGTGATAGTTTTTGTAGGCGTGATGACGGAAAGATTTTTAGATTTTAATAACCTCTATTTGTAAACAAAACAATGACTTATTTGGCTAAGTGCGTTTCGTTCCCCACAAATCCTTTATGGAATGAAAATGTTATATTTTATTCTTCTCACTTTTGTAACTTGTAATAATTATCATAATAATAATTCATTTGATTAAACCTAACGATATTTAATTATTGTATGCATTTAATGAGCAGAATGGTCCCGAAATACGTTTTATCAATTTTACCGGTTTTTAGCAAGCACAGTCGAGTAAAATGGAACGTAATTTGAGTGAGAAAAGCCCATCTCATCTCATGCTTGTTTGAGAATACCACATGGTTTGTTTTTAGGAGATTCTCCCTCGAGTTCTAGGAATCGAGATCGAGATGAAAAAGTCCTATCTCCGAATAGCCCCCCTGCATATGGAGAGCAGAAAAGCTCGTAAATATTTTATCATTGTAGCTCGCCTTGTACCATGTCCTCGGGGCCGTCAACCAATGTAGCTCATATTCGAACTTAAAAAATGTTCTTGCACCTCACAAGCTCTGAGAGATTCTTTTTATCGTTCCAAATCTGAATACAGATGTGCATTAGAAAATTAAAGTTTTTATAATTCAAACCTCAGAATAATCGGACTGGCCAGCAGGACTGCTTGAAAAACACAGACTTCCATGTAATAATATGTTTGAGTTTTTGCAATTTTTTTTTTTTAGGTATGCCAACCTTATCTTAGGCCTAAGGTTCTCACGATCATAACTACCATAATACTGCATAGAAATACATGAAATATAGACTACTTAATAAATGTTATCAAAACATTACTGATAAGTTTAGTAGTTTTTATAGTAAAATTCGCATGTGTTAGTAACCTTAATTGAAGCGATTGTTTTCACACCAATATCGCCATCGTATTTCCTATAGTACGAGAGATCACAACCGAAACTATGCCTTACAAAATTGTAAAATTAAAAGAATCTGAACTTTGTATAATCAAAAATGTTGCAATTTTGCAAGTAGATGCAGAATCATTCATTTAACTATATGATCAAAATCAGGCAGATTGTTTTGAATAGAATAGGTACGTGAAAGAACCCGAAATTTCCATTCCGAATTTGAATTTTTACTCTCGAAGGATAATCTGCTCAACAACGTGGTTAATAATGTTTTTTGGATCATGCTCAAAACAAAGGATTATATTTTGGTATTCTCAATCAAGCATGAGTTGTTTGTTTTGGACTCTTTTCACTCAAATTATGTTCAATATTTCTCGACTGTGCTTACAAAAAAACCGGTAAAATCGACAAAAAGTATTTTGAGAAAAGGCATTAAAATAATTAAATATTGGTAAGTTCAATGAAATTGAATGATTTAGTTATCTATTACAATCGGCACTCAGTGGGATAAAATATATTTAGATCACATTTATATTCCACAGAGAATTTGTGGAAAACGAAACGTCAATGACTTACAATGATAGAACGGGAGCCAATAATGTACGACACAGATAACGTACAGCATGATATTGTACAACCTAATAATGGACAGCATGATAGTTGGTCTACATGTACATCAAATATCAGGCTGTACAATATCATGCCATGCATTATCATGCTGTACATTATCAGCTCGGACCAATAATGTACAGCCTGATAATGTACAGCATTATAATTGATGTACATGTGCAACAATTATCATGTTGTACATTATATAGTGTACTTTTCTCATGTACTTGGATTATCTGGCTGTACAATACTGGCTTTGCTTTCCTGGCTGTACATTATCAACACGTGCCAATAATTGCCGGCCAGGATTGTAAAACATGGAATGTACAACATGAAAATTGGTGTACATGTACACGAATTATCATGCTGTACATTACTGCCTATACATTATCGTGTTGGACAATATCATGTTATACATTATAGTGACCCATGCAAAGAACCAAAAAAGAGAGGTAGGTAGGACAGAGGATTTGGAATTTAAAAGAAAATAAGTCTAAAAATATAAATTAAAGAAAATACATAAAAAAACAAAATACATACAAAATGACAAAGAATGTGTTCCAGATTTTTTTACACATCGGATAATAAATTTAATTTACATAAAGCGATTGAGTTTTTTAAGGCAATTTGTTACTGAATTACTCGCACAACATAATGGTCACAATTTTATGATTTGAAATATTAACATATACTTACAGACGCAATTACCCCAGGTGGGGGTAAATGCGTCTAAAAATACACCTCTCGAATTTAATGCAATTGTAATCCAAAGGCCAAAAATAATATAATCAATGATGTTTTACTATGATCACCAAGTAAAGATATTGCCTTCTACTCATCGACAAACCTGAGTTTAAAAAATAAAACGCATACCCCAGTTGACCCTATGTGTGTTTCAAAATATATTACTTTCTTTCTTTCTCTCATTTTTATTAATTTGACGAAACTCTTAGATAGCTGACTTAGATTTAGATTTATTTGAATTTATTTTAAAGTTTCTAATTAATGATAGACTATCTATTCTCGAAACCCGCCACATGATATCGTTGTCGTTTTTTGAGGGAGACACGAAACATCACTAAAAATAATAAATAATTTGTAACTTTTTATGATTATTTTAGACGAGTCCCCATTAAAGGAGCATCCTTAATTCATTTTTCATTTTTTAGTTAAAATTGTTAAGAGTCTGGCGACCACTTTAGACTAACTTCGCGTTGGCTTAAGGTATTCTATCGCCATTTCGTCTAGAAGAAGAAGACGAGCGAAGAGAGCGAGTAAAGATACTGACGAGCCTCTTAAGTTACCTACAGAGTGACGAAGTGCAATTTCAATTTTGTTTTTTACTCTTCACTTCTGTAGTCATTCTTAAATTACTGATAATTTCCCTTGTATTATGGATTAATTTAACAGCTAATGACGTAGACAACCTCCCTATGTAAAGGAATTTTTTATTTGCTTTGTCAACCTATTGAATAAATCAGTCAAAAGTGACCCCTTATAAATGCGAACATTTTTCATAGCTCTATTTTAGCTTGAGAACGTTTTAAAAAAAACGAGAATATAGGGGTATAGATATTGTTAATTTAATTGTACATGCTAATTTTCATCATAAACTTTTTTTTTTTTATTTAAACACAAAACAGAGTACAGTCATAAACAAAGTAGTAAATAGGAAAAAAAAGCCAGAGCTGGACCATACTCCAAAACATGTGCAAATACAAAATTAGTGGCATACAAAAATCATATAAAA
This sequence comes from Peribatodes rhomboidaria, assembly GCA_911728515.1. Lineage (NCBI taxonomy): Eukaryota > Metazoa > Arthropoda > Insecta > Lepidoptera > Geometridae > Peribatodes > Peribatodes rhomboidaria. The sequence continues at coordinate 20,558,177 of OU452166.1, forward strand.
TAAACTATAATAGCTAATAAAAACATATTTTAAAACTAAAATATAAAACATAAGAGAAAAATGAAATAAAATGTTTTAAATTTAATTGAAAGTAAATCCAAATTAAATTTAAAACAAATTCATACCCAAAGTAATTTTAATTTAAAACAATTTAAATTTAAAGTAATTTAAATTTGGGACTTAGAATTAAGCAAATAAGAAATTTTATTATAAATAATAACAAATACTAAGCATCTGGTTGGACGTATTTGGTGTAAAAAATGTCTTTTACTGACTTACTGAAGACCGATAGATAAGAGGAATAAATATCAATTTCATTTTTATTAGTAATGCAATCATTGTACTGACGAGCCATTCTGACTAATGGATTAAAATACGAAATATTGTAAAATCTGTATAAATCTGAAAAATGGTTTTCAAAAAATTTGAGAAGCGCGTTTGTATGGAAATTTCAGAGCGTCGCGGCCCTCTTAAGAACTGTTACGTCCGTTAACAATAAAAAATAAATTTTTGACCCTTGAGATGATATTATGTCAATGAGATCACTTTCACTCTTACCTAAGACTTTTCTAACTAGAGACACAAACACCAGAAAATATTTCAAATTGCAGGATTATGTATTGTTTACAGTTTTTGGCGGGAACCAAAAAGGTGGGGTCATGATTTTCTATTATTTTCTAAAACTTGTAATTATTTGAATTTTGAGGTGTAATAATCACTGATTATTGTGGTTAATTAACCTTTATCGGTTCGCAAATGATGCACACATTAGAAAACGTGACTTTTGGTGTTCTCTACACAGCTTGGCTAGGAGCCAACGTTTTACTTAAGGCACGAAATTTGAATTCTAATCAGTTTTTTTGTTTTGTTTAGCTAGATCGGGTAAGTATTGTTAAGATAACAAGATAATAGAATTTGCGTTTATCTTATGCTGGGTACACACACACCAAGCACACAAATGCCAAGGAATGCGCTGCGTACCATTTTGTTATAATAAAATGAAACGACGCTGCCTCAGATTAACCTAGAGAATAAGATGACGCACGGCGTACGTTTTAGGTAATGCCAAAAACTATCCAAAAACTACGCTACTGTCGTATATGTACACAACACGTACACGTTGACGCAAAAAAAACTACGCTAGTCACTTGGTCTTTCTTACCTCAACACTAGGTGCATTGGTATATGTTTATGGTAAAATTTCGTATAAGTACATATATATACATAGTGCTTTTTTTTTTAAATTATTCATGACCATGGATACTCGTCCTTCAGTCGGATTCTTAGTAATAATTTTCCCTTCAGTACCAGATGATGGGATGATGATGATGAGGTGATGATGAAGACGATGAATCCCTCCCCTTTCCCCATTCCAGTAAAGTTATGGATACTTTACTGAAACTTTAAGTGAAGTTTTGTAGAGAACACGAAAAATCGCGTTTCGCGATGTTTGTATCATTTGCCCACACTCGTGCACGTTGACGAACCGGTAAACGTTAATAATCCACCATTATTACACTTTAACACTCGAAGAATCACAAGTTTTAGAAAATAATACAAAAACACGACACCATCTTTTCGGTTCCCGCCAAAACTCGTAGACATAGTGCTTTTTTTTTTTTTTTTTTAATTATTCATGACCATGGATGCTCGTCCTTCAGTCGGATTCTTAGTAAAAATTTTTCCTTTAGTAACAGATGATGGGATGATGATGATGAGGTGATGATGAAGACGATGAATCCCTCCCCTTTTCCCATTCCAGTAAAGTTATGGATACTTTACTGAAACTTTAAGTGAAGTTTTGTAGAGAACACGAAAAATCGCGTTTTGCGATGTTTGTATCATTTGCCCACACTCGTGCACGTTGACGAACCGGTAAACGTTAATAATCCACCATTATTACAATTCAACACTCGAAGAATCACAAGTTTTAGAAAATAATACAAAAACACGACACTATCTTTTCGGTTCCCGCCAAAACTTCTAGACATAGTGCTTTTTTTTTTTTTATTAATTTATTCATGACCATGGATACTAGTCCTTCAGTCGGATTCTTAGTAATAATTTTTCCTTTAGTAACAGATGATGGAATGATGATGATGAGGTGATGATGATGAAGACGATGAATCCCTCCCCTTTTCCCATTCCAGTAAAGTTATGGATACTTTACTGAAACTTTAAGTGAAGTTTTGTAGAGAACACGAAAAATCGCGTTTCGCGATGTTTGTATCATTTGCCCACACTCGTGCACGTTGACGAACCGGTAAACGTTAATAATCCACCATTATTACAATTTAACACTCGAAGAATCACAAGTTTTAGAAAATAATACAAAAACACGACACCATCTTTTCGGTTCCCGCCAAAACTCCCTAGACATAGTGCTTTTTTTTTTTTTTTTAAATAATTTATTCATGACCATGGATACTCGTCCTTCAGTCGGATTCTTAGTAAAATTTTTTCCTTTAGTAACAGATGATGGGATGATGATGATGAGGTGATGATGAAGACGATGAATCCCTCCCCTTTTCCCATTCCAGTAAAGTTATGGATACTTTACTGAAACTTTAAGTGAAGTTTTGTAGAGAACACGAAAAATCGCGTTTCGCGATGTTTGTATCATTTGCCCACACTCGTGCACGTTGACGAACCGGTAAACGTTAATAATCCACCATTATTACAATTTAACACTCGAAGAATCACAAGTTTTAGAAAATAATACAAAAACACGACACCATCTTTTCGGTTCCCGCCAAAACTCCCCTAGACATAGTGCATTATAAAAGTGTGGCCAGGAGTACATTTTGAGGTTCTTATTAAATACTGTGCAGTTTTTTACAAGTCAATTTTGAAAAAGCCAACATTAAACTCTTACAAATATGTGCAGTTTTAGAATGCTGCATATCGTTAGCCTTCGTTTGGTTTGGTCTGTACCTAGGGTCTGTTCGAACGAAGCATAAACTATTTCTTAAGTCATTTTTGGGTTCTTTATTTAAATCATTGTATAGATATATTTGACAAAATACATAGACCTGATTACTAGAAAAGGTCAATAAAAACTTCAGTCGTCAGTTTATCGGTTCAATGAACTACTGGAGCAATCTGGTACTCTAATGATACTATAATGATCTGCAAAATATTGTAAAGAATAGTCTACGATGGTGCAAATTCTATTTTCACATAATTTAGATTACTTAGTACTTGTTCGATTTGGCGTCAAAAACCAAAAATAAAAAGTTAGAAATTTAAATTTCCCGCCATTTCAAAACCCACCTTAAAGTTTCAGTACAGTATCCACGGTTTAACTAGAGTAGAAAAGGAAAGAGGAGGGATTCATCTCATCTATCATAACCCTCTCCTTCATCATCATCTTCTTATTTAGGGAGATACGCATAATAAAGTTTCCTACTGAAGTAAATAGTATCCACGGTCAATTTATCGTTTAAAAAAAAAGCATAAAGTTCAATTTCAATCTGCAAGCTGGTCACACTGCCTGGCGCGCCATTGTGGTGGTCGGTTTCTCAGTTTGTAATTTTTATTCAGTTATCGTGTTTTTATGAAGTTTTAAGACAGGAATGAATATATTTTATACCAGTATTTTAGTGGAAGTATCAACAGTGACAATAATGTGTGCCGAACCTTTTATACCTAATTATTGCCATCCTTGAGTCATCACGGTTAGTTCAAATGGGCTGAGGTTATTTGTTGTGACATAGCTCTAGATCGGCTCTATCTACAATAATTTTACATTAGCGTATATTTAAATTGAATGTTTAGATGCCGATGAGTTTATCGGTCAGCCGGTGTTCGGATAAGCATTCTGCTTCGGTCGGATCATGTGCGAAATCTCATTCTTTTTGTAACTATACAACAGCCCTGGGCTGGCCTGACTCCTTGGCGTTGGTCGTTGGCTTCACAAAGAAAGAAGCGATGTGATTACTCGTGTATTCATTGTGTTCGTGATGAATCTGTGTAAACGTTTCTAATAATACTGTTTGTTAAGATTTAATTCGATGGAGTAATCCAGATTCAATGTTTACGAATTCAAATTAAGTATGCTTTGTGCTTCATGTGAAGGAACTGTGAAAAGAGGTAACAAAAAGATAAATTAAAATAAGCTGTTCAAACCAAAACTTTTTAAAACAAAAACTTTTGCTACAGATACAGTACTTAAAAACTTATCAGAGGTTAGAACCTAGAGGTTATAATTATTAATTAGTTTAAGTAATTATGGTTAAGAAAGATATTAAAAGCAAACAGTTCACGAACTGTTCTACAATCATAAGGCAAGATAAATATTACCTACAGTACTCCCACTAATATTAAAGTGCTCCTGGTATGAGTGTTCACAACTTGGCAGGCATATGACTCATGTTTTTGAATACAAAGGTAAAGAGTACCCTACCTTACTGTAGAGATGCTCTTCACTACATTATGTGTGCCTTTAACAATAATTTTTTTAAACTTATTTTTCAACCAGTTCTACATGCAATATGAAACATAAATATTTAAAAACTATTCCATTTCAAGCATCACACACTTAGTTCTTGCCAAATATTGACAAGGTCAGTTCAGATAATTTACTTAACATGTACAGCTGTACAGGTAGAGCAAGTACTACTTACTGATGCTTAAAATTAGTAGAATAAAAATTGTGAAATTCAGTTTAATAGTTAATTATTTTAGTATGTAATAAGCTAAGCAGATCCAAAATGAGTCAAAAACAAACAGGCCTGTTGTATATTATCATAATCATGATCTTTATTATAATTCAAGAGATGTTAATCATTCATTCAAATCAATTAATGATACTTTTGCAATTAGTATGGTACTTATTCTTACTAACTTTTTCTATCTCATACTTATTATAATATTTTATTGTAAGTCTAAGTGATTATCTGGCAAGTAATTAATGTACAGCATGTTATTGTTTACAAACAATTATTGTTTGAAAATAAAGTTTATTCCGTCCTCTTATCTCTGACTAACAAAGTGATACCACAAATAATTAAAATACCTACAATTTTTGTATAGATAAAGTTAAAGTCATTGCTGAATAGCCCTGAACATAGCTAGTAATTAGTTCTAATACTTTTTTCATTTTAGATTGCTTATTGTTATCCCTTTCTTTTTATCATTGACTGTGCTGCTGCCGGTTAAAGATATGGGCTTCAGAAGGAACTGATACATAATGGAATGGAGTTGAGCCTTAACTCTCCAGTCTTAACTAATTCGAATTTCTTTTTACTAATAAGCATTATAACTCTCATTTTAAGTATGACCATCTGATTTATCAGCCATTATTTCCTTATTCATTTTCCTGTGACATTATTTTTTTTGTTAAAGAAAATGTGTGCAGTCCAATTACACCTTTGGAAACTTGCTCTAGTAGTAACATGCTGCTTACTAATCTTCAAGGGCCCTTAGTTACGCAAATCTTCATCTTTATTTGTCTAATGGTTCATACCAAAATTGTGCAAATAAAATCAGTCAAGATAAGCTCAGTCAATTGTGAGTCTATTAAAGCATCTGTTTAATGAAGTCATCCTGATCTAGAGTCTTCCAGACATATTGGCTTTTCCGCACTCAGGCTTTTGAATAGCTGAATGGATTGAGGGAAGAGTTCACTTATCTTTGTACTATTCTACCTTATTGGGACCAATTTTTTGATTGAGACAAAACTTCATTGACCCTGCTACAACCTGATCATGCATTCATGTGAATTTATCACACAAATTATATTTATTATGCAATAAATTCATATCTAAGATGGTATTTTTTTTTTTGTTTGATTGGATTTTTGTTTAAATCCATTTAGCACAAACTAATATTTAAACTATTGTATAACTAAACTCTTTCCCCCTTATCAATAAATGTTGCATAGCCGCAGAATGGTTATACTGTGTTTTGTCTTTTTCAATCGAGAATTTAATAGAAAGTAAAAGACTAAATGGTATATAACAAATGGCTATACAACGTTTATTGCTAAGGGGGTTTGTCTTAGGTATCTGTGTTGTAGAGTGTATTTGTTGGTTGCAGGCTAATCACGCTGGGCAGGTGACAGCCGCCCGGGATGGAGGCGTCGGCGCGCGCCCTGGACGTGCTGCCCCTGCTCCAGGAGCGGGTGGCAGCACTGACCGGCGGGCGCGACCGGCGCGGTGGGCCCGTCATCTGGTTCCCGGCCAACTCGCGCCGAGACCGCATCGCGCCAGATGACTACAGACGCTTGCTGCACTATTTGATTAGTATACCCACGTGAGTACTTAATTTCTAGTTAGTTAGTGTAGCAGCCATCATCTAGTTCCCGGTTTAATCGCGCGGGATTGCGTCGTGTGAGATTCCTCTCTCAAACGTCGTCTGCGCAGAGTGGTGCGATCAAACGACTAATAAATGACGATCTTGATGTGCACTGCTTTGATGAAAGTTTTTTTTACGTACTTTCAAAATGCTATCTACGAGTATATGATAAGAGCAGTCACTCCAAATGTAGTGTACATGTAGTAGAATTTATTTCGAACCTCCTTCTCTACTCTTGAGTACGATAAAATATTTTTGTATGAATTCGTTTCAATTAATCTTACTAAGACTACATTAGTTGGAGCATGTTTGTCTCAACAGTAAGTGCCAATTGACGCGTCTCATTCTCCTTAACCACATTGTATACCTTCTCATGTTTCTTAGGGCTACATCACACCACGCACTACACACTACTACCAGAGTTTAGATGAATTTCTTGGCAATTGAGCTATTTTGTGTGCCCATCAAAATACGTCTCGCTTTTGGTTTTGGGCTGGTATGCCTGTACACTATCCCATCGCACAGATGACGCGAGTAGAGTAGTGCGATCGGCAAGTCCTTATTGCGAGTTTAAGCTCGTATCACACTAGCAAATGTGTTTTTTAACTCGAAACGAGCTCGCCACGAGTGCGGCCGCGAAGCCCAACTAGACTTCGTCGCAGCATCTTGTGGCTCGCGGCGTCATCACCTCGCTTTGGAACCACTCGCAAATCGCTAGTGTGTTAAATCCCTAATAGCAGGCACGTAATCAGCTGTGGCAACCACTGAACTGACACTCGCTGCGTTCGTCGAGCGTTTCCATTAATTGGTCGTCCCGTCGCAAAAATAATCAAGCCAATGTCAAAGGCAGTGTGCAACAGCTCTTACTCTCATTGTATCAACAGTTACCAACGTCGATGTCATTAATAACGAGCCGTTGGACAGCACACAATGGGTGCTCACACCCGTATCTATCAGGTCACAACACTCAATGTGACGTATTGTATTCCTTTATTGATTATACCTACATAATTCTTGGTGTTGGTTGTTATGTTGGTGTCTTATACACACCAAGTTAAGGATCAAGACTTGAAATTTCACTGAAGCGATCTTCGTAAAATAGAATGCAATTACACTATACAAGTCTTCTTTTGGCGTCATCATGAATATCATCCACCCAGTCTTCCTTAGCCTAATATTGGGTAAAAGTCTATCTTGAATATGATGAGTATCGCAACGAAGCTAATTTCGTCGACCTGCGCCTGACCTAACCCGTTTTTGAGGCGTTGCTGAGACGTTCTCAGATGGCTAATGTACTCAATTTTAGCTTTAAAGTTCTGTAACTGTTTCTACTAGTAGAGTTCTTTTAGTAATACTAAAGTAGTAATTGCAGTATTGATCGCCCCCTGAGGACTTATTGCATATTTCTGGTAACGACGTTGATAGCCTGCCGTGCCGTCCTACTCTCGCACACATCGCGAGTAAGCAGACTCAAGTGCGGGACGCAATCGCCTGCTAGACTTGTGCAATAACACTCCTAGTTCTACAAACACGTTGAATCACTTTTCTATTACCAACATTTTGTTTATATTTTGATTCCAGTGAGTCAGTACGGTCTCACGGCTTCACCATACTGATTGACATGCGAGGATCAGCATGGGCGGCCATCAAGCCAATCCTGAAGGTTCTCCAGGAGCACTTCCCTTCATCCGTCCACCAGGCACTGGTTGTCAAGCCAGACAACTTCTGGCAAAAACAACGCACTACTATAGGGGCTCATAAATATAAGTTTGAGGTGAATGTTCTTATTTTTATTTTTTTACATAAAAGTAATACGTATGTTTTATTTCCTTGTATGAGATCACTAACCATAATAACTAATAGACAAATTGGACCTACTGTTACCCAAATTAAATGCTCCGAATTGCTCAAATTCGTCAATTAGATTGCCTTTGATTCACCTCTGATTGTGTAGCATTTTAACACAGCTTAACTTAATAGTTACGATGGTATTTAGTCTCTTTAATTTTAATAGGAACACTGACCTTAAATCCATGTTGGTATAACTTTATACCCATCGAAAAATGTAACTAAATCTTTTAAGTGTTTGTCTCATGTATGTTATTTTTATCTTTTCAGACAACTATGATTAGTTTAGAAGCACTGCCAAAAGTAATAGATACCTCGCAACTCACTGCCGATTTAGATGGTAACTTACAATATGACCACTCACAGTGGATAGATCTTAGATTGGTGAGTCATCGTCTTAATTTTCACATTAATAGTATGAATGCGAAAGTTTGTTCGTTACTTTTTTTCGCTTACCCTGCTCAACGGGTTTAGATAACATTTTTAATGGAGATTATTGATGGTAGGGCCATCAATAATCTCCATTAAAAATGTCTTTCAAATCCGTTGAGATTATTACTACTTTTTAACTTAAAAAAAAATAAATGTATATTATTACGTAGAAGAACAGAAGCAACCATGGGGCTAAGTTTTTAATTACTTATTTTGACAGTGAACTACTGGCTTATAACTACTGTAATACTGAATGGTTGTGGTTCCACAGGCTTTAGAAGAGCTAATGTGGCAAGCAGGCGAGCTGCTCGACCGGCTCGATGATTTGCAGGAAGACGTCGCGCGCGCAGACTTCGCGGATGACGTCACGGGCGCGCGGCGCGCGATCGATGCCCACGCGGACATTAGTAAACGACTCGCCAAGGTGCCGGTCGACGAGCTAGAGGCGCAGGGTGAGTATTACACCCAACGCAGCTATGTCGCATACCATTTCATCTCTTATTATGTGATCTTTATCCCTCAAAAAGCGATCCCATTTGAGTGACCCTTCTCACTCAAGTGGAATCGCTACAGTGTTTCCGCTTCCTCTATTCCTCTCTATCACTCGTCATCTCCGCGAGCCTATCATAATGTCTTATTGCCATGATAGTAATGTTTTTTTTCGACGCTGCATGATCGCGAGCCGTATCGCCGCGTAATAAGGTCCATGGTCGCGCAGCGTCAAAGACAAACCGCAATATTTATATATATAGACAAATTAATATTCTTTGACGTACTTAATGCGACGTTAGAGCGGAAACACACTAGAAATTGGTTCAAGAAACAGTTTGAAGATGAACTTCCGCAAAGTAACGCCTGATTCAATCAACTATCGCAATTATAATTGCAATAAGATGTCGTAGTGGGCCCTTCTCATTCATGTACTCTTCAACGCGGTTTTGATAGATCACTCGTCACATCACACTTACATGCTTTTCGTGACTTACATATTACGCCGGTTACACAGATTAGGTAATAGTTTGTGTGGTCGCTTATTCTAGACCTAAAGCTCGTAACATTACTAAATTCTCAATTGCTCATAACATTTAAAAAATTTAAAGTATCCGGGTTGGAACGGAAATATCTTGGATTCGTCACTTAAAAGTGTGTTTGAGTGTCAAATTAATTCAATTTCAATTTCTTATGGCTTTTTTTTAATTTATAAAGCCAGCAACTTATATTAGTGTCATAATTATAATATATATGTAAGTACAGTTCCAAATTGTTGTTAGTGCGGGATTCTTGATGATGTAACGTTTAAATTTAAAGCTGATCTTACAAATACAGTGTTTCAAGCCAGCGGTAGAGTCCAGTGATGATTAGGCCAATGAGCGCCTGCTCTATCTCAATCAAACACTGAAAATCGAATTTGATTAATTGTGTGTACTTTGTTCTAAAATAGTCTAGTCTAATGCCGCGGTCTTAAAATTTTTAGGGTTCCGTACCCAAAGGGTAAAGCGGGACCCTATTACTAAGACTCCGCTGGCCATCCGTCTGTTTGTCTGTCCGTCTGTCACCAGGCTGTATCTCATGAACTGTAATAATTAGACAGTTGACATTTTCACAGATGATGTATTTCTGTTGCCGCTATAACAATAAATACTAAAGAAACATAATGAAATTAATATTTAAGGGGGCTCCCATACAACAAACGTGATTTTTTTGCCGTTTTTATAGATAATGGTACGGAATCCTTCGTGCATTTGTCCGTAGTTTCTTTTGTGTAGTGGCTTTTTCCGAACAAGGTGGTAGTCGTCTTTTTAACTTTAACCTCCATAAGTGTATCTTCGATACCCAATTGAAAGTACGTTTGGTTTGATTTATAGTGGTTAACTTTGGGTCCAAGCTTGGCTGCAATTTGAAATGGCCAATAAGTATTAATCATATTATTGTTTGACACATTGGCTTCAATATCAACGTGTCCAAAGACTGATACATAAATAGATGTTTTTACTCCAAGACCTAGATTGGTACAAAAATGAAAAACTATTGAGCCCCGCATTTGAACCGTTATTTTTTTCGGGATGAGAAGTACCCTATGTCCTTTTCCATACCCCTGACAACGTATATGCAAATTTTCATGAAAATCGGCAGAGTAGTCAAGGCGTGAAAGCGTAACAAACAAACTAACTTTCGCTATCATAATATTAGTTAGAATGTGTGGTCGCGACTTTACTGATTTCTACCACTGTACAGAAACATTGTACAATGTAAATCAGCCCTTACTTGATGCCGGCGTCGAGTTCTTTGTTACGCGCATTGAAACGAAAAGAGTTATTGCTGCAGCAATTGAAGTCCAACGTAATACTATGTAACGTTCAAATATGTAACTCTACCGACCTTGTACTGTAAATAACTCAAGTAAATCAGCGAAGCGCTGAACGGCCGGAACACGAACTCAGTAATGCGTGACTGGATTAGAAAACTTCGATTTGTGGGTTATGGTTGCTATTCTATTAGCTGTGTGCGGCATTTTCAGTTTTTCTAGTATCGTAACTTCTTCACGCACTTCACTTAGCTTCATTCCGTAAAGTTTTTCATGCGCCCGGTGAGAGCTTCTCTACATGTTACTACCATGCACGACCTGATCATGAAATTATTATGATCATGACCATGAAAACTTGATCCTGGCCATTTATGGGCCCCTCCAAGACCTGGCAGGCACCGGCCTAGTTATAGTGATGAGTTTTTTCCTGCGTTTCTCAGCCTGAAAAATATACTACCTTTAAACTTTTTTTTTTTTTTTTTTTATGTAGAATAGGTCGGCGTTTGACCACCAACTCGCCTGATGTTAAGCGACGTTGTGGTCTAAGATGGAGCACGACGACCTATAAGGTACTTTTTCACTATAGCCTTGAAGTTTACTAAAGTGAAGAAGTACAAAGACGGCAGTTGAGTGAGGCGCTACAAGTGCGCTACTGCTCAGACCCGTCTTCGGAACGGTTACACCGGACTACATCCCGAAACACGACTAGGTCATTTCACGACATGGCTTGCATCATGGCATGACTTGTACGTCGGGTGCTCTACTTTATTTCATTCTCAGTTCTCTCTCTCAGTAAAGCATCTCTGTTTAAAATATCTCTATTTGACGGCCCTCCTAGCTTAGTCGGAGTTCGGCCGCTTTATAAGAAGGAGGGCCGGGTTCGATTCCGGCCGAGCAGATGTTTTAATCTTATATCTTTAAATGAGCAATTCTTGTATAAATATATATATATATATATATTATATATAAATATATATAAATATATATATATATATATATATATATAATTGGAATCTCGGAATCGGCTCCAACGATTTTCATACAATTTAGTATATAGGAGGTTTCGGGGGCGATAAATCGATCTAGCTAAGAATCATTTTTAGAAAATGTCATTTTATTCGTGTTTTATCGGTAATCAACTTAAACATAAACTTGGAAGAAAAATAACAAAAAGGAGGCGTTTGAGTAGTCTCAACTGAAAAATATGACTCTTCCTGACATCTATTGGCGAATAATAATACTATTTTTTGTGAGCAACTAATTGCTTTAACGACACAACAGCAGATGGCGTTGTTAAGTAACACGAAGTCAATGAGTGTTTGCTTTGAGGTTAGACTAAAATCAATTGTTTAATTTCCAAAAAAACACAATTAAAAAAAAACCGAGCAAAGCTCGGTCATCCAGGTACTGATTAATTTAAGTGTCTACTCTGGGTCTTGGTTGTCTTTGTCTTTGTGCATATTCAATGACATCTCCGACACAGGGAATCTCTAGTTATCCGCGTTATCGTTATTGATTTGTTTTTTTTTTTTACAAACGACACTCATTTCTATTCAAACTACATCTGTGTTTGTTATCTCTGTCAGTGAAGTGTGTAATTTTTCACTTGAATTTTGTCTAATTATGCAAGTTAGTGTGCAAGCATGCAGATAATTTGACAAATGAATATAGGTAAATAGTGCACACAACGCAGTCCTGCACTGTTGACATTTTATAGGCATGATAGGGTGACTATTTCCGTGTAAGCTCATCAATACTAAACGTTTTTGCATCGATTCTTTGAACGCCATAAGCTACCGGTCACTGCTCTGCAACCGCGTTATATAATTTACACTGAGTAAACTCGCTCCAGTATGAACCGCGGTCTAGTCTTGCGTTATGCAGTTCGCGGTAGAAACGTCTTGAAAGCTAACGTGCCTCAACAATGTGCTTCGACTGTTTCGGGAATAGCGAGCCGGATTTGACTGGTATGAATTTGGTTACATACATGTGGATTGTGATTTTAGTAAATATTTTTTTTAGGATTTTGAGTAGATACTTTCTGTTTTTGAGTTTGTTTACTTTATGTTAGAAAACATTAAAGACCACCTGAAAAAAGAGGCCGGATATCTGTAGTAAGGACTTACGCAGTACTGACAACATAAAGTGGTATTTAGAATCTTTTTATTTAATTTTTCATAACACTTTTACAAACTATTGCGGCTGAAAAAAAGTGTAATCATCGTTACACATTCCTAATATAAATGTATTTGAAATGAATATCATTGGTTTGTTTTAGGCGAGCGCGTCTTGCAGCGCCTCGAGGCGGCAGAGGCCGCGTGTTCAGAAGCGAGCGGCAGCGGCAGCGACTCGCCAGCGTATCACTGCGGCTCGCCGGCCACGGTGCGTGCGCAGATCGCCGCCGTGCGGTCTGCGCACGCGCATGCGCACAAACTCTGGCAACACAAGAAATTGCAGCTGGATCAATGTTTTCAGTTGAGACTCTTTGAACAGGACTGTGAAAAGGTACTTGTTTCTTTACTTCAATGCTACGTTTTTCATCTTAGGGGGTGTGGAGTAGCAGTTTTAGGCTGTTTCAGCTGAGCTTGGAGGAATTTACAATTTACAAATGATTATAGTAGAGAGCTATGGCAAAGTAACACGCGCTTGGCGTGTAACGTTGCCATAACGTCAGTGTATCCCATAAATAAAATCTCACGATAAAGGGGTCGTATTTTAAAATTTCTAGGTCATATTGGCATATTCAAGACCGCGCCTAGTACTTCACATGCATTTTTGCCACTTCAGCAGTGCGGCTGCATGTATTAAATGACAATATAAATTACTTTTTCGCCTCACAAGCTTAGAAATATTCTGTTTATCATTCAAATTTGAATGCAAAAGTGTATTTTATTATTTTATAGGAGTTTTTAAAATTTGAATCTTAGATGCTAGAATCCTTTGCTTGCTCAAGTTTCAAAACAAGTATTCGCGCCGAATAACTAACTACTTTATTTGTTAACGGTGTTTCTATTTCTCTTTCAGATGCTGGAATGGATAGTAAATCACCGCACAGTGTTTCTATCAACCTACGTAGAAATTGGCAGATCTTGTGCAGCTGCCAAACGATTGCAAGAAGAACATGCTAGGTAAGATTTGCATACTTTAATGATAAATTGTGTTTCATACAGAAAAGTTTCATGATGGTCTCTTGCCCCAGAGTCACTTGTCCCGAGTCACTCGGGGCAAATTCTTCGTAAAACATTATTTCAATTCTTGCTAAAATCTAGCTGCACACAGCGTGTTCAAATGTATCAGACTATTTGAACGTGTTTGTGAGTAAAAAATGTAATGTATGTGTATGAGTTTATGGATTGAATGTCATCATTACCACCACCGTTCCACCGTTTTTGTCCTGTGAGAAAGAGACAAACATATCTATAATCTAGTTTTCTGACATGTAAGCGTGGTTAAAAATGGTGGAAAGACAATTTGTCTTCGGCCCCTGCTAGCCCTGTTGCAGAGACCGACCTACCCTATGTCCAGGGTGATGGAGACCATTATCCTTCATGCTGGCTTAGTGCTTGTCACATGTCCAAGAAATAATCATTCTAGGACATGTCGGTTTCCTCACGATGTTTTACTTGATCTTAGGAGCATGTATCACATTAAATTGCACATAACATACAACATATGAGAAAGCATATTTCTTTTCTATAAAATTTAGGATTAAACACTTAGTTTCATTTAGATATGTGTCAAATTCCACAACGGCTAGACTGCTTTTCTTCATCGTCATTATGCACACTACCATCTACACCACTGGAGCAAGTATGCCAGCACCCCAGAGCCTCTCTACGGTAGTTCAAGGAGTTGGATTGACTCGGGTAGGTGCTGATAAGGTGAAATGCACAATACACCCCAAGCGGGACGTCAGTGCAGGACTTATCCCCGTTCCCCCATGTCGAATAAAAATAAGAATGTGTCAGATTGGATGTACATATTCGTGTTTGTGGTGTAGATTTGCTGCGGCGTGCACGGGCGGCGGGCGGCCGAGCGTGGCGCGGGTGACGACGGCGGCGCGCCGGCTCGCAGACAAGAGACACTATGCAGAGACGCAGATCACTGCGCTTGCGCTTAGACTCGAGCGCGCTTACAAGCAGCTAGCGGGAGGTGACTACGCTAGGAACTTTTTAATTTGTCTCATCATTAAGAGTCCGGCGACCTAACTAATTTCGACCTAGGCGACCTAGACTAACTTCGCATTGGCTTAAGGTATTCTATCGCCATTTCGTCTAGAAGAAGAAGACGAGTGAAGAGAGCGAGTAATGATACTGACGAGCCTCTAAACTTACCAACAGAGTGACAAAATGCAATTTTAATTTTTTTTATGACTTTTGCACTACTGTAATCATTCTTAAGTAACTAAGAATTTCCCTTGTATTATTGATTCATTTAACAGCTAATGATATAGACAACCTCCCTATGTAATGGAATTTTTTATTTACTTTGTCTACCTATTGAATAAATCAGACCCCTTAAAAATGCGGATATTTTTCATAGCTCTATTTTCGCTTGAGAACGTTTTTAAAAAAAACCAAGAACATAGGGGCGAAGATATTGTTAATTTAATTGTACATGCTAAATTTCATCATAATCTGTGAAACGGTTTTCAAGAAATTTGAGTAGCGCGTTTGCAAGGAAATTTCAGAACGTCGCGGCCCTCTTAAGTGGCCCATTAGCTTGTTTCTCACCTAAATTTACTAGGTGTTAGCTGCAACTTCATTCGCGTTTATTTTGAAATTGGTATCCATAAACCATAAAACCTGTATCGTGAAATACAGTAGCTGATTATCAAGATTCATTCAAACGTTTAGCCGTGGAAAGCCTAAAATCTGTCTGTCTTTCTGTTTGTTTTAGTTGGTATTTAGTTAGTATATTAGTGTGGAAGTATACGGATAGTATAGATACCCTTTGTAAAACGCTCGATATTGTACCTAGGCGGAAAGGTAAGGTAATTCAACATCTATAGCTTCAGGTTATATGGATTGAGGAAAGAGTTTAATGACCTTTGTTCCATTCCGCTTTAATGAAGCCAATTTGGGGTTTTATTGTGAAATGAGATAAAAGTTCATTGACCCTTTCACCATCTGATCACGGGTTGTAAATTTTTATCACTCAAGTTAAATATAATTTTTGTGATTTTGCAATAATCTACATTTCAAAAAAGGTAATTTTGGTTTCAATCTACATAATATGGCACGAACTATAGAAACTATCTATAACAGTAGTTCCCAAAGTTGACTGGAACGCAACCTACCATTCAATAACATTCAAAATTCGAGGCTCATTTATAATTCTGAAACATAAAGACTAAAAGGAGTTATATTGTTAAGGGTGTATGCGTGGATGCTGCAAGGATGATTATTATTCAGGACCCACCCAATATTAAGCTGTAGTTTACAAAATGCAAGTCCAGAAACATAAGGTGCAATATTACAAGACCGCTGAAAAACGATCGCAGGTCACACTAAACACTTGGGCTGTGGACTAGTAAGTCCACAATAATAATTAGGTGTGCTCGGTACCTGATATTTTGGCCCCCAGAACTTTTTCAAAGCTCCTCAAGATGAGTATTTCCTATTCAGACCACACTAACATGTATCTGTCCACTAATGTTATAGGTGGGTGTGGCTCGTTACCTTTTCAACCACCGGATTCTACACAACTTTTTCAAAGCTATCATCTCACCTGTGTAGTTACTTCTCATCAGTTCTGACGTTAGTCACCAGGAAAACCTGCAAGACTAACATTTCCTATTCAGACCACATTAAAGTGTATCTGTCCACTATTGTTGTAGGTGGGGGCGGCCTGTTACCTTTTCACTTGTTTACCTCTATCCAACAGCCTGAAGTCCAAACGGTATTCGGAATCGGGTTGTCGTCGGGAAGATAAGATTTCCTATTCGAAGACAATCTTACAGCTTATTAACGCATGTATCAACACCACTCTTTCAGGCTTGGAAGAGCGTTCAGCGGTCCTATCCCTCTCGGTGGTGTTTCATCACAAAGCGGAAGCGTACGCGTCAGCCGTGGGCGGTTGGGGCGCCCAGTGCGCGGTGGCGCTCCAACTAGCGACGGGGCAGGGCGGCGCCCCGTGCAACGACCCTCGGGCCTTGGAGCAACACGCCCAGAGGCACCGCCAGCTGTATGAACATATGTGCCAGGCGTATACTGAGGTCAGTCGAGTCTCTTTTCTGTTTTCTTTCTTTTAATGTCTAGCTAGTGATGGGATAGTATGCTGAGGTCAGTCAAGTCACTTTTTTTTTCTTTACACTTCATTATGTGTAGCTAGTATACAGAGGTTAATCGTGTCTCTTTCTTTCTCCTCTCTCTATTTCTCTTTTCTGTTTATCTCCTTTCTGTTTATCTATCTGTAGCTAGTGAACTTATGTAGTATACAAGATAATGATTTTATTATTCCTAAAAATTTATATTTTATTTGAATTTTAGTTCTAAAAAATGTTAAAATGATTAATTTTTCTTTTTCAGGTACATTCAACGAGCAAGAAGTTATTGTACCAACTCGACCATTTAGTTCAAGTATGCCATCAAACCGACCCCGCTGATATGGTGAGTAATTGAATCTTTTACCAAATATAATGTATTGATATTTTTCTTATTCTGGTTTTGAAAGAGTTTGGTGAGAAAGGAATTATGGTCGACGTTGGGTACGTATGGAGTGAACGGTGTCTTGATACGAGCACTGAAATCTCTCTACGAGGGTTCCAGTGCTTGTGTAGGGATAAACGGGGCTTACACAGACTGGTTTGACATTGAAAAGGGTGTTAGACAAGGTGTTAGATGTTTAGCTTATCCATGGCTGTTTAATCTGTTCAAAGACAACTGTTTGAAAGATGTGAAAGAGAGTACGTATGGATTATGTATGGATATGAATGAGATGACCGTCAAAAGTCTCCTAAACGCTGATGATCAAGTTATTTTAGCATCATCAGAGAAGGAATTGCAGGCGATGGTTAACATTGTGCATGGCGCTTTAGAAAGCAAGGGAATGAAAGTGAATGTAAGTAAAACAAAAGTAATGATTTTTGAAAGAGAGAAAAGCATGACAGACTGTTCAGTTCTGATTGAAAGGGAAAGAGTGGAACAAGCGAAAGAGTTTGTGTACTTGGGATCAAAGTTTACGAGAGATGGTTAGTGTGACTGTGATATTGAGCGTAGAGTTTTGGCAGGTAATCGAGTGAATGGGGCCTTACATAAGTATATGAGCAGTGATAATGTTCCTCACTCTTATGTATGGGAGTGAATGTTGGGTCTGACAGAAGAAGCATAAAAGTAAATTGAATGCTGTGGAAATGAGAAGTTTGCGAAGTATGGCTGGAGTGACTCTGATGGTTAAAATGAAAAACAGCGTTATTAAAAAACGTTGTGGGAAAAAATGTGAAAGATGATGTAGTGTTAAGGATTGAGAAAGGAATGCTTTGATGGTTTGGACACATTGAGAGAATGGATGAAAGGAGATTGAGGAAACAGATCTACAAGGCGAGTGTGAAAGGCCAAGTTGGTAAGGGTCGACCTAGGCGAACGTATCTTGACCAAGTCGAAGACGTTTAAAAGAAAGGCCAGGTCAGGAGTACCCTTAACCGACGAGCGTGTATGAAAAAACTAATGAAAGTAGAAGAAGCGAAAGATCGTAGCAAGTGCAGAGAAGTGGTCTCTGCCTACCCCTATGGGAAACAGGCGTTACTATATGTATGTTTGGTTTTGAAATAATGATTCTTAAAAACTTAAAACACTTTCAGCCGCACTCAGAGACGTTAGTGATTACTTAAACTATCGCTAAGGAGTACAGTTCCATAGGAAATCTTTACTTAGTGATAGTTTAAGTAATCATTTACGACTCTGAGTGCGGTGGTTTGAGATATTGCGTAATGGACTTCTTTACCCAACTGCTCAAGAAGAAGGGTTATGTTTTTCGAGTGTATGTATGTATGTAGGTATGGTTTCTTTTGCACGCCCTACAGCCTAAACATCTTGATGGATTTAGAATTCAGTTGCCTTTTTCTTCTTCTTTTGAAATTTTTTACCTGTAGACATAAACACACATAACACACACACCTACACACAAACAAAACATCATATGTAAAAATAAATCACCATCAAGCCTGTAATCCAATGCTGAGCAAAGTTCCGTTCCTCGGAGGGTTCGACAAATGAATGTACTTGTATTGTAATGAAGAATGTGTACTTATTTACAAAGTAATTCATTACTGTACTCGGCCTGTGTCGTTTTAACAAATAATCTTTTTTGTAAACAAACTGGATTCCTTTAACAATTTTTAGATTTTAGTTGATTTTTAAATGGCTTGACCGTTTTCTTTAAAATTTAATTGGGACCACTTGGGAAGACCTGGTAACCAAAAACAAAAACCGACACCAAATCGTTTCAGGCGTCTTCGAGCCATCGGTGAATATACATAAATAATATCCCCGACGAATTGAGAACCTCCTCTTTTTTTCTTTTATAAACGAAATTGTGTCTATTTGTTATTCAGAACGACGGCACGGTAAGCAGCGCCGGCAGCAGCGGCGGTGACCCCGCGGCTGACTACAGCTCGGGCGCGAACCACGTCCTGGCTGTCATACACCAGATCCTCGGCCACCACCGGGCTCTTGAGGCTCGCTACCACCAGGCTCGGCTGAAGCTGCACCAGCGACTGGCCTTGCTGCTCTACAAGGAGGACTGTCGACAGGTGAGTTGTACTCTCATACCCCAGATATTAGAGGCTCGCTACCACCAGGCGCGGCTGAAGCTGCACCAGCGACTGGCCCTGCTGCTCTACAAGGAGGACTGCCGACAGGTGGGTTGTACTCTCATACCCCAGATCTTAGAGGCTCGCTACCACCAGGCGCGGCTGAAGCTGCACCAGCGACTGGCCCTGCTGCTCTACAAGGAGGACTGCCGACAGGTGGGTTGTACTCTCATACCCCAGATCTTAGAGGCTCGCTACCACCAGGCGCGGCTGAAGCTGCACCAGCGACTGGCCCTGCTGCTCTACAAGGAGGACTGCCGACAGGTGGGTTGTACTCTCATACCCCAGATCTTAGGGGGTCGCTACCGCCAGGTGCGGCTGAAGCTGAACCAGCGACTGGCCAGAGGACTGTCGACAGGTAAGCTCGTACTCGTATCATATCTACTGAAGCCTGTGTTAGAGTTATAAGCTGAGTTGGTATACCAAGTTTGATGGGATCCGTACCAATATGATAAAATGGCACCCTTATTGTGAGACTTCGGTGCCTCACGGTGACTCATAGGATATGTTGTCATTGAGTACAATATAGAAAATAGAAAAAGTGAGTGAGTTTAGAATTTAAAAGAAAAATCAATAAAGCTAGAAAAATGGTGCCATCTTACACTGGGAAAAACAAATTTGTTTGTTGTATATTATCATGTTCTAGTGTTTTGTTTATGCTAGGGACTTCAAATATGTGTTATTCATTGATACTTCCATGTTTTAGGTCCTGGACTGGCTGGCAAATCACGGTGAAGTGTTTCTGCAAAAAAATACTGGAATAGGAAGGAATCTCCATAAAGCTAGAGTTTATCAGAAATCTCATGAACATTTCGAAAATGTTGCACAAGTAAGTTATTGCAAATACTCTCATCATATATCGTGTACCTACTTGTTTAATTAATTGTGTTGGTCTGCCTTGAAGTTTTTATGACCGAGTGAATATTAACAGTTTTTAGGCGATTTCCCCTCCCCCTTATATTAACGTGAAAAATGTTCTGAAACTGTTTTCAATGCATATCGATGCATTAAAAACAGATTCATCAAATAACATTCGTTAATGTTACATCTAATTGAAAAGTGTAGCGAGCGAGTGAGACATCTGCCGCGCCTTACCATGCACCTTAAATAAACGTTAACTGTTGAGTGCGGCGGTGAAATCATTAAACGTAAAAGTTTTTTAAAGTGTTACTTGTATATAGACTGATTCAAACACTGAAGTGCGCCGCAAGCGAAACTTTGCAGCGTCTTGCCTCTCTGACGCTCGAGCACACCTTCGTTTTCGCAACTGTGCAGCGTTTCGCGCCTAACTTCACAGCCGCTTAACTTCAAATCGGCCTGTAACCATACAATTGTTCGTAGAACACGTACACGAACGCTGAGAAGCTACTGGGCGCCGCTGAGGAGTTGGCTCGCTCGGGCGAGTGCGACCCTGAGGAGGTGCTCGGCGTCGCTCGCGAGCTGGAGGCCCACGTGGCGGCCTTCGCGGCCAGGGTGGACCGCCGCCGGCGCAGGCTCGACCTCGCCGTCCTACTCTACACGCATGAGAAGGAGGTCAGTACAAAACACACAGACCTCCGATCACATACATAGATGTCGTATCGTCGTGTCTCATTAAAAAACAGCCCCGAAAAGTGTCACCGCAACGATTCTCATGTTTTTTTAAATGTATTTTCACCTACGTTCTACTAAAAATTATCAAAAAATACATAAAACTTTATTTCAATCTAAGAGGTTGCCGACCGACTTACTAAAAACCAAAAACCTATAACAGCGTCCTTATTACAGATGTCCGTTTGTGATCTAGATTATCTAGGATGCGGGGGTTTACATAGTGCAAATAAGTCGACGCGAATAACAATGTTTCGAAGTAAACGGTGAAGTTAAATAATACATTTGCAAACAATTTTTTTTGTTGATAATTGTTCATAAAATTCGGAAAAGAGCTTTTCATGTCCTGTTGCTTTGCAAACTTGCCGAACATCGAATTTCTTGGAAACTATTAATCACACTGTGAACTCGCAGCAAACCTGTGCTACCCGTCTTTTTTCCTTTTTTACTTCCTATCTTTTTATAGGAAACATCCACATTCTTATTTTTAATCGTTAGTTCCGATTTTGGCCATGTTAGAAAATATCAGAAGGATCTTTTCTCACGTGGCGTATTACGTTACTATTAAAAAGTAATATTACATTAAATATTGTTTTTTATTCTATTGCCATTGCATACATATATTATGGAGTACAGGCCACCATTGAAGCCTGTTAGACAACTACATCGATGCTTCATCGCTCCATTGCATTGATTATAGGAACCCGGAAATGAAATGACCTATGTATAGTAAGTAGGATGATCTGACGTTTTATTTGTGTATGTAGGGTAAACCGATTGGTCGAGTATCAAGCGTCCGAAAAACAAATGAATCGTCAATCGGTAATTCAGCAGATAGTCAGGCCCGCTGTTTCTTCCCAGAATGTGACTCAACTGAAAGATTATTAGTTTAAATATTTTTACTTTCAGCCACTTTGGCTGAGAGTAAAAATATTTACTGATTTTAAGTTTTATGTGAAAGGTGAAAGGAGAGCAATTGTTGTTATGGACGGCACATACTCGTATGCCCGATAAAGATGATATGCCCGATATTACATGGATCAAAAGAATACTCCCTGCACAAGTATAGACACCTAATGAAACCATTTATGAATGTGTGTACATGGATATATTATTGATGTGTTGGGCCCCTATCTCGCTACAACATCAGATACCCAAATAATTTAAAAAGGAATTCAATAATGAAACTATGCCTTTACGGTAGTATTTTCGGGCCAGGGATGTTTTAATTCTGTATAGAGGCTTCAGAGGCTGTGTGCCTCTATAAGACCAGCTTCAATACTCTGTACATGTACCTGCATCCTGAGAAGAAGGTGAAGTTCAGCTATCGACTCTTGTCCAAACCGATCGAGAATTGTTTCAATATGCCGTTGGGTAGTGGAAGTTGTCAACGGCATAAGGCAACAGTCGTTTAGATTGCTACGACACAAATTTTTTAACAGGGCATCGGAGCATGCCATGATAGATGTTAGAGTTGCAGCAGCATTAAACAATAAGTTTCACCAGAGAATATTTGACAGACCGGATGCAGGTGCAATTCTTGAAATCATAAATACGAATTATTCGACAAATAATAATCTGGCTGATTTTGTTGAACAAAATAATTTAAACAGAAGACGCACACAGTTTCTGAGAATAAAGTCAACCTTGGTAGTGATTATTTTCCAATACTTGATCATAATGAATTAATATTAATTGCTAGTGGAACTTACCATTTAAAACAAGCACTATCATATTATGGTGAACATGTAAGAAATTATGGTTCAAATACTATTGAAATGTGCAGGGAGACAGCCAGCGAAGTTTCTTTTAGCCCAAAATACTCAATTGTTGCAGGCAAGAATACGAAGCCAGCAAATTAACCGCAAAATATACTTTTAATAGGTTAATATTAAATGAGAGGGAACTCCAAGGAAGGGAAGCAATTGACAATATTGTTGCAACTGCATTGTATGCAGAAGAACAGTAGGTTGCTGCGCTCATGTGATGACGGTGATATGGTTTTTAAGCTGGGCAAGGTATAGAGACGATA
The DNA here is from genome assembly GCA_911728515.1 of Peribatodes rhomboidaria. Taxonomy (NCBI): domain Eukaryota; kingdom Metazoa; phylum Arthropoda; class Insecta; order Lepidoptera; family Geometridae; genus Peribatodes; species Peribatodes rhomboidaria. The sequence continues at coordinate 20,581,493 of OU452166.1, forward strand.
TTTATGCTCCTGCTCTGTTTCTAGATCACATATTATTGACATATGAATGATATTAATAAAAATAATAGCTTTAAGAAATATGGTAGTTTCATTTTATACCTTCATCGACAAAGTACTGGTCATGTAGGAAAATAGTCTAAGCAGACTTTCTGATACTAAGTTATTATTATATCCTGGAGCCCTATTCGGAGATTTAAGATTTTCATCTCACCTCTTTTCGTCTTTGTTGCTCTACTTTGGAACGTCATAGGTGTGAGAGTGATCAAGATAAAATCTCATCTCATATCACGCGTAGGAATACCCCTCCTGTTACCTACTGATCTAAGCTATCAAACAAAAATTAAAATTACACCGAAAGTCACTGTTCGCGCTTAGCGAAAACACCCTTATAAATAGACAATGTCCTTCGGGTAGAATCGGACGTCAGGAAGTGGTTGAAGTTTAGCTTCCAACGTTATTAGAGCAAGTGACAAGCTTATAGTACTCAATGGCGGCAAGTTATAGAAAAACTTGTGAAAAAATACACGCTATCCCTCACAACAATATTATGAACTGTTAGAAATCAGAAATCAGAATTTTTTGATAACTCCTATAGTTACACGTCACAGTAGGTATTATAAGCATCTGTAGTTCTAGTATAAATCGTTCGAGCAGTTTATAAAATTCACTTAACAAAAGAGCAATCAACAAAAGACGGACCAAATTAAAGGGGTTCGCGGGCCGGACCGTATACATACTGTTATGTATGCTTAGTTTATAATACTACCCTATATATTTGAGTTTCATATCTGCATATCGGCTACCTACCTTCGGAATGTAAAATAAACGTCAGTCTCGATACAATGGCCGTTTTAATACGCATCGCGCGCTTCCTTAATTCCTAGATAAAACATACGTATATTGCCGGTAATTAATAATAGTAAATAAAGAAGCAAAGCTTAAAAAACCGACTTCCCGTCATCCATGTAAACAATTTTTAGGCTTTTGTTAAAAACTGCTCAACCGATTTCGATAAAATTTATACGGAACCACCGCTAAAGTATGATCTACCAAACTAAATAATAATAATTAAAATCGATTCATAGTTGGCGGAGTATTTGCGTAACACACACAAAAAAAACATAGTCGAATTAGATGCTGTAGTGTATGGCGGTAGGCATTAACATTTATACCTGTGCTACGTGAACATTGTTTTGCTTCCTCGCTCCCTGGCCCGGTATTTCCTAGATACCTCCTCCTTTTTTTAAGTCTGTTATAAAACACTAAGTTGCTAGTTAACACTTCACATCCTTAATGGTTGCTGGATAATTCCAACTTTTCCAATCAATTCCGTAATCAAGTGTATACCGCCGTATACACTCCCAAAAATACATCGAACTTTAATTGTCTCTGTCTAACTTACAGCTAATCAGTCTTAACATAACCATGGCTAGAGCAGTTCGGCCTCTGGATGTCAGGAAACAAACGTTTGCGCGTTCTATTTCGACTTCAGCGCCATCTATCCATTGTAGCCGGCAACAAAGTCACCCTCTTGTTTAACTGAACCAATTTGCCATTTCTATGTAGATATTTATAACTTGTACTTATAGGCGTATAGATTCCGACGCTAACTGAGCATCGTTGATTCGATCTCCATGAAATATTGGATGCAAGTACTTAGTTCATGCAAATACAAGTTTTTTAAGTAATACCTGAAGCGATTAAAACCGCCGAAGACAGAAACACGTGGAAGAATATTGCATCGTGTGATGAACAATTAATCAAACTAGGCACGACCTTCAGCATTGAAAATGCCGACTAAGAAGAGAAGAGACGTCACAAAGAACTGAGATGTCGCGATCCTCAATATCTCCACTCTGTCTGTGTGCGTGCTAATTCTGCACTCTCAAACGTATGGACGGATTCTGATGAACTTGGGTGTGAAGATAGGTGGATTGAATAGGCTACTTCTCAGCCACGGGCGCTCCTAGTAGCTAATAGAGATGAAATAGTTTCGTATTATTTATTGCGTTATGTTATCATTTTAACAATAGGAACAATACATTTGAAACATGGCTTTATTTCGTAGATTTAAGGACATACCTAAACCTATAATTTAGGGGTTGGCGCAAACCGGACGAATCACGACGAAGAGACGACACGACGACATACATTTTAAACTAAACTTTAAAATTAAGTCTAGTAGAATTTGATATTAAAATCGGAAAGCTTGATATAGGTCTGGTTTTTTAGTACCATAGTAAATCCAAATTTTAAAAAGCTTTGATATTTTTGGGCTTTGAGGATAATTACTAACTCTCTCGGGGCTCAGTCAGTAGTGACTCTGCCTTCTGAGCTTGGGGGCGTGGGTTCGATTCCCACATAGGGCAAACATTTATGTGGTGAACATTTGTGTTTGTTCTATGTCTGGGTGTTAATACCGAGTTAAGTACATATGTATTTAAAAATATATGTATATATTAGCTGTCACCCCGCGACTTCGTTCGCGTTTATTATTTATATATATGTATATATGTGAGCTATCCTATCTGTTAAGTTAGATGGAACTGCACACGGTGTGCAAATTTGATTGAAATCGGTTAAGTAGTTTAGGAGTCTATAGCGGACAAACAACGTGACATGTAATTTATATATATTAAGATATCGGTCTCTGGCAACCATAGTACAAGCTTTGCTTAGTTTGAAGTCAGGTACAGTGTGTGCAAAAATGTCCCGAATTTATTTATTTATTTTATATAGAAATTTGACCGACAATGTTTTCCAGCTCGTCTAATAAATACTTTAATGTTGACGAACATCTTTCCCCCAACTTGTTCAAAACGCAAACGTTGATCGACACCTTTCTCGAGCTCGTTCTATACAGGGTGTGCATCGACCGAGCGAGCATTAGCAAGCGAAACGTCTCTGCTTCAGCTTCGACAAAAATGCTTTCGTATGTACGAATTCTGTCTGGATCTTTGTCTTACAAACTTGCTCAAAAAATTTAACGAGAATCGGTTGAGGAATGCGACCTCTAGAGGTGGACAAACGTCGGCCGCGAGATCTTCAGCTCACAGAGCCACTATAAACATAACAAATATCGTCTCGCCTTTCCCCTAAGGGGCTGACTAAGGTGAATTACAACACCCACACTTCGCCGGACTTTTAAATCATCTATTGTCATTCCTTATCACTAAGTTACCTTAATTATTAAAAAAATGTAAAGGAAATCAAAACAACAACGATACGAAAATTTTTTTACTTTAATTTGAAATTATCACAAATCTTGTTTAAAAACAGCTCCCCTATTCCTAACGCATATCCGACGTCTTCGTTGGATTTAGGTTCGTTGGAGCAGTGTGCTGGGCAGCCGTCTTGCTGAAAAAGCATGAGGCGTTCTTTCTCCACAAAATACACACAAGTTTGCGGCTGTCTTCTGCTCGTCAAATACACGGATGTTGGGCGACACCTATTTTCCCTACGTCGTTCAATAGACGATTGTTTGACGTTCATATTTTGCCCCTAGCTCGTTCAATGGCTGGAGACGCTGCGCAGCGGCGGCGGCGTGTGCGCGGCCGACGAAACCCCCGAGGCAGCGCGGCGCGCGCTGGACCAGTGCGCGCAGCACCGCGCCGCCAGCCTCGACGCGTGCGCTGCTACCATATCGCACGGGGAGGCGCTCTTACAAGACTTGAGGTTAGTACTTACCTGATCGTTAGAAACGTGAACAGGCAACGTTCCCGAAACGGCGCGGCACGCGCGTGACCGCTACCGTATCGCATAAAAGACTCCAGGTTAGTACATACTTACTTACTATCTTCAATGCTCTAGGACGAAATCCAGAAATTACCTGAGGCTACCACACCACCACCATTCACGATCGTTTATTTTCAGCTCTTGGAGGTCTAGACAAGTAGTATTCACTTCGAAGCAATTTTACTACTTCAGTCGATAACGCTCTAAAAGTCGCAGGACGCGTCAAGCAAACTCTTAGTGGCGAACCTAAGGCCCTCACATACGATAAAGATGCCATAACATAACATGTACACGTATAGTATCTTAGAACATATTTGGCAATATCGCCAGCCGATATGCAAAAGTCATATGAATGAAGCAACACTTACGGCGACGAAAATATCTATTTAAACTGCCTTCATCTTAAGATACTGAACGAATGCAGGTTTAGTTAATGCTTTAGGACAATCATAACATATTTTGTAAACATGACATTAGATAATAGATTTCAAAGAAAATGTCGCAGGGGACGAAATAGTTTTACTATTAATTTAAAAAAAAAAAACAAATGTGTCTTAAAGTGTCGTAACTTTGAAGGTGAAGCCTTCGAAGTTACGATTATAATAGTTCTAGTAGTTATAGTTCTAGTACTAGAAGCTAATTAATTCGAAATAGTCGATAATTAAGTACTGAGTACAGTGAAGTGTAGCAGAAACAACGACTGCCAACAGGTAAACGATACAGCTATTTAGAGGCAAAGAAGGCTCGTTTTCACTTTCGATCAAGAATCATTTATTTTTCGAGGAAAATATGTTTCAAAGAGAAAGAAAGTTTGCGCGAGACCGCGACCCCACTCGTTCAGGACAAGTGTAAGTGGCCGGCTCGCGGTCCCTTGTCTTAGTCACGCACGCGAACAAGCGTACATCGTGTAACATATAGTACCATGGCCGAAGTGACAGACATCTAGGTGTTGTCAAACACATGGTTGAGTCTAGTTAAACGAATGAATCAGACCCTGACGACCGTTTTGAATTGGGGTGACAAGAACCTCGTCAAATTGAACGCCAGCCAAACCCAAGCTTGTCTTTTTTTCCGCAATAAGGTTCACGCTATGTCCAGAATATTTTAGAATGGTCCTGTACCATTGACAGACTAGAACTCCTGGGGTTGTCTCTTACACCGATCTACAAATACGGCACATACGAGTACCTAGAGTTAAAAGCTAAATTGGGTAACAAAAAGCTGGGCGTCCTCAGTAAGGTTAGGCGGTATTTCACACCGGGGCAAAAGCTAAATTAGGTAACAAAAAGCTGGGCGTCCTCAGTAAGGTTAGGCGGTATTTCGAACCGGGGCAAAAGCTAAATTAGGTAACAAAAAGCTGGGCGTCCTCAGTAAGCTTAGGCGGTATTTCACACCGGGGCAGATGCTGACTCTTTTTCAAGCTCAAGTCCGATCGTGTGTGGAATACTACTGTCATCTGTGGGACGGTTCTGCCAAATGCTAGTGGGAAGCTGTTAAATCGGTAGACCAGCGTGCTGCTTGACTTATAGGCGATGAGAAGGTAGTGGGAACTTCTTAGAAACTTCTGGAACTCTGTCGTAATCTGTCGATTTTCTACAACATTCATTTCGGAAAATGTGCGTCGAAGCTACATGAACTTATCCTACCATCCCCTTCCTACTAGTAAAGGACTAGTAGGGAATAGGCCCCATACTATCTGTGCGTTGTGTGTACATCTGTACATGTACATCCGTAGGTTTTCCCCGGATACGTACCAAACGTTTCCGTTCTACGTTTCTAATCTGTACGGCCAAGGATTGGAACAAACTGTCTTCTTTCCGCTTTCCTGCTTTATTTTCAACCGGCTTCCTTGTTTCCTGTGAGTTATTATCTAAACCTTTTCAAGGCTAAAGTGAATAGATATCACCTGAATCTACGTGCTTTATTTTCGACCACATCGTCGCTTACCAACAGGCGTGTTGATGGGTTGGTGACACGGTATAATTCGCGATAAAAAAGCAAACAATCGCCTACAGTCAAATAATGGTCGCGGTCTCTGGACGTGGTCGCGCCCAGAAAACCTTACCTTACTACCTTAAAAAGAAATTAAAAATATGTTGGGGACTTTGGGACCCAATTGGACAAGAACGTTTGAATGACCTCAGCCAGCTATAATGAATATAGGAAATGATCTACTTATACGATATCGAATATAGGATACATCTTACATGATAGGTAAGTTGGCAGAAGGCTCTAACTGTACGATTTTACAGTGTAATTTTATTTTTTATACTAAATTTTATTGATTTTGACACATAATTTATTGTGACATTTAATCTATTTTGACATTTAACCCATTAACTTATTTTTTATTTATTATCATAATATCATTATTGACATGTTATGTTATTTTACAATTCAATGTTGAATTATTGTTATTGATTATATTATTGAGACTTATTACTATTGACTTGTTGTGATATTCAATTATTTTAAATTAACTGATGTAATTGGCATGTTGCCGTTTTAGTTATTATTATTAAACAATTATCTATTAATTAAATACAGCAGTCAAAAGTGACCCCTTACAAATGCAGATATTTTTCATAGCTCTATTTTCTGTTAAGAACGTTTAAAAAAAACCAAGAAAGTAGGGATTAACTATGTATATCTCCATACATAGTTAATTTAATCACAACCGGACGAATAGTTTCCAAGAAATTCGACAATTTGTATGGAAAATTCAGAGCGTCGCGGAACTCTTAACGCGCAATCTAATTTAAATTACTCAGGTGCTAGAGGTCAATGCACTGCGCGCGGCCCCGCGACTTTCGCGATACATTGCTGGTTTTCAAAATATTAAAAGTTTAAAATGACAAGTTTATGGCTAATAGTTATTGGTTTCACACTACTAAGATAGATAAGATAATAACGGTGTTTTTGCTTCGATAGCAGTTCCCATACACCCGATATGCACTATATCGGGTGCCTAAAACAACCGATCAAAGTAGTAATAGAAGATATGTTAGTTCAAAATACACGAGCGCGTTAGATTAAGGTATGATACGTTGTTATTATTACATTACATGCTGAAAAGTGTACATTTAACGATTTGATGATTTCATAATCTGACGATTTTATAAAACTTGGTAGGCTCACAGACTTCAAAGGATTGAAAAAAAAAATCACTAATTGTAAAGAAATTCTTTCAAAGTTAAATTAAAATCTTTCAAAGCTAAATTATAATCAGCCGATTTCCATTAGCCGACGTTTTAAAAGTCGATATTAGGTCACTCTTTCACGCACTGACTGACGTTTTGAAAGCCCGTTGACGCTCTCCCTACCTATTAAACGGTATCATCCTTTAAACTTTTTTCTTCGTACTATCTAATATTCAAACTCCAATAGGTCTACACGATGCACGAGTAAATCTCCGTTTAGCATCGTAGACTCTCCCTACTACTATTAGGGCTCGGTCACACCACGATTATCGTATATCATATTTGATGGAAAAATGAGATCGGCGTCTAGAATTTATTGGTATTCATCGTAATAAGAACACAAATAAGAATAAGTTACTCGGTTAAACTTTAGAAAACTAGTCTGGCTATTCAAAATCGAAAAAAAATGTGTTGTAATCGCTTTTCCTAAATGAGAATGATTTTCAAAATTCTACTTCGGTTAAACTGATTTTGGTTGTTTTTTCTACAAACTATATTTTTTACACTTGACCGTCACAATTTTTCATATCAAATTACGCACAAACAAAACACTAGTTTTCGTTGTACAATACCGGGGCTTAATTATTGACCACGTGACATTTCATAAGCTAGGCTTATCTCATTATGTATCTGCATGTATCACATTAGCCAAAAATACAGCTTCTTTACTGTTTCAGTTTTGGTTTCCGTTTTCGTGTTTCGTGTTTCTGGGTACCTACCAACTACACTGTTCTATACTAACTCGATACTTTATTTACCGCACCCGATATTTCAATTTGATGTTAATTAATTTTCTCTGGGTTGCAAGGTATAAAGAAAGGGGTGGAATGAAATGAAACACAAAAAAAAAAACGGATACGGTTTCGCATCCGCACCGACAAAAAAGGAGAAAACGAAAAAGTTCTCTCAAAACTTCCCTTTGCTGTCCATAATAATTTTTCACTGAAATTGAAAATATTCCACCGTATTCATTTCAAGTTAATTAGCATGCAGCCATGTAACAGATTTCTATACTGGAAGTCCTCCGATACTGCATAACTAGATTCTGGTTACGTAAACGTGTTTTCCAATATCCTTTGATTAAGATTATTTTGTAAACTCGCGTATCCAATTAAATATAACCTTTGAAACTTCCCCTCCGGTCGTCTAGGTTCACTTCTTCTTAACTTGGTTCATTTTCTACGTCTTTATTGTATTACTTTCATTCTTAAAACGTCCTATTCCTAAGTTGTCCATCACATTCTCAAAACGTCATGTTATAGCATAACGTCACGTATCTATTGTTCAGTTTTTGCTCAACGAGTGAAATAAATTGGGCTTCACTGTCAAAGTGGAAGCAAAACGTAAATGAAAACAAAAGTTCCAAAAAGTTTTGGAAGTTTTCCTTGGTTTGGAAGTGGAAGTGTTTCAATTTCGATCGCTTTTGTATCCACATTTAGATTACCTATCTTTTGTTTTTCCATTTCAATTATCTTATGTTTCCACATTGTGATCCTCTCTTGTTTTTCAACTTGGAGTATTTTATTTTTCAATTGAGATAGTAGACGTTGGACAGTTTTGAACACTAGTCAGTGTGAGATACTGGGGCATTTTTGGACTAGACGTGATAAGAAATTTGAACTTTTTAGGACGTTTAGGACACTAGACGTTGCCAGCCTGGGCGAACGTTTCTTAATGAGGGAATTACTGTGTAAGTGTGACATTATGTGGACATAATGACTTTGAAAAATGAGCGAAAATTGAAAAAAAGCGAGGAAATGCGCAAGTCAGAAAGTGGACGAGATAAGAAGAGAGCGCATCAGGAAATAAACAAGTTAGGAAGTTTTAATACCTAACCCCCTCTGCCTGTATTCCCCTTAAATAATAATTAAAGATTTATGTTAACAAAAGTCACGGTCCCCGGAGTCCGTTGAGTGTAATTTTTAAATAAAAAAAAAGTTAGGAAGTGGCGGCTTTGGAAATTTTAATTTAGGATGAGGACAAGTTAGGAAGTGGACAACTTTGGGAATTGACCAAATCGACCGAATGGGGCTAAGAGAATTATCTCGATAAATTTGTGAAGATTTTCTAATCTTAGTTTGCGCAAATTTTTGTTGTATAAACTTTATTCAAAATTGAAGTTCTTTTACCTTATTTAGTGATCTAATTATATAACATACATTTTTGTCCAACTTTGCCAAACTGCGTAGCAGACATTTACTCTAATTTCATTTATTAATTAACTTTATTATCTATACAACATTTTAGACATTTAATCATATTATTATAATAAAGTATATGTCGCAGCCAACTAGCTTAATTCGCTGTTCTATTACCAAACTTTTTAGCCTTTGTACGAAACGGCACCGTTCAGCTAGCTTCTAACCAAACCAATCCAAATCGGATTTGCCTTGATAAAAGAGTCGGGCATGTCATGTCTATCAGAATTACGGTTCGCTTTACCGGCTTTCGGATTTTATTTTTATATAATTTATTTAAGTGTCACATCTTCGGTCAAAGATAGTAATTTTGGCAAATAATCACCCTATAGTATGAATGGCCATCAGCCAGCCGGTTTATTAAATGTTGTATTAGACGCTACCGTTAATATCATCGGGTAAGTTGGTTGAACGGCGCCATTTAGTAAAATGGCTAGGCTGTTAATTGAACGGCTGATTAAGCAAGTTGGCTGCAACATATAGGTATATGGTAACAACGAGGTAACACGGGTACATCAGTAATAGACAGCGCCAAGAATTTATATCGTCACTGGAACTAAACATATGGGCAAAGTTTTATAAGAATCGGTTTAGTAAAAGTAATCGTTTCTTTGACTTCCAACCTCATCTTCGGCTTCTATATTGAGTCTATTGAATCTAAGCTTCAGAGCTTGTCACACCGGTGTGAAGTGGCCAGTCTGTCGGTATTCTACAGAATACACTACGGTGAGTGTGCACAAGAACTGCACGACCTGATCCAGCCATCACCGTTCTTTTATAATTGTATCAGGCGCACCAGTAAGAGCACCCTCTCATGGTGGAAATTCCGCCAAAACGCACTAAGCGTTTCAAGTCAAATTTTCTTGTTACCTAAATACAATCCGGGGGTGTTTAAGAGTAAAGTGAATAGGTATCTCCTAGGCAAGCGTGTTACACCTTCGATCACGGCAACGCTTCCCATCAGGCGAGTCAGTGGTCAAACGCATGCCTAGTTTGTAATAAAAAAGAAAAAAAAAGTAGCTGCTAAAAAGCTGGGTATCCTCTCGAAGGTGCGACGGTACTTCACGCCGGAACAGTTGCTGTCATTATAAAAGGCACAGGTTCGGTCGTGCATGGAGTACTGTTCGCACCTTTGGGATGGATGGGCCAAGTACCAGCTCGAGGCGTTGGAGTCCATCGAGAAACGTGCGAAGAAGCTCATTGGCAAGGACTCCCTTGTCCAGACCAAACTTCAAAGTTTGCATCATCGTCGCAAGGTTGGTAGTCTATCGGTTTTTATAAAGCAAGCCTATAAAGTAAAAAATAAATAAATTAAAAACTGTTGCAATATTTGAAAGAAATAGTAAATAAACAAACATACGAATAAATTTAACTATAACAGTTTAAACCTCACTGTTGGTTGGAATAAAGCAGGTTATTGACTATTACAATTTTTACTACGTCGTTCTGTCCAACAGTTACTTCTTCAACGCCACCTTAAATCCACTTTTGACCCTAAACAGCTCCTCAAACTCCAGCAGCAGATCATTGCACAATCTTGATCCAGGGAGAATCGCAAAACCACTATACCTCACCAGAAGTTAGTGGGTTGAACTACCTACATAAATCTACCGGTTGATATTTTTTACCGTCTCGAGAATAATTATGGCGTGTCGCGTTCATGTAATAGAAGCCATACGCTGCTTTGAAGTTTTGAGAATATTTGCTTAGTAATGGGCGTGGGGCGAGGGCGGGAGCTGCAGGAGCAGCTCGTGAGGCGACGAAAGGGTGCAAAGACGCCGACGGCCAGTGTAGAGAGTACTTACTACCTATCGGTTTGCTTCAAATAATTAATTAGATCGCGCTACGAATTTATTGAAAATTCCGCGCATTTAGAAGGGCGCGTATGATTTGAACTTCGATATTTTTTAATCGTTTTTTAAATAAAATATGTCCCAGAAACCAGAGTATGTAATAAGTTGGGACGCCTATGTTCGTCTTGGCTTAGCAGCTCCCAAACTGATAAAAATCGTTTTAGTTTGAAACCTAATGGTTTGTTAGGCTGTATTTAAAACGGTTCAACTATTTGAAATTATATATTAAAATAAATAAATATCATATTTGTTATGTTTATAATATTTTTTTAGTTTGTTCACTTTAAAAAATAAATACATTTATATTCATACTAGCTGCGCCCCGCGGTTTCACCCGCGGTTAAAAAGTATCCTATGTGCTATTCTAGACTATAATCTATCTCTGTGCCAAATTTCATCCAGATCTGTTCAGCCGTTCTGGCGTGAAAGAGTAACAAACATCCATCCATCCATCCATACATACAAACTTTCGCGTTTATAATATTAGTAGGATTTGTTTAAACTAGAACATGCTTATCGTAAGCGTTATCGTAGTAAGCTATTGAAAGTTTCTGAAAAAGATTAAAAGAAGATATTATGTCACTTCCTCGTTGCTCAGTTCAAGCAACAGTAACATTTTGCGAATTTCAAAGCGAGAAAAGTTGGACTTGTCACGCGATTCCAAGTTTCTCAGGCGGACAGTTTGATTTCCTTCAGAAGCGTGTGAATAATGCAACCGTTTCACAACTGTCCAGTTGTAGCCATAGTGCGAAGCCCATGTAGGTCTCTGTGTTATATGTGTCATCTCTCGCAGGCTTTTTGTTCTCGATTCTGAATGAAACTACGATTGTTTCGGTTCTACAGGAAGTATCGAGACGTAAGGAATGAAGGCTTCTTTGTTAAAAGTGTGAACGTGTCAGTTAGCGTGCTATTTTTCTTTATTTCTTTGTTCGGATTTCCCTTTCAAGGTAATGGTTTTGTTCGATACATTTTTACTTTTTACTATGAAAAGTATTCTATTTGCAACAACATTGTCTCGGCTATGCCGTCAATTCTTTGTTCAATGTCTGCTCAAAGAAGTAATCCTTTTAGCAAATGAAATTCCCTCTAGCTTTGTAATTAGTGTGATGCGCGTCTCAGCGCAGCCTTCCATTAGCGGAGCATTGTCTACGTCAAGTATCCGTGTTGTCGGAGTCAATTATCTACTGAGTAGTTAAGGGATTCTTCATGAACAATTTTATACCTCCCTCTATAAAAATGGCACTGATGGCTCTTCACTAAAGTATTCCGTGTATGTGTGTGTGTTGTGTGTCAGGGAGTACTTGGAACTCGTGCAATGACACAAATTACTAACATTCAGGCTAGACATTTAAATTCATCATTCGATTTTTTCCCTTTCGGGACTCTTTCCCAGAAAATCTATTCATCAAACAATATGCGAAATGACAAAAACCATGCGATTCCGGACAAAACAGATTTCCATTACAAATATTTCTGTTCAAATAAAGTAAACCACTCGTTGTTGAAAAATCCTGTGAAAATGATGTCAAAGTAAATTTACTCGGCTGGTAGCGATGGACGGGCATCGATCGTCCATCAGTAGAGCGTCGAGGCGTTTTGATAAATAATACATGCCGCCATACTATATGCAACGGTGAGCGCGCGTCGGCGTTTCACTAGGCTGTAATTAGAGTGATGCTGCGTCGGTGGCGCATCGTCCGTTGCTGACCGTCGCCGTCGGCCACGGACTGTGCTACATTATCTCTAATGACATCGGATTCTAAAGACGAATAATTCGTAATCACAGTAGGAAAGACGCGGCGTGCCGACGGTCGTCCGCACGCACTAATTGCTGCGACGCTGAACAGCAGCATTATTCTATGCATTTCTATGGACACAATTATAGTAATGCGGATTCGGTCGCGCACCGTCAGACACTAATATTATAAATGCACGCGCATCAAATTCCGCGTCGGTGCTGACCATCAGCATGTGTCTAGGCACTTCAATTTCATTCACACACGACCGACGGACGTTAGGGTCGGTAATTCGGGCCTAAAAACGGTCTATCCAGCATCCAGCGCACTCTTCGTAATTAAGTCGCGCACCGTTCTGTTATTCTTTTTGACCACAGCCTGTTTTTCTGATTGAAAGCCACATATAGAAATGTGCAAAAAAAGCATTAAAACCCGACCAAAGGTGAGTCGGACTCGCGCACAAAGGGCTCCGTATCATTATCTATGAAAACTGATTTTTAGAGACTGATTCAGATTTTTAGTATTTGTTGTTATAGCATCAACAGAAATACATCGTCTATGAAAATTTCAACTGTCTAACTATCACGGTTCATGAGATACAGACGGACAGACAGATGGATGGACAGCGGATTCTTAGTAATAGAATCCTGTTTTGGTAATTGAATTCCTTTGGGTACTGAACCCTAAAAATTGACGCAAAATGAATCCGAAGTTTATCAATGCCTAATTTAATAAATAATATGAGAAATATCTGCACATACCTTTTTCATCACAATACCTAATGTAAAGAAATTCTCAAGTGTAGTACAGATTATTATGCCTCGACTTGCCTTTTCAGCGCTGACCCAATTATTCATTGTTGTAAAAACTTCGATGCACCTCCACAAAGTAGCTTTGAAATATTACCTACTTATCGAAGTTGTTCCGCACTTACCGATAATACATTTTTAAAACTAATTTAAGTATATCCCTGAAATGCTAATAAAGCACTCAAGTAATTGTTCTTCAGTCGCTGCGCTGACGCAAGCTTTAATAAAGTCTTATGACTATAGCTCTGCTCTACAGTCTATAAAGTTTTATACACTTTTTTAATAAGGCTCATCAATTTATTTCTCAAATATTTCTGGTAAACTTGAATATAACATTCCGGATATGAAGACGAACCTAAAGATTTCTCGCATTTCAAAATTTGTCATGCCGTTTTAATCTACAAGAAAACACACACAATACACCCGAAAAAAGTATTACACTCACTCTTATAATTATTGGTATTCTTGAAAGTTTCTTATTTTTATTTAGTTTTCTTGGAGACGCTCAATCCAGACTCTGGTTAGACGTGACGTAGTGATTGATTACCTCTTCTGTAATTCCAACCAAAAGGTACATAATTTTGACCTTACGTTTAATGGAATGTAATTGATTTGAATATCTCAAGATAGTTTTAATTCTCATTGAAGATGACAATGAAATGTACGTACCTTGGATCGGTCCTTCGAATTGAATGTGAAGCGTGGAAATAAAAAAAAACAATAGAAATTTAGAATAGGTAAATTATAATTGTTAACGAAACGAATGATTTGGTAGGCCTCTCTGGTCCACCACCGTCCTATAATTTTCTCTAAATTGGATTGAGAAATATAGATATTTACTTAATGACAATTAACAATAATAAGGAATATGCATATTATATGTTATACCTTTAAATGAGCAATGCTTGTAAATCAACGCAATCAATCAAAATTGGAATCTCGGAATCGGCTCCAACGATTTTCATACAAATTAGTATATAGGGGGTTTCGGGGGCGATAAATCGATCTAGCTAGGAATCATTTTTAGAAAATATCATTTTATTCGTGCTTTATCGATAATCAATCTCAACTGAAAAATATGACTCTTCCTGACATCTATTGGCGAATAATATTTTTTGTGAGCAACTAATTGCTTTAACGACACAACAGCAGATGGCGTTGTTAAGTAACACGAAGTCAATGAGTGTTTGCTTTGAGGTTAGACTAAAATCAATTGTTTATTATCCAAAAAACACAATTAAAAAATAAAAAAAAATACCGAGCAAAGCTCGGCCATCCAGGTACTGATGAAAATTAATAAAGATCAAATTGCAAAAAATCTTGACAGAATCTAAATATTTGAAAAGCGACGTCATGAATGTAGATGTAGACGTTCCTTTATTATTTTGATAATTAATGTTTCACTTAAAGTTAAAATCGAATAGAATGTTATTGAATGTTAAGAAAATTCAAGTGGCCAGTACGTTTAACAAAATATCCGCTGAAGGAGGAGGTAGTGTTATTCGTTTTAAAAATAACATAGAATTCAAGGAACGCTCTGACGTTGAGGGCTATTCTGTGGAACGTGTTTGTGAGATTGCTTGTGCGGAAATGGACAGGCATAGTATTGTGTGTATATCGACCACCAACATCTAACTTTATCAATTTTCTGCTTACAGTGGAGTGTGTCATAACGAAACTTTCGAAATTTAATAAATCTATTTTTCTTAGCGGGGACTTCAAAATAGATATTTTATTCGATATGACATGAAATAGATATTTTGTTCGATATTTAGATATTTAATCGATATGACTGATAAAATTAATCTGTCTCCCTATTTAAAGCATTCAACTTGAACTATTTTTTCTGTAAGCCAACTAGAGTAGATGAGGCGTCAAACAAAGTAGCCGAGGCGCCAACAAACGATCTAGTGCTTTTGAACGGAGTCAGTTCAGATCACAAGGGCCTTGCGATTAAATTCGAATTTAAATCGTTCTCTGCAAACTCTATCCTATTTTTAAGTCGTATGTTTAAGATATAATAATATACATAAATAAAAAAATAGGATAGAGTCGAAACTTATCATTACTGAATTTTCTGCTAGTAACCTCTTGTCAATTATGGAATATTATTCATTATTATTTAACGAGTTTAATCTTTGTCCAAAGAAAAAGATGCAACTCATCCATAAGATACTATTTAGTGACGAGTCTACGGGTATACGGATAAGTAGCGACGTTATGTTTGATTTAAATAACAAGATCTATCAATCAAATCAATCTCAGACATCAAGTAAGGATTTTCATGACAATGTAAACTATTTGAAAACTTTTAAGTCAGCATGCGTTCGCGCTAAAGCTTTGAACATAAGTTTCGATCAAGTACATATCTGATAAGTTAATAAGAGATAAAACTCGTAAATTCGATTGCCAAATTTAGCCGTCTGGAAGAACATCAACACTGATGGGATAAAGTACATAAGTCGAGGGATTCAATAAATGCTAGTAGTTGATAATCAGCCAGTTTCTGATGCAAAATAAATGAAGACAAATTTTAATTCTGATAATTGAATACATTTGATTTGATTGATTTGTACGAGACAATTTACGTTACCGCTCGACTTTTATGTCACATCCTTTCTGACCAGTATCCACCAAAAAAAAAATCTTCTTCAATCTTAAACTTTTCACGTTTACTTGGCACAAAAATGAGCGCTCGGTTCGGTTAACTATTTTCAACTCCTTTTTTAAATATTAAAACTTTTTTTCCGTTAAATATTGTTTACGGTTAAATATTGTGATATCGTGTTGTCAAAATCGAATAAAAATTAAGGAAAACACATGCGTGTTTCCCTATTGATAGTCAAAGACTTACCCCCTCACAAAGGGTTTGTGGTCCCCAACAAAGGGAACTCTCGCACGCGTGAGCCGCGCATCAAAGGAGATTCAGCATTAATGAGCCATCGATGTGTATTTATCTATAGTGTTCCGTGTTACCTAATCAATTTTGTTAGTATGAATGTAATGTATCATGCCAGCCTTTATTAAAAGTCGTTTACTCGATGGCCTGTTCTCTAGAATATTCATTCACTAATAGTCAGCTAAAAATATGCAGTGGATCCCGTTCGCCGTCTGTTGTAATTTCTTAACATTCTTATTTATTCTTTTTTAAATTTTCGACATGTACCGAGTCAAGAAATCACGCCTAGTTAACGTCAAAGTTAAATTTTCGTACTATATTTGAGCGTTTTCGTATTCCTTCACTTAGGTCTCTTTCTGATTAAACTGTTCCCCCACATAGCGGTAAGTAAGTTTTTAGGCTACCTAAACTATCCAGTCTAAACTATCTGTAACTAGTCGACGTTGAGCAGATTTTGCGGCTTGTTTGTAGTAAACAAACTTGTTCATAAGGTACTGACATGCTCGTGCGCGAAGAGTATCAAGAACTCCAGTCAAGATTTATTTACAGGTCAATGGTTTTGACGTGCATTCGTTCGACGTTCCATGAAAAGTTTCGTTTTAAATCCCGTAGAGTGCAAAAAGTAAGCCGCGAAAAATATACAGTAGTGTTCGCTATTTTACTATCGTAGCGTTATTTTAATGAGCTTATTGTATTGTTACGATAATTCTTGACAAACGATAATCTTGATCAGCGTTTAATGAAGCGCGTGTAAAGATACCGTGCGACCAGGAGCCAATAGCCCGCGGACTCCATAGTTGGTATAAACGTCAAGATCCCGTAAAAGGTCGCAGAACTCTGAGCGTTTCCGTCGCGTCTTGCTCAATGCGTGAAAAACTTGCCATATCGATGACTCAAGCTGGTTTGCAATACAAATTGCAGCCTTACATACTTCTTGGTGAAAAATCGACGTGAGACTCTTGCGATAGCGATTCGATCCGGTAGCAAAGTGTTTGATTAGGATTTTGCAATTGAATCATATGGGTTGCATCAAACACAAGAAACATAATCCTGAGCAATTAGTATTACGAGATGACAATTATGTACGCTTTTTGTGTTATCTATGAAAATAATAAAAACGCAGATACATCTATGTGTGACAGAAGGTGTTTTTGTCCGTTTGTTGATTTTTAAAGGTTCTATTGTTGAACCGATCTTCATGGTATTCGACAAAAAAATAAGCACCATGACATACATTAAATACTTTATGTCCCCACATCTTGAAAGAATGTGGGAAACCAAGCTTGGTATGCAGCCACATAGTTGCGTTTATATCATCGTGAATCGTACGTCTAATATATATAGTACTGATTATATATTAGTTTATGATAAATACATACCAGTACATGACGCACGAAGCGTGTGTTGCGTTGCCCGTAACAGGATACTGGCAGAATCCTGCGGGCTTACCGGGAGAGCAATGTCACAGAATAAAACTAAGAGTACAGACTTAAGTTGAGTACGTTCGTAGCGAATTCTCGTATACATAGTCACAGGCGAGCGTGGGGGACCGCGCGGGCGCTTGAAAGTGGTTTACGCACATTTCGCTGCGCTTGTAGTGTACTTACAGTTTCCGCTGTGCGCAGCCATTATTCTGTTTTGATTCTGTGGCCATGCACAGAAGCTGGTAAAGGCTAACTCTCCGTGCGCAAAAACAGACGGCGCCAGATATAATTGGATAGTTTCTACTCTGACTCAAACTTGTAACATTGATTGTACGCCTTAGAAAATTGTTGCCATACTTAACCATAAGAGAGGTCTATGCTCAGCAGTGAGCGATTACGAGCTGACAGTGATTACGAAGAAAACCGTAGAGTTAAAAATTATAGCATTTCATGTAAAACGTCGTTTTTTGCAATGTAGTGCTATTATTCGTTATTATAATATCCGTTTAGATATATAGTTAGGTATATTGCAATATAAATACATATATTTATACTAGCTGTCACCCCGCGACTTCGTTCGCGTTTATTATTTATATATATATATATATATATATTTAAACTATCCTATCTCTCAAGTTGGATCGAACTGCACATGGTGTGCGAATTTTATTATAATCGGTTATGTGGTTTAGGAGTTCATTGAGGACAAACATTGTGACACGAGATTTATATATTATAGGATATCCCAAAATTACGTCCTAAATATTTTCGTGTTCATAATGCAAATACTTTGTGAAGCTCATTTCAATAGCAAACTAAGCAACTAATGCAAATCTCGCCCAGTAATTTTATCACGTCTTCGTACAAATCTCATGAAACTAAGCGAAATCACATTCAAATTGCCTCACAGATGCGACCTCATATTCACCTAATTCAATTTCATCTAACAATGCATCTAAGCTGCATTGTCCCATATCAATTGCACGTCATTCTATTCATTCGCTCCTATAAGCTCTTCCATTATTGGTCGCGTACTAAGCAGCTTGCTAATTACCATGGCGGTCATTTTAATCTGATATTCCTTACAACAAAGTCGGAAGTACTGTTATGATAGGGAATGAAAGCCCACCTGAGTTCAGTATTACATTTTCATACGGATTACTGCAGAACGTCAACAGCTCAAGACGGCAATATCGCAATATGGCAATGCTTCTACGAGCCTGGCTTTACGCGGAAATAAAACAACTTTTCTATTCTTATTTCTATTGTAGCTAGGATATTGCGTTTCACTTTACTCCAGGTTCAGTACTTTCATTTGTATGGTACTCATTTATTAATTGCTCTCCTTTCTGTCTAGCCCAAGTTGCGAGCGATCATATATTTACAGTCGCTAGTTGGAATGTCATTTGACATCTTTTTTTTTAGCTCGTCCAATCAGCAGGTAAAGTTTGAACGAAAACGACTGCAGAAGCAGAATCTTTTTCAACTTGGCTAGAAGGGTAGCTATCTTTCTAAATTGGTGCATACCTCCAAAACCAACTTTTTAAAAGCGAGGGGCGTGCTATAATTATTATGACAATTACTCTCACTGGCGTCACGACTTTTAAGAAGAAAAACAAAAACCGAGGGGGCTGGCAGAGGTGTAATACAACACCCACACTTTGCCGGACGATATTCAGTCCCAAATGTGAGCCAGGGGTGAGCCTGTCGCCATACACCGGGCTCCAGTCACGTAGCAGATGACATACATACGCATAAATGTTCACGCAATGAACAAATTGGTGCGTGCCGTCGGCTGGGTTTGTTTGCTTTCTCTAACTAGGCTATGATCGCTTCTAAATCTTCAATTCAATTCAATTCTTATAGCAAAAAAAAAAAAAAATTGGTAAAAACTGTAGGTACATTTTATCATTCATTTGCCCTAACCACCAATCAGGGTAAAATCCCCTATCCTTTTGGCTAGTGACAATTGTACAGTACAATTATTATGTCAGTTCTCAGTGACTGAGATGATCACGCGTACAATTAGTACGCGCCCGAATTGGACCCAAGTAATTCTCGATCCTTCGCTTCGTCCTGCTTAAACGAAATGTGAGAGGCCGACTGTTCGCTGGCTGACACTGAGTCGCTTATTGTGCAAACCAAGTGTTAAGGAAGCTGAATTGAAGCAAACAAAACGCAAATCTGCAGCTGACTGAATGAACCAGCAGCCGGCACCGTAAACTAACCCTATAGTTCGCGCTGTTCGTACAATCCATTTAAAGTCTATTTCCCTTAGCAATGAACGTTGTATAACCTCCTAATAGTTTTACAGTGTTTTGTCTTTTTCGATCGAGTTCTAAAATTTAAAAGAAAGAAAACTGTTAACTACTCCTAGGCTATACAACGTTTGTTGCTAAGGGGGTATATGTTTTAAATGGAATGGGCCAACTGAAGGTAAACAGCCTGCCGCTCACATTTTGGTTGGAGCCTTAAACTGCATAATCATCTCCCAGGTCTTGAAGTTAAAGAGTGGCAAAAGTAAATAATAGCGCCTACATTCTAGTGTTACCAACCCATGTTCGTTGAGATTTTTGTAGGGTTTTGTAGGTGGAATGTAATTATATATTGCCGACAACTGCTGTACTTGAAAAGCTGTTGAGGTTTGTTCCGCAGTCGTTGAAGGGGAAAAAAGCCACCCTTCGGTTACGAACTCAAGTGTGTTTTAGCATATTGAGGTATATTTAGGTCTACAACTAAAACCATTATAATATAGGTATAGGCACGTGTGTATATGAATACGATTTCTCTTTGTCAAAATTTCATTAGGCATACTTTATCCCATCTGTCTGTATTATTTAGGTGAGTGCTTTAATAGGGTTTCGTATTCAAATAGGAACCCTTATGGTTTCGAAATGTGCGTCTGTCCGTCAATCTTTATGTTACGGTGCTTTTGCTGAGAGACTATAATGAGTATGATTATTTATTTTTAACAATTAATGTTCTCCCCTCTTGAAATCACGACTTGTTTGAGAAGCAATACGATATACGATTAAGGCCAGACTTGCCCTGTAAGTAACAAAAATACAAAACATAGTGCAACAAAAAACCCGACTGCGCTGTAAAAAGTGGAAGTAACTGAAAGGCAAGAAACAAGCCATAAAACTTACTCATACTGTATGTTTATGTCACAGCCAACTTGCATAATCAGCCGTTCAATTAACAGGCTAGCCATTTTACTAAATGGCGTCGTTCAACTAGCTTCCTGAATTATATTTAGCCGTAGCGTCTGTTATAACATTTAATAAACTGGCTAACCAACTGAAGAAATGAATTTGAAATGTTGTGATAAAAATTAAATCCGAAAATTGGTGGATCGAACCGCAATTCTGATGGGCATGTTATTATAAAAACCTAAAACCTCTTCTGCCCGGACTCCTTTATCAGGGCAAATCCGACTCGGATTCGTGGTTATTTTTTCTATAACAATCCGTGACCTCCCTTACTTAAATGACTTGGCTAGGCAAGTAGTCAACGTTGTCGATTCAAGCGATTTTGCCTAGTCGTTTGATTTAATGGCTGAATATCATCAGGAAGCTAGGTGAACGGCACTGTTTAGTAAAATGCCTAGCCTGTTAATTGAACGTTGAATTAAGCTAGTTGGCTAACACATACAGATGTACATATTCATATAGCAAATAGAAAGTTAGAAAATGTATGGCAGGCGGAGACAAACAAAATTTTCCATTCTGAAAATTGTGATTTTGAGGAAATAAAATTGACTGCACAATATTATTTACTCAAAAATCTACAAGTAATATCTATGTAATCCAAAAAAACCCCTAACTGGATGTCTATTTGAATGACGAAAATAAAAAACTCTTCAAACACATTCGGATCTAGGTCAAAAATTAATGTAGTTTTGACACCTACGATTGCCTAAAAACAAGATTCAAATGGATACTTAGTTTGTTTAAAAACTGACTGCTCCATAATCATAAGCAATTTTACAAGTCATTACCAGACTTGCTTAAATCTTTTGCGTTTCTTACGTATTACCGTATTGTTACGGTTTTGATTCTAACTAAATTGTAATGTAACTTACATAAATATAAATGATTTCCCTCTCGAAGCCGTGACCTTGCTTTTTACCTTGCTTTAGAAAATTATTATCATAATTAGGGAAATTACCATAATTAATAAAGCGCGTAGTTATTTTATAGTGCTTTCTAAGAGTAATTGCTAATTATATACCACCGTGACGTACGAGTTGCTATTAAATATTTGCTCATTACCGTCGTTTCACCTAGGATTTTCTAAGTGTTTTTTTTACCTTACTTCGTTAAAAAGTACCTACACTATGTCGTCCTCGTGATGTTTAAGTATCTGGAGGGCTATTCGTACGCGTAAGATGAGATGAGATTTTATCTTGGTCACTCTCACTCCTCCGACGTTTCAAACGAGAGCAACAAGTACGAAAGATGGTGAGATGAGAATCTCAAATCTCCGAATAGAGCCCCCCTGCTCCTCGCTAAAGTTCGGCTGTGACAAAAAAAAAAGAAAATGCAGAGGGGAAATTAATTTTGCATTTTGTGTCTATCGCAAGTAAATGCCACTCGCGGCCGCCCATTCTAAAACCGGCTAGAACATTGGACTCGCACGTTTATTATCTCTGATCGTTTATATTTTCTCAGTTGAGCTGAAGCACGTTCCAACTATTTTTATTACGTAGAAAAGTCTATAGACGAGAACAACCTCACCTTTTGGTTAGTTTAGTTGCACCCTTGAAAAATAGGCATCATTATAACGGGAGTTGCTAGGCACCTGCCCAGTTACCGCGCGTTTTCTTTGCTTTGCATCGCAATTTTCTTTCTCTAGCTGTCGGTACCTCGGGCGATAGTCTCGCGTCGCTGAGAACAGCGGAGCGACGACGTTGTGAACGCTGCCTGTCTGCTCGCCAGTCAGTTCACGCTCGGGAAAGTGCGCGGCGTGACGTCTACGCGCTCGCGACGCGACCGAACGCACTTTACGCGCCACAAACATTTTTCGAATTTCGAATGTATTAATTTTATTTTTATTATTTTATGCCAGCATTCTAATGAGTGCTTGTGTATTTTTTTATGTGCCGTGTTATTTTTCTCTTTAATTTCCTACTTTTTTATTTTCCTTGAATCTTTGTTAAGTTTCTATGAACTGAAATTCTTTATTTGTCTACTTGCGATTGGCGTTTAATTAATTTCCAATTTTTTTTTTATTTAACTATTATTTAAGGCCAGATTTCGTTGCCAGAATATCATGGATTTAAAAGGTCGTATGTTTTGAATGGTTTAAGTTACAAACTTAAGTACGGTTGCACGGTAGTTTCCCGAGTTGTAGCTATTGATGTTTTTTGTTGTTAGAATTTAGGAAGTCTATAATCAGCTAGCAATAAAATTATTTTAATTTGCCTATTTAAAAACTTGCGAGTTTGCGAGCTAGTCATTTGTGTGTAGGCAAGCGAAACGAATGATACCAATGTAGGAATGTAAATTAATAGAATCTACGTATTAGGAGAAATTTTATCTATTTTAAATATTTAGTTGATTCAAGTCCTATAGACTTGAATAAATATTACTGTTCGCCCAATTACTCTTCGTTTACTCCGTTCGTCCCATTAATTCTTAAAATCTGAAACCACTCTTTTTTTTATTCGTGTTGCCTTCCACGTCTTGCGTTTATTCTTTGGTCGTCCTTTACAGCTATACAAAGAATATCTACATAAATTTCAATACCCAATATTTATCAGTATAATTAGTAGTCAGTAATTTATTTATCAGTTTAAAAAATGAGATAAGAAAGAAAATCTTCCTAGTCATCACTGCCATCCTCGAACTTTTTTTTTAAATCTATTTCAAAGTCTTTAATGACATAAAAAGTTACTTTAAAATATTTTTTTTCTGTTTAAAAGCGAAACTTTTTCAATAAACTTTACTAAAGTCTAACATACCATGTACGGTTACTCCCACTTATACTTCGTAAAATATAGCTTTAAAATATAGTGGCATATGGAGGGTTGCATTGAAAAAAAAAACGATTATTGATTACTAACCGACTTCAAAAGAGGGAGGTTTTTAATTCGGTTGTATTTTGTTTTTAAATATTTTACCCCGCTTAACTCTGTTATGTGAATTATTCTATGATTTTGTTAATATTTTTTTTGTTTGACAGGATAAAATATGTAGCTACTTGCCACATACTTGCCTTTTACAAAATTCAATTACGATGACGGGAAGTTGGTTTTTTAAAATTTAAAATATTATTTTTAACTCATTTCAAAAGAGGCGAGGAGGAGGAGGAACTGCATTCGATTTTATTAATTTTACCGCATAGCTTCGTGTATTATGCATTATCCGATTTCGTTTTTTTTTTGTTGACCTTTACCTACGCACAACACAACAAGAGGCTAAGCATTATCTTATCTTAATATATATAAATCTCGTGTCACAATGTTTGTCCTCAAAGAACTCCTAAACCACTTAACCGATTATAATAAAATTCGCACACCATGTGCAGGTCGATCCAACTTGAGAGATAGGATAGCTCACATATAAATATATCTTAATATATATAAATCTCGTGTCACAATGTTTGTCCTCAATGAACTCCTAAACCACTTAACCAATTATAATAAAATTCGCACACCATGTGCAGGTCGATCCAACTTGAGAGATAGGATAGCTCACATATAAATATATCTTTCTTAATATATATAAATCTCGTGTCACAATGTTTGTCCTCAATGAACTCCTAAACCACTTAACCGATTATAATAAAATTCGCACACCATGTGCAGTTCGATCCAACTTGAGAGATAGGATAGCTCACAAATATATATATTATACTAGCTGTCACCCCGCGACTTCGTTCGCGTTTATTATTTATATATATGTTTATATATATTTAAACTATCCTATCTCTCAAGTTGGATCGAACTGCCCATGGTGTGCGAATTTTATTATAATCGGTTAAGTGGTTTAGGAGTTCATTGAGGACAAACATTGTGACACGAGATTTATATATATTAAGATATATAAATATTAAACGCAAACGAAGTCGCGGGGTGACAGCTAGTATATATATATAAATAACTAGCTGCGCTCCGCGGTTTCACACGCGGTCAAAAAGTATCCTATCTCTCAAGTTGGATCGAACTGCACATGGTGTGCAAATTTGATTGAAATCGGTTAAGTAGTTTAGGAGTTCATTGAGGACAAACATTGTGACAGGAGATTTATATATATTAAGATAAACGCGAACGAAGTCGCGGGGTGACAGCTAGTAGATATATATAGCATTGATGTTAAGTATGAAAAATATTAATAAGTATTTTTTTTATGTTTTAAAAAGGAGTATTCTGTGGTTTGAATAATATAATTATTTTCTACTTCTTCCTGTGTCTAAATCGATCTGTAAGATAACTTTACATTTTATTGCAAACATTACATTACATATAACAAATCTATGGACATTCCCAATCATTCAGAATGGTCCCAATTATTACGAAATCCAATACGGATGACGGGAAGTCAGATTTTTTTAAAATAGATTAACGTCTTTTTAACTTGTTACTCTGTGAGCTGTAGACCTCGCGGTCGACGTCTGTCCTTATCTACAGGTCGCATTCATTAGCCGATTCTCGTAAAATTTTGTGAGCAGGGTTACAATACAATACAATACAATACAATACATCTTTATTGCACACCAAAAATACAAAGTAAAACAAACATAAAGAGAATATTAAAAATAAAATATCATTCGGCAGTACAAGGGCGGCCTTATCGCCTAAAGCGATTTCTTCCAGGCAACCTTTGGATGGACAGGACAGAACGAAATATGACAAACGGTCGGTGGCATACATAAATACTAAATAATATATAAGTATAAATAATAGCATAAATAAGCATAAATAATAGGGTTAATAATTATTGTACAGATTTTTTTTGCCGTATCACAAAATTTCAAGAGATTCGGTTAAAAATGACGTTGCAGAGGAAGACAGAGATCTGCACAGAATTCGGACATACGAAAGCATTTTTGTCGAAGCTGAAGCATAGACGCTTCGCTCGCTATGGGTCGTTCGGTCGATAATCGTTGTATAATCTCGAAATAGCATTAGTAAATATTTATTGAAAGAATATCCTAGAAAAGATTCTTCATTATATAAATTAATTAGATTTTTTATATTTTTTGACGCCCTACATAGTTTTCTAGGAAAGTGAAATAATGAACATCTCCATAATGAAACGTCACCATCACAGAATACGTCCTATTAATGTTCCTAATAATCCATATTAATCTCAATGACAGCTGTCCAGTGAACCAAGCTATATTTTACTTAGTATACCTAGTTCATGCATGTAACGCGAATATTGGGCCAAAACTTTACTTATTATTAAATTAAAACAATTCACTGTTCTAATTCTGGTTAAAACCAAGCTTAATTAAAGTAGAGACCTGAAACAAAATGACATTTAATTAGAATACTTCAAGGGTAACGTAACTGCTATATTGAAAAAGAATTAATCTCTACTATAAATGGCCTACCCCACAGTGATGTACAGCTTAAAACCGTCCTATTAGGGGACACAGATTAAGTATTAGCAACCTAGTTATTAGTCGAGTAATCACCCTCGCCCCCACAGGTGTAATACGAATATACATAATATGCGGATTAAAATCCTCTATAGAATTAGTTATGCAGCGACATTTATGTTTCCCTATATCGTGACGTATCTTTTTTTAAATCCTGCTGAGTATACCCTGTTCAAATTCAAAATTAATTTATTACATGCAAGGCAGATATTAAGCACTCATTATTTAATTACATTAGATTATGACTTATGCCCTAGGACATTCTAGATATAGGCGAATTTGCGACACCTCGCACTCCGTTCGTATTGTCTGTCAAATAGAAAGTTTGACAGTGACTAAGAGCTCTCGTAAGAACAACATTATTTACTCCGCCGAAAACAAGTAACGATACTGAAATCGTGCCTCTTTTCAACAGTTTCAAGGGTTATTCCAATCCACTTGCCCCATTTCGATTTTTTATCAAAATTTCTGCGCACGATGAAAGTAAAATATATGGGTAGAAGATAAATCCTACTAATATTATAAACGCGAAAGTTTGTAAGAATGGATGGATGGAAGGATGGATGAATGTTTGTTACTCTTTCACGCCAGAACGGCTGAACAGATCTGGATGAAATTTGGCACATACATATATTATAGTCTCGAATAGCACATAGGATACTTTTTGACAAAAATAGACAAACGACTTAATTTTTTCGGGGCTATACTATATTATTGCTAAAGGGGTTAAAGTATTTGAGACCCTAAAGGGTCACAACTAAAGATAGCACTATGAGAACTATGGCAATAATTTAAAATGAAGGAAGTACGTGAATAAATGCATTCCAATTTCCATCATATCCAAATAATGCATTTTTAATCATGTTCATTGTTTTCATATGGCGGTTTTTACCTCCAAATATCTCGGGAACGCGAACTTTTAGAGTACTGTAAATGATATCTTCTTGTTTGTAATTTAGTTAGTATTTAGACTACTTTCATCCTGCCCAAAAGCTTTGTTAATTATTTTTTTAATGTCCCGTAATCTGAATTGGTTTGTAAACATTTTTTTAGATTATGTTGTATTTTTAAAAACCGCTCATATGATTTTGCTCACGTTTTAATGAGACCACCTAATTGAGAACCCTTAAAACAACTAATTTTCCAAATCGGTGCCGGCGTCTTCGAGTAGTCGGGGAACATAAATAAAAAAAGATTCCGAAGTATTGAGAACCTCCTCTTTTTTAAGTCTGTTATATGAAGCGATGATAGCCTAGTTAGAGAAAGCCTGCCTCTCAAGCCAGAGGAAGCGGCTTCGAACCCAGCCGACGGCACGCACCTATTCGTTCATTGTGTGAACATATGCGCGTATTGTATGTCATCTGCTACATGACTAGAGCCCAGTGTATGGTGACAGGCTCGCCCCTGTCTCATTTTGAACTGAATATCGTCCGGCGAAGTGTGAGTGTTGTATTACACCTCTGCCAGCCCCCTCAGGGGAAAGGCGTGACGAAATGTTATTAAGAAGCTGGCGGCGGGTAGATATACCAGGTTCCATAGAAAAATGTTCGAACCCATTTAAAAGTAAGATACCTGTAAACTAATTTTTTTACGATTTTTAAAGCATTACTCAATAATACTTTGAAAACTTCAAGGTTATTGAGGCAGTATTTTCATTCCTAGTGTTTTCAGCTATATCCGACTTTGAAAAGCCCACCTTGATACGGCAACAAAAATTAAAACATTGAAACAATTGAAAACAAAACTCGTCCCGGATTGATCGACCTGTCGCTTTTTGTTCGAGGGTTGATATTTTAAACAGACGAAACAACAACAACAAACCTATAGCAATTGTATTCTTTCATTTCCACCAACTGTTATTGTTTCTACCCCTAACTCTCTGACGCTGCAGATCAAAAAGCAATTATAGACATTGATTCCAAATTAAAAACTTAGTTCGGTTGCACTTGACAAAAGCTAAAATTTGCACTTGACAAAAGCTAAAATTTTCGTTTGTTTTATTTACCTATTGGATGGCTCGGTAGTATTTTATGTATCGATCGGTGCACTGAATGCTTGTAATATTTAGTCCCTTCTCATGTTTAGCACGGAAGTCATGCTTCACATCCGAATTATACACATCATTAATCATCAATCATCATTGTCTATTTCTAAGCCTATAGATTATCTATAGGTAGATGCACAGATAGATAGATGTCTGTCTGTCTATTAGTAGTCTAGCTTTGAACTCAGGTTTCTCGTTGTTCATTGAATCATGTTGCAGGCTACCATATTAATTAACAATATGTGGTTTGGTTACCCTTAATTGATTGTACGTGCATTTACGTAATTGGACGCACGATCTGCATCACGGTATCGCTCTATGGCTCTCGATGGGAGCGCGTCTGCCATGTGATCAGGAGGTCTCAGTTTATTAATTAATTATTGTACTAGGTTTATGTAATTTAAAAGAGCACTCGAATCATCACACTGCTTGGTGCTGCACATGGTTGCTTATTAATGTTCAATAAGCAAGCAAGGTTTTATAGGCCGAGTGGTTAGTCTTGATGTCAGAGTTTCTAGGCCCGAAGGCCTCTGACATGGCTTGTCGATTGTTGTTACGGAACAAACAAACGGGCACACAATTTAACGTGTATAAATGCCACCCGTGGTCACCCATCCTAGGGCTCAATATACTTAACTAGAGTTCAATATAAGCCAGTTTCCTTTTCGAGGACAGTACGTGTCTAAATACTTCAAAACACCAACATTTCTACTTTTGGAAGTGACATTAGATCCTGTTGTTGTTTTGTCCAGTAAAATTTTGTGGCTCTATTATGGCCCTCAACTCGAGTTTCAATCGGCTGGCTGGGTTTTGGACAAATGGCGCCGAGTAGGAAGGACGAATGCAACTTTTTTTCCTTTTCCCCACTTCACAAACCTGGTAGCTGAACTCTAGTGCAAACAGCACTTGTGCTTTTACTACGCTATACGCTGAAAATATTTACCGGTTCACTGTTTCAGACTCACTCCGGCTCGTTTACATTTTATTTTGCATGAAGCTGGCCATTTTTTTTAGAATTGAACATTTCTTTCGTGGTTTTAGTATGCTTGACTGCTGAGCCAAACCGAAACTTACTAAATCGAAATTAAGATCGATTTCAATTTAGAATATGAAAATGTAGAGTTAAAAGGATTCTTGTCGGACCATAAAAATAATTTTAAAGTATTGCTCTGTACCCTTTTTATTAAAGCATTTTTCTTGTGAACTCACGGCTAATAAAATAGTCTTCAGATCACAAAGGACGTCGTAGTCTGCTGCCTGAAGAATATTGGACGGATGTCGCTTTGTTTGTCGGTCTCTCAAAGAATGCGTCTCTTCCACTTCCTTTATTACGCGTTCCTTGGACACTTGGTCAATATTTGCCACTGAAATGATCTGAATATCTAACCACTGAACACTGAATATCTAACCCCAGAGTAAACTTGCAGTATTCTAGACTTTAAAGTGGCAATCGGATATTATATCTGCTACTTTCAGTTGAGAA
Source organism: Peribatodes rhomboidaria (assembly GCA_911728515.1). NCBI lineage: Eukaryota > Metazoa > Arthropoda > Insecta > Lepidoptera > Geometridae > Peribatodes > Peribatodes rhomboidaria. The sequence continues at coordinate 20,611,484 of OU452166.1, forward strand.
AACGGACGCGAGCGACAGGCGTCTCCGAGAATCCCACCCGCCGGCGCGGGTAGTTTACACAGACACACGGAAGCAAGCGAAAGTCTCTAAATCGCTCTAGAAGATTAATAAATCCTTTTTTTATTTATATAAAAAACTTACTTTTTCAATCAAAAGGTCCCAGGGTAAATTACTAACTAAATAATTATTTAATATAAAAATATGCTGCATGCAAATAAACCTAACTAGAAAGCTAAGCCTGCGGCGCCCCGCTATGCTCTCGCTTTAGCCCTCTTTTTGTTTCCCCTTTTTATTTACATACGTAGTAAAATATATAGTAAAATACCTTATTGATATTATGCACATTTACCCCCTTAGCAATATACTTTGTTATATTCCGGAATAGTTAGACAGTGTTTTTAATTTTTGAACTGCACAGAAGCAAACAAAACACTGTTAACTATTCTGAGGTTATACTATACAACCTTTTAATATTTTTTAAATAAAATATCTGTAAGTCAAAACCACGCAAACTGTGCCACCATCACTCTACCGTTGACATTGTTCTCGGCCGTCAGATAAATAATTATTGACCGTCATTTACAGGTTTGCTCACACATCTAATCGATTCGCTTCGTCAATAAACTTACGAAAAATATTTGTACAAGTTTAAGAAATTAGTTGCATAATATTTTGTTCGTATCAAACTTGAACTTTACTCCGCGCTCGTATGAAATCTGCTTTGAAAATTATTAAGAAATAGTACAGACCCTTTAATTTCTAAAAAAAAAGGGTTATTTGAAATGCCGTTAGTCTTGGTATTTTTAAAATTCCATAACAAAACACATAGAAAAAAAATTTGGACTGTCTCCCAAGACGCCTTCTAGTGTTTTTCCCGATCTGGACCGTTTTAGAACCTCGAATGTTTCAGAGCTATCTCGAGTTAAAATGAGTACGCGCTGAGGTCATTTTGATTTTATGATTTGTATGTCCACTATTCGTGTTAGTTGCCGGGAGGGGAAGTGGATAACTGGGCTCTGAGAGTGGCTCCAATTGCCGCAATCGGGTCTTCCGGCCGCATAAGGACGTTGCGGGATGACCCCTCTGCTATGACGGTCTCTAAGGACCCTCGCAACAAGCGGCCTCGCGCGAGACGCCCAGTTGTCTATTTTGAGAACATCATTAACTAGTTGTTTGGAACAAACTTAAACCTTGCGGACTCTTAACTTCACAACCCCTTGGCCAATCTTACGTTTAGTCTTTTGCATTTTATTTAAAATAATCTCTTTTACATTACCCTGATTTACTGCAACAAAGCAAAATATTGACATGATTTTTTGCAAGAGCCAAAAAGTAAATAGCGCAGTCTATTTTTTATGCCGGTAAACAAACTCCTGTGGCTGATGGCTTGTCTGTTCAGCTAGTTGATTTTAAAAACAAACATTTTTGATAAAACCGATATCGAAATCAGAAGCAGACTCGGCTCATCTTGTACTCGCATTGTACGATTTGTGGTTCGCTCCCACGCTTTGTTTTATTCATAAAAGTGCAGTCCAGAGTTTCTGGTTTTACTAACCAGGTTCATGATGCTAACGACCAGACTCGCTTTTACGACTATTTAATGATCGTACGATGAACCGTTTTGTCAATCGGACCCTGTATGGGGTTGTTCATGAGAGCACAAGAGATTACGAGCTAGGTGCTTGAATGTGTAGAGACAAGTTTTGATGGAATGTAGTGTGTAAAGATGAAACACACGGTTTTTACTCTTGCAGTGCAACCGCTGCAAGAGTAAAAACATCTACTATTCCGTCTATGTAGAGTTGGGTCGTTTACATTTGAAACAACTCTAAAAACCTACTCTCATATTAGTTCTTTAACTTGAGACACTATTATTGTCGTGCCTGTTCAGTTAATTAATTAAACTTCATATAAAATGGTTTCTTTAACTCGACTGGACTTAGTTTTTATCTTAAATTGGATTCTTAGCTTAAAGTTTCCGCGTGTTTGTCTCGAGGTATGTATTTTCTCTTTTGCACCACAGATTCGAAATATTTCTACGTGACTTGCACCTATGGTAACTGTCACCTATTCTGTGCTCTTAAGCTGAAATTAAATTCCTCAGATTTTTCGCAGTAAGCTTTAACTTACGCCTTCATAAAAATATTTTCTAGTGAATATTTCGCTTTACGTTGCGCTTATTAAATATTTGATGCCCAAACAAGGATTTCACTTTTCTTGTAAACTCGGACTTTAATGTTTAAGTAAGTGCTTATCTATATTTTTTCACCTCTTTTCCGGAAATCCCGTATCGATATGTCTATTTTATCATAGAATCATACACGAAACCATTGTCTAGGCGTAATTAAGCAGATACCGGTTCTTAGGTGTGTAGTTCGAGTACAGAGAAAGCCTTTGACTATTGTCATCTGAGGAAATTGTGAAACGAAATCTCTTGCAAGAAGCAGTGATATTTCACATCAATTACTTTTCTCAGCAACTATTAGCACAGACATAACATTACAAACAAGTGTGGTTACGTGGTAAAGGCGTAATTGAATCGAACGGAGCTGCACTCTTTATGAAAAACTGTTATTTACAACTTCTCTGTACAGAAGAAGGACTCGATTCTATAAGGCAATTATTTAAATATTTAATATTTAGTTATTGAATTGTCTATTTTTCCACTTATTGCGTACAAAAAGTGTCAGTTTGAGAAAATGCATTAACAATTTCAAAACAATCGCTTAGTAAAATTGGGGGGCAGTTGATGTTTTTAACCGATTCCAGGATTGGTCACATTGTTAAAGTGGTTTGTAACTATGAGTTAGTTCCATCTGTCACGTTTATTTTTCTATAAGATAGGTAGAGGTGTATTCCAACATCCACACTTCGCTGGACGATATTCAGGTAATATTAGATCCCTGATTTATTTCGTGCTATTGCCATTGGTCATATTTTGAATGTTTTAACTAAACTGACTTCTGCTAGGCTAGATCAAAAATGAAAATCGAATCAGAAATTAATCAGTCTGAATGGATCTGCAAATGAAAATCGAATGCAATCTCTAGGGTAATTAAGCAACAATGTGACATGTTGATGCCGAGTTCTCCTCATTGTCACAATCACTATATTGTTGCAGAATTATCCCAGAGGTTCTATTACGAGGACCAATACGGTTGAATATGAACTTAAACAATGCAATGCTTGATTTTGTCAGTTAAAATTAGAGGGTTACTAGAGATCGCTGTTAAAGAAGTTCGCAAATGTAATGAAATTGACTTCTGGGCGACTTGCTGACGTTCGATGGCTGTATCGGCGTCGTGTAACAAAAGACTGACATCAAGTACCAGGGGGGGCTATTCCTGCACGTGAGATGAGATGAGATTTTATCTTGGTCACTCTCACACCTATGACGTTTCAAACGAGAGCAACAAGGACGAGAAAAAGTGAGGTGAACATCTCAAATCTAACCATCATGGTAACAAGATGTCATGGTAGGCCACCTAAGCCTCGATTCTACTAAGCAATTGTTTTTAAATTGTTAATTAATTGTCTATTTTCGACACTTCTGGCATACAAGTGTCAATTTGAGGCAAATCATTAACAATTTTGAAACAATTGGTTAGTAGAATTGGGGGACAGGTTTTACTGTAGGTCCTTACTCCAAACGTAGATTTCACCGTTAGTAGAGAGCGCATGTATCACATTATTTCTATTTTGCAACTATTTTAACCACTTACCTATTAATTAGCTATCATACGGCGATAAATCTTGTAAGTTATTCGCTTGTTTATTGCATCGTAGAGGTGTCGCATGCGCCTTGTTTGCATGTGTGCGTGCGTCGGATCCCGTCGGTAATGTAACACAGAATAAATAATAGTACCGGTAGCGGCAACGGCGCTTGTCACGCGAGCGCTCGCGCATGTAGAAAGTTAACGTACATCTTAGCTAGTACACGACTAAAATAAAGCCTTCCTTCACAATGTCGCTGGAACCCTGACATTCTGACGCGTGAGATGTTATCTTGGTCACTCTCACTCTTATGACTTTTCAAATGGTCATCTCTCACCAGATAATATCTCACGTATAATAGGGCCCTAGGTGAGGGTACGATCTCATAGACCCTGTGTGCGGTCTTCCGGCTAAGTCCTAACTAACTAAAGACGTAGGCTAACACCTACGTCTACCAAGGTGTCTTTCGGATTCGATCTCGCTTTGCGTTTGTAAGGAAATAAATATTGAAGTGTAAAAAGTAAAAAAGCAATTGTTTCAAATTACACTTCATTTCAATTAAATAATTAAATATGTCCATTTTTAGGGTTCTGTAAACGTAAGAGTAAAACGGAACCCTATTACTAAGACTCTGCGGCCCGTCTGTCTGTTTGTCCGTCTGTCACCAGGCGTATTTCATGAACCATGATAGTTAGACAGTTTAAATTGTCACAGATGATGTATTTCTGTTGCCGCTATGCCACAACAAATATGTACTAAAAAGTAGAATAAAATAAACATATTTAAGGGGCTCCCATTTACAACAAACGTGATTTTTGCCGTTTTTATAGATAATGGTACAGAACCTTTCGTGCTCGATTCCGACGGACTTGAAGGACGAATAACATCCAGGCGGTCTTCTTCTATTTCCTCTTTCTCCCCTCGATGCCCACTCTATTGTTTTCTTTGTCCATTCATCATCAATCATTAAAATGTAGAGGCTTGGTGAAGAATTTGTACCGAATCAAAACAAACATAAGTACTAACCGAGAAAAAAAATGACGCTTTTAGCGACGCGTTAGAATTGGAACTTCAGCTTGGTTTAATTGGCATTACATATTCTATCAGAGAAGCATCGACATGTCGTAAGGTAGCTCTTTCGACCTGGGCTAGAAGCGGAGCGGGAACAGCGGCGGCTTTAGATCGAGTTGCCATGCTGTCGTCGCAAACGGTTTAGTACAAAATTTATCCTTTTGCTCTCTTCGGCTGCCGCTACCGCCTTGCTAAGGTTGAAATTACGGCCTTATTCGTACGATATCATTAATAGTGCTTCGATGGCTTCAGAGTATGCATAAATTATAGAGTCACAGGAACAGTTCAGAGAATGAATCTAGCTTAAGTCTACCAGTTACATGTTACTGTTCATCTATTTTAAGCTCTACCCTTTGTAATCCATATCGGGTGTGTTTGAAGCGTTGTTGATGCAACGAGCAGTGCAAGAATGCAGTACGCTGTTTGTTTATCAAAAAAGTATCCGTTGCACCGCACCGAATGCCATAGCGGCAATTTACAATCAATTATTTGGGTGCGTTATTATTGATTGAATAGTATACAGATGCTTGTCTTAAGGACTCAGTAGGTGTTGCTGTAGCTTTCTACAATGTTGTTGGAAACTTGGCTCATTATTGCACTTTGTGTGTTTACTCCATGTTCGCTGCTTTCTATGCCCATTGATGATTTTGACATGCGTTGTCATGTTTTGTCGGCGGTAATATTGTATGCAGTGTGTGTGCGCATTATACTGTCAATTAGGTTGCAGTTAAGTGCAGATCGTGCGGCGTGAAGGAAGGCGCCCGCTTAGTTTTCAATCCCTTCAATAAAACCGGATATAAAATGTCGCGGACGGCTACAGTTTAACTGCCCATAAAACTACCACTGAGCCCTAATTGTTAAACTGGTACTTTCTGGAGGGCTACTGTTAACGTCACGTAAATTTTTACGAGTCTGATGCTCGTAAAATCGAACACTGTTAAGGCAAAGCCGCGCGTACAATGTGATACAGCTTATAATGAATGTGGATTAGTCCGCTGATAAGGCGAAGCGACTATTTTGTTACTCCTTAACACCAGAGAGGAAATATGACGACAGCGTCGACAGCAATACTACTTTTGACCGCGTTCAGTAAGAGCCGTGTCGGAGTGGTAAGAATTTCGTTAACAACTACATATATTCACAGTTATAGTCGAACGCTAGTCTTTTTAATGTTTTCCTCTATTACCGGTTTATTGTTTTTGGCCTCTTAATTAAGCCCTCTCGGCGCACTATGTCACATTCTCATAATGCCACGTTAGCAGAACGTCACGTTTTTTTTCACACAACGTTTCGTTCGTACAATGTCACATTTGCAAAATGTCACGTTTTTAATAATTTCACTCTCACAATGTCACACTCGCAAAATGTCACAGTAATCATCCAAGGGCCACATGCATAATCTCGGATTTTCTGGTTAACTCTGACTTAACTGCTCATTAGAGGTTAAACTGATAAATAGTCTTGCGCTACCAAGAGTTAGAAGCTAACCTTGAGTTATAAGCGTGCTTTACATGAAGTTAACGGGTGATGCCCTGGATTTATGACTCGTACGCGAGGAGGTATGCTCTCCTCACGTACTATCATGAGGATGGAACTAAGTTATTATAGGCTTGTAAAATAGATACCTTGAAGAGTAAAACTCGGATTTTCAATACTGATAGCTTATGGCTGTTTTGTCAGCTCGTCGAAAGCAAACACTCTCGTTAGTTTAGGTTTAAAAATACAAAATAGGAACTAACCTCTTACTTGCTTCCGATGAACTAATTGAACGACTACGAGGCGAGCTTTACGTTTTGCAGCTCGTATCACATATCCAATCGTAGTTTTTAATTGGTCCTATAATTGATATTTTTCTTGAGGACTAGATGTGCTAGAGCGCGGTATTGCCAATTGGAGTGCTAAGATATCTCGAGCACTAGACTCTTATTATAATACTTAATATACATACTCAAACTCGAGGAGTTTCCACTCGCGTTCAATAAAGTAGCAGGATGTATGGAAGCTTGCGATATTCAAAATATGCAAGTTTGCCGTGCGTTATAATCCCAATTTAATGTTCTTCGAGTTTGTTGTTCTATATGGCTGATTCGTTCTTAATTAGTTTCCTTACAGCTTAGCACAATGAACTGATATAACTAACTACTCGTAAATCAATGTGAAATTGAAAATTGCTTTCTAGTCAAGTTTGGTTACAAATTACTAAGCTTGTCCTAAAGAGATATTGTCAAATATACTCGTATTTATTTCAGATTACAAATCCATAATATTTAATCCAAATCCAATTTAATAATCGAATAGAAATCGATTTATCGAAGTCGCGATTCTGAAATTTATCAATCTTGTGCTACCAGTCTTGTATTTGAGTCAGTGAATCATAAAACACGTAGCTAATTTCCCCCCATAGATCATCATGCTTCATTTACTGTACGAATAGTGCAGATGGGATGCTATGACGCTATCTCTCGGTTCCGATTGGGCGGCTGCGACGGCATGCGCGCGCGCAGCGACACCGCAACGGTCTCGAGCACCGGAATGCTCGCATCTCGTCTATCGCGGTATAATCGCACATAAATTAGTACTGCTATTTTCTAGTTTTCCCAGGCAGTACACGTTGTAATACCAACATTGCACATTGCATTGATACTGCTATATTTTTGAGTAATGCTTATTTACATTGCATAACATAACATATATCGTCACGCCTATCCCCCAAGGAGGTAAGCAGAGGTCTAATACGACACCCACACTTCGCCGGACGATATTCAGTACCATAATGTGATAGGGGGCGAGCCTACCTGCTTATTTACATACATTGATCCTAGAGAAATGTTCATTTGTTCATAAATCAGAATCACCTTCCTTTTCCACCTTTGTTTTTCATTAGTTCACGTGTGCAACCGAGTTACACCAAAGTTATCTAATTATTATTCTTCAGTGATTTAAGCTAATATACTCGTATTATGGTGACGAACGCAGGGCAGTGTGTATTTTACGAGTTTTAGGCAAAAATATTATTATTAGGGGCTACGATATTACGCCATGCAGGCGTAATATCGTCAGCCAAACAACTTTCTAGTCCCGTTATTCTATTGTAGCAAAACAAACGGGACGTTATGACCTCTCCCTGAAGACTTCTCCATTGCGTTGCAAAAATGATGCAACGTTACGAATTCTGAATGAAGAACGATTTAGGGTAGTGCTTATGTAACGTATACATATGTATGTATGTCCCTTGGCATAAGTTCACTTTTCCGTAGTTTCCATTCCAATCACTAGACAACTGCTCGCTTAGAATTTCATATGACGGCGTCTTCAGACTACGCAAACACATTTGTTTTTTTTATTCAGTATGACGATATCCCTCGGAAATATGTTGTGTAGGCTTGTCCCTACTTGGCGATACACATTGCTTTGCAGCGAAGTACTAACATTGAAGTACTGACGCATTGACAAACTCATGTAAGAAATAGCGTACTCTGACAAAGCCTCGAGTCTGTTTTTGAAGGTTGACTAAATATTACAACCGCCGAGTCGAGCGCTTCGTGTCTAACCTCTAAACCAGTCCGAGTCGTGATCTCGAATACAAGATCTTACCTGGGCTGGTAATTTCATCTTGCAAAATATAGGACTTGAAGGGACTTTCTTTAAATTAGGCACGCGGCTCGCGTCCGTGCTCATTCTACGTTATCTTGTCTCGGGATCGGAGCTATGACTGGTATGCATTTACCTTTTTTACCAGATGTTCTAAAACAATATTCTTTAGCGAATTAAAAAAGCGATGATAGCCTAGTTGGAGAAGGACTGCCTCTCAAGCCAGAGGGAGCGGGTTCGAACCCAGCCGACGGCACGCACCAATTTGTTCATTATGTGCACATGTGTGCGTATTGTATGTCATCTGCTACATGACTGGAGCCCGGTGTAGTGTACGACAGGCTCGCCTCCTGTGTGTCCACATTTGGGACTGAATATCGTCCGGCGAAGTGTGGGTGTTGTATAACACCTCTGCCAGCCACCTCGAGAGAATGGCGTGACGATATGTATTCTTTAGCTCTTTTGGCAGGTGTGTCACAAAACAGGTGGCATAGTGCACTTGTGCGTACTCATGAGTCTTGGGCCCCCCAAAGTTTCCGGTCGCAATGGTAATTCTCAAATGTAACCAAAGTGCTCTAGCACCATAGAAGAAAATGTTCCACAAGTTTGTAAGGAAAGTAATAATTCAATAGCAAGTAATATACAGCTACAAATATTTAAATACTTGCACATCTGTGTCTCAGAAATAGCTCCTCGAGTATCGTAATCGTAGTAATCGAGTACCGCTCGACAAAAAACAAACTAGAACTTGTCTAGTACTTGAAATATCCGTTGGTTTACAATGAACCATTGTCACAAGAGGTTTTTGACCGACCAGCATACCGAGCCAGCTACTTCTCGGAATCCTTTTTCTTTTGTGTACCTTTTCGTACTTAATATCACACAAGTTTTTGTTAGGTAAGTACTGTTATCATCTCGTGGGTGCGGAATTTGATCCGCGGGATTCGGTCCTAATTTAATGAGAGGGGAGGGGGAACTCTGTTGGTTTCCTTGCTACATTTTAATGGGTTAACTGTGGGACAGATTTTGTTTAGCATGAAGAAAATAAGCATCATGGTAATTGATAGTGGATACATTTATTACAAAAATCGTAAAACTAGGAAAATACAGATAAACCCGCAACATCTAGTCTAACTGGTAAAGGTAGAGTCGTGTTACTGCAATGATGATTACTGATTAGCGGTCTAATCGTTGTAACTATGATTTAATCAGTGTCCATGTCTTCGGTTTCGCAAAGTCGTCAGTTCCTGGGACGCAACATCCCGCCTTTGTTCGAAAGTACAATCTAAGTGGGCTACAACCAATTAATTGGTGTTTAGCGTAATTACAAGGTTTCGCGACATCAATTGGCGGAATATTTAAATTAACGAAGGTTGGAACTGTTATCAGCCCGGGCTCAAGTTTGAGCAAGAATAAGCCTCAAACACATAAATGTAGACAACAGACTAGATCAATGTTACAAACGAATAGTCATTTACTTGCATTAACATAACGGGGTGACTCGTTTCTAGTTTTTCAACATTCTGATGGTTAGTTTTGCAGGAAAATGGTAGGTAGTTTTATTATTAGTTAACACACTCCATCTCTAGTCTCTACATACGATATACTCGTACCTACCATATTTAATCGAAGTAACAAATTTATCCACGTATGTTCGTATTAATAACATTTGTGGGATTTTTCCTATTGACACTGAACGTTTTTACATAGGGATATCTCACGGTTGTTTAGTATATTTTTAGATAGTTTATATAGTTAAATTACTAAATGTTATGACCTTTAGTTATTGTTAAACTGCCAGACAACTGTTATAAGATCGCGTAACATAGCACTAGTGGTTGTAAGTCGCTGGTACGGTCTGACGTCACGCGACGTAGTGTAAGTTCAAATCAAAATAAACAATAACTCTGGATCGAGTTTCTCTTGAAGAAATCCAAAGTTCTCTCTTATCTTCCTTAACTTGATTCCAATTACTTCTGTCTATCTTCCTTGAAGGCAACCTGACACATTGTGAGAAAATCATAGCATGGTAGTTGGGCACGCTCTAGTGCTCGTTAGGCTAGCTAACTGTCCAAACTACAAATGGTGTATTCCGGCAGCCTAATGGAAAAGCCTGTTCAAAATCAGTTATTAATAGTGCGATAATACTTAATTTCTTTCGACGAGTCATCGTAAATCTACATTGGATTGCGTATAAGAAAAATGTTTCCGTATGGAAATGGCATCGGTCTGCTATTGTTTGTACTACCCATCAATGTGCTATTGACACGTTATTGTTAGAGTCTTAGAGCATCCCACGAAAAGCACCGCGCGTGACTACCGTAGGCTTTAATTACTTTCTCCCTAGCTCGACGTGCTCAACTGTTATCACAGACTATAAACGGTCAGATTTACAACACATATATCGTGAAAACAGGCTAAATATATGAGATGTACCTTGAGTTTGTAAAACGTACACTGAAATATTTTAACTGTTCTTGTTATACATTGAAAAGCGAGCAATGTGTATTTAATGAGGACATAGGTTTATTTAGCAATTAACAACACAGACTTTATTAAAATTGAAGATTAGCGATGACCAAATAGTCGCAAAATAGACATAAAAATGTGAATCCTACCTCTATTTTTATTATAATATTATATAGGTACTTCATAAGGCATCGTCCAGCGTCCTATGTTTGTTATTTAAAATTCTGCTAGGTATGGAAAACCCGATATTGTTCAAATTATAATACATTTTGCGTCAAATTATAATGACTGCTGGTGGTCAAAGCATGACCAAACATATGGCGCCTTTCGCTGTCTTCTGAAACTTGTCTCTCTGTTATATTTATACTGTAACCGTTGTTTAGCCGCAGCCGGTTCCCCGGGCAGTGACAGTGATTTAAACGAGGTTTAACGAGTTGATTATCAAGTGTTAACTGTGATCGTTTCCGAATGAGCCGGTGAAATGAACATTTTTGTGAAAAATGCTCAAATATCATCGGCGTTCACACAGGCATAAGTCGCCAGTGCAGTGTTTACGATGGAGGTATGTTACAGTGTAATTTAAAAAAAAGAGAACGGAAATTCTCTCGGCTCTTTTTTCAAATGCTTTCAGTGCACTTTTGAACTATTCGGCTAGTTGGACAGTTAATGTTTACAATTTATTTATCTATGCATCAGTATGATCTGAGCACATGTACAGTTTAAAAAAAAATCTGGATCTAAATCCGGTAAACTAAATCTGGATACAGATTTCCACATTTGTGTGTAAAATAGTTTTGGTTTGAAGGTTCTGATACAGATAACACCCCCACTAATCTCAATTCTAAATATAAATTATGTAACACTAACCATTCATACCAACCTACTTGCCTATATAATTAAAATTCTAACCCTTAAACCGCCTGAAAAGATTTTTCCGGAATCAATTAATATAGCTAATGTAGCTATAGCGTCGGACGACGGACGTCTTACAGACTGTCCATGTAGCACTAATGCGTTTATCACTCCATGCGATCTGTAGTCTGGCTATCTAGTATGTAGCGTAGGATAACCACAACATGCCTCCTATTATTAGGCGTGAGATGTTATCTTGGTCACTCTCACTCCTATGACTATTCAAACAAGAGAGACAATGACCAGTAAATATCTCGCGCAATAATAGGGGCCAGAAATGGATATGCGGGATATCAATCGCGCACGACAGAGCGCATGGTTTGATAAGCGCTTAAATCCAGGCTGAGAGACAATATCGTCGACAATAATTAGCCGTCCCTGGCGGAATCGACTTAGGCAGTTAAAGGGTTAAATCTATACGCTAACGGCACTAACGTTAAAATTAAGACTAATACAATTAAGAGGTAAGTGCTTCGTTCATTATAAAAACCGCATTAACTTACTTAAATTTCATAACTGCCAATGGCGATTTTTCATTACCTCTCACTTTCCCTCGTGAAGTTAATGAACACTGAATTGATTACAGGTGCTATCATGAACATAAAAATGTTTAATCTTTTGTTCCTTAATATTTGTATGAAAAATGTATATCTTAGTGCTTAGTGCCAGGGCTAGCCACTAGCCCTGGTGTCAGAGTTCGTACAAATGATGACCGATAAGGTACATGCCATGCATGCACTATACTCGTATAAACGTGCTTTAAAAAAGACCAAATTTAGAAGAAACTGAAGTAATCGGTGTGATACCTGTTGCTTTTATGTCAGGCATATTTAAACACCGCAAAAAAGATCGTACTTCTTTTCGTTACTGACATCCTAGCCGTTTAAAAAGCCATTAGTAAATGATCAGTTTTTTTTATTTAAAAATTACACTCCACGGACTCCGGGGACCGTGACTTTTGTTAACATAAACTTAAATTATTATTTAAGGGGAATACAGGTAGAGGGGGGTTAGTTATTAAGTCTTAATCTAAGGTTAGGTTAAAGGTTTTCACTTATTGCATTGTGAGTACACCACGAGCAGACCAGCGACCCGCAAGCAGCACCCGATCACGAGTATGACGCATGTGCCAGCCATCGCTCTCCTCAACCATATTTGAGGGAAGAGAACGACCCGACACACGACGCCGCCGCAAGAAGGTGCCTTCGATAGTGAGCATGAATGCTCGAGATGGACCCACAATTTATATAAAACGATAACAAAACCCTTTGGATAGTTCGAGATTTTTAGTATAACCTTTTATATCAAACAAGAAGATAATGATAGGTAACTAGAATATAAAATTATGTTTATACGAGTATTTTAATATTTTGTCCTCCAAATTCACGGGCTCCGAAGTTACAAACCGTTAACATGCTGGTAGGTACTTTCCATTTAAAACAAAACGAAGTTCGAATTCTTGCGCAAATGAGTCAATGTTATGCTATCGTCGTGAAACCGATTGGCTCCAGATAATATGAAATGGTGTCTTTGTTTCCTTTTCAATAAATGCTAAAATACTTTTCAAGTCAAATGTATTCATAATATAATTTATTATCGACTGGTCACTGAATATTCTTCAATAGATACCGCATTGCAAAATATTTATTGGACCACATCGAAATTTTAGGAAAGCATGGGGCGCATGTCTTTTTACGCTACCATATGCTATCTCAAGGTTACTCGACTAGTAATGAAACGATGAAATTAGTGACTTTATGTCTTTGAAGAGAAGCGTGAAGCATTTTGATCGGAATCTAAAGCTTGTAATCTGTGTTATCCACGGATTGGACAGCTGATATGATGTCCGTCCATAACTTGTGTCCAATTGCTATTTTTTACGACTCATGGAAATAGTTTACTAGTAGTAGTTATATAGCTTGTCTAATGATATTCACAAGTACTTTGCGTATAGTACCTGTAGAGAAACTTATGTAATGTTTTCTAGATGAAGCAACGATTTGTGTTATAGAAAATTCCTGTATTGTAAATAATGTTTTATATGACTGTGTATGTAGTTGTTATTGTTGACTTATTTTATACTAGATCTATGTATACTTTTCATCATCATTTACACCTGCAGTCGTCTTCACTACTTCTTTATTTTCCCATTGCTTGGTAAATGCCTATCTTGCAACGCCATCTTCCTTGGTCTCGGACCAATGGTCCTAATTATGCAAAGTTGCTCGTGATCGGGATAGTGATGGTGATGGCATGCTATCCCGTTCTCGCCGATCTACTTGCACCGTTTATGCTTCAGCTCGCACTCTAACATTATCACAATAACAATCACGAATGGAACACTTAGTGAGCCTCGATTTTGCCAATATTGTCGAACCATCTCGCTGCTCGTGCACTGTGAAAAATTCATGTGCATTTAAATTTGACACGTGCTCTTACGGTGAAGGAAAACATTGTGAGAAAACTGACATGTCCAAAAATGAATAACTCGATAGACAAGTGATATACACCAACCTGCACTGGGCCAGCATGGTGGATAACGGCCTAATTACCCTCGACGTAGGGTAGGTCGTTGTTTCTGCAGTGAGACGTACAAGACTGCTGCTCGATGACCAAAGCTTCGCTAACCTGGCCTCAGCCTTTACCTTATGGCCAAAATATATACACACGACACTAGCGACGTCGGCTGCGTCGTGATACCATGATGACATCGTTTGTGAATTTTTAAGCATGTCAAATCCTGTGTACGTGTTTTGGCCCTTACACCACTTATATCACTCTATCATAGTACCTAAGTGTAGTGTGTATAAGTAGTCCAATCGGTAATCATCAGCCAATCTTAAGCAGATTTCCCGTTAAATAAATCGTGATGATGGCCTTTGTATGTCACTAATTATTGACCATTAAGAAGGAAAAAAAGATGAGTCTTGATTTTTAGTAATGAGCCATCTCTAAATGTTTCTTATGTTTATTAACTGACTTAAAAAATCAGCAAGTAGTTATTTCACCTAAAAAAAAGAGTGTATTTTTCACGGGTGTTTTGAGTTAGTTCTGACGTGGTATAATATTTGTTCCAGGTCGTCCGGCGATTCCGACGCAACGAGCACCGCGGCCGTGGAGACTACATTAGAGCGGCTTCGGGGTACGCGTGGAGCCCTAGAGGAGCTCTGGTCGGACCGCGAGCGGCGGCTCGAGCTCACGCTGCAGCTTAGGCACTTCGAGAGAGATGCACTAGAGGTGGGTTCTTCTCTATCTACATGCATTGTCTTACTGCAGGCCCAGGGTATCGTGTTTTGTAGGTTACCTCAATCCTGTGCTTGCCCAATTTGGATTTGTCATGCTGATCCAATCGTGGTTTCCAATGTTTGGCTTATTGGCTTGTTAACTTTTAACGTCAGTATTTCTTGAGAGCCTGCTTTCGTTCCAGACTAAACTTGTCACTATTTTTATTTCCCACTTTTGTTTTTTTTTAAATTTAACAAGGGGAAAAAATACTTTATTAAGTAATGCTTTCGTTTAGAAAGTCACTTTATAAAGTTTCGTTAAAATAACCCGGAATGTAATGAAAGAAATCTGAAAAAATATATACGATTTTTTACTGTACCAAAAATATCCTTTTGTAGATACGGTTTTTTATGTTGGGCGATTGACAATAACAGTATTATCCGGCTTTATTTCTTCTCTTCTTCTATCCCTAGATGCAATGATAAAGTCGTCAACACTCGTATTTAACTAGCATGATTCCAGTGATAAAATCGGTAACCACATCCACTAAAGACGTTTAACATAAAAACTACTAGTAATGATAAAAATTGTATAAAAAATAGTAACTAAAATGTTTGCTCTTTCTGTTTGAATACTCTTGTTATGTTTGATCTGGGTGAAACGGAAATTAAGCTACTGATTCAGTTTGCGAGGTATTCCATTTCAAAGCATTTTTGTGTCAATAAGGGACGTATAACCGAGTACTGTTGCGTCACCACTACAAATCTAGATACTGGGATCGTTTTCGCCGAATGAAAACGAACGGGCATCATAGTAGCAGCTCGCGTTCTAGGGAAGCCGAAGAGTTAATGGTGATGAGGATTATTAGAACAAAACGCGATGTGATGAAATCAGGTCGTTTTGTCAATAACATTAAACTTGTATCAAATTAGCAAATCTGGAACTGCTGGATGTTTTAGGTTCTGTAAGACTACCTAATAGGACAGCGGGCGTAAATGAAAACTGCACTTGACAATACTTATTTTTCGACTGAAGCTACGAGTATGTTAGGGGTAACTGACTTCCCGACATATTTGATTTTGAAATATAGATTCTATGCCCACATGGCATTAGACTTATATCCTTTCGCCGTATCGAGCGTGCTAGTCGTTGTTTCCAGGTGTCTTCGCGCCTTGAGCTGTGGGGTGACGAGTTACAGCGCACCGACCCGCCGCGCGATCCTCAACAAGCAGAGCAAGCGCTCTCGGCTCACACTGAAAGCGTCGCGCGTATGCAACATGCTACTTACCAGGTTTGCATTGTGTATTATAAATGCGCTTAAAGTACAAGGCGCATCCTTAGCGATTGTAAGGATTACGGTGCGTCTTCATAGTGCCCTTTATCATCACTTTTCATCATAGTTAACGCAAACGAAAACAGTAGGAAACGAAAAAGCTTTTTTTTTGGGGTGTCGGCTAAAGGTCGCCAGCAATTTTTTTTAGGACAGTTACTATCACTAGGTGAAAAATAAGAAAATAATAGCATTTAGTATCAAAAAATCGAGGAGAAATATAAAAAAAGCCATGTAAGGCTTATGAATTAGGCTTTATAAATTTGTCCGCCTAATAAAAATATATCAGAACGAAGATAAAATTTGATCATAAAAAATCTTCAACACTTTTTCAATGCTATGCTATATAATTGTATCTGCAATTTAAATGCTTAGCCTTTTTATATTAATATTTCCGCTACTATACGCCGATACGATCGAATCTAGTTTAGTTTCGCGGCTCTGACGCGCAATTTGAGCAAAGTTTTATCACACGGTCGTAGAAAGCGGTTAACACTGCTTATAGCGGTTATGCTTCAACCTGGGATTATATTAAATCTAATTTTAATTGTTTCCGGATTTTAAATTACGTATCTGAAATTTATGAACTGTCTCCAAAATTTATTTTTTCTTGAAATTTTCGTTGAAAAAAATTCATTGATGTAAGTTAAGTACAAACATTGTTTTTAATGTGTTGTTTTAAATAATTTAATTTTTGTAATTGTTTTTTTTGGGTCAGAAACCTGTTTGCGCATTAAGAAAACGCTTGTTCCCAGGTTGTGCAGCAAGGCCAAGAGTTGGCCGGAGCCATCGCCGATGCGTCCGATGTCATGGCTTCCAGTGGTTCCGAAGGTTCAGAAGCAACGCCGCTAGACGCTCAGAGTCGTGTGCAACTGTTGCTGGAGTTCCTCCACGACCGGCAGCTGGACCTGGAAGAGTTGGCAGAGGAGAGACGAGCTCGCTTCGAGCAGTGCGTGCAACTTGGTAAGATGACTGATTAACTGTGACACTAGTATTAGTCCGAGAGTACAGAGGCGACGCCGCTGGGCGACCAGGGTCACGTTCAGGTGCTGTTGGAATTCCTCCACGACGGGCCGCTGGATCTGGAAGAGCTGGCAGAGGAGAGACGAGCTCGCTTCGAGCAGTGCGTGCAACTCGGTAAGATGACTGATTGACTGTGACACTGGTACTAGTTCCGAGGGTCCAAAGGTGACGCCGGTAGATGCCCAGGGTCACGTGCAGCTGCTGCTGGAGTTCCTCCACGACCGGCAGCTAGACCTGGAAGAGCTGGCAGAGGAAAAACGAGCTCGCTTCAAGCAGCGCGTGAAACTTGGTAAAATGGTTGACTGTGACAATATTACTGGTTCGGAGGTTCCAGCGGCGACACCGCTAGACGCGCAGGGTTAGAGTAGATGCTTATGCTTTGAGCGCGGTCTTCAAGCTTTAAACAATACATTTTTTGCGATTGATTACGATAATTATACTTAATATTCATTGGTATAATTGAGCGCTACCGTGCCACAGATGCCACGTTAAGTTGTAGGCCCCGGTTGTGTGTTCTAATACAAAAATCGTTAATAAAAGCCATGTTAGAGGCCTTCGGGCGGCTAAAAAACTCTGACATCAGGGCTAGCCGCATGGCCTAAACGAACTTCCTTGCTTTATTGGTCTAATTAAAATTCCAATTCTTGCCGTTCGCCGGTGCGTGCTGTCCTTTATGAAATATAATAGTAGTATTTAGCCGATCTGTATTTTTTTTTTGTTATTTATCTGGGTGTTCGAATAGACGATGCGTCTCTCATTCTAACCTTAACTAACATCCTGTATATTCTTAATATAGAAAAAAGTTCCGTCCACACTCACTGTAGATAGAAGGAACTAGGTCTCACATTTACACAAATACCTTTCGCCACGACTATTCCCCGAAGGGATTGGCAGAGGACACTTTGCTGCGAAACATTCAGTTTTATTAATAAAAATACACATTCACCTACTTAAAATCATGAGTCGTGGTAAATAGTGTGTATCATTCTTAAGGTGTATTATCATAAGAAAGCTTAAACACAAAGGCTACTACTTTTCTACCCAGAAATTACTGCGGTGCTCGGCTACCATTGTGATACAATCACACACAAATTGACACCACTAGTACAACCTTAATCGAGTCTATTTTCACTTTGCTGCATTTTTGCATTTTCCCGCAAATAAACAATAGCGGAAAGATTCGAAATATGAGCATGGATTTGAGTTTCAGAGGCGCCGCACAATTGAATACAGATACTGATCCTACGGCTCGATTTTCTAAGCAGAAGTGCGATTGACGGCGTCCCATTGTTACACTGGGCTTCATTCCTTGAGAACCCACAAGATAGACGAGTAATTAGTATTTGCAAATTGACGGATAAAAATAATTAAACACAGAGTCGCTTATCATCATACATCTAAAATGTTTCTCATACAACGATTACTAGGGCTCACATTCCAGGGCCCGCTAAGACACGCGCTTCTGTATTTCGCACCGCGTATCAAGTACAAGGACGTTAATTTTGAACGCGATTCCCCAGGTCAGTTTCAAAAGGACGCAGCTCAAGTGGTTAGCTGGATACGCAACGGCGAAGCGATGTTGGCCGCATCCTTCTCAATTCCCGGCACTCTCTCTGAGGCTGAGCAGCTGAAGAGAGAGCACGACCAGTTCCAAGTGGCCGTGGAGAAGACTCACGCGAGCGCCGTCCAGGTCAAGTACAGGGCCGACGCGCTCCGAGCGGCCAATCACTACGACCCGCACACTATTAGGTGAGTTTAGAGTATTAGTATTTGTCATGTGGAAGCTGTCGCTGTACGATTCTTGTCGTGTACGAAATTGTCGTGTCGTACGAATCTGCAAACGTAGCATGGCATGGTATTGGCAAGTTGTTCCACATAATAATAGTTCCAAAATTATTTGACGTATACCGGGTAATTTTTTTATGGTGGCCAAATTTTAGACATTATTAGAATATGTTTTAGAATATTCAGTATCATTATTAGAATATGTTTCGCTGAAAAAAAAAAAACAACAACATTATTTCTATCATTTCTTTTGATAATCTATGCCAAAATTTAGGAATAAAACCCGCCTTTCAATAACGGTGTGCAGATGCAGACCAGGCGGCGCGGTATATAATTAGGTAACCGTGGCTAATGCTTTGCTTTGACAACTTTCAGGTCGTATTTCGATATATTTGTACCAAAGTATCAAACTAAAGAATATATTTCTTTTATTTTCCAATAATCTTTATGTACATACAATTAGGGCACTGCATAACAAATTACCCTATATATGGATGATTATAAAGTTGCAAATTGGTCATCAATAATATTTGCGCTTCAATAGTCATGCTGTCACTATTATTAGATATTTCAAAATTTAGTCCAAAACTCGATGTTGATGAATTCGCAACTTTAAACACACCCTTCAATCAAAATCTTATTTTAAAAATCTAAAGAAAGTATTCTAATCTGACGAAAAACTTAAAGACTCGATGCTAAATAAAACCTGGTAAATCTTCCAAAATTTGTGTACGCAAAAGCATTTATTTTGCATCTCGAATAAGCCGTTGATCATAATTCTAATGAGCAGTTTTCTAAGTGTCATGTTAGCATTATTTATCTTTCGCTAGAGAGCCAAACTTTTTATTCAGACGTGTAATAAAAATAATGAATGGCAGAAGTGAGTGTGAATAGAAAATAGTGAAGTGAGAATAATGAGTAACGACAAGAAAAGTAAAAAAAAAAAAAAAAACTAAAATATAATCAATCTAATATCGCCGATGCCATTTAACGAGATAGCGATAAATAATGCATAAAATGACTCTTGGAGAACTCCTCATTGCTTCGTTTTAACCGACTTCAAAGAGGAGGAGGTTATCAATTCGGTTGCATGTTGTCTCCACAGAGAAATCTCGGAAGAGGTGACCGAGCGCTGGCAGAGACTCGTGACCTGCGCCGAGGAACGCCACAAGCTCGTCACCGCCTCCCTCAACTTCTACAAGACCGCCGAGCAAGTGTGCTCGGTGCTGGACTCGCTGGAGCGCGAGTATCGCAGGGACGAGGACTGGTGCGGCTCAGCCAACGCTCCCAACGAGGAGCTCTCGCAGGTCGCCGTGGACAAGGCTGCTCAGGTACGCCAGCGAAGCAACCATGCCAGCGCCCCAGAACCTCACTATAATACACACTCGGAATTTCCGCGAGTTGGGTTGACTCGGGTAGGCGCTACGGGAAATGTGCGCACTCGGTATTTCAGGCAGTTGGGTTGGTTCGGGTAGGTGCTAGGGGAAATGCACTTATATCCTTACCTCGAATAAGAATAAGGATGCTCAGGTGTGTATGCTCTACCGACTGAAATTACCCCTCCGGTCGATTTGCTCAACTTCCTAATTTGGTCCTTTTTCAAAGATTTCCACTTTCTAATTTGACCACTCCTGCAAAGTGGAAATTTCCTTATAAAATTGGGTATCGCAGATATACTTATAAACGTCAAAGTTATAAACATTACTCTAGCGCCTTGTTCAAAAAAAGAACCACTAGTCAGAAGAACAGGCAAGAAACAGAGGACCATATTTTTCCAAAAAAAAAAATATTTCACAAATTTCATTACGACGTGTTTTTCCCGAGTGTACACTTATCAAATCCTAATTCGTCCACTTGCTAAAGTATCCTTTTCCCATTTTGTCATCCTGTTATTCTGCAAATCCTTAATATTGTGGAACATTATTTTATTTTATTATTAATAGTTTTCGCAGCGCATGCGGTGAAAGATATTTTAAAGGCATTTCTTTTACACCTTGGGTAACATTATTGTAGTTTTAAAAGGGATCCTTATTTTTTTTCTTGCAATTAAAATAGCCTATATTAATCAGTGATAATGTAGCATTCAAATGGTGAAAGAATTTTTAAAATCGGTCCAGTACTTTTTGAGTCAATTCGTTACAAACATACTTACATACAAATCTTTACTCTTTACAATATCAGTATAGATATAATGTCTCGGTTGCAGGTGGCCGCTCTAATAGTAAAGCACGGCGAACAGAAAGAGGCGTTTCTGAAAGCGTGTACGCTCGCCCGACGCACCGCCGAGACGTTCCTGAAGTACGCGGCGCGCTCGGCGCAAGTGCACGGACAGACCGCGGCGGCGAGCAAGGCGCACCACGAGCAGACTCGCTCCATCCTCGACGCTCTACTGGCGCAAGAAAATAAGGTCAGTTATCGAGTGGCCGTGCTAGCGGCAGAGGTGTTAAGAAGGTCAGATAAACTGCTTGAAAGATGACATGAGGGAATGATTTTATAGGTGATGAGTGATAGAGATGACTGCAAACGTACATAAGTAGGTAAGGGTAGGAAGATGAAATGAGAGTAAGCGTGCGTCGCCGAGGCGTTTCTCAAGTAGGCCGCTCGGTCATGGCAAGTATACTCACGGACCGTTGTTACCGGCAAGGCACCAAACAAACACGCGATTGTTAATTGAAGCTCTACTCGCGTATGATAACAAAATAACAGTTTAAAATCGCTAAATTCCGCGGTTCGGATATACGCTGTTGATTCGCCAATCAAGCTATAGAACTGTAATGTTACAATGGTTTTCTGCACCTTAGTTTAATTCTTACGCCCCTTAGTAATAAACGTTGTTTAGCCTCGAAATAGTTATGAAGTGTTTTGTCTTTTTCTATCTTTAACATTTTAGAACTTGATCTAAAAAAACAATACACTGCGTAACTATTCGGAGGCTTTACAACGTTTATTGCTAATGGGCTGGATGTTTTGTAATTTTTGATCGAGTGAGAATTAAAAAAAAAAATTGTATTACTATTACTTCACATTGCTAAACAATTTAATGTAGTATAGGCTTTACAATATACATTTATTAGTTAGGGGGTCGATACTAAACCCCACGATTTTTCCTGTAGACATTTTGAAAATTTCTTTCTCACCAAGCACAGTCAAAAGAAACACTCGTAATAGATTTCAGACGTAAAATGTGTTTATCTAATTAAATATTTAAAATACTTCTCATTACCTATTTAAAGACAAACAATAAATATGAAATACCATTATAAAAAAAAAAACATTTAAAAAAAACAAAATAAATAATAACAGACAAAACAAAACAATGCCACGCAATCTCTATACAGTCTGTTTGGTCTTGGATTACCGATATTTTATGGGGGCATTTTTCAGCTATTTTTATCGATAATTCCACCCAATTACCGTGACCTACCTCACCCCCTTCGAAATGGCGGCCATTTTTATTTTTTCATTACGACAACGTTAGCCTATGTATGAAAATGACAATAAATAAATACCTATCAGACTTAGGAAAATAATTTTAGTGTCATTTAAAAGAAAAATGATTGACCTAACGGTAATTACATAGATCTTATCGATATTAATAGCATTGCTACCCAAAAAAAATAATTGAATCCAAAAATTTACGAAAAAAATCATGCATTTTTTTGCATCATCTAACTTACTGCAATAACTAGCGTGTCAAGTTAGAGTTTTTTAATGATTTACTAGTAGCTGTGAATCCACTCTTTCAAATAACATCAAATTTATTATCTTGAGCAACTTACATTGAGTGATAATTATTATTCAAATGTTACCCTTACAATCGCCATAATGAGACAATAAGAATATTTTTTTTCTAATTAAGTATTTATTATTTTTCTAATTTAATATTTACACAATTTTCACAAATAATTACACTAAAACACATTATAAATACTTAATTAGAAAAAAAATATTCTTACTGTCTCATTATGGCGATTGTAAGGGTAACATTTGAATAATAATTATCACTCAATGTAAGTTGCTCAAGATAATAAATTTGATGTTATTTGAAAGAGTGGATTCACAGCTACTAGTAAATCATTAAAAAACTCTAACTTGACACGCTAGTTATTGCAGTAAGTTAGATGATGCAAAAAAATGCATGATTTTTTTCGTAAATTTTTGGATTCAATTATTTTTTTTGGGTAGCAATGCTATTAATATCGATAAGATCTTTGTAATTACCGTTAGGTCAATCATTTTTCTTTTAAATGACACTAAAATTATTTTCCTAAGTCTGATAGGTATTTATTTATTGTCATTTTCATACATAGGCTAACGTTGTCGTAATGAAAAAATAAAAATGGCCGCCATTTCGAAGGGGGTGAGGTAGGTCACGGTAATTGGGTGGATTTATCGATAAAAATAGCTGAAAAATGCCCCCATAAAATATCGGTAATCCAAGACCAAACAGACTGTATATATAAAAATGAATCAGATTCAGATTATTTATTGCAATAAGCCGTACAGTACACATGATGTTTCAAAACACAATATTGCATCACTATTTCCCTTGGTCATCGCATCACGCGTGAATAAATGGAACATTTTCGCAATTTTTTTTTGTTGTGTTTATTATTGCCAGGAGAAGGATCTTATGAAAGAAAAAATTAAGATATCCCGAAAAAAATAACGATTCCTGTGGGATGCGGGTGAGACCGCGGAGCACAACTAGTCTTAATATATATAAATCTCGTGTCACAATGTTTGTTCTCAATGAACTCCTAAACCACTTAACCGATTATAATAAAATTCGCACACCATGTGCAGTTCGATCCAACTTGAGAGATAGGATAGTTTAAATCTCAAATTATAGTCGCAATTTTAATTTATTGCTAATTAAACGCGAACGAAGTCGCGGGGTGACAGTATCTCAATAAAAATAAACACGAGCGTCACTTGGAACGTACTTACTTGTTATACGACACGCACTCGTGGAACAAGTCTAAACAGATTTATTTTTAAATTCATTGTTTTCACAGGATGTATTGAAATAACACTGGACACTGGTAATAATCAGATTGTGAGGTCGTTATTTCATTGTGCCGTTACGATACAATAATACGCGGTGTGTGTGATTGTTTGTGCGTACCTGTGATGAGGCACACAAAACAATGCGTGGCGAGGTTGTGGTAGTCGCAGCCTGTGGTTTGAGTGATTGGCAGTTTCACTGGAGCGGACAAAGGATGATGGTATCGCCAGGGTCGCCATAAGGCCGGCCCTCGCCATTTAGACATGGTGTCTGCACATCATAGCTCACTGCGCGACGATGTTTCACACCTTGTTTACGGTGATCGTGCAGCCGGTGCGTGTTACCCACTATTAAATATTCCGTTAAGTGCTCTGTCGATTTTACTAAAAGCTGGAAAATTATAGAATACAGGCTTTTTTGTATCGCGTCAGAACTGAATGTGTTACTGTATACGTGTTTAACGTGCTAGTTGTCGTCAAAGTCCTTGTTGTCTATTAATTTATATTTCACGACCCTCTGGGTTTAGTTGGATGCGTGTCTGCCTTATAAGCAGGGAGTCCCGGGTTCGATTTTCGTTCAGGCAGATTTTTGAATGACATATTTTTCAAATATCGGTTTTGGGTTGAGTTTTAACGCATGTGTTTGTGTGTGGTCCGTGGTATCCCCGCAACAGGGAATTCTAGTGAGGAGCTTTATTAATATTAAACATTTAAAATATTTTACAATTATAAATACAACAAGTTGAATTTTCGCTCAGGGTCTGTGCTATCATAGATTAAAACCGGTTTCATAAAAAAGCTAAACAGAATCAAAAGTTATGATGTTGCCAAAATCGGCGCAAGTCTCACAGTGTACTTAGATAACATTCGGTCCATTCGTGGTGTTCGATGGATCTTAACTTTTGCAGAATTTTAAAGGGATAGCTTGTTACACTATCCCTTGAAAATTCTGCTCCTGAATATTCTTCAGCCCCCTTAAAAACTGCAATAGACTGCACTGTCTTTTTTTAAAGCAAGAAAAGTTACGTAATTCTGCCAGAGAGCGCTAGTGAGGAAGTCGCTGTAATGTCATTTGTTAATATCTAATATATTTGAGTCGGTTAGTTTTGTAATCATCGCACGTTGTAATAAGTGGGCTATTTCTCTACAGAACTCAACTGGATGGTGAATAATTTACTCCAAAATGCAGTAAATTTTCCAACACTTCACTGAAACGGAACCCTAAGTAAAACTTAAAAAACCGATTTCCCGTCATTCGAATTGGATTTTGTAAACAATTTTTAGATTTTTGTTGAAATTATAAAAACTACTTGACCGTTGGATGTATAAGGGTGGATGGACCGTTGAATGTATAAGGGTCACCTCTGAAGTATGACAATCAAAATCCATTAATTTGACATCACAGAGACAAACTAAGAGGCGTTATGTCGTGAGCGCAAGAATATTAGAACTCTTAACTTAAAAAAAACGCCTCTCTACATCAAAAATTTAACTTCTGCTTATGCCCGCCATTAAATTTTGTATACTACATAATATCCATTGAATACGTAATGCATTTTATCGATAGTGTGAATTTAAAATATTTATTTATCTATTTATTTTAGGAGTAGACAAAAACTAAAAAAACATTACAATCTTTTATTTTAACTAAGAGCCCAGTTTGCTATTCGTCTTCTAGTTGTGCTCCTCATTTCTGAAGGTTTAACATGCTGCAATTATTTTCCGTCGGAAGTGTCCCACTGTTGAGCAAAGGCCTCTCGTTCCTACAGTTAGGCAAAAGAAGGAAAGAAGCAGGGAAGGGCTCGCTTCTTTCTTTTATCCTGTCTGATTTGCAAAAAAATATCAATCTTATGTTTATTTTTGTTAATTTTGCACACCCTGTCCCATACTCATTGGTCGTATCCTATCCACCCTAAGGTTGCCTGGAAGATATCGCTTTTAGTGATAAGACCGCCAGTTGTTACACTATAGAATAAGTATTATGATAATGATTCTCTTGTTTTTTTTTGTTATTTGGGTGTGGTGGGAACACTAAAGAGTTTATCTATCTATCTAAAAAATGGTTGTAATCATCAGGTACTAGAACACTGGACCGTCCGCAAGAAGCGCCTCGAGCAATGCCAACAGTTCGCGTTGTTCGAGCGTTCAGCGCGCGCAGCCGTCGAGTGGATCCGCGAGACGCAGGAGCGCTGCGGCGCGGCCGCGGCGGCGGCGGCGGCCGGCGTGGCGCGCGAGAGCCGCGAGCGCGTGCGTCTGCTGGCGCAGCTGGCCGACGGACTGGTGGAGAAGGGACACCCGCACGCAGTCCAGATCAAGGAGTGGGTCGCCGCTGTTGACGCCAGGTAACTAGACCGCGAGAGAGCCGCGAGCGTGCGTCTGCTGGCCGACGTAACTGTTAAATGTAGGAGGGATACCCGAATGATGCCGATGCTGATGTCAGGTGCTGAACTATGCTAGTTTCTTTCTCGATCCCATTATCATTAACTATTTTTGTCTACTGCTGAATATAGGGCTCTTTAACGCGTAATTTTTTCCAGTCTGTGTTAGTCACATCCACTGCCTTTTATCCTTCACAATGCATGATCATGCATAATATAATAATACCTTATAAAGGTGTCACAGTAAATCTCGATTCTAATATGTTAAATAATTCCAATTCAATATGGAGGTGATAAGATTTGAACTACGCTCACTTCCCGCATTTTACTGTTGTACATTCTCGAACCCATACAAAGTGTGTGTAAGCAGTATGTACAAAACATACAACTTGACGACGTTAAAAACCGTACAATCTGTTCAGATATGCGGAGTTCAGCGGTTCAATGGAGGGCGGAGAGAGCGAGCCCGAGAGCGAGTCGGGCGGCGCCTCGCTGGCGTCCTCGCACGACGCCGAGCGCGCCGAGCCTCCGCCGGCCGCCGTCGGCGACGACAAACGACGATCCGCACGCAGGAAAGAGTACGTTATACTACATTAAGACGTCATAGCACGATTTGTCACACACAGCCGCTTCATTTAGAGTTGAAAATCGGATATCATATTTGATGGTAAAATGAGATCGGCGCATTGAATCACATTTATTTGCTGTTTTTATTGGTATTAATCGTAATAATCTCGCTATTTAATAATCGATAAAAAATACGATGTAATCGCTGAAAATTTAGAGAGCTGCGCTCAATAAGTTTTTTAAATATGATAGTTTTTGTGTTTTTTTTTCCAAAATGAAAATGATTTTCAAAATTGTACTTCGGTTAAACTTTTGTAGATTGTTTCTTCTACCAGCTGTATTTTTTCGCACCTGACCATCATAATTCTTCGTATAAAACTAGGCGCCAAAAAAAAACGGCTGTAAAATGTTGTAAGTCACTTTCACTATCTAGACGATTCAAATGAAACCTCACGTGTCGAAATCCATCAAGCTGTTAAGGCTGTAGGGCGTGCCAAAGAAACCTCATACACACCCACAAACATACATACATACACTCGAAAAACATAACCCTCCGTTTTGGGCAGTCGAGTAAAAATACTCTATCTATGGAACAGAGCATGGTTTAATAATATACTCCGCCGAGTATAGCGTCCCGTCCGTGACAAAAATGACAATAGACAATAATTTATTAAAATGGTCAGAAGGGTGACACGCAGTGAGGTCAATTTGTGCATAAGCCAGACCGGAATAAGTAATTGACGACAAGGTCGAGAGAGACGATGAAAATGACGAGTGACGTAGTCGGGTGTCGATTTCCGGAACGCTTGACCTTGTTTTTGCTATCACAACCAATAAGCAGAGTTATTAGTATTTTTATAGCAGGCATGCTTTTTGTTAATAGAATTTCGATAATGAGAATTCGACAATCATATGAACGACTCGGTGGCATTGGCTTATTCTTAATATTTAAATTTACATGTAAAAGTTATAAAATTAAAAGAAAAACCTTCAATTATAGTTCACACGACGCTTGACGAAACATCTTAGAAAAAAAAAGGATCAAAATAGGTCTCTCCGTTTGGGAGTTATGATGCTACAGGCACACTGATACACTTACACAGAGACACACGTTAAACTTAAAACAATCCTCTTGCATCGTAAGTTAAAAACAGATGTAAAAACGTATCAGAAAAAATGTAAATAAGTATCGAATCTTTTTTTTGTGTAGGTTCATAATGGCCGAGTTGCTGCAGACAGAACGCGCTTACGTGAAAGATCTGGAGACTTGCATCACTTGCTACTTGCGAGAGATGCGCACCGACCCGGGCTCGGTGCCGGCGGCGCTGCAAGGCAAGGTAAGACGTGAAAGGGCTTTAATTTACTAAGGGTGCTCCTAGACGGACAAATGTATTTTTACAGCAATACTGACAATGTTCCGAAGCGCCTCACTCAACTGCCGTCTTTGTACTTCTTCACTCTACAAAACTTCAAGGCTAGAGTGAATAAGGACCTTGTAGGTCGTCGTGCTCCATCTTAGACCACAACGTCGCTTAACATCAGGCGAGTTGTTGATCAAACGCCGACCTATTCTACATTAAATATATATACGAGTATATATATATTGCCGGCAATCATAGACAATAGACAAATATTTAATTGTAGCAAAAACAATACAAAATAAAATAAAATTAAAATTACACAATTTACTTAACCTCCTGCGTACCTTTTTTCAATAGAAACTTTTGTATTGCACTATTAGACTATCACTTAGTACGGGAAAAATATTAGAAAACATCATTTTCCGGAAAACCTGGTTTTTCATTATGTCCTGTACAAAGTACAAGGGAACCAAACTATTATGTGCTTCATAAAGGACGTAGCCGACGACGTATTTTAGTTACGTTATTTTAGTAGAGTAGTGAGCAGATAGGAGCAATAAATAATAGATTGGATGTAAAATTTTAAGTAGTTTATTAAATGTTTCAAAATTAACAGAAATTAAACTCTTCTTCACAACATATTAAAAAAACTAAACTCTTCTTATAAACTTATGGTAATTCAACAGGAGCAACATTAGAGATCAATCATTTATACTTATATTAAAGTTTGTAGGGCTCAATAGTCAACTAGGAATTAACAGTCTTCATGAAAATCAGTAAAACAATTCTGATTAGGCGTAAAACATAGGCAAATTTCACATTTCTTGCAAAATACCGTAGTTTTTTATCACAGGCATTCTTTCTGCAGCGACATTGTTTTGTACCATATGCTGGCAAATGCGCTGCACTTTTGGTACGGTTTTCTAAGAAGGAACTGGTTTAATTAAAATCTTACGTTTTTTATGTTTGGACTCAAGTTCTTCGTATTCAACTTCACCATCATCATCAAATTCTTCTTCAATGTCATCAATTAGTTTGGTGCCTAAATTCAGCTTGTATTCTCGCATTTGTACGATATTTTTCTTTGGTGTTCCATTCATTACTTCTACCATTCTATATTGCAGCCAAGCATTTACAACGGCTAGGTCGAAAAGATGCGAAATTACGCGTATTGTCCATTTTATTGTACGATTACGCGATAGGCAAACAGAAAGCATTCTATCGGCGAGATCGACGCCACCCATTTTTTCGTTATAATTTTTAATGACGTCTGGCCTTCTGACTCTTTCGTATGCTTTATTTTTCTTCGACCAGCGTTCGCATTCGTCGTGATCTTGATTGCAATAGCAAGTTGACTTTTACTGGCTTATTATCCAGCCACATAGTCAAAGCAAGTTTTTTGTCTTCTCTAACTTTTCCATCAGTACTTCCTCGCTTCAGTGTTCAGTGTTTCTCGCTTTCTTTTTAAATGTCTTTTCATCAGTCAATACGCAGTTTTTCGGGATTCTGTTTTTTCATAATAGTGCCTGATTAGGTTTGGTGTTAAATCTATAAAAAAATCGATATTGGTAACGTACTTTGTATAGTACTCGGGAAGACAAACGTGAAATATATTAATTACATACTTTTGTTCTTTGCAGAGGACATAGAAAATAATATCAAGGTTAGGTTAGGAATATTTGATTTTTTTGGTAAAATAGTACTTTGAGCAATTAGTTTGTACTATCAATAACTGTTTTTACACAAAAAACTATGAAATCACATAAAAACAGAAAATATTAACATGGATAAACTTACTTCTGCGTAAACGCACGTTCGCTCGCCCACCTTCTGACGCCATTTTCAAAAGAATGCCAGTTGTCAAATGGGTTGTTTTATTTTTTGTATTAACCAGTGTAGGCACTAGATGTCGCCAGTAACATATTTTTAGAACAAATAATGAAAATAGAGACCACAGACTATTATTTTTCCTACGTACTTTGTGTAGTACAGATGTACGCAGGAGGTTAAATATTATTATTATTTATATTTATAAAACATACTTTTTGCCACAAACCGGTCCCAACTCAGCATAATGTCGGCTGCTGTAGACAACCGGCGCTGGTCTCCCGTTGGAACCGGCGACGGTGAATTGAATACGGTGACGTCACGTACGGACGTCGAGCATTATGCACGGCAAAAATAATCAACAAAACAATTAAATTAAAAAAGAATTACTTACATTAAAAGACAAAAACAAAACTGAAAATTTAAAACAATACCACAAAACTAACTCATCATATCACAAAGAACTGGTGTTATTTTTGATGTGTTTCTCATCATCATCACCCATGTTAGAAATGTATGACTAAATGTCCGGGTCAAAATATTTCCGGGCCATTTATGCAGTAAAAATACGAGTATGTCTAGGAGCATCCTAATAGATACATCCTTTTTTTATGTGATCTAATTTAATGAAAATGATTTTATGGGAATTTTGTTACCAAAGTCTGTTCCGAAAGAGAACTGGGGCCCTATTCGGAGATTTGAGATTTTCATCTCTCTTTTTTTCTTCCTTGTTGCTCTCATTTGAAACGTTATAGGTGTGAAAGTGACCAAGATAAAATCTCATCTCATCTCACGCGTAGGAATAGCCTCACTGTTATGGGAGTGAGGGCGCCGCTGTGCTTAAATCCTTTATTTTGTACGACGAAAATTTGTTTTGTTTGAGACGTTAGTTCCTGTTTCCGCTACAGTAGTTCTGCTTCCAAACAGAGTATTCAAGTAACTGTCAATTGTATTACTAATTGTAAGTTCATTGACACGTAACATTTTCTGTTATCAATGTCTATGCTAATAATTATGTATAATGAGCGGTCGAACGAAAAAGAACTTCACGGAAAAATTATTGGTTTCGAGTTAAACGCTTTTAAAGTTTGGAGTTGTAAGGACTCTGTTAGGTCTAGTTTTAAGGATTTTATCTCAAAATATATTTTTCTTAAACTGCAGCGGTTGTTCATATTTTTTAAAGCCAAATATTAAAAATATATAATTCCTCAATTTAACTGCTTTACTTAATTTCAAAGCTTATTACTAGCTTTTTTTTCTATTATTTTCAATGAGGTGGATCTACAGATCTATATTTGTGTTTGGCAAGACTGGATGCACCATTTTGCTGCATAGCCGCCATTTTATTATAGACAAGTCAGCCTGTGAGTCAGTTGAAGTTTACCAGCCACGTGGTGGGTGAGTATTTTTGAGGTGAATATATTATTATAATAATTATGTGGTGTAGGTTTGGAATAATGCTTCTTTTTGCGTTAATTAATAATAATATTGATGTGTGTGTGTCCTAAATGGTTTTGCCTTGCGCCTCAAAATAGTTACGTTTTAGAACCCTTACGATTTTTTTTGCAGTCTTCTATTAATTATCTAGATGGGAGAAACTAAGGACCTTTCTCAGAGAGAAGTTTACGAAATTAAAACTATATTGATTCACAGAAATGGATTGCATCAATTAGCAACGTATAGCGTGCATCAGTCGAACGACTAAAAAAAAGCATGATGAAAGTATCCTGTTGGCACTAAAACTTGAGAGCAAGCATGGCATAAAAGAAAAATTACAACACCACGTGACATGACAAAAATGCAAGTTTTTTTAAAGTGAAACCTTTGTACGCTTCTCACAAAGCTAGTTCAAGACAAGTTAGGCTTCAACATTTCTCTAGGCACAGTTCGTTGGCGAGTCAAATGGTTGGGCTTCACCTGGCGCCGGCCGACTAAAAAACAATTTTGAAGTCTATGAAGCAAAAGCGAAGCAATTGGACAAAACACAAAAACAGGACTACCGATGGCTGGAATGGAGAAAATACCATAGTTAATACTCAGTATTTTATACTTTATCCGTGTTTAGGTTCTATGGTTTTTAATTGTGGTAAAATTTGTAAAGAGAAAATCACAGTCATACACCAATTGACTGAGTGTTTGATAGAGGCATGGCATACTACCACACTCAGAGATGATAATGATTACTTAAATTATTGCTAAGGACTGCATTTCCATAAGAATTCTTTACTTAGTGAAAGTTTAAGTAATCATTAGCATATCTGAGTGCGGCGGCTATAGATCAATCCATTAAAGAAAATTACTCAAAATGCATAGGGAGCATGCCCCACAGAAGTCAGGCAGTAATAGCTGCAAAGGATGAAGCCACTAAATTCTTTAATTTTATTATTCTCGTTAAATTAGTGTGTATTTAGAAGTAATTATAGTAAATGACTCATAAACAAATAAAAACTTATTATTCAAATAAATGTACTTAAATGCTTACCTTGGTTTTATTCCACCTCTAAAAAATAGGTCTTTTTTTTAGGTTGGTTCTAAAAATAAGGAGCCACACTGGTCTCTCCATTATGTTTAGTTTGCACAAAAATAAAGTAAAGATACTACAAATCCAAAATCATCAAGAAAATACCGTTTCCATTTCCGTCAGCTCCCATTTCGTTTGACCGCTCACAAATTTCAAATTATAATGGTTGGTGAAAAATTACCATGCAGCTATTTTGGTTCAAAGCGAAAAAGCTAGATGGCGCTTTTCGAAAATAAGATTCTCTACTGTCAGAACTGCGACAAATTACTAGTATAAAATATTACATACAAGAAAAAACTACTGGCACCCAATGACAGAAAAAAAAACAGATTTCACCCGCGAGTTTTGCATCGCCCGCTCTAGTGCGGAAAACAACCACGGCGAGGCAGCTGCGCCACAATCGCAAGTAGGCACACACACAAGGTCGTGACGTTCAGCGATGTGCGCAGTAGGTATATGCGTTACAGTTAGACAAATCAAACTACTCTTCGAATGGGTAAGGATTATTCAGACCCCGTATTGCACGAAATCACCAAATCAAGTATTTTTTTCAGTTTAGATGAAGTTAGATATGAAGAATAATTATGATCACATGCAAAAAAATACAGCTGCAGAAACAACCAACTAAAGTTTAACCGAAGTACAATTAAAAAGTGGTTCATATTGGAAAAAAAAAATTCACAAAAAGTAAATTCTCTAAATTTTCAGCGATTACACCACATTTTTTTTTTCGATTATCAAATAGCCAGATTAGTTCTCTAGAAGTTTAACCGAGCAACTTATTCTTATCAGTATTCTTATTACGATTAAGTAATACCAATATAAACGAAAAAAAAAAAACTAGACGCCGATCTCATTTTACCATCAAATATGATTTACGATTTTCAACTCTAAATAAAGCGAGTTACGTAAACG
The DNA here is from genome assembly GCA_911728515.1 of Peribatodes rhomboidaria. Lineage (NCBI taxonomy): Eukaryota > Metazoa > Arthropoda > Insecta > Lepidoptera > Geometridae > Peribatodes > Peribatodes rhomboidaria. The sequence continues at coordinate 20,645,180 of OU452166.1, forward strand.
TATGTGTTACTAGATAGTCGTGGAATGACAGAGCCATAATCAGAAAAAATTTCATGCGAACGGTAGTTTGTATACATGTGTGTATCTTTTTCTTCCGTAAAAAACTTACGTATAGCTGGAATCCTGTGTCCAATTGGACTCGGCGATCGTACCTCCACTTCCAGTTAAACTTCATGTAAAATTTAAAATAAACGAGTTGTCAATCAAACAAATATTCACCGCCTTTTTTGGGGCAAAAATCAGAAAATATAGATCTTATAAAAAAATTGATGAAAACCACAATTGTAGGATATTTAACTAAACAACTTTTTACATCACCATTTTTTGTGTAAAATTAATTATTAACGCGTTATTAATTAAACAAAATTTTACCCTGAAATTTAAGATGGCGTATGACGCAACTGATCAATTACCACGCAAAACAAAATTTTGGCCCATTTTTTTGAGTTTTTTGACTTGGCTAGTTAAGAAATGCGACCTGATGAGGAAGACAGAGATCCGGAGTATCGCCGCGCCTGCGATATTTTATTATACGCTGATTCTATACCGACGCGGCGAACCATCGTAACGTTGCGATACTATACAGACAGAGCCGTTTGGGACCATTCTTTTATTACGTAAGACGATTTTTTATAGATTTTGAACCCCTCCGACGACGACATTTTACAGATTTTGATTCATTGAAGAAAAATAAGACATGGTCGACCGCCTTCCGCCCTAAATTATCTTCCGTATTAAAGGAATAGTGCACGTAGGGATATCACAGATACATGACGCGAGACACAACATAGTATCGCTACGTTACCGCGGTTCGCCGCGTCACTTTGATTCAGAGTGACGCGACGAACCGCATCAAAGTCAAAGTCAAAATGTTTTTATTCAATTTAGGTATCAAAGATACACTTATGAACGTCAAAGTTTTTTTAAATAGACTCGACCGCCTTGTTCGGATAAAGAGCCTCTACTCAGAAGAACAGGTAAGAAACTGAGAGGCATTATTTTTCAAATAATAAATAGATCACAATCTAACAAATTTTGGCTTACAACTAGGTAATATCTATAAATACTAGTGGCTATTCGGCGGAAGTTGAAGGTTTCAGACATCTTTGTCTTCTAAATAATTCTTAACCTTATAATACCCTCTTTCAAGATGTGAAATCGTGATTCAGAGTCTCCAGAAAGTATGTTGGCCGCACCCTTCTTTATTTCAAAATAGGATAAGTTGGAGGATGATTGAACGGGTTTTTGTGTGACCAGTGCTGTATTTAAAGTACATATTGACTGATGCTAAAATGTATTTATAAGCGGCAAAATGCAAAAAGTATATTTATCTATCATACTTACCAGATCTTGTTTAAGCATATCCGAATAAGAAATAAGATTTAAAAATTTTTTTTAAGAAGATGAAATATCAAGATAATTTCTAAAATCGCTCAATTGAATGCCAGAAGTTGTTGATTGTCACTAGTCTATGCCTTTGACTTCCCAGAACGCTGCTAGTACTGAAACTAGCTGCGCCCCGCGGTTTCACCCGCGGTTAAAAAGTATCCAATGTGCTATTCTAGACTATAATCTATCTCTGTGCCAAATTTCATCTAGATCTGTTTAGCCGCTCTGGCGTGAAAGAGTAACAAACATCCATATATCCATCCATACTTACAAACTTTCGAGTTTACAATATTAGTAGGATAACGCGCCGCTTACCAAATGCGTCAGACAACATCACAGAATAGGGCGTAGTTGGTACTAAAATAACAACTGACAACTAAAATTAAAACTCCGCTCAAAACCAGCCAGTTATTTTTTTTTTGTTGGACTCTGATCTCTTTCGTAATGGATTATCATTAATAATTTGATAATTAGTAACAGTATATCACGAGGAAGGTTTAAGAATACTATTTTCTGAATAAACGCGAACGAAGTTGCGTACAACAGCTAGTACCTATAATGTTATAAAATCGAAATCGAAAGTCTGTAGGCTTTTCACGGCTAAACAGCTGAACAGATCTTAACAAAATTAGATAAAAAGTAACAGAACATCACAAGAAAGGTTTATGGATATTTTTTTCTGAATAAATAAATATTTTTGTTAAGAAATTCTAAAGGTTAATAAAGACCATAGAATAGTACGTAAATCCGCGTGCTGAGCCGCGTCCAGCCAGCACTACGCGACGCGCGACGCTTCAAATTAAAAAACAAAAATTCAAATTCTCCAAAATCAGATAATCATAATTGCAAAGTATAACGTAAGAAAAATTTAGTTGGTCAAAAATTAAGCCACACATAAAGGGTCAACTAAACCGTTTTTACATTCAATCAGCATCGTCGACACGTCATCTTCATTAATGGTGATCAAATGTTGGAACTAATAAAGCGTCGTGCCATTGCGTCCAGTTTCTTTCATGTATACTAGATGGCGTGGCCAACTGCAAACAACGCTTGGAAGCAAAGTTGATAATCCTGTAATACCTGTAAGGGACAAATCGTACTTAGTTGAATTAAATAGAAATAGAATAATAAAAAAAAAAGATGTTAATAATAAGATATTAAGCTCTAAATCCGAGCTTAAGGTCATTCCACGATTGTATCTACCCACGCATACGTTTACCTAGGCGCTTCATTTAGAGTTGATAATTGTGTATCATATTCGATGGTAAAATGAGATCGGCGCCTAAAATTACTTTTTTTTTGCCGTTTTTATTGGTATTAATCGTAATAAGAATAACTTGCTTGGTTTAACTTTAGAAAATAATCTGTCTGTTCAACAATCAAATAAAATTGTGGTGAAATCGCTGAAAATTTAGAGAACTACGAGTACGTTCCAATCCGTTCCGATTCCGTTTTTTAAGAAGCTACTTTTTGTGTTTTTTTTTCCTAAATAAGAAATATTTTCAAAATTATGCTTCGGTCAAACTGATTTTGGTTGCTTTTTCCACCAGCTGTATTTTTGTGCACCTGATTATCACAGTTCTTTATATCAAACTAGGCGCAAACAAAATACTTGGTTTCGTTAATTTCGTCTAATTGCACTTAACTAAGTGACAAGACCAGATGATTTTGGACCAGCAGCGGCGCCATTTATAAATATAGGGCTCACTGCATGGACACCGACCTACGCTACATCGAGGGTGATTAAGCCCTTAACCCACCACTCATTAGAGATTAAAAATTTCAAACCCAACAGGAGGACATTATATTCGGCAACATCGAGGAGATCCACCGTTTCCACGAGCGAGTTTTCCTCCGCGAGCTCGACAAGTACGAAACGATGCCCGAGGACGTCGGGCATTGCTTCGTGACGTGGGCGCGAGAGTTCGACATGTACGTCGCCTACTGCCGCAACAAGCCAGACAGCAACGCGGCTGTCGTTCAACACGCTGGCGACTATTTCGAAAGGTAACCAAAACATCACTAAACTATTTTCTATGTAAGATGGTGCGGGTGACGCAAATCTTTCCTTTTCATTTAACTCAAGAAACCTGTCGCGATTTACAAATCATTACCACAACTAACTATCACACCACTTTAATGGAGAATCGTCGTCAACTACTGTAAATTAAATAATAAATGAAATAAATGCGGATGTCACTCTCACCATGCTTACAGCAAATAAAGTGTAGTTCACCTCGAACCAGTAGTGTAAATATTTACAGAAATTGTTAACCGATTTTGCTAACATTTAAATTTTTAAAATTGTATTATAATAAACCTTTTAGTCAGAATAAAACTTATGTGGGTCAAATTAATAAGACCAACTCTAATCAAATAAGTTATGGTCCGAAATACCCATGTATTCAAAATTTGGCCCAGTAGACTGGGACTCGAGCTCGTCTTTTACCTGTCCTGCTCCGACCCTGCTTCCATTGCACATTTATCTCTATATCCCTATTCATTGTTAAGAGCTGGGTATGGATAAAAGGAATGAAACGTTGATGTATCCAGAGATTCACTTTATTCACTAAGTACACAAACACACTGGTACACTAGCTAGAGTAAACACTTGCACTATAACGCTCTGAACACTTCTGGTACAGTCACTTCGATGTTGACATTTTAAACGCGTGAACAAAACTGACTGCCGAGTCGTCGGTCGTCCGCGTATTTACACGGGTTTAAGAGATCTAAACATTCGAAAAAACAATAGCGCCTGGACTCAAAAAGTTTTTTTTTATCTACCGGAGCCACGCGTATTATTTAGAATATGCGAACAATATTAAAGATTCAAATAAAACATAAAAGATTTAGATAAAAACATCATAAAAATAGTGCTCAAAAATGCTATCCAGAAACATTCCTTTTGTTTCGGACTTTAACAATGGGACGTGCGACTCGATGTTTCTACTACTGCCTAATCTGTGATACTTATTGGTAGGTGTAAACATTTCCACAGATTAGCGTATAGTTTCTTGGTCGGCTGCGACTGGCGTATTTGAATCTAATTCTTGGCATAGCGTTAATTGTATTTTGCTGACGTTTTTTAACTTATGACTTCTATCTATGAACATGAAAATACCTTAAACGCCCCAAAATAAAACATCAGTAATTAAATAAATATTTAATGAAAAATCAGTTCTACCAGTACAAAAATCTAAATCGATCTAAGTACATATTTTTCAGCCCCAAAGTACGGGTGATTGCGTCCCCAGGTAAATTATAGAAATATATAGTGAAGCTTACACAATTCTATAGCTATAGAATTGTCAGTTCCAAAAAAATTGACTATTGGTGTTAAAATAATATAGTAAGTAGTGAAATTATACATTGGCCAACCGACTTGCAATTTTTAACACGTTGATGACTTGTATGCATTTATTCGCTCTAATTAAAAGTACGGTATACTTGCATTCATTCATATTTTTCGTTTTTACCCGACTGCGCAAGAAGGAGGGTTAAATTTACAAGGGTACATATACATGTATGTATGTATGTAAGGGTATACATGTATGTATGTATGTATGTATGTATGCATCCGTAAGGTTTCTTTGGCACGCCCCGGAGCTTAAACAGGTTGATGGATTTCGGACATATGATTTGTCATTCGAATCGTTTTAATAGTGGCCGTTACATAGGATACAATCACAGAGATATCGAGAGATGCCAATCCAATCCGCTGAGTATAAAACCTAGGGCTAGATTTTGCAGACCGCATTTCCACTTTTCTTTGATTAAAAGTTCAACTTTCCCGACGAGATTCTTAAACTTTTCATCGAAGTAAAGAAGTGCGGTCTGTGAATTTCGCCCCTAGTGACGCATCAGAAGCTCACGCACACGCAGTTAACAGAATCCTAACAATAAATCGCGCTGTGTACTTGTCATGCACACATAGGATTGAGTGCGACTATTCGTTCGCACACCAGGTTGTAAGTAATGTGCGTACACCACCTCTACAGACGCAACGATAAGCGTTTACGATGATAGGGATTGCTTGTCGATAAAACGGGAAACGATAACTGCTTGAGGGTCAGTCGACCGACCGTGTGTGCAAAAATGTCCCGAATTTATTAATATTGTTAAAAAATACGCAAAGTAATAAAAAAATGTAAATAAAATGTTACGCAAGTAATTTAGTAAGTAGCCAAGTTATCTAATTTTGTAATAGTTGACTTGATACTTATTATTATAGCTTTGTAATTCTGTCGCCGTCAACTAGCTTATTTCGCCGTTCAATTAACAGTTAGCTAGCTTTTTTTACTAAACGGCTCCGTTCAACTATAGCTACCTGACGATATTCAGCCATTCAATCAAACGGCTTGGCAAAATAGCTTGGATTGACAACGTCGTCTACTTGCTTAGCCAAGTAATTTAAGTAAGGTTACGGGTTGTTCTCACCTAACCAATCCACGTCGGATTTGCTCTTATAAAGGAGTCGGGCAGGAGAGGTTTTAGGATAGTATACTATCATGTCTATCAGAATTGCGCTTCGTTTCACGAATTTTCGGAGTTAATTTTATCATATTACATTCAAAACACATTTCTTTGGTCAAAAATAGTATTTCTGTCAAATAATCTCCGTATTGAACAAATGAGCTGAGCATCAGCCAGCCAGTTTATTAAATGTTGTAACGCAACGGTTGAATATCATTCAGGATGCTAGTAGAACGGCGCCGTTTAGAAAAATGACTAGCCTCTTAATAAAACGGCTGCGACATATTATACATTGTCTACAAATGCATCAGGTAAGCTGTCAATATAATAAAGAGTAGCTTCGATTCAGAAGAATACGCATTAAAGTTGTCATGATCTATGGCCACTCGACGCACATCACTAACTCGCGACTGCGAGCAGCGGCCGTACCACGCGACTAAATGTATTGCGTTAGCATCGACATGTTCATTTCCCATTGCGGGATTAAAACTCCAGATTCGAATACTCGTTATTGCAGAGCAAGCATTGTATATTGTTTGATACGATATCGCGACCAGCGTTTTGCCACTTAATTAAAATTCGCGATACCAAGAAATTAATCTACATATTTATTACTAGCTGTTATCCGCGCCATTGCGTTTATTCAGAAAATAGTACCTATTCAAAAACTTTCCTCGGAATATACTGTAACTAATTAACAAAATACATCAAGATCTGTTCAGCCGCTTAGAAGTGAAAAGTCTACAAACAGACTGATAGACAGTTACTTTCGATTTTATAATATTGGTATGGAAGTATGGATTTGTTTTTAAAGTTGTAATACTCATACTGACAATGTGACTTAAAATTGCTAGTGCGGCTTCTATTCTTACAAATTACCATGGAACACCAAGGCATTTTGATTACGTTTGTAGCAAACATCTAAATCACAACTAAACGCAAATATTGCTTCCGCGGGAAATGGTTTGCGTTTTTTTGTGCATATTGCTGCGACATCGGTTTCGCCCTCTTTTCATATCTCCCTTATATACGGACTACATTTTGCAGTCGGGTTTTTTGTTTTACTTTTAAGAATGTTACTTGTTCGTTCAGGTCCTATGAGCTTACAAAATATAAGTAAAAATATTGTTGAATCAGTACTAGACATGATCAAAAATACAAGGTTAGCGCTCCGTGCGGGAGTTGACACACGACTACGTCACTCGTCATCGCCCGCCATCATCTCTCTCGAGCTTGTTGTAAATTACTTGTTCCGGTCTTGCTTATGCATCGATTGATGTCATTGAATTTTGAATTGAGGTTTTTCTTCCTCTCTTTTAACTCCCCCCGTTAGGGTTCAGCCTCGAGGGATATCCTCTTTGCAGAGGCTGGACGCTGGGGGAACATTGCCCCCAGGGCAGTGAGGAGGGTGCGAGTTCCAGCCCAACTCGCGCCGGCGGCCTCTCAGTACCCTCATCTGATATGGTCTTGTGGCCACATCTTGGCATAGTGGTGCCTGCTTCTATCTTCGACGTCTTCTACGTTACCGCGTGTCACCTCCGTGATCTTTTTTGTTTCGGTACGCTTTACCTGGCGGAGTATATTTATTGTTATATACTCCGCCATGCTTCCGCCATAGTACTAACTACTATTTGACACTTTTGACAGTTTTTTACACGTGAAGTATACCTAGCGCGCTCAATAAAATAAAATAGTTCGAAAACTCTAAAGTCGGTGAATATATCAGAGCTATTGCAAAATGTAAACTTGGAAGTGCCCTCACCGCAAGCTAATAGCTTGGTAATGTCCGCCCCATCTCTAGTTCACTTTGAACGGCGTAAATCAAATTAGAAGGAACTTATCAATAGTTGGATATGTTTAAATAGTTGCGGCGACACAGTGCAATGTTTTAGAGTAGTCCACCTCGAACTAACATCTTGCTATTGCTATATCCCCTCAAATCTGGAGCGATATGTCTCATACTGGAATTAAAAAACCGTTTTTGCATGTCCTACTTGCCTGCAAAATTTCAAGAAGGTCAGATCAACGGAGTTAAAGTTGTTGCCGGATTAATAAATGACGCTTTGTCCCGGGAGGTCTCAGACCCACTGAGACCACGCTTTCGCTCGGTCAATACAAAAGCCTAAAATTGACTGCCTCGGTTGCTCAGTTGGTAGTGAACCTGCCTTCTGAGCTTGAGGGCGTGGGTTCGATTCCCACCTAGGGCAAACATTTATACAATACAATATAACTTTATTGCACACCAAAAACTACATGAAAAACTTAAAAACTATAAAATACATGTTTCGGCAGTACAAGGGCGACCTTATCGCCTAAAGCGATTTCTTCCAGGTAACCTTTGGATGGACAGGAACTTATGGAAATACGAAAAGGGTAGGTGGTGTACATAAAACTAAATTAAAATAATAATAATAAAAATAAGTACTTAAATAAATAACCAAAAATAAGTATAATATATATGAATAATCATATTAATTCATAGCCCTCCTTATTCCAGCTCTGAATATAGTCCTGTCTTACAAAATCAACCGCCTCTCCGAGTACTCGCCATGACATAAAAAAAATTACTAGTATCTCTGTTTCTGTCCTTTGAAACTCCAATTCTTAATTAACTATTGACAAATTACTGACTTACCGCTATGTCTCCGCTACTCTAGGTCCATAACGAAAATATCGCTAGCACCCGTGTGCCGCAAATCGAAGCTAATGGACCTGCGTGAACTATCAATTTTAGGTTTACTTATCGATGTTTCTAAGCGAAAAGTTATGCAAAAAAAATATGGCCCTCAATTTATTGCCTGTTCTTCTGTAGTGGCTCTTCTTCCGGACGAGATGGTAGAGTTTTTAAAACTTTGACGATCATAACTGTATCTTCGATAATTCGATACCCAATTAAATAAAGACATTTGACTTTGACTTTCTAACACAAAAAAAAGTTACAAGTTAGTTTAAGTAAGTTAGTTTTCCACAGGGAAAAAGTGTTCTAGAAATTATAGAATGTCTTTTTTCCCCCAGGGTTCAACGCAAAAAGAAACTAGAGCATCCCCTCGCCGCATACCTCATCAAGCCAGTGCAAAGGATTACCAAGTATCAGCTTCTCTTGAAGGACCTCCAAGCCTGCTGCGCGGAAGGCCAGGGGGAAATCAAAGTAAGTGCTTATTTATTACGAGCTTCCATTCAACTTCACAGATTAGTATCTTATGTAGGTATGTTTAGTATAAATTTTGCAAGCTAGGTTTCAACCAACTTATTCAAAGTCTCAGGGAAGTTCCAGTGTTCGATTGAGCTGAATTTTTTATACCTACGTAAGATCGGTGACAATGCAATGCTATGCCATTGGAGTTGGTTCGGAGATGTAGTCAGTAGTAGAGGTAAGGAGGTTTTAAAAGCTTGTTTTTAAAAACTTTTTAAATAAAAACTATTGTTTTATTTGCTTAGGTCCATAAGAAGATCGTAATCGTAATTATCTATCAGCTAGTGTATGATACCTTAATGACGTTCAGAATCTATAAAAAATATTTCAGACTAGTTGCGCCCCGCGGTTTCACCCGCGGTTAAAAAGCATCCTATGTGCTATTCTAGACTATAATCTATGTCTGTGCCAAATTTCATCCAGATCTGTTCAGCCGTTCTGGCGTGAAAGAGTAACAAACATCCATACATACAAACTTTCGCGTTTATAATATTAGTAGGAAGGATGGTAAAATAACATGTCCATAAATACAATGCTGCAGTATCATCGATGAAACTCTAATTTCTCTCCATTTACTGAGAATGTTATGATATAGGCGTAATTTGTATCAATAAAGCCTCAATTAGAGAACGGCGTCGCCAATCACGCCATCTCACTCATTCATTACAATGAAAGAGGGAGTGCCCACCATTATTAGTTGCGCCGCCGTCGAGTATTTTATTTGTAGTACGTATTAATAAAGTTAGGTTTTCCTCATCATCATGGAAGCTACAAATAGTGGCACATTAGTGTCTTTAAGGATACCACAATTATTTTCCTGTTTTGACATAATAGCTATCCTACCGTCAGCAGTTGACGGAATTATTATAATAATTTTATCCTTGGGACGCGTACTGTAAATTGAAATCTGTTTTACTGACCAGGAATATGTAAAGGAAAGTACATATTGAAAAATGTTACACATTGCACACATAAGTTCGGTATTAATATATTTTTGTGCTAATTATATGCAATTTCTTTGAAATAGCACGGATGTATGGAAGAGTAATTAATTTTAAGCATTGACTGTTGCACAGCAAAGATTCTTTCACATGACACCTATTCATGAATCAGAATGTAATTAGTATTTCTGTATGTATGCTTTCTTCTCGCAACTACTCGTAAACAGCTTTGAAGGAACAAAAAAAAAACAAATTAAAAATCATGGCTGAGTATCGAGTTTAAAAAAAATCTATGACCGTCATCTTAACTTATGTACGAAATGAGATGTGTCGTGAATTTGCACAGTACGTTTCATATTTTTTTTTACTGTACGTCCGTACAGACAGTCTAAGCACTAATAATAACGTTTCACACTCATAAATGTAGTTGGGAGCTTATAAGCTCCCAACTACATTTCCCTGTCTCGCGAATGCCATGGAACACGCACAAAGACATAAACAATTCCAACCCAGCTGGACGGCCGAGAATCAAACACGGATCATCCAGCGTATAAAGCAGTCGAACTCCGACGACCCTCCTTAGTCGAAGGAATGGCCTAGTTTAAAAGTTTTTACACCGCCTAAAAGTCATCAATAATACTCATTTTGCTGTAAACAGTTAATAAAAAAAACTCGTTTCCAACCAATCAGTATACAATTAGGTAAGTAATGTACGTCCGGCTTATATTTTATCGGAGACTAACGCTCGAGATTAACTTCGTTTCGATAAGATAACGACGTTGTACCCAAGATTGACTCTAGATTGCACGTCGCCGTTCTACTCCACAACATTATGTTAACACAATAGATTTAAATTTTGATTGAGTCCCGCACTGTTGGGCCAGAAACTTGCCGTAGTTTGTGAACGAAAGTGACAGAAAAATTGAGACCTTCATACAAAATTGTTTTTAACAAAATAAAATGACAAAAATTCGAGTTGACAAAACAGAAGTTTGTTACAAAAGTTGAGTCTCAAGTAGTGGTTTATTATTCAAGTGATTAAAACATTGACTGTTTTCTCAAGACTTATGACTTTGAGGGTAAAAAAAACTAAACCAACATCCATTTGGTGTATAAAAACCTGTGTGAACTCCAAATTGTCCCGTGTCCGCGGAGAAGGAAGCGTCTTCGAGTACCGCAGACCAGGACCCACTTTGGGTCACTGCGTCAATCTAGTAAGTAACTAATTTCTTGTAGGTACAATTCAATAAAGTCTGAGTAAAGTTCAAATGTAAGTACAGCTCAGAAATCAGTTTATTATTGAAACCATTGTGACATGATTAGAAAAGACACCAAGAACAGTTTGCCAATAAAATCCCTGTTCAATATTTTCGCAATTTGTGATAGTGGTAAATGTATCGTAAATATTATATCAAAAGAAGTGACTGAATTGTTCTTTAATTCATTCTAAGGACTACCAGGGCTCGTACCGTGACATCCTGATTCCACTGTGGTGGGTATTTGTTTCCGAAGCTGCGCGACCGTGAATCGTGTCGCCGCGCAATAAGGTTCACGGTCGCGCAGCTACGGAAACAACGTAACCATCATGGCAATAAGACGTGATACGGGCCCTGTTTTTGCTTAAGAAGGCTAAAAAATATTTCTACCTCTTCAGAGACTTTTGTGACTTGTGTTTAAAAGATACTGATGTGATTTATTGTGACTTGTGATCAATGTTACTGCAAACAACCGAATTAATCAGAATATTTAAAGATTAGAGGAATTCTAATACCTACTTATTCAGTCGAAATCGTAAGTGTTTGCGGAGTTATAGTTTTCAAATTCAAAGAACTGATTGAAAGTACCAACAGGTGCTTTTTGCATATCAAGCAAAGTAGTTAAGTACTTAAAAATATTCATTTTATCAGTCAACCGAGCAAGCGTTAAGAACCGAAGCGTCTTTGCTTCAGCTTTGGCAAAAATGCTTTCATATGTCCGCAATCTGTTCGCGGTCTGTCCGGCTGATTTTTACCAACAGGACGCATTTCTCATTTTTTTTGTGGGGTTAGGTTCGATAATTATAGGATTTTTTTCGAGTCAGTTTTTGGAACTTTGACAAAATGACTAAGATACGAGTTTTTTTTACACAAATTATATTGTAATTATATTACAAATTAATGTCATCTGCTTCATAACTGGAGCCCGGTGTATGGCGCCGGGTTAGCACCCTTGCACATGTGCGACTGAATATCGTCTGGCGAAGTGTGGGTGTTGTAATACATCTCCACTCAGCCAGTCCCTTCGGGGGAAAGGCGTGACGATATGTTATGTTATGATAACTGACTCATTAGTCCACAGCATCGCATCAGAAAGCTAGCTAAATCATTATTGTGACAGCCATTAACCACTAATATACGCTCAAAATGACATTACATTCCATTTTATCGCGGTTACGACAACACCATTAACTCATTTTATGATTCTTTATAAAAACCTTTTAACAGTACGTTGTGCTCACCTTGTGAGCGTTTATGAAACTCGTCAGTCATTGTGTGAAACATTGTGACGGGTGGTCTATATTCGTACTAGTGAAATGTAGCAGTGATGGATCGGTAGAAAAATATCAATCGAGTTCTCATAGTACCGACATGGATCCATCCATATTGGATGTCAATAACATTAATGTGTATCAGAACATTCAATAACATTCTCTACAATACCAATATTGTACTCGGAATATCGTTATAACTTGTGCTTGTAACTAATTAATGACTATCTGCGAAAACAGTGTTTTTTTTCTCCTGTGTCGTTACTTCAAATGCGTGATAATCGAAAGGTATCGTCGTCGTCTTCAAAAGTAACTAAGTTTAGTTATTAAATTATCAGGTTTTTTTCTTCTTCATTTTTATACCTAGCAATTGCGTTAAAAATAATTTACGAAGGGAAAGATCCACGGCCATCTTTTATTTTCTTATTAGTCAAATAGAAGGTAATTGCCGACACTACTATGACTTCTAAGATGTTCAGGTAATTTATTAAAAACGTCGTCGAAAACGTTATTTTTAGAATTTTGTTTTTTTTCCGTCAAGTAAATTATTAGATACTTTTGTTAAGCTTGGTTCTAAGAGCATTTCGTGATATTAAGAATTCGCCGTTTTATGATTACGTCCCAACAAAAAAACCTAAATACGTATAAGTCCGAAGACGGGTCTGAGCAGTAGCGCACTTGTAGCGCCTCACTCAACTGCCGTCTTTGTACTTCTTCACTCTAAACTTCAAGGCTAGAGTGAATAAGTACCTTATAGGTCGTCGTGCTCCACCTTAGACCACAACGTCGCTTAACATCAGGCGAGTTGGTGGTCAAACGCCGACCTATTCTACATAAAAAATAAAAAAAAAAGTACGAGTGCTCTGTTAATCAATTTTGCGAATTTAAACTAGAAAATGGTTTTCAAAAACGTAATTATTCCTCAAAAAGAAAATAGAACCATAATCTAAATCAGAAGTTGAAGAAAGTTGAAGGAAGAAATCAAGTTAAAGTTGAACTGAAGTTGAAGTGGTTAAGAGTTGAAGAAAATAAACAAGCCTTAGTTCCGCTGAGTCTGATCGAATTCATTTTGCATTGCGTTATGTAGGTACCTATCTATATTCGTGGGTATAGGGACATTCGTGTCGCGGACCGGACCCAGTCGTCCGATAAGTCTACAATATAAAGCATCTAGTTTACGCGGCTAGTTTTCCATAAACACGAGTAAGCTCCTCCAAAAACACTTATTTACGTAGTTCGCAGACGTAAACAACATTTGCATAGTAATGCGTGTTATTTCGGACAGTGCTACTCAAGGCCAGTGTCAAGGAGTGGGAAAGAATTTCTTTATTGTTTGCTACCAGGCAATTTTGTTAGTGGTCGGATTAAGATACCTAAATAAACTACCTCAAAAAACATGCGTGTGTGTTCTTTGTTATCGTTTGTACAGAGCCTTACATGTACGGCACATACTGAGCACTCTCGCGCTCCATGTTGCCGGAGAAGATTCTATTTTCGTTTTCTTTACATTTCCTTTTAATTTAATTACCGTCATGTTAGTCGTATATTTATTCTTCCCACTAGAGAAGATTGTAACATTGACATCCTAAAGAGCGTATAACAGGTTTTAGATGATCTTATGTACGATATAACTATCCCGACCGACCGACCCGCTTTCTTACGTTAAAACGTCATAATCACTTGCTCGTCCAAGTAAACTACGAGCAAACTCCTCTTGAGCCGAGAGCGGTCTGCCCTAGCTTTACTATTTTGACTCGAGGTTAAACGCAATTAAACGAAATTGCTTCCAGTTCAGAATCCATTACCATTACACACTTAACATTTTTCCGTGCTCTAGCTAGTGTAAGATCGTTCAACGAAAAGGCATAGAAGGAATTAATGAGCTAGTTGAAGTATCGCTCAGTCATTAAGTCAAGAACAAAGGGTTAGAACTTCAGCTTAATGGCACTTGACATTGAAGTCAAGATTATAACCGTCCCTTGTAGGTCAAGGCTAGCTAGCGTGGTCCATACCTCACTTACCTTGAACTTAAGTATGTAATGCATTTTCTCCCTCATCAGTTGAAATTGAAGCCTTATAACAAATAGTCGAACTTTAAAGGGAAATTCGGTTATTTAATGACATGGATACGAGTGCACCCATAAAAGGTCTTCGACTAAGCAAACAGAAAAACATTGGTACTTTTAGACCGTATTCGGTATGACATTGAAAGATGACTACAACTTCGCGAGCTGAGTAATTGTTTTTCACGTTTTGTACTGGTAATTTTTTTGTTTGTTGAGTACGCATTTCTAAGGTTACCTAAATCTAGGAGATCATGAAGATTATTTCTTGCTGGCTTGATTTAAAAATATTGAAGATGCTATCGAAGTTATTACGAGAAATATTGGTCGCAAACAAGCTTAAACATCGTTATAGAAAGCATCTCCCTTGGCATTTGAAAGCACTATCGCACTAATAGGGTGAGTTCGTGAGGGCCGAGTGGTTCTGATCAGGCTTATTTTAGAGTCAATGCTAAAGTACTACATGCCCTTATGCTTCTTTTTTTCGATTCCACAAAGGAAACGGATCATGAGGTCTTGATGAAATTTGAAAAATTTGTTTACGGCATGAGTAGACGTGTATTTATTGGACACTTTTTCCCAAATAACTGGGAAATAAAAATCGCTTGTCAAACCGCAATCGCAACTAATGTACTAATTACAGATATCACAATTTCACCAAAGTAGTAAAATTACCGCAGTAGGTACCACTATCGAGTGTATTGTTTAGTTCCGAATCGAGCGTGGTGGCTATGTTTGTGATTAAACATTCAGACTAGTATCATAAGTACAGTTAGTGGTAATTACCGATTTCGTTTAAATTTTCCTCGTACGTCCTGCCTGAGTCACCAATCAGTGGTCCCGGAGTAACATTGAGTGCATAACGTGCTATTCGACGTGAATTTTTAAAGTGATGTCGGGCCAAAGTGATGTGTTTATTGAATAGTGATGAGATAGCGTTCATAATGTTGAAATACTTTATCAATTCGAGAGGAAACCGTATAGGACCAATATCTTTGAGCACTCAAGACTTGAGAAGAAATAAACATTATGTATGTATCAATAACTTTATTGTTTAGTCATCCTTAAAATTATTTTCTTTCTAACGTTAATGTTCTGCTTATTGCGATTTTATGGATTGTAATATTTTAAAGTTTTACAATTTCGTTAAAATGTTTTACAATGATAGCTATTTATAAACCAGTGATCCATGTTTTTTAAGCTGACTTGCTGGTGATTCATACAAGTATGTTTCATTATAATGCGTTTAGTAAACCATTATGGTCATATTTACCCCGCCCTGTATTTATTATAACAATGTCATCCACCAAATATTGCTTTAACATCTACAGTGCTATAAAAGGTAATAAAGGGCACTGCTTACGTACGCTGGAAGTACGCCTTAATTCATGGTTGTGCATTTACAAAAATTGTCTTAACCTACAATATTAGTATAGGTGAAAGTCTATAATGTAAAGTTATGTTTAGCCATAGTAATTTATAGACTTTCACGATTGCGGATTAGCAGTTAATGGATACTTAAAAAAATGTAATCTGGTTTATATTCCATGAGTTATTTAAAATGGAACGTTGTGGTGAATATTCTTTTATTTCAAAATCTATCCTCAAATATCTTCCAGTTTCCTTGGTTAATGTTTTTAAATTCTCTTCGAGTCTCGTGTTACTTAATCTGCCTGGTTGCACGGTACGCGCGCTAATATAGATTAGCTGATCACGAGCAATGCTAGCTATTTGGAATTAGAGTGAGACTTACCTTTGAGGGTTAAACTCCAAATGGACTGATGTACCTATACGTCGACCTGTTCAGAGTATAATCCTTAAATATTGAAACAGGGGTTTCAGTGAAGCCGTAGAATTTATTGGACCAGTGCAATGCTGTTCTACATATATCTCAATCAAACTCTGCATATTGCGTTCTAGACTTGATTGAGCCGTGTACACATTGATCCAATAACCGATTCAGGGTTACTGAATTCAACCAGCTGTATTAATGTAAATCTACCTTATTTGTGCGTATATATATACTTCTAACCCTCTTGACAATTGTTTTTCCTATTGATGAAACTACAATAACAGATATCTCAGATTTTTCTTTTTATTAAGAAGCTAGTTTGTTTGTTCAATCACAAAGAAAGATGTTGACTGTACTTCAATCTGTATCTAGCTTGTGATCGGTATCATTTGCTCTGTACTTATTCAATTAATAAATTGATGCCATATACCTTACCTTATACCATTACCTTAGACTGGTACAAACCCACGGATTACTCAAAAATGACCGAACCAACGCTAAACAGTAGACGAAGAATAAACAAGGTCGAATCTTCTTACGGTTAAAAAACGTTACAAGCTAAATTAGACATTGTCTGGGCATTGTTATTACGATGTAGGATAGAATGGAAAAAGCTTGTTTTTCGGTACTCGCCTTACCTCAACTTTTAATAGATAAAATCAACCCACTCATTCCATGAATTTCGTACTAAACCTGACGTCAATAATCATTATTTTTTAAATCAGGCCTTGTAGAGTTTTTCTGTATAGGTACCTATTGTCCGATACGATCCGTACTAACTTTTGCGAATACTATATACTAATGGAATGCAATTTAGTTTTGTAAACGTACTCGTGTGTAAGTTTTACCGATACTGAATTACTGACGACGTCGAACAGGATTAATAATTGCGGAAGCTACTGAGGGCACAGCGTTCTGTTAAGTTATACTTAATGATGTATGCCTACGAGTATGTAATCATTGAATTCATTATAACTACAATATTGACAATTAGATATGAGGCAAAGCGTTAACTAAATTTACTGTTAAAAAGAACAAAGGTTACGTTTTATCCAATATACTTACTGCAGTAAATTTTTAAAAGAAAATCTTTTTCATTCAGTTCTTTTCATTTTACAGCAGCTGTTAGAATGTTTCTTTGCGCGATTCGAGCATAGCTTTAGTTGAAAGGGCTTAATGGACGTTGTCTACCTACGGATGATAAAAAGAAATAAAAACGGACAAAGTACTTCGCGATTTTACTCGGGATTTTTGCCTATATACTCTAGCAATAAGGTTTGTAGTGGCTTATACTAACGTCATTCCGAGACTTGATATCTACGTAAATTTGGTGACCTATTTAGAGCTGCTTACATACGGCCGCATTTATAATATTAGTATGATATTTACGGTACTCTGTTAGCTTATGTACGTATTTCGGAGAATCGGTAAGTTCATAATGATTTTCCAGAATTATTGGTTCGTCATTACTATAGCAAGCCATATGAGCACTTCATGTAATCCGGGTCAAATCGGATGACGGAAATCGGATGGAATTTTATAAAATTGAACATCCGTCACAATTTCTGATGGGCCTTTTCGACGTTCTTCAGTCCGAAATCAGAACTGTCCCACTTTTTAATTATTCCAGATTTTTTAGATTATTGTTAACTTTTATCATTTGGGGCAGAAAATTTAGAGGCCTGTATTCGCTGTTACAGAGTAATGTGGCTCAAATAGTACCACAACTAAATCGCGTCTGAAACCATGCGGCTGGAACACAATAATGTTTTTTTTTAATTAAGCTTTTTCTTAAGTTCCTGATCTTTTAGTGAGCCGAGTGATAAAAAGCGTTCTACCACCTTTCCACCATAGTTTTCCTAGCAGAACAGTTAGTAACCGGAATTTCTTTTCCCAACAGGACGGTCTGGAAGTTATGCAGTCCGTGCCAAAGAAGGCAAACGATGCGATGCACCTGTCTCTCCTGGAGTGTCCCCACGACGAGCCCACGGACAGCCTGGGCGAGGTGGTCCTCCAGGACTCCTTCCAGGTTTGTTTGTCATACAATGAGGAAATATACTCGTAGTTGTTAATAAAACGTTATTTTTACAACGAGTACTTTACCAAGTCACACTATGGCGAGAGGACGTATGGCGATTACAAAGGAGTGTCTATTGCAGGTGTGGGACCTACGGCAGATCATCAAGAAAGGTCGCGAAAGAAGGGTTTTCCTCTTTGACCTACATCTGCTCCTCGCTAAGGAGGTCAAGGACTCGCACGGGAAAGCGAAGTACATATACAAGACCAAGTTCATGGTAAGTAATGATATCAGTAGTTTAGTGTCTAAAGGTCGTACACTTTTTATAGCGAATAAGTCCGCATTTGTCAACCAACTAGCCTGTTGGTAAGCGAAGATGAGATGGAAGATAAAGCACTCAGACGATACCTAGATGATACCTTTTCATTCCGAACTTCAAAAGTCCAAAATTAAATCTCAGGAAATAATATTGTTAAGTAAAGTAGCTGAGAACTCAGCATATTTATTTTAAAAGATAACTAAAAAAATCAACGATTCCTGTACGATTGCGTGTGAGGCCGTTGGTAGTTAACGAGTATTTATCACATTACACGCATATTTGAGTAGCAACGTCATAGTTATCTCCATCACAAAACAATTAAAACTATCGCCCTGCGGCGGCGTGTTATCAGCGCCTCTAACCACTTCCTACAATCACTTCTTAAGGTACTGACACACAGTAAATTCATGCTTAACAGTAGCATGCTCCTTTTTACTGTAGGTACACTTGAACCCTCTTACAGAAAAGAAAGACAAAGACAAAACACTGTATAACTATTCCCAGGATATACAACGCTTATTGCTAAGGGGGTAACTGTGTAAGTTGCAAGGTTGGAAGTCGAACAACTCATGATGTTTGAGCGTATTCGAAATGCTTCTAACACACACGTTACGAATCTTTAATAGCAGTAGTTAAACGTTATCTACATATTTGTGTTTCCGGAATTTACAAAATAATGAGGTTTTGGTTGCACCCCACTACTCCACGTTCGAGTACCTGATACATTCATTATTTCGGAACAAAATATCTGTGAATGTACTTATTCTGGATGTAAACTATCGTGATACTTTATTTCGTCTGAATCTTTCCAACTATTACTAATTATGGTACGAAGTTTAATGGAGGCATATTATTAACTCGAACTCACATACTAACTTTTGCATTGATAAAATCCCTCATTATCGGGTTCGTGCATTACGACATTTTTGAAGATGTTTAAATGACCAGTTTTAGTGTCTGCACTAATGGCAAGTTGATAGATATTTAACAACTTGTATAGAATCCAGAACAGCTCTATCATGTAGGTCAAAGGTCTTTTAAAAAAGATTTTTATGTCCATTCACAAAAACCAACCCTATTGCTATACTTTTACGACTCACATACTTCGCAAATACACGACAATCCCTTTCGCGAAACTTGCAACTCAACTGAACTCCAAAGTCGTAGAATGTGACAAAACAATTTACAAAACGATCTATCCGAAAGCGTCCTCGTACTTGTGCAGATAGTTGAATTGAGTATGCTTTGGTGCAGACATCAGAGCTGGGCGTAACGGAGCACATCGAAGGCGACGAGTGCAAGTTCATGGTGTGGACGGGCCGCGAGCCCATGGCCAGCGACTGTCGCATCATCCTCAAGGCGCCTTCACTGGAGGTCAAGCAAACCTGGGTGCGACGCCTGAGGGAGGTCATACAGGTACGTGCAGCTCACCCACAATTTAATATTTCACTAACCGGATGTATCCCTCAGAGATAACATGTTTCGGTTTATTCCGTTCCGTTTCCCAAATGTCTCCAAAACTGAACCTACTTTGAGATCAGATAGGAATTTACTGGCTTGAACTTTCCAAGACAAGTTCGAGTTAGTTCGGAGACATCGAGCACTGAGAAGATAATTGACAGAGAGCTTATTCGAACCCGTATAAATATATCCGAATCCGTTCAGTCGTTGCCATGGTGCGTGAGTACAAATTACTCGTACTTACCTTATTACTTTTGTTTGATTTTCTTTCATTTTTGTGGTTTCGATTAGTTAGAGTTAGTTTGTTCAGTAATCACTCCTTAAGTACTGATTCGAGATGTCAGTTCTACTTTAAGTAATAATTTCGTTGGTCATGTCAGAAAACTACCAAAATAATGCCGCTTTGGTCGGATGACGTAATTCTGAAACTCATAAGACGGGCTTGAGCTCGAGCCTTGAAACTCTGAGGTAGGATTCTGGATCGCAAATATGCGGTTAATCATTCAGTACGGAATACTTCAGACACTTAGTCACTGCAGAACAACGTACTTGTTGGAAGTAGTGTTTGCGAGAGAGTTGGGGAAACATTGATTAAAGAGACTTCATAGTCAGAAGAAATTACGTATGTTTGATCACATTTTTATTGTCCGGAATCTTGCTCCAAAAGTATTGAGGACCTACTTTAATATGTTACCTAATTAATTGTATTAAAGACAAGCGACGCAGATTGTAGACGACGACGCTAATATGTTTTACATTCTTTACGATAAAAATTAACGCCACGAAGAATATTTCCCCCCGAATTACACCGATTCCAAACACTTAGTTACATACGAGTATTTCGCTGTTCTGTTATTTCGTAGTTGATTTTTTTGCTGGAGAGGTAATTACAATCATTTATGTCCCACTGCAGGGACACCAACCTGCCCTACATCGAGGGTGATTGAACCGTTATCCACCACGCTGGTTCAGTGCGGTTTGGTAGATGTCATATGTCTTTTGAATTATTAATTCTAAGACATCGGTTTCCTCACGATGTTCTACTTCACCGTAAGAGCACGTTTCTCATAAAAAAAAGTTGTAATCGAACATATTAGGGTCATTCAACAAGTAACTCTATAACTTCGTTCTGAATATTGTACTTCAATTGTTTGACATTTAGTCATTCGAAACTTCTGCCTGTATCGTAGTTTGTTTGTACCTAGGTTTCATCATCCAACTTGGAGTGTTTGCTACCTTTGTGAAACAATGACATTGCCCTGTATTTACTCGTAGCTCTCGAAAACTTTGAGAGCTACATTCGCTTTGGCGAACCAAAGAGTTACGTATTTCGAATTTCGATTGTATTGAAAACTACGTTGGAACTCCTATTTATTGCCCTTGAGTTTCCGTATCTGAGCGCAGTAAATTTGAGAGTAGAAACATGACTAAAGCGTTTTGTTACAGGAAACTTATTTGGGCTCCCTGCATCCGCGCAGTCCCGTCAGAGTTCGCCCTTCGAGCTCGCAGAGGTCCAGCAGGTAATTTATTTTTATAAATTATAAAAACCAGGTTACGTGAAATAGCGATGCCAAGCCGAAAACAGACGTGTGTGAGTAGGTACTTATCATTCTGAATATTTTTTTCTATGAGATCAATCCTGAAGTCAAGAAAAACAAACTGCTGTTCCTTAGAAAAATGTTATTGTACAATAATTTATTCGGCTACTATCCCTATTTCCCGTAATCCAGTAAGTATTTTTTTTTAGAATGAAGTGAGTTCTCAGTGTCTATCGAAACGAGTCGGCGCTTAAATATACGAGTATGTTAGTAAAGATAACTTGCATACGATTAATCTGATCCTAAGATATAGACTCGCCTAAACCAGTAGCCGATTTTGCTTGAGTTTGAAATTGAATTAGGGCAAACTAATTGCCTGTGGAATTTCATGAACACTGTATTGAATCTGAGATCTCACTTTCCTCGCTCAATTATTACTGTAAGACTGGCTTCACTCTCGGAACCCGAAGCGGGCTCGGGAAATTGCTCTAATGGCTCCCGAAACGGTCGAGAAGGTCTCGACCGTGAAATTCGAACCGTGCGTTTATCCGGCATTTGAGTTTACTCGGTATTCGTTACCTGTTGTTATAATGAACACTCGCTTAAGTTTTAATGAAATTACCGGCAAATAATTAAAGTTGCTTAATTTCTAGAAAACAATCTAGAAACAGTAGATGGGCTTAATAATGTATCACAATTTCAAGGGAATAAAATTTTGAATTTATAATTACGAAGGCCTAAATTGGCGGTGGTAGAAATTATTTCGATACTCAAGAATTGCCTCGCTTAACTCACGCTGGACTCGACACTGGCATACAACGTATAGCCTTTATTAAAATAGCACGCGCCCTTTTTCTCGCATCGACGCATCGTGCAAACATACACATATGGTAATACACCGTGCTTCTATAGTGTGTGCTACTAAACAAGTACAACGCGTGAGCTTCAACGCGCTTTAAAGTCGAATAAGCTCAGTTCGTTCGAAATTGGATAATTACAACAACAGTTTTCTGTCTAATGGCTGATTTACACAACACATGAGTACCCATGTTTTTCCTTGCCAACGTAATCATAATACGGCAAAATTTGATCCAAGTGTAAAGCGTGCGAACCCTGGCTCTCTCATGTTCTTTAGAATGTGTTCTTGACAAACATTTAAAAATAAAATAATAATAAAAAATAAAAAGGTATTTATTGCCAAAACTAAAAAAATAAAAAAGACAAATCATTAAACAAAAATACATAATAAACAACAATTTTAGTTTGGCAATTGGGATACTCTCAGCAATGTACTGCGGAGGCAGGCCAGCCTACGCAGAGCTGGTTTTCAGAGTATCCCAATGCTCGAACTAAGATGGTAGTCGAGTATAACTAGTAAGTACGGATTTAACAAACACAGAGAAAGAAAGAAAAAATAGTAGGCAACATTAGATATGTATCTTACTTTGATAATATTTTAAACAGATTGTATACCTACGAGTGCAGAACGCTAGATATCTAATAATTTATTTACATATTTGCACAGTAAGTATAAACCGCAATGAGGTGTGGTAAAACTGCAAATGTACACATTGTGCGCTTGCAGGCAAAAAAATAAATAAAGTGACATGAATTTAAACAGGTGCGTGTGCGTGAGTGTGTCGGTGTGTGTTTGTGTGTGTGTGTGTGTGTGTAAATTATTGTGCACGAGGGTGTGTCGATAAGTTAGACCGTGTTTCAGAGTATATCGTTTTAAAAGTTGCTTCAAAAAGGCTTTCATAGCGTTGATATAATAATGCTCTATATTTGATTTTAAATAGATCCACACTCAATTTTTTTCTTATTGGCGGTGGGATGTTGTTCCAAATTTTTGAAGCACTGTATTTGAAGCAACCTTTAAAGCCAACGGTCTTGTGTTTCGGTAAGCTTAGGGTGAGAAGAGTCCTGCTACGCGTGTTGAAGTTATGGGTGTCCTTAATCCAAATGAGCTTTTCGAAGAGGTACTCGGGCCTCTTGCTCCAGACTACTTTCTGTGTCAAACACGCTAGGAAAAGCTCTCTTCTGGCTTTCATATTAAGAATTTTATTCTTAACGAGGTACGGAGTTATATGCTGTCTTCGGGGCACATTGAAGCAAAATCTGACACATGCGTTCTGTACTTTTTGAATGGCCTTTTCCGTTTTGACATATAGTCTTGGCCCATATATTGCGCTACAATAATTGAAGGGTGATAGTACTAGCAGATCACAAAGCAGAATACGTATATTTACATGAGCATTCACGACAACCTTAGTAAAATGTTATGTACGTTTAGCTCTTATTGATTTAGTTCCGCAACATTTTATAAATCCGCAACTAGATCCCTCAAAGCCAATGAAATCAAAGTCAAAGACTAATAGATGACTTTGATTTAATACTACGCCTGACAGACTCGAGCGGTGCTCGAAGTACTTTAATGATAAATCGATAGAGAGTAAAGTTCGTTATTGCATAGCCGCGCCATTGAAATGCTTTTTACATTTTAAAGACGGGCATAAGAACCATTACAACGAAAATCAACTTCATGGTGCATACTAGTAGTGTACAGACGCCACGCATCGCGCTGTTCTGGAGACCCACTCTCAAATCATACGTATAGACACGTTACAATGCTACGCAGTTCAAAAGTCAATCGTATAGCATTAGTGCACAAGTACCAAACAAAGAGATACACTGTTTCTATCCCCATCTCTTCTAGATAAATACATATATATATATAAATCGATGATGAATAACGCTCGCTCTCAATCAGAACCGCCCTAGGCTTGTGCAATCTAGGAACCCTTTGAAAATGCCCTGTGTACTTTAATATCCGGCCAACTTGTCTCTTCATCTAAAGTGAAATGAAGATTAAATCTTTGCTTTTGATCAATATCGAGAGGGCTTTGATGCAACTATTGCCGGATTTATGCTGAATATTACGTTACGACGATTAGTTAAGCCTGGGGAGGAGCCCGAGTGGGCGGAACAATTTTTTTTATGAATGTATGTTCACCTCCTGTGCTAAAATAAGTTTTATTTTCTTTAGATGTGCGAAGACGTTCTCTAGACGTGCCAATGAATATAGGTTATAATGTAAGTTGTGTTGCAGGGACCTCGACGACACGATGCTCGACGAAACGACTGAGAATCTGGACAGGAACTCGCTTCGCTCGTTCGGCAGTGGCAACACCACCGACTCCGATAAGGTTAGTGTACACTGATATTGAAACACGTGTTACCCTCCTAAAGACTCCACTAATACATTTTATAGATATATAATACATATGAGAAGTTCGGGGCTGAAGTGCCTCTCGCATTAGAATATTCCATCTTAGTGTACTTCGAATTCACGTAAATCTGCTCTTGCACTTTGACACAATTTTCATTTGTTTTTTTCTCAGAATTTTATACATTTCCGTTAGATTTGGTTTTTCTATGGAACAGCTCCTTTTTTATATTTCAAAGTAAGTTCAACAGTAAATGTTGTCCTAGGTGATTAATAAAAACTAAAACATCAAAAATAAGTACTCATATAGTTTCACTCTCATCACTCAGACCCAGTGTGTCGGGTAACTGATGAAACACACACATAGAAATGAACAACTAGTTTTAGTATACAGCAATATTCAGGATTCGGCTTAGCAAACCACCCCAAGTAAGCCGGCAGAGTGCATAGTTATTAAACTATGTTTTCACTGAGTCAACAGTACGGCGCTAGTCGCTCGCTAAATCAGTTAATTAAGGGCGCTTTTGACTCGGAAACTTTGTCTGTAATTACCAAACAGCTTGGTCAGTGTAAATATTAGAACGGGTAGCGTGGCCATGTAAGAGGGAATCGTAATAACGAACCGCGTATCTTTTTTTAACGAAGTGGCAAAATTGCAGCGTGTTAGGCTTATCCAGTATGTACTAGCTTATTTGGTAGCTTATTTGGTTTTACAATGTTAGTATGCTGTTGTGATGCAATCAAATCCATCTACAAAACTTCGTGACTAAATTGATCTTTAACAATAACTAAAACTATACTAGTCTTGTCCGCATTAGAGAAACTTTCGAATTCTGTAAGTACACCCTGAATGCAGCGAAAAGCAAATAGGTACTAAAATTAAGATCCGCTCGCGAAGTAACTTTTCTGAAACAGCAAATTCCGACCTTGAAATCTCTATAAGTAAGCATCCAATATTCGTACAACTTTCCTGCACTTTTAAGTTTAGCTAGGTTAAGTTTCGTTAAGCCGTTAAGCCGCCGTTAACTTTCGACAGTGCTCGAGTTGTTCTCGTACGGAAAAAATACTTTATCCACATTAATTCGTTTGATTATTTTTTGTCAGACTAAATAACTCGTCCAACTAGGAGTGATAGTGTGGTCGAAGTTTTGAAGCTTGATGACAAAAATATTTATTTATTAATAAAAAGCACATGCCAGTTACATTAATTACTTAATAACGTACCTACACATTATTCTTCACAATACATTAAATTACAAACTAGAAATGACTATTAGTCATAAAAATAGTCATGAAAAATAAATCACTAGGCAAAAACAAATAAAATGAACACTCCAGAAAGTGAAGTTTCTGTATGCTCTTAATTAATGTAACGACTGCTGCAGACCACAAGCACTGGTTAGATTCTCTGTGACGACATATAAGTTTATTATAAGTTTCGCTTTAGACCAGTGAATGCTTTCAAATTAATTAGCTAAATTGAAAACATAGACATACAGCGGCCTTCATTTTCTTAATGTGTCCATCCAATCTATTGCGGGACGGGAGGATAGTATTGTTACTCATTGGAAATTTTTGAGTTATAAATCCGTAAAAAAAGTATGTGTGAATTTTGCATTGCTGAGTATCTCTCTCATGTTACGACAACCACTTCGGCTTCATGCTAATCTCCTCGACCACTACTAACTTCGCGATATCTTACGCTTGTTGGTATTTTATGTTTGTTGAAAACTTAATTTTAATAAAAATCAAAATCACGGTTCTGAACACAAATATTTTTGAATGGTTAACCAGGTTAAACAGCTTAAGTAATTACTATTGGGATCGAGATTGTTTTTATAGAGTCAAAGAATTCGATCGTCTTGTAAATAATAACCACCAATAATAGACGAGCTAGACGAGCTAAGAGTCTATGTTTTTAGCTTCGACAAAAATGCTTCCGTATGTCCGGATTCTGTCCGGATCTCTGTCGTCCTCTAAATCTAATACATCAGCTGCGCGATCTACAGCTCATAGAGCCACTAGTTAATAGGAACCAATAAGAATGGATGTTAAGCGCAATCGACTAGAAACGAGTAATAATTGAAAATAAATCTCCAAAGAAAAATTGCCTTCGGCGAGTAAGAAAGATTCTCACTTACCTCGCCCTGTTACGCGTGCCGTTTCACGCCTGGTTGACTACTATCATTCGGGGACTGACAACTTTTCATATTTCCAACTTTTACATTTACACATAACTTTTAACAGGACTACGATGAGTTACTGAGAGTTTAAATGAAATTGGAAATACCTAATTCGAATGAATTTCAGTTGAAATCTTTTTTTTTGTTCAAATCAAGAGTTCAATGGTCAGTAATAGCTTAAGCTAGTGTTATTAATTAGTTGAATCACAAACATTGTCTTACGTAAAAGGTGGACATGAAACCGCATTCTCCGAAAATAAAACCTGAAATTGGACAGAGAAAACGCCTAAATTTGGAACCTTTTAATTCAAACCAAGGTTTTCTATCGTCTGTGTTCCGTATTCACCTCAAATAACGGCTAAATTCGAAACCACCTGTCAAGGTCCCCACAGTCCAACGTTAATTGGTTCGAAAATAGGGTGACGTTTCATTTTCACAAATGAACACCAAATGGGCATATTTTAGCTGCAGTATTTTTAGTTATTCAGGTGCTGTCAGCTCTAGTTTTCTAAATTGACATTTCCGGTTATAAATTGGGAAAACATGATCAGTTTCGGGTTGACCTTTGTCTTTTTCCTTGACCTTCTCCAGTTAACCTGTAGATCTGCAAACATCGCAATTTTCAGTACCGGTATTTCTGCGACTACTTTATATTCGTAAACCGGTTATTT
This sequence comes from Peribatodes rhomboidaria, assembly GCA_911728515.1. Lineage (NCBI taxonomy): Eukaryota > Metazoa > Arthropoda > Insecta > Lepidoptera > Geometridae > Peribatodes > Peribatodes rhomboidaria. The sequence goes on from OU452166.1 coordinate 20,672,976, forward strand.
CGCTGTTACAAATTTCTGTTTGTTTCGTCACAAACGCTTAATATTAAACAAATAATGATGTATGTTTTCCGATCTTTATGATTTGATACGTAATTAGTAGATACTTACAATAAACTTTTTTTTTTGTTTTATTTCAATCAATCAAATGAGCTTACAAGTAAATTTAGCTTATAAGCATAAACAGATTTGGTAACAGTATCTATTCAAAAAGAGCAGCCTTTTAAATGATGCATTTAAATAAATAGTATAATCGAAAGACACAAAGACAAAAACCGGTTTCTCTTTAAAAGCTAATAAGTACCGGTTAACCGATCCCATCATTATTACAAACAGAACGGATAAAAATCCGAACGAAGCTAAATTTCGACAAGTATCGATTTTATTGGTGGTTGAGTGGTTACACACGGCGTTTTTTTAGCAGCGATGCAAACGCGCGTTTAATCGCGACACGCGTATGTATCGAGACGTATGCGAGCCTGCATCGATGCAAACGCGCGGTCGTATGCGTTTGCATACACACATGACACATCGCACGGAATACATTTTAGCGTTATCGCGTTTGCAACTCTTGTTTCGGACTCTCGGACTCTCGGACTGTAAGACGCCGTGTGGCAACGCCCCTTATTTAAGTTCTCCACATCTGTCGCGAATTAAATATTCACGCGATTCCAAATCTATTTAAGTCGATAGTCCGGCGCCTCTGCATTATTACTGAGTAATGCTTTAACAAAGTCGAAGCAAGCCTGAGGTTAAATACAATAAAGTTATTTCGAAGTGCCTTTCAGTGTTAGATCCTACTACCTACTAATATTATAAACGCGAAAGTTTGTAAGAATGGATGGATAAATGGATGGATGGATGTTTGTTACTCTTTCACGCCAGAACGGCTATACAGATCTGAATGAAATTTGGCACAGCCGAAACAGTTGAAAATTGTTTATATAGTCAGTTATTTATACAGTCGGTTTAAATAGTCTAGAATAGCACATAATAATAAGATACTTTTTAACCGCGGGTGAAACTGCGGGGCGCTGCTAGTATTTCATCTTTTTGAGATCTAATATAAAAGTTTTTTCTTCTCATTTCATTTATATTCGATTGTTTTAATCGTTGTATTAGATGTAATAGGTATTTAACCTATAAGATGTATTATAATTTTTTTATTGCTTATTTTATAAAGCTTTAAATAATGAGCAATAACCAATTTCAATCAACTGCTAAGTATTTATAGGCTCCCTTTTAGCGCGTCATTCTTCCCGGTCCAGAGGTAGTCTCATCCACTGATTTCGTTTTTTTGTTTCGTTTATTTCGTTCGATCACCGAGCCGAAGGTCTGCGCGGTGTTCACATTTTAAAATCGGTAAAATCGTTGAGGCGGTAGACTGTCACAAAGAAACAGGTGTAAGTACATACATACATATATGCTTACGTACTTCCAAAATATTTTCCTTCTTTTAACTGATGAAACGGAGGAGGTTTACATGTTTGGACAGTCAGATAGAAAGATCGTAAAGCTGACCTTTAACCTCTGGCTGCGTTCATCGGTTTCTTCCATCGAAAAAATGTATTTCTTTCGTATTTGCCCTCCATAAAGTTAAGCATTCTAGACGTTTCATTAGGCAAGCAAATATGTGGTCTGGAGCAAAATTCTTCCTGCATACAGGGTGTACTAAGTTCACAATAAAACCGTACAGCTTCGGCTGTTAAAGAAACCAAGTTTCCTAGCTAAGGAAAATATTAATAAATACTAATTCACTCTCAAAAACTTAATGGAAGCTTCTACCGAGGACACTGTACATAATAAAATTAGAGTAGATTTTTTTAACCTAGCTCCGTCAGTAATGTGTTGTGTAAATTGTGGAGTCAATTATTACGACATTACTTCCATTTGCGAAGCTTAAATCTAGTTTCAAAATTAAAATTCGGATCATAATAATAGATGAAATGTCATAATACCGCTCAATTACTGACACTACAAACTACTTGTTCCAATTCTAGCATTTGTTCATAAATACGCCTGTTGTTGGTTAGTGGGGGGCGGGAAGGGAGACATTTTCTAAACATATCCGCCTGTAGGGAGTCCAGGCTATGTTGTAGTGTACGTACTGCAATCCCCCCATTGGTGGCCCGCCTCCGCGCTAGAAAGAGCTGGAGCGAGCGAGCGGGTCTCCATGGCAACGCGCCGATATCCCCCTAGCAGCACAACAACACATCTATAATATTACAAACACGATATGTAGGGCACAGTCTTTTTAATTTGTAATAGTCACCGTTTCATTTCTCCGTCAGACATTAAATGATAATCCAAATCATAAATATTATAATTGATAAATAATATAATAAGACACAATCACATAGTAACTGCTTATCTGCAATTAGCAAAGTTTAGCTCTGCGAGTTGAACTTGGCTGTTGTTTTTCGCTCTCTACCGCCTTTCCGACCCTTGTGAAGAGTTTGAAGGTAAATTCGAAACGTAAAATTTAAAAAACCTCGTCCTATAAGAAATCAGTCTGACACAAAGTCGTGTCGGTGACGCCACCGACGTCATATCTACGTAATCTTATTTAACGGCCGAGAGCAACATTACGCCGAGTACGTACCACGTCACTTACGTACATTTACATTTTAGGTGCCACGCACGGGGATTAGAAAGATGAGAGAGGTAACTCTGAGAGTTTGTTATTTAACTTTGATTTGCGTCTAAGAAAATCGCTATCGCATGGGATTATTGAGACCAAGTCACGATTACAATATTTTTTAGTTCAATTATTAATAATCTCAACAAAAAAAAGTCGAACTAACACAACCAGTGTTACCTAACTCGACGACCGTTGAGGAATAACGACGGCGGCGTATTGATTTCCGATATTAGATAGTTAAATAAACGTTTTATTGTTCATAGTGTGCGATTCACTGGCGGCGATATTAGAGCTAAAATCAACCTCTTCCAGGCTTTTTCCTAGAAATCTGTTTAATTGTATTTTATTAATTGAAAATTATTACTCCATCAAAGTAGACTAATATTAAAAGTATCACTAATTATTTTTGTGTTTCTGTTTTTTACTTTTTTACAACTATAAGGTCCCGTTTTAAGTCCGTCACACGCGATGATGATGCTAAAATATGAATAGTATCTTAAACTATATTTCACAATATCGCCGTACATGTGAATCAAGCAACAAAGGTTTCAGAGAAAACACGTTAATCTTTTAGCTATTAGTTTGTCGCAGGAATGAGACGATTTTCTGTAGTATCGTATTTTCATCGTGTTTGGTAGGTTAAGTTTAAATAATATTTTATTTGCATTTAAAATAATTATAGTAAATTCGTCGTTTGTGCCGGCTTTTAGTCTGATCTTGAAACAGGCGCATAACTTCAATGCCTCTTTTCAGAAGATACAGAATTTAATTCTCAAACGCTAGTTCTTAAAGGTCAGTAAAGTCGGAGTAAAAATGTTGTAAATGTCACTCTGATCTTGTGATAACTCAAAGTTAGCTTCTAGCTCTTCGTTGCGTAAGACGATTTATCAGATTAACCCCCGATGAACAGTTTACCCCGTGTTAAAAAAAAAACCCGAGCTTTTGCAAGTTTCCCTGAGAGCCCAGCTCCACAGTTAACCGAGTTCTTGCCGAAGCTACAAGATCTGGATGTAAAGCGCGTTGTCGTCAAGACCCGTCGGAAACCTTTCTATACACAATGTGTAACCTCGACGCTCAGTTGCAGTGTGAGACCGGCAACTGGACCTATAAAACCAAATTTATGTTTGCGAACCGCAGCCGCACTCAAAGCCTATACAAGCCAGTTTTGCCATTAACGGACACGTCAAGGGGGACGATGTAATCCATGTATGTATGCATGTATAGCATAACTAAGCAAAGCGTATAGCAAAGCGCTCCCGCAGTCCCGACACGTGCCAACTAAAGGCATAGCCGCGTACTTCAGAGGAGTTTTCCAAGTTATCAATCTGTTGAGTGTATGCTCTCTTCTTTGCGTAATTTTGTTAACGTCTAATCACAATGATAGAGTATAGACGGTACGGTCTCGGTCTCCTTGACTTGTTAGCGCCAATTTCAATGCAATTACAAGGTTATAAGGAAGAAGTTACCCTGAAATAATCTTTGCACTTACCCAATTATGTTTGAAATATATTCAGCAATTTTATTACACTGTGATTTGCTATCATCAACTCGACCCGAAATATGGGAAAACTGGTCAATTGGGATCGAGAGGTCTTAAGAACTTTTTAACTTTCGCTATTTGTCCACGTCTTCAATAATCTAGCGGGCAGGACACATCCTCTTGACATTTAGGTTTATCCGTCTATCTAGCCTTTTTTCGTAGAAGTAAACAAGTAGAACGGATTTTTTTTTGTCGACTATGATGTTATGCAGTGACCGTGGTCAAGAGCTGTCCTTTTTGTTTTCAAATAAATTAAATTCAAGAAAAAGTTTTGTGGGCAAGAAAAATAGACGAGTTATTAAAATATAAAGATCTAAAATTTCTAGTTGTGATGTTGGAAAACTTTAAAGCGAAAGATTGTTAGCTAATAATAACCATGTAATATAACTGAGGTGTCAAGCTGAGTCTGCACCCTTGGGAATGTTCATTCGCTCCGTCCCTGCGAAGTAATCTAATAAGTATTTACTGACGACTTATTTTTTTGCTGTCTTGTTATCTACTTAGTGGGCTTTCCTCCCAGGTACGCAGATCTCGAATGCGGTGGACAGTATAGCAAGCTTGCATTCGCCTGTTCTCCTGTAATGAAAAACGATTAGCACGGAATAAATTATAGTCGAGCGAGCGTTAGCGAGCAGAATCCATAATACTTCGACTTCGACAAAAATGCTTTCGGATGTCCGAATTCCATCCGGAGTCTTTGTCTACAATCTCCTAAATCTCCTCCAAAAAATGTTTTTGAAACATTTCCAAAAAATTGCTCGAAAAAACATCTGTATAATAATCGAACCTGCTCACAAATTTCACAAGAATCGGTTGAGCAATGTGACCTGTAGAGAAGACAGACGTCAGCCGCGAGGTCTACATCTCACAAAGCCATTACTATTATCGGAATAAAAAAAACCTTAATGCTAAGCGTAGCATGTAGTCAATACCGACATAATAAATAAATAAATAAATATTCTGGACACTTGAACACACGGTCGTCTGACCCCAAACTAAGCAAAGCTTGTACTATGGCGGCCAGAGACTGATATACATACTCGTACTTATATACTTTTAAATACATACTTAAATAGATATTAAATTATATTATTATTATACATACAAACGAATGTAACGATACCTCGTCTCGTCAACCTAAATCGATCAAGCTGTATCTTTGGGCGGTAGAGTTGTATAGAGACATTCATCCTTACAATTGCAAATTTACATAGAACACGAAACGCGTTACCCTCCAGAGGTTACTTTCGCGTTTAAAGTGTTAGTGTGGTTGATATCAAACGATATAAATGTTAATTTAATGTTTTTTCTCCGTTCGGTAGTGCTCCTCACGTTTCAATATCGATTTAATAGCTTCGGTAGCACTTGCTATACATACGCAGTTAGTAACTGGACGTGCATTAATTAACTGTTCAAATTGGAAGCCTAGTTCCAGAGATCACAGAATATCACGGTGTAATTGCCTATTGTTTCCTGTAATTGATTGTCCTAATCAATGGCTTATGTTCTAGTTATTGTTACCCATGTTTGAATAGTCGGAAATGTCTACCATAGTTTAGAATACGTTCAGGCACAGTATTCTTATTCTATAATCACTAAGACCATGATAATTACTACCGATTAGCTCTTTTGGTAGAAAGTAGTCGTTTGGCAGTCGTCCTCTAGATGCACATTGCTAGACAGGGATGGGGTTAGCTTATTTGTCATGGAAAGGTCACGGACAAAATTTGGCTTTCCTCTATTTGAATGTGCGGATGCAACACCGTGTCACCTGTGTATGGGGTGTTTTTATCGGATATCAACCCATTCCCTGCTACTTTATACCACATAATAATCAAGGAACACTTACACCAATATAGGGCTACATTAAAACCGGTAGCAGAAAAAACTGAGAAAATCACCACCGATGTGACCAGTGTGTCCTTAGAACTAACTATTTTGTCACTTTTTTTTTATTGGATTTAGATTTTTTTTTCCAATAAATAAATTAAGCCAGAGGGAGCGGTTTCGACCCAGCCGAATGCACGCACCTGTTTGTTCCTAGTGTTAACTAAGTGCATCATGCTTTACGTAATTAATTAATTTGCTTGTTTGGCGCCGACTCAAAATTACTTAGGTATACTTACATTAGTTTAAGAACTTAGTTAATAAGGTTAAATAAATTACTTTTGATTTTAATTTTTTCGGCGGTTTAATTTTTTGTTTAAAAGTTTTTATCCTATACAATATTTTGTGGCTATAATCTATTAATTACTACATGCTTAATTTTTATTATTTTTAAATAGCTACCTACAGAGACTAAGACGTCTACACACACGAGACTGACAGGTCTAAACTCAGCAATAAAATATTGAGTGTAAATAACCCCTATTTTCCCACCTTTAGGGTAGGTTTTTTTTTTCCATATAAATCTCATTCCAATAAAAAAAGAATTATCTAAATCGGAGTACTCTGTAAAGAGTTATGCGTTGTCACATTACAATCAGTGAGTGAACTATCAATCAATCATATCTTTATCATAAAGTTCTATCTTTCCTCTAGATTGATCTGAGGGGTAGGTATATTATTAGCCAAAAAAAAAATCAAAATCGGCCTACTTTGTAAGAAGTTATGAGTGGTTACATTTAAAAAAAGTATTCGTCGTTTCGTCGGTTAAAAGTACAATATTAATATAATAAAATAGGTAGATAAATAAAAAGTAAACAGTCGGCTCAGCAGCGTGAGCGCTCGGCACTTCGCAGCTAGCAACACGAGCTTCGTGAGTTGGTGACACATAAGCGCGCGGGTACCAGCCGCGCGACCCCGGCCCGATACACACACACATCCCGATGACAGTTGGTTAAAGAGATAATCGGAGGAAATGGAGACTAAAAAAATAAAATTAATTGTACAATTCATAGAAACAATTTAATACGTATAAAATACAGCAAACTGAGGCAGGCCTAGCCGAGTGTGGGGCTCACTACACAAATACTCAGGTGTATTACATCTAAGCGTCTTTTTGTCTTTTTTTTCTTGTTAGTCTGATGTAAACCTAATTTAATTTTAAATATTTTTTTACTTACTTACTTACGTAACTAAAATCTAGCTCTGTCAATAACTTAATATCTCCCTCCTCCTCCTACTTCTCCCCTTTCTCCTCCCCTTCTGATTTTTCAATGTGTTGCATCGACAAGTATTATTAAAACTAAAAACTTATTAAAACTAAATTTGAAAACCGGCCAACTATAGAACACTTGGTTCTCCATGAGGGTCGCACCTAGCAAATAATAAAGGATAACATGGGTCGTCCGTCGTACCGCCATCTCTTAACAAGGTAAACGGGGAAGTGGTGTAGATGATCCACCCCATCTAGCGGCATAATCAAAGCTAGCGGCGGATCGTAGCTAGGTCGGTCCGTTCCTCACTCGCCGAATACGTCTACAACAGGACAATATCACTTATAGTACCTAAGTGAAATAACATAAAATGTATTGAAGTTCCATAAAATAGAAGTTATGATCGTGAGAAGCTTTGAGCAATTTTTAAATATCCAAGATAGCGCACGCTTAGCGCGTGACGTCAGCGCTCCATTCGCTCTGTTTTGCTCGTGGCACGTCATAATGACACTCATTTAAATGGTGCCTTAAGCGTGCGCTGAACTTATTTTGTATCTATATATATATATCTATGATTATTAATGCAACAAAGGACAATAAGCAAAAATAAACGGACGTTGGTCCAAAAGCCCGCAGGGTTGATACTATAGTCTATTTGTAGGTACGGTTTATAAGTTTTCGCATAATAAATCTCGCTGAATTCGAACCCACAGTTTTGGAGATATTTTGAATTGTAGTTGTGATTTAATAATCCTTGTGAAAGGAATACTTTAATAACATAACATACTCGTATGTTATGTTTAAAGTCAAAGTTAAAATCAAGAGAAAAATGAAGCCATTTACATAATATTCACCAACCCACCCACTGCACCCACCTGCATGGTGGGTTCAGTCATTGGTCATGTCATCGATTTGCGACGTCACCAAGGTTTTGCTTAACATTTCTGATAATATATTCATATTTTACTATTCTTAAAAATAAAATATATCAATTTCTGTAGGTTGAATTTCACCGGTGTCGTACTTTTTTTTAATACATCATTATAATCTACCAAATGCACCATGTGCCTACCCTGTGGGGAAACTTATGAATATATTTTTGAACCACTTTGCCCATTGTCCTTTTAATTCCATTAAAAAAATTACCAAACGGCAGAGAATACACTCTGTGAACGAATCTTCAAAAGTGTTAACAATGTGTCTAGTATTTTATGGTTAAAACACAGACGTCTTACAGTAGTGGCAGTTTTTGGGTTAAAATGAGGGCTGGAAGTTTAATATTTCTGTCAAAATGTTTGTAAAAAGGTTTTGAGTCTTTGTGGCAAATCCACCCGCAGATTTTTTTTTTTAAGTTTTCGCGCACGCTATAAATCGTATACGAGTATATGGGTAGAGGACACTTATACAAATAATAAATGCTTAGTTCAATGGTACGTGACCCTCAAGCGTCACGTTCTCGTGATATTTGGATTTAAAGATCGCCCTACGAAAACTGAAAATCACAAAACGGCAGTAGTTACTTTTGTATCTATCACAAAGATTTCCCTACGTTTTTCCATCTATCTCTAGTAAATAATAAAATTTTACATATAGAGCACAAAAAATATCGGTCCTAAATGAGGACCCTAGGGCACTCCTGAATATGGAACCTGAATAATTTGTTACCGCACTTTACAAGCTTTTGATGCAAACCTATTTGGACCTTTGTTGCCGCTTAATATATCAAGTGCAAATAGCTTATTAACCAACATTTTATACTCCACTCTGCCAATTCCTTAGTTCGTGTCGAATTTGAAACAAATCATAAGTTGTATTATTTCAATTATTTTTCTAAACAAAAATTATAAAAAAATGCCATTTAAAAGAAATTGCTGTTCTAAGAAGTATCACTGATGGTCAAGGGCATAAAAGTCAGAGGTAGTTAAAAAGTAGAACAAAGGGTGTGGAAGTACAAAAGAAGTTGAGCGAAAATTCATGGGTGAAAATAGAGTCGAGAGTTAAAGAAATATTCGAAGAGACGATAGGGATCAAATAGATGAAAGAAAGGTCAAAGCAGTAAGGGGTCAAGGAGAGGTAAGTCCTGAATTTCACGCACGCAGAGAGTGGCGAGCCTTCCCTGAGCCCAAAAAACATGAGCGACAATCAACAGAACAGACTACAAAAGTTAAGCGACCAACGCGTCCACCGCACAGTAATCAGAATCATCATAAAATTAAGAATGTAATACAGTGGCAAATTGCAGTTTTAGTCCCAAACCAGATATTACCCTTTTAATCTCGCCCCTAACCCCTGCCTCATTATACCCCAATTCTCCGCATTTCTATCTGTACCCTCTTCATGCACTTCACAATTTACGCTTAATATTATAATATTACAAACGATTCTATTCTAAAAGAAATTCGAATCAGTATTAGCTTACTTCACTCTTTAAACTTTTCATGGAATCGGGCACAAAAATTTAATTTGCACAGTATCTGTGCATGAGCGCATATGTAAACCTGAGTTATAGTTTCTCTTAGGAATATACAAGTAAACAAAAGATTAGCTGTTCTTCTAGTTTTACCTATATCACATCAACTTCTACTTTAGTTTCTACTTCTCTGCTTCAGTTTCGACAAAAATGCTTTCAAATGTCCGATGTCTGTCCGGATGTCTGTCTTGCTCTACAGGTCGCATTTCTTAACCGATTCTCTTGAAATTTCGAATAATGTTTAGAACATTAGATAAAACTTAAACAAAAGTCAAAATTAATTTAACTAAAATAATGTCGTAAATATTGTAACAAACTGTGCAATACGTAGGGTGCAAGGGTTGCGCACGATTTGCATTTAGTTTGGCCTTGAAGCATGCAATTGAGGGCTGGCGGGTTGCGTCTCGTTTTGGCGGCATTTTGGATGTTCGTCCTTTACAGGCGGGCAAATTTCGGCCGCAGGACCCTTCGTCTAACAAATTCGGGTACCATAGCTCGATACGGAGGCTGCGTAGTGAGCTAACCGAGTATGCTTAGCGCGGGTGTGCGCCCCGCGCGCCAGTGGCGAGTACGTCTCGCGTCGCGGCAGACGGGCGCGCCGCGCCCGCTGCGCGATGGAACCCGTTCCGCCCAAACAGCACAAGAGTCGCCGCAAAATATCGCTGCCATGGTTCCGACAGAGCTCCGTGAGCGCGCCACATGCGACACTCTCTCGGCAGCACACGATCGACACACCGAGCTCCTTCCATGCTCGGCTGCTACGGGGCAACCGTCTGCGACAGGTGATGCGCCGCGTCTGGCCGGCTTATGAATGCAACCTACTGCACGCTGCCTCCTGTCCCCACCCCTGCGCGCCACCGCCGCACCCCGCACTGGCCACTCCCGCGCTTGCACCCGCCTGCATCTATCACCTAGATGTGTCTATTAACTCCTAACGGTGACGTCCAGCTCCACCCGTGACGGTACTCATCTAGTAACACCATCGAAACGTTTTGATCGACTCCTCAATACGATGCTTTTTTATTGTATTGTCTAAAAACACGGTGAAAAATTGTAAAGCTAAACGTTTATTGTCCTTGGTGTTTGTTTTTAATTGTTTTATGTGGTTTTAAGTTATGCGACATTGCACAACCCTTCACATTGTGGACATTGTTTTGTGAAATATATATTTTTATACGAATAATTGTGTCGTTATTTACCGGTGTATTCCATGGGAGCTTTTTAAGACGATCGGCGCTGCGCTCATTCAACTCATTGACTCTGATTCCTAAGGTATTTCACACAGTTTCCACCATTTTTATTTTCGTATTGGCACAATTCTTCGTATCTATTTTAAGTTTATCATCACCCGCATGCATCCGTGAGTCCCAAGGTTCATTACCTAACGCATTGCATTCATTACAAATTCTTCATCGGGGTCTAAAACATTTATTTGGAATTGCTTTGTCTCTCGTGGTAGTTTATTGATATAAATCAATCCAACCCGTCAGATCAATTGCTCAGGCTTGATAAGTAATCTTATCGACCCGTGGAATATGTTCCACTAGTAGATAAGCCGATGACGAGTTGTTTACTCAATTATGTTTCTAGCACTTGCCTGGTTTGTGACTCATGATAAAGTTAAACCAAGTATCGGGATGGCCAACGGAGAGATACGAATATCCATTTTAGCCGCAAAACCTCTATTGTGACCATAATAAAATTGTATTGTTATAAACATAAATATGAATATTAAATATTTAAAAAAAAACATGATATTATTGACAAGTAATATCAAATAATTTTAGAGCCCAAGGGGACAGGCGGATTGACCTTCAGTGTTGTTTCGCAAGCGGTACCACTGATTGAATAACAAGATGATAATATATTGATCCACTGCCCTGTCCACAGCGCACCAGGATAATCAATGTTACCAAAAAAAAAAAACGTTAAATAGCAACGGTTGTTGGTATGAGAAATGATAAATTTTAATTATACATACTAAAAATCACAGCAGCTTAGAAACTTTGTTATAAAGCGAGGGTATTAATATGCCCTCAGTATCATTCAGGCGGAGACGGGTTATTAAAATATGATTTCAGTGCCCTTGTCGTTACGGCAGGCTATAAAAAGAACGGGTTCGTCAGTGGTCTGATTTGGAGATCTAACCTGTGCAAAGGAACCCGGAGAACCCACGAAAGAAAACGTGCGATGTGGAGCCATCATTTTGAGGACAGAGGAGAGAGTAATGAAGCGGGAACTTTTCCTAGGCTTGTACTTGGTGTTATGGGAGGCACCACACCAGTGGACTAGGTGCAACGTCTTCCTCTGAAAATGCCGGTGCCCTCCATCAAGAAGGCCGTACGCTACCGTAGGCTGGCCGTAATTATGTCCAGCCCGAAACATAGTATAACTTGAAACAATGTTCAAACCAAATAGCTTTTTATTTAAACAGGCTCGTATCGATAATGGACCTAGCGATACCTAAACATCGTCCAGGGATCATTCAGATTCCAACAGTGAAGTGATTTTTTTCCCCAATCTTAATTATACCGACACACCCGGCCTACCCCCGATTACTTTCGAAATTCGATTAAATTTCTCACCAACCTTAGAGAACGAAGCTATTTCGTAGATGTTCTGTCTTTTTAGTTTCCCGATATCTTTCTTTCATCTTTCCCTAACAATCTTTAGCAAATAAGAAATAGTGTCTTATTTTCTTAGCTGGTTGGTTAAACTGAAAAACCACACTTATTTTATTTTCACTAATATTCTGGCCTGGTATTGTATCCTTGTCACCCGTCGTGTGTCGAGTCAACTCTAAATGCATGTTCTAAATGTATACTTGAAAATTAAAACTCACGTCTTTTTTAACCGAAGAAACGGAGGAGGTTTACAAGTAGAATCGTATATATGTATGTATATAGATTTTTTTATTAATGATTACGCATAACTTTTTGCAGTGTAGTCTGATTATGATAATTCTTTTTTTTTTTTATTGGAAAGGGTATAATACCTCGAAGTTGGTCTCATATTAATTTGTAAAAAATCCACCCTAAGGGTGGGAAAATAGGGGTGATTTACACTTTTTACAGGCTTTAATGCTAAGTTTAGACCTTTCAGTCTCTTTTATACACACAAAAAAATATAAAATAAAAACTTCTGAAAAAACTGAAAAGCACAAAATAATTTAGTTAACCTCAAAACTACGTTCTTAAACTAATGTAAGTTTACCTAAGTAATTTTGAATCAGCGCCTAACAAGCAAATTAGGTAATTAAATACGTAACGCGTGATGCGCGGCGATGGCACAAATAAGAATAGGTACCTACCTAAGTTTGGCGCTGACTCAAAATTACTTACATTAGTTTAAGAACTTAGTTATTAAGGTTAAATAAATTATTTTGTTTTTCAGTTTTAATTTTTTTGTTTAAACGTTTTTACCAGGACACAATCGCGGCGATTTAACGACAAGGTTAGAAAAGAGTAAAATTTTTGATTTTGGTACTGAATACGTTTTAAGTTTATAACAGTCGTAATAAGACTGTGATAAACTTAAAATGGTTTTCTTTAAATTTCCGAAACACAAACTTGAAAAAAAAAAGTTTTTATAAAGTTATTGCGTCTCTAAAGTAAGGTGTATGCGTCGCTCAAATGTTTACGAAGCGGAGGACAAACTTTATGTGACTGAGTAGGTAATCACTTCGTTAACTGTGAGTATACAACTTTCCGGGGATTCATATTCAAAGATTTTGGCTCGCTGCGATAAAAAAGTTAAATTAGTTTTCACTCTTTGCTAGGAGATATATTGATATAAGTAACTCTTTATTATTCTCACCAGAGATAACTACTAGAGGCAAAAATGACATTAAACTACATATTTGAATCGGTTGTTTTGAAAATGGAATAATTGTCATACTTTGAACAAACCCACTTAAGAATGAGGAAGTGTTTGTATAGAACGTGTAGAAATCATGGGTTTTCACCAGCACGGCATTAATTTTCTTGGCTCAGAGACGTTTTAAGAGATATTAACATTCGTATTTGACATTTGATTCTGTGTTTTCTATTAATTTATTTAGGCCTAAACGACTGCCGGCAAATTGAGACATTATCAATATGAGGGACGTAGGTAGACCAGGCTCCATACTAAAATAGCCGATCCCCTTTCAGCAACGAAATCGTCATAGAATACCGAGTCTATTGAAGATAATGCTTCGACAAATTTGCTATGGGTTTTTTTTTGACAATATATGTAGTATTTAATTTTCAGTGGAAACACTAAAATCATGAAACATATATCAATACAGGTATAGTTTGGAAAAGACCGAAAATTCTTTACCACTAAAAATGGCGGTCATAAGAACAAAACAAAAACTCATACATAAAAACATTTTTTTGCGTATAAAAACATTACAGTTCCAATTTTTATTCCAGAAGCTCTCGAGCTAGTCCGAGGCTGTGTGTCGGGAACCATACATCAGAGTAATAGCTTTTATAGGTTACTATTAAATAATAGATTAGATACACTCTGTCGCTCTCGTTCAGAAAATATACACCAGAAAGTTACTTGTTGTAATTTAATCTAAAAACAACCGATTCATTTCATTTATTATTTATTCCTAAGTGATATAACTAGCCCAAATCTGGTTTGCGTCAAATCGAAATAGTGTTGGTGGCATCATTGTTAACAATATCTTAGGTTTCGTCGTGTGAGGCCTTATTAAAAGCTTTGACGAATTGCTACTGGAGTCTTGACCGCTTACCGTACAGGGCCCGAAAAGGCGTTTTTCATGTGGCGCCAGAAAAAGCCAAGGCTTGGTCCTGATTAAACAAATTGTGAGCGACTGACTGTCCGCTGGCTGACTCTAAGTCGTGTATCGGGCAAACTCAACGTTGAGCAAGCGGCGAACTGTAAACAAAATGCGGATCGGCTACTTACTGAATAAGTTAGCAAGCGATACGCCGCAAACTGCGTACAGTACGCGCTCTCCGGACACTCCACTTGAAATAATTGGGCTAGCCTTCGATTAGAAATACTCTTTGATCCGTTAGTGATCAAAAATGTCGTTTTACATGCGCAAGAGCCGCTCGCGCATACCATTCGTCCGCGCCCCGCGCTCTCTCCGTAATATTTTCGTAAATGGTTTCTATCCACTTACACACACATACACACACACACACACACACACACACACACACACGCTATAAAATTCTCGAGACGGTAAAAAATTAACCGGTTATCAAAAATTAGTTTACAACCGAAGCGGAACACTTGTTCAGAATATAAGGTACTTCATTTTCATTTCAATGATTTTCAATAGAACGTAACTTAAAAACAACATAAAAGTATTTCTTACTACTGAATTTAAAAAGGGCTTAATTAAGCTCTGGGATCTTAGAAAAGAGCTCGCAAAAATTGAACAGTAAAATTGACTGAACTAAATGGATTCTCGGAACTCCGCTCGCGATCCCGGCGCGTTACTAGACTTGGGCTCGGAATCGATTCAGGGGCTGTTTGCCAGCCTTCGCTCTCGCAAATGGAAACCTACAACTCAATCCAATCAATAGTTTAGAATTAGATTTATTATTTTGTTTCAGAAGATTAAGTAGCCAACAAATATTCACCAAACAATTGTATTTATTTTTTCGTATTCTATCGTCACATCTCAATACATAAAAACGGCAAAATCTTTTAAGTAAATAAATTAACTAGTTATTCGTAGTGAATACGTTACTTAGAATGTAATAAAGGTGTGGGCAAAACGGTCAAAGGGTTGTGAAGAAATAGGGATCGTTAGTATACTGACATTAGGAAAACATGCCCAGCAATTTGTAGCACACTTGCAAAATAATTACATTTGAGCAGCTCACAATCATCCGCTAAAAGAAACCGAATAAATAGAATAAGTCCCGATATCATTACTAAAGTGTTTTATTATTAGTAATGTTTGCCATTTAATACATCAAATGATGTACCTATTATTGACATGGCCACAATAGCGCGGCGCAACTCGATTAGGGCCGTCACAAACAATCGCTCAGTAGGTGCATTTAAAATACATTATCTTCGTTTGTATGGATCGCTTTACAAAAACAATAAAATGAAAACTTCACTTCATAAATGAGAAAGTTTGGATGGACATGTGGATGGATGTTTGTTACTCAATCACTGGCCAACTGCTGACTCAAACCCTTCAGCCTGAACGACTAAAAGGATCTGGATGAAATTTGGCACAGAGATAGATTATAGTCTAGAATAGCACGTATGATGCTTTTTAACCGCGGGTGAAACCGCAGGATGCAGTCATTCAAATGTATGGCGCGGTAAAACTCAATTTATAATTGTGCCATTTGAGGTTTTTGCGTCCTAATTTTTAGCGACAAAAGGAAGAGTGTTTACCTCACGAGAAACAGTAAAACCACCTGTTTCACTGTTGAACTAAAAATCTTGTGTGAAATAGATGGATTTGATCCCTCTCTCAGCCCCTAAACATTTCATATTTATCATACCGAATCTTAAATTTTCTACTTTTACAATGTATTAGTAGATGCATTACAAAGGAGTGAACACACCTAATAAACGCTGGAACCGCATATCTTCGATTACATTAAAAGTAGGGCGGATATTGATTACTTAGTATCTTGAGATTTTTGTATGGGAGCATAATAGAGAGCACTGAAGAACCCGTTGTATTCTATGCTGATGTGCATACTGCGTTTCTACTTAAGCGAAGAAAAGTGGAACAGAACCAAGATTTAGAGCATTTTATTGAAAATTCATGCACCGCTGAGCTACGCTCCGCTCACTTCGGTTTCGGTCGAGACGTACGCTATGGAAATGTCTTACAAGTCCAATACAAAACGCTAGCCAGCATCCACCACAGAGATGATTGGCTTTTAGGTGGCTGCATCGACTCTGGTTCACAGATCCAAATAATTTTGTGACTATGTGATGAAATATTACTAAGGTGTAAATAATTATTTTTAGGTGTAAAAGAATATTCATAACATTAATTGCGTATTTTAAAACTTTATTAGATAATAGCTGATACAGTTCAGCTGTTTAGCCGTGAATAGACTACAAACAGACAGATTGAACTTTCGATTTTATAATAATAGTAAATGGATGTTACTAAGGATTTGTAATTATTACTAGGTAAGTATGTATAAAAGACCTTAGTAAGTAACATTAATTGCGTTTTTTGAAACATTATTAGATAATTTCCTCATTATTCATTCATTAACTTACAAAAGTAATCAGTCTCTTAAACTCGAAATCTTCCGCTTCGGTAAAAAAGGTCGCCTGTTACTTTTATTGACTTGACATTCGTTAAGAGCGTACTTTGCATTGATACAATTTGTTAGAACTCGTGATTTTCTAAATATGACTTCTACACGAAACGTTATTAATGCGTAATACAGTGGATTTCATTTATTACGACCTTGGTTGTAGCGACCATTTACCTATAGCGACGTTAAATCTAAGTCCCTTGAATTTAAAGCATACTTTAGTACAAAATTCATGTGGCTATAGCGACTTTGGATGTAACGCCGAGTTCGGGTGTAGCGACTGTTTTTAATGAATCATTTGTAACAAATTCCTAGAAATCCCATGCAGATATTGCGACCGGAGTCGGCCGCCAAAGACAAAGATTTTTTTCTTTCACAAACATTTCTTATCTTTTGTTTACATCCATTGCACACAGATGGTCAGCAAGTGTGGAGACCTTTACCTTTTGTTTATAGATATCAACTAAGTAGGTAGGGAAGCGTGTACCTTTCGGAGCTTTTATGGTTCAGTTACAAAGTGATATTCTGAGTAGCAACTGGGTTTAGTAAACTTTTGAATAAGTATGGCTGCTAGACGCACATTCACTGTTAAAGAAAAGGCTGATACGTGTCTATATCTCTTTACCTTTGCCTGTAACGACTTCCGGATATAACGACGAAAATATAGTGGTCCCTTTATTGTCGTTATACCCGAAATCCACTGTATTACCTGTTTTTTAATAAAATTTAAGGTACATTTTGGTTTCGTATATAATAATAAAACTAAAGAAATGCAAACTTAATGTTTCTTTGTTACAAAATTTTTGTCGTAATAGGTCGTATTTTGTAGTTTCGGTACAACAGTCACTCGGTTTAATCTAAAGTGATATCGACCGAGCGAGCGTTAGCGAGCAAAGCGTCTCTGCTTCATTTCCGACAAAAATCCTTCCGTGTTTCCGAATTCTGTACTGATCTCCGTTCTGCAATTTTAAATATTTAAAAAAAAATGAACTATCGCACCACCACAAAACTCCACGAGAATTGGTTGAGAAATGCGACCTGTAGAGGAACACAGACACCGGCCGAGAGGTCTCCAGCGCACAGAGCCACTAGTTACAATTCCACACTATGTTCATGTTTCATGTACCTACTTTAACTTTGTCAATTGTCACGTTAAAGTTGCCTTCAGTTGGAGTCAAACGAGCATAATTCTCATCGCGTCATCTAACCTCTAACGAAACTTGTGTAACTTATTGTGAGTCACTTTGTGGCACAAACTGAACTTTTGCATGGAACAGAATGCAGCATAATTTACGTGACCCACGACTCAAAATATGACGGTAGTTTGGCCCCAGCCTTCTTGCTTAAGACCCGGTATTACACGAAATATTTTTTTGCGCCTAGTCTGATATGAAGAATTATGATGATCAGGTGCAAAAAAATACAGCTGGTAGAAGAAACAACAAACTAAAGTTTAACCGAAGAACAATTTTGAAAATGATTCTCATTTTGGAAAAAGAAAACAAAAATATCATCTCAAAAAAACTTATTGTGCGTGGTTCTCTAAATTTTCAGTGATTACATCACATTTTTTTCTCCGCCGCGCCAATCTAATATTACCATCAAATATGATAAACGATTTTCAACTCTAAATGAAGCGGCTTAAGTAAACGTGCATGTGAGTGAAAAATTGTGCTATGACCGCGTCTTAAATCGTAGCACTTCTCACTCAAATGTTTGAACATTTGAAATAGCAATATGGGATCAAGGTCCTACCCGATTTGTAGAGTAGCCAGTGGGTACACATTACACGCGCTATTAGTTTATTAAAGGCGGCTGATTCACCGCAAGCGATTGCTAAAGAATTATGATTATGTCATGATCTTAATGTGCATTCGTTTGTTTCAATTTTGACATATTGGAGTGTGTTTAAATGAAATGAAATATTTTTTCATTCGTGATTTGCATTCAAATTCTAAATTTAAATTAATATTAAATCTATTATTAAATGGGAAGTGCAATAAAAATGCCAAATTCATAATTTAATTTGGCTATTGCAAACGCAAAAATTCAACACTTAAATAAAATGATAAACAAGTGTCAGGGCTCATGACTAACAATTCTGATATGTTCATTCTAAGCTACGTTTCTTGTTTTCATCCAAGTCAAACCCGCAAAAATCAAAATTCTGGATCCGTCACTGACTGTGAGAATATGAATCCCTTGGATCCCTTGGAACTTGGCACCGATTTAAAAAGCCCAGCCATAATTCTAAATATTTTATTGAAACTAAGCTGTTTTAATGCTTAACGACTTGTTTTAGGTAGATTATTTTGTCTAGAAATGTCGGAAAGATCAAAATGATGATTAAATCGTATGATTGAATAGTTTACAAGTAAAACTTGAAAGCATCTAATGCTATTGTTCGGAAACGTATACGAAGGCGCGCTGAACTGTTTCATTTTATTACTCGATGTAATATAACATCATGTTTTTTTACCGATTTTTTTAACCGAATGTAATCTCACTAACATTGAGCTCAGAGGACACCAGGTAATCTCTAAGTGTTTAATTTAAATTAGTTTTACTACACTTTCAAACGCAAGTGTCACAAAGCAGCTTGTAAAAATAAAAATTACCCGTAGAAATCCCTTTGAGCACGATGGAAATAGCATGGAAGTGGCCTGACCACAAGGTCGTTTGCTGTCGGATGTTCCCCGACAGCCTGTTGCATAAGCTATGGAAATGCGCTATGCTGAAAGCGACAGGAAACATCTACCCACCGCTCGACATTAGGTTAAGGTTATTTCCATTTTCCATTACATGTCCCCGCCTTTTTGTGGTTTTTAGTATTCCAGAATTTTAACATATATGTACATAATATTAACATGGAAGTTGAATGGGATAAAAATATCTTATACTTGTTCTCACGACACGTCCTGTCTGATTGCTTAATTGGTTCAGCATTTAAGTCGTGCGTAAGGAGCAAATAGACAGGCAAATGGAAAGATAACATTAATTTTACCTTTGATGTTTAAACGTTACATTGCTACAACTACGAGTAGAATGTAGTTGGATAGCATTGACAAATCACTATTGTTAATGAGAGAAGTTCGATTGGATTTGGAATCTGTCCCCAAGCGGTGCGGCGCGTCGCGGGTGTTAGACCAATTACGATTCTGAATCGGTCGTTTTACATCTCGAGCTCGGAGTATCGGCACCGCCCCTTCAACTCTAGCAAAAACTAGATAATAGTACAAGCCGCTACACATCCCATGTACTGATACTGGTAGTAAAAAATGTCAGTCCACGAAACGAACATTCCCTACAAACACTTTTAGACGCGATCTGTTCAAACAGATGCTACGCGTTAGACGTTTACTGAACACCCGTGAAAAATATTTACGTTATGTCTAAATGAAATTGCTTCACCAGCAATAAATCCTACGCCTTTTATATACTGTTTAGATTTCATTCCGGGTGTAGATGTAAACGTAAGTGACATAATTGTTAGCGTTCCAAGATTTTTTGGAAAAAGGTCGTTTTGCTAAAGCTTTGAATATTTTCAAATACTATACTACTTAGCGTATTATAAAATAAGTTGTCAAAAGCGCGTGGCTTCTTGATGTATGTTCCTCTAAATGACCGAATTAAGCCTTATTAATTAATATTATTAAGACTTACCTAAAAGAGGTAGAATAATAGGATTATCCCACACTGTGCCTACTGTCCATTTGAAATTTGAACTAAGTACATCTCAAGTATTTTTCAGTGTTCAAAGAATAGCTCAAAAAGTTTCGATACCATTGCATACACAGTATACGTAAATAAAAGTTTTTACTACGAGTATGATCTAACAGATCACAAGATACAGGTTTCTGTTGGATCGTTTAGAAATTAAGTACGTAACATTTCTCTGATAAATCGCCTACCAAAGAATTTAAAACTTTTTCGTGTTTAGTATTTTTTTTCTAATCATTTCGAGCGAAGTTACTAACTTCTGTAATAGCGTACGTGCTTGTGTATGTGTATAGCCTCGAATGTGCGCGCTTTAAAGGCTGTTTCTGACAAGGTTTTATAATTGTCAGCAGGCTGGTCCAGAAATGACTTGGGTTGTGAGCGACCACACGGCGACGGGCGCCGGAGAGCTGACAGTGTCCAAAGGCCAGCAGGTGGAGGTTGTGGAGCAGTGCGCCGGCCGGCCCGACTGGTGGCTGGTCAGGCTGCCCGGAGAGACGCCGCAAGAAGGCGCCGTCCCTGCACACATTCTCAAGCCGGTGCCGCAGCACCAGCCCAAGACATCGCCCTCTAGGAGGCCGCTCAGCCAGCCCTGCGAAGAGGCCACAGGTAAGTCTTTTTAATTAAAGAATGTGTGTGTGCACAGGAACCGATTTTGTAAATGTGAATAATGACGTGTTATCGTAAAGTTTAATACTCGAATTTACAGTACTTCAGTTAGCTGGTACACTCAGAAAACGCACAATTGACAATGACACATCAATCAATCAAATGTCACACACAGTCGGTGTGTATACGTTAGATTAAGGTAATAATTATTAATACTTGAGTGTCATCAAGCCTAATCTAATGAGTTTAAACTGGCATGGTTAAATAATATCTATTCAAAAAGTTTATTTTACAAGTAAAACTTGTTACTTATTATTACCATTGTTATTGCAATTTCTTACTTAAGCAAAGTAACACATTTATGACTGAATTAGTCATAACTATAACGAACGGGTTACATTTGAATTTTTAGAATGAACGATCAAATTAACCAAATAAATGCAAAAAAAATATAGAATATAAAAATAAACTGGGCAAAAACCTAACTTTTCAGCTCGGAAACTACAAAAAAACTAATACCCTAACTCCTTTATTCACAAACGATCTGTCAGTGCGAGTAACGAGTGTTAAACGTACTAACACGAAATTGTTTCGGGGCGGACAAAGGACGTTTCAGATCAAACAATCCTATCACACGTTTTTGACAAATACACTATTTGTAAAAGTCCGGTCCTTTGAGAGACGTTTTTGACTGAGCAACAGCGAAATTTCCGAGCACACTGGGACTGATGGACATTATTTATTCAACAGTTATTGTCAAATAAAAAACGACCATGTGTCCCAGTCCATTACCGTTGCTCCGTACCTACATCATTACATTTGGGCGCAAGTAGTTTGGACAAATACAAGTTTTAAGTTCGTAAGTGAGCTATGTGAGCCAAATCGAACCAAGAATACTGGAGATATAGGGGTTGTGAGGCGCATTTCGAGGCGAACTTTTAGTAATATAAAAATTACAAAAAAAGAGGACGTCTAAAAAAAATTAAGTACATGATCAAACTCTTGAAAATAACAGGAAGTGTTTTCACTTATTTATCACAGTAAATATGGTATAAAACAGTTGAACTCTGATTAATCCAAACTCACTTCATTAAACTAGGGTACAGCCAGTGTCACGACACTTGAACACTTGTAACTCTTGTAAGTAATAGTACTTAGAACTCAGTGTGCTGTGCATTTGCACAGCACACTGAGTTCTAAGTACTATTAGCTCACTCGCTTTGATGTTTCCGTTTCCAACGTCAGACCAACTTGACTGCCGCCAACGGTTGACGAACTTATCACAAAGCTCTGAAACTTTGGACTACACAAAAGCGTCAACGTGAAAAACAAAAGTTTGTCCGTCGCCACGTAAAGCCACAGCATTCTTCTAAAATAACTGAATAATCCAAAAATTCGTAAAAACATCCTATTGTTCTGTGGATAAAAACATCGTAAAAACATAACCCTCATCTAAAGGCTGCTTTTGCGTCAAAGTTTCAGTTAAACAATAGAACTCGCCAACCGGAATCGGGCTAGCTACTGCTGTATGAACTGTGATCTCTTGCCAATATTTTACTAACAGGTCACCAATATCAGACTGAAAATGTCTTTTCAATTTCGTATTTTACTATTTTTAAATAATAAACAGACAAACGAGATGCGAATTCAGCCGTAGCTCAAATAAAATATATAAAATCGCAAATAAAAGCCCAAAGAGATAGCAAATATTGTCGTTATGATATCGAAAGCTTTTTTACAAATAACGACACGACATGTCAGCAGTGACGTCGGGATGCGGTACCGATAAATTTATATGTTACTATGTATTGGGAAGGTGGATGTTAAGATCCACCAGTAAACGTCTAATCACCGCTTCTATGTTGTCTAATAAAAAAATAAATCTTAAAATTGGAGATACGCCGGGTAAAAACTAACATAAAACAATACGGTTTCTCTAAATCTTAGATGCAGTAATTACATGGTTGTTAGTATACGCCAGTGGTTGTTCTAAAAAAGAGATGAGGCAACTAATAAAAAAATAAATCTTAAAATTGGAGATACGCCGGGTAAAAACTAACATAAAACAATACGGTTTCTCTAAATCTTAGATGCAGTAATTACATGGTTGTTAGTATACGCCAGTGGTTGTTCTAAAAAAGAGATGAGGCAAAGTGATAATAGTGTTCTCTTTTTTAAATCGCACCACCGACGAACTCAAACAAGTTATCAATAAATATTTCAAGCTTCCCAGGCTTGCTGCGCTCACACCTTAGTACGAGTAAATTCAGAATTTATAAGAAAACTTCAACAGCTTACGTTGTGTCATCGTTTTGCATATTCAGCGTTTACCGGCGTCTCGACTGACAGGATTTTTGTGTTTTGTTAGCCTACGTGGTTGGTTGACACTCCTAACATCCGAAAGTAGATTCGACGAAATTGTCATATTTCATGACAAACCAAAACGATCATAAAATACTCGTAGTAAGTATCGGAAATTCACTCACCAGTAACAATCACCCGGCAGTGTGTTTTAAAAATCTTTACAATAATTGTTTTTTTTTAACAATTAAATATACTGCGCTACTTATATTTGCAGTGAGATAATAAAATTATCTAGTGGATCTGTGAGCTGGGGACCTCGCGACCGGCGTCTGCCTTCCTCTACTGATTCTCGTGAAATTTTGTGAGCAGGTTCGATAATTCAATTTTTTTTAATATCATGCTATTTTGCAATAAATTTCAAAAATGGCCTCGCCAAATAATTTAAATATAATTATCGAATCTACTCACATCATTTCAAGAGAATCGGTTAAAAAATCCGACCTGTAGACGAAGACAACGATCCGGACAGAATTCGGACATACGAATGTATTTTTGTCGAAGCTGAAGCATAGACGCTTCGCTCGCTAGCGGTTTTTTGGTCGATTATACTCGTATTGTTGTTTATATATCAGCACTTCAGCCCACCCAGTTTTTTGCCCATTCAAAAGTCTTAAACATGTACAATTGTACATTGTACAAAATGTATGAGCTTCATTGTCGTTTCATATTGTTTTAGTATCGGCTGGTGTGAAAGTGGTGTGTGTGGCTCTTTAATTAAAATGTATTCAATTCCTACGAACAAAGGTATAATTGGTTATTCGACTGCACACATTCAGCTCTTTTTTTCGATTTCCGCGACTTCGTTAGTCACGGTATTACATTTTATTCAATTATTTTTTGTCCCTTTTACCGCTGACCCAATTAGGCCCGGCACTGCCGTACTTAGTAAAACGCATTTTGTAAAACCCATGGCAGGGTTTCTCTAAGTTTTTTTATGAATATACTCGTAGTTATAGTTCTCAGACTGCCAAGTTAACTGTGCGGAATTCTGGGAGCATTTTGTTAGATTTCTCATAATCATCATCTTGATCGAATATGACTCGTAAACTATTAAATTATAATGTACACCTAATTTTTTTTTATTAGTCTGTTTAAACAACACCCACACTTTGCTGGACTTATATTCAGTCCCAATTGTGATAGGTGGCGAGCCTGTCGCCATACACCGGGCTGCATTTGTATAGCAGAAGAAGACATTAAATACGCACATAATATGTTCACAAATGAACAAATTGGTGCCTGTTTCCGGCAGGGATCGAACCCGCTCCCTCTGGCTTGAGAGGCGAGCCTTGTCCAGCTAAGCTATCACCGCTTTGCTAGACCTAGCGCGTGACTTGATTCTTCTTAACTTTAAACAATCACTGGTTTAAACCTGTGATGTGGCAAGTGCTACGATAGAATACGATAGTTTTGAATATATGTTCCTAATTTCTACATTTGATCGCATTACAAGTATCTGCGCCAAGAGGTGAGCCAGCGCGAGCTCCGCATTCATGAGCTTTGGACAAAGGCATAATTATGTTGCAAACACCACACACGCGTATGCGCGATGCATACATTCCAAATTGTACCGATATTGACGTAATTTTCAAATAACCCTGAATGTTAGTTACTCGTACCTATTAACGCGCTTCAGTGAACCCAATTATTACCGCCGATATTAAAGGTGTGGGCAGAAAAGATAAACTATAGCTAAAATGTAATGAATAAATACATTTCAATTTAAATTAACAGCTCAGATCTCAGAAGCCGATCTCTGAATTTAGTGTGAAACGCTACTAAATTGTTTCGCACAAAGAAATATTTACGACTTCGTAAGTATTGCTACACCAGTCGCGGCTGATCACAGACCTAAGATTTTTTTTGCTTCGCAAAAGACCAACGAAGCGTGGGACAGAGAAGTCTCCATCGAAATGTAAACTCCACAAGAGAGAAAGAGGTCGCCTACAAATAAAATGTTAGTCAATTTTTCTTTTGTCATTAATGACAGCGCGCCACCTGGGAACACGCGAAAATTCCTATGATTTATATTTTTACTAAAATAATTATAAATAGACTCAAAAGAGAGCAATTGTAACTAAATGCAGTTATGTCATCTTGTGAGTTTAGCAATTGTGATGTGAATCCAAGATGTAACCCACAAAATTTGTCGTTTCATGGGTAAATATGAAAATTCCATTGTGATGTTTTTGTCTAAATTTTATCTAAAACATAACATAAATTGGTTCCAAAAACCGATTTACCAGCGGTATGTTGTTGTCGTTTCTTCGTAACATCTATATTTCCTAGATGAAAGCAGAATTGGTGATGAAATACAGCATTAAAAATTAGTTAGTTTACGCTCGATTTTCACTAGAGATGGATAAAAAGATGACGTCATTATTATCGATAGTTTTTATCAAAGTTCATTAGGTAGGCGATGGGTGCAATACATAAACAAAGCATACATTTTTGAATCAATGCCATCAAAAGTAAATTGACATTCTTCCGAGTTTGTACTGAATGATGAGGCGTAAAACAGTTTTGTATTATATATAAGTATGTACCTTCAATTTCTGATCATCATTTTTAATTCAATTTACACATTTTGGGTGTCTTACATCCAAGTCTAATTTAATTATATTTAATTAAATTAAATAATATATAAATAATATGTAAATTATAAATAAATGTACAAAACCAATGAGATAAGTATTATTACTTATCCTAATCCGTATACGAGTAAATTTGGTCAAGGGTCACAATTCGAAGCGAATTACTTGGATAGTATTATGTTGATCTTATTATTTACTTTTCTTATGTTAATTTAGATACATGGTGACACTGATATCTAACTCTTCCGCCTAGCTTAACACCCGTTTAGTGATTAATATTCATTTTAGCTCAGCAGCGGTGTTATACTTGGAACAAAAAACAACTCAATTGGTATGCGAAAGATTATATTTATCGACAAGCACCCGGAGGACCATTTTTGGTCAATCGATAAAGTAATAAGTACTTTTCACAACACTAATTTACTCACGCATGCGCAAATGTTTTTTTGTATCACTATCGAATTGTCATTGTCGATCTTTTACATCCTAGATCTGTGCGGCTGATGAAGAAACTATACGCTAATCTGTGGCGATGTTGTTTACAACTACCGGTAGGTAACGCAGATTAGACAATAGTAGCCGCTCGAGCCGCGCGTTCCATTGTTAAATCCGGAACAAAAGAAATATTTCTGGAAAGCAATTATTGTGCACCGATTTTATGATGTTTTTATCTATTGAATAATAGGGTGTTTACTTCAATCTTTTGTACTGTCCGAATGTTCTAGAATGAACGCGTGGCTCCGCGTGATAAACAACTTTTTGTGTGCTTGCGCTATTGTTAAATCGAATGCTCTGGATATCTTAAAATTGTATAAATACGCGGACGACCGACGATTCGGCAGTCAGTTTTGATTACGCGTTCAAAGTGTTAACATTGAAGTGATTGTACGAGAAGTGTTCAGAGTGTTTTAGTGCAAGTGTCTAGTGTAGTATAACAGTGTTTGTGTGTGTGTAACTGGTGAATAAAGTGAATCTTCGGATACATCGACGTTTCATTCCTTTTATCCAACCCCGCTCGTAACATTTGGTGTCAGAAGTGGGATAAAAGGAAAATGCCGATAACTCCGCACGACGACGATTCGCTTCGCACCAGGAGCCAACGCCGACAGGAAGAGGCACGCCGGCTAGAGGACCAGACACGGCGACAAGAAGACGTTGACCAGAGACGGTTTGGAAACAACTCGTTATTGGTTGATATGAGTGAACCAGCGACCAACGATCCATCAGAGGATTTGGGAGCAGCTCCGGTAGCAGCTACGGCACCAACGCCATTGGACATGGCGGCCTTGGTGGCAATGCTTAGAAAGGACATGGAGGAAAATGCTCGTCGTCAGGAAGAAAGTGCTCGTCGTCGGGATGAAGAAAATGCTCGGCGTCTGGAAGAAAGTGCTCGTCGTCGGGACGAAGAAAATGCTCGGCGTCTGGAAGAAAATGCTCGTCGTCAAGAGGAAAATGCTCGTCAGCTGAAAGAAGAGGTGACTAGTCTGCGGACATCATTGATTACTGAGTTCAAAGAGCTAAAAGACCAAGTTGACCAGCATGAAATCACCGTGAAGGAGCTTGACGTCACTGTTAAGGACCACGCAACCCGCATCTTCGAAGCTGAGACACAGATTGCTGACGTAAGAAAATGTTTAAATGTTCTCAAGTCTGGAGATGGAATAGCAGCTCCTGTATTTTCTGCACCTGTAACACATGGTTTCAAGGTGACACCTTTCGACGGAAGTTCCTCGTGGTCAGCTTACAAAATCCAATTTGATGCCATAGTTGAGGCCAATGGATGGAATAAGAAGCAAGCCATGACTGCTCTCACGGTAAGCCTCCGCGACCAGGCTTTGACTGTGCTTGAAGCACTGGGCAAGGACGTCACTTATGAGAAGCTTCTAGAAACTTTGGAAAGCCGTTACGGAGACGAACACCTGGAGCATGTGTTCCGAGCACAAATGAGGAACAGAGTTCAAGGACGTAGAGAAAATCTACAAGAGTGGGCTCTTGAGATCGAAAAATTATTTAGAAAGGCTCACAAATCTTCACCTGCACCCAACGATGAACAGCTGGTTGAAGCATTCGCCGATGGAATACGCGACAGTGAAGTGAGGGTAGCAGTACAGCTTCGGCATCACAAATCTCTGAAGGACGCTTTAGCTCACGCTTTAGAAGTAGAAGCTGTACGAAATCCAACGGGAGAAACTCAACGCATCAGGGAAGTGAGCGAAACATCCCAAAATCGTTTCCGGTTTAGCCCTAGATGCTACAACTGCGACGAAAGAGGCCATCTATCGCGCAACTGTTCGAAGCCACGGCAAAGGAGGGACCATCGTCAAATTGAGGAAAAAGTGGATAATAACGCCGCCCAGCAGCAGGGAAACGAATAAACGCCAGGACCAAGGGGCGGGTGCTGGCCGGTGATTTAAAAGCCCCGAAGATTTCGATCTCACAAGTTCAAGATGGAAATAGCCTCATCATCAAAGGTGAAATTAACGGAACACCCTGCAAGCTGACTTTGGATACTGGAGCATCTCGAACAGTGATCAGTTCCCGATTTGCTAAACGTTATCTTCAGGATTTTCGGGGCTGCAACAAAGTTCAACTCCTAACAGCGACCGGTCAGCACATACCCGTCCGAGGCGAAGAATCAGTGGCATTGAAGCTGGGTGAGGAGACTTACCAACACAAAGTTATTGTGGCTGATATAGTCGATGATTGCATTCTGGGACTCGACTTTATGCGGGAACATCATTGTGAGATCGATGTCAATCAAGGAATCTTAAAGTGTAGATCAGAAGAGATCTTTATGGAAGGGGCTACAGCAGGAAAAGTGTACTGTCTGAGGAGGACTATCCTTCCACCGAAGTCGGAAACCATTGTGGTAGTGAGAATACCACCAAAGCTAAGACACCAACGACGATGTGTGCTAATTGAACAATTGGAAAATAATCATCCATGGATAGTGGCACGGACTCTAGTGAAGACAACTAATACTGGCGTAGTGCGTGTATTGAATCCCAGTAATGAGGAGCATCTCATAAAAGGTGGAACTCTAATGGGCACTTGCGAGGAAGTAGATTGGATGCGCAGATGTCAAGAACTACCGAGCAAATGTATACCTTGTGAGAATTTCGACGTGTCCACACTTTTAGAAGATTGTGAGGATCTTACTGGAAAAGAGCGTTCAATGGCAAGGAAGATGTTACTGCATTACGCCGATATTTTTGCTTCAACCGATGCGGACAATGGGAAAACCGGCCTAGTAAAGCACACGATAAATACAGGCGACCAGCAACCGATACGCCAGCGGCCACGAAGAATACCAGTTGCTAAGGAAAAGGAAGTGGAGACCATGATTGAGGATATGGCGAAGAACGAGATCATCGAGCCATCATCCAGTCCATGGTGTTCTCCTGTGGTGCTAGTAAAGAAGAAAGATGGCAGTATGCGGTTTTGTGTGGATTACCGGCGACTTAATGATGTAACTAAGAAAGACAGTTACCCTCTGCCCAGAATTGATGACACATTGGATACGCTAACGGGAATGAAGTGGTTCACAACTTTGGACTTGAAAAGTGGTTACTGGCAAGTGGAAATTGACCCTAAAGACAAAGAGAAAACCGCATTTTCTACAGGAAAAGGGCTTTGGCAATTTAACGTGATGCCATTCGGATTGTGCAATGCCCCTGCAACTTTTGAAAGATTAATGGAGCTAGTGCTTGCAGGGTTGATTGGAGACGCTTGCCTGGTCTATTTGGATGACATCATAATTGTGGGAAAAACCTTTGAAGACCACCTCAGAAACCTGGAACTAGTGTTGACGAAAATCCGTGCAGCCAGCCTCAAGTTGAGCCCGAAGAAATGCTCATTCTTCAAACGACAAGTGAACTTTTTAGGCCATGTAGTTTCTGAAGATGGTGTGCGGACAGATCCAGAGAAAATCAGCGCGGTTAAGGATTGGCCGGTTCCAAAAGACAAGAAGGAAATCAGATCATTTTTGGGTCTATGCTCTTACTACCGACGATTTGTGAAGGGCTTCTCTGATATAGCAAAACCGTTGCATAGACTAACTGAAGAAAAACGACTCTTCCACTGGGATGAAGACTGCGACACCTCTTTCCGAGAACTGAAGAAGTATCTGTGTGAAACACCAATCCTTGGATTCCCAGACACCGAGAATGAATTCATCGTTGACACCGATGCCAGTAATATTGGCATAGGCGGCGTGCTATCACAACGAAAAGGAGATCAAGAGGTTGTGATAGCTTACTACAGCAAATCCTTATCCAAACCAGAAAGGAATTACTGCGTGACAAGGAGAGAACTGCTGGCAGTAGTGAAGACTTTGCGACATTTTAGCAAATACCTGCTGGGAAGAAAATTCCGCCTGAGGACGGATCACGCTGCATTAACTTGGTTGCTGCAATTCAAGGACCCTGAAGGACAAGTAGCAAGATGGATTGAGCAGCTGCAGGAGTTTGATTTTAAAGCGGAGCATCGCAGTGGCAGGGCACATGGTAACGCGGACGCATTGTCTAGAAGGCCTTGCCCGGAAGACTGTAAGCATTGTCTAAAGCAAGAGTCTAAGGAAACTGTACCCGTCAGGATGCTCAAAACAGATCTTAGTGATGAATGGAAGCAAACCCTCCAGATAGCACAACAAGATGACACAGACATAAAGCCAATTTTCGAGTGGATGGAGTCTGGTGCCTCTAAGCCAAATTGGAGTGATGTGGCTGGCATGAGCATAACGACGAAGAGTTATTGGGCACAATGGGACAGTCTTCTTATCCATGAAGGAGTATTGTGCCGCAAATGGGAAAATACACGAGGCAATCGCTGTCATCTACAAATGATTGTGCCTAAAGCTAAGGTACCTGACGTATTGCATCTGTACCATGGATATTCAGGAGGACATCTGGGAGTAAAACGGACGCTGCTAAAGATACGAGAACGATTTTACTGGATCAATTGCAGAGACGACGTAGAAGACTGGGTGCGAAAATGTACAAGCTGTGCTGCAGTGAAAGGCCCACACACCCGTAGCAGAGGTGCATTGAAGCTGTATAATGTCGGAGCACCATGGGAACGAATAGCGTTAGACGTGGCGGGCCCATTTCCTGTCACTGATAATGGCAACAAGTACTTCGTGGTTATTATGGACTATTTTACTAAGTGGCCAGAAGTCTTTGCAATTCCAAATCAAGAGGCTCCTACAATAGCTGACAAATTAGTGCATGAAGTGTTCTGCCGTTTTGGAGTACCACTGGAAATTCACAGCGATCAGGGAAGAAATTTCGAATCTCAACTGTTTAAGGAGGTGTGTCAAGTGATGGGTGCTCACAAAACAAGGACTACGTCATACCACCCACAGTCCGACGGAATGGTGGAACGGTACAACCGCACTCTTGTGACCCATCTAGCAAAAGTGGTCGAAAACAATCAGCGAGATTGGGACAAGCACATCCAGCCATTTCTACTGTCGTACCGTAGTGCTGTTCACGAGAGCACAAACGTCACTCCTGCCTTCGCAAACTTTGGAAGAGAGTTGCGGTTGCCTGCAGATTTAATAACCGGTATTCCACCAGACTCGCCACAACCAATGAACGAGTATGCCAGGGATCTACGGAATAAGATGAACGACATCTACGAACTTGTTAGAAATTCTGGCCAACAAGCATCGGAAAAGATGAAGACCCGATATGACAGGAAGTTCAACGACCCTGGGTTTGATGAAGGATCACTAGTATGGCTTCATAATCCTGTACGCAAGAAAGGGAAATCTCCAAAGCTGCAACCCAAATGGGATGGACCATACCGTGTGGTGACCAAAATCAACGACGTCACATATCGCATACAGAAGGGTCAGCGAGGCGCACCTAAGATTGTCCACGTTGATCGACTGGCGCGATATCACGGGACTAACGATGCTCGGGACGAGCATGTCTTAGGAGGGGGTAGTGCTACACCAGTCGCGGCTGATGAAGAAACTATACGCTAATCTGTGGCGATGTTGTTTACAACTACCGGTAGGTAACGCAGATTAGACAATAGTAGCCGCTCGAGCCGCGCGTTCCATTGTTAAATCCGGAACAAAAGAAATATTTCTGGAAAGCAATTATTGTGCACCGATTTTATGATGTTTTTATCTATTGAATAATAGGGTGTTTACTTCAATCTTTTGTACTGTCCGAATGTTCTAGAATGAACGCGTGGCTCCGCGTGATAAACAACTTTTTGTGTGCTTGCGCTATTGTTAAATCGAATGCTCTGGATATCTTAAAATTGTATAAATACGCGGACGACCGACGATTCGGCAGTCAGTTTTGATTACGCGTTCAAAGTGTTAACATTGAAGTGATTGTACGAGAAGTGTTCAGAGTGTTTTAGTGCAAGTGTCTAGTGTAGTATAACAGTGTTTGTGTGTGTGTAACTGGTGAATAAAGTGAATCTTCGGATACATCGACGTTTCATTCCTTTTATCCAACCCCGCTCGTAACAGTATTTACTAGGTAGTACTCAAAGAAAGGTTCTCTATTGATAGCAGACATAAATAGATTTGAAAATGGAAACCAAATACAGACCTTCTTTTTTGCAGCCTATTCTTTCAGCTTAATTTTAATCACTCAACCATGTATCAAATGATTACTAATACTCGCAGATGGCTTATTTTTTTTTACATTAATGAAAGAAAGAAAGAAAGAAAGAAAGAAACAATTTATTTAGTCGCACAAAACATTACAACAACAAAAAACCGAATACATAATAAAACAGTAACAGACAATAATATAATAAATTAAATATTTACATAAAGACATGAAACAAATATTTATACAATTAAAGTTTCAGTTGTCGCTGCAATGTCCAATCTCGGTCATTCCACGATTATCTACCCACACATACGTTTACTTTAATGTGCTTCATTTAGAGTTGAAAATCGTAAATCATATTTGATAGTAAAATGAGATCGGCGCCTAGTTTTTTTTTTTTTTGCTGTTTTTACTGGTATTGGTCGTAAAAAGAACACAAATAAGAATAATTTATACTTTAGAGAACTATACTGGTTATTAAATAATCGAAAAAAATGTGGTGTAATAGCTGAAAATTTAGAGAACTACTTTCTGATAATTTTGTTTAAAAAGATGATTTTGTGATTTTTTTTTTTTCCAAAATGAGAACGATTTTCAAAATTCTGCTTCGGTTAAATTGATTTTGGTCGTTTTTTTATATCAGCTGTAATTTTTTCGCAACTGATCATCACAATTCTTCATATCAATCTAGGTGCAAACAAAATACTTGTTTTAGTTGATTTCGTGTAACAATATTTTTCTTTTAAAATTGATAAGAATTATGTTTATTTAATTTTATTTTGTGATTGTTTTTATTATTTTGTATATAAAATCTAAATCCGTAATTAGCTGTAAGTTTATCTGTAAGTTTATTTCATGTCATTATTGTGTGGATTTTGTTTAAATAAATAAATAAAACACCAGGCCTTAAGTACTTCATGCGAGATTTATCCGAAGTGCAATACTTTTTCTACAATACTCGATTACGACGTTAATAGATAATGAAATGTTTAATTTGTTGAACCTACAAACACGTCCGTATCGCTCATTGCCTCATGTCCTGAGATAGTTTACGGCCGAGCTTGTTAGCCGTCGGTAACTGAAGCCTTCAGTAATGGATTGAACGTAACTAAGTGACCCGTATCTCAAGCACCAGCGATACGTTGTCAGTCTAGACGTCACTCTTGTTACGCCTGCTATTCAATATCAGAGATGTAGCATGCCATTTATTGTCTATGTGCCACTATCAGTCTCCAACATGCACGGTGACAGGTTGATCACTCGAGTTATTCAAGAACATGAGAATTCGTGATCTTGATCATGTATTGAAATAAAAATAAATACTACTGAAGTATAAAACACCTTATTTAAAAAAATGCCAGGTCTCTGAAGAATATTAGCACAGTATGGTTTTGAGCATGTGACGATGAACCGAGCAAGGCTGCGTGCTGAGTGAGCGAACCGTGAGCGGCTGACTGGCTGGCTGACTCTCGAGTCGTATATTGGCCAAACTCAGTGTTGAGGAAGCGGCGAACTGTAGCAAACAAAATGCGTATCGGTCCCTGAGGCTTCAGCAAAAGGAGGTACGCCGCAAAGTATGTACGATACGCGCTGTTCCGACACTCTATTTAAAATATTTTGGGTCGCTAGCTGGAGGCAAACAGTCAGTCGCTCACAGTTAGCTTCGTTAAAACGAAGCCCAAACGTCACCGACCTGTCCAACATTCGATTTCCACGCGAGCGCGGCGCGTGTCACCGGACTCATTCCATTTATTAAATAATTCGCTCGAAGTTTACTCACCTAAATTATACACGTATTTCGAACGAGAACCGAATATCGAGTTCGAGAATTGAGCTCTATTGATCGTTTCGTCGCGTTTAGTCAAATTCGCAATCGGTCAAGTGACTTATTTATTTATTTCCTACTAATATTATAAACGCGAAAGTTTGTAAGAATGGATGGATGGATCGATGGATGGATGGATGGATGGATGGATGGATGGATGGATGGATGTTTGTTACTCTTTCACGCCAGGATGGCTGAACAGATCTGTATGAAATTTGGCACAGAGATAGATTATAGTCTAGAATAGCACATAGAATACTTTTTAACCGCGGGTGAAACCGCGGGGCGCAGCTTGTAAAGAAATAAATACATTAACTTTACCTTCTTTGTATATCTTTGAAAATATTATGTACGTTTACAAAAAATCTACATAAATTTAAATTGAACTGTGACTATCACAATAATAACACTAGAAATAAGAATAGGATAGCTGTACCGAGATTTAGACCTGAATAAGTCAAATAAGTCATTTTTTGGCAACTGCGTTCGTTTTTACAATAAAATCCCGAAAAGTAAAACAGGGTTCACCGAGGGAAAATTAAAATCACATGTAAAAACTGCATTAATGAAAAGAGGGTATTATAAGGTTAAGAATTATTTAGAAGATAAAGATGTCTGGAGCCTTCCACTTCCGCCAAGTAGCCACTAGTATTTATAGATATTACCTAGTTGTAAGCCAAAATTTGTGAGACTGTAATTTATTTATTATTTAAAAAAATAATGCCCCTCAGTTTCTTGCCTGTTCTTCTGAGTAGAGGCTCTTTATCCGAACAAGGCGGTCGAGTCTATTTAAAAAAACATTGACGGTCAAAATACCGACAGGTCCATGTCTAAATTGTTAAATTTAATACCCGGTACTCGGACAGCGCGTCAATATACACATGACGACAGACGACGACGTGCGCTGTATAAACCAAACCAGTGAACGGGGAAACTTGATATTTGGAGGGTGTGTTTATTATAGAGCTGTGCAAACTGAGAACTCGCACTAGCAAAGCTATTCGGTTCAATTTTCGTTCCAAAAGGAGATCAAAGTTATCAAACAAACCTCAACTTTTTTCTATAAGACACGATAGGTCGCTGCGCCAACAAAGTTAGTTAGGCAGTCCAATTTTTTTAGCGTGGGCTTGGCGATTGAAAAAAAAAGTAAATAACTCAAACTAGAGCTAGAGATCAAAGCTTAAAAAATGATTTCAAAGAATCCGTAAAAGATATCAAAGATAATATCCCAATAGAAAGGAGTTAAAATTGTTAAACACATGGAATAATTTTTTTTCGTACTTTTCTAGAAACAGCTGCCTTGAATTAACTTTTCTAATTACGACCTAACTTTGTACAGTAAACGTAAAGCAATCGACTGTTGTAACGAACGTTGCTTAGAAATTTGAAAACTCGTTCGCGAACCACACGAGTGTCAGTCTAAGGCAAATTGAAGAGTAGGTAATACTAAAGAAAAAAAAAAATACGATTTGTAAAAAAAACTGCTAATTTGTATTATCCGGTATTTTTAGCATTTAAAATTTCAAACATAACAAGATCTAATTTTAAAACAGAATATCTATTGAATCTTGAAATTGGTATCGTCTAGTCAACATAGGCACGATCAATTTGTAAGTTATCCAATGTCAAGCAGAATCAAATAAACCCAAACCCCACCCTACAACAAAGAAGCCCAATGTAAATAATCTCGCGTCTAGAATTTATCTAATGTCTATTTATATATCTGATATAAAATTTTGCCGATCAGCCTTTAGAAGAAATAAACAGAAACAAATACTTAATACTATACTTACAACGTAAATAGAGATAAAAAAATCTTAATTATCTCTTTTGGATTTCTTCTTTGTCAATGGATTATAATCATCGAGAAAAACTCGTCACGTTGGCAAACAAATCATTGTGTAGATAAGTTCTCGGTCGTAGGTATTTCTACCGAAAATATTTAGATTAATTGGTTGGAAACCAAATTCTGGAATACTTAGGATTACTTCAAAGCAAAGGAATTCTAGTATTTATATTAAAAGCCAGGAATATAGATTTAAGAGCTAGGTTATTTTAATTAAAAGCCATGGTACCTAGTAGGCGACGACGACAACAAAGAAATCGAGAGCGGAGTGCGATATCCTAGTTGTTCAATGTCTGAAGCGAGTAATAGGGGGACGTAACAAAGACGGCGCTCTCAATAGAATCAATGCAATGAAATGGTCACTACTCACTCAAGCATGCAAACTACCATAGACTGACTGACACATGTTTGGAACAGAGCGCTTTGTGATTGAAGCTTACGGTCGCTTTGCGGTCACAATATACTCCATCTAAATATACCAATGGTAGCCCTTTTCAGTTCCAACATTTTTTGACGTGACAACGTCTAATAAATCGATGAACGCCGGCTGCACGCACGAAAAAGGATTACTCGTTGTCCCGTTACGCTTATTCTCCCGTTACGCTCATTGTGAAGTTACGATCGGAGTGTGAGCGGTAACCGAGCGATTTATTCGTAAAAGGATGTAATCATTTTATTAATGTTTTGGTATGACGTCACGTTAAACTATCGTCCGTAAAGCGACTTTACAGAGAACCATTATCATTACTTTTCTATGATCCTACTATCCTACTTCCTACTAATATTATAAAGGCGAACGTTTGTAAGAATGGATGTATGGATGTTTGTTACTCTTTCACGCTAGAACGGCTGAACAGATCTGGATGAAATTTGGCACAGAGATAGATTACAGTCTAGAATAGCATATAGGATACTTTTTAACCGCGGGTGAAACCGCGGGGCGCAGCTAGTTTTGAAATATTTCTGACCTGAAATAAAATTTAAAAAAAGACTTCATTTTCAGTTTCTTCAGAAGTTTCAATTTTTTGTGTTTAACTTTTTGTGATCAACTCAAATTCAACTTTTTGTGATCTGGAATTCGATTGAGCATAGTTGTTCCCGTGTCATGAAAATGCAGTTCTTTGAGGCGGTCCACGAGACCCGCCATAGTGAAGTGACGATCAAAATACAAGCAACAATTTGGGAGATAGAACAACAGCTGAACCACCAAAGGATTTGCCAAAAGAGCGGGATTGTTTGAGTAGTGGATCTCAAAGTCTAGCATCAGGCTATCAGTATTTGTGGTAACATAGGTTTTAAGCTCTGCTGGCCTGGGTTTATTTTTAGCTTAGGGATTATTTGTTCGTCTATTGAGTAGTTGCCAGGAACTCTTTGAAAAGCTTTACATGCTTTATTCACAGCATCAAACGCCAGTTTACTTTTCACAGAGGTTTAGTGTTTCCTGTGAGAGGCTCGTCTGAGTTTACGACAGGCATATCATTTCGCAACAGAAACAAGTAACATTATTGAAAGAAAAACAAGAACCTCGGCTGCACAATATTGTACCCTATGTCACGTCCACTATCAAAACGATTCAAATTACACCTCACATGTCGAAATCCATCAACCTGTTTAGGCTGTAGGGCGTGCCAAAGAAACCTCATACATACATACACTCGAAAAACATAACCCTCCTTCTTGCGCAGTATGGTAAAACTTGATCGCATGGCATGTGAGTAGCGATAACTTCGAGTTTCAGTTCCAGCATGCCAATACAAATTAATGCGGGTGGGAATGCACTCAAAGCCTGGCATGGCTTTGGGTGCATTCCCTCCCGCATTAATTTGTATTGGCATTCCGGAAACTGAAAAACATAACCCTCCTTCTTGCGCAGTATGGTAAAACTTGATCGCATGGCATGTGAGTAGCGATAACTTCGAGTTTCAGTTCCAGCATGCCAATACAAATTAATGCGGGTGGGAATGCACCCAAAGCCATGCCAGGCTTTGAGTGCATTCCCACCCTCGCATTGCACAACTTGCGCATTTCCTGACTATTTGTGTTCAAAATAATAACTGTTTCACGATGATAATATGAATTTCTGTAGCTGGCAAGGTAGAGATAGTTCTCCTTATCGTAATTTTCAACTAGATTCTGAATCGTTAACAAAAGCTACATCGGATTTAAATTACGAGTAGTTTTTACGTTTTGATATAAACTTTTGTCCATGCAATGAATACTAACACTTAATCGGGACATAGAACTATGTGTGATGTTGGCTCAACAATTCCAATATCATCTGTCAATGCATGTGTAACGTGTATTATGTATAGGTATGGTTAGGAACGTATCATGCTGCTGCATAACTCAATTGACGTTATTCCCAATTCATGTCTGCCAGAATTGTATACTCCATTCTCACATACGATGACACATACCTTATGTCTCTAATTGTACTAATTGAGTATACTAATCAGGTATATGTTTGATAATATTGGCTCTTGATTTATTTCATATCTGAAAATGAACAAGTTTTAATTACTTACAGTCTTCGATTCACCACGTCCACTCTTTACGAGAACCTCATTTGTTCGGCATTGGCAGCCTCTCGGACCTTTTTATTTAGACGTAAGCACTTTAAACTCGTACATGGCTACTTACACGAAGTGAAGTAAGCAATTGGAGCTTTAAAATCACTAGAATTTGGTGTAATTGAGCACTACACGACATTGCAAATTACTAAACCGTGCCTTTTTTGTAACCCTAATATGTATTTTATTTCGTCAACTTATGTTAAAATTGTTTACAAAGTTTTGTTGTACAGCGTCTATTCTATTTTAAACATAAACTAAATAAAATAACACCTAAATAAGATGATGTATTGTTTTTAACGGAGCGGAACGTAGTAAAGGAAACAATTTTTTTTAGAAAATAACGTAAAACTAAAATAGGAGCGATGATAGTCTAGTCGGAGAAGACTCGCCTCTCAAGCCAGAGGGAACGGATTCGGATCCAGTTAAAGGCACGCACCAATTTGTTCATTGTGTGAACATATGTGCGTATTGAATGTCATCTGCTACTTAACTGGAGCCCGGTGTATGGCGACAGGCTCGCCCCTGTCACATGTGGGACCGAATATCGTCGGCGAAATGTGGGTGTTGTATTACACCTCTGCCAGCCCCTTTGGGGGAAAGGCGTAACGTTATGTTACGTAAAATATTATAGTCGACCAAATTAAAGCTTTTATTAGTCAAAGAAAATATTACGAAAAAGATCAGTTGAAGAAGATGAGCAGTTACAGAAACTCCCAGATTTATTTATTTCAAAGTTACTGGGATCGTTATTTAAGTATCAGCATCGCTAAATATCGTTAATTGAA
Organism: Peribatodes rhomboidaria; assembly: GCA_911728515.1. Classification (NCBI taxonomy): domain Eukaryota; kingdom Metazoa; phylum Arthropoda; class Insecta; order Lepidoptera; family Geometridae; genus Peribatodes; species Peribatodes rhomboidaria. Next base: position 20,712,884 of record OU452166.1, read on the forward strand.
ATTTTACAGGAAATAATTTCCATTAATCTGGTATTAAAGTCTGCAGTAAGCACAGTACCTGAATTAATCCGATCATGTCGATGCGACAATGTATGGTGGAGCGGTCGGATTTATTGGTTTCAATGGTACCCACTTACTTTGTGAGCGCAGCACACGCTTGTAATATCGATACAAGGTGCTCGTTTTAGATGTAGTAATGTCATTATTTATTGTGTGGTAATACTTAAGGGTGTTATTTTACTCAGATGACATACACCCTCTTATGGTGGAAATTCCGCTAAAACGCACTAAGCGTTTCAAGTCAACTTTTCTTGTAAGAACTGCAGAGGTGTGGAACTCGTTACCTGTGTCTGTCTTTCCACTTAAATACAATCCGGGGGTGTTTAAGAGTAAAGTGAATAGGTATCTCCTAGGCAAGCGTGTTACACCTTCGATCACGTCGACGCTTCCCATCAGGCGAGTCAGTGGTCAAACGCATGCCTAGTCTGTTGTAAAAAAAAAAAAATACAATACGCACATACGTACACATACACACAATGAGCTAATTGGTGCGTGCCGTCGGCTGGGTTTGAACCCGCTCCCTCTGGCTTGAGAGGCGGGCCTTCTCCAACTAGGCTATTATCGCTTCTCATCATCGCTTTTGTATGTCATACATATGATATACAAAATACATACAAGGTAGTATGTCTACATGAGTGGAGCCGGGTGTATGGCGACAGGCTTGCCCCCTGTCACATTTGGGACTGAAATATCGTCCGGCGAAGTGTGGGTATTGTATCACATCTCTGCCAGCCCCATCGGGGGAAAGGCGTGACGATATGCTATTTTACTCCATCGCCGGAGCCAAATATTAGAGATCATACATAGGTATGACATATTCAAAAATTACTAAAATCGGAATCATCAACCTTTTTGCTGTCCGCTTCACGTGGAATGCCTGCCCCCCATGCGACGTCCTGACTGTAAGACAGCTTTTTGTTTAAAAAATTACTTACGAGTTAAATTTTGATCCTGACCTGATTGACAATAAACGTAGATCTGACAAAGTGTGTAGCACTGACCGTTGCCGCACGGCTATTGCGCGTCCGCATTGTCACTTTGTCAGCTCCATATTATATAACAAGTTAAATAAAGACTTATGCATTTATCCTCTTCCCATATATAAATGTAAGTTAAAATGTTTAATTTGGCTTAAATCCATATCCTATCTGGACGCGGAACATTTGGTAAAAGTCCGTACATAGACATGCATGTATTACTACATTATATATTTTTTAATTGAGATATCACATCTACACACACACACACACACACACACCACACACACACACACACCACACACACACACACACACACACACACAATCACTCACACACTACTCTACACATTCTCGTACATACATCGTATGTAAACTAAGTTTGTTTAAAATAACCTTTAATGGACCCAAATTTTTCGTAGGTCACTCAGGTATCAAGTTATCTTAAAATAGTAATAAATAAAGGTACATCTACTATTATGTTTGTTATATGTATTTACAGATTCTTTTAAAATATTATAAAAGCATTTTATTGTAAATTTTTACTAGTCTATTTGCATCCAAAATGGTATTGCCAAAATCTGTTATATTCAATTAATGATATTATTAGTTAATAGATACGTAGTTAATTAGTTAAATTAGAATCAGATCAGATATGGGGTGAATCAATTTCTGTCTATTGCTGGTTTAAGGTTATCACTCATTGGAGCGACTCGGTATCGGCTCCACAAGTAGTCAACGGGTGGTCCCCACATGTGGACGCGGCGTGGTCACCGAGTGGGCCACTCGCCGCCCGCGCTTGATAGGTTACGCCGATGCGAGCCGGAGTTGACGTAGTGAGCGCATATCCATAGAAATTCATACAAAGAATACCTAACCGCACGAGGCGAAACGTGTCTGGTCCCGGGTGGCTCTAATGATTGATAACCTTGAGTATTGCTCCACCTATATGGTAATAATGTAAACTCAGCCTGTTGAATCATGAATATCTACATATTGTGATTTGTGTGGGTGTTAATGTTTGGTACATTATCCTTTCATGTTATACAAGGTGTTCAAGTAGACGAGTTACTCGCAGAACGTCCATAACGCAAAAAGTGACAAACCCAAAAAGACAAAAATAGACCAAACGAGTAACATAGACAAACTGCAGATAGTTGATCGAATCAGGCATTACTTTGCGGAAGTTCATCATCAAAACCGTTTTTTCAACACATTTCTAGTGTATTTCTACTTGAACATCGCTTGACGTAAACCACCAAGGAATACGGATTTCAATAAAATACACTAACTAAATACATTACAAAAAACGTTTTTAATAAACCCTATTTACTAATAAACGTTTTATTGCCTCGTTGGTTATACCACAGGATAAATAACAGTACTAACTCTAGTACAGAACGTTCACTCTATTACAAAAGTCCAGTTCAGGTATAAAAATGACCTACTCTTTTGACTGTAACGCGAAATTGAAACTTATTGTGTGGAACGAGCGCTCAATCCATTTGGCACCGCTGACTCGAAACCGGGTGAACGGAAGGAGCACAGAGCTCCTCCCACATGCCGATATACCTTTAAGTAAATATTAAAAAAAAATCAATAAAGAAAACAGTATGGAATAAATTTAATAAATTAACTTAACTAAATAAGTTATTAAGAACACTTTTAACACATCATAATCTACTTTTCTGCATTTTACAGATTTAGCCAAAGTTATTAAGAACACTTTAAACACATCATAATCTACTTTTCTGCATTTTACCGATTTTTGTAATGGCTAAACATGTCCGTCCGTTCCTAGTATTGTTTCGTACCAACAAATGAAATAATTGTACACCTACATAGGTAATTCCAAGCATACGCAACTAATAATTAGCGGCTCGCGGCTAGCGCGTAAGTCGAGCGCCGAGCGGCAACCTCCCCCCATGCTCCTACCCGGAAAGTGCGCCAAACGTACCTTACAACTGCAGTGTGACACCCCCCGGTTGTACAGTGTTTTGTCTTTTTCAGTTAAAAATTTAAAAGAAGAAAAAATACAAAAGACTATAACTATTCCGGGTCTATACAACGTTTCTTAGTAAGGGGAATGGTAAAAAAAAATAAGCTGAAAAAGTCAACACCCGGTATAAACTATCTAAGCACTGTCTTCTAGTTTTTGCGCGTAACGTGCTACTTATTTGCATCTGACGTCGGTCACCTACATTTTATCGATATTTTTCGTCCGCAAATTAAAAAACTTTTACAAAAGCCTCATATGAAACAATTTTTTTTTGAACTAACATTCGACCACAAATTGTCATTTTTTTAGTTTTGTAAGTGCCAATAATTTTCTGAAAATTACTTGAGATTTTGGTATTATCTAAGTAAATATAAAAGGAAAATAAATCAGAAATGCTGGCCCAGACTGAAATTATTTAAAAAAAATATTAAGACTCGTTAAAGTCTAGCAGCTTACGAAAAACTTATCCCCGGCCAACTTCATGCTAGTAGAAAGTATTTCTTTAAAAAACGCGTAAATAAGAGCTCAGTTCAGTGGTTACGTTTTTATTTATACTAAACGTTTCTACGGAACCCTATCTCGAGTAAACAACGACGTGTATTCGACCGATTTATTGAATCACTGAAACGGATAGTTTCACCACACTACTGTGAATAGTTACAGCCTACAGTGAAACCTAAAAAACCTAAATAAAAGCTTACATGAAAAATATACACTCGAACTGAGAACCGCTGTCGAATTGAGAACTTTATCCTTTTTGGAAGTCGGTTAAAAAGCATTATTTCTATTAAAATTTCCGTTAAAAACAAGTTCTTTTAAATTCGGAAACAAGCGACAAGTGAGAATGACGACCGCAAAGCACCCAACAACCTCCCACTGATTTCACCATTATTAACTATCTATTTTTCATGCGCGAATATAAAATCTAAGTAAACTCAGTTTGCCTACCCAAAGAAAGACCCTACCCCAAAAAAGAGCGCAAAATATGCAATACAATGCATAACAATCTCATAGAGATGTTACTAGGACTAGGCCTAAGATGGTAATATAATATCTAGGCAAAGTATTCAATCATACGGTTCTTATCGTTGAGATAAGTATCTTTGAAGTGGCGGTGATCCGAACGTTGCCGCGCAATATGTTCAGTAGTTACTTGTAAATAGATCTCTCGAAACAAAGATCCTCTTATTGCTGTTTCCTGAAGAGGCATTCATGTGGTCCGCATAAACCAGACCTTTCTTGTTCATTATTTTACAATTTTATTTTGTCTATTTTCTCTGAGGAAAATTGCTCTTTTCTAGTAAAATTTCGTTTTTAAATAATCTTAACTTTAATGTTGTTGTTTTTACTAAAAAATCCTAACATAATTATTGCGGCAATTCTTTTCTGTACCACTTGTTCAGGTTTCTCACAGGCGCGCCGTTTTACCCAAGTAGTCTTACAATGAATGATAAATATGTAAATCGTTTTATTTGAATCTTGTGTCATAAAACAAAATTCGTGTAACTAGTGATAAATTGTCGCCCGTGTGGTGATCTGTATTAGGCGTGTTCGAACGACCTGGCTAGTATTCTGAAATTGTCTAAAAACTTCCGATAACCCACGAATGGAAAACAACTGTTCCCCATTCCCCTCTTACGAAAATACTATGCCCAAAATATCTTATTCTCGTCAATTAGGTCGTCTATTATGTATGAATAAATCATGAGCCCAATCGTAAGCGTAATTAAGAACGTCGTCTCGCACCCGCCGTAGTGAGTTGTAGGTATTATAATTATTTATTTTTGTCCACGAGCGATTTACTGGTTTTATCATCTTCGGTACTGAGAGTCACTGAGGAGTGATTTAGGCCCTTTCAATGATCTGAAGACAATTTTTGAAACAAAATTGACAGCTGTTGCCCTACAAAGGCGACTCGCCTCACATTGAATGTAGATGAAGACGCCGATGCGAAGAGGCACTGTTACCAACGAACTTTGATGACGCAGCGAGCCAAGCTCTCTCTAAAAAACAACTCTCTGCTCTGTGACAACGTGCCAAGATCAAGTTCAAGTTCTCGGAAATCTTTAGCCACACTTCATCTTTCCATCCATACTTAAGACGCTGTGAGCTGAAGACCTCGCGGCCGGCGTCTGTCCGTCTGTCGGTTGAGAAATGCGACCTGGAGAGGTGGACAACTGTCCACCTCTCCAGGTGAAAAAAAAAAAAAAAAACATTCTCGTAAAATTTTGTGAGCAGGTATGATAATTATACTTTCAGATTTTTTTATCGATTCAGTTTTTGGACATTTTCAAAATAGCAAATTTGATTTTTTTACATTCATCTGACTAATGCCAAATAAAGTACCATAATTACATTACACTAGCTGACCCCGCGAACTTTGTACCGCCTAAAAATCGATTACTTGTTCATTTTATTTAGGCATTTTTTTAAATTTTTCTCTCCGTAAGACCATCCTCGTACTTCAAGAATTTTTTTTTAATAGTTAGCTAAATCGGTTCAGCTGTTTTCGAGATTTGCGCTTAGCAACACATTCAGCGATTCATTTTAATATTATAGAATTATAACCCAAGTTACAGTTAAATTTCAGTTAAATCGGACACCGTGAATTACAAAGGGAAAGCATATGTGAAGTTAATAAATTAAAAGCTTATACTCATACTACTAAACAAACCTAATTATGTTACTGTAAGAAATGTATGTGCTAGTTGTATGTATTTGTGTGTATGTTTTTTGTAGAATGTCACAGTAACACAACCTGTGACGCGGAAGGCGCTGTGAGACCGCTCTCAAAAAACGCAAGTAGGCTCTGGAAAGTGCCCTGAGGGTGCGCGGATTTAATGCTTGTGGTAAAAATATTTTGACGTGAAAACTTAAAAAAAAAAAGACTGATGATGAAATGATGATGTCACGAAAAAGAATGGCTTGTTGTCCCGTTACGCTCGGTCGATCGGAGCGAGAGCGCTACACGAGCCAGCGAAAGGCACGATCGGCTTGAGCGTTCGGCTTGCGCCGCATCTATCTCTCTTCTACTCGATTGGGCTTTGTGTCCGAGGAGAAGATTTCATACTTCATATTTAAACTATTGTCCGCAAACAAGGTATAGGTAGGTACAAGGTCTAGAATTCCAGGAGCGTTTGCTAGGATTCTTCGTATGACGTCAATCGTCATCGTCATCCGTCTCTTTCGCACTACATGTAACTGACATATTTCGGTCTTGCTTAAACATCGATTGACGTCAGTACGTGTTGCCCACGTGACCAGAATGCAAATTAAATGTTGAAATAATGCGAATGGGGGGCTTTGGGATACATTTTTGTCCCCAGTTGACATTCGTTTATAATTTTAGCAATTTTACCGAATTTTAGAGCTTATAAATTCGAGCTGAGAGTGAGCGTAACGCAGTTGTTTCTTGGAAACCGTTCGCAAACGTAGGCGAGAGTGGTGGCGCCACTGAGCTGAAACTGCAGTACTCGCGGCGAATAGCTTGGCCGGACGGCAATCTCGGCTGATGCTCAGTGAGGTGACGTCGCTCGAGTACAATGTATGGACGTGGTCGCGGCGCACGCGTGGGCGGACGCTAGATCTGCGTGGCCGAAACACTCCGCATCGTCTGCCCAACACTCCGGCGCCTGGCCGTCGCCAGGCTACCTGGCTCGTTGAGGCTGTCCAGCCTCCGAGCTGGTGATCGGTTCCGTTAAAGTAAATCGCGATAATTCTCCAAGATGTCTGGATACGAGCACCACTTGAACGCTGTCTCCTCGTTGAGCCAACTGGAAAACATCCCCCTGGACCCTGAGCGACGTCCTAGCTTGGTAGAACGAACCGTCAGCTGCATTTCAGGGCTGGTATCATCTTTCCTGCATCCTAACGACCCTCCAGGTAAGTGAATTCTTAAAGTTTTGTTCTAGAAAGTTTTGTTTTAGTATTTTATTTTTTCCGTGGTATTTTACTTTCGTTTTATTAACAATAGTAATTTTTTAAGTATTTTGACAACAATTTTTTTTAAATAAAAAAAAATTAAAACACTTAGTTATTTTAAGTTTTATTTTTTAGTTAGTGTCTTAAGGTTTTTTAATTTTCTGTTTTTTTTATTAAGAAAATAAAATAGATATATTACCCCAATTAAAAGTATGTTTTGACACTTAAATTTACAACTAAGTATACTTTAACAACAGTTACACAAACTTTAGAAACAACAAAGACAACTACTAAGCTACACAAACTAAATAAAAAGTAGTTGGAGATCTTCACATCTTTAAGCAACCTAATAGTTTATATTAAGGGTCTCTCAGAGGTCTGAAATCGGTCTGAGGTCCGTACAAACGCGCTTGTCGAATTTCTTGAAAACTGTTCATCAGATTGTGATGAAATTTGGTATGTGCATTTAAATGAGCTTTATCTCATTCCGCGATGTCTTGGTTTTTTTTAAACTCCCTCAAGATAAAATAGAGCTATAAAAAGTATCCGAATTGGTAAGGTGTCACTTTGGACTGATTTATTAAATTGATAGACAAAGTAATTTAAAAAGCTCTTCGTTCAGGGAAGTTGCTTACTTCATTAGCTCCCAAATTAAGACATAGTACAAAGAAAAATCATATTTATTTGAGAATAAATAACAAGTGCGCTAAATTTTCAAAAATGGTTCAACATTTGCAAATTATCACTTTGTAGATAACTTAATAGGCTCATGAGTAACTTGTTATGCTTTTTCGCTCGTCGTCTCCTTCTAGATGAAATGGAATAGAAAATCTTTAGCCAACGCTAAACTAGTTTAAAGTGGTCATAGGACCCTAAATGAATAAAAACCAAAATAAGTACCTATTGACAAAAAGACTAGCAGAATACAAAAAAATAAAAAATAAAGATAAAATAAAACTAAAACAAGTATAAAGTAGTAAGAATCAATACCAAACAAAACATTCTTTAAGAATTTCGCCATTTTTTAGAACAACCAAAATAACTTTATTCATACTACTATTAAACAATCGTCGTCCAAAAGTTTGGTGAAAATCCCGCCAAGAGCTTTCATTCAACTCGAGAAACCTGTTGCCCACTTCTAAACTTCAATGCGCCGCACACTGGCTTCAATTCAAATTTCATAGTCCTTAGAAATAATGTTTTTTATTTTTTAGAACCCTTTTAAAAGTCTAAACTAAACCATGCCATAATTTTATTATTAAATGTTCAATATATTCAGGTCATTTTTGTACACACGGCCGTCTGACTCCAAACTAAGCAAAGTTTGAACAATTGACTGCCAGAGACTGATATACTTTTAAACACATACTTATGTATGTAGACAATTAACAGCAGACATACTTAGGAATAGAACCTAGCCCACCGGGTCATATTTTAAGTTTCTGATTTTAAAAATCAAAAACAAGATGGGTTTAAAAATCAAATTATAACAAAAAGCTATTATTCTATTTTGCATTTCTATGTAACTACGAGAAAGTAGTCACGGAGAACGACTTGTCGATAAAAAAATAAACCAACATAGTAATCAAACTACGTTTACAAATTTTTCAATGTAAAATAACCATGTAAGAAACTATATTGCTGAGTCGCAAGGATGATAATTAATTGCAACATCTGCTATCTATTTAATTATCGGACCTACTCATAAAATTTTTAGTAAATCGGTTGAGAAATGCTACTCGGTTTCCAATAAGTAAAAAAAAATCTTCCGAAACAAACTGTGCGCCGTTCTTTGCCTATAAGCAGTTCCCGTGGAATTGTGTAGTGCATTCATTCATAAAGAGAGCGTAGAGGGGGAATAGACGAATCACGGTCACCCACTCGTTAATGGAGAAAGGAACTGGTAGCTATTCTGCGTCCAAACAACCTACATTGCAGTACGGGCGCGACGCGCGCCAGCCGCCGCCGCCGCCGCCGCCGCCCGTTCCCGGCCTATAGCCCCCAAGCCGTCACGATCACAGACACTAGAAACTAGTCACGCTAACTAAATATATCTGTAAAGTTTCACAAGAATCTATGTAGTAGAAGTCGTTTAAAAACTCTTACAAGATTGAAGCAAGAAATAAACTTAGGAGTAAAGCTAAATGAAAGCGTTTAAAAAAACTAGGAAAAGCTACGAAAGTCTTTAAAAAGAAGAAGAAAAACGAAATTGCCTTCGCACATTGTATATTGTTAAGCTTGTTTCCCAATCGACAATAATCTCACTTAATTTTCACTATAATCAAAAATAACTTTTGGCACAACTGTCATGATATTGTTAAAAACAGTTTAGAAGTTCAATGAAAATGGAAACGGAAAAGAAACGAAATGAAACACTGACGGCAATGCGCCCAAAAACTTATTTCTGTTATGACAGTTAATATCACAGTTGAGCTGTAGACCTCGCGGCCGACGTCTGTCCTCTGCAGGTCGCTTTTTCTCGACCGAATCTCGTGAAATTTGGTAAAATTTTATTTTCGAATAATTATCGAACTTGCACTCAACATTTCACGAAAATCGGATGAGAAGTGCAACCTGTAGACGACGATAGAGATGCATACAGAGATCCGGGCAGAAATCCAAACAAAATTCGAACAAACGAGACTCTATTAGTTTTCTTTAAAATCTTGCAAACTGATGTCCAAAAGTTGTAAAACAACACCCTTATGTATTAAAAGGTACACCCAAAACCAGCACCTTGTATAAGCAAAACGTGAACAAACATTTCAAATAGCGTTTTTTTTTCTGTTATAAAAGTGTACAGTTAAAAATTAAACGATAAAAGACACCACAAACTAATATCTTTAAAAAATGAGAATCAGTTATCCTATTTTGTACATTTTACACCAAAATCTTTATTGTCATAGTTTTTAGTAGATCCTATTTTGTTATTATGTTTTTATTGATTTATTTTAATGCTTGGTCGGCCGACATAGCGACGGCGGGCGGCAGGAAGGCAGTGGATGAGGCTGCTACGAGACAGAAAAAATAGCGCCTTTCTTATTTTCCCTAATTTTTTTTTCTTTAATTAATAATACCTGTGTTCCTGTATGATAGCTGCGATGAAACTTCGGATGGATGACCCTGGCTCCAGTGACTTATTTATACCCAGTGTACCTGTATCGGAGCTAGGCGTCACATATTATTGTTTGCAGGATGACGTCGCCGATCCAGTGCCTCCAGCGTTCATCTCTGAATATTCACGAGTCAACAAACACGTCACCTGTCAAAATCGATTAAAGCGTTGAGCCCGTTGGTTTCTAAAATACGGGATGGTCATCAGTTTATTTAAATTTGACAAAAATAATTTATGTAAAAAGATTTTCTCAGGTTATTATTATTTCAATTTGCTTTTATTGGTATTAATTTTATGGCAAAAGCCTTACACTACAGGAGTTGAATAGAGGTTTCTCTATTCCATTCATTTTTAACACGAGTCCAACGCTTCAATTTGTCAATCTGCCTGAATTTCTGCGCAATGAATAGACACCTCAGCGAGATCATTAGTGGCGGAGGCCGATAGCGCTTGGAACGAACGGTATCACTCCTACGTTCAAAAAGAAGCTGTTGAAGCGAGACAATTACTACCGGATATAGACCACATCGGATCAAGTAGTTGAAAATCGTATTTCATTAAATTCAACAAGTATCATTTAAAGATAAACAAATAGCATCAAATAAAATTTAGCCCATGGCTCTCTGGATACAAAGACGAACCCGGCGATATGCCATATGCCATAACCGCGACAACCATAGCTAGGAACATTCTCGATCAAGTCACGTTCAAACAAAAAAAAAATTAAAATCGGTTTATGTGTTTGGGAAGTACACTGCCACAGACAGACACACAAATACACGTTAAATTTATAACACCCTTATTTCTGTTTGTCTTGCACCGGGGATTAGAAACAATCTTTCGGCAGACGTATAAAAATCTCCTTAAAGTTCAACTTTGAGGAATTCAACTGTCCTAACACTGAATAAGGTACTAGATTTATCTGCACCTGATCCTTCTATGTTTACTCTATACATACAACCCCAACGCTCTACACTTAAAAAAACTAAATGTCACTTACTCATTCACTCACTTCTACTTCAACACGAAATTTCGAAAACTATGTACTTGTTTTATAAAGCTGAAACTTGGAGGGTAGTTTATTATTGAATAGTAAAAAAAACACATCAGTTAGGTACAAATTTTGCGAAAACAGTGAGTAAAATCGCGAAGCGTAACTATTACATACATGATAAGCATTGCATTAATTCGGTGTAGGCTGTTGATAGGACTACAAAATTGTAATTAATCGGCGTTTCATGTCCCTAAAGCCGCTAATGGAATAGTATTGGAAATTTAAACGTATCTCGTATTATTTCGTCTTGCTCGATCATCAACGTCAAATCGCTGTTTCGGCAGGTTTCTTCATATAATTCTTCTTCAATATACATCACATACTTATACTTGTTTTCATTGCACTGTCGTCCACCAATCCTGCTACATGAAGCAGCGAATGAACAATTCTCCAAAAAAATGAAAAACCGAAATTGTCGTACCATGCATGAAGCTATGGTTAGTACCTACATAAATAGCGCTGCAAACGACGAACTGCCTGCGGCTTCTCGTACATTCGACATAGTTTTTTTCGCTGTAGCTTTCCATCTCAATTAATATAACAGATGACGGATCTACATGCAAATTATCGACGGTGTTTGTGCTGCAAAAACTGATTTTCAAAGTTGGGCTTATTTTCAAGGTTTTTGTAACTTGCACTTACCGTGCTGCCTTTCGGGTACAGATTTTGTTATAATTTTATCAATCACTTATTATATTTTCGCTTACGAAATAACGACGTCAAAGTAGTAAACCACAAGACGCCCTACTGTCTGTGCAGAGGTGTGATTTCGAGCCCGGGTAGACCGCAGACCGCAGGCGACTGATCGTGTGTACTCGTAGGTGCCCTTGGAATTGGAACACAACTTTACCTGCATTTGAACGAAGACGAAAATAAACATCACTTAAAAGTTGGTACGGTTTGTAAATGTCACGTAGTTTGTTAGTACAACTTTATGCCGATGACGATAAAGTTTTGATATAACGATCGATTGATTGCATCGGCGATCTGCTGCCGTCCGTGGTCTGCCGCCGCGATCGGAATCATGTTCGGTACTTTTTAGGTTTTTATTTTTCAGAATCGAGTTGTCCGATTTTGTTTGAAATTTATGTAGATATGTATATTTAAATTGTCAGTATAAACGTTTGTTCCTACTAATGCAATGTCTTATTCTAAGACTATGGAATCGATATGCAGCGTTAAATATTCGCGTTCACCTCGAAATAGTTATCGTTGCATTTGACGCGGTTTGGGGTTCACTGTTTGCGTCACTGACCCGTGCGTGATTGGAAAACGTCAAGCTTATATTGAAAATTAATTTACAAAGGGAGCTATCACAACAAACCGTGAACGTGTCGATGCGACCACGGTTTGATCACACCTCGGCAGTTGCGCTTCCGGTACTAACTTAAAACTAGTTGCATTTATGAATATATTATAGAATATAAAGCTTGCAAACTTAGATGACTAAACTTACTTAGATCATTAAGCTTGTAAACTTAGTTGACTGAGTTTTCATACTTATCATTTACTAAGTGAGAGTGAAACTGCGACGGTACTATTTCGATTAAAAACTTGTACTATTATTTAAGAAGCTTATATTTTGTTTTGAACTTGATTCAACTTGGAAACTTCTTATGTAAAGGCGAGGTTATTATAAGTACACTGAAAACTTCAGTAACTTTATAATAACTCGGCTATTTTATTTTGGTTCCGTTAGATAATCAATTGACCTAATACTTAATTACAAAACTCTTAATTATACCTTAACTGGTTTTAATAAACGTTTTTGAAACCTATCTTGGTACTTACTCGTATATCACACCTTTTTTAAATAATTTACTTACTATTGCGTTTAAAGATTTTAGAAAGTTTTTTTTTCTACCGCAAATGAAAGTGTTCATCTCTCTGTAAGCCTGCACAAACTTACTTGGGAATCCAAAGTTTATGAAATAAAGTTTTAATGAAAAACGAACTGAAAGCTAAAGTACGAAATATCAAGAGCAGAAAATAATCGGAATAGTTTATCCCGATTTGATTTATCCCGATCCCGATTATTGTATCGGAAATCTCATTAATTTTCATCCAATTCGCATTTTCAACCAATTATAGAAATTAGAGGTGGATAATAATTAAGCTGCCTGCCTCTGTAGTGCTCATCGTTGCAATTTACAACTCCAATGTTAATTATTGCTTGTTATATTCCCGTTTGTTTACGTACAGGCGATTAAAATAACTGAAGTGGTCAAGAGCATATCGAAACAGGCAATTTGCGTTTGCGGTTTTCTATATCAATTACTCAAAAAGTTTCGATCCCACAAATTCACAAGAGTTTTTAATGATCTACGAGTATAACAAACAAGGTGCAAGTTTTTAGGTTGAGTAGTTGCAGCTAATGAGACATATCTCACAAATTATACCTTCGACAAATTAAAAATAGGTTCATGAAATCTCAATTTAAAATCTCTAGTCGACGAAAATGGTGCTGATATTTTGAGGGTAGCTCATATCAATTGCAAGAGACCTTATATCTGCCATAGGTATTATCATAATACCTCCTGTACTTTTATAAATGATGAACGGCAACGACGAAACCCTTCAAAAGTCAGTGAAGACTGGATAAAATATTAATGGGTATTTTCCTATCAGAACAAATACGTATGGAATTGCAAATAACCGTCGTAATGCAAAATTAAATGTAGTTTTCATGAAACTCGATGCGCGTCGATCGCGGTAAATATTCGTGCTCGCCTTCCTGTATCTGCGTAGGCTGTGTGGCTCTACTGCTGAGCTGTGTAAAATTTTAACTTGAAAATAATTATAAACGATATTCAAAAGTTGAAATTTTAAAATCATCGTTCATTAATAAGTTAATGAAGAATAAGTGAAGAATAATTAATATCAGCAATGAATAACAAATAAATAAGTAAATAATATCGCTCTCACAAACTTCCCACGTCTCCTCTCCTTCTTCTTCTTTATCGTGCCTTCTTTTTTCTTGCCTGTACCTACTTTCAGACTATTTGCGTCTTTTCCGAATAAAAACTGGTCCAAGTTCCATTATTATAAAAATACATTAGTCTATTCATTATCTTAATGATATCATCCATATTTCGTATACGTATTTATTTGAAATTGATACAGTAGAAAACTTTAAAACATAGTTCCTTTATGAAAATCATTTTGTTTGTAATTAAAAATAGTTTATTCGACCCTCCCTTTTACTTACTAACAAGGTATTTCATTTCACCTCTGAGGCGCAGCAAGTTATATTTAAACTGCATGTAGGTAACCACGTTATAGGAGTACGCGCGTGGGCAAGGTAATTAATTTACCAGTATGACACCAGCAGCAACCTTCGTAACAGTAAATCCGTTTTAAAATATTCTCGTTCGTTTTACTAAAACGAGCATTGATTTTAACCTTCGCTAAAATATTCCGTGCTGTTGTTGATGATCGCTTCATTTATACAACATGACTATCATCGGGCCGCCGGTAACACGGATGACTATCCCGCTGAAGCCGTTATTGTATTTATATTATAATTAACTTGATCGAGTTATTACACTCTCAGAAATTTCTTTGAACTACGCAATAATATTATAAAAGTAGTATAACTGTTTAGAACTATTGCATTAGCTTGTTAATATGCCAAACGAGACAAACTTACGAAGCGACGTCGACGGCGCGATATTATTATGGCTCGTTTGCTGTAAGTCATAGGGAATTCGCAGTGCTACAAAATACTAAGAACTTTAATTACTAACTTAAATTTAAGACGGTTTCTCGGTAATCTACCTTCACGATAATATTAATAGTTAAACTCGTATCCGCTTTGACGCTAGTTAAGACAAACGCACACGCCTTATGTAACAGAAATTAGTTTATTTTAAATTCGATGAGCCCGTTTAGTTAGTACGCCGGAGCCATCGAACGCGCGGCTGCCTTATATGAAATTGAATGGAGACCACTGGTCATGCACAGTAATGCGGCAGTGACCGCGGAACTGGGAGACTGCGCGCGCGCCGCGCGGCGAGTACCGTGTCTTCGCGAGTTATGATACTCTTTTACACGTGATGGATTCAAAATCCGGTAAGACTCTCAAAATCAATTTTACGGTATTCATAAGCTTGTTGAATTTGAATTAAAGTGCTGTTTGTCTCATTTTTGCGTACGAAATATCTCGTTTATGAGATGCAGACGGAATACTTTTTTATTTAGCTTTTTGTAAGAGTCTGAAGATGTTTTCACTAGTTTACTGGTAGTATTATTTTTGTAGAAAATTTGTAATTCATAATGTAAGTATCCAGTTTATTTCTATTGTTTTAATTTAAACTTTCAAGACACTATTTTAAAGTTCGTATTCTAATAACCAGCTCTAATAACTAGTAAGCGTAGACAACTAATAGAAAATGTTTGGAAACTATCTTGAGTATAGTAGCACACGCAGCGCGTAAACAGTTGAAGTTATTCCGGGCCAGTAGATATTTTCTTTGTCACTCCGTTTGGCAGATATGAGGATGACGGGGACAGAAATATTGTCGATTGTTGTAGAATCGACGCCGCGTCGCGGCGGATGCCATGTCGCCGCGAGTGGTCCCGACATAAAACGTACGCCATTGATGCTCTCACACTGCCTATTAAAATTTACTACCTCGTTTTCACGCATTTAAAACAAAACACCTCGTTAAGTCGCCCGCTAATATACGTACCAGCTGTATTTTGACGGAGAGTAATAATGAAGAATTATCGCTTTGATCTTGACTTTTGGGGTGCAATTTGCAAACTATATACTACGTTTCACCGTGTTTATTTCAGTGTTTTCAATAGTAACATAAAACGTCGTGTCTGCTGTATCGATTTCATCTCCATTAATTGTTATCGAGATAGAGCTTTCTCTCTAATGACACTATCGATTTCGATGCCTTTCATTCCAGGTTTCCCTGATAGACTTATTTAGTAAAATGCCAGCGAGCGCTTTGGAGAAATGGAGATCTAAGTCCCACGAGCCGAGCGCTCAAAGAGCTTTGACTGTGGCTAGCTTGAATCAAAGCATTCTCTGTCCAGTCGTATCGCATACCTACTGAAATCACGCTCAACAGTTAAGAACACAAGGCCGTTTTTAATGAAGGCTCACAAATCCGCATGTTGGCGAGCCCCGTAGTTGCGGTATGTAATACGAGCTTGCCTCTGTCGGAGCCGCTGAATGCCCAATTTGATAGCACGTTCAACAGATAATTAGCGTCGACTGAGCGCTGAATATTTAGATAGTTTTGGTGAAATCAGAAATGTGCTGTGTTTGTTAATAACGTTTGCTTAATTAACACACTAACCGCTATCGGAAGATGAGCGCGTGTGCGCGACGACGCGTAGCGTCATCGCTTCCGGCTAATCAGCGCTCACACAGTTAGCATAATATTCATTTCATTAAAAATTTAACAATCGACAAGATCGTTGCTCTTGTCGGTGAAGTAATGCCTAAGCCTGGCGGTCCTCTGCTAGTGTTTTCACGTCTTTGTACGACATGACTTATTTTACTTTACAAATGAAATGAAAAAGAAGGCAGCTTCTTCATTAGGTCTACATAAATGGTCATCTTGGTATTCTTCGTCCTTTTTTCCTTCTACGAAACTCTATAATAATCTTCACTAGTCTGTCATGTTGTACAGGGTGGCCAAACATCTGGCCGCTGCGGTTGTCAATGTTTGCAAAGAGAATTTTTCTTTCTTTTACTATGTTTAAGACTTCCTGGTTCGATTTATTTTCTGTCCTTCTTACACTTTTCATTCGTCTCCAACAACTCATTTCCAAAGCTTCAAGTCTTTCGCGATCTCTCTGGGTCATCGTCCATTACACATAATATTAAAACTATCAAAATAAAACTATTCACAGCCAATGTCAGCCTACTTAAAGCTCGTGAATTACGTAGAGTACAAGGTTGCGTTTTATTTATTTGGCGGCGCGAGTGCGGGCCGCGGCTCGCGCCGGCCGGCGCGGCGCCTAGCTACGTCCGCCCGTCCGCCGTTCCTCTTTATTTATTTTCATTTAATCCACGCCGAAATGTGTCATTTTTATCTTATAACACCGATTTCGTACTATTTTCGTGTCACGATCTCTGTCTGTTGTGAAACAATATTAATTTATGCTCGCATAAAATCACGACGACCACCTTCTTCATCTCTACGCATGTATCTCCTTACTAATAAACGTTTTGTATAGCCTCGGAATAGTTAAACAGTGTTTTGTCTTTTTCGATCGAATTAAAAATTTAAAAGACAGAAAAAGACAAAACACCAGAGCTACACTTCCGAGGCCATACAACGTTTATTAGCAAGGGGGTGAGTGTGGCCTGGTGTGTGTGAATGTAATGTATGTGTGTAGTATTTTTGAAAATGTCAAGTTGAAGTACACATAAATACATTTTAAATTGAGAGGAGATTTATTCTCCCACGTACGCTTTAAAAGGACGTCCACAAAATATCAAACAGTTTGCATATCGCTCAAAGAGCTCTTTTCAACTGAGTTAATGAACAAATATTACATAATTGCGGGCTTCCTTTGACTGCAAAGTGTGTTTATTTTCATTGATAAAATCTTCTATATAATCAATAAGTATCCATATTTTAAATTTAATTATAAAATCAGTAAACTTGTTTTAATATTTACCTACCAGCTGCACCCCACGGTTTATTGCCCGTATATTATTGGTACCCGTTATCCAAAAAAGTGTTGATTTTCGAAATAAAAAGCTTACAGGTACTTACTCACTCAGCCTGGATTAGGCTATAATCCAGAGAATGTATAAGCTATTTACATTACAAATTTCATTCAAAGCCGTCAAAGGAAATACTGAAAAAGATGCTTTCAGAATTACAATAATAGAAATATTTCGTTATTTTATTATGTTTAATGGAATTTATATTACTAAAATATTTCAAAATGTTACTTAAGACTGAAATAGAATTTAAACGGAATTCTGAAACCGTTGAAGGGGAAAGAAATGCGGGTTGCATCCTTGATATTACGGACGTTTTCATGTGGAGTCCAGGATCTAAAGTTAGTTAAACGTGTTGCAGGTTACAACATTTTGAAGTCGTTAAACAAAGTTAGCTGTTTTAGATATTTCTTAACTTTAGCTTTTTTTAAAACTAAACAAATACACAAAACCGTACTCTTTTGTACTAGCGAACATAAATTGCCCTCGATACTCTCTTTTGAATCATTGTTACCAGGTGTGGGCTTATCTGTTTGACTACAAAAGTTAAGTGGTCAATTAAAGAGTGCCCTAAAAACAAAATTTTCGTAAATATAGTTTAAGTTGGAAAACATTGCTTCTTTTTTATTTATACTTAACCTCACGCACTCGTATAAAATCGAATAGTCTAAGTCCAGACAGGTAGATGATGTAGCGTGTTTTATCAGCGAATCCTAGCTAGGCTCGGAAAGAGATACTACAATCCCATACACGTACATTCCATGTAAGCATGACGCAAACGTTCCGGAATTCAACCTTAACATTGCAGATGAGCGCCATGATTTAAATATAACTCCGCATCTGTACACAAAGATGTTTGTGCGGCCTGAACAATGAGATATAGGCCTTGTTGTCAGAGTGGTAGAGTCGCAGAAGAAGCCGCGAGCGCAGCCCGGCAGGGTCGCCACTCGGCCACTGGGTTACCCGCGCCTTGTAGGTACGGCGGGGTTGCACACTTCATAATTAAAATATGTTTATTTGGCAATCGGCTTGGGACAACTTTCCAACTGTTTGTTGTACTTAAATATTTCGGAACGACCTATTTATCCCAATTAATAAATTTTACGTTAATAAGACAGTTTTACTAGATTTTATGATAGAAAAAGATATTTTGATAAATTAATAGGTGTCTACGCTTCACTTTCATTTTAAAAGATCTAATTATGATGCCCTACAGTGTACCTGTATTTGGTCGCTGTTTTGTGTGTGACGTCACCACCTCCCAACTCCCCTTTAATCCTCCACGCATCTATCGGCACTCCTTTACATCAAAATCACACCAGTATTTCCTAAAGTTCTGACGCCTTCTACTGTATATTACTAAACGTGGAGCAATATAGATTTATGATGGATATTTATGAACGATAAATTGTCACTACAATTAATTCGTACCAACCACAACCATCAACCATTCATACCCAACCATCAACCATTCGTATGAAACCTCATGATGCCTCGTTGCAACAAAAATATAATGTCAATAAGAAATGAGAGTAAATTTCTGCCTACAGAATGCTACGCGGTTTGGCAGAGTTGTATAATAATGCACGTAGAAATATGTATGTTATTATCTTAGATAAATACATTTAAAAAAATGTATCATAATTTTTTTTAGTAATTCAAAAAGTTTGTAGAAAGAAAAGGACCCAACACTTATAGCTATTTCACTTCGAAATCTTGTTTTTTTTTTTTATATTACAAACAACTTTCAAAACACCCACGAACACGTCCAGAACATACACATCTTCGGAAAAAAAAAGTTCAATATTCGAGCAGGAAAGGTAAAGCATAGAAATAAAATATATTAAAAAATCCAATGTACAATTGTACATCCGTTAATAAAAATCCTAGAATATGATTTAAATTAACAGCCCGTGAATGTAATTGACTAAATGTTTCGAGAGTGATCCGAAATACCTGTTGCTCGAGAATACAATCAATTTCCAATCACCCTTGCAAGCGTTGATCGATCGTGGCCACTGAGGTCAGGGTTGAACTCCCTGTAACCTTTAAACCCACGGCTATGGGAAATTAGATAAACTGTGCATCGATTTGAAATTTATGCATTTCTACCTCAATATCGGAATTTGCAATAACCAGCGCCGCGTTTTCTATAAAACTGAATATTGAATAAAGGGAAGTATAGAGTAGATTGATAATTCAAATGTTTGAAAAGTTTTCTATCTTGATGATATGTTTGATTTATTCCTTTTTCGAGTACGAGTTTTGGGCTTTGCATTTCTATTATAAACTTCAGTAAGTTAACTGATTAGTAAATATGTAAGGACAATAGAATATACAATAGTATAAAAGGATTAATTGGCGTGTTAAAGGTAATTGTAAAAATGTGTTTACATACAGCCTAGATCATCATTGCCCAGCCGTGATCACTCACTGTTGACCAGACAGGCCTCTTGTACGCCACTCGTACCGGTCAATCATTTACATGGATTTAATTATTATTGCGTGCCGTTGATAGGATGCAGAATGCGTAGGAGTCGCGAGGTAATTGATGCCCACCCGTTTCATACTAATTACACAATGCTCAAATTGAAATCACTTCAGGATTCGACAATTCTGTGCTTTAGTAGTGATATCTGCTTAGAGAAATGATACTATTAAATGGATGAAATATGGTTTATTTTAAAAACCAAATTATAGTTACAGAAATCGGGAGTATGGTCAAAAAATTCATACTTATTTGTATTTATCTTTTAATGATACTATCTTTTGTAATAATGTTAATGTATCTATTCTAACCGTTACTCTTTTCGATACTAAGGGTCTCTAATGCAATAGAGCTTGAAACAAACCACTGAAAGCATACATAGAGGTGCATGTGTGGAGTGCCATTCCTGTAGCACCTATGGAATAGCTCTAAACAATTGCTGGCACATCTCTAAAGGAAAAGGTACTGAATTGAATCACTGAACAAGTGAACGCGTTTGACGCTTTTAACATGAAATATGCTTTTGCAACTGCTACAAGTGGCTTTTAGACGACGGAAAATTTGAAATGCCATAATATTATAAAATTTAAAAGGCGTGGGTGCCGTATTGAAACCGCGATTTCTATAAATAGGAGTAAGTATAAAATACTTCTTGTTTAGTGTTTATTTCTTCTTGTTGTTGATAAAAGGTTTACAGTCTGAGGAAAGCACTTAGTAAGTTTATTGTGAATGCAAATGTTAATATTTGACTTTTGTAAACTCATTCTATTTTCTTGTCTTAATAAGCTTCAGTGAAAGCTTGTAAATTTGATGTTCCTTCATTGAAGCTCCCGTCACAGGTCGTCAATCGACTGTAATACAAACAAAGTCCGGGACAAACGGAATTCAGAAGGCTTTGATTTCAAGGACTACTAGTGCCTGCGTAGAAAGCCATAGAAGAGTAACTGGCCGATCTGTCTTAGTGGGGTCACGCTTAGAATAATTTAATAGTGAGCCCCGACTCCCACACGCCCGCTGAAACGTATCTCGGTAATTAAAATAATCGACTCAGATTTTATTCTGTAAATTGATAGTGCGAATCATTGAATAGAATTTTTCTTTATACGTTTCCCTTTTCTATAAAAATCAGTAAATATAATTTGCTCACAACTTGGTTTTGATACCATACTTACTTATTTTCTTTCGCTTATACTGAGCTTTACTAATTGTCCGTAGTTCCGCGTAGCTTTAATAGGTAGCTTTTTTTCGCCAGTTTTCGCAAAAGTGGAAAATAATAATGCATGAATAACTACTACATACTACTAACGTAGATTTTTGTTATCTCTTAAAATCGGTCCTTGGGTATTTGCTATATTCTCTAAAATGCTCTTGGCTCCGTACAATTTGATCGCGTAAGTAGTTCCGATGCTAGCACACTTTAAGCTTTTCATGCAAGTCTGACCGAGCGCGCGTAACAGCCCGGCAAGACTCTCAGGCTGCCAGCAGACAAGTGATGGCCAAATACAGAATTTCTCAATAGATGTCCTTAAAATAATATGTTACCGGAACTGCTTATTTACTCAATATTGCTTCGAATCGTTTCGCTGCAAAGAATTGACTGGAGCAGAAAATTCGGGAATTCGGAACTCACAATCACCATACACAGAAAGTATTTCAGCCTATAATATTTTCTACGTTTTAGAATCATTTGCGCGCATCTGCCATTCTGCCGTCTGCCGAGATTGGATTCACGCTTTGTTTACCTCTAAATCGGTTCGGAATGACCAACGACGTTGTTTTCGACGCGGTTTCATAAAGTGTAATTTCCTATCACAAGGTAGGTAAGTTTGTAGTTTGAAACAACAGCAGTCGGTCACATAACATGTCTGCGGCCGTGCCGTGTTATTTGACGATCAGCTCCATCCATTATTGTGGTTGTGAGAAGAAAAAAACGAAACAATTGGGCCGGACGCCAGCCGGTTTCGCACGGCGGCCGACACCCGTGCCGATCGATCACAAATAGATTACAGAAATGTTCACGCTTTTACCTCTGTATCACTGCTGGATGTCGCTTTGACCCGTCACGATCCTATCTGCAGTGAAAGCTCTTCTCCAAAATCTGTACTGGGTTACTGTACGGAAGATAGACGTACTTAACATGACCCGGTTAATATGGTTTCGTTCTCAAACCGCACACTATGTATATCAAATTCTATTAAAATGCGTCAATCAATTGCTAAGTATTGTTCCTATTGGCTTTTGCGTAGATTGGCCGTCAATTCCATTTGAGCTGTAGAAATATGTACCTCCGGAGATTGCTGTCGAATACGAACGTCAAGGCACATCCGCTACTTGAAAGGTGTCAATGTGAAGAGCAGCTCCTTGAGTCTTTTCACTTTGACTGCTCACATTGCTAAATCGTCGACGAAAAGATACTCAAGTATTTATTTTTCATTTTCGTTGGTCGTATTGTCTAGGTATATCAATTATATTCTATGTCGCTAAGGCGAACGATTCAGTTTCTATATGAGTTTTAAAACTAATGAAACTGAAGAAGCAAACTGGCCACTGTTGATACCGTGTATACCATGTATACCGTCATTACCAGAACAGAACCTTTATCCCGATAGCATCTTTTCCGCGATCGATAAGTCAATTGAAACCACTGCCGGCCTTCATTACGACAAGGAAACGCTTATTCGAGGAGGTGATACGTCGCTTCAATATAGAGATAATCTAGAGTCTAGACTAAATAATGGAGGATCCATTAAACACTCATGATTATAGTGATCGTCGTCAGCCCACATCAGTCCATTGTTGAACAAACCCTTTCCGGTCACATCATCTGTTCCACACTTTTAATATTAGTCGGTTTTAATAAAAGCGTAGAATGACTATGGGCGCACAGTTTACTATTGAAAATCTCTCATGTGGACTGCTCAGAGTCGAGATTGCAGTCTTGTGGAGGTGTATTATGTGTGGCGTCTAAAGGAATCGATACGTTATTCGGTAGCGTGGTCGATCATTCGGAACACTGGCTTGCATCCCTGAGTCCGCCTCGATTGGGCCGACAAGGTATGCGAATTATTTTAATCTTAGTTCAAAGAAAAATATTCCTAAATTAAAAATCTGATAATCGATTGTCTGAGCAGTGTACGTCAACTGGGCGGTTCATTTTTCATTAGATGCTTAAAATATCGCACGTATTTTGTAAACATTCTAAGCGTTATCTGCTCAAACTACAAAATAAATTTGGCCTGAAACGGCGGCTTTTCTTAATAATCTTTGAAGACTTTTAAAATAAGTGAATTGGATTCATCTGTCAACTTCAGGTTTAGATTTAGATGATATTAAAACAGCAGTTTTACAGGACATACCTATCTTGATTTTAGTAATAAATATACTAACATTTCTGTAGGCCGCAGTTCGGTGTTATTTTTTAATTTACATATTTGCTTTATTATGTAGGTACTCAACCTTTAGAACACAGTTTATCTCTACCGAGTTAGTCGCTTTGTTCTGTAGCTAGCAATTAACCGGACGTTTCAATAAAGCCAAGACATAAGCCTCAAAGTGAAATATTAAACCCCGCGCGGCGAGCTGCTAGATCTTATATCTTTATATTCCCACGTTTGTACTTGACAAGTTGCAAGCACAAACTGATTTTTACAATACGGGATTTTGCTTAACGAGAATGGTTTATATTTGGAACGTATTATAATATAGTTTAAAAAAATATTGCCATTCCAAAACATTTTTAACCGACGAAGAGGAAGAGGTTTACAACTCGACGCGTACATTTTTTTTTAATGTATGACCACGCATAACTTTTCACAGAGTAGTCCGAGTTGATAATTCTTTTTTATTGGAAAGGGTATACCCCGAGGGTGGTCCCAATTAAATTTCACAAAAATATTCCAGGCCTAATAAGAAAATTAGGTAATTAATTACCTACGTAAAGCGTGATGCGCGGCAGGGGCGTAAATAAGTATAGGTACATACCTAAGTTAGGCGCTGACTCTAAATTACTTAGGTATACTTACAATCGTTTAAGAACTTAGTTATTAATTATTCTTTGGTTTTCATTTTTTTCGTCGGTATAGTTTTTTGTCAAAAAGTTTTTATACATTATGAAATAAGTGGGTAACTAACTAGAACTATTATAGTGAGCAGTAGTAGTTCTACAGTTACCAGTTAGTAGTTGGAGTTAGTTAGTGAATTTAATTACGAAAGTTCTTTTTTATATTTAACCTTCATTGTTCCGCTGCTGAGCTAAGGTCTCTGTAGAAAGTAGTTATTATAAAAAATAGTTGAGCTATGGGTCTCGACCTTGGGTACTGTTGAGGTATCTCAAAAATACCAATATCAGAAAGTATGTACCTACTATTTTTCCGTTTTCATGGTAGATATGATTAGTATGTGGCAAGGATGCGCTCTTATCTTCCGTCATGTGAGAGAAGTACGGTTGCACATTAGTTTTACCTTCTATATCTCTCTCCTCTTTCTAGCTCTATCTTACAGCCGGAGGTGATTTCTTAAATCTTAAATACGCTTATGTGGATGCACCCTTGCAACCTTAAGTCTGCCAGCAAGCAACTAAATTACCCAGGAAATAATTTTTCAGAAATTTCATAAAAACTCACGGGGAATAATCGAGAGATCATCTCGCCCGGCTCGGAATTGAATTTTATTGAAATTAAACGGAACTGCAGTATTACGACTTTATCTATCAGCTCGTGTTACTAAGTAGATATCTGTTCGAAACAGATAAGTACTTGCCTAGTCAGAACTCAGAACTGACGGAAATGTTTGCTCGAGAACAGACAAAAGCTACTCCACTGGCTTCTGTAAGCTTGTTTATGGCGCTCAAATATTGTAATATAAATAATATTCTGAAAAACTAAGGCGGTACTGTTTGATTCTCGCGACTGTTAACAATAAAATGAAAGAGGTGAACGATTACAGATTGGTAAAAGTCGATAGTTCGATGGTACGTAGTACAGAGTCTTTTTTGTGTTTGTTGATAGGTTTGAGTTTGATCACCATTTCTGCTACTTTGACTCTTTTCCCTTTGAGTATCGAACTACGGCTTTGACGCGTTGATTCGAAAATGTTTTTCTTTTTTCTGACTACGACTGTAGCTGTAGAAGTGTCCTAGTACCTACGTTTATAATCCCTAGGTAGCGAAAATGTCAAAGCCTTTTTTAGTTTGAAAAACGCGTCACACAAAATATAAAACTTCAAACAAAAATTTAAAAAAATGTTTGATTAAAACGAAATTTAGTTTGAAAGGAAAAAGTAGACAAAATGTTTAGTAAGCCAAATAAGGCATGTGTGGAATCATAGAATTTAAATTAGTCTGAATTGTCATACCACTGGTAAATTAATATTGAATTAAACCTATGTTGTACACGTTCATAGGCGGCTATTGTGATTTGCGTAATCCTCCCGGGTTCGCAGCGTACGACGTGCTACAGTGCTGATAGAATCGCCTCAATGCATTCAGTCCCGCATCTCTTAATTGACTTGGCTTACCACGATTCAATTTATACGTCGTCCTAAGGTCAGACAGAAACTTGTCACACAAGCATTGACAAGTTCAACCCGAATTGTATCAACCCCACAACCAATTTTGCTCGTATTCAAACATGAATTGCATTTACATGTTACTATTTGCTTGCAAACTTTCATGAAGATTGGATCTGCAGTTTGGAAGTGAATACATGTTATCGACTGAACGAGCGATAGCGAGCGAAGCGTCTATGCTTCAGCTTCGACAAAAATGCTTTAGTATGTCCGATCTATATCCGGATATCTGTCCAGATCTCTGTCCGGATCTTTGTCTTCATCTACAGGTCGCATGCATGCCTGAACCGTTTCTCTTGAAATTTTGTGATTAAGAATTTTGCGATTATCATATAGTTTTTTTTCTAGAGTTTTCGGAAAATTTTCAAATTGGCAAAGATATGGTTATTATTTAAAAAAAAAACATTTTTCTGACTCGGCAAAAAAAAAACTGTATAATCGCTTAAACCTTAACCTGCTTACACGTTAACGTTCACGACGATCAGTTCAGTAATGTGTCCAGTAGAGAAAGATAAACGTCACGCGCGAGGTCTATAGCGCACAGAGCCACTAGTTCGTAAGTTTGGCAACTTATACCTCTTTTTAACCTCTTAGGGGCTAATTTAGAGCATCTTCGAGACAAACCACTTTTATTCTAAAACGAGAATAAAACCTGTAACTTTTATTGTAGAACTATATATTAAAGTTACAAGTCTGGTTTATACACCGCGTCATTGTGACGCGCGCGCATCTCCTTTCGCTACCGACTGGCCGACTACTGAAAAATAGGTCAAGGTAAAGTTCAAGTTCCAGCTCCAGCCCGCACCCCTTTCTCTTCTTTGGCACCGCCGCCCATAGCTACGGCGCAAACTGTGGCTGCCTCTATTAGGCGATAAATAAAATGATTAAAAACTTAATTGATCATATTAGCTTTGGATAACAGGTTAATACAATATTAGGTTTTTATCTATGATCCTAATATTAAAGTAAGTATCATGATCGGATGACACGTCAATTTACAGTTTCTAACTAGTTCTCCCATAACAACAACCTCTAAGGCATGGCGGCCGCCTGAGATCTAACATCGGCCTATTAACAATTATTTACTTTGTCTGTCCATTTTATGTAATTTTTTTTTTGAGTTGCAGTATTCATTTTTTTGTGCTTGTATCGCCGCGCGCCGTGCCACTGGCAATTCCTGGATACAGACGGAGATCATTTGAGTGAACTTTGAAAATAAACTGTAACAAATCGTTTAAGAGTTCTCTTCGCTGATTACTTTTTAAAATAAGTACGTAGATATTTTAGAGTAAGTAGAAACTCATTTTAAAGAGTGCCTGTTCTGGGAATTTATATTTCTGATTAATGCTCGTATTGGAAAGTACTAGTTCTTTCATTGCAATATGCTCTCTTTGGATTAATGCTCATTTTAAGCAATTGTAGTTCTCGACCTGACTCTTAGCAGACCTACTAGAAATGTGTTAATTCAAATGCAATATGTAAAGAATTCTGTTTTTGAAATTTAATGTTATCCATTTTGTAACAATTCCCAGAATTTCAATTTCACAAAACATTTCATGCGCGAGGTATCTATTCCATTCATGGTATTTCGTAGGTTGGTTGATTTTTGGTAATATCAAGTTCTGTTTATTTAGTTCCTAGTATTTGCGGCTATCGGTAATTAATATCCATTCCAATTTTTAGGTTTTCTTTATGCAAATATATTGAACACATTGGGATGAATATTTACCTCGCTGACTTAAATATAATACATAGATATTATTAAATATCTATAATGGGTTCACGCAGCTTTTTATCACACTTCTGGAGTAGTTAAAGATTTATTTTAGAACATAGTTTTCCGACACTTGACAGCTAAGCACCTCAATTTAAATTAATTAACTTCATGAGCTTTTACGACAAAAGCTCTTGATGAGTGGCTAGTCCAGATTATTTGGCATAACATCAGACCTTGATCACCGTCTGTCCGCAAACTACTCGTCGAGACCAATCTAGCTAGTTTATATACCGTCATATGGTATGTATATATGGTACCATCCATGGTC
The DNA here is from genome assembly GCA_911728515.1 of Peribatodes rhomboidaria. Lineage (NCBI taxonomy): Eukaryota > Metazoa > Arthropoda > Insecta > Lepidoptera > Geometridae > Peribatodes > Peribatodes rhomboidaria. The sequence goes on from OU452166.1 coordinate 20,740,801, forward strand.
CACTATATACAGGGTCATTGGTAACTTACCAAAAACCTCTTAAGGGTCCATTGTACTCATCAATATGAATAACTTTTATTATGTTCCATACATTTTGTCTTAGGCAAATTAACTTTTTGTATTTCAGGATTGGCTTCATCGTAAACGTTGTTCATATTGATGAGTACAATGAACCCTTAAGAGGTTTTTGGTGAGTTACCTATAACCTTGGATAATACTAACAGTTTCCCGCGACTTTGTTCACATTTATTCAAGAAACCTTACGATACAGTATTCACCTTACGATACAGTATTCACGAATACTGTATCGTAAGGTTTTTGAATACCGTTTCTATTATCAACAAATATAATTATAATATAATATAATATAACAAATTATCAACTTTTATCAAGATCCGTTCAGCCGTTTAGCCATAAAAAGCCTACAAACAGACGGACAGATTTACTTTTGGTTTGAAAATATTAGTATGGAATATGGAAGTATGAAATGCATAGGCACCAAAGTTACGGAAATACCGAATTTTCACTTTGTCAGAGCTCAGTGTAGTTTGAATTTAGCTTGATAAATAACATACATTCGTAACTAAACCTACCAAATGCAAATTGAAGTAAAATAAAAACTAGTAACGAAATCTGTTTCCGCTCGTGTAAAGCTCACTCGCTCAGTTTTCAGTTTATTTTAAATCGCCGATAACCAGACGAATGAAACATTATTTCGGTAATGAATATTTGATTTAAACACATTTGAAAACAAAATTAATTTATATTTCACTTAAAATCAAATTACATTTAACAGGTGTATCGAATTCGCGGTCGTTCCATATTAAATTTGTTGTAATATCAAGTTTAATTATAACTCTCATCGGTCATTTTCCGATAGCAAATATTTATCAATAGCGCAGCGCCAGCGGAAATAAAACGGACGCCATTTTTGTGCCTTCGTTCTTTCTGCAATAACTCATTGCAGCTGTAATTAATATAATATTTAAGTAATTAAATCTTATACAGATAATAATGTTCGGTCTTTTTACTGTTCTAAGTTAAGTGCAAAATAGTGATTATTAAGTAAATACAATTTTCAATTTTAACAATATTCGCGTGGGAGTTGTTTTTTATTTATGCATGAAATGTTTCTATATTTCGTTATTTCATCAAAAACCCTAGTTCTGAATTTAAAAAAGTACCGCAAAACTTTTACAGCAAGAAGTCCGTGGGCGTATATTTTCCAACATTCGAAAATTTTTACGGAAATTGACTTTTCAAGCAAATGTAATAGAATCTATTTTTAGCTGGGCTTTTGTGGCACGCAAGGGTCCATAAATGCAGACATACGACGATGTAACTCTGAATTCCAGTAAGGATTTGTTCGGCTTCGGATTTCCAATCTGACTGAGAGTCCTATTCAACCTGTTCTTCGAAGTTAAACAATGCGATTGGTTGAAAATCCGTTCACTCAGACATCCCCCTTGCTATGAATTGTACAGATATTCAAATGAAGGCAAACCTCGGTCGGTACGTGCTCGCACCTCGTGTCCGTATTAAATCCATTATTTCATTGTGCGCCGAGAGGTATTTTTCACCTGAACATGGTTGATATTCGAGTAAGAGAGCTTTCATTGTCTCTATATGTTGAAATTTAATATAAAGGTGGCTACGTAAACATTGACGAACGACGACGCCTAAAGGACTTATCCATTATTCCGTCTATTTTCTGTCGTATTTATTTCTAAAATTTCAAACAATATTAGTATCCCAGTTTTCGCCTGACGTACATCGAATCTCTTTCTGAAATCCCACTGTATGATGAAAATGTACAGTTGGACATTGTTCACTTTACAACTAACCGAACTCCTTTTGTTTTACGGTTAGCTTTAGTTAATTGGGTGCTTTGTAAATATGAGAACGTGAAATTGTGCGCTGAGAGGTTCGACTGTATTAGTTAATTAACTAATGCAATGCAAATTTTATTAATATTAAGTTCGGAAACAACAATTTTTAACTTAATGAATACCATAAACACTAGTGTCCTACGGTGCAATTTACTTTCTCCATAGGAAAATAACCATGACTTTGCGTTTGATGTCAAGTTTCCGGAATAGGGAACAATATTAGTAAAGTTTTTCATTGTCATTCCTTATGTTGCTTCATAGAACATAAATGACAAGCATCAGGTTGTTAATGTCATTCTAAACATGAGACATAATAATAAATGAGCGCAATAGTAGCTATCACATGTAGTAACCGTATTTTTTCATGTATGTGGCAAGTTAGCCACCGGATTTGCTCGTTTTAGAGTTCAACTCACAGTTATTTGTTTTGTTCACAGACAACGCATCTGGGTTGGAAATGAACGCCGCTACTGTGGCAAGTCCCGGGAAACAACGGCGAGGATTTAGTGGGTAAGTACACTTTATTGCAGTTGCTGTCAAAAACTAAAGTAAGTATTTTCTTTTGTTGATTTTGATGTCTACGGAAACAAAGAAGAGGACATGTACATATCAACATTTTAACAGAGTGTCTCGTCGACAAATGAGAAAACGAGTTAATTTGGACCCTAGATTGCCGCCACAGACTGCCCTGGAAACGATCGGAGCGCACCTCGGGTCGGTCATCAATTAAATTTACTTTCATTGAATAGTTTGTTAGGTGCAGTTAATCTTAAGCTTTGTTTTAAAACTTTAGTGAGTTTATGTGTGAGAGTGAGTTTATGTCGGAACAAATGTCTCGTAATTCAGCACCTGCAACCAGCTAATCTTTTTTCAAAGAACACAACAATAAAATTTTAAAGAGATAGTAAACACTCAACTGTACTTTGATTTTGATGTAGACTTTTTTAGATTTTCATATGTTTGCTATTGTGTAAAATAAATAGTTGTTGGGCAAGTGGAATAAAATTTACTTTTGAACCGTATTCGTTGTACTATAGGAAATATGTGGTGTGTTTTTCAGTTTAATGTAAATAGTACGTATGAAATGAAAGAGTCATACATTGAACATGTCTGTATCAAATAGATTAATGTTTTTTTGGAATATTATTCCAACAATACTTAGTCATCTTAAAAAAAAAAATTAACTAATTACTACAATTCTTTAATATTATCTCAATCAACACTCAGAGTGTCACTTTAGTCTGTGAACTTTTGCTCGAATAGTTTTATTAGAATTAAGAAAAGCTAGTATTGCTTTTCTGCCCGCGGTTTCGCTCGGTTTCATTATCCAGCCTATTAGAGCTCAGGCTCTGCTCCCTAATAGCTCTAGCGCTTATAGTAGTGAAATAATTTTTAGGATTACAGTTTTAGCAGTTTTGGAGATTACCCCTTACAAACAAACTTACAAAATCACAAATGTTAACTTTTTATTATATTAGTAAGCATAGATAAAAGCCAGAAACAGGGTTTCTGTTTCATATAACATACAGGGGCTAGTCCTGTATAAACTCGAGTGATAGTGAAAGTGTTTTAAAGTCGAGCGCATCCTTGGGCTTTGCAAATAAACCCAGGCAACAAATTAGCATCGCGGATGTTGCAGCCTTGTAGCCCCTTATGAAGTGAGCTCATTTTCGCCTCTCATCTATGTACTTACATTGAGTTGTGAAACTAGTTTTAGTCCATATTTGTCTATTACAGTTGTAAACAAGTACACAACAACACGTACGTCTTTGCAAGTCATGATACTGAAACCCAGTTTTAGAACTCTATTAACTTGACGTCATTTCCCCGGTATTATGGTAATATCTAAATGAGTATTAAAGCGATCTCGTCCATAAAAAAGAGTTCTTCAAAAAACGTTCCGTTTAGTAAAGGTAAATAATTAAGTGAATAAATTATTTACACTGTGTGATAAAGCATGAATAGTGGTGGTATCTAAGCCAGGATATTGGTATACCTATCCTTGATAGCCTCAATGTCCAAGCGATGACTCACGTGACAGATAACTGGAGTTTCCAAAACACTTGTTTGACTTGTTTAGGATTTTCTCTTGAAAAGTGTCTTATCAAGCTGCCTCCTTGCGATTCGTCCAAGGTTTTCATGAGTCATGTTTTATCTATGTCATTATCTTCACCAGCGATATCGCTCAGTCTTCGCGTACCGCAGTCGCGTACTTGTCGTCATGACAGAGGTGGATCCAGACGATTCGCAACGGACCTGTAACTCCTGTTGTTGTCGAGCCATCAGGTCGATTTGCCTGCTATACTGTTAACATTTCTTGTTGCATAATCTTGTGTACCCCACTGATCGGGCCTACAGTCCGACAACCGCGGAATGCGTAATGAAATTGAGTGTTTGATTACAGCCGATAATTCTGTCGTTTGATTAATGAGTGAACCGTGAAGAATTTATTGACGTTCCAGTTTTTGATAACATCATAAAGATTGGTACCGATTCGTATCAGTGATTTCAATTTTGAAACATTAAACTTGAAAGTCGTCGGATGTCGTTTAAATCCAATAAATAGCTCGGAGGGCTCTTACGTCATATCCGAAATAAGAGGTCCAGCGTCGTTGCTGGTGACAGTGCGCGTCCTCCAACTACCGGCTCGTTGTCTAATTGCTTCCTAGGAACTTGGAACTCATTTTGAAGCCTGTATTGTTTCCGACATCTTGACGTTATCGAGTACTATGCTCGCTCCGTTAGATAAGTTGAGTACGTTTCACTAACGTGTTTGAAACAAGTTATAATTAGCCACTTCCCTTATCATTTACAATTTGCGTTATCTAATCACTCCTATTCTCATTGCTTTAACAACGCTTAATTAAATATATCGCAATATGCTCGTAGTCATAATCACTTTGAATCGTTAAATATGATGTTCACATCGATACGGACTGACATTCGGGTTGTTTGTTTATTGTGTCTTTTACACGGACAACGAAACCGATTGCATCTTGGGTTGTAGAGGAACCGCCGCTTGCAACTATGAATGTACAAGTGGTCGTTTTGATTAGTTACATGTCAAGGTGTACATTCTTTGAGCTTAAAGAGAAAATATATATTGTCCAAGAAATACATGTTCTTAAATACATGGGTACTTAAGTGAAAATAACTATTTTGCACTTATTAAGTACAAAAATGTTTTTGCTCGCAAACGTTGTCAGCTAGCTTCCTTTGATGGTTCTCGTTTTAAACACGTGAATGATTTTTAATTAAATTTTAATATGCGACGTTGACATGTGTTTATCGAAATAACATGTTTTACGTAAACTGTGTAAAGACTTGTTATACTGGCAGTTTCATGAAATTAATATTGTTTTGTATGAAATATTAAAAATTCAGAAGAAAATGATTTTACTAAAATACTTTTTGCGTTCAATTACTATAAGTGGTATAATACCCCGAAGTTATGGCCATTAAAAAAATACGCGTTCTACAGTGATGCGAGGAATACTTCATATTATTTAATATTTTGATAGATGAATAACGTACTCGTAGCACATTTGGCCCCTGCACACTTTCGTTTAACTCATACGACAAGTCGCCTTAGCAATGTAGTCGCGATCAAAACATGATTTTTAAAAACCAACAGTGACTAACAGTCGAGGAGCACTGGTCTGGCCTCTGCCTGTGTCCTCAGACAAAAAAAAACGCAAGAAAAATATAATTGATTGAAGATATGTATTTCGAAATGATATGGAAAATGCATGGCTGCTGGCTGCTTCGGCTAGGCGCGAGGCTGCAAAAGTTCGTAGTTTTGAATTCGTAATAATTGATACGTGATAGTGGTCGCGAGGGGCGCTTGCGGCGTGGCGGCGGCGGCGGCGCGAGCGCAGACTAGCATTATCGCAGTAATCTGCCGATACCGCTCCTCGACGATCAGATATCAGCTACTTCCACGAGCGTGATAACACTGTTTACTATTCAGCGTGACCGTCGTCAGTGTTCTCGTGAATCGACCCGGTGATGTTAGTGCTCGCGCCATGTGGAGTCACGTAGCTTTAGTAAAGTAAGTCTTGATTTTTCATAAGCTTTTGTTAAGTCTTAATAAGTAGACTTAATATGCCCACCAGTGAGACGTGATGGGCTGAACACGGCTATTTATCACTTTGAAATTAGAATTTAAAATTTAATTTACGCGATTGAATAAAGTTAAGTTACTCCAACTTATCGGGAGCTCAACGGTAAGTCCCATTATCTACTAAAGTTAAGCCTGCACATCCGAAACGAAACAAAACCAAACTGAAAATTATTCAAAGTCAAAGTCAAAATGTTTTTATTCAATTTGGGCATCCAAGATACACTTATGAACGTCAAATAAATCATCATCGTCAGTGAAATGTCATTGGAGTTAATACATAACCATGAAAATGTCTGCCAATGAGGATACTATGGGAATAATTTGTAAAACAATGTAAAAGTATTAAATTTTACTCAAAAAAGTTAATTTTGATCGTGATATCAATATTTTAAATTTTAACCGTTGTCATTATGTCTTGGTTCGTTTTTCATCAATTCGGACCATTCCTGATAGTAGATCCACCCGCGTTGCTTAGTGGGGATTTTAATCGAGTGTCGTGGAGACCTATTGGATTTTAAAGATTAGATAGCAAGAAGAAAAATAGTTCATAGGATGTTACCGCTTCACCGGTGAGGGGGGAGGGGACGACTACGACTACGGGATTTCAAACCGTCCGTCAGTGTGTGAAAAAATGAACATTTATCGATTTTTCATTCGACGGCTTATGGAAACCGGCAGATTATCATTTTTCTCGTTAACTTTGAATTCTGTAAAATTTGTGAAAAGCGTTAAAGTGTGAATTTTTAATTTTTTCGGTAAAGTTTCTGTCACTGCCACTCCCTTACATCACGCTTAAATTATAAGATTATTGACATGTATACTTATCTGCATGGAATTAACATACCTACCATAATATGACGCGATTGAGTAGTTCGACCTAGCTTTTTTTTTACTATTTTGATCGGCAGCCTTGAGATTGCGGCACTATAAAGACTGTATAGAGAGCTCATATACGGTATAGGTATTCAACAGGGTGCATGGGTATCTTCATATTTAAATCTGACGCGCTAGAGAAAATCCCGTCTTGGGCTCCCCTGCCTCTACAAGTATGTCTACTTTTATGTTTGTTCTTATGTCGAAAAATTAAAGTGCTAATCACTGCTAATGTTTCGGTTATGTGTCGGTACATTTTATTGTATCAAATGATTTAGTTAAGTTACATAGTATGAGTATAACCACATTGCGGTGAGAAGTCCTTGAATCGATAATCTGAACGGAATAAAATACAATACAAATACTACAACTAAACCACTATAATATTATAAATTAAAACATTTAATTTGATTGCAAATACTAAATGTGTTTATTATAGCTATGTTCAGTTTTCGAGTTGCAAAGATATCCAACAAAAACGTTTCCGCTTTACATTTTCTAGTATGCTAATCCTGTTTACCTTCTACAGATCTATACCTAATTTGACCTAAATCCATCCTGCTGTTTAAAATGAAATACCACTCAAGCTAGATATAGGGTTTCTAGTTACCCGAAACCAAGTTTCGTGAATGTAATTTCACGCATTCCGAATCTAATTTCACCTCTTTGATTCGCGCTGGTCCAAAATCTCAATCAGCAAAAGTTGTCACAAAAAAAAAACAAATGTCGAGTTCCTAGAATCAATACCAAGGGACTTTATTGTAAAGTAAACTTTCAACCTCTTTTTTTTTTTTTTTTTTTTTTTTTTTTTCGTGGGGGAATGCGCTTACACATCCCCGCTACGCCCCGGGGGAGGCGCAGCGGGGTATGTCGGACTCGATGCCAGAAGGGCACCCCTACCGACTAAACCCCCACGGTGTCCATCCTCGTCGGCAGTGGCGGGGTCACGGGGCCTCTCTCAGAATCTCCGTAACCCCACCACGCCGCTGTCCGCAGCCGGACCCGCCTCAGGAGGGGGCTCGTCCCCCTCCCCAGCTCCGAAGCGATGCCCTGGACACCAAGGCATCGACTCCTCAGGAGACCCTCCTTAATTGGGAGCACCAGACACCCCCGTGTCCGGCGCCCCTGGGCCTCCTAGCGGAGACGGAGTGCGAGCCCTGCTGGCTCGCCTCCGTGTCCGCGCCCTCCGGAGCGGGAGAGAAAGAGGATCCCTTTCTCTCTCCCGCTCCTCGGCCTCTCTCTGCGACATCACTTCCTCGCAGAAAGAGACCATAGCCCTCCAGGACCCCTCGTCGGCGACCATCCTAGATAGGATGGTCGGCAGCGAGAGGTCCGCCCCTACAGCCGCGACCAAGGCCAGTCGTGGCTCCGCCGCCCCCGGGCATACCTCCAGCACGTGCTGCGCCGTCTCCTCCGCGCAGCCGCACTGGTGGCACACCGGGGTCTCTTCCCTCCGTGCTACGCTGAACAGGTATCTCCCGAGGCATCCATGCCCCGAGAGTACCTGGGTCAGCCGGAAGGAGAGACCCCCATGCTCACGGTGGACCCATTCCCTAAGTACGGGCCGGACCGCCTCCAGAAATCGGACGGCCCCGGCCCCCCTCCTCCGGTCCACCGCGAGCCGCCTGCTCCAGGACTCCAGGGCAGCATCCCTGGAGTCTCGCCTCCACTGCTCCACCTCTCGTGGGGCAGGCTGTAGGTCCCGCTCGCGTGCCCGCGCCCTGCGCCAAAACACGTCTGACAGGACCTCAGCCTCCAAGTCCCACGGGAGGGAGCCAGCGATGACGCAGGCCACCTCATGTGAGAGTGTGCGGTAGCCCCTGCACACTCTCACCGCCATGACCCTCTGGGCCCCGCAGAGCCGAGCGATCCCCCTGGAGTCCAGGGAGCCGGCCCATATTGGGGCCCCGTAGAGGGCCATGGAGCGCACCACCGCCATGTATAGGCGGCGGCAGCTCCCACCAGAAACTTTCAACCTCTTAGGCTAAGTTGCACCAACTAACTTTGACTATTTAAGCCAAAGCTTAACCGGCCCTAAAATCTCTGGTTTACGTGAGATTTCACGACTTTTTATGTTACTTTCACAATTTGATTATCGTAAAAAACGTTACCAAAGCGTACCAAAGCGAAACTAGCCGTAGTCTCTGGTAAACCAAAGGTTTTAAGGCAGGTTAAGCTTTGGTTGTAGTTAAAGTTAGTTAATGCAACTCAGCCTTAATACTTTTAATTCCCGCTTTAAACCAGTCAGTGTAAGATTAAATTCGTGTGATGCAATCACTCATTTAATCTGATCACTTGTAAAATGTAAAACTATCTGACAATGTAATTGGTAGGACGGTACTTATCATCCTTTTTTCAGTAGCTATACTAACAATGCGAATACGAACTTATCACTTTACCAAACTATGTACATTTGAAGCGGAAAATCTGACTCGCCCAACTTCTCGTTAGAATTCAAAAGCAGTACGCCTCATTTACAAAGGTAATAGAAATCCACAGTCCTGAGCTTTCAAAGTCGTCGATTCAAAGTTTTCAATCGCTTAACAAGTCACTCCTCTTGAATTTAGCTTCTGAAATGTGGAAAGTGCACCAAAATTTCCATCCAAATAAAATACCTCATAATCTCCAAAGCCTTTATTAAATTTCTTGTGGGCAGTCATTTGTATTCAAAATTTAGAGATTTACCAAAGTAATTATATTATTCAAATTGTTACTTTTTACGTAAAATATGGTTACTTTAATCCAATTCGCTGTTGAATGCTTAGTAAGACTTATTAACTGTTTATTGCTTCGATCGCCTTTTAAACTGTCGTTTAGGTGAATTTTATAATACGTGATGATGAAGTTACCAGTCATTTTCATCTGGAACGTTGTCAACCCAAGGTCATTGTCAATAACGTGGCGCTTCGTTTTGAATGAATAACAATAAAAACACACGATGACACGTGAATAGGTATGGGATAAGTAAATAACAAGAGCTCGGGGAGCGCTCCCCTTGCACGCCGCGTCTTTGGAAAAATGTACTCGTATGTACATAGTTACATGAACGGATCATAGCAAGTGGGCCTGATTTGTTCCGTCCTTGGTAGCGTTGCCAGACATAAAATTTCAAGCATATTCGTACGTTTTTAAGCCCATTTTATTAATAAACGATCACATCAGCAAAATCGGGCATATTATACGACTTTTTTGATTCGACTAAAAAACTTTGAAACTGATTATGTTTGCCAATTACTACTCACTGAGTACTCACTCACTAGTCGGGGATAACTCTTTAAATAACGAGGAAGTTCATTCAATCGTTTAAATTTTATACAACCAATTTCAAAATACGGTGCTAGTTTAAAAACAGAATAGAATAGATTAAAATAATCTTTATTATCGCATACAGTTACATTTTCTTAACAAAATTAGTTATAATAAAAATAAAAAATGCTCCTTTACTCGTCAACAATCAATTACATAAAAATACAAAATTGAATTTATTCTCGAAATGCTGTGTCTCCCTCTAAAAACAACAACGACAATATTGCAATATCCAGATAATATTGAACGCTAGGTATCTAAAGTTTATTAAGTTTGTTTCTGTGTATACCTACCCTTAGCCCTTAGAAATATATTTTTTTTACTGACCAGCGTACGATCGTTCTCAAAAAACATCATTCAACCACTGATCCTTGGTCGCTTCGAACAACTTTGCAAAGCCGGGTTCGGGGTCTGCGTCCCCATTCTGTTGCGCTTCCCGAGCGTCAGCGTGTCATCGAATTCATAGATATCCTAATGTTTTATTATTTTCCAAAACAACCCGCTAAACAGATCATATCAATGGAAGTGCTGTTAAACACATGTCAAATATGGCTAAGCCTGTGTACAGTTTAAACCATAAAATTATGTTTAAGGTACGTTTCATCGGTTTTTTCGCAAAACAAATGATCACCGGTTTTAAGTTTCACATGACTATACAAAGGCTCGCCGGTCACCGGTATTCTCAGTAAACAACGCACAGCCTCAAACAGAGGCTTAATAAAGCCGTGGTCTCACATTGGGTTCCATTTGAATCCAAGCTTGGTTTCAATATGAAATGGCCATAGATTTATATTTTTTACCTTTGGTTTTTGATTTACCAATGAATTTACCTCTTAGTCAGCTTTTTACAGTTAGTTCGTTTTTAGTTGACTTTTCAGCTAAAACCTGACTTTGATATGCATCTGTGACTATGCATCACATAGGTACTCGTAAGTTAGTGCATTGACGAGCGATGCTTATATTCGTTAACATAATTATTATACCGTGCAATGTTTGTTAGTCTTAAAATCAATTAACGCTTAAACTACTAGCTGCGCCTCTCGATTTTACCCGCAGTCCCACTGGACGTTATGTACCGCTGACAACGTGTATGCAAAATTTCAGGATGATTGATTGAGTAGGTAGTGACAGCGTGAAAGCTTACAAATAAACTCCATTTCGGATTTATGCTTCAGCTTCGACAAAAATGTTTTCGTATGTCCGAGTTCTGTCTGGATTTCTGTCCGCATTTTTGTCTTCCTCTGTAGGTCGTATTTCTTAGCCGATTCTCTCGAATTTTTTTGATAGAACTTTTTGAACTAATGGGTATCATGTGCACTAAGTAATTATTTTATGTTTTTAATAAAGAGTTGTTGTTGTTGTTGTATATCCGGATTTGTAAAATAAAAATTTGCAGAATCAAATTCAGTCCAACCCCAAAATCTCTTTCGACAATTTTACCTAAACTTCAGCCGTTCATGATAATCATAATGTACTCGCAAATTATAAATATAATACACTATGGTAGGTATCTGTGTAATCTCTCAGATATGAAAGCATAAAAGTGTAACTTTAAAAAAACGTTTAAAACCAAACGTGTAAAAGCTAAATTTAAATTTATAATGTTGTATTGTCACGGGAACTAATGTTCGTGCAAAGCTTCAACCGAATCTGTTTAGTAGAAGTTGTTAAAATATGTGCTGGAAAATTTTAAATAAACATACGAGTGAAGCTAAATAAACCCGTTTAACATAAAATCGTATGTGCAACTATTAACGATATATTATTTTATTTCATTTACTTGGACAGGTACATATGTACGTTAGACTTACTGCGGTTAGTGTCTTGTTACAGTGCCAGTAGGTTTAGGTTATTTGCGGTCCATGACCATGCGAAGGCTTGTTTTTTCAAACACATCCTATAAATATCAATTAACTCACGCCATATGTTTCATCAATCAAAGACTAGACTAGTCAATCATCAAAGACTAGTTTCTGGAAAGTGACAGGACTTCAGCGGGTCACCTGCAAACAAAATAAGGGTTGAATGATACGATTAAATGATACGGGTTTCGAATTCCGAAAGTCATTTTAAGTTACGCTAACGTCAAAGTGACTTTTATATTCGAATTTGAATCGCAGCTAGTGGAAGCTGATTTACACCACAATAAGTAAGTGGCGATATTAGGAATAGAACAGGTAGTATATTAAGTAAAAATAAATAAATATTAAAATCGGACTACTCTGTAAAAATTATGCGTGGTCATACATAAAAAAATACGCGTCATCTTCACAACATTGTCCGTTTTTTCGTCGTTTAAAAAGTAGTTTGTATCGTCCAAATGTCAACGAGCGGGTTACATGAAAGTTAGCAATTTTGCGACCAAGTCGTTGTCATTGTTAAAAATGCTATTGTCATAGTTAGCAGGAAACGGGAGACGTAAGAGAGGGGGCTACTTCGCAATGGATTCGCCGAAAAATAGGATCAAACTCAATTTACCACTTGTAGCGTCCAAACGCTCATGACAACCATATTTTCCAGGAAAGCTACTTATTGAAGTGTAAATCAGCCTCCACGCGCTTTAATCCATCGAAAAATCGAGATCGAAAAATACGGGATAATCTAACATTCGCTTCAAGGTGATACCTAAACCGAAAATAAACTATTTCAAAAGTAAAGATCCATAGTTACTATATTATAGTGGAATAGGATAGGCTTGCTTTTTATTGTGAAAAGAGGTTGGAAATCTTGTAAATCAGAGGTAAAACTGCGGTACTGAGCACAAAACTTAAAAGTAATTGTAACTGACTCCACTATTTTTCTCTCTAATAGCACGTCATTTCATATAAATTCTATTTAATTGACAAACGTCTGGATTGGTTGCTCAAAGAAAAGTGTCGATTTTAAATACCTTATTTTTGTTATTCCGATATTTCTTAGTAGCTTCTAGCATTCCTTAATGGCCAGCATTTAGTGCGAGCAAGCCGTCTTCAAGCATAATACTTACAGCATTTTTAGGTACTAATACTAACATTAATACTAACAGCATTTTTTAGGTTCTATGACACAATCAATTTTGGTCCAACTCTTCATCTCCTTAAACAAGCAAATTCGGGTAGACCGAGTGGCTAGCCCTGATGACAGAGTTTCTAGGCCGCCTGAAAACCTCTGTATGGCTTGACGATTTTTGTTCTAGATTTCTAGAACAAACTACCGAGGACTACAATTTAACGTGCCACCCGAACTACGGTAGCGCTCAGTTGTAAATGCCACTCATAGTCACCCATCTGAATACTGATCGTGTGACATCTACCTATAGACTAACATAATTTAAAAAAGGAAAGTTTGTATGTCTGGTTGTAGGTGGTAATCTCCGGAATTACTGGTCCGATATGTTTAAACATTATTTCACTAACAGAAAGCTAGACAAGAATGCTACGTTCTATGCAACGTGAGCGAAGCCACAGGCAGGCACAGCCATAGGCAGCTAGTCATTGCTATCATACTGACAATATGAATAACTCCATATCCTTCAGTTTATGCGGTGTGGCAACATAAATACAACGCATCGCAGTATTTGCAGTAAACTGTTTGGTGTCCTCGTCAGAATTAGCCGTGTAACAGCACCTTTAGTTTGGCTAGCTCTGTTCAGACATTGGTCGGAATCTTTACATACATTAATTTTGTTTTCATTCAAATTTCATCAACGATCTGGAACAGTTCCACGTGCTGCATAGCCTGAATGGAACTATATAAAATACTGAATCGCTTGAACTTGACTTTCGTCTTCGCCCATAATTTTTTTTTTTAATTTACATTCTCTTTCAGACGTTGGTTGACTGAATAGAGTTTTTACACCCTTTTATGTAGTTTTCATTTAAATTTTCATCAACATTCTGAAACAGTTAGACGTGCTGCATAGCATGAATGCAACTATAAAAATTCAGAATTGCTTTGAACTTGACCTCCTTTTTTGCAGATAATTTTTTTTTTTTTTCAAGCGCTTTATAATTTTATTTTCTGTTCAGGCGGCGATGGCTCGGAAACTTGGGAAGAGCGAGGCCTCAACCTAGAGGCGACAAGGCCACACAGACAACAAGCAGCCTTTCAGGTTCATCTACGCCTGTGAAAAAGCTAGCTCCTGATAAAAAAGACAAGGTAATTAATGACTATTTATATTCTCTCATGCATATACATCACTTATCGTCACGTTCCTCCCCCAAAGGGGCTAGCAGAGGTGTATTACAACATCCACACTTCGTCGCACGATATTCATCCCCAAAAAAAAGAAAGAGACACACGCTCTAATATACGCTAACTCCTAAACCGGATTTTGATGTGGTTTTCAACATTAGTTGAGCAGATCAGATATTTAACGCAAGGTTTAAAAGTATACCGTGCGAAGCCGGAGTGGGTCGCTAAAAAGGTAAAAAATATATAGAACGGTATGTCAACTTCGCGCTAACGTTAAGTGTCACGCATCAAAGCAAGACAAAGAAAGGCATTTAGATTACAGAACAGATTTCCGAACGTAAATGCATAAGAGAAGAGTTAATATTTTTCTAACCGTCTTATTAATATTTGTGCAACTTTTTCCATTTGTTAAAACTACTTCCAAAAGTACCCCGTGCTCTGTGTTACGAGCTCACGAGCTTTTATTGCATTCGATTCTCTGTTTGCAGAATCCTTCCTATTAATTCATAGATTTTATAGCCATAGATGAGATTTCCAGTAGAGCTCCACTTAAGTTCTTAGGTAAAGTGCTAATTCGCTTGAAGTTTACTCTCCGCTTTGCTTCTCCGAATACAATATTTTATTCTGCATAATATTTTGTGATTAAATAAACGTGCCTATTACACATTTTAAACCAGGGAGTCAAGGATTGCAGATTAGTTGTCTCAGGACTTTCAGATCTAATACCTACAGAGTCACAAACGTGCAACAATAATGTCGAAACCAAAACTCGGCACGCTACGCATTGTGCCGACTTCTTGTTAGTGGTAAGCCAAACGCGATCAGATTAAAACGCCGTGCGATGCTAAAGTGCTGTCTAGCAAACTGTCCGAATAATACTAGCGGCATAACGTCTAAATTGGACCAAATGTGGTATTGCCACTTTATAAAATAAATAAATAATGTCAAGGTTCGTATAATCACACTCGGACGATTTTCGACTATTGTTTGTTAGAGATTGTGACTTTGTATGTATTGTATCTCTAACGTCCCCGGGCCCAGAAAGCCGAATACTTGACCAGTAACGAATCCTTAAAGATTGTTACTTGCTGTAAATAGCCATTGCTTATTAGTCACAGAAGAGGTAGAGACGACACGCTATTTTATTTTTGTAAGATGTATGTAAATCCACTTTAATTCTGAACATTTCTGAATAAATGTTTTTTATATGGCAGCTTTATTCGTCGGATTCTTTCGGCGAAGCGAGCCCACTAGGGCCGGATTCCTCCAGCGGGCCTACGGATGAGGCCGAAGACGACCCCACTGACGTGGAACTCCCGCCTCCGATGAAGCCGTTGCAGGTTAGCACTCATTGTAACCATCAACATTTAATAAACCACAGATGAGAGCAGCCTTTTTTTAATGCCATACCTCGATTTTAGCTGTTTTCCTCCACACGCTCCACACACGCATTTTGGTGCCTTTCTAGTAACTTCTAACAGGACACGACAGACGGACACAACGATCTTTTAAGGGCTCCAAGTTTAATTCCGGAGCCCTAAAACTACCGGAGGCTGTCAACCGACGTGTTATATTTTTATTAATTTTATGTAATATCTATCTATCAAGCCATTCTGATGATCTCTTTTAATATATAATTTCGCCTTCAAATGTGATTCCATTACACAATTTAACTAACAGTACCTGGATGACCGATGAGCTATGCTCGGTATTTTTTTTTAAATTGTATTTTTTGGAAAATAAACAATTGATTTTAGTCTAACCTCAAAGCAAACACTCATTGACTTCGTGTTACTTAACAACGCCATCTGCTGTTGTGTCGTTAAAGCAATTAGTTGCTCACAAAAAATAGTATTATTATTCGCCAATAGATGTCAGGAAGAGTCACATTTTTCAGTTGAGACTACTCAAACGCCTCCTTTTTGTTATTTTTCTTCCAAGTTTATGTTAAAGTTGATTATCGATAAAACACGAATAAAATGACATTTTCTAAAAATGATTCCTAGCTAGATCGATTTATCGCCCCCGAAACCCCCTATATACTAAATTGTATGAAAATCGTTGGAGCCGATTCCGAGATTCCAATTATGTATTTAAATACAAGAATTGCTCATTTAAAGATATAAGATAAGATTAAGTATTTACGAATTATTGTTTTTCCGACGAAACGGAGGAGGTTTACAAGTCGACGCTTATATATTGTAAATATATGTATACATAAATATATTTTGTATGTATTAGGTCCTTACGTATGAAATCAGCGTTTTGTCGTACTGATCAATTTAATCTGAAATATCTCCTCTTTGGTTAAGAATTCGAAATTCAAATTAATAAATTCATTTAGCTGGTTTTTTTTTTCTTTGGAATACAGTCATTCATTTGTTATTTTCCTCATTATTTTTTCTTTGGCGTCGCTTATTACCGCGCAATGGAAAACATGAAATATCGGTATATTGAGTACGAGTTCTACCGTGGCACCAGTGCTGCAGAAACAGCTCGAAGAATTAATGATGTGTACGGCGCTGGTGTCGCTAAAGACAGCATGGTACGTTTTTGGTTTCAACGTTGTCGTTCTGGAAATTTCGACCTTAAGAACCAACCCCGTGGACGGCCGGAGATCAAAGTGAAAAACGAAGAATTAAAGGCTATTGTGGAAGCGGATCCATCACAAAGCACTTCAGAGATAGCAGCAGGCTTCGGGGTAAGTGACAAAACTGTATTAATCCACTTGAAGCAAATCGGGAAAGTAAAAAAACTCGAACGATGGGTACCTCATGAATTGAGTGAATCGAACTTGCAAACACGGGTCGCCTGCTGTGTTACTTTGCTCAACCGACACAATAATGAAGGGATTTTAAATCGAATCATTACTTGTGATGAAAAGTGGATATTGTACGATAATCGAAAGCGCTCATCGCAATGGCTGAACCCTGGAGACCCAGCCAAATCCTGCCCTAAACGAAAATTGACTCAGAAAAAGTTACTTGTAAGTGTTTGGTGGACTAGCGCCGGTGTCGTTCACTACAGCTTTCTTAAATCTGGCCAAACGATTACGGCAGATATCTATTGTCAGCAACTGCAAACCATGAAGGAAGAACTAGCTGTTAAACAACCGAGATTGGTCAATCGCTCTAGGCCACTGCTGCTTCACGACAACGCAAGACCACACACTGCACAACAAACAACCACTAAGTTAGCTGAGCTACAATTGGAATGTCTGCGACATCCACCGTACTCCCCGGACCTTGCTCCAACAGATTACCATTTCTTCCGGAATTTGGACAACTTCTTACAAGGAAAAAAATTCCACTCCGATGCAGCAGTCCAAACCGCCTTCAAAGAGTTTATTGATTCTCGCCCCCATGGTTTTTATAGTAAAGGGATCAATGAACTACCCATAAGATGGCAAAAGTGCATAGATAACAACGGTGCATACTTTGATTAATTAAATATATTTTACAAAAAAAAATCGACTTTTTATTCCTCCCGTACAAAACGCCAATTTCATACGTAAGGACCTTATAATTATAATCACGCATAATTTTTTTTCAGAGTAGTCCAATTTTGAAAATTCGTTTTTATTGGATATACCTCGAAGTTCATCATACACTTATAAATTTATGGAAAAAAAAAACCTACCCTAAAGGTGGGAAAATAGGGGTGATTAACTCTCACAGATTTTAATGCTGAGATTGGTCAGTCTATTTTATAAACCTACCTACAAAAAAATATAAATAAAACTTTTTATTTGCTTCTCAGTTTTTTCGGCGGTTTAACTTTTTGCTAAAAAGTTTTTATTTTGATTGATTGACGCATGCATTCACAGACATTGCAAAATATTGCTCTATAATGAATGTACATATATAAATTACAAACAATCACAAGCAATCAATCAGTACCATGTTATTATCTCTATTGGTAATAGATACCTACTATAGTTGTTGTTTATTACGTATAACCCAACATGCCTAATACGATTAATACTAATTACGTGATGGATCTATTACTTAGACAAAGGGTATCATGGCCTTGCGCTGCAATTAGGCTCGAATTAGTTGATTGCGTTGTAATAGAGACGGTACGGATGAACATCCGAAATTCCAGCTAACATGTGTAACATGTATAACATGCATATCACAAGTTACACGTACGGGCTTTGATACTCCGTCTTAATAGATGGACGCTCGGTCAATATATTCGACTCCGACCTAAGGCAAACATACATGATGATGATGAAACACATCTGTGTTTCAATCTCTGGTTGTTAATACCTATTTTAATATCACAAGCTTTGCTTAGTTTGGGGTCAGATGACCATGTGTGCAACAGTGCCCCAAATATTAAATATTTAATATGAACTCGCTATAACTAGTTGCAACTCAGATTTTCAATGTAAGTCTTACTCCGCCATTACATACCTACTCGTAGTTACAAATTTTAATTTAAAACAAAAAAAAAACAAATAATGTTACTTTTGAAAATAATAATTGAGGAAATGTTTTCCGTAATTTGCGTCATTTATGTGATATGGGTCGCAGACTCCAGTTACACGAACCAATTTTCTTCGATCACTTGGTATGTTTTAGCACTCTTTCAATGAAAATAGCGGCATAAATAACAGCATTTTGTAGTCTCTACACATCACGCGAGAGTCTAATCGCTGAGTAGGAAACTTACAGAATAGCCGTTCAAATGAATACTAACATCGCTACACGACAGAGAAAGTCGTCCTGCTTGCATAGAGATCGGCGAAGAGACTAGAACAAATAGCTGCGCATGTAGATACAAATTTGTTAAAAAAAACAAAAATAGAACTATCTACTCATACATAAATTTGTTGTGCAAAAAAACTCATCAGTGTAGAATGAAACACAGGTAATGAATTAGACCATTTGACAAAGGCAGCAATATGCGTTTGGAATAGCAACCCCAAGACACGTTCTTTAGGAACCACTTTTCTGTGGATATTATATACTCAAATACTAATGTAGCGGCGACGAGTCACGCACGCTACGGATACCGCAAACGAATGAGACAAAAAACTGTGATTGGCCGCTGAATGCAGGAGTTGATAGTTTTACTGCAACACCTTCCCTCCTAGCTATACCTACTTGGTTGTTCCATACCTAATATTGAGCTGTACCTAAATTGTTTCTCCCTTTCTATTTTATTATCTTTTGTACGTACATACTCGTACGTAATATGGGTACCTAGATACATACATATATTACGATAAGAAACGTTCGGGTCCAGATTGTTAATTGTCTTAATTTCTTACATAAAGTATTTGAAAATGTTTTTAGAGCACATAACATGTACAAAAAAGTATAAACTAGTATTTTCTCTCGAATTTTTGGGATGTCATAAATGGGAGCCGACAGCTTGAGGTATCTCTTTTATTCATTTTCTGGCATGATCTTATGTGCTAAAAAAATGCTGAATTAAAAAAAATGTATAACATAGTGGTTTCTTAACCTTCAAAAATGTTGCAAATGAGAAAAAGAGATACCTTGTTGCGGAAGCGGACTCTGAAAGGAAGATTTTTTTGCACAGGACCCCCAGGCCGTGCTTCAAGAGCCGACGGCATCGGTCCAAGATCCTCAAGAGGAGACGGTGAGAACGCCTCTACTAACCGCAAACGAGTTTTAGACTAACAACAAATAGTGACAATATCTATCGATTTGCAACAAGTGCTAAAACCACAAAAAAAATCCCAAAACAAACTTACTCGTAACTACGTACAGATTTACTTACACGGTATTGGATAATTGAAATCCTGCATTTTTTTGTTGGTCTAAACTTTCAACTTTAATACTTAGATCAAATACTAATCTTTGCTATGATAACTCCTACCAATTATAATAACTTTCATGTCTCAATCTTAACAACTGCCTAACAGAAGAGAGGAGATTAATAAATTTGAAGAAAAAAAAAGGGAAGGAAGGCCCTTGTTCAGTTCACCACGTTGTTTAGTTTCTCAAAATGCGAGCATTTTGTGGTTTAGTTTTATCCGAGTTTAAAGTGGCGTGTGAAGAAATCCGTAAGGATTAAAATTAAAAAGATTAAATAAACAGGTTGTGTCAAAACATAGCAGTCAAAATGATAGGAATCCGGCTAAAAATAGGAACCTCATGGACATTGGTGCTTCATCTCAGACCGCAACATCGCTTTCAATCAGGAGAGTTCAGTGAGATATTGGCCCATTTAATCATAAAAAAAATAATCACCTCTAACGATCGATAAATACTTTTATTAAAGCTATGTTTTTTTATCTTCTATACCAATATTATAAAGAAAATACATTTGTGTATTTGTAAGTTTGTTTGTCGAGGGTAATCTCCGAAACTATACTTAGCCGATCCTAAAAAATATTTAACTCACAGATCTAGGATGTAAAAGATCGACAGTGACAATTCGATAGTGATACAAAAAAACATTTGCGCATGCGTGAGTAAATTAGGGTTGTGAAAAGTACTTATTAATTTATCGATTGACCAAAAATGGTCCTCCGGGTGCTTGTCGATAAATATAATCTTTCGCATACTAATTGAGTTGTTTTTTGTTCCAAGTATAACACCGCTGCTGAGCTAAAATGAATATTAATCATTAAACGGGTGTTAAGCTAGGCGGAAGAGTTAAATATCAGTGTCATCAAGTATCTAAATTAACATAAGAAAAGTAAATAATAAGATCAACATAATACTATCCTAGTAATTCGCTTCCAATTGTGACCCTTGACCAATTTTACTCGTATACGGATTAGGATAAGTAATGATACTTATCTCATTGGTTTTGTACATTTATTTATAATTTACATATATATTATTTAATTAACTTAAATTTAATTAAATTAGACTTGGATGTAAGACACCCAAAATGTGTAAATTGAATTAAAAATGATGATCAGAAATTGAAGGTACATACTTATATTTAATACAAAAATGTTTTACGCCTCATCATTCAGTACAAACTCGGAAGAATGTCAATTTACTTTTGATGGCATTGATTCAAAAATGTATGCTTTGTTTATGTATTGCACCCATCGCCTACCTAATGAACTTTGATGAAAACTATCGATAATAATGACGTCATCTTTTTATCCATCTCTAGTGAAAATCGAGCGTAAACTAACTAATATTTTAATGCTGAATTTCATCACCAATTCTGCTTTCATCTAGGAAATATAGATGTTACGAAGAAACGACAACAACATACCGCTGGTAAATCGGTTTTTGGAACCAATTAATGTTATGTTTCAGACAAAATTTAGACAAAAACATCACAATGGAATTTTCATATTTACCCATGAAACGACAAATTTTGTGGGTTACATCTTGGATTCACATCACAATTGCTAAACTCACAAGATGACATAACTGCATTTAGTTACAATTGCTCTCTTTTGAGTCTATAAATAATTATTTTAGTAAAAATATAAATCATAGGAATTTCCGCGTGTTCCCAGGTGGCGCGCTGTCATTAATGACAAAAGAATTATTGACTAACATTTTATTTGTAGGCGACCTCTTTCTCTCTTGTGGAGTTTACATTTCGATGGAGACTTCTCTGTCCCACGCTTCGTTGGTCTTTTGCGAAGCAAAAAAAATCTTAGGTCTGTGATTTAACTTCTAGAAAGCTACATTATTCCTGAGTGCCATAGGCTATGAAATGCGAGCAAAGCCACGGGCGAAATCTAGTTATATGTAAATAAATTAAAGAATATCATTCACATTTAACGTTTTTCGATAAAATATTTATGCATTTGTTTCGTAGCGGGTTCTTTCAGTGCTTTTATCCGGTTTTGAGACACCCTGTAACTCTTGATGTCAATAACGAAAAACATTCCAATATTTGGTGATTTATTTTTCTTCTCGCTTATGGAATTAAATGCGACAAAAACTTTACAACGTGGTTCCGTACGGCAGTACAAGACTTTCATTATGGTGAACATTTTCAGAGCTCGGGTGTGGAACCGAACGGATCGAATATTGACTTCAACGAAATAGAGAACATCGTCAAGTCAAGAATTGTTCGTACTAATCCATGTCACTAGCATGTTGTGTGCATGGTGTTTACATTTCCACTCTCCACTCGCAGATTCAACTAGTCAAATATGAAATATCCGATAAAGAAAAAGAACTCGTATCAAATATCATGAGAACATTAATTTTTTGTTTCGTAACTCGCGTTCCTATGTAGTTGAATGCTTTCCAAACTTTTGTTATTCGATAACTCGTCGATGATACGCGATTTCCAGATTCATAACATTTATATGATTATACTAATTTATCTTTTGTAATAATAGAAAAGGAAACGTTTTAAAGAATAGCGGTGGATGAAAGGCTATTATCACATAGTTTCGTTATTTAATGAATTCGATTAATCTATGAAACAGACTCGGTTCGAACAGTTTGTTCCGGTTAAATCCAGAGCCGACGCTGATGTATGGCTCCGATGCTCCCTCTTTGAAGTTTTAATCTTAATTAGATGAAAACTTTTTCTTACTCACTTTTCCAATTGCTTTTTGTTAGACTATTATACACTTGGGTGGAAGGAAGTATCTGATACAAAACTGTTCGATAGACAGTGGAGAGTGGAAATACAGTACTTGTAGATATTCCCCCTTAGCAGTTAAAGTTTAATAGGCTTGAAATAGTTATACATTGTTTTCGATCAAGAACATAAATGTAAACGAAAGAAAAATACAAAAACACACATTTTATAACTATTCCGAGGCTCTACAACGTTTATTACTAAAGGGGGATTTTATTTTGTTCGCGTGTTCAGTTACAGTCGCGTCGCCTCATCGTTTGGTGCGGTCGTCGATATAGCTCTATTAAAGCTTGCATTTTTTATAACAGCTTATCTACTACTTCAACTGCATCCTAATATTATGCATATTTCTTAAACATGTTCTTCATAACTCATTATATGTATAGCTCGTATTCATAACTTTAAGCTGGGTATGTATATGCTAGTCGTAACTGTGTTAGTTGCGGGTACAGTAACAATGTCTATTGGAGAGCCGACGCCGCGAATAGGCACAGCTGCAATTTGATTCGCCGTTTAAATCGTCATTTTTAAGTAACCCGCAAACTTTGTAAATATACTTACGCTAGAAAATGCTTTGTTAGCTTTTGGTGTTTAAAGGTCAACGAGATATATGAAGCGCACGTTCTATTTTGAACTTCAGCAAATTTTAGAGTTAAGTTTTTTGCAACAGTGATTTGTAACAGTTACAGTTACGACTCGCGTATAAGCAGTAAAGATCTGGCTTTAAATGCATGTTCTGTAAATATTTCTAAGTGGCTCGGACGTGGGGCGAGAATGCGGCGCGGACTCGGTACAGGCGCGGTGTCGCTGTAACGCTTGTTCACGTGATATGTATGAACGACGTGTTTTGAATTACACACAAGCGACGTGGGGCGGGCACGCCGCTTCATAGTTTTAACGCTCGAACCGTATCCGCGCCGCATCCTCGCCTTACGCCCCCTTCGCGCCTTATAATGGAGGTATATGTTAGTTCCATATTTTGGATTTTTTTCGTTGGATTTGCACGGTGTTATTGTTTATTTGTGGTAGTCTCGATAATAAAATTGTAGAAATTTTATTTGAAAATATTTGTTTAAGGAATTACCCTTTTCAAATATTTTTAATCCCCTTAAAGATCAGCCAAAGTAGTGGTACTTATTAGCTGACGTTGATGTTTTATTCTTCACTTTGCATGATAACTTGGATAAGAAAACTGTAGAAAACTTCATTAGCGTCTGATTTTCATACATTTTTGACCCGCTAAAACTTGAAAGTATTTTTACCTTATTTGTTTTATCGAAGTACAAATGTTCATGAAAATAAACCTCTTACACAGATCGAATTAGTAATGATAAAGACGTGAAATTACGACCTCTTTTCACAGTAATTTTAGTACGTAAAATATTAAGGACTGATTTTCCGAAATTCCACCTCTAAGGTGAAACTGATCTTCAAAGTTTGTTTATAAATTAATTAATTATCAGGCTCTAAAACTTAGTTGGTGTAAAACAAAAGAAGTTTAAGGCATGTCTCAGGATTTTTCGACGGACTTCTTTATAAACTCTATGTGTTTTGAGGTTTTATATGGGGCAATGCGTCGTTAATGCCACAGTACGAGTAGTAACATTTTTAATACGAAAAAAAAAAACTACGAAAAAAGAACTTAACTCCTGTTTCTAGTTTTCGCTCGTAACAGCAACCGTTAAGTGGAATTAATGAAGTTAGCAGAATAGAGTTTTACATAATAGCTACTGAACAAAAATCAGACAAAATTCGCTTTCATTTTTTTATCAATTTGCAAAAGACTGATAACGGGATATTCAAATTTAATTTTTCTCAAGTTATAAAAATAAAACTTACAAATAAAAAAAAAAAAAAAAAAAATTGTAACACGTTTTAAAAATATAAAAATGATAAAACAAACTGCTAATATTGTATTGTTTTCAAATTTAATATTTTGCCAAAGATTTTGTAATAACATCTAGTTATTAATTTGGCATGCTATTGATTTTATTAAATTATATATGGAACAAGTAAGACAACAAAATAATACAAAAAAAATATGCACTATTTACGTTCTTGCGGGTTAAAGGTGTCCGAAAATTAGATGTTTAGACAATAAAACAGCCAATCAAAGCCACGTTCATGTACGAGCTGCTTTTGTATCTGTTGCCCATACTGTCGGGAGTATACATTAAAATATTGTCTATCTATATATATGTAACATATTTCCTCTGGATAGGAGCACCACGGTGCGGTCCCGAGCACGACGAAGGCCGACATAGAAGACGACGCGACGCCGTCCGGCTCGCAACTGAGCAACGACGGTTCGCCACACGTCAACGAAGAGTTCGACGAAATCTTACAAAAACGTCGATACGTCCTCAAGGAGCTTCTAGAGACCGAAGAAGCCTACGTTGCCGACCTACAAATAGTCGTTGACTCGTATATGAAGCACGTCTTGGTGAGTTTCTTGAATCATTTTATTGCAAAGTCCAATAAGCACACATGTTGTATTGTATTATGCCTCGAGTTTCTACAATGATCTTTTATGTCGTTCAATAAACTGAGAGTAAATTATGTAGTAAAGGTAGGTACGAGGTACGTCCGGTGGAGGTTCTGTTTAGGGATCTCTATATATACATATTTTTTTTTGAATATTATTTTAGATTTAGGTCGCTTAGAACAAGCCTGTTTACACCTGTAGTACACTACTTTATCACATAATTTTTTAATCTGAATTTAAAACAGGAAATGCCAG
The DNA here is from genome assembly GCA_911728515.1 of Peribatodes rhomboidaria. Lineage (NCBI taxonomy): Eukaryota > Metazoa > Arthropoda > Insecta > Lepidoptera > Geometridae > Peribatodes > Peribatodes rhomboidaria. The sequence continues at coordinate 20,766,458 of OU452166.1, forward strand.
ATGAGCCCGTTCAGCCCGAAGCGCTCAAAGACGGACGCCACCGTATTATATTTGGAAATGTGGACCAAATATATGAGTGGCACCGAGAGTAAGTATCACTTTCTACTTACTACAACTACTTCCTTATCCTGAACACATTATAAGGGAGCATTATAAGCTAATGCATACTCACTTGTCATTGCGCCAAAAATTGTATACACTGATTTGTTTCATAAGCCAAATGTCAGCAGGTTGGGATGTCGTTGACACATTTATAGAAGACTAGCTCTTTTTTGGTTTTCTAATGGTGAAAGAATTATTGAAATCAGACCAATAGTTTTTGAGTTTATTCGTTACAAACATACGAAAGTACAAATCTTTCCTCCATATAACATTAGTGTAGAAAAGAGTTAACAACGTTACAAAGTTAGCGTATCATTGCGTATAATTTATGTCCAGATTCCGTACTTGGATCTTACGTGTTTGTATTTAAATTAACTTTCTCTATTGCATGGGTCCAAGTACACACAACTACCTATTGAAAACATATTGGAATGCAATCAACCAAATTCCGACCAACACCGATTTTACACCGTTCATTTTTTGGAAATACTCGTAAATCTTAGTTGGGCCAGTTACATGGATAGGCTACAAAAGCATTTGTTTGGTTTGAAACATGTTTGTACTTCGTTTGGTACACAGTTTAGGTAGGTACGTTTCGCCGGCGCACTTCCCGGGTAGGAGCATGGGAGGAGTTGCCGCTCGGTTCTCGGCAGCGCGCTAGCCCCGTCGCGTTAGTTACATGACAATACAATTGTTTAATTTGTTGGTCAGAAACAATAATATTAGAAACATACAGACATATTTGCCAACATAAAAATTGGTGAAAAGTGGTAATTATCGTGTACTCGTATGTTGAAGTGTAGAGTTTTATTGAATTAATACACGCTGTAATGTTTATTGATTTATATTTTCATATTTACTTGGAGAGCGGCAAGTAGGAACCCTTTGCTATTGCTGCCGAACCGGTTCCGAGTCGGTGGTGCCAAGCGGATTATGAAAGCTCATGTCACACGATAAGTTTCAATTTTGCGTAACGGTCAAAAGAATAGGTGAAGTTTAATACCCAAACTTGACTTTTGTTCTAAAGTAAACCTTATGTACGTTATACTATTATTTTTTTCTGTGGTACACTAGCTTTGAATTAATGACAAGTTATGGCCAGAAGCACAGAATGAATATTTAGAAGTACCCGAAGCATTAATCGCACACACAATACCTATAGAGTATGAGAATTATTATGGTTGCAATTATTATGCAGTTTATTTCTTTAAACACATACATATGTAAATTATTAAAAATAATATTAGTAGGTGTGTAACTATATAGTTACTCAGTCGTCTTTATGTCATTGAGCTACTTCCTATTACGACGCCAAACACACAATTACTCTCGAGGGCTCTGTCGCTGCCTAGATGATTTGTAAACGATGTTGTTGTTACTAAAGAAATTCTTTCACCATTAGAAAGTTACATTATCCCTGAGTGACATAGGCAATGAAACTCGAGCGAAGTCGCGGGCAACAGAGCTAGTAAAAAATAACTTATAAGTGTCATGTTGAGTTTGGGTTCATGACCTCTCCATGTCAATCGGTCACTGTGTAAAATAATGTATCGTGGTTTGAACTAATGTAAGTTTTGTTTTTTAGCTGTATTGAGGTAGTGTGGTCGCTACTATTAAATGAATAACGCGGTGTATTTAGGGATTGCAATCCGCTCGGATCCGGCCGGATTTCTATCGATCCGGCCGGATTGATAAAATTTGGTTGATTTTCACTTTTTGGTCCAGAATGAACTGTTAGTGAGTTAGTCGAGTGTAATTGTACTTCTTATAGGTTTGTTGTTTTAAGGAAACATCGTAATTGCAATAAGATCAACTTTGTTTTTAATGTTAAGATTCGATAACGAGCAATGAGCAAACGGTTGAAATCTAATAGTATAGGTAACTAGTAAAATTTTGACGCTGTAACGAGTGGCTCCGTCTTCCACTTCCTAAATTTTACAGTGAGTAACTTTATAAAATACTTATGTATAAAATAAAACTTAAATATTAAAAAAAATAAAACTTTATAAATAGCCTTACGTAATTTACTCAAATAAGAATTGAAAGATATCATAATATTTGCAAAAAATATTTATTGAAGTATTTGAAAATGATAACACACAAGTCCAATATAAATGACAGACACCATCACGATTTGTTGAATGGCTGTTTAATGAATCGCACAAGGCACATAGGAGTATATCACAAAAAGAGATTGTATTAGTAATTATAACTCTCATCAACTTACAAAAAAAATACTTTGAGTAATTAATTATTGTTTAAGTAAAGGGTCTTTCAACAAGGACGGACCGATGTTTAAAGTTTGCGGCGACCATGTTGTATTCGTTACATCTGTCAAATCTGTTGTTATTTATTTAGTCATTGATGCCAAATCACCATGGCAAGTAACACGATTGAGCAGCACGTCTAAATGAAAAAAAAACTCAAAATGAGTGTTCGTTAGTGCAAACGTTGCGCGCATTGCGACCTTCGTAGTCAACTCTCCAACGTTTGGTAGCCAAATTCAAGACGATCGGTTCAGTAAAAGCCAACCAACACCCTTACGTCAAAGGAACGTCAGATCGGCCGAAAATATCACCACTGTCCGTGAGAGTGTGAAGGAAACTCCGATGCAGTCGATTTCTCGGCGTACACATGAACTCGGCCTTTCGCAGACTTCAACTTGGCGATTCTGCGTCGGGACTCGGGTCTATACCCATTTAAGATCCAACTGACCCAGGAGCTCAAAGTAACTGACCATAGACAACACGCTAAGTGGGCTTCAGAACGTTTAGAAAAAACCCCTGATTTTGGCCAGAAAATCATTATGAAACATTTGACCTCGTTATCTTTTTTGTGTGGGGTTTCCTGAACTCACAAGTCTGAAACCGCAATCTATTGATGTTCTGAAATTCAACATAACGCAGGCCATCGCTCAGATTCAGCCAGATTTATTATCAGATTTAGCCAGAGTCATAGATAATCGGACCTCTCGGATCAATGTTTAAAGCCGTGGTGGACGTCTAAACGATATTCCATAAATAATGGCAAAAATATTCGCCTTTCGAAAAAAAAAATATATATCGCACACACAGCTTGTTTTATTCAATTTCAACATTTGCCAATGGCCAGTCCTTGTTGAAAGACTCTTTAAATAATTATTATTTAAAAAAAATAGATTTGATGATTTTGAAAAAAATCGTAACAAACAAACATTGTTAATCTGCCAATCGACTTCTTATGTGGCGCGGGGAGACTTGGCGTTGAGCAACTAAGAAAAAAACCTAATTAAGCAACAGCGCTATTGTTTTGTCATAAATTGCTAACACCGGATCCGGTAAATTAGTGCCGGATCCGGAAAATGATTCCGGATCTGGTTTTTCCGGATTGCAATCCCTAGATGTATAGCAGTGTCAGTTCTATAAAGTCATACATAATAGCTCTCAATTATATAATATATATGTATTATAAAGCTCTTTTTTTTTCGTATAACTAGATTTTATGTTATGTTACCAGCGACTTCGTTCGCAATTAATCAAACAATAGTATGCAAAAACCTTACTCGTGATAATTAATAACAGTAATTTGATAACTAGTTGATCAGCCGTTAGCATCGAAAAGCCTACAAACAGACAGAGATACAGATATACTTTCGATTTTATGATATTAGTTTGGATTAGTATAAAACATGAATGAATCTTACATCTTGCTCTTTTAATTAGGTTTTCTATTGTTTTCTTTTTTATTTGTTTCCGACTTCCAATAAGAAGGAGGTTCTCAATTCGACTGTATGCTTTTTTTTTTAAATTCATTACTCCGCCAGTTGTGTATCTAAGTTAATGATTATTTATTTGTTTGGTAGATCATACCTTAGAGGTGGTCCCATATAAATCCCGTCGCAATCAGTCAAGCAATTTTTTAAATATCAACAAAATATCTTGAAATTGTTTACATCTATGACGAATTACAGGACGGAAGTAGGTTTTTAAGCTTTGCTTTTCTAAATATATTTACATATTTATATTTATTTATATATTACTTTTAATAACCTATTTATTTAATTTAGTTAAGATTTTTTTCCTTTTTGTATCTTTTTTTTTAATTTATAAGTTTTTAATAATATTTGAATATTCTACACTAAAGAATCTAAAAAAACTATACCAAACTAACAATAACTTTAATAAGTGTAAAAATGTTAACTCACTGTAGACAACGTACCCAAAATGCTGGCCGCATTGCCTCAACGTACCCAAAACGCATTGCCTCTTTTTATATTATGTTTTTTTTTATATTTTATGTTGTGCAAATTGGCGAAATTAAGTAGTAAACAGCTAGCTATCAATTGATTGGCGCTTGAAAGTGTAATGTCTACAGCAGCATTCCACTTTCAACTGTCTTGCGAAGATGAAACTACTGTACTGTGAATGTCTTGCACCCCTTGTTTCCTATGCCCGAGCCATACTAACATCTAAGTCCTTAAATGCAATATTTCACCAGTCACTTTGAAGTGTACAAGGTGCTAGTTTAGGGAGTAGTAATACTCAAGTGTGCTGTTCCACCCGCCAAAGTGAACATCTTTTAGAACATCAGTCTTCATACAAAATAATTAGTCACGTGATCAATTTTGTACAAAGATTTGATTTCTTAGATTTACCAACTTTTGTTTTAAAAGATTCTTACTTTGACGGGTACAACTACACTCAAAACCAGCACCTTGTATAGGTTGTTGTGTAACCACAGTCAAAAATACAAGAAAAAGTCCTACCTATTAAATAAACGCTGTATTCGCTTCCACTGTAGAACTTGCGCTCTTTTCTGTGGAAGCGGATAATGCCTATGTGTAATCGAATGGGACTAAATGATCGATGTGGATAGGTGCTAGTATGGCAGGCATTATTTGGTGTCATAAGAAGGTACTGATTCCCCGGTGGTTTGTGCAGCATTTTCTTGAAAGAGCTGCGGAAATGTGTCGAAAAGCCAGAACTCTTGGGAACGCTTTTTCGGCGCTTTCTTGAAAAGAAGATATATTTGTATGAGAAGTACTGCCGAAATAAGCCCGTTTCGGAGTTCATCGTATCCGAGCACGAGGCTTACTTTGAAGAAATGCGAATCAAAATGGGGCAAAAACTGCAAGTAAGTTCAAGTCACACCATAATTAACATGTTTCAGTTTAACGTGATTCTTCCCGTTATCGCGCTTGACTTTTTCACCAAAAAATTGCGACGCCTTATACAGTAAAGAGTAGATTTTTGGGGTGTTTGAGAATTAGATAAGTGTCTTTTGGTATTATATTTTTGGCTAATTTTATAGCTGTGCGGATTTAACTGCGGACTGGCCGCATGCGCTTCGTGGCGAATATACACGTGCGAAAGCGCTTAGGAATTTGTAACATCATTGGGCTTCCTTACCAAAATGGTAAAAAGCAACCCTTATCGGGGAGAGTCCGATGTCTGTCTGTTTCACTGGTCCCGGGTTCCGAACAACTTGTTTTACAGCTACTGGCTCAACAATTTGTGCGCATTGTCGCTCCGCAGTTAAACCCGCGTAAACAAAATACAGTATTCGGGTATTTTAACTTCAATTTTTTATTATAATGCTGTAAATATTGCATATAAGGGTCAAATTTGCAATAAGGGTCTGATATTAATCACTTCAAATAAAATTAGCATAGAAACATTCCAGTCGAATGTAGTGCGAATCGCGAACGAATTCACAATCAATTAACATTCTTACATCCATTGGTGACTTCATTGTCATAAATCACGTAGATTGTAAATATAATCATTTTAAAGGCGGCAGATTGTTTCCACAACATTATTGGAAATGTACATTTTTATAATAAATTTTTCGCAGTGCTTAAAAAGCAATCAAATCCAAGTGCTAACTTAGCGGCATATGATGCAGCCAACTTGCATAATCATCCGTTTAATTAACAGACTAGCCATTTCACTTAATGGCGCCGTTCAACTATATAGCTTTCTGAAAGATATTGAGCCGTTGAGTCGAATACAACATTTAATAAACCGGCTGACTGATGCTCAGATTCGTACAATAGGGTGACTGCCAAAATAACTATTTTTGACCAAAGAAATGTGTTTTGAATTAATTATGATAAAAAAAAATCGGATAATCGGTGAAACGAACCGCAATTGTAATAACCTAAAAACTCTCCTGTCCGACTCCTTTATCAGGGCAAATCCAAGTTGGATTAGTTAGGGTAGAAGGCTAAGTCTGTATTGTTGTTTTTTTATTACAATCCATAAACTCCCCTACTTTAATGACTTGGCTAGTAATCAATATTGTCCCCCCCATGCAATGATGCACCCCATGTTTGATGACGATAAAGTTAGAACGTCACCCGTCTATTTTTTGTAACTAGTTTTAAATTGATACCAATGTATTTTAATTACTTACTTATGTAGTTCCAAGGTGAAACAAAGTTGCGTAAAAATTAGGCTCTGAGTTCCACGATTGCAACGGAACCCAACAAAACATAATAACACTTTTGGACAGGTATCCGCATGCATGTATTGTGCTTGCTCGCTCATCTTCATCACTCACTCATCACCTATCTGTATCCTCTTAGTTATTTATTTTATTTTATTGGGGATTTAAATTTTTTACGACCTACTTATAATACTATAACTCCTAACGGAGCACACTCAGCACCTGACTGTCGTGGCTTATAAATGTAAACGTGCAACGTCTTCGTCTACGCAAAACTTCGCGTTATTAAGATACATTTAAAAAAAGACATTACAACGGCCGTTTTGTTTTCCAGTTAGCGGATCTGCTCATTAAGCCGATACAAAGAATTCAAAAATATAATCTTCTGATAAAAAAGATTTTGGATTATTCCGAAGAAGCTCATTGCCCACCCAAAGTCATTGCGTCGCTGAACGACGCGATGGTTTGTTCGGACATTATACCGCAGAGCGCCAACTCAATGATGAATGTTGGCAGAATGCAAGGATTCACCGTAAGTTGCAATGTTTGTTATTGTGTTAGATGTGAAACTTCAAATTGAATCGAAGTCGGGCTAAATTATAAAATCGATTGATATTAGCGAAAACAACCATCCACTCGCTATTACAATCGCTTTCTTCTTCTACGTTCAAGTTTCGCAGCTAATGCTCTCTACGAGAACATCCTAGATTTAAGTTTTAGCCATTCACATGACTTTGCGAACTCGGATTTGTTAGTTGTATTATTAATAATCATTCATCATCATCAGTCAATTGCAATTGATATCAAGACTCAACTGTTTTGACATAATTAGCTATGGCCTGGCATATGTCTGGTAGTTTCGAAGTTGTAGAATGTAATGCGGGTTAGGTTCGACGACATTGGTACGGCACCGGGATGCGAAAAGATTTTTGCAGGATTGGAATCAGTGCCATAAAGGGGAGGCCTAACAAGGGCTTATTCAAGGCTGGTGATGACGGCAGTGAAGGCAAATGAATGAATAGTGTGTGCAAAGTTAAGCAGATTAAGCCTGCTTTATGAGCGAAGGAGAGATTGAACTGATCGTATGATGGTATGTTTGCTTATATTATAAATGCGAAGGGTTTGTGTGTGGTTGTTTGTTACTTCTTCACGCTCCAACGGGTGGGCGGGTGTTTGGTATGGAGATAGCTTGTACCCTGGATTGACACATAGGCTACTTTCTTACCGCTGGTAACACCGCGGGGCGCAGTATGTTTGTATGCTGGTTTTTCACGATGATTGATAGGTTCAACGGTTTTGAGATCAATAAGAACAATAATAATAATAGAATAGACATAGATGAAATAATAAATGTATACATTGCCTACGTCTTCGGTAAAATTTAGTAAGGTTGAGGCCACACGGATGTAATTTTACGAGCGCAATTTCGATCGCGTATGTTGCGCTCGACAGAAAATCGGTTGTGCGACCACACGAGTGTAATTTTTCTGCTGTAAGTCACGCACTTTCTCGCGTTTTGGTCAATTTTGAAAACTACCATCATATGCCATTACATGTTTTTTAACTTGAAAGTTCGTTCGAAAAAAAGTGATTTATTACCACTCACACAGCAAAGCAAATGGTAAAAAATTAAATTGATTGAAAAATCAATGCAATCAATTAAAAATTTAAATATAAAAAAATATGAAAAAAATATTAAATATACTTAATGTATTAAAAAATCCAGAAACTTTCCCACAAAGCAGTGTTTTTTATTGTTTTGACATTTAAAATTATGTATTTACCAAATAAGTTACATATAAAATGAAAGTAAATTAAAATGTCATTAAAACAATTTAGACTTAAATTTAATAGATCTCCGGAAAAATCAGGAGACCTGGCAGCACTGCGCACCCGGCGTCACCTCGTACGATGTAACGTACTTGAATCGGCTGCCAACTCATTTTGCGCTGCCGTGTGGCATAAACAGGCCTTTTGTATGAAACCGAATGCAGAAAATACGCGACCGATATTACTTTCGTAATCCGTACATCCGTGTGGCCTCAGAGGTTAAGAAAGCGGATACTACCGCAGACCACAGCCAGTTTAGCATGTTTTTTTTTCAACGATACCTATGTATAGTAATGTATAAGTCACAATAAATAAATGCATCATTCATTCTAAAAATCTATGTGCAGGAAAACTTAAAATATATGGCTTATGTAATAGAGGAAAGAGAGGTCAGAGGCCCAACAGTGGGACGCAACAGGCTAATATAATAATAACTATATTCTTAATATTGTGACGCTACATATATAAATATGTTGTTTCGCAGACAAAAGCGAGCTATGCTTATTGCAGTTCCCGTGGCAGCGCCCTCTAACGCCCCCGCGTTGTTTTTTCCAGGGAAATATTACTGCTCAGGGAAAACTCCTCCTCCAAGGTGAAATGCTCGTCGCCGACATGACCGAGCGGGGCCGCGAGAAGGAGTTGTACATTTTTCTGTTTGAACAGTCTGTCATCTTCTGCGAGTTTGTTGGAAAGCGTGGCGGGAACTACTCCTGCCCGACGTTCAACTACAAAGCTCAAGTCCCGGTTAGTTTAAACAAAAATTACCCTGTATATTTCTATTTTGGTTCTAGCCTACCTATTAACCGACTGCGGCGAAGCCAAGAAGGAGGGTGTTTGGCTTGTATATATGTACATCCGTTTCTACGTTCCCTTGTAGCTACTAATAAAAACTAATTTTAACTTTTTTATACCGCTTGTTTGTATTCGATAATAAGGTTGCACTCGGCCGCCATTCCGCCTGATGGTAAGCAATGCTGCGGCCTACGATTGTACCTGACTGTCAACTATAGTAAAAATATTATAAACAAATAAGTAAACGACTCAAAGTTCAGCTCATCTAATTTAATTTGTGTTGAAAGAAACCACATCAAAATCATCTAATTAGATAAATACCTCTCACAACATGTAGCAATGGCCGCAGTACTGAGGTGACTTAAAACACCCTAGCATATCATGACAGCCATTTACGTGTTGTAAAGTGCTGTTTTATGGTCAGTTGTGTTTTTTTTAGTCTAAGGTAAGTTAAATTCGGGCCTGGGGTCCTACCATGGCATCTTCTTGCCCTGATTTTGACGTTTTGTCTTCGACGGCGCGCTACTATGGACTTTATCGCGCGACGATACGACTCGCGCTCGCTCCTGGAGCTTCTTACGCTTCGGACTTAAGATAACTCAATTGTTCACAGATAAATAAGATGACACTAGAGCAGCTGCCCGGGCATGCGTCGCATGCAGGAGGCTTTATTATACATTCTTTCGTAACAAAAGACGACCCGCGCCCAAAACAGAGCTTCTTCTGCCGGCCCCGGAACGAAGAAAAAAGGCGGCTCTGGGTAGAATGTCTTCATCACATTCTTGTGACACAGTTAGATTTTGGCGGCGCTCTTGAGAATCCTCTGGCTTATATGAGGGACTCAAATGAATCTTCCCAGTAAGTATCTAAATCGTTGCTCACTTTGCTCATACGGAGATGATGCAAAGAGGTGTTTGAACAAGTTGCTCCTGCATTTCTTAACATTATGGGTACAGACAGTCGTTCCGCTTCGTCATCTTATGAATCCGCCGTCAGATTGAAGCTATAGGCAAAACGGTTATGCTGAACCGAAAGGAAACTATTGCATTTTAAATGACGTGGGTCAAATATTTCGGTTTTGCAAACTCGTTCTATTTGATGCTGTATACTATGGCGGCACATTATACCTAATAATTGACTAAAATTATTCTACTGGAGCACTTCTGCTTGCTGTTATGCGTGCTATGGGCTCTTTATTTCGATGAGTAGGAAAATATCTTGGAAAAATGATGATGTCAAACCTCACTCGGAATTACAGCACATTTGGTTTTAGACAACCTCCTCTTTGTATTATCTCCGAGCCTCTGCTCTCCTGTAATGACGTCACACACAAGTCACTGTCTCGTCACGTCTTGCGCATCACAGTGCGATTTCGTTGTTCATTGGTTTAATTGGATAGCCGTCTGCTAGCAGGCTGCACTCAGACTCGACCAATATTTGTGACAAAAGATCAAGAACTTAATTAACTGAAGGCGATTACGTGACGGTGATTTTGGTGAAGAAACGATTGTGTTATAAATGTATCCAAATAAATTAGGTTTAACTTGATTGATGGAATGCAAAGCGATAAATGTATAATCCACTCCCTCGAGTATTTGCCTAATAAAGAGCTACGAGTACAAGCATGCTATGAGTGGGATGTTACGATCATGCCTACCCGTTCTCGCATTACATAAATTTAACACTCTCAGAGAGCGTTCAAGTAATCTGCTTTTCGGTGAATCGCAAATTCGCAATGCGATAGGAGTAAACCCTAATAACCTCAGCACTTCCGTTTTGTGACTTGTGCGCTCGTTTCGATCGGCAGATGGCGCATTCAAGATATAAGATTGCGCGCTGACGCATCGATTCCACATATATTTCAAAGCGAAACGCTAATATAAAACAATATAGTCGTTTTTCTTGCTTTTTATTCTTACTAGATGGCGCTGTTCACAATTACACGTATTTATCGGTTTGTATTTGCATTTCTGGTAATTTTCTTATTTTGTTTCCTTAATAAAAATAATTACAACTCTCATTAAGTTAGGATAAAACAAAGTATGAAAAATTAAGCTATAATGTTTTTTTAATAATTTGTGGTTGCGCCATCCACTAAGGACTGAGACAAACTACAATGTGCCGTCGTTCTAAGAAATTAGGTCTTTTTTCATTTATTGGTGCTGTTTAACCCCCGAGCCAGGTACAAATTTCGCCAACAATTTCCTCCCGGCCGATAACTCGTACACTGTTAAGATAAATTTGTCATGAAGCCTAGTTGTCATTAGTTTACTGCTAAACCCACCAACGGAACCGCAGCTGACGAAACTAGGCTTGATAATAAATCTATGTTAATCATTGTACGAGATTATCGTCCGGGAGGAAATGTTTGGCTAAATTTCTCTCTTTTGGCTCGGGGGCTAAATGCTGATCTGGCAGTTTTCCGTACCGCTATATTATATTGAATGCGTCCTGGCTTACTCGACGGTATTTGCAAGAGCAAGCGAGATAAAAAATACAGTACAGCACTTACAAATAAAGAAAGAGCCTACGCCTCGTCAGAGTAACTGGAATGGTTTATGTATATTTTACATAATACATTATCTTAAGCTATTTTTGCTGTATTATTTTATCTATTTTGCAAAAAATAATTTAGATGAAGTTGCGAGGCCGTTTGTACACGTGGCGACGGCTTCACACGCAAATTGAAAACATTTTACCAACTAGCGACAAGAGCGGCGTTGACCCACGCAACCGGTTTTTGACCTCGTGTACGAACGGCCTAAGGAATTTCTATAAAAAAATCTGCTAAACAAAGTACTGAAATGTATAATCAATACTATGACGTTTGTAAGATCGTGCGTAGTTGCGATCAAATGTAACAAACTAGCAATTGTCCAGTTAGGCTAAATTTAAAATTAAATATAAACAAAATGGAATTGATTGAAAAAAATATTTATTTATAAATTGAAGGGTTGTTAAAATGTAAAGTTTAGGAGATCGTCGCCTCGAAATCTTAGTGATTGTTCTTAATCCGATCACAGAAAAAACTAAAAGTTCTGTGGATAAAAAGAAAAACTCAAACGAATGAAGAAACAATGCATTATTCTACGAGTAGAATTAAAGTGAACTCTTTTTCATCGATGCAGCAACGAATCTCTTTCTGCGCCCTTAGCATGGAAGGCGACTAAGATGAAATAAATGGAATATGTTACGAATAATTACATTTCAAACGGGTTGTGAATCATAAAATTACATTTTGCTTAATTTAGAAGTGTCTTCAAAATTTGGATGCAGTAAAAATGACTCTGATCAAAGGCTTAAATAAAACCGGGATAAAGAGTGAGATTTACTTGTCTGTCCATGCTAAAGGCATTGTTGAAGAGGCTTGTTAAGAGCCGAATTGGAGTGATACTGACGGAAGGCGAATATAATAGAAGTAGCTGACTGTCAGTCGGTCACGCGGAACCATGTGAGAGCGTGCGACGACCGATGACTCGCTCGTCGTACCTGTGTCGGTAACGTCGTACTGTGGTCAGTATTATACGGGACCAGAAATGGTAACGACCAAGTCAGCATCACTCTAACGGTGACCTTAAAATGATACAAAACGGAAGCTTATTGCAAGCAAGAACAATTAAGATATTACAAAGGTTTACTCCATTTTTATGTGTAGTGTGTCCGTATTCTATGATTAAAATAAACCAATCTACAACTTGTGACATTGAAGGACAGTTAAAGAAGACATGACATTATGTAAACATTTTAAAACTTTATTCGACGTGTAGAACAGTTTGTAGAAACGTCGCATACGCGCTCTTTGTGAAATTTTATCAAGTCAGTAGCACCTGTAAGCTAATAAGTACATTCATATTTATTTATATATCCTTATTCTTAATTTTACTCCTTCATTCGTGCTTTATATTCTCCACTTACTTCGCTTCCTTGGGTATTATCTCTCACTATCATCTAAGATTATTTAATGGAATTTTAAAGTCTCCACACATTAGTAAAAAACCTATTTTTCTATTAAAAAATAGTATTAGACTAACAAAAACTTAAATTTTAAATGTGCAAAATCATAGGACCGTGGAAGACTGATGATAGTGTCATGTGAGAATGATGAAGTAAGCTAGGGTAAGGAAAGTACAGATTATGATATCAGAATTGATCAAATCGTACATATCTGTCGAAATCAATTTATTAGACTTTTAAAAAATGAAACTATTTTTCAAAATGAAATCAAAAATTCTAAGTAAAGGTTATGTCCGGTTTATGGAGCATGTTGAAGACAATCGAATCGTAAAAGCACTATCTTATTTATTATTGTCTAATTTTTATTTCGAGATATCTGATATAAGTTCCTCTCGGCATTAGTATGCCCCTTTAATAAAAACTAACAAAGTCCAACAAAGATTTTATTAATTCAAAACAACGATAAAATTCCATTCAAATATGTATTGAAAATATTTAAATTCACTACGAAATAGCCGCTTTAAATGTTAGTTGTAAGATTTTCACATTAGTTAGGCGTTGAGATGTTCTTTCGATTTTGAGATGCCTTTAATCGGCTATATTTTAAAGAGCTAAACAGTTAAAAGGCAAATAGTAATTCCACTCATGTAGGAGCCATTTCTAGAACGTTTCTCCATATTCGAAAGGCCATGTTCGTCACAACTAGACAGTTAGTTATACCACGTTTCACGACATTTGTTTTTTAGAAAACTTTAATTCTAAAATTTTGAAGTTTAATTGAATAGCAATCTACTAAGTAAAATAATCGGTTAGTCGTAAATTATTTAAATCATCGTTCCGTTCAAATTTCGATGAACATGGCCTCCTATAGTTGTAATTAACGCTAAAAGTAAAAGTAGATATTTGATTCAGGCCGTTCGGGCTAAAATTGTAGGCAAAATTAGAAGTAGAAACTTATATGCTTATAAAACTATATTTAAACAGGTAGGTTCTAGTCAATAAGTTAAATGTTATCTACGTAAATTTAATGCTTTTATTTTCATGAGTGTATTTTTCCAATTAAATCCACGAAAATTGTAAAATTATCCTTAATTCTGACTAAAATTTGTTTAGGGCACATCACATATTTTATTATTATTGTATAAATCTAGAAGAAAAAAAAATTGCTCTCGATGTAAATGTATGTTAATAAAATAAACAACTCTGTGAATAACGCTTGTGATTTTCTGCTTTTAGTCCCGCATGCTTTATAATATTTTGTTCTTTTATTATGTTTTATTATTTTGGGGCGCAGCTTTTGTTGAATTGTCTGAAGCACGCCGAAGGATTGAACATCAGACAAAATAGCCCAAACTATTTCAAGTTGGAACACACACTTCTAACTTTATTTCCAACCATTAACTCATATAAACTTGTCTTTGAGGTTTTCTTTATTTTAATATTATAAAAGAATAGTATAAAAAAGGGTGTGTTGATTCAACAACAGATTGATCCAGATATACGTCCTTGTCATAAAACCAAAAACAAAGTTTACAAAAGTGTCCTATCTGATGTTCAAAATGACAGTAATCAAGTCTCTGATTCTCTGAACATCCTTTCCCATAAAAATAATTTGACATGAAATCCTTCTGCGTGGTTCGACATTCGACCACTAGGCAGGCACAAAGCTTTTGAACACAACGCTATACTAACAGCTTCTACTAACATTGATATTAGTGCATATAACCAAATATAAAATATCAGTAATAGGGCCGTTAAGTCAGACTATTTTAAACTCTTACAAGATAGAGCACGGTATCATTTTCGATATACTTTACAAAGTTGATTTTCTGTTTAAAGTTAATCGAATAACTAATTTAGTACATTAATGCTCATTACTTGATATTTGGAAATAGTAAATATTTGTGCAACTTAATTTGAAACCGTTCGAAAAATAAAATTAAACCGATACATGAACAGGGGGTCTGATCTGGCGCGTGCGATTGTGTCTCTGCCACGCTCGCTCATAACTTTTCTAATGAGAGAGGTGGCGACCGAAATAATATCGGACTAGCCAGAAGAAGACCCAAGGATCATAATATGACGTAATGGTATGTTCGGGTATTGGTCTTTGTTAATTACTAACTTTTATCTTGCTCCCTACGCGTTAACGCTTTGATAAAATTAAGATCGAGAATTATACCGTGTGGGAAGCTGGCGCGCCCGTTTTGTTTTGTTAATTTGATTTAGTTAACACCTGTTCCCCTCCTTTAGACTGCGTAAGACAGAGAGCGTCCCGCCGTCGATGGGCGGGTCGCTGGCCCCGGAGTTGCGGAATCGGTCGCAGCGGCCGCATGCGAAGGCCAACACTATTAACTTGCCGACGACGGCGAGCAGAGCAGAGAGGAACAAGAAAGGCGGCAGCGCGGCTACGAGTCCCACCTCGCCGCCCAGCGCCAATGTAAGTAGCTTAGCTCGCTATACGCAATCTAGCGTCGAGCTGTAAGCGGTAGCCGCTCTAATTATACCGAGGCATCTACGTGCGGCGTTGTGGCATGCTGCTACACACTTACCGCAATACACAATTATTGTCTATACTTATTAATCATAAAAACCCATGGCACAAAATAAAAGATTTAGACTTTAACCAGTTTTGTGTTGCTTTATTGCAAAAAAAATACTGGGGTAAAGAAGTCAGGTGGACTCATAATCCCCTCGTATTGCGGAGGCCCATGTGAATAGAACCTCGCTAACTAGTCTCGCGCTGAGCACCCCCGCGCTCCTTTGCTAAAAGCTATTTACTTAGGCCTGTACATAGGAGATTTATCTTGCGACAACTGATGAGAGATTATATCTCTACATACTACAAAACAAAGTCGCTTTCCGCGTCACGTAAAGGATTTTGGTGCGGTTTTCAGAATCTGTTAGGTAATTTCACACGGAAGGTTTATTTATACGTAGCGTGTGAAGCCGGGGCGGGTCGCTAGTAATAAATAAGTAAGTTGGAAGCGTTTTTATACGTATTAATTAACCATTTGAATTAGTCAGGTCTTGCAATAGTGTCCGTAACTACAGCTTCCTCAATGTGATGGAATAATTCTACCTATGCCAAAATTGAAAGTATAATGATCATCATCATCGTGTCAGCCCGGGAGATATCCACTGCTGGACAAAAGCCAATGATCTCCACAACGACTGGTCCTGCGCTGCCCGCATCCAGCGGCTTCCCGCGACTCTCACCAGATCGTCAGTCCACCTTGTAGGGGAGGCCTTCGCACGCTGCGTCTTCCGGTTCGTGATCGCCACTCGAGAATCTTTCTGCCCCATCGGCCGTCGGTTCTACGAGCGATGTGCCCTGCCCACTGCCAATTCAGTTTGACAATTCTTCGGCTATGTTGGTTGTTTTGGTTTGTCTGCGGATTTCGTCACCCGAGGTCATCGAGCATTGAGCTGAGGTCTTCCAAGGTCTCAGCCATGACTACTATATCGTCGGCAAATCAAAAGTGAGTGATGTACCTCGCCATTGATATTGATGCCAAACCCTCTCCTGTGCAGCGGTGAACAGTTTCGAAGATATCACATGTCCCTGTCTCACGCCTCGCTGAAGTTGGATAGATTTCGAGTTCTGGTCCTGGAGTCGGACTGACATGGTGACGAACAAACACTTCAACAGCTCGAAGTACCGATAGTCAATTTGGCACCTTTGAAGAGATCTCAACACGGCCCAAGTTTTGACTGAATCAAAAGTTATTTCATAGTCCACAAACGCTAAGCTAGTGGCCGCTTATACTCTTCAGTCTTCTGTCTAACCTGCCACAGCGTATGTATGTGGTCTATGGTACTACCGGAAACCGGCTTGTTCGTGTGGCTGGAAGTCGTCAAATATGCGCGAGAGACGATTCATAATGACTTTTGAAAACAACTTCTAGACATGACTCAGCAGTGAGAAGAGTCTACATATAACTCTCCAACAAAGTTTTGTCACCCTTTTTCAAAGAAGAGCACCACCCACACTCCTGCGCCATGCCTGTGGCGTTCGGAACTCCCAGTATAACGAGGTTAAATAACTTCAGAAGGGCCCTGAGGATCGGCGTATCACCTGCCTTCAGAAGCTCGGCTGTAACTCCATCATCACTTGGTGCCTTGTTATTTTTCAGTTGTTTGAGAGCCATTCTAATCTCGTACAGACTGATGTCCGGTATATCTTCAGTGTAGGGTCGGGTTAGTTTAGCTCTGGGATCTGCATCTTGGCTTACAGGTGACCGCGTTGTCGTGTACAGCTGCCCATAGAACTTCTCGGCCTCTCCTAAAATGGTTCGGGATTTAGGACATGGAAAAGTGACACGAAATCTGCCGGGGATTCTTTGCACCCCCTGCCCCACTGTTTCCACACTGGGGCTGCCGGGGACTAGGGCCCGTGGTTTAGTTGTATTTTTCATTGGAGGGTAATGCCTTAATCGCCACGCTTGGCAAACTGGTTGGCGATGGCAGTGAGATGGTGGTATTGTTCCGAGAACGCTGCTGCCCGTTCTCCGGTGAATAATCCCTCGGGACGCCTACGCCCCCCTAGAATTCTAGGGAAGAAAGGAGGGCGGTGATATTCTAAACCGTCCCCACACGACAAATAGGCATAATAACGCAATAACTAACACTGGCCTACAAAAGAAAAATGTTTTGGTGCAGCTCTGTTCGCATCTGTAGTCGGTAAAGTAGGTAGTATGAACTACATTGCTGCTACTAGATGTCAGCTGACAGCTCTGGTTTACCTACAATTCTTAAATAAATTTTGTATGGTTTTACTCAAAATCAGTCCATGTTATAACTACTTTTATGACATTAATCGTAATTTATGATGGCAAGTAATTCAAGAAGTTGCATTAACGATCTTTATATGTTTTGTTACATAAGCGGTGAGAATATAATGAAAAATCAACGGAAACCGATTAATGACACGATAATTCACGTGTATTCTGTATACTTTCTTCCTCATGAACGAGAGCTGCTATGAAAAATGTGACTAGTTGTAGCTATAGTCCAAAAGCCTAACTTCACCGGTTTACCTGTACTGTATGAGCGAACTGGGTGATGTCACAACTAGTCCAGCTAGCACATCGTTCTTGTGGCAGCTAAACTGATTGGGATCTCTGATTGCAGCTATTATGCCTTAAATATTGACATAGGTAGAATGTTTCTATCAGGAAGCTGTAGTTATCACCTTTGCGATAATCCAATATGCTATCACTTTACGCATCGGAAATATTCTATACGTTGGTTTATGGAATAGTGTACGTAGATAAGTAAATCATGAATTATACTTCTCATTCACCAACGTAGCATTAGCTTAAATTATGCCTGTCTGTACCTGCAAGGATTTTTGGCACCTTGTCAAAATCGGAACTAACCATTGAAACTAAGAATTTGGATGTACTGACATCAACTGTATCCCATAATGTTAACCTCTTATAATATATATTTAATACGAATCATAATATTTATAATTGTGATATAATCCTATGTAGTAATGTAATATACATATGTCCTATAATATTGGACTTATGTATATTACATTACTACATAGGATTATATCACAATTATAAATATTATGATTGTAGTAATGTAATATACATATATACATACCTATGTAGTAATGTAATATACATATGTCCTATAATATTGGACATATGTATATTACATTACTACATAGGATTATATCACAATTATTTATTTTCCTTCATTAATTAAGTACATAACGACATTAGTGCCCTCACTCAAGTTCCAAAAGGTATTTGTAACGTCCTTGTATCACTCATGATCCAATAAAACTAGGTCTAGCATTCCGGGAGCAAACATGTGATGACGTCACTCGACAATGTTAGCCGTTTCTTTCAAAATTGTTGTAAATGACTTATTTCGGTCTTGCTTAAGCATCGATTGACGTCACTGCGTGTTGCCCACGTGACCATTTTTGATTCGGAATGCGTTACCTGGTGGAGTATATTATTAAACCATGGGTGTACTCTATGTAGCTTGCGACAACGTCAATAAATGTCACCTAATCGTGACTCATAACTCACGTCACAACGCCGCACGAAGTCGCCTCTGTGCTGTAGGCAGGAGTACTCTTACTAAAAGCACTTGATAAAGCTTCTGCACAACATATAATCGACTTGGGTTGGCGACTTTTGAAATGTGGGATTTAATCATTGTTTATTAATAACGATTTGTTAAAAAATTTTTTACTTTAATCTTAAGTATTGTGGCCAGAAGTGCCGTTTTCAGTGTCGCAGAGTAAGAACTAATAAAAGTAAATAGGACACCTTAGTTAAGTCGAGTTGATGATGTGTTGTACGAAGTCCATTGATGTGTGCATTGTGCAATTCGCTTAAGTTAAAATGGGGATGGTACCTGAGCTAACCCGTGAGTGATTGCAAGTTTGGAACGTCACTAAACTTAAGTATTTAGAGTAGAATTTAAGCTGAAAAATAGCTAGTACTATAAAGATACTTACACATAATTTGTCTACTAATGCGTATGTACTATGCAGTTACCATTTACGCCCGATGGGACGCTGTCCTATTTTCATACATTTCTCTATCAAGTATGTGCTAAGTATTTTTCGACATAAGTTACATCGAGGGTATTTTCAATTTTATTTTGGTTAATTCAGTGGGTCGATTAGACCAGTATTATTCGGACAAAGGACAATGGGCAAAGTGGTCCAAAAAATTTATAAGTTTGCCCGCAGAGTAGGGATATGGCGCATTCGGTAGATTATTTTTATACATTGAAAAAAAAAGTACGACACCGGTATCATTTAACTTACAGAAATCGATATATTTAATTTTTAGGAATAGTGAAATATGAATACCTACATTATCGGAAATGTTAAGCAAAACCTCCATGGTGACGTCGCGAATCACGATGTCGTGACTAATCACTGCACATTTTTATGTTTAATTAAAGTTATACGAAAATCAAACGAAAAATTGAAGCCATTTACATTAAATTCACCCACTTACTCACTGCATCCACCATACAGGTAGGTGGGTGAATAAAATGTAAATGGCTTCAATTTTTCGTTTGATTTTCGTATAAATTTAAATTAAAAATAAAATACGTATTAGGTAACTAAAGCATTCTGTTCAGAAGGTTTGTTAAATCTCAACTACAGTACAAAATATCTCCAAACCTGTAGGTTCAAATTCAGCGAGATTTACTATGCGAGAACTTATAAATCTTACCTAGAAATTGGCTATAGTGCGGCGTAATAAACCCTGCGGCGTTTGGATCGACGTCCATTTATTTTTGCCCATTGTCTTTTTACTTTCGTTTTGTTTTACTCGAATTTTTAGTGCACTATTTTATGCCACCATTAGTGCATGCCCCGGCCGTTTATTTTTCTTTACTTCTTTTAACAGTTTTTTTCGCACTTTGGGTTGCAGGGGCTTTTTCTATTCTTTTGCATGTGTTAACGCTTTTCTTTATTTCTTTTGTTGTAGGTATGATATACACGGGATTGCATTTATAACATAGACTGTGATAGCGGGCCGATGAGACTCATGCGCGAACCGTGCTAGTGTTTCGGAAAAACCGCCGTAAACTAAAATAAGTATAATTTATTGATTGTATATATAGAATATGTAGTAGTATCGAATGTAAATAATCCGCGACCGGCGAGGTGGTGGAGCATGAGGCTTGCATGCGTCGCTTGCTAGCGAGCCGTGAGTGACGCTCCGTGTGCGGCAGGGGCTGGGCAAGCGGCCCTGGGGGCTGAGGCTGCGGCGCGGCGCGTCGGGGGGCGGCGCGGAGGGCGGCGCCGAGGGCGTGCTGACGGAGCTGCAGCCGCCCGAGCTGGCCGAGCCCGCGCTCGACGTGACCGTGGCGGCGGGCGGCACGGCCGTGCTCGCGTGCCGCGCGCGCGCCGCCCGCGCCGCCGCCTCCTGGCGCAAGACGGCGCCCGAGACCAGCGCGCTGCGCCACGGCGGCCGGTTCGCGCTCGCGCTCGCGCCCGACGGCCTCGCCACGCTCACCATCCACGCCTGCCGCCCCTCCGACGCGGGCATCTACTGCTGCCTCGTGAGCAACGAGCTGGGCGGCGTGCAGAGCTCCGCGCGGCTGTCGGTCGGCGCCGGCGGCGCGCCCGGCGTGCCCGCGGCGCGCGCGCTGCCCGCCGGCGGGCTGGTCGCGCGCTGGGACGAGCCGGCGCCGGCGCACCTCGAGTACTGCCGCGTGGGCGAGGGCGAGTGGCGGCGCGCGTCGGACGCGGCCGCGGCCGCCGGCACGCTGGCGCTCGAGGACCTGCCCGCCGGCCAGTACAGCTTCCGGCTGGTGTGCGCGCGCAGCGGCGCGGCGGGCGGCGCGTCGGCGCCGGCCACGTGCGGCGGCGGCGGCGCCTGGCAGCGCGACCAGTTCGCGCGCCGCTACTCGCTCGAGGAGGAGCTCGGCCGCGGCCGCACGGCGCGGGTGCTCGCCGCGCGCGACACCGGCACCGGCCAGAGGGTCGCGCTCAAACAGGTCAGTCGCGGCCTTTTTTTTTTTTTTTTTATTTAGTTCACTAACAGAATTATACTATAATCTAGACTATGGACTAATAACTATAAACTAATAACAGTTTGTACAATTCCTGAAGCAGTGAACCTAAAAATTAAAATACAAAACTACTATAATATCTACTACTACATTTTAAAAATAAACACTATTAATACTATTTATACAACAAATTACTTTATTAATGTTCATAACGTTAGACGTTAGAAACTCGTAGACCGATTTTATTTTATTTATTTAAACAAAATCCACAGCTCACAATAATGACATGAAATAAACTTACAGCTAATTACGGATTTACATTTTAATTACAAAATAAAAAAAAAATCACTAAATAAACTTAAATAAAAATAATACTTATCAATTTTAAAAGAAAAAACTGCTATTTGGACTGCAAACTACATTTTTATTTAATTTTGATGAAACCCGATAATTATATATAAATTGCCAATATAAATCACATTTTCAATTTTCATATTATAGTGCTAATTGAGTTTTATTATCGTTTTTCCTAAATAATGTAGATAATTTTATGAATAGCCGAATGCGTAAATGTGTTTTCACTCTAACAAACACGGAAATTGTATTTGGCAAACAGTATGACTGGGTGTCCAAAATACAGGCGTCGCCAACTTTGGGGCCCACTGTTCTTTGAATATTGTGATTTTGTATGTAAGTATACTTTAATTATTGTCAATAAATATTATTATTATTATTAAATTTTAAACACGATTAACTTTTTGGACGAAACACTGGAAATTGAAATACCCAGGCCGCGTTAGGATTTTTTTGCGAACAGTTCGTTCGGTATGTCTCGTTCAGAGACAGGGTCCGGCTGGTCGCGTAATGGCGGCCACATACGTAGCGGCATACCGGAACTGTAGGCTTGTGCAAGTATACCTAACGTTCATAGTGACCACACACGATTCAAGTATGCCTGTGCAGTCTCAGTTCTGCGCCTGTGACAAACCGAAGAAGTTTCGGTTCTTTCAGTTCCGGTATACCGTCCAGGTATACCGCTACGTATGTGGCCGCCATAACGCGAGTGTTGTCCGGCGGGCAGGTGGTGGGGGGCCGCGGCGCGGACGCGGTGCGCGAGTACCGCATCCTGTCGCACACGGCGCACAACGGCGTTGTGCGCGCGCTGGCGCTGTTCGCGGAGGTGCCGGCGGCGGGCGCGCACACGCTGGTGCTGGAGGCGGTGTCGGGCGGCGCGCTGCTGGACTGGGCCGCGGCCGCGCCGCACCTCTACACGCAGCGCGCCGTCGCCGCGCACACGCGCCAGCTGCTCTCCGCGCTCGACTGGCTGCACGCGCACAACGTCGCACATCTAGACGTGCGGGTGAGCACTGCGACACCACACGCAACATTATCACACCATTGTATATTTGTCATTAGATTCGTGAACTTATATTACATTTCTTATGATAAAGGATGAAACCAAAAGATCCATCAAGTCTTCTAAAATACGATCGACTAATCAAAAAGAACCGTTTCAAACACGTAAAGCGCACAAACTCGTAAATTGAAATGCTTCTCGAAACTTGTTTGCCCCAGCCCGTGAGCATTTTTGATTCTCTGTATATCAATTTTATCCTACTATAATGTTATAAACGCTAAAGTTTGTAAGAATGGATGGATGGATAGATGGATGGACTTGTCGATCAGACGTTCTACAGTTTCAAAGAGTTCCTTGAACTGTAAAACTTGAACAGGGATAGTGTACAAATGTACAATGACTTATTATTATTACCGTACCATTTAATGTTTACCGAATAGTACTAATATTACTATACATATTTAATAATATCTTGACATGTAAATAATACTTACGAATAAATGAATATGAATATGATGTTTGTTACTCTTTCACGCCAGAACGGCTGAACAGATCTGGATGAAATTTGGCACAGAGATAGATTATAGTCTAGAATAGCACATAGGATACTTTTCAACCGCGGGGCGCAGCTAGTCATAAATAAATTGCGAGAAACTGAAGTAACATATCAACGTTGCCATTTACAGCCTGAGAACATCCTGATCGAAGTGAGCGGCCCGACGCCCCAACTGAAGCTGATCGACTTAGGTTCAGCCGTGGAGATAGGCGAGAGCAGCGCGAGCAGCCGCGACGTGCTGCCGCCTGCGCCCGCGCAGCTCGAGTTCGCGCCGCCCGAGTGTGTGCTGGGCCGCCCGCCCGCCCCCGCCTGGGACGCCTGGGCGGCCGGCGTCTTCCTATACGTCTTCCTCACTGGGGTCAGTTGTATATTGAACATCTTTCTCGCTGGGGTTGCTTATATATTCAGTTTTGGACAGACGACATCCTAGTCCCGAAGACCTTACTCAGGTGGTCATCGTCAAGATTTTTTAAACTTAGGAATTATTAGTTAAAACGTTGTTAGGAAACATGAGATATGTGAAAATGTGTTTTTTTAAGCACAGCACTAAACGCATTGAAACTGAAATCTTTGAAATTTGGTAATTTTAATGGTTTTTCATTTCGCAGTCATTAACGTTATTATTAGGAGACTTATCTTTTCAATTTCATTTATTTAATGTGTTTATGGGTAAGTACAAAAATACAGGTTAGGCTTGTATAGTGCATGTACTAAGAATTGTTAGGAGTTAATTCCCATCACTAAATGTACTGTACGGATTCCCTTATCAGTTTCTTATAAGCTAATTTGAACTAGTAAAAAAGTGCAAACATAATTGACGAACGACTAATTAATATTTGATTACTTTCTTTTTCTTTGCAGCTGTCCCCGTTCCTAGACGAGTCCATCGAAGAGACGACGGCGAACATAATAAAGTGCGACTACTGCTTCCCGCCGGAGCACTGGGCGGCGATCGACGAGCGTGCGCTTACCATCATCCGCGGCCTGCTCGAGCCCGCGCCTGCGCACCGCCTCGAGCCCCGCGCCGCGCTGCAGCACCCCTGGTTCGACGAGGTAACTATACCTCTCACCGAATGAATCGGGACAAAAGTTTATTGAACCCTAGATCGTTCGAGCAGGGGTTACAAAACTATTCATTTTGTTTAAATTTATTGGACGTGAACTAATAATATAAAAAGCAAAGCTTCAAAAACTGACTTCCCGTCATCCATGTAAACAATTTTTATACTTTAGTTGTTATTTTATCATTTAATTAAATCGGTTGTTAAGGCGAGGCTTTCCCAGAACTTTAGGTATTTTACTCTACCTCAGGCCGCACTTTTTGGGAGCGCGACGTATTCATTCACGCGACACAAAAGTTGTGTGCGATGCGCCGCGGGCACGTCTTTCACCCGTCAGTCACGTTATGGTATCGAGTACCTAAACACCCATTTTTAGGAAATCGATAAAATAATCCGTATGTATCCGTATCCGTATAATGAACATTTTTTATTTGATGCCAAACAAAAAAAAATCTAAAAAATGCCGTTCAAGCCAATATAGGTACAACCAATCTCATGTCCACGAGTTGTTGTATTTTTGATGTGAGCAGTCGTGGCATTAGTTTCATTTTACCGGTAGTGTCATATTTCCATTTTATCACACTTCACACTCATAAATACAAAAGATTGCGATTGTGTGTGGAAGTTAGGTATGTACTTACTCGTATTTCACTTATTCACACCTAAACGGCTAGACGGATGAGGATCATATTTGGAACGGAGTTAGCTTATGCCCTGGATTGACACATAGGCTACTTGTTATCCTTATTAGGACAAATATTTATACAGGGTGTTGGAATGATTGTGTAACTACCGGTATTCATTAAATAATACAACATAGTAAATTTCATTATTTTTGGGTATATTGGATAACAATGGTAATAACAATTTTAATTACCTTACTTTACCATTAGGTGCGTACTAATAATATTGTATGGTTTGTTAAATGTTACAAAGTTAAAAAACTACACGATTCAGATATAATTTTGAACAATAATTATGAAAGAATCGAGTAAACTTATACCGGATATATAGGTATACATACCCTGGGTACGAAGTGGCGGACATTCTGCTAGTACTAACAAAACATCCAATACAAAAATATACATTCACAATATTTACATTTATATATACAATTGAGCTATAGGTACGTAGTATTTGTTCTGTGATATAGTTGTAGAATCGATGGCAGCCTAGTTGGGAGTGGCAATTTTGCTCTGCTGGGTTCGAACCCAGCCGACGGCACGCACCAATTTGTTCATTGTGTGAACATATGTGCGTATTGTGTGTCATCTGCTACATAACTGGAGCCCGGTGTATGGCGACAGGCTCGCCCCCTGTCACATTTGGGACTGAATATCGTCCGGCGAAATGTGGGTGTTGTATTACACCTCTGCCAGCCCCCTCGGGGAAAAGCGTGACGATATGTATGCATGTCTAGCCATAAGTTCTGTTACAAATGAAAATGCATTTATTTTTTTATACAGTAATGTAATGTTAATAAAAGTTATATTTACATATGTATTGAAGTCTTAACAAAAATATAACTATTATTTTATTCAAAATTACCACATTTGGCCTTGATAGAGGCCTTTAGTCGGTCTGGCCAAGAATCTATGGATTTACGGACTGTTTCCATGGGAAATTTAGCCACTGCTTGCTTCAAGGATTTCTTAAGTGACTCTATGTCGGCGTGTCGTTTAGAGCAGGCCATGCCCTCTAAACCTGACCATAATTTGTAGTCCAGGGGGTTTTTATCTGGGCTAGAGGAGGGCCAGTCTTCAGCCCTTATAAAGTCCGGAACATTGGCTTCCAGCCAGGCTTGGGTAGTTCGCGCCTTGTGACCATGTGCAGAGTCTAGTTGGAAACTCCACGGTAGATTTTTAAAAAGTGTATTGCTAAGGGGTTGTACAACACCATATAAGACGGTCTCTTGATACACTTTGGCAGAAGTTTTAACCCCCTTTTAACAAAAACTAACCTTTGTGACGCCGTGATAGGATACCCCCCACCAAACCATGACTGACGCAGGATGATGACCACGCTGAGTGAAACAGGGTCAATGTCATCCACGTGCCTAAAACAAAATAAAAATAAATATTTATAAGTATGATGTCCAAAAGTTCAAAATATAAAAATTCTAAAAAACCGACCAAGTTCGAGTCGGACTCGCGCACGGAAGCTGTCGTTCAAGCTTGTTGGTATGTATGTACATAATTATCTATCAACTACATTATAAATAAATGAGCTTTCAAATGACACCTCAAACAACTGATTTGATGAGATAGAACTCGAGATATAAGCAATAATCTACAACGGTCGGCGGCCATCTTTGTGACGTATATACATAGCTTCGCGTGTCCCCGCTATCGCTTCTTACAACCGGCAGTTTCGAATTTCAAAGGCAACGACGAACACATCCATACCAGTCGTAGGTTTATAATAGCCGTACTTACAAGATTTACCGAAATGCTCGATTTTCGCTAATCGTTAAAAACGAATATACAACTTTACGAGTTTTCTTCAAAACAGCCAAAATCACGTTGCAGTACTAATCAGGCCTAGATGTGTTCAAATCATACGGCTATAACTCAAACGCTACCAAACACTCGTGTAGTACAGATTGCTCAGTCAAAAATGAAAGTATGAACGACGTCCCCTATCTCACCCACCCTATATAATTTACATACATACAGTACAGTCAAAACTTAGCGAAGATCCGCCACCTTGCATGTTACAAAAAGAAGGTAGGTACTTACGTTTCGTCAATTTTATTGCAATGTCATCAGAGTTTATTACATTCTCTTGAAGTACTCTCCTGCAAAAAAAAAAAACGAAGATAAGTATTCATGTAGGTAAGTATAACTACGTAAATATCACTACTAGATATACCACTAGGCCGGATATTTACTCGTTGTGCAGTTCAGATTGCTCAGTAAAAATGAAAATATGAACGTCGTCCCGTATCTTACCTAACATCCTGTATAGTTAAAACTTAGCGAAGATCCGCCGCCCTGCATGTTACAAAAGGTAGGTAGGTACTTACGTATCGTCAATTCCAATGTCATCGGAGTTTATTACATTTGGTTGTAGTACTCTTCTGAAACAAAAAACAAAACTGTAAGATAGGTATTCGTGTAAGTAGGTATAACTATATAAATATCACTGGTATGCCACTAGGTCGGGTATTTACTCGTTGTGCAGTTCAGATTGCTCAGTAAAAATGAAAGTATGAACGTCGCTCCGTATCCGTATCTCACAAGATGTCTGGGTGAAATAATAAATGGTGACCGACATAGTCAAAACTTCGCAGAACACCCGCCTCCCTGCGTAATACAAAAGGTAGATAGGTACTTACGTTTCGTCAATTCCAAAGTCATTGGAGTTTGTTATGTAGTAGTCTTCTGCAAAAAAAAACTGTAACTGTAGGTAGGTATAACTACATAAATATCACTAGTAGGTATACTAGTAGGTGTACTAGGCCGGGTATTTACATCGTGAATACACGTAAAGAGACAAAAAAGTATCTATGATGATGAGTATAATATTTGAAAACACTAAAACGAATATAAGTAGGTACTAATAGATTTGTTGATAAATCATCTGACTACAAAAAGCAATGCAAGAAATGTCGATTCTAGTAAATAAAAACAATGATTACCAATTTAATCTAGTAGAAGTTTATCTACTTACCGACGTTTGCTCCTTGACTCGTACGATTTTCTAAAAGCCAGACTTGAGCATTTTTTTCGTTTATTATGTTTGTTACCCATTATGGCAAAACTAAATGCTTGGTTGGTGTTGGTGTGTGCGGCACTGCGGAGATCACAAAAATTTGACACACGTCCGGCGTCGACGGGGTCTGCGGGCGGACTGGCGGTCACGCAAACGCGCCTTTTTACCATGAATTCGTGATAAAAAAATCATATAAAATTACCATGTTAACTTTTAAGCATTTTTATTTATGATTCCATTTTTTTATTGCGTTGTAATTCGTAAAAAAAATTAAAAAGCATTATGATTTGTAAAAATTAAGTCGCAAATCGTGTTTAAAATACCAAATAGAGGTGACTTTGGATTTTTTTTCTATCGAGTGAAGTTATTCATTACATGTATCAGATTTATGATTCCACTTAAAAACATGCATAAGAATAACATTTTTTTTTTTACACAGTAAAAACCATGGTTTATCTTAGAGGAAAGTTGATTCTTGCTAGACGTTTTCTGGCCAGGCTCGCCTTAAGACGCGGTCATAGCACTATTTGTCACCCACACACACACGTTTACTTAATTCTTCATCTTCTTCCGCTTCATTTAGATTTGATAATCAAATATTATATTTGATGGTAAAATGAGATCGACACCTAGAATTACATTTACTATTTTTATTGGTATTAATCGTAACAAGGACAACTATAAATAAGTTGATCGGTTAAATTTTAGACCACTAATCTGGCTCATTGATATTAAAAAAAAAATTATGTAATTGCTGAATATTTAGAGAACCACGCTCAATGTTTAAAGTGATTTTTTTCCAAAATGAATATGATGTTCAAAATTGTTCTTCGGTTAAATTTAAGTTGGTTATTTCTTCTACCAGCTCTATTTTTTGCACCTGATAATCATAATTCTTCATAATTATTATAACACTAGGCGCAAAAAAAACTTATTTTCAGTGATTTCGTAGTTCGGTGGTCTTAGTAGCTCTTGCTCGTGCTTGACATCATCTGGTCCTGCCGGTCGCAACGGAAGACCAGCGCTGGTTGGACACAACCAGCACCATGCTGAGTTGCGGCTGGTTTGTGGCAAAAAGCCAAACTACTGTTTTTACCTGTTTACTTAGTTTATTTTTATTTTTTGTTTAATCTATAGATTAAACAAAAAATAAAAATAAACTTAATTCTGTGTGTATATTAAATTCCGTGTGTTTTTTGCCACAAATAAATGTCTGTCTATGTCTATGTCTTTCGTATAATACCCGGACCTTAATATTAAGCGTGTACGATGTGCAGCGTGATGGCACCGTGTCGTGTGTTTGCAGGCGCCGGCGAATCAGCTGTCGTGTGCGCAGCTGAAGACGTTCCTGGAGCGGCGGCGGCCGGCGGGGCTCGGCGCCGCGCTCAACGCGCTGCGCTCGCCCAGCGCCTCCTGAGGGCCGGACCCGCGCCGTCGCGCGTGGACTCTCTAAACACACCCCGCTCACTCTCACTCCCCGAGACACCCCAATGCGCGAGCGAGACGGACTTCTCCAGGTCTCCGACTCTCCGGGGTGTCCCGCCGAGACGTCTGCAGGGGGATTGTTGCACGCGACGCGGATCGACGCTGCGCACCCGTTGGCTTAACCAAAGTGTATTCATATGTAACCAGAAATGTATCGTTTTGCATAAAGAGTGACGTATGCCGAGCGTCATAAGCGTGCAGCCTATGTGAAGTTGATCGGTTTTGTGATAGTCGATCGCTATCACAGTCAGAAACACGAATGTGATCAAAATAATAGAGGCCGTGTGGGAGCAATGGACTTGATGAATTCTACGTAGTTGTGTCGTTGAAATGAGCTTTGTCTCGCTCCGACGCGTGATTAGTACGTCTAAGTGCATCTCGTTTGTTGACAAAGCACTTATAGCATTTAGCTTATTGGAAGTTTGTGAATAAGTCAGTGTCTTCAACTTTGCTTTCGGTTTGTCGAATGTTGATGTTTCCGAGTCAGCCATGTTGGGCTGGAATTTCTGTTCATAAAAATGTTTATTTAGTGCTTATAGCTGTCCGATATACATAGTTGACTAATATGCATGTCATCTTTTCTCCTAGTGACCTAGTAGGTCCGTAGAATCGGTAATTTTTAATAACTAAATGAATCCTTTTTTTTATTGGCTTCAACATATTCTACGTTATAATAACTGACAAGGCTGTCTGTTCTCTTTTTGTTAAACTATTAGTGGCCTTCTTATAGTAAGCGAGCCGTAATCGCGTACAGTGCAAGTGTGCAATGTTGTCTAACAGAATAATTACACACTTTAGAGCACTGATATTAGGTAATAGGTGAAACTATGTCTACGTAGATGGAACTAAGTACTTATCTGAATTTATCGCCATTATAAATATTTTTATGAAAAATGAAGATAATCGCTGAGCTATTATGTACCGAATACTGGAGAGATCGGACTATATTCCGATGTCCCATTTAATCGTCGCCCTGAGCATCACTCTACTAGCTAGACCCTGTCTTTGTGAACACATCAGTCTGCATGTTATTATGTGTTATTCGTAAATATTTCAAATCAATGTATTGATAATCAATCATAATATCAATACGTCAAATCATTTTATTGTAACGGACTAAGTGTAGCGCAGTAGCTACAACTGAATGGGAGATCGCAATGTAACGCGATGTCTCCTCCAGTACATAGTACTTAATATCCCAACGGAATAAATGTCCAAAAATTTATTACATTACGTACACTCGCTGTAGGATATGTTTCTTAAGCTGTAATTTACTATAATCGTTCTACAGGGCTAAATGGAACGGTGGTACTAAGGTTAAAGTAGTTCATTGTATTCTATGAAAAGAATCAGTTACAAAAAATATGGTAGGAACAACAATTTTTTTCTACGATTTCAGGGTTGATCCCGTATAAACAGTTATTCAAAGTTAGGCTACAATGAGCTCCTTCCGGCTCAATACCGCCGTTCCGCGTAACCCCGTATAGTCAAAGAGCCCACCTGTTGAGTTCGGTATTTTAGTTACGTGAAAATGTTTTGCGACAATTTTAAAATCACTAGATGAAGTTAAATTACGTTTTAAATGTTTTATATAAATGTTTGCCAAATTTTACCGTTTTTGATGAATTCGGATATACGCCGGTTTGCAAATTATATTTGAAATGAAATCTTCTCGAGTCTATTATTATTGTTCTCGTAATAATGATGAAACTGAACAGTGAGTATAATTCCTAGAGCGGCCGATCCTAGGAATGTGTCTGTGATTTATTCTTATAATTAAATGTTTCATGCTTATTCCTAATTTTTATCCATACTTGTTATAAACATTAAACTGTATATAGCCTTAAGTTGTAGTGCATAATATTATCCTAATTTGTGACCAAAATGCGAAATTGTAATCTTATAAGTAAATTTAAAACATAAATTCGGTATACATGATTATAATAATATGATAGTATATTTTAACTGATGTAGGCAAAGATTTTTAAAACTATAGATTCAATATTGCTAATAGAGTTGTTAGTACTAAGACTCTGCACCATTTTTAAATATACGACTACACATAGAAACTAACCATTTTGTTATAAGTACAGTAAATAATCATCTCCCGCACGACTGTGAGAGACGATCTGCTCTCCTTATTCGTCACTTCATTGTAACTCTTCACTTGAGACTTGTGTAAACCCTGCATTTTGTCTCTGTTTTTGACGCGTTCATATAAATGTATAGTTTTGAAGATGTTTGTTCGAGTATATTATAAATAAGTAATATAGTAAGGTACTGGCACGCTCACGCTGCGCGCAATGCCCTTCACTCCATGCCTTATATTTCATAGGGTATTGTATAATATTATAGATGTAACGTCGTAATCCTGTAATCTTATTCTCAATGGTATTATTGATTTATGTCAAAAACATGTATAAACATTGTCACAAGTTATACACACTGTCGATATGTTTTAATTTCAATGTCAGTGAATATTCAGGATTTTTGTACTATTGTATTTATTTTACGAGGTAGAGTGGTGAGACCATAATAGTGATGGATGATGTTTTAGGGTCCCGTCTGTCTCTCTGTCTATATGTCAAGGTCGATTTTATTTTCCATTTCAAAATAGAACCTTCGGATGTATAGATTTTATTGTTTTAATGAGTGCCTTGCATAATATTATTTTACTATTCAATACTAAAATATGATGTGAAAATTATGTATGATTGTATGTGACATGTCTTACCACGTGACTTTTTACTTTCTTTTTTTGCTCTGCATGTTTAAATTACTCTTTATGCTACGGCTACATTAGCGCCCTTCGGCGAAAATTCGTGCTATCGCGACAAGTGTAGCTGGTTATGACGGGTTACACGGGTCGATTTATCGTCCACGTCAACTCCTCAGAAAGGCGACAAGTTGACCGCTAATGTAGACAAGATCATCGACGATAACCGATTACGGTGATTTTAGAGCGATAACGCTACATGAATTATCGCGCGCTAATATAGCCCCAGCATTACATATCCCGCTCTTCAAAGCGCACCAGGTAGCAATGAAAGACATCCATGTAAATTCACTCTCATTGGTTCATTGCTAGGCACAGATAGGTAATCTTTAAATAGCCAATGGGAATTATTTTTCCCAATCCCTATAATCTGCACTTTTTAAATACTTTAATACATAAAATATTTATCTGAACATAGATTTTAAAATGCAGAATCTGAAGCGGAGTAATCTTTGTACCCGGATTACATTACACCTGTATAACTGTCTTATTAAATTATTCCATAATAATACAATAGAATTGATTCTGTATATAATTTTACACAATTATGCTTATATTTTGTATATTCAATGACATTCAGTTTCTTTCATCTGAATTAGATGGCACTGTAAACAATTTCTGTCAAATTTCATGAATATTGTTTGCAAGTCGCCACGCCATCTAGTTTAGATCAGAGAAACTTAATGGATGACATAAGCTGTCAAAAAAGAAAACAGCTCATTTTTTTGTATCAATATACCATATTTTTATCAAGTTTTTACGTCATTCCTCTACCGTTTGTGTAGTTTTCTGATTCGAGCAACATTCCGGCGCCTTGGCGTTACTTCAGGGTCAGATAATACACCATCAAACATGAATTGAATAATATTTTTACCATATTCAATAATTTCTTGATAATTTCCCTTAATTATATATTTGACTATGTATGAGTTTTTCTCTGCTCTTGCCACGTAAATTGTACATACTTGACGTGAACTAAGGGCTTTTTAGTGTCGTGCAAAGTTGCTTACTCGCGCAGATTGTTATTTGGACCGATTAGACATACCTATATTCTGTGGCAGGCAAATCAAGCATAATACGTGGCGGCACAGGAGCAACGCTTATATGAATGCATAATGTCAGTGCACCAAATTAATAAGCGAACACTACGGGTAGTGTCGGTTTTCTGACGCACGGGTCACAGCCAAGAGGAGCAAATTCACACGACGCTAAAAAACCCTTAATCTAAACATCGGCCTAACCGTGTAACTGCATGCAACCTCTTGACATTTGTTACCGTCGTGAAACCATTGCAATTTTAGCACTTTTTGAGTTCTCTAAATCGTCATTCACTCACGTTCTAGGTACTAACAGATTAGACCCATTAAATTCTAAATCGGTAAAATGCGAAGCAATCAAATGTGAGCCAAATATCATTTGTCGCACATTGAATAATAGTAATTGTGAGACTCGACGCTCATTCGCGCATCGCATCGTTTAACAATGCTATCCCCAGTTGAACTACTGGGACATAATATTCTTATTATTTGAACTGATCGGGTGAAATAATGGGAAATATAATCAAGAATATACGTAAGATGACCATTTTGAGAACATCACTCGAGCTCATAAGAAGTGTTAAGCTTGCACTGGATCACCTATAATGAAATTGTAAGAAAAAAACTGCTGCCCGCCTGTCTCTATGTATGTACATCGACTTAGTACTGATGTAACTTAATGAATTCAATATATAATTTTGTGACAATTTGTTGTTTTATTGACCTAAGAAGTTTAATATAGTTTATAGCACTTTGTTCATATAACTTTAGAAAATGAGAGTAGAGAAAGGATCTGATGCTATTTGAATGTAAGGAAGGTAAAGGAGCAGCAATGGCTCCAGTGAAACTTATTCGCGAAGACTGCTTGATAAAATAAGGAAGAACAGGGGAATAAAGCTGAAAACTCAAGTGAGACTAGTCCGCACCCTGGTCTTTTAAAATTTTCCTTATGGTGCTAAAATAATCAAAAATGTACCCTTAAAGTCACGATGGCGGATGACACAACGGATCGATTACCACTCAAAAAAAATTGAGTGATTTGTTTTGACTGAGCATTTCGAGTGTTTTGACGATATGTTATATTGTTTCCCAGAGTGAATCCATGAATAAATCGATTCATTTTGTTTCGCCGAATATGATACTGATCTTTTATCAATATTTTAAGACATCGCATGTACTCGTACCTATACATCTCTATAGTGGTTTTCTAAATCATAAGTTAGAGTTTGAATCACAAGTGCGAGATATCTGTTCAACTACTTTCAAGACAAGAACAACATCGCACAAGAAGTTACTTCTTGTCAGATTTCGCTTATATTCGAACTTAGAAATTGTATTTTCATGAATTACTTGTATGTGAAATTTAATGAAGACTTGATTTAAAGAAGCTTGATTACGACAATACAGAGAACCTACTATCCCCCATAATTTGATTGACACCTGACTACTCAATGTTTTTAAAATATAGATACCTACCTATATATAATATGTATCTGTCCATATAGCATACAAATTAATTTGATTTTTTAATTAATTAAGGATCATACATATATACACAGACACACGTCGATCTCTCGCCCGCGTGCACACACACACGCAACATCTGATTTCGCAGGCACTTATCAAACTTAGGTTTATTAGTGGGAGTAGCCACTGGCTATCGAAAGACAGTTTTCACTAGTTCGGAGTCAGTGGATTCATATCATATGTATGTTGTACTTATTTTTAGTGCCAAAATAAAAATAAAAATTTGAAAAATATTTGATATAAAAAATAAAAACTTCCTGAGATCACTGATAGAAACTAAAGTTATCGTCGAACAAACAAATGTCGAGATGTCCCATATATAGTAGACTTTGCCTCACCCAGTCAATAATGGTAAGAAAGACAAAATTAAGAGAGTTATTGGCATTACGGTCTTTCACACGTCCATAAATCTCAGGCGTAGTATTAAAAAATCCATTTCATACCAACATTTTATTCAAGATTACGAAAACCATAATAAATTATTAAATCTAAAATACCAATAGGTACTTTCACATTACGTGTACTTCAGACAATCTTTATAATTCAGGTATTGTATACAATACCTAGGCAATGTATAGATTACCTAAGACGTTAACGCAATATGTGAAATATTATTTATTTTACACTTTGCCTAGGTATTCTATACAGTACCGAATGCGCAGTCGGCAATGTGTGAAAAAGACGAGAACGGGGAAGGATAACATTTAAGCAGGGGAGGTTTCGGGTTGTTATAAAAAAAAACCACGAAAGCTAAGGCGGGAGCTCCGCTTCGTTTCGGTCCCGCCTTAGCCTTCTAACCCAACCGACTCAAGTCAGATTTGCCCCGATAAAGGAGTCGGGCAGATAAGGTTTTAGGTTATAATAATATCATACTGTCTATCAAAATTGCGGTTAGTTTCACGGATTTAAGACTTTATTTTTATTTTATTGTACGTTGTATGATATGAATGATAAATAATAAATATAAACCAAAACTATTTGCTTTACACATTGCCGGTGGACATGCAATATAGGTATTGTATAGAATACCGGACTATACAGATTGCTGATAACATATAGGTATATATGTATGTATATAAAATATAAGCATACAAACATAGAGTGTTTTTTAACGACAGACATACTCTAGGATATATTATCTATTGTATTCAGAATTATGACCAACTTTTTTATGAGGCCAATCCTAAAATCGCGAACAGCTGTTCCATACAAAAAGTTCATTGTTAATTGATAAAATGTATGAAACAGCAGATTTATTTCTTCTCGAATCCAAGGTTGGTCACATCGTCTGTCTGTCTGTCGGTCTGTAGTTTAGAGATATACCGTGTAAAATACTAATCTTTAGTATAACATTAAAAAGTTACCTATAGAGATATTAGAAAAATACTAAACATTTTATAGTAAGTAACGATTAAAAAACGTATTAAATCCACGTTAAGATCATGTAGAAGTGTCACTGAATAATATGTTATGTTTTTATAGTAAGTTGATCAAAAACGGTATTTGAAATATAATACAATTTATAAGTAGAAACAGTAAATTCCAAAGGACATCAAAAGCATTTTATAGCCCACTATCAACTTTTAAGTCTAACAATTTTGTAACTTTTTACAGAATTGTGTTCTTACGCTATTTTTAATTCATATGAAATAATTTTGGATAAATAAAAAGTTTAACAAAGATTTACTGCAGTACTGTATGTTTGTAAGAGTTAATATCTCTGGAAATAATGGTCGGATTAAAAAAATCACACTAGTATTATAAATGCAAACGTTTGGATAAATGGACGTTTGTTACTTAATCACGCCAGAAAGGCAGAACGAATCTGGATGAAATTTGGCACAGAGATATGTTATAGTATGAATAGAAGAACTGCTACTTTAAAAAAAAAGCTACACGATCACTGAGTGCCACAAGTTACATGAGGTGAGGCAAGCTAAAAACATGACATAATATAATATTCATAATTAAATTAAATTCATAAAACTACAATATTTTTTTTCAAGTTGTCTATTATTTAAAAATAATGTCAAATTATTAAGGTGTTTTTACTTTAAATTATCACAACTTATATTATAAGCCTGTTAGCAATAAACGTGGTATAGTCTCGGAATAGCTGTACAGTCTGTTGTTGTTTTTTTTTTTATATTGTATTAAGATGTTTCACACGTCGAAAGATTATTTATAAGAGGAAAAATCACTGGATTACTGTTCAGAGGTTATACAGCGTTTATTTCTAAGAGGGTTAGTAACTAAGTACTAAAAAGACTTTCCTAACTTTTACTAGACATTCGAATGTGGCTCTGTAAATAAAATAGTAATTCGGTAATAATTGAGGAGCAAGATACACAACGCGTCATTAGTCCACAATTTTATATCTTAATTCTATAATTAGCATACAAGATTGTGTACTTACTTTTCATTGAAACACTAAGCAGATAATATTTTGACCTGAGTAATATTGACTACACAACATTCTACTTAATCCTCATTGCTCGGGTAATAAATAAAGAAATCAAAATCTTACAACACGGATAATATAAGGTGCATCTCTAAATGACGAACTAATTCTAAGATATCATTACTCATGATTGTGACCAACTTTTACTAAGGGCCAACACTGAAATCACGAAAAAAACGCTATTCATAGAAAAAGTTAATTGATCATCGAAAAAATACAACAGCTGTTTTTTTTTTCTCGAATTCATCTAGTTTCCTAGATTAATTAAAATATAATTAAAATAGGTAAACGTTACAGTAAAAGTTGGTCACAGTGATGAGTACGATGATTTCCTAGAATATGTCTGTCATATAAAGATACATCCTATACATCTGTCGTACCTATCAATTGTTCAATTGTCTCACAATTCTTTCAGTATTTAGCCCGCGCCACGAGTCGTCCGTCCGATGTGTCCGATTCACTGCCATATAGTTATATTTTCACGCCGGACTGTATTTCGTAAAGGGTCTGCGCAGACTTGAGTAGGGCTGCCTCCTCGCTCTCAGAGAGAGGCATCTGGAGGATGTCGCATACTCCGTGCGCGCCCAGCGAACACGGCAGCGATAGGAACACGTCGTCTTTGATGCCGTGGTGACCCTGCAATGTACAATTTTAACATAAAACATTTTTTATAATAAATAGTTGACTTCTGCATAAGCCCACTGTCTAATAATGTGCTCCGCCTAAAGTAATGTAAAGGTCGAGAGACGACGACGTATCGAGTGTCAACTCATCGTAGTCGGGAGTCAGCTCCCGGATCGCCAGACCTCGTTTTTACCCGACTGCGCAAGTTATGTTTTTCGAGTGTATGTATGTATGAGGTTTCTTTGGCACGCCCTACAGCGTTAACAGCTTAATGTATCTGCCAACAAACTTTCTATAAAGTTTGGCATGCTAAAATGTTTGTAACTTTTTGAAAAATTTTAAGGAAATAAAGCATTAAAGCATTAAAAAGCATTTCGACATGCGCGGTGTCATTTCAATCGTTTTGATAGTGGAAGCGACATAGAGTATAACATTTTGCAGCCGGGTTTTTGTTTTTCTTTTAATGATATATATACTTTTAATGTTACTTGTTTTATCATGCTTAAACCAACAAACATAACATTGCTATTCACAAATGTCACGTTGTGGTCACGTTGACCTTGTTTACCTTTCATTTACCGGTAGTTCCGTGGAAAACACACGGTGGTCGTTTTCAAAGGTATAAGAAAACTAAGGTCGTAAAACCGATCAGACTACGTTGTGACTATTGAATAGAATACTATTGATAACTAGCCATTCACAATTTTATAAGATACTGAATGACAACATATAGATAAATACTTAGTTTCAAAGAAGAAAAATGATTAAATTACCTTAGCGCTAGTGGTGACAGGGTGCACTGCGTAAGAATTGGTGAGAATAGACTTGGACAGCTCTGAAAGTGAGAGGCCGATGGCCCAGGAGGTGTAGCCTTTAGCCTTGATGACCTTGTAGGCTGCTTGAATGACCTCCGTGTGGATTGTCTGCCAGTTTTCGTGGTCTCCCGGCGTGCCGATGTTGGTTTGAAGGTCGCTGAGACGGACCCCCGCCACGTTTACGCCAGACCAAACGGGCACTGGAAGTATAACATAGATTAGAGATAAACAAAGTCATTAAGAATAATTTAAAAATCTACTAGATTACTCAATGATGAAAAATCTAGGAGCGATGACAAGCCGTTTTTGATGATAGGTCATTGATTAAATCTTACCGCTAGTGTCGCCGTGCTCGCCAATAATGTAGCCGTTGCAAGAGGAAGGCGCGATGCCGAGCCGCTCGGCGAGCAGAAAGCGGAAGCGCGCCGAGTCGAGGTTGGTGCCCGAGCCGATGACTCGGCTCATTGGCAGGCCGGAGATCTTCCACGTCACGTACGTCATCACGTCGCAAGGGTTGGTTGCGATTATGAATGTGGTGTCCGGACTGTATTTGAGCAGCTGATGAAGTAGGAAACACTTATATTATAGAAAATTTCTAAAGGAGTAAACAAAATGCTAAGTTTTAGTTTGCCACATTAACCAAATGCTTAGAGCAAATCTGAATAATTACGTCAGACAGATCTGTCGCGTGTGTTGTATTATCAAGCTTGATTCACATACATCTGGACATGCTCAAAGATATTAAAATTGAAATTGATATGAAATTCAAATTTCTTTATTTCCGGCCTCTTTTTTTTTTACCCATAAACATTGTAATAATTATGTAGAAATGAAAGCCATTGAAATATTATATGAATTGCAGCAGAGTTTCCTAACTACAGATTTATCTATTTTGTAGTTGGAGACAAGACACTCTCGTCTATGTTACCTTCGGGATAAGTTCCTTCAGAACATCAGTGTTCCTCTGGACCAGGTCCAAGCGAGTCTCGCCTTGTTTTTGGCGCACTCCAGCTGTCACGATGCAGATCTTGGAACCAGCTGTGATGCTGTAATCTGGGGAAAATTTTTGAAAAAGCCGATTAT
Source organism: Peribatodes rhomboidaria (assembly GCA_911728515.1). Classification (NCBI taxonomy): domain Eukaryota; kingdom Metazoa; phylum Arthropoda; class Insecta; order Lepidoptera; family Geometridae; genus Peribatodes; species Peribatodes rhomboidaria. The sequence continues at coordinate 20,806,566 of OU452166.1, forward strand.
GACAGAATCATACAATGTGAATCGATCAGTTCAGGGTCTAGGAATCTGGGTGTTAATAGGTGTTGAATAGGTTGGTCTTAGGTTGGTGTGTTTCAGGGTATTCTCATTATAGGGAATCCCAGTGGGTAATCAAACGTCATAATTTTTTATTTTCTTTTCTAGGTAGGGTAGTGTACATACCTGTGCTGGCTTGAATTTTGGGATGATTCAGGAAAGCGGACCCGTGCTGCAAGTCCAACAGCTCGCCTTTGAGCTTCTCTTCGCACATGTCTACCATCGCCACGTTGTTTGTTACATTCTGCAAACAAAATCACACCAATATTATAAACAAGTTTCTGTGTACATTACTTCTTCACGCTAAAACAACTCGACTGACTCTGGTGGAATTCCTGAAAGATAACAGCTAAAACACCTAAGCACAGCCTAGCTAAATATTAAACTTGTTTTTTATTACGTAATGGACCAGTTTTACGTAACCCCATTCACATTTCAATTAGTTTTTTGCTTTCGCCATGAGTTTTCTCAGTCAAATTGAGAAAAAACAATCCCTCTAACTGGTTTTGTTTTTTATCAATTTGACCAACCGTGACCGCGACTCTACACGAACTTGCTTGCTAGGATCTGGACATCATCCTACTAATATTATAAACGCGAAAGTTTGTATGTATGGATGTTTGTTACTCTTTCACGCCAGAACGGCTGAACAGATCTGGATGAAATTTGGCACAGAGATAGATTATAGTCTAGAATAGCACATAGGATACTTTTTAACCGCGGGTGAAACCGCAGGGCGCAGCTAGTCAACGATAATTTTTTCAGCCAACATCGTCGTTACACTTCTAACGATACTTTTAAAATTCCTTTTTTGTTGACGACGGTTAATAATTGCAAGAAACTCAGCAGCTGTCACTACGTCCTGCCTAGGTGCTTGATGGATCTGATTTAGCACATTGCCTCCTGATCTCAAGAGGAACACACGAGTCCTCAGCACCATGCTTCAAGTTTCCCTAGAGTCTAGAGAAACTTAGCGTATAGTCTTAGGCCTAGGTAGGCCCTACACAATCTCTAGAGCAACGACTGACAGTAAGATGCTCTAGAAATGACGGTACCTACTGACGTGGTACCGTATTCCTAATCTATAAATACGAAAGTGAGTTTGTTCGTTTGTTTGTTTGTTACTCTTTCACGTCCAAACCCGCCTTAACTACTCAACCGATCATTATGATGTACACATTGCCAATGGCACAGAAAAGGACATGAGGTGCTTATTATCCCGGCACCACGGGTGAAACCACAGGGCCAGCTAGTCTGTATGGCTGTATACATTTCTGGTATTTAATAGTTTTCTTTCGTGTACCCTATAATTTGTCCTGCTTATTACCGCATAGAACATTAAAATACAAAACCTAAGTAATAAAAAATGTGTCCCAAAAAAAGTTTTCAAATTAACGTTACTCTGATTTTGGTATCAGCCGTCCGTTAGGTACGAGTATGTGGTGAATACGAGTAATATCCCTCAGAACATACTAAGGCGAGGGAACAATAACATAGCTATTTTTGAAAGCGGAATTTTGGGCAACCTACTCGTAGCTGTACCTAAGTATAAGTAAGCAAAACCAATCAAAACACTTGAAAAAGTAAACAATGATCAATTTTCCGCGTGGCTGGTGGAGTAAATGAATTAAATTATTGTTTTTGTGAACGGATTTAAATTGAATGAAACGTCTCTTTGAGAATAATGCTTTAGTTCCAAGACAAACCATTTGGTTTTTTGGTGCAATACCTAAATATTTTTTGTACCAAAATTTTAAGAGACAATAAAATAAAAAATAAAAAATAAAAAGTTATTTTATTTAAATATAAAGAGGTTTACCAATGAAACACAGGGATTGAGACTTGGCCTGAAATGGACCGAAAAATTAAAAGAAATATTTAATAGCCGTAAGGTACAAACCGAGATAAAAGTTGGTACTTAACGCAATTTTTATAAACTAAATCTAAAGTACCAACAGATCAGCATAAGAAAAGAGTAAGCATAAAAAAGTCTTATTTACTAGCTGTTACTCGCCACTTCGTTTGCGTTTATTCAGAAAATGTTATCTAAAACCTCGTGCACTGTACCTAATTATCAAACTTCATCAGGATCCGTTCAGCCGTTTAGCCGTGAAAAGCCTACAAACAGACAGACAGACAGACAATTACTTTCGATTTTATAATAAGTATTAGTATGGATGGATGTGCATTTGCTAGAGCATCCGTTGTTACTATTTATTTTACGAATAATTACAATGCAGACATGTCATCGTGACTTAGTAGCAAAACCAACAGAACAGACAAAACATCGAAACTTTTACACAAGTATAGTCATTTTTAGGGTTCCGCTGCCTGTCTGCCTGTCTGTCAGTCTATCACCTTCTCATGAACCGTGATAGTTGTACAGTTGAAATTTTCACAGATGATGTATTTCTGTAGCCGCTATAAAAATGAAATACTAAAAAACAGAACAAAAAAAATATTTAAGGGGGCTCCCATACAACACACGTAATTGTTTCCCGTTTTTATAGATAATGGTACGGAACCCTCGTACGGTAGAGTCCTACTCGCTCTTGGCCGATTTTTTTAATTACTGAATGATATGATTATCGATAACCTTTACAATCGCACTGGCTGGATTTTACAGCCGAATTTAAGTGCTTATTGACCTGCAGGGTATGTCAACAACATAAACTGTCTCGCGATAGGAAAGTTGATGTAAACTTTTGACATTTTATGCTAATTTGATTAAAGATAATTACTTTTTATTTTTCGATTGTTGATTGAATTGACTAACGAAAACTAAGTAGTTTATAAATATATTTGTATTTGGTTTTTGGGTTTGGATTTGGACAATAGATTTAGAAATGTAGTTACTCGTATTCAAACTCTATCTGTCAACTAGTCGTGAAAAAACATCAACTCAACTAAATAGAAGAGAAGTAGTTTAGGTAGGCATGAGTGCTCCATTAAAATGGTAAGTATAATTCATGAGCGGGCGGTATGAAATCTGTGTATAGTATACCGTAGTAGTATGCAAATACCGTATCGAATCCGTATTGACAAGTATGAAACGGCCTAGGCCATGCCGACATGAAGACAATGATGTCACACGGCGAGTGCCCGCGCTGTCTAGCGGAAACAAATGACGATGACGCAACATAGACATAAAACCAAGAAACCAGGGATTGTTTGTATTTGTCTAGGTATACGTGAATTTCCATTGAGCAATTTAATAACGTAACTTGAGATTTACGACAAAATAAAAATCACACTATGCAGCGGAAAAAATATTGCACAATGCTCCTCCTATTCGAGAAGTTTCATAAAATAAGTCGCAGCTATTCGACACTAAAGTTAAATTACAGCGTACCTGGGTAAGTAAGGAGAAAACGCAAGCCATTCCGACCTGGCCGACCCCAACCACCGTGATCTTCGACGACTTGTCTTCGTTCTTCTCCTGCACGGGTTGCAGTAGCTTCTGGAGGGTCGCCATTCTTGCTAGAAAATCATATACAGCGCGTGAGTCCAGGTCTTTGTTGCAAGGACACCTTCGCAACGCGCGCAGGTGTTGGAACGCGCGCGAGATTACACCCATTCGTTACACGCAACTATAGAGTTAAAACCTCGAATAGATACAATAAGTATAAGCTTGCAGAAATTGCAATAACTAGGCAGCAGTCCTGCCAAATTCGAGAGAACAATTAAGCACTGGTCTCGTGGACTGCGCTAAGTAGATATTACAATACTGAATATTCCTGGCGCGGTTCTCCACGTCCAGTGTGGGCAAAAAGTATGGTAGACTGAATATAGTAAGCCGCTCTATAGTGGCGCTCCTCTGCCTTCCTCGTTGCACCATCAGTGAGTCACGCACGTCACTGTATATGTGCGAGGCGCCGCTTCATAATTAGCACTTCATTGAGAAGAGGTGCTAAGGGTGTGTGAAATTGTAAAATAGTAATTTGGTTACAAATTGAATTGTCTATGCGTAGATTTCCTTATTCATTTTGAATGGAAAAACTGAACTGAAGCAACTTTGGATGTTTTGTTTGCACGCTAAATAATTTATTTATATTCTGGTTCTGCCTGCTTCATCCTAAAAAAAAGTATGGCTCTATTTTTTTGTTGAATTTAATCGCAGGAAAAAATACTTAGCGCGCATCTAAATAGGTGTACCTTTAAACGATGGACATATTCTAGGATAATATTGTACTTATCATTGTGTCCAACTTTTACTATGGGTCCACCCTGAATTTGCAAAATGGAGCAGCTGTTCCATACAAAAAGTTCATTGATCGTTGATAAATGTTGCTGTAGCACAGCTGTTTTTAATTTCTAGCCAATCTTTTTTTAAAGTGGGTCGAAATGTTAAGTACAATGATATCCTAGATTCCTACAGAGAAACACGGTGTATTAATTTTGCTAATCAAAGTGGGGAACTAGATTTTTATAGTTAGTATAAAAGTACCAAATAGTAGCCAATAGCCGGTTAATTGGCTACTATTTGGTACTTTTGCAGCAATTTCATGGATTTTGTTGAATGAGGCGCTTAATTAAGCGCGCGCAACCAAGCTTACCATATTTTTTTTTATCAGAAAATATAACAGTAAACTAGGCCCTAGAGCCATTTAAAAATAAATTTGCAGTGAGTAGGTAATAAAAATTAAATGGAAATGAAAAAGTAACCTACTTTATCTACAAAAAGTAATCAAAAAATTAATAATTAAATTGTTGTGTGCAAAGAGAAATAATTACACTAGTTTGGTTCATATGTAGATCAAATTAAAACAGATACCTATAAAAACAGAAAGTTCCTAAAACATATTATAATTATTTCGCAATATGAAATTAGGTAGTAGTTTATAAAATTATTTTAAAAAACATATCTAAAACAATATAACAAATATGTAACAAAAAAAGTCAATAGAAAATCATCTCTTGAGACCACAAAAACACACCAAAAATTAAATCAAAAATACGCTCAATGTAACACAAAAATATAAGTAGGTAGGTACTATAAATATAACATTAAATATTTTTTTCAAGTAGGTATAAACAAAAACTAAACGAATTTTTTTTCAAGCATCACAAAAATTTCTCCAATGCATTTTGCAATAAAAACTCACGCTCTTTATAGACTGCACAGTGGCCGTTCCCGTTGCTGTTCCCATTAACACCATTACTGACGCCATGACCGTTTACTTTGTTCCCGAGGGAGTTATTCACGAAGCTCCCATTCATGATTACGACTAATTATTCAAATAAAATCGAGATTAACTCAGCTCAGTTAGATCTTGATCGAGTTCAGTGCTATTATTGGATTGGCAAACAATTACACCGTCTAGATGCTCTGTCAGTGGATGAATGACTGTGTGGAGAAGTCTGTGCGGTACAATATAGGGTGCGTTGAGCGCGGCACGTAGCTACTGTCGCCGGAGGGGGGAGACACAGCTGACGAAATCAAAGGAAACATCGACGACCGTGACTTTGAATAGAAAGCTTTAAAGGGACGCAACCAACCATGAGTCCATGACATTGAGCAGGTAAACTATTAAAGTCAAATTAAAAAAGAACTGTCAGTGAACATTTTTTTAAATGTTTTGCTTCTATCTGCAATCAGTCCCCAGACTATGAGCATATATTTTTTGTTTTATATTTGTCGTGCAGAGTTGGTCTCCCATCGGAGACTTCTCTTCTATTGTCTTTGTTATATGTTATTGCTTGTTAATTGTCAAAGATGTTTCGTTTCTTGAGTCTTTCAGGTATGCTGTCGTAACCAGTCGTGCTGCCAATTCATTTGGATGGTTTTCAAGTCTTCCCTTGTATATTCTAGAATGTTACCCTATTTCTTCATGTCAGTGAACATTGACAGTTTTTTTTTTAATTTGACATAAAGAGTTTACATAGTTATTGGTAGTTACTTAATTAACAATAAATTAATTTTAAATAATTATTGTTAAATAAATTTAGCAGCTTTAGTATTTAGATTCGGAAGAATAAGGATATTTAGGTAAGTCCATCTGACTACATATTAGTTATTACGCAAGCGCCTGAAAGTTTTCTGACAAAATGGTTATGAAATAGACAGAAGCCAGACATGCATCATCAATTCAGGGAATTATGACACCGTTATACTATACGTTATACTATACACCGTTATACTATACGTTATACTATACACCGTTATACTATACGTTATACTATACACCGTTATACTATACGAGTGGCTTATTTGCGGCTGGTCGGTGTGGTCACACCTCACAACACCTCAAACGTCACACCTAGACGATTGTGACGGAAATCATAATTAATCTCACTTTTAGCAATTACGGTTACTTCTAACGTGCTTTAAAACTATTCTTCTGTGAATTATCATCATTATCATCGTCGACTATTTTCGGAAGGACAAAAATCTGATTGACTTGATCTTCGATGATAGGCTCAACTGAATAAGTACTGAAAATCGTTCAATTAGGCCGAAAGTTCATCCATCATCATCCATCCATCCGCCATAAGACGTCCACTGCTGGACATAGGCCTCCCCCATAGACCTCCAATAAGACCGGTTGGTAGCGGCCTGCATCCAGCGCGATCCTGCGGTCTTGACAAGGTCATCTGTCCACCTTGCCGAAATTCAGCCGAAAGTTATTAAAATTAATTTACGCTTTAAGAAGTTGTAACGATAATTGGGTAAAAGCTGGCTATTTTTAACTGACTTCATAAAAGGAGGAGACTCTCAATTCGTCTGTGTCTTTTTTTGTACGTGATTACTTTGCCAATTGAGAATCGATTTTAATGATTATTTTTTTGTTTGGGAGATCATACTTTAGAGGTATTCCCATATAAATTTTATCAAAATCGGTCAAGCAGTTTTTAAATGATCAACCTCAGTCTAACAATTATTTCCATGGATGTCATGAAGTCGGTTTTCTAAACTTTGGTTAATAATTAATATTTAAAATAGATTTTTTCGGAAGATGTGTTAATTTTAAGATACCTACTTAATTATTTTCTAAAACAAAACATCCTACTTACTTAGAAAAAAAAAAAATCCATAACTGAAGTTAGACGTCGCGCGACCTTGTTCGACCTCTACATACCTATATTAGTCACTTAAGCTCATAGTCGAAATAATTTGCAAAAACGTACTAAGTTAAATAAATAACAATACAGGCTTAAAGTTACCAATTGAAGCAACAAACGTTTCTTAGATACGGAAAATAAGGCTGATATCGGTACTTACTACTCAGTACAGTACAGTAGCAGTATTCAGAAAGTATTTCCCCAAGTTTTGAGATGTAAAGCTATAAATTTATGAAACCTAAAACTTACTCATCTCCCTAGTTCTGACGTCATACCTAGTAAATAGGTGTAGGTACCAATACACTAGGTACCTACACAGTAAGTACATTATACATAACTTATATATGAAATTGTTTTCCATTTATAAAGATGAATCACTATTTCCCTTGATCGTCGCATCACGCGTGAACAGAGGGAACATTTTGGCAATTTTTTTGTTGTGTTTAATATTGCCAGGAGAAAGATCTAATGAAAGAAAAAAATATATATATTATCCCGAACAAAAATAACGATTCCTGTGGGACCCGGGTGAAACCGCGCGGTAGCTGGTCATCAATAAACGTAGCCGTAAATAATTGACAAAGCGACGACGCGAGGTCTCAGAGTCTATACTGACACCTCGTCTTTTGTTTGTCCACGATAAGTTGAGCATCGTTGATCCCATGGTATAACAACATACTCCGCCAGGTAGACCATTCCGGTTACGTGGTAACACATAGTGACGTCAATCAATGCATAAGCAAGACCGAAATAAGCCATTTTCAAATAGTTTGAAAGAGACGGATGACAATGATAGGTGACTTCACTACGCGTTTGCTCCCGGAATGCTAAACCTTGTTCTTTAGGATCATGGTTGATCCGATCTTCGTGTATAGTGTAGACATATACTCGTAGTAAGTAGGTAGGTATGTTGTGGGGATATGCTAGGTCACCGTTCGAGGATAACTACTTGTACGTACCTATGTAATATTGAGTAGGAGTAATAATGTAGTTTTTGCTAAGTAAGTATATTTTTAATAGCTTTTTGGTAAATTGCTAATCGCTTATATTACTACACAAATATAACGACACGTACTTTCTTAACGATGATATGTATATATCTACAATATCTGCTAAGTAGTTTGCTAAAGTAGGTTAGTATTGGTTACTTAAGTAGTATCATATTGACATGGGCAAACACTGGGCGCGGCCGCCGGTAGCCGAGTGACTCCACAGGATCGGTTTTACTTAGATTAGTGTGACTCTGTGAGCTGTACCTCGCGGCCGACGTCTGTCTCCTCTACGGCTACACTGGTAGCATACCTCAACTGATTCCCGTAAAATTTTGTAAGCAGGTTCGATAATTAAACAGATTTTTTTCCGCGCCAGTATTTGGAAATTTTTAAAAGTTATGATTTTTTTTAATTATTGAACCTACGAATAAAATTTAAGAAATGCGACCTGTAGAGGAAGACAGATATCCGGACAGAGAGACAGAACTCGGACATACGAAAGTATTTTTGTCGAAGCTGAAGCAATACCTACGCTTCGTCGCTTACGCTCGCTCGGTCGTGGATTTAATAAATGTGTACTTGACACTTACCGGTATATATTTGTCATAAAAGACAGGAAAATATAATAAAAATAAATTACGAAATGACGGGAAATAACCGTGGAAATACCTGATTTTCATTTAATAGGTACGTGTAAGTATTTTTTGTTATTTTCCTATTTACTTACTTTTAGTTATTTTTGTGTATGATCTTTATGTGTATTAGGTATGTTCAAAATAATTGATTGGAAAATTAAATGTTAGTTCTGTAAACTTTACTCATATTATGAAATCTTAGCATTGAAATCTTACTTTATTATGAAATCATAGCATTCACAGTAATCATAAATACAATTTTATTAGCATCGTAAATCTGCAATAAATTATTACTTACCTAAGTATAGATAACCCTGAATTAAAATACAATAACTAGACATCACGCAGTCGTCTTTGGGCAGCTAGTTATGGGCTTGATTCACTTTATCTACTCTAAATAATATTTTACCACAATTAAGTATTTTATCTCTCTATGGCTGTCAACTTATTTTTACTCAATTAATTCTAAAAATGCAAAAAGCTTAAGTAAACTCAATTTAAACAGAGACGAGACGAGACGTTGCTAATCTATATTTATATAAAACGAACTTAACAAAATAAGGGGCTAATTTGGGAAGTACTTAGGTGAGTAGGTATTCCACTTTTATAAAAGCTTTGAGTCTGACATCATACAAAAAAGTTTTCAATCAAAGATATTCTATTGCCGACCCTATAAACTATGATATTGCCTATCAGTTTTATAGTAAAGTAGATAAAAAGTGAACTCGTAACTGAAACTTACAAATTTATCTTTCAGGGTGTATCATAAAACACTATAATGTTTTATTAATCTTTCATATCTGCATAGCTCGTAAGATCACGCACAACTTTACTCTCGCCCCTACGAAAAAGAATATTCAATGAAACGGAGTATAAACATACACTTTAGCTGGAATTAGAATGAGTTAAAAAACTTATAATGTGCAACAGGAAAATAGCGTACTCACGGAGTTTGTTTCGTGTGTAGCGTCACGTAGGTCGTCGACTCGGCGTCGTCGGAGCGCGTCTGCCGCGCCGCCCGAGCCGGCCGGCAGCGCGCCGGCTTCCACTCAAGGTGACCTTCACAGCAGTTTTGGACACCACAGCGCACCGCGCATGCTCCAATGAAATCCTTACACCACTCGAAATATACCCGTACCACTACCGTATTCGGTCCAAATTCGAACTAGCGCTTGCCATGCAGGACTCAATTTATGAGATCATAAACCCGCGTACAATTTCGAATATCACTGAGCGACTGAAGCGCTTAATTTTCACGAAACTTCAGTCCGATCTTTAGAAAAATCTTTTGCTAGGTTTTATTATCCTCCATCTTTGTAAGTACATTTATTTAAATTTTTAAATGCGTTCGTTCACCAACGTCCTTCACAAGGCTGTCCTTCAAATGTCCTAAGCAAACATTGAGCTGGAGCTAGTGCTAGATATTTTACCTAGGTTTTATTGTCCTTGCGCTTTCATTACGCGAAACAGTTTCAGCTACTTTTTTTACTTAGATTACATACCTAAGTAGAAATAAGGACTAATAAAAGTTATGCATCCTCGAAAAAGTTTTTCAATGTTTTGCCTTTTTTTAAATTGATCGTAAAAGACAAAACACTGAAAAACTTTTCCGAAGCTATTTAGCGTTTATTTTTGTTTAGGATACCGATTGCAATTGTTGATGACATCACGGTGCTCCGGATTTTACGCAATTCTACTTCTATACCTATACGCTCATGTTGATATACGGTAATTATGATTTTCTTCTCAGCGCGTCTAAGGAAAGTTTATAGGTACGCTGCCTGTCAAAAAACTTTTAATAACTTTTTTCAGTTACGACAGTATAAACTATGAGATCAAAACTATCTTAGAGAAAAGTTCATTTTTGCTAGGCCTTTTCTGGCCAGCACCTATAGTGTCACACTTGAAGGATTGTTATAGCCTCCGAGTCAGGATCAAATTTTGTCAATCATTTCCTCACGAAAGAAAACTTGTTTAATGGCTAAGATAGATTTATCTTGAAGCCTACTGGTCGTCAGCTGCGGATCCGTTGGTGGGTTAAGCAGCAGTAGTCTCCCAAACGAGTAATTTTTTTTTCCAGACATTTAATCCCGATTGAAAATAATATAAAATTAAGCTTTCCCAATATCTAAACGAAAAGTCAGCTGGCTCTAGAGTGGTGGGTACCATCGGTAGTCTCCCGTAAGAAACACGTAGAAAAAAAACATATTTTCTGTCCTTTTTTTTCCCTATTGAAAAATTTTAAGATAAGCTATTGGCAAATGCATAAGACGCCAAATTCCTCTGGATGCGTGAGCAAAAAAAATACCTTAATATCTCAAAGAAAAAAAAAACAGCTGGCTGTTTCGCGGTGGAAAGATCGTCAGCTGTGTTGCTCTGAACATGGCAACGCAGGAACAACGCAGGAGTTTCGTCGCCTATTTAGACGCATCAACTGACGAGTTTTTCCTCAAACCGCAAACTGCTAGCTTTTTCAAGCTTTCAATTGACCTGTCTTGCTAGTATATTTCTTTGTACTATATTTGTTTACTTCCTACTTCCTACTACTTCCTGAAGTTTGATAGCACTCAAATTTGGTATACTCCCGCATTTTTGTTGCCAATTTAATAATACGGTACCATGAAGCTGTGGGGCTATTCCTACGCGTGAGATGAGATGAGATTTTATCTTGATCACTCTCACACCTATGACGTTTCAAACGAGAGCAACAAGGACGAAAAAAGGTGAGATGAAAATCTCAAATCTCCGAATAGGGTCCCTGATCTGATGATGGAGTCGGAAGGTAGTCATAGGAACTATTCGATAGTTAATAGTAGATTATTTGAGTAGACTTATTTTGATCAGCTCACGGTTCTGATGTTCTGATGTTCTCTCTCCTAGGCATCCGTCCGTTTTCTAAGTTAACAACCTATGTTTTTGATAATTTTAGTGTTCCGTGTTGCGGGTCTTAGAGGGACGGAACCCTAGATTAGCGAGTTCTCGCAACTGGCGGATTTGTTAATTTTTTTGCGCTCCTAGATGGATCTTTTTTTACTGCGATATATACCCGCAATACTGCCTTGGCAAAATTGAGACAATATTGTTTTAAAGTGTGGTTCAGCCATTTATTCATACATTTCTAGCATGGCTGATGATGGCCGGACTACAGTCGGTAATATTGCCTGAATTGCAGTGAAATTATGGCCCGCCTAGGAGCGCCCAAATTAAACTATGACTGATAAAATAATATGCCACCAAAGCGAAATGGCACTTACATTTTTTATCCTACAAGATTAGATAACATGGACGCATTTACTGATAGTAAACAAAATACATACTTCATTCATTATGGAAACTGACGTGGTTTTCACACATTAGTATTTTTTAACACGGGAATTACTCACGTACGATTTAGTCGAGTGCTATGCGAGACGCAGACGCGCGCGCGCTTACGCCCTGATGAAGACGGCCTTAGAGCATAAGACGGCCGAATGCGGTTGAAGCTATAGTCGGAATAATCGACTAAATTGTACGTGAATAATTCCCGTGTTTTAAATCATAATACTTGATTCATACTTACCAGCAAAATATATCCAAATTAGTTTTAAGTATTGGGTCTTAGACACTATTCGTCCCTATGGGACACACGCAGCGTAAAAAGGCCTCCTATAAGGAGGACCGACTATCTTGTGGGGCTCGCGGGAAGCCGCTGGATGCGGGCAGGGCGAGGCCGGTCGTTGTGGAGATCATTGGGGGAGGCCTTTGTCCAGCAGTTTACGTCTTCCAGCAGAGATGTCCATGATAATTATGAAACAAGTAACATTTTTAAACGAAACAGAAAACCCGGCTGCAAGCTATGTCACTTCCACTATAAAGACGATTCAAATGACACCTCACATGTCGAAATCCATCAAGCTGTTTACACTGTAGGGCGTGCCAAAGATACCTTATACGAGTACATACTCGTACATACATACCTATATACGTACATACATACATAAATAAGGTCAGTACGGGTAAGATCGACATAATTATATTTCGCATAGTAAAATACATTTTTATTTTACACTCGAATTCCATAACCCTCCATCGTGTGCAGTCGGGTAACAAAGATACTTGATTCAATTTTCTATTATCGTAAGTAGGTAATTCTTATCTCCGCAAATTGAAAAGAATTGAAAAAAAAAACAATCCACACTAATCCTTACTTATTATGAAATCGAAAGTAACTTTGTCAGTCTGTCTGTTTTCAGGTTTTTCGCAGCTAAACGGATCTTGATGAAATTTGATAATTAGTTACAGTGTATCACGAGAAAGGTTTTTGGATATTGTTTTCTGAATAAACGCGTACGAAGTCGAGGGTAACAGCTAGTAAATCAATAAAAATTAAAAAATAAATTAAAATAACAGAAAAAAAATTTCGGTCTGTGTCATGGGTCAGTGGAATAAGCAAAGACAGCCTATAAAGTTTTCTGGTTAAAATTAATCAAAAAATAAAGGGAGTTCTTGACAGGAACCGAAAAATTGCTGTCGTAATTTTGTATTATTTTCTAATTCTAGTGATTCTTTGAGTGTAAAATTGTTTTGACATGACATGGTTTAACATAATTATATCGGTTCGTTAACGTACACGAGTGGAGTCAAGTGATACAAACATTGCCAAACGTGACTATTTGTGTTCTATACAAAATCACTGTGCCGAAATTAGGTGAGTTCATCATCGTCATCATCACTCCATCATCTGTAATAAAATATACTGCACACTGGCAAATGCATATGACGTCCGACGCCAAATTCATCTGGATGCGTGAGCAAAAATTTATTTTTTATTTTTTCCAACGCTGACAAGAATACCAACGCGATCCAACAAGCATAATTTTGTTCACAACGATTCCAAGAGCTGTCAACCTCGTATTCGTTCTCGTTTTACTTCCTAAAATACTGCCAAAAATATGTACTTTAATAACAAATAAATTACACGTGATCTCATTGCCAGATTTGAGGGCGCTCCGGTTAGCTGGAATCAGACTTCCAATGCAGTAGCAGACCCAACATTTAGAAGCGCGGCATGAAAACACACATGTATAGATTCGAAGCTAATACGGGGGCACGTTTGTTGTTCTTTGTAATCGACAATAGATGACTGGTGGTTATCTGTGAAGATTTTATTTCCTCCAAGTAAGCATAGGTTTACTTGCCCACTGGTTTTCAGGCGGTTAAAGGGTAACATTACACCTATTATATTATAAAATAATAATGAAACGTAAAACGTAAAAATGAAATTAACAGCTAAGTACAAAACTAGTTTATTTGGTTTGGAAAAATGCAATTGTATTGTCTTAGGGCATAATTAGGCCATGTTAAACATATGCGCTGGGCATTAAACTGTTACAAACTGTTACGCTTAACTGTTACAGACTATACTTTTATATTTAGGTTACTTACTTCTGCAGCCAAAAGAAATTCAAACAAAGTAGGAATTATTTCAGGACGAAATCTTGTACGTTAAGCACTAAAATCAAGCAAGTGCTTTTCAAAATGCTTTGAGTACAGCATACTAGCCAAACTGGGTTGCCTTCATGTTTTTTTATCCAGGCATTTCTACTACTTGCATTCGTTAAATATCTGGAAAAAAAGTTATTTGAGAATCAGTAAATACCTATCTTTCAACTAAATCAAAAGTACAACAAGAAATCGGACGAGCCTAATTCTTTTTCTCACATGACGTGTGCAGACTACTCAATGGATATTAATTAGGTAAAGTGGGGATTTCGGGATAAATTTACTAAAGCGCGGCAGATTAATATACAGGGGGATACCTTGTACCCGGTTAAGTACCTCCACAAAACATGAAGCCCATATATAAGGCCGCCCGTGAAGGATACAGGATCAGATTAGTAAAAAAAAATTGACCATCAGAAATTCTCGAGCGCGTCAGATTAAGGTAGGGTGAGTTAATTAATTAAATCAAAGTGTTTAGTCCATTAACTAATCTGACAATTTGAGAGTGACGTAAAGAAAGGAGAGGGCAACATACATTGAGGCATACATTGTACTTAGGTATCCAGCATATCAGCATATCGGTGCCGGCTCCGATATCCGATATCGGGCCGGACAATAAGAAAGACAGGTACCTATTTCATACATTTTACTTACCCCGATATCGGATCGGCGTCCGACACCGATATCGGATCGGATAATGTGGAAACGCTCTTAGCGGCCGCCGGCCGCGAGCGCACTGACCTCGATTGCATCATAGCTCCGCGCATGCGCGGGTACAGTTGGAAGAAAAAGTGAAATGATTTTATTATAATAATTATGTAATAATGAAATAGTTTTCTTTGTCACAAAAATATTTGAGTAACCATCAACTGTTATTATTATTTCTGGTTTTATGTAATATGAGATTTTCTAGAATGCAGTGAGGTATGTCGAGATTAAAAATAAAACCGAAGAAATGTTTTTCAAGTAAAAATATAATTGAATACACACAAAATAACATACACAGTACATTTATTTTTATTTCAATTTTAAGAGAATAAAATTACACTAAATAAAACAGTAGGCATACATAGTAAAAATATAAACTATACTACAAAAAAACAGACAAAAAAAGTATACAATGTGTGTGTTTGTAATAAAATCATTTACAATATTGTATGTCAATTTGGAATGGAGGTAGCTAATAACACAAAAATATACAATTTCAATTATTTCCAAAATTTACATCAAAAGTTTACGATAAATGCAGCATCTCAAGTTCCTTTGAGCTACAATTTGAGCCTAATCAAGGCTAGAGTCAATAGATTTATTTTCAAGCGATGTGCTTCATCCTCGGCCACATCGTCACTTACCAACAGTTACACGCACACACAATTACCCCTCTTAATGCATTAAGTAACTACGTAGTTTCGTAAGAAACTTTGGTCTGACGTGCCTTGCGAAACCACGTGGTTACTTAAGAATTTACTTAGCCTACCTAGAAAACCTAGCCAAATCTGCCGAGAAATTATAACTCCTATTTTACTCGGGAGAGTGACGACAATGACTGAAAAAAAACCACAAAGAAGAGGCCGTTTACTATGTTCATGGGTTTGATAGCCACATATCAAAACGAATATTTACTTTAAACATTACATACATATACGTTAAAACCTCCCAACCCCCCTATTCCACCTAAGCACAAAAAAAAAAAAAACAACTCTGCCTAGTATAAGACTAATCCAAGAGTAAAATCTGGTATTTACAATTGGACACGGATGACAATTGTCCTAATTATTGCAAGAATTACTTGGGAAATGAGAATCACAAAGTAAGGCAATCAAATTTCGCTTGCACACACCATTCACAAAAAAATTATGAATACTCATGTGTTTTTCCTTTTCCGCCCACGTACTTCACGCCCTTCGAGAATTGCCAGAGAATGCCACTGTTCCCAGCAATTCTCAAAGCACAGAAAGACGTCACAGGACTCACAGGTCACGCATTTCGTATGCACAATTTTTGTTAAATCTTGCCTTTGGTGAACCACACAACGCTTTGCGTTACTTCTACCGGCGATATTCTTTGGAACGTGCACGACATTCCGCATCAGCCTAGTGTCTTGCGACACAGGCTCGCTAATCTCCGGAGGACCGCGACAGTGGCGTTCCCACAGAGAATTAGCCAGCATGTATCTTGTTGCGTCGTTTCAAAGAACACCGATACATAACGAAAGCATTATGGATGCTCACGTTCAGCAGCCTCTTGAACATCTTCATACATCTCTTTCGCTCCAACAAATACATTGAGAGTTTTTGATCTTTTAAATCAACCCCTCCCATTGTAGACTATCCTTCTGGACCTATGTAATAGAGCATATTCTGTGCGTAAACGGTAAGTAAAACTTTGTGAAACTACTAAGAAAACAATAAAGAAGGTGCTAAAAGTGTTTTGTGTGTATAATTCAGCTCTGGTAATGTGTTATGATGTCAAAACTTTTACGATGTGAAAAATGTTTCTGCTTTGTTGGCATTTTTTAGATTCAATTTCGATAAAGTTGTTGATAATCGCATTCATTATGAATAGTATCATTATCGTCTGTATTATAGTCAATCAATTTACATTTCCTGATAAATAGTTTCTTATTTTAGTGTCATGATAAATAGTTTCTTAGTTCTTATTTTATCAACGTCGTACACATTTTGTATGAAATTTGGACAGCTCCATGCGAAAAAGTACGGTCGGCAAAAAAAGTGTTATTGATTTACACGTGTAGATTTTATAGATGGAGGTGAATGTTGTAATTGAAATATTGATACATTGTATTTATATATTGTATAACACCGGTTTAGATATAAACCGGTGTTAGAAAAAAAATGTTGTATTTTTTTTATTGAAAATTATTTTTGCTGAATTTATTATTCTAATGACAAAAATGGCATACTTGAAGAAATGTATTAGTCGTGCGGATATTTTTCAGATTAATTTTATTGTTTTTTTTCAGCCTAGCACGCTTGCGGTCAACGAGCTCGGAGTTTGGACGCAGGTCACGTTCCGTGACGCCCAGCTCCGAGCCCAACGTAGGGTTCCGCCCGTCAGCTGCCCGCCGCGCCCTCTTGATGGGTCTGGCACTGGAGTCTCCACGTCAAGAGCCGGAGATGCCGCTGCCATGGTAATCATTTTCATATTTTCGCCCTCTTTCTTGTTAGAAGTAGCTGCTACCTAAATTTCGCCATAATTTCCCAAACTCGCTACACTTTATAATATTGTGAATTTTTCATTTATTAGCTCATCAGGAATAGCAGTCCAGCGTACTCCCGGCGGTAGTCTTCGAGTCACGGGGGAAGTTCCCCTCGTGAAAACGCCGGGAGGACACGTCCGTCGTTACCAACTGCCCTTGCCTCCACTTCCACTTGTGTAAGTTTTTTCTATTTTATGTATCTTTACTAGCCTGCCTCGCGGTTTCATCCGCTTTTCTGCAGGAACTGTATATTTTTCGAGATTAATTCGACATAAAAATTATTTATTTATTTTGCATCAAATTAGCACCGTTTATACGAATTACACCAATGAGAGCTGTATAAAGTAGCCTGTTCTATTCCGGGGTATAAGCTGCAACATGCCTACTTTCATTTTCAACCGTCTGCAAGAATGATCGAAAACAGTATGCTAAAATTGTACATTTTCACAGGTCCTCTGTGGTGGAGAAAGTGGAGGCAATGGACATTTGTGACGACGAGGACGATTATGCTGCAAAGAAGGTCGCAGAGTGGATGGCGGGATGTTTGTATCATTTGCCCACACTCGTGCACGTTGACGAACCGGTAAACGTTAATAATCCACCATTATTACACTTTAACACTCGAAGAATCACAAGTTTTAGAAAATAATACAAAAACACGACACCATCTTTTCGGTTCCCGCCAAAACTCCCAAATATTCTTACAAACCCCCTTATTGCCATATGTAACTACGTAGTTTCGTAAGACATTTTGGTCTGACGTGCCTTAAGAAACTACGTAGTTACTTAAGGATTTAGCTGCTATTGGCTCCTTTGATAATCGTGCCAACGACACATGGACTGCTTTGATTGGTTGCTAGTTTCAACGCCTATCCAATGGTATGGGACTTGAGCCGGAGTATTTTGGTACCCTTATAACCTTTTTTTCTATAAGTGATGAACTTGCCATTAAAAGAGGTTACCCGATTTAGTTGGGTAAATTATATAAAGATCAGAGTTTAAAGAAATCACAAGACCGGAAACAAAGTATTAGGCCAGCTTAGGCCAGAGCTACGAGTAAACTACACACAAAGTCTTACCCAGATCCATTCATGACACTATTCTACAAACTAATATTATAGATTGTATGTAAACTTTAACTAAAATCAGAGTAGGTAAAAGGTAAGAATTTAAGTAAAAATCAAGAGTACGAATTTGCGTTAAAATCAATAGTAAAGGGATTACTATTGATTTTAACTATTGATTTTATCTTATTTACACATAAATTGACACACTATCATTATTTACATCATACATTTAAGTTATTTTTTCGGCAATAAAATAACATTACATTTACATCAAAATAAAACTGACGCCTGCTTGTCAGGATATTTCACTGTTACGTATATTTCTTTCTTGCGAAGGTGCACAGAGCAAATTGTTGAAAGGCGACGAAGTTTCCACTAATTTTCATTTTTACTTTGTCGAATTATTTTTGTCCACTGATCGGCTAAACTGGATCCTTAAGAAACCTAAAGTTTATTAAAGCAATTATTAGCTTTATATAGCACATAAAAATATATTTAAGACTTACGGATGATATGTGACGTTGCCTTTTTTTACTGTTTTGGATATTCTGAAATTTCGGCATGAGTGGACTACACAGTTCACCATATTTATTAGTTATTGGGGAGACGTAAACGCTACTGGATGACATCGAAGACTGACTAGTGAATTGGTTGACTTTCAATGGTTTGGTTTACTTTTTTTGGAATCATTATTTTTGACCGATTAGGGGTCTTTACTCTATGTCTATGCGTTTACGTTTATTTTCCATTATTTTCGTTTTCTAACGGCGCACTAACACTCACAAGTTCACAAAAAATTCGCAAGATGGCCGACCTGACAGATTTTTTGCACTTCGAGTCAAAAATTACTTATTTTATTGGTTTATTTATTGCACTCCGGCTCAAGTCCCATACCATTGGATAGGCGTTGAAACTAGCAACCAATCAAAGCAGTCCATGTGTCGTTGGCACGATTATCAAAGGAGCCAATAGCAGCTAAATCCTTAAGTAACTACGTAGTTTCTTAAGGCACGTCAGACCAAAATGTCTTACGAAACTACGTAGTTACTTATGGCAATATGGGGGTTTGTAAGAATATTTGGGAGTTTTGGCGGGAACCGAAAAGATGGTGTCGTGTTTTTGTATTATTTTCTAAAACTTGTGATTCTTCGAGTGTTAAAGTGTAATAATGGTGGATTATTAACGTTTACCGGTTCGTCAACGTGCACGAGTGTGGGCAAATGATACAAACATCGCGAAACGCGATTTTTCGTGTTCTCTACAAAACTTCACTTAAAGTTTCAGTAAAGTATCCATAACTTTACTGGAATGGGGAAAGGGGAGGGATTCATCGTCTTCATCATCACCTCATCATCATCATCCCATCATCTGTTACTGAAGGAAAAATTATTACTAAGAATCCGACTGAAGGACGAGTATCCATGGTCATGAATAATTAAAAAAAAAAAAAAAAAAAAAATAAGAATATTTGGGCGGTTTTGGTCACATTTTTTTAAATATCCATGGTCATTAAATAATTATAAAAAAAGTCTGCCAAATCCATTGACAAGCATAAGTCCTCTATTTTTTTCCCGTTTTTTATTCGTTCATTTTTAAACGTTCATTCAAATTTGATTTTCCAAACCAACCGTTGAAATTGAAAACTGGAATTATTTTCTTTTTGATATAATAAAGTTTCAAAGCTATAATGATTGTAAATGTGAACTATGTATTTACTTGTGATTAGAAAACCATTGGAATAGGAAACTGTTTATACCCTTTCCTGGGTAAGTAATGTGTTTCATTTACTTATAAAAACGAAAAACCAAATAAGTACTTCCCTTTTGCCTGCTCAAAACTCGAAAATTTCATACTTACCAACTTATTTTTCAGACCTCTTTCAACTAATGACAAACTCAACTTTTTAACTTACCCTTGTCCTTAGACATCGGACAAAAAATTCAGGGAAATGAAAAAGTAGAATTACTCTTTATTCAGAAGGAAGAAGTGGTACATTTTTCCTAGAAAAATAACAAGAAAATATATCACAATGTTTCAAGGAGAAGACATAGGGGTAGATACAGTCCAGGTCGCTCTCCGAATTAGGCCATTGATGGAAAAGGAGACTAAAAGAGGCTGTGATGAATGCATAGAAGTGGTACCAGGGGAGCCCCAAGTGCAGATTAAAGACTTGGCCTTCACATACAACTATGTCTTTCCCCAACACATCACTCAGCAGGAGTTTTACGATACAGCTGTAAAAGGGCTGATCGGAAAGCTATTTCAAGGTTTGCATTGTTTTTTATAATACTATTACTATAACAGCCTGATATATCTCATTGTTTTGCGAAGGCCTCTCTTCCCTCCATCCAGTTCTCTCTGTTTCTGTTAGTTGTGTTAAGCTCATCTTTCCATATTATTTTGTTTGTGTTGGAAATTCTTTTAAAATCCAGTTTTGTTTCTCTCCACCCTCCACATAATATCTAATTTCATACCCTAAAAATAATTTGAAACAAAAAGTAAGCATAGCTTTTAAACAATATATGAACATTTTTTCCTATTACCTTTTCAAATGTCAAATATATTCTCATTAACCATTCCGGCTCGGATCTATGGAGGGGGGCTAACCGGGGTGCTTGCCCTGGGCAGCAGATTCAGGGGGCATCAAATTCATAATGTAACATATCTGATATCTTTAAATGAGCAATTCTTGTATATATATATATATATATTTGGAATCTCGGAATCGGCTCCAACGATTTTCATACAATTTAGTATATAGGGGGTTTCGGGGGCGATAAATCGATCTAGCTAGGAATCATTTTTAGAAAATGACATTTTATTTGTGTTATATCGATAATCAACTTAAACATAAACTTGGAAGAAAAAGAACAAAAAGGAGGCGTTTGAGTAGTCTCAACTGAAAAATATGACTCTTCCTGACATCTATTGGCGAATAATAATACTATTTTTTGTGAGCAACTAAGTAATTGCTTTAACGACACAACAGCAGATGGCCTTGTTAAGTAACACGAAGTCAATGAGTGTTTGCTTTGAGGTTAGACTAAAATCAATTGTTTATTTATGTTATTTGTGTCTTCTTAATGCACGTGTTTACTTAAAAATGCCTAAACGATCTTGGAAAAAAACGCTTGTAACTCATGATTTTTTTCTTTAAATAACCAGTTCATATTTTTTTATTATTCTATCTATATTTTTTATTAGTAATTCGTACTTAAATATAATTTCCAAAAAACTCAATTAAAAAAAAAAAAACCGAGCAAAGCTCGGTCATCCAGGTACTGTACAATGTACATATGTTTAAAAAAAACTTAATAAGACTATATGAGTTTTTATTGAATAGAAAGTCCAAAAGAAAACTACATAAATAGAGCTCTATTTCAGTATAGATCTTACTACTTCTACTAAGCAAATAGCAACTAAAAAATATGGCTTAAAATTTTCATGCTTTCAGGATATAACATCACTATTCTGGCTTATGGCCAAACAGGCTCTGGCAAGACTTACACTATGGGTACCAATTACTCCGGTTCTGATGGAGACTCGTCAAAACTGGGTAAGATTCTAATGGTTAAAATGTTACCTTCTGGGCCTTCGCCCAGAAGGTAACTTTTACCTTCAAAACATTTGACCTTAAAAAAGCACGGCGGGTGGGAAAGGCACATGCCTACCTTCTCCAGATTTAATCAAACAACTGTGTAATTAAGCCCCTTTACTTCTGCCATAGTGCTGCTTGCTTTTTTAAGGAAACCTAGATAGTTGTTCTACAGAACTAGAAAACATTTTTTGTAATTTTTAAAATAATATCTAGCACAGAAAATAATGTCGTGCATTGCAACAGGGACATGTCAACAGATCGACGCATGCCTTTGCTGTATCACTACAGTAACAATGCTCATAATGTGATTGGACTGATTACATACACCTTTGATAGATTCTCTGTTGCTGAAAGGTTGCTTTTTTAATACAGAGCAAATGCTGTACTAATTGCATAAGTCTTTTGCATAATTGTGCCGATGGAATTCGATTTACAAATGTCTCAATTGCTCATGTAATCATCACACTAAATAATGTTAGAAAATTAAATCTTCCCACGAAAACCCCCGCTCGCACTCCAGTACGTTTAGGGGCTACCACTTTGACGCCTGCGCCGCCGGCGCCTCCTCCGTCCATTCCGTATCAGACTATCACTCAAGCTGGCAACACAGCGCAGCTGGCACAGCGCTCGCCTGCCACTGCTTCTTATCAGTAAAAGCAACCTAATGTTTCGCTTTGCAATAATGTAACTCAAGCAGCGTATACAACCTTATACAACCTTTTGTCAGGAGTACAAGTTTCGGGGCTTTCGTAATTACCTAAATTGTTTACCGCTAGCTGATGACGAGTCAACTGTAATACTTACTTTGGAGGGTTCGCTGATATTCTGCTATCAGGCTGCGTCCTTGTTCCACCAGGGTCTCCAACTGCTTGTGTGATCATATTTGTTTTTTTTTACAACATACTAGGCATGCATTTGACCACTGATTCGCCTGATGGGAAGTGACCACGAAGAGGCTATATTGTAATCGAAAACGCTTCCGTTACAGCCGCTCAAATTAATAAAAAATCTTTTCCGAAGATTCCCTAATCAGTAATAGTCATCAGTTGCAAATTTCTCTCTGCGTCTTCGCACCGAGTCATTGTTCTTTCCTTTGTACCGTACACCAACATCCCCCAGTGTTGGTTGCGTTCTGCCATAAAACTTGGTGGCCGTGCTAACACAGTCTGTGAGGTGACATGATTGAAAGTGTTTTTGGCTATAATTCTCGGGGTTTTTTAAAATTTTGAAATTTTTACATTTTTGACAGCTATATTAATTCATGAGAAAATCAACTCTGACATACAGACAGAATAACAACAAATATTTTTTGTGTAATTTAATAGTTGCATATCAAAAGGTGCTCAAATGTATACTTTTCGATATCTGTGTTTTACCTATTAACACAATGAAAAAATGAATTAAATTTAATCACAAGTCTTACCGTAAGGTTGCTTTTTAACAAACGGTATGGAACTCAATATTTTTTTTTTTGCATTGATTCTAGGTGTGATTCCCCAAGCAGTAGCAGACATATTTGACTTCATAGAAACAAACAAAGACAAGTTTGAGTTTAAAGTGAATGTGTCTTTCATGGAGCTGTACCAGGAACAGTGCTTTGACCTGCTATCAGGGAAGGAGAGGGGTCACAGTACCATAGAGATTAGAGAGGACATCAACAAAGGAGTTATTTTACCTGGTAAGAAAAATAGGTTTAAATTAGGGCCCAGACTAGCGCGTTGCGAATGTTTTGCCCATTTATCTATGTAAGAAAGTCTATTTTGGATCTAAAAGTTTTTTTTTAACCTTACTAGGTAGGTTGTTATTGTCAGCAACTAAACTGACTGCGATTTTTCGTAACTTTATCAAGTTCATTTATTTATACCTTCAAAAATTTCGAAATATGATTAAAAATTTTACTTGTTTAAAATAATATTGAAAATTCACTTTAATAGTAGCTAACCAGCAAGCTAGCTATATTTTTATCCATAACAAATATGGTCACGCCTGTCCCGGAATGGCTGGCAGAGGTATATAACACTCATATTTGGCCGGACATTATTCAGTCCCAAATGTGACAGGAGGCGAGCCTGTCGTCATGCACCGGACTACAGTCACGTAGCAGATGACATTAAATACGCACATATGTTCACAAATGAACAAAGTGGTGTGGGCCTTCTGCTGGGATTGAACTCGTTCCCTCTGGCTTGAGAGGCGAGCCTTCCCCGATAAGGCTATCATCGTTTATTTTTCAACCATGCTCTTAAAATTACAGGAATAACGGAGCTACCAGTATCATCCATCATGGACACAATGATGGCCCTCGCGCGCGGCTCCAAGGGCCGCGTTACAGGCTCGACCGCCATGAACCAAGCGTCAAGCCGGAGCCATGCTATCTTCACCATCATCATAGCTAAGGAGAGCCGTACTGACAAGTAAGAGTGCACACAGACAGACACACTTACCCACACACAGGTCGTCCCGCAGGCTCGACCATCATGAAATTGCTTGGCTGCGGCTGGAGTCTTGGTTCATGGCCCATGAACCAAGCCTCCAGTCATAACCTTTTTTTTTAAATATTGGACTCTAATCTCTTTGGTCACGAATTAT
Organism: Peribatodes rhomboidaria; assembly: GCA_911728515.1. NCBI lineage: Eukaryota > Metazoa > Arthropoda > Insecta > Lepidoptera > Geometridae > Peribatodes > Peribatodes rhomboidaria. The sequence goes on from OU452166.1 coordinate 20,831,264, forward strand.
TATTAATGTTTTTAATTCAAACTCATTACTGCCATCATTTCATGGATGCCAATGTAAAAATTTTAGGAATAAATATTTACATGTAATCATGCTGGAACGGGCCATAATATGTTAGACATCTCTCTCCCGGACCGTATACCAAACGGTTGAAGGCGTGGTAAAACACATCACGGATAAAACGAGATCTCAGTCAATCGCAAAACTATTGATAATTAAAAAATAAATACCGAACTCAAGTCGAGATTCGGTGGGACATTTGACGAGGAGTGATGACGGACGGTCCACCAAAGCAGTCACAGAATGATGGCCGCGCAACGAAAAACGAGCACTGGGCAGACCTTCAACTCGGTGATCCGACTACACAAATGTGATGAGCAGGGCACTTTTACTATGGGGCGAACTCCGAAATCGCGAAAAAAAATCAGCTGTTGTAGACATTTTGTCTCAGGTGAATGAACTTTTTGTATGGAACAGCTGTTTTTTTTTTTCGCGATTTCAGGATTGGCTTCATAGTAAGTTGTCATAAGTTGTTCGTGTTGATGAGTAAAATGAACCCTTAAGAGGTTTTTGATTAGGTACCTATAACCCTGTATATATATAGTAGCGTGTGGAAAATGGTTGATGATGATGACGTATAATCGTTAAATGTAGGTAAGGCAAGTAGCCGGAAGTCGTAACCTTAAGACGCGGTCATACCACGATTTTTCACCCACACACGTTTACTTAAGCTGCTTCATTTAGAGTTGAAAAACGTAAATCATATTTAAAGGTAAATTGAGATCGGCGCCTAGAATAAAAAATGCCGGTTTTATTTGTATTGATCGTAACTAGCTGCGACCCGTGGTTTCACCCACGGTCCCACAGGAACCGTTGATTTTTCCGGGATAAAAAGTACCGAATGTCCTTTTCTGTACCCTAAACAACATGTATGCAAAATTTTAAGACGATCGGTTGAGTAGTTCAGACGTGAAAGCGTTACAAAGAAAATGAACAAAGACTCACTTTTTCATATTATATGTATGTAGTACCTTTGATTTTAGTCTAACCTCAAAGCAAACACTCATTGACTTCGTGTTACTTAACAACGCCATCTGCTGTTGTGTCGTTAAAGCAATTAGCTGCTCACAAAAAATAGTATTATTATTCGCCAATAGATGTCAGGAAGAGTCATATTTTTCAGTTGAGACTACTCAAACGCCTCCTTTTTGTTATTTTTCTTACAATTTTATGTTTAAGTTGATTACCGATAAAACACGAATAAAATGACATTTTCTAAAAATGATTCCTAGCTAGATCGATTTATCGCCCCCGAAACCCCCTATATACTAAATTGTATGAAAATCGTTGGAGCGGATTCCGAGATTCCAATTATATATATATATATATACATATATATATGATAATTGCTCATTTAAAGATATAAGATAAGAACACAAATAAGAATAAGTTACTCGGTTAAACCTGTCGCGCATTCGAAAACCTGTATCACCGTCTAGGGGTCAGTTAACACCTCTCATGCTAGGTATATTTTAGTAGGTAAAGCGAGCGGACGCCAAAAAAAAAAAGAGACGAAAATAGGCAAAACAACGAAATTGGAACATAGTAACGATAACGCCTGAAAGGGCTGCTGTTCCATGAAAGAAGGTGACCTTTCGCTGTCTAATACAAAAACTCTTCAACATGTGTATAGTCTCTTTTTAACCAACGGTGCATAAGAATTCTGGTCATTGACTAAACGTCACAAGTTTTTTTTATTATTATTTTATTGGCAACTGGATACAAAGTCCTTAATGCCTAACTTAGTAATTGTCATGTCTTGATAATGATGATGATGAGATGATAAAGGAGAGGGTGGTGAAAGTTGAGATGAATTCCTCCCCTTTTCCAATTTCAGTAAAGCCGTAGATACTTTACTGAAACTTTAAGTCGAGTTTTGTAGAGAACACGAAAAGTTACATTTCCTAATGTTTGTATCATTGTGTGGGCAAATGATACAAACATTCGGCACACTCGTGCACGTTAACGAAAAATAAAATCGAGCAGCCTTAGACACTGGCACTAGCCGGTTTCGGAAGGATACTTGAGCACTGGAACTATCACAATGAACGAGAATTATGCCCAGAACTCACCCGCGGAAACATAAATATCATCGTACGTCGATGAGACCAAACCAAAAATCATATTAATAAATAATTAATATGGTTTTACGTTCGGTCGGACATTACGGTCGGTCGTGGTAAGTCATTTCTTAAGTGAAATACTCGCCTCAAACGCTCGAATTCCACCGATCATCGAAACCGATTAGTAGGGTAAAGTTTGGGTAAATATTTGCAGATGTGCTGCTACGCTATTACGTATAAGTCGAAATGCTTGCCATCGACGTTCATGCGGTTGGACGTATGTCACGGATCGGCTATGGTTACGCGATGACCCAGTTTAAGAGGAAAAGAAAAGGTTTTAGTACGGAGATTTTACAAGCGGTGCATTGGTAAGGCTTTCCAAATTACGGATCTAGATGAGTTATCCTACTTCCTTGAATCGGTTCTCGTCGTTGCCCTCAGTACATGCATTGGTTCTGGTCCGAATGACGAGCTTCTGCCATCGGTTGGTCGATTACGCTTTCTTAACAACAAAATCAAAGGGACACAGTTGAAAAACGATGATGATGACGATAACGAACCTGAATCCGGAGACAAAGAAACCGATTACAAGAGCGACAAAGAATGCTGGTTCGATACCCAGCAGCACACCGTCGAAATCGAAATGGGCAATGAAAGCTGGAAATCGTGGTGCTACACATTGTACGAAGCAGCGATAAAAATCGCTAATCAATCGTCGAATATCGTGTTACAACGTCGAATTTGCGAAAACGCTTAAAAAGTATCTTCTTCCATATGTACCTCTATGGACCGCTATCATGGTTCCACTATTCGGAAGAGGCTCAGTTACTGCCACCTCCGCCGTAGTTGAATCGGAATTTTCAGACATGAAACGTCGCGAATTTAGAGGCGTCTAGAGCGAATCTACGACAAAATAAAAGAACGCAGTAAGGTATCGGACGGTACGCCAAAAAATGAAAAAATAACATCAAACCTTCAAAAGAACACTGATCTTGATGTACCCTCACTTCTTACTGCTGAATAGCTACTGAACAGCATGGAAATCAATGATCTTCCTCAACAGTCAACAATTGAGCCCGACAAAATCTCTTCCGACGTGGTGGTACCAAATATATGCAGTACTCCACTTGAGTGTCCAAAAAACGAGTTTACGCAAAAAACTTCGGCTCAACTTCGATCTCCAGAACCAGTAACTGAAAACTGTACTGATGTTATTGAATACTCGCAGGAATTGAAGGATTTAAATTACGAACGATCTCAATTATCAAGGGATGAAAACATTCCAGCCGACAATGATTGGAACGTTCAAGAAGAATGGAAAGGCTTGAACAAAAATGCTAAACGTGTATTGTTATATCCCTTCACATTTTCACCCCATTTTTCCGCCTTGATTCGACCTCTCTCCTTTATCCCGATCCTGTACCAGACACATAAAGTCAGGTTACATCCGCCGTATCCATTTCCCATTAAAATTCCTCGATGGTTCGACCACCTTCTTTCCTCAAACCCATTATTATTCCAGATTAAGCTGGTTAATCAGCTATTGTCTTTGAAGGTGATATTAATACCATTTTTCCTTCAAGCCCCTCAGTCTCCTCTTATCCATCGCCGGAGCTAAGTCAAAAGCCGGGAATCTAACCCAGGCTAGTCAAGACCCCAAACTAGGGTTCTATCAGTTTTTAATTCAAGTTATGTAAATCTGTGTAAAAGTGTTTTAACCGTGTAAAGTTGTGGAACCGACATTATAAGACTCAATATCGGAACCACTGCCTTTTCATTTCAAAACCCACCGAACTATAAACTTTTTGAAGTGCCGTCCTAACAGTTCATCAGAAAGATGATACCTCAAATAATAAACGTACAAAGCCATCTTTGGATTGTTGCCCAGAATGGGATTTTATTAAAGATTCGAAAATTGCCCGAACACCGATTCTGTTGAGCGGAAATATCGCCGGACCTGTGCGTTTGAATAATTACAGCATAAATATAACGCTGACTTGCGCTTTTGATTTCATTTTTCAGGTAATACTTAGCGGGCTTTTGTCGAATGGAATCTACTCAGAAAACTTGAAATTGTCAGATTGTCCAATAGTCAAATTAGCACAAATGGTTAGCGCTAAAAACAAAATTATGAAAGAGCATTATCAGGAACGAGCTAAGTTAACGGCAACGGCAATTCCTATTTATGATGATGCTGTGCGGACCTACACTAAGAAAGTAAAAAGCTTGTCCGCCAAATGTAATGCTGCTCACTTAGCACAATTTCTTTTTGAACAAGAATCCAGCTACACATGTTGCGTTAGTTGCTCCTGCGGATATGAGAACCAGAGAAGATACACATTCGTAAGTGTCAACGTCGACATAATTCTCTGCCGCGGTCTCCATCTATTACAAGATGCTATTGATGATTGCACAATATTGCAAAAGAATTGTTACAGATGTAAAAACGAAATTCCGTGCGTCAACGAGTACGGCTCGCACTTGGTGTTCGATACTGCTGTTGTTAGCGATCCTGCATATCTAAATAAGGAAAACGTTGTGATTCAAAGATTGAGTTCATTGCCAAAAATCCTAAAAATTGCTGACAAGACTTTTATGATAGCTGGTGTCGTGGATTACAGCGTAGAAAATGAACATTACGTCACTTATGCATTGACCGGTCAATTCTGGTATAAATGTGATGGGCTCCGTAAAAAACGCGAGACTACAAATCCGAGGACCAAAATTAGTCCGCATGTAATACATACGCATACGCAGCTTGCAGCAATCAATAAAGATATTTACGAGTAACAAAATTCGGAAAATACCAAAAAAAGAAAACCAAAAAAAAAGTTACTTGTGAACTGGATACCTTGCAGCCAGCGTTCGTCCTCCTCTACAAGTCTCATTTCCCAACATATTCTTATAATTCGGTATCACGTTCGATAATCATACAGAATTTTGTTTGCCAAGTCAGTTCTTTGAAATTTTTCAAACTGGCAGAGATGATTTTTTAAAAATAAAGCATATCTCCGCCATCTTGAAAAATTCTCCTGACTGATTGACTTCTCAAAATTTCTATTTGATTATCGAACCTAGACGCAACATTTCATGACCATCGGTAAAGAAATGCGACCTGTAGAGAATGACAAAGATCCGGACAGAGATTCGGACTTGACTGATCGAGGTGTCGAAACAAAAGGAGATGCTTTGCTTGATCGAAAATAACAAAAAAAAAACAGGAATAAGAAACAAAAGACAAATACATATTATATGTATTAATAAAAAAAAAACCTTAAAAATACCAAAAAAACGAAGCCAGTTCTTAACACGTCCACGTCGTTGGCTTTAAATTATTTGCCGATAAAGTCAAAGTCAAAATGTTTTTATTCAATTTAGGTATCAAAGATACACTTATGAACGTCAAAGTTATTTAAATAGACCCGACCGCCTTGTTCGGACAAAAAGCCTCTACTCAGAAGAACAGGCAAGAAACTGAGGGGCATTATTTTTTCAAATAATAAATAAATTACAGTCTCACAAATTTTGGCTTACAACTAGGTCATATCTATAAATACTAGTGGCTACTTGGCGGAAGTGGAAGGCTCCAGACATCTTTATCTTCTAAATAATTCTTAACCTTATAATATCCTCTTTTCATTAATGTAGTTTTTACATGTGATTTGAATTTTCCCTCGGTGAGCCCTGTTATATTTTCGGGATTTTATTGTAAAAACGAACGCATTTGCCTAAAAATGACTTTTTCGACTTAGTCAGTCTAAATCTCTGTACAGCTATCCTATCCTTATTTCTAGTGTTATAATTGTGATAGTCACTTTTCAATTTAAATTTATGTAGATTTTTGCGAACGTGCATAATATTTTCAAAGATATACAAAGAAGGTAAAGTTAATATATTTATTTCTTTAAATAAATCTCTCAATGATTCACGGGGACCCATTCCGTAGATAGCACGGACCGCTCGCTTTTGCAAAATAAAAATGGCCTCCACTTCAGCAGCTGATCCCCACAGCAAAATGCCATATGACATTATGCTGTGGAAGTAAGCAAAGTAAACCATCCGAGCTGTAGCTATATCCGTCAGTTGCCTAATCTTGCGAACCGCATAAGCAGCAGAACTAAGTCTCCCAGACAGAGCACTAATATGTGGACCCCATTGCAGTTTGGAATCAATGCTTATACCCAGGAACACCGTCGCCTTGTCTATGTTAAGTTTAAGATAGAAAACCATGATTTTAAGGCGAGGGTGTTTTATTGATTCCAGACCGTTAGGAAGGATTTCAAATAGAATACTAAGCGGAGCGAGGGATTCAAAGAACTACATTTGCTTCTGAGGTAAAAACTGAGTTTATCACCCTCTATAAGAAAATAAATCAGTGTGACTTACAAAATGTAAGGACAAGAACCAGAACAGAAACGAATAGTGGCAGCGTCTTTTTTTTTATGTAGAATAGATCGGTGTTTGACCACCAACTCGCCTGATGTTAAGCGACATTGTGGATGTGGTCTAAGATGGAGCACGACGACCTATAAGGTACTTATTCATTCTAGCCTTGAAGTTTTGTAGAGTGAAGAAGTACAAAGACGGCAGTTGAGTGAGGCGCTACAAGTACTTTACTGCTCAGACCCGTCTTCGGAACTCTCGGCTAAGGCTCGGTCTAAGGCTACTCGGTTTTATTTTGAAAAGGCTTTTTTACAAATTACCTGTGCACTTCTACAGGTGTGAGATGCTAGCGTCCACGGGATAGTTATGGGCATATTTCGGCTTTCGCCTGATAGAGTCAGTGCTCAATTCTTCAAAACCGAATAGTTCCAGCTTCTGAGGCTGGTAATTATTTATTTATTTATTTTTTTTTTTTCCCATTTCTTGACCTGCGATCAGTCATCCAGACTATAATCAGGTGGGTTGCAAGTGGTTAGCGTTTAGCGAGGAAGAGCCACTGCTCTAACTCCCCTTAGTGGGACAGCACGTCCGGTCTCTTAAGTCTTCTAATTGGATTTGGCTGCAGGAGCATACTGGACAATGGGTTTGGGTGTGTTGTCAAGCGGTCCTTGTAGTTGGCTGAGTATCGCGTGATTTCGTCCGAGATAGTAGGGATTTCCAGGTACTCATGGATTTCCGAGTTGCGAGCATACCAGGGTGCTGATGATAGGATATTGTTTTGGGCTCTCTGGAGGCACAAGGTGTTGGATTTACTGGCTGTTGACCACAGTTGGATTCCATTATGTCCAGATTGGTTTTATTATGGAGCAATATACCCTTAGCTTGTTGGATAAAGACAAGGCAGACTGTCTACCGAGGAGCCAGAGAAGGTTTTTAAATCTTAGGTTGATTTCATTGCGCTTCATTTTTATATGGTCTTTCCATGTCATCCTACGATCCAGGTGGAATCCGAGGTATTTTACGCATGTTGTATGCGGTAATGAGTCGGGGCCAAGGTTGACCGATGGACAGGTTTCACGTCTTAGGGTAAATGTGATATGGTGAGACTTTGGGGCGCTAGCTTTAATGCGCCATTTGGTCAGCCAAGCGTTGGTGGCATTGAGCTGAGTTTGCAATAGTCTACTCGCTTCAATTGGATCACGGTTACAACTGAGGAAGGCCGCGTCATCGGCAAAGGTTGCTATAACTGTTTCGGATGTCTGGGGTAGATCACTAGTAAATATGTTGTAAAAAACCGGACCGAGTACCGAGCGCTGGGGTACTCCAGCTTTACAGTCAAAGAGAGAGGATCTTGCATGACGGAGCTTGACTTGAAACTTTCTGTCACTAAGGTAAGAGTCCAACAGCAGGTAGTAGGAGTGTGGAAGATAGTTTTTAATTTTGCAAAGTAGTCCTTTATGCCAAACCCGGTCGAAGGCTTGTTGTATGTCGAGAAAAGCAGCTGAGCAGTATTCTTTCTTTTCCAGGCATTGTCTAATTGCACAATAGAGTCTGTGTACCTGCTCTATGGTTGAGTGATGCTTACGGAACCCAAATTGATGGTCAGGTATTATGTGGTCCATTTCTAGGCAAGGGGATAATCTTGCAAGGATGATCCTTTCCCACAATTTTGACAAGACTGGCGTCAGGCTAATAGGGCGATAAGATGAGACTTCGTTTGATGGCTTGCCAGGTTTTTGAATCATAACGATTTCAGATGTTTTCCAGAGTGCTGGAACATGTGAAGTCCTCAGAGTGGCATTGACTAGGATGGTCAAGAAGACAATGCACTTTCTAGGGAGCTCCTTCAGTAGCCTTGGGGTGATCAGGTCAAATCCAGGTGCTTTGTTACGGTCCATTTTGTCTATTTCTCTGGCTATCTCCCTTGGTGAAGTAGGATTCAACGGTAGGCATAGTTGCAGATCCTGCATTAGAACTTGGTCTATTTCCGGATCTTCAGGGCCAACCATATTGTTGGGTTTAAAAACACCAGCTAGGTATGTAGCAAAGGCCTGGGATTTTTCTTGGTCAGTTCGGGCCCATTTATTTCCCGATTTAATAGGCGGTGAACACTGTTGCGGCTGTGGTAGGTATTTCGTTGCCTTCCAGAGGTTGTAGGTTCCATTTGCATTTGGAGACATGTTCGCTAACCTCTGTTTGAGTGACTCGTTTGCAGCGTCAGCCAGGAGATCTTTGAGTTCTTTAATTGCTCGATTTAGTTTGGTTTTATCCGCGCCCCTGTGGGTCGACTGCCAAATTCTGCGAAGGCGACGTTTTTCGGCGATTTTCTGCTTGACCGCAAGGGGGACTGGCACCTCATGCGATGAACACTTCAGTTCAGGAGTACTAGACCAAGCCGCCACTTGGATCAGATTTGTGATATGAAGACACGCTTCGTCCACCTCCTCCTTGGTTTTGAGTGAAATTTTGAGGTTGATGTTTGTATCCTGGAACTCCCGAAAGCATCGGCAGTCAGTTTTGTGATTGTGAAGATGGTCGGTATGTGTGTCACTAGGTATAGCCCCTGGGCTGAGTGTTAGTAAGACAGGTGAGTGGTCAGAGCTACCATCAAGACTTGACTTTATGTGGGTGTTCTGTTCGCTGATACCCCTTGTGATAAAGAAGTCCAGAAGGTCGGGTATTTTGTTGCTGTCTGTGGGTCAATATGTAGGCTCCCCTGTTGACATGGCTAAAAGGTGATTAGCTTCAATACTCTTCTTTAGTTCTCGGCCTCTAGTGAGTCTAGTGACTGATAGTCTTGATCCCCAGTATAAATGCTTGGCATTCCAATCACCACCAGCAATGAATCTATTACCCAACGTCTTGAAAAAGTCAGTAAACATTTTCTATTTTATTGTGTGGCGCGGTGGGCAGTATATCGCAGAAAGAGTGAGGGGTCCCGATCGATCATTTACTCTTACGGTTGTGGCTTGAAGATGAGGGAAAGTAGTGGAATCCAACAGACAATGCTTTACACTGTTCTTGATTATTATTGCTGTGCCAGCATGAGCTCCACCATCAGGGTGACAGGAATACACGGAAAATCCCGGAATGCATATTCGGCTTCTTGGTGTAGTATGGGATTCAGAAATAAGACAAACATCAAGCTTGTTTGATTTGATGCCCATTTCTAGTTTGTTTTTGTTAGGGGCTAGGCCGTTGATATTCCAAGTAGCAATGTGTAGAGAAGTCATTTTGTGAGCTTTGAGACAAGAGTGGTGATTAGACCCAATAATGAGCCTATTTGTTGTATTAGGAGATCCATTTTCTCACTTTGTTTAAGTAGGATATCTTCCAGTTGGTTGTAGGATTGTTGGTTGGATTGGGCATTCTTCCCATCAGTAACTTCGGCGTAAGTGCGTTGGTGAGTAGGTCTTTCGTTTATTGTAGAGTGTATTGGGTTAATTGGCGGAGCTGTGGTAGCTGAGGCGGGCTGGAAAGCCTTTGGGGCATAATTTTTGTTTCTTCGGGCAAGTATTTCTTCGTAAATTTCACACCCTTTGTAGTTAGCCGGATGGTTACAAGAGCAGAGAGCACATGTAGCAGGTGTGGTCCTATCTTTCTTTTTGCATTCTGAGCTTTTGTGACCTTCTCCACATTTGACGCACCTGTACGGTCTCATGCAATTGTTCTTTGAATGTCCATAGCGCTGGCAACGTTGGCACTGAATAATACTTTTTGACTTCCGAGGATCCTCTATCTTAACCTTTTGATTGAATATATGAGTGATGTTTTTGACTGCAGGATTGTTAACACTGGGCTCAATGTTCACAAAGAATGTTGATGTAGGTTTTCTGTCTGTTCCGTACCTTGCGTTGATAATTTCTCCTTTAATTTTATTGTTTGTTGCCTCAATTGCTTCTGAGATCGCTTCATGGGGAGTGGTGTGGTGGAGGTTTTTTATGACAATACGATAGCATTTGGTGTCCTTAGGGGTAAATGTATGCCTATGAGACCGTTTGCTCTTATGACTGTTATGATTTTCTTGTACTCCTCAGCAGTGTTTACAAGAATGTGGAGTAGGTATTTGTTAATTAACTTGAATTTGAACTCTTCTTTGCTGCTGACAGTTTGAAGTAGCTTTGATAGCTCGGTAACATCTTCTATGCCATTAAGAACAATTGGAGGAGGTTTGCTAGGTTTGGGTTGGTTGGAAGCACATACTACATCAGCTGGGTCTAAAGGCAAAGTGCTGAAGCGATTTTGTGTGGTAGTACTTTGGGCCTCTGGTGGAGAACCACAATATTTTCTTTTCTTACTGCTCCTGCTATTGGGTGATAGTACCCGTTGCCATGATGGAGGAGCGGGATGTTTCTGACTCATTACTATTCTCATTTGGTTGCTCTGCATTGGCCGTTAGGTTGTCTTGTGTTGACCTTCCCAATTCGGATAGGGATGACGATCGTTGTCTATTATATAGGCCTGGGTGGAGCAGTTGTTGAGTTAGCTGTTTGTGTTGTGGTTGGAGTTTTTTTGCGGGATCGGACTGCATTTTTGTTCCCACAAGTAGGGTAGACCATTATTATTCACATTCAAGTTGTTTAGGTAACATTTTCTATTTCAAGTATTTCAAGAATGTTTAAATAATCCTGATACGCTATCACAGAATTTATTCCGAGACTAGATATATCGAAGTTTTTCGGCGATATAACGACAAGATCGAGTTGCAATGGCTCCGCGCGCCGGAGGCCGGCGGTTACGGACACTTGGTTTAAATCTCGCCTCGACGCGTAGTTTATGTGGTTATAGCACTATCACGGCAGCCGTGCACTTTAATTTCACTGTTTATGATGTATTTGGCACTATTTACTTAGTTTTTCACTGTTAAAATACGAAAACTTATCAAAGGAGCGTGCGCGTCCGTTGACATTGACATTTATTAATATGATTTTCAAATTTGTCACTGTCCTCGATGATATTTATGTTTCCACGGGTGAGTTCTGGGCATATTTTTCGTTCATTGTGATAGTTCCAGTGCTCCAGTATCCTTCCGAAACCGGCTAGTGCCAGTGTCTAAGGCTGCTCGATTTTATTTTGAAAAGGCTTTTTCACAAATTACACTGCACAATAGCATGTCTGATGATTGGGTTATGTTACATGATATTAGTCCAATTGTTTGTGGGGTGTCACATCAGCATTGACTTCTTTTACTTTATGTAGTGAAGCCATTTGTTCAATAGAACATTCAGATGCTCCCGAACTGTCTATGAGAAATGGTGGCTTATATGTGGCTGTGTCAACAGTGACTTCCCTTGCAATACTTACATCATGTAATGAAGTCATTTTCTCAATAGAATGGTCAGTTTTGTTTGATTCAATGTCTTTGAAGTTATTAGTTTTACTTTTTTCAAAGAACGCAGGTGTCATCAGTTTGAGAGGTTTAGCCGATGTGGGTTGTGCATAGAGTTTAAGAAGATTCACAATAGCTCTGTTAGTTTGTTGCTTATCTTCAAAACTATCATTCTTAGTTGAAATTTGATTTTTAAGCATCATGGCCATTTCCTTTTTTATCTCTTCCGAACTATCCCACGCCTTGACTGCGGTCGCATCTTTTATCGTTTCAGATTTTTGAATTTTATCCTCCAATGTTTTGTTGTTCATAGGAACATCAGTCTCATTGTTTTGAGTATCGGTCCAAAGAGATCCATTCATATTTTCTTCTTTACTTTTATTACCTTGACTAGAAGTTAATTGAGCATTTTTAGGAATGAATTCTTTCACATACGGATTTAATTAACTAATGACAATGCCATCATTCGTAATTATTTTAACAGGATTTACAAGCAGTGACGAGTTGCTTGAGACAAGGTTTTTATTTGAAGGAATACTATCACCACTTGCTCCTCTGTTGCTTGCATTAAGTTTACTGTTTGTTACAACATTGTCTCTGCTTTCTCTTTCATTTGAACTCCGTGCTATTACTTCGTTGGGTTGTGTTATACTCAAATTTATGTTACCAGTGACAACACTTTTATTTGGTGATATGATGTGGGGTGTCACATAAATATAATACATAAAATAAATAAATAAATTAAAATATAAACTAAACTAAACACATAAATAAGTAAATAATAAAAACAAAGAAATACTTACCTGTACTTACCGGGCGAGTTTAAAACGCTCGTCGCTTATGGATAGAACGGTGCTTGTGCGCCGGCCGTCTCGATGCGCCGAGCCGTCAAGCGACGAGGCAGTGTTTCCTACCTAACGATTGCGCGTGTTTATGCTCCGCGATATTTGTCCGGTTAAAATGGCTTGTCATAGTTTTTGTTTGTGTAAATTAATAGACATTATTAGTGAATTGTCAATTGAGCTTTTATGATTATAAACATTTCAAAATAAACTCAAGTGAAGTGGTTTTCCTACTCAAATACCCAGACTCACGCCCATATGTTAATGACGATTTCAAATCTGTGACTGAAATTTCTAAATCAGCTCTAGTTAAAAAAATATTACACATAGGTCTTTTTATAATCAAACACTATATATTTAAAGATAATCCTATTTTATTTAGTTTTTAAGTTGAAAAAAACTTTCTTTTATTTGATTTCCTTTTTGAAGCTAAAGGTAGAGAGCTGTTCTGAATGCTCCAACAATAGTCAGCCATCATGTGTGCGTTCCAGTAGCCTTGATAGCGTTCCTCCATCGTACGGAGGTCCTGGTGGAATCGCTCGCCCTGTTCTTCACTTAGATCCCCAAAATTGGCGGGAAAATAGTCCAGGTGGTTGTGGAGAAAGTGTAACTTGATGCTCAAGACATCTTCTTCAGCAAAATATTTGAGAAGATTTTGTTCTCTTGTGCGGTAAAAAGAAATTTTAGTTTCTTTTGTTACTTAGTTTCTTTTGTTACTAAGTTTCTTTCTTTTAGCCTAGGAGCCAAAGTTTCTGAAGCAGACTTTGACAGTCCCAGATCTCTGATAAGGTCGTTTAAATCATCTTGGATAAGTGGTTTTGGCGTTTCCAGGTTACATTCAAAGTCACTATCACTATTGTCAGTTTTCGCCTCAAAATGCTTAGGCTCCTCCTGTGGTACATCAGCTTGAGGTTCAGGTGATCAGATCTTAGGGCTCAAAACACGTCTATGCGCCGACCACATGCAAGGATATTCCCATTTATCTCGATTTTTTCAGTTAATGCCAGTTATTTTCACCAAACAAAAATAACAGTTGTCGTCGTGGTTCGCGGGTTCATTCCAGCTCATAGCGGTTTCGTACCTAAATTTATTCCTTTTCTTATTTGTGCACAAACGTAGAAACTCAACACACGTTTTGCATACCTTTTGCGGAATCCAAGGCTTATTTTTCATTTTCAGCGGGTGACCAAAGTAGTTTTTGTATGTCTCATTTACGAACGCTGTCACATTTAAACGATATTCTTTAAACATATACTCTCCGCAAATGAAACAAAAATGATTCGGATCATTCACACAAACTCGACTTGACGATGCCATATCAAATTATATTAAGAAAACTTAATTGATTAATTATTATCAGCAAATTAACAGCGTAACACAGTGAATTTTTAGTGAAAGCTATAACTCGTAAACAAGAGCTGTTACAACACAAATTAGGGTATATTTAGAATCAGTGAAGTCAAATTAGTAAACATCATGTGATAAAATTCATTCATCAGACAAAAGTTGCAATTTTGTTGTGCAGTGTTACCTGTGCTTTTCTACAGGTGTGTGATGCTAGCGTCCACGGGATAGTTCTGGACAAATTTCGGCTTTCACCTAATAGAGTCAGTGCTCAATTCTTCGAAACCGGATAGTTTAAGCTTCTGATGCCGCTTGAATTTTTTATTCAAGATTTTCGGTATTTTTTTTTTTGTACTTACGTCGATGATATGTCGATGCTGGTTCTATGGTGGTGGCGAGTGCTGGGCATATTTTACTTTATATGTTATAGTTCCGATGCTCAGTCCTTAAAAATGGTTATTTACAGCGTTTTTGGGTGCTCGGTTTTAATTTTTAGAATTTTTAGAATTAGAATTTTAGAATTTTGCCGAAAAAATAACTTAAATGTTTGATGTAAATAATGATAATGTGTAAATTTATGTGTAAATAAGATAAAATCAATAGTTAAAATCAATAGTAATCCCTGTACTATTGATTTTAACTCAAATTCGTACTCTTGATTTTTACTTAAATTCTTACCTTTTACCGACTCTGATTTTAGTTAAAGTTTACATACAATCTATAATATTAGTTTGTAGAATAGTGTCATGAATGGATCTGGGTAAGACTTTGTGTGTAGTTTACTCGTAGCTCTGGCCTAAGCTGGCCTAATACTTTGTTTCCGGTCTTGTGATTTCTTTAAACTCTGATCTTTATATAATTTACCCAACTAAATCGGGTAACCTCTTTTAATGGCAAGTTCATCACGTATAGAAAAAAAGGTTTTATTAAGGTACTAAAATAAATTTGACACGTTTCGAAATCGTGTTTTGTATGAAGACTATCCTTCTGGACCTATGTAATAGAGCATATTCTGTGTTTACAACATGGAATGGGGTGTTAAAGAACACAGGATTGCAGTGATTGCGTTGCACAAAGTGGGTATGGAACCGTCGGTCATTTTCAAGACTTGTCAAAATCTTGGTATCAGCCGTATGTTCGTATATCGTAGTATCGACAGATATACCGACATTTCCTCTGTTGAAGACCATAAAAGATCGGGGCGGCCGCGTGCGATGAGAACTTCTTAGGCTGTTAATGCTGTTAAAGCCAAAACCCAATGAGGAAACAAAAAATCTTATCGCGAGAAACGAAGATATCCGCTAGGACTCTGTCGTGTATAATAAAACAAGACCTGAAGCTTGGTGCATATCGCCGATATACAGGACATGCCCTTAATCAATCGCTGCAGTTAAAGAGAGTGGATAGATCAAATCGTCTTCTATCCCGTTACGCAGATGAAAGTTACAGAAATATCCTTTTTACTGACGAAACAAATTTTCACGATAGAAGAGCACTACAACAAGCAAAACAACAAAGTGTATGCTTACAGCTCTAAAGAAGCTACGGAAGTGGTTAAAAAGGTACAGCGTGGTCATCATCCTGCGTCAGTTATGGTTTGGTGGGGGGCATCCTATCACGGCGTCACAAAGCATCATTTTTGTGAAAAAGGGGTGAAAACTTCAGCCAAAGTGTATCAAGAGACCCGTCTTAGATGGTGTTGTAAAACCCCTTAGCAATACACTTTTTAAAAATCAACCCAGGAGTTTCCAACAAGACTCTGCAGCTGGTCGCAAGGCGCGAACTACCCAAGCCTGGCTGGAAGCCAATATTCCGGACTTTATAAGGGCTGAAGACTGGCCCTCCTCTAGCCCAGATCTAAACCCCCTGTACTACAAATTATGGTCAGTTTTAGAGGGCATGGCCTGCTCTAAACGACACGCCGACATAAAGTCACTTAAGAAATCTTTGAAGCAAGCAGTGGCTAAATTTCCCATGGAAACAGTCCGTAAATCCATAGATTCTTGGCCAGATTGACTAAAGGCCTGTATCAAGGCCAAAGGTGGTCATTTTGAATAAAATAATCGTTTTATTTTTGTTAAGACTTCAATACATGTGTACATATAACTTTTATTAACATCACATTACTGTATAAAAAAATAAATGCATTTTCATTTGTAACAGAACTCATGGCTAGACTAGGTATGTAAACTGTTCCAAATGAGATCATTAAAACTATCTTATAATATCTCCCTTCAATAAGGTTGGTTCAAAGTTGTAAGACCAAACGGTCTGAGTAGTTGTGTCAATGGTACAGTTCTAATGGCGCTATTCTGGTGCGTCCGATATTATTTCGTTAGAAATATCAAAAGAGTGATACAGACTAAAATTAATTCGAGCATCCTAGAAAAGAACCGCTAGCTCCTAGAACTCAATATGTCTTGAACTCTTGACGTACTCGTATGTACTAGAGTCTGTTCAAAATAAGAGCCGTCGTAGGATCTGAGGGCGCAGTTGTGCATAATCATCTTTTTTGCGTAGCCAACCACTAGTACCACTACCAATAGCGCATCTGCGCTATTTTGATCCTTTTTACATTTTTTTTAGTTTATGACACAAAATGCCAACAGAAAGAAACAGCTCCTAATTATAGTTACAATGTGTAGCATATACATATATCGTGACGCCTTTTTCTCCGAATAAGGGCTGACAGAGGTATTGCATCACCCACACTTCGCCGGATGATATTCAGTCCCAAAGGTGACAGAGGACGAGCCTGCCTCCATACATCGGGCTCCAGTTATGTAGCAGATGACATTAAATACACACTTATTAAATCATATAACGAAAAAAAAATTAGTGCGTGCCTTTGGCTGGGATTGAATCCGGTCAATGTGTAGTCCGGAATAAGTAATGTGGGGTTTACACGGGTGACTAAAGCCGCATTATTTTCACGCGCGGCGAAAATCGACCGTCAAATGGCAATTCGTCTGGGTCGTGTGTTAGCATCCGACTTTGACTGCGCGGCGACCGGCTGCATGGTGCTGGTGACGAATATCGACCATGTAAATGTTAACGATAAGTTGCATGCTATCGCCCGCCGCGTGAAGGAGTGTTTCGAACGAGCGAATCACCGAGCCGCATGAGATTGTAGTCACCTGTGTAAATGGGCTAGCGATGCGGCTTGGTGAGGCGATTTGTACAGCGACTAGCCGCACGGCGAAAATCGACCCGTGTAAATCCCTCATAATTCACAATAAGTACGAGAGAGACGATGGCGAATACCCGACTAAGTCACTCGTCGTAGTCGGGTGTTATGTTAACTCCTGAAACGCTGGACTTCGTTTTTTTGAATAATGTCACGTCAATTCAAATCAAATTTCTTTATTTAGCGAATAGTACAAAGGCAAGTTGTATACGCTGAGGGCCCCAAACTCGGCTCAGCTGGTATCTTGGGATCCGATCAAAGCATTACCAAAATAGTGTGGTCGCGCTTACGTAATATTAAAATCGTTTACATTAAATTTTAACGTTAGTACACAATTTGGCCGCGCCGGCTCTTATTGTGAACAGACTCCACCATCTATAACTTTGTCATCTCATGAGTTTTTACAGGAATTTAGCGACTACTTCGAAATTCCACCTGGTTGATCTGGCCGGTTCAGAGCGCATAAAGAAAACGAAAGCTAGCGGCGAGCGGCTCAAGGAAGGTGTGAAGATCAACCAGGGTTTACTTGCACTGGGAAATGTGATCTCTGCGCTCGGTGATGGGGACACTAAGGCTTTTATAAGCTATAGGGACAGCAAGCTGACCCGGTTACTGCAGGGTAAGTGATGGTACTTAGTGTCAAGTGGATACTCGTCACTTAATAAAACATTAAACGAGTAACATTATTAAAAGAAATATTAAAAACTCGACTGCAGAATTAAATATGTAATCTGAATATATTTAAAACTAGCGGCCCGCCCCGACTTCGCACGGGTATTTAGCAAAAAATCAAAATTATAAAATTACTAGCTGCGCCCCGCGGTTTCACCCGCGGTTAAAAAGTATCCTATGTGCTATTCTAGACTACAGTCTATCTCTGTGCCAAATTTCATCCAGATCTGTTCAGCCGTTCTGGCTTGAAAGAGTAACAAACATCCATCTATACATACAAACTTTCGCGTTTATAATATTAGTAGGATAATTCACACATATAAACCCTTCTTTTTGCGTTAGATTTCTAAAAAAAGAAAATATTAACAAACAAAGTTTAAATATTATTATTTTAATGATTTTTTTATTTTATTTAAAATGTACCCTAGGTCACTTCCATTATCAAGATGATTCAAATAACACCTCACATGTATCAACCTGTTTAGGTTTTAGAGTGTGCTAAAGAAACTTCCATAGATAAGTACATACATAACCCTCTTTGTGGCAGTCGGGTAAAAAAATAGAAAATTTAAGATGTTCAAAATAGAGGAAAAAGTGTCTGTTCAAAATAAATGACAAAAGTGGAAAAGTCAAATCTTGTTCACAGTTACTACAAGTATAAATTGCAATGTTTAAAAAAACCTGACAATTATAGCTTGGAACACAGGATCGAGTCACCTTTCAGACAAAAATAAAAAATCTTAACTAGCTTATCTGTTAGGGTCCTTAATCAGTTTGAAGTCGCGAGGTGCAGCTAGATCAAAATAAATTAACAAGACATGGAAAAGGTCACCTAACAACACATGTTCAATAACTTTACAATACTCTCCAACGAAAAAGGTCAGCTTCGTTCAGTAACGTTCAGTAGCCACATTCGTCCAACAGACAGTCTGGGCGGCAACTTCCTGACTCTGATGGTGGCGTGCGTGAGCCCGGCCGACTACAACCTGGACGAGACGGTGTCCACGCTGCGTTACGCGGACCGCGCGCGTCGGATACGGAACAAGCCCATCATCAACCAGGACGCTAAGGCTGCTGAGATCGTCAGGTATGTGGCCGTGGGTAACCTTAGGATGTCTGCTCGCGTATGTATAGAAAGCAGCGCTTATAGAAATCCATACTATCTCTATAATAATATATAAACATAACAAATAAATTCGGGACACTTTCACACATGGTCGCCTGACCCCAAACTAAGCAAAACTTGAACTATGGCTGTCCGAGACTGATATACATACACCCAGACATAGAACAGACACAAATGTTCATTACATGAATGTTTGCCCTAGGTGGGAATCGAACCCACGCCCCCAAGCTCAGAAGGCAGGTTCACTACCAACTGATCAACCGAGGCAGTCAATGAATCTCTATTTCCCTTGGTCATTTTCATGGCTTTTCACGGCTAAGCGGCTGAACGAATCATGATAAAATTTCATAACTAGTTACAGAATTTCACGAGGAATGTTTTTACATAATATTTCCTGAATAAACGCGAACGAAGTCTTGGGTAGCAGCTAGTACTTATTATGATTTTAAGGAACGGGAATTACTCACGTACGATTTAGTCGATTATTCCGAGTTTCCGACTATGGTTTCAACCGCATTCGGCGGTCTTTGCAAGTACTTTGTCTTAGAGCACTTAGTCGACACGTGTTTCACCTATTCACGAGGCATCAAGACAGGACGTGTTGACTCTTCCAGCGCTTGGCTTAGAATGAGAGAAAGTATGTTTTACAGAGATGTAAGGTCTTCCTCATAAATGACACACAACACAGCATCTACATTTGCCACCAATCTCAGATTTTACACTACCATTATAATCTGCACTTTCAAAACTGCCTAAAATTAATTCCTTAATTCCTTGCTTAACAACTTACACTTTCCAGACTAAACAAATTAGTAAACGAACTGCGCTTACAAATGATCGGGAAACTACCGTCAGTAAGCGAACAAAACTACGAGCAACTGCAAGAAGAACTGGACAAAGAGCGCTCCAAATATTCAGAACTACTAAAGAAACACAAACTGGTCACCGAACATCTCGGGAATATGCTCATCGAAAACACCAACTTATGCGAAAAGGCGTTGCTTTCCGAAGCGGCTAAAGACAAAATCGAGCGGAAGCTGAACGAGTTAACAGAACAATGTAACAAAACCATAGAAAACTTGAACATGTCCGAAAAGCCTAACGATGATCTCCAGAAGACGTCTGTAGTAGACTATTTGAAGCAAATCAAGTCCAGGTTAGAGGATCTGCAGTCGGTCAACATGAAGACAGATGAGGAGTTATTAGACCATGAAATAAAGCTGTCTTTAGTGAGTGATAGTAATGGGGACAAGGTGGAAGATGATGCTGTGTTAACGGAGGATCATGCTGTTTTGGAGGAAGAAAATAAGAGAGCTATGGGACAGGTAATTATTTTTTTCTGGGGCTGCATTGTCAAAATGCGATGGTTTTTAGCCGAAGACGCTGCGTGACTGCAAATCGTATTCCTGCCCAATAAGGTTCGTGATCGCGCAGCGTCAGCGAATGAACCTAAAATTCATTGTAGTACGATGTCGCGGTACGGGACCTGTATACATTATTTAAACTAATAGAAAGAGGAAAGATTTGCATCTTTGCATGTTTGTAATACGCTCAAAAACTACTGGTCTGATTTTTCTTTCAACTATTAGAAAGCTACATTATCCCTGAGTGGCATAGGCTCTGAAACGCGAGCGACGCCGCGGACATACTCGTAAGAGCTAGTCTTATATATATTTGGGTTGAATTCGACATTTCCAACAATGTCTGTTATATTTATTTATTTTCTGCTAATTTAGACAATGAAAATTATACATTAAGTGATTCTTTCAAGTTTTGGGAGACTCAAACATTTTCAATAGACTAATGCCTTTTTTTTTGATAATTTGGATTTTTTATTCATAAGTTCGCGTGATTAAATACGTTATTTAGGACGTTAGGGTTTAACTTGCCGAGTGAGGACATAAAGATCTTTCGCGTTTTGAAGCAAAGTTTTCTGCACCAAAAAATAAATCTCATCCCTGGAGGGGATCGAACCCACGACTTTTGGATTAGAAGTCCAACGCGCTATCCTCTGCGCCACAGGGACGATTGTATGACTACTCTATAACCCCATACATGCGTGCGTGTGTGACGACATACAAATACCTATCACAAATCGTTTTATCGAACAAGAAATTGCCGTATTTCAAATTCGAGACGATTTTAATTGAATTTACGTACAATAGTCTGAATATAATGTTTTATTTTTATTTTTATTTATTTATTCGAAATTGAATACAGCACTCTAACTGTCCAAATGTTGTTTCATATCAGCTTTCATAGCACAGATGTTTCTTACGCTGCGGTCAAACATTGGTCATATTTACACCAATCTAGGTCTTGGAACCAATGTGTGTGTCAATCTTTGGACAAAATTAATATTTAAGCAAATGTGTCACGCAGTAATAAGGTTCAATATTGACCATTTGAAATTAAATCCAAGTTTTGATCCAAAGTTATACCAATGTAAAGCCGCGGCATTTTGAACCTTAGAGACAAACACCAAAACAATATCTTGATTCAGTAGCCCACGATGCTAAATGGGGATTCACTCGAGCGTCGTAGAGACCTATTGGGTTGCAAAGCTTAGATGATAAGAAGAAAAAAATGTTAAATGATATATACGAGTACCTTTACATCGGTGGGGGAAGGGGCTATAGATTTTTAAATATGTAAAAAAAACTGTTGCATGGACATCCTCGAGCGCGTCAGATATTGATAGCATCAATGCCCTACGTATTTTTAATAATGTACGTATGTTAATCTGATCGTTTGCATGATGCGGGTGGTTGTATGTAAGGGTTGAAAATGAAAAAAAAAAATTAATCGAGCGCGTCAGATTTTCTAAGGGAGTGTTAAGTGCACCAAAAAAATGCTCTCATTCACTAATCTGACGATTTCGATGGGACGCAAACTCGCGGCCATTTTCATAATGTGCAAAAAAAAATTCGCCATTTTGAAATACTCAAGCGCGTCAGATTAAGATATATACGGTTCATCTTTCTGTTCTAAACGTACTGTCTCATAATCTGTCGATTATCTAGAGGGATTCGCCTGATCTGACAAAAAAAATCAGAAAAATTCCATTCCTGGGCGTTTAAAATTGTACTTAAGACATTTTTGAGCTTAAAATATAATGTATGTGATATTTTGAGCTTGCTGAGTTCAAAGAAATAATATTTCTATGCATTTGAGCTCTCCCAGCTCGAAAGTCTGAACGAAGTTTCATAGAACACTATTTTTGGAATTTTCAAACCGCAATAACTTTTAAATGGATCATGGAATTTTCACGCGGTTGGCGGCATTCGACGCAGTTTTATCATCCTCATAAGCAATTTTGCAATTTTAATTTATCGAACCAATCATTTCGGAGTAATCCCGAAAAAACACTTTTTCGGGTTTCTTTCGTTCACGATATCTCTCGAACGAATCAACGGATTTTGACCAGCTTGGTGGCGATCGACGTGGTTTTTAAAGCTCAAAGGCGGATTAGTTTTTGAAGTTGATCGATAAAGCCGTTTAAAGATTCCGATCGGTTTAGTCGTTCAAAAGTTATAAGCGAGTCACACACACACACACACACATACACATACATACAGACATAGTGACAATATCGCGGGGGTAGTCAGGGAAGCTTATTCCTATGACCTTAAAACGTCGAGATCTGATGAAAACTCGATTTTCGCAAAACGGGGTAAAACCAATAACTACTCGAATTGTTTAAAAATTTTAATTTTTCTTAGCGGGAAGTCAAAAATTTTTTTTATATTTTAATTATTGAACTTAATTAATTAAGAAGCTCAGGAATAGAAACGCGGAGAAGGAAATGTAGGCATCACGCAGCTGCACGCATTTAACTTTATCGACGAATTTTTGTTATTTCGGCTTGCGGAAATCGTCAGATTATATATTTTTCATTATTCTTGAATTATTTCCTTCAAAATAAAAAAAAATTTAGCTACGCTCGATAATGTCGAGATGACGTTTTTTTTACAACTTTGTTGCCCTCCCCTTTCTTTACGTCACTCTCATATTGTCAGATTAGTGGAATATACACTTTTTAGGATGTAATTAACTCATCCTACCTTAATCTGACGCGCTCGAGAATTTCTGATGGTCAATTTTTTTTTACTAATCTGATCCTGTTTCCTTCACGGGCGGCCTTATACATGGGCCTCATGTTTTGTTGAGGTACTTAACCGGGTACAAGGTATCCCCTGTATATTAATCTGCCGCGCTTTAGTAAATCCCGAAATCCCCTCTTGGGCTCCCCTACTATAGTACAAAATTCAAGAAATAAACGTTAGGGTACCTAACATTTATTGATTTTGTTGATATAGTGCTATAGGCCATTTAAACTTGTGGTTTAAGTATTGAACAATTGATCTGAAGAATTTAATATAAAAAACCAATCTTAAAAAACCGACTTCCCATCATCCATGTAAACAAATTGTATACAAACAAATTTTTAGACTTGTTGATATTTTAAAAACTGCTTGACCGATTTCGAAATATAGGACTACCTCTAAAATATGATCTACTAAACAAAAAAACAATCATTAAAATGGATTAATTATTTGCGGAGTAATCGCGTAACATTCATAAAAAAAACTCTAATTGAGAACATCCTCCTTTTTGGAAGTCGGGTAAATACTTGGATAATTTGTTACTCAGACTAATAAGGAACCATTATCATAATTAAAATATTTTCTCGCTACGACTGACTTAATCATTAATCAATATATTTTTGGCTGATTTTCTATCGTACAAACAATTTACGCGTATCTATTGATATTTTCAATGCCTACATTTACTTATCGTTATGTTGAAAACGTGAAAACATCGGTTAAAAATTTGAATTGCCTTGAATTGCTTACGATTTTCACTATTTACCCAGGTGGCTCTGAACCAACAATTGCAAGAGCTCAACCGCGCTATGGCGATCAAGGCGTCCATGGTCCAAGCTATACTGGCCGATACCCGGGAAATCATCAACAACCACAACAACCTGAGAGAAAACGAGGAGAGGATCGAGCGGCTGGAGAAGGAGAGAGAGACTAAGGTTTCTTTTGTTTATTCCTTAAGCTTCTGGAACATTCTGGAACATTTGTCCAGCAGGCTTATTATCTAAGTTAGCGATGAAACCAATGAAACCAAGATTGGTTATTTTTGACGGTTGAAGCGGATCGCGAGAGCGTTTCGTATTCCGTAGCGGCCATCATGGAGGATCGCGATCGCGAGCGCTGTGAAACAAATTGAATGAACAAATCCCCATACTTTGACTTAAAATTGGTATTACGTAACTCCGTTGACAGCTCCAAGCAAATTAGGAAATGTCAAATGAAGACGGAAGCTAATCCGCCTCCGTTAACAAACCAAGAGTCGTATTATCGGAGAATTTGGAGTCTAAAACGCTGTAGATTCTAATCCCTAACAATGAATGTTGCATAGCCTCGGAATAGCTGCAGTCTTTTGTCTTTTTCGATTAAGTAGTTAAAAATTTTTAATAAAAAGACAACACTGTAAGTAGGTATTGCTTGTGTTCCTGTGTATGTAAACTTGTGGAGATTGGAAGAGTAAGCTTTCGTCTATGTAATAGGAGTATTCTGTGTCTTTCCCGCCGAGCTGCAGAACGGGAGGAGAATATTAGACGTCCAAGGTAATTACAGCGAGATTTTGTTCTAAATATTTTCGCAGAAACCTAACCCTAAATTTAATAAGTTGGTGGACATCATTTATTTCTTTGGCAGTGTTAAGTACCTACTTTAAGGATTGCTATTATATGCAATTATGGGGGTTAGGTGATGTTCTATTGGTTCTCCTTCTCCAAAGAAGCTACAGCAGGCAACAAGCCTAAGCCTAAACTTTCTTTAAGAAAGTTTAATACTATGCTAAACCCTACGAAAACTTTGTTAAGGACCGCATAAATTACGTGCATGCATACAATTCACCAGTCACAAACGCAACAGTGATAATTATTGTTGTCTAGTCTGTTTGCTTGTTGTTGTATTTGGCCTATGTGCTGTGTACTAGAAATTAGAGTCATACTGCTTCTTCCTTATATAATTTCTAAACCAGAGAACAATTTTATGCTTGATTAATGAAGAAACTGTAATCTACATATTAACTGATACTTTTAATTAATATTTTAGCTTCTACAATTCACGTGAGGTCCCCCCGAGTGGTTGAATGTGTGTGATGGCTGCCACTACTGCATCTTCATTCCAAAACAGGCTAAGAAGAAGCACAACTCATTCTGTAGAAAGGATCTTTGAATGGTAAATATTACTTTATACCTAGTTTACAAAACATAATTATTACAAGCTTTTACTTACTTCACTTCCATAATATTATGTATCTTATTAACAAATCTTGTAAGCAAGATTGACAAATGTGTTCATTGTGTGAACATAATACTTATGTGCATTATTTAATGTCATTTGCTACATAACTGGAGTCTTGTGTATGGCGACAGGCTTCTTCCTGTAACATTTGGTTCTAAATATTGTCAAGCGAATTGTGGTAATACATCTGAAAACTCTTTCAGGGACAGTGTGAATGATGTTATGTTATTTAGTTTCACCTCTTAGTTTCACATCAATAGCTAACTCTTGCAAGCTAAAGACCCACTTCCCAGTGTGGGACTGAGCTGAAGGCTTAATATCCAAAAGGCAGTTATTGATGAATCATCATGCTTAAATTATTTACTTAACTGAAAATTATTTTTATTACAGAATCAGGGTTTTGGCGGCATGTAATGCTTCACCACCTGGACTTCTGGCGAGTCTGGCAAGTAGGCAGTACAGAGCTGAGTCAAGTCCTTGGAGCTTGGAGGCTACTAAAACGCCGCCTGGATCATTGCGCTGACGCCTTCTGGAGTAGTCACTGGTGGAGGCTGAGTTTGTGTATAGAGGCTGACGGTGTACCCACTACCCTTGCCATAGACCCGTCCACAAGTGATGTTTTAACAAGACAGTGTAAATGTGACAGTGTTTTTTATCCACCTGTACATAGTCGAGAGTAACAGCTAGTTCATAATATTACTTAGTATAGGGGTTAAGATATCTTTATGAATTGTACTGTATTGTGTAAATTGTTGTTCATAATCTTTAGTTGTATTATTGTTCTTGATAGCTATCAGTAGATATTATTTTACAACTTTGTATAATAGATTTCAATTATAAGAAAACTATTTCCTAAAATTGAATTAATGTAATTTTATCAGGCAGTTTGGTATAAAAATCAAATAGGAATTTGTTAATTATTACTATTTACCTACTGTTGTATTTTAAGCTTGGATTAATCAAGAAATAAAGACTCCATTGAGTTAGTGGCCAGTTCTTCTCTGTCACAATGATTAAATCAGCAGAATAAAATATTGCATTCACATAAATTCTTGTTTGTATTTCAACAAACTCATATTATTATGGGTATAGGGCAGAAAAACAATGACTATATAGAGTATAATCAAAATCAACAAAGATAAGTACTTATTTATTTGTATGTACTCACACAAAACATTCATAATATTTGAAATAAACTA
Source organism: Peribatodes rhomboidaria (assembly GCA_911728515.1). Taxonomy (NCBI): domain Eukaryota; kingdom Metazoa; phylum Arthropoda; class Insecta; order Lepidoptera; family Geometridae; genus Peribatodes; species Peribatodes rhomboidaria. Next base: position 20,857,789 of record OU452166.1, read on the forward strand.
ATACAATTCTATACATTCAACTATGTATAATAGTAGCATAATAGAACAGCAGTTTATTCTCGAAACTGATTTGATAGTGAAGGTTTCTCGCATTAGTGTTGGTTAAGACTCACAATAGAATGTAATTGTGACTATGCATGCTAGCTTTGGGTTAATTCTTCCAGTCGCACCATCTGCATTACTGCTCAGGCCTGCAGGGTAGCTGCTAGTGCCGCTGTGCTCCTATGCAACTAGTTGCCTCTTCTCAATATCCATAGCCCAATATGGCCCACCGGCTGTGGACAGACATCAAAATTAATTACAAAACATGAAGGAACCTCTTTTCAAATTTCTTAAATCCACCTGTTTGAGTGTGAAGAAGTAACAAACAAACACAAATATTCGCCTTTTTAATTTGGTAGGATTGCTGGTTATGTAATATTTAGCTGTAGTTTCTTAAAGAAAGCATAATTGGTGCCAAGAAATTACATACAATTATAGTTATTGATGCTTTTAAAAAAACTTACATCTCTCCATTTAATGCGTCTCCACGAGTCTTCGCTACACCCGCACTTTACGCATTTAGGCGGTAAGTCAGTTCATCCCAAAGCTGGTGGGCCTGTAATTTCTCCAACGGGCCATTGTTACACAGCTGGGCAGTCGCTCTGAATCTCCGTCTGTTCTCCTCGAGGTAATCAAGGAAAACCTCTGAAAGTCCCACTGGCTGTCCACTACCTGCGTTGGTGCTGGTGATAATCATATCAAAATCTTGGTTTCAACACACATTACACTTTGATGTTTTCTTCAACTTCAACTGTTGGTCTAAGGCTCTTAAGAAGACACTGTCTTAACTCCGCCAATGTCACGTAGCCGTAGAATAGGCCATCAAACGCAGAGAACTTGTACGGTTTTTAAACTTAGATCTTGTCTACTTAGTTTTAATTGTTGATCACTGTTATTATTTTGTTTACAAATTTTCGAGTTCAGAAAACGCGCTAAAATCGAAATTATGTCCAAATGTCAGTTGTCAACGCTTTGAAGTTTACATTTTTTTCTAAATGTTTGCGTTTTGGTAATCCTTTGGCAATGCTTTTTGGAACTATTTAATTTTTTTATTATTAGCGTCTATAAGTTAATAAATATTCGACATACATAGAGATATCAGAAGCAAAGCGTTTATATTTGTAAAGAGGCATCATTTTGTTCCATTTATTCAATTGTGGGCAAGCTTAAAAGCAAGCGCAGGAAATAAATTGTACGACCCCCCTTTTCAAACAACGAAACGTATGAAACCGTTCCATTTGCTTCATCTTTTGTCATTCGTTCGTAAGCGATCGCGATAGAAAAAGTTGCATAATACCGAATTGCCGATCGTGATTAGGGAGGTCTTGCCTTCGCTATCATCACAATCCGCTTCATCGCTTTCACTACATAATAAGCCTGCAGGACCTCAATTCTACTAAGCAATTGTTTTTGAATTGTTATTGACTTGGATTGACACTTGGCTTACAAAAAGCGTTACTTTGAGGCAATTCATTAACAAGTTCAAAACAATTGGTAAGAAGAATTGGACCACAGTCTTTTAACACAATTAAGTTGGAGATAAAGTAGATAAATCTGACACTGCTCGTCTCTGATTTAAATAGTAGTTGCATCCTTTAATAGTCTGTATAATATTTTTAAATTCTAATTTATATCTATGTATTTATCTACGCCACCATCCAAAGTTTCTTAAGTTTATATCGCTTATTTTTATCGCTAGTAAGTCTGTGTTTGAACACCAACTCGCCTGTTGGTAAGCGACGATGTGCTCGAAGATGAAGCACGCAGACTCAGAAGATACCTATTGCCCTCTGGCCTTGAGAGACCTAGATTAGAACTCTCACGAAACAAAGAGGCCTAAAGATTTTTACAAACATAGAATAGATATCATAGTGTTTAGATGTTGGTGCACCTCGCTGAAAGTAATACTGGCGGCGCCCACGGTTTAAGCATTTTCTATCTGTAATATATACAAATAAGTTGTAAGTTGTATTTGAATTGTCTAAGATTTTTGTAATAAAGTAAAGCTAAACTAAAATTTTCCCAGGCCAAAGACCCGTCTCATGAAGAAAGTCGCACAAAAGTGTCCAAGCTCGAGAGCGAGATATCAGATCTGAAGAAGCGTTGCCAGCAACAAGCGAACATCATAGGAATGAAGGAGAAGAACGAAGCCAAGATCACTGCCCTGAATGCCGAGCTGCGGGCCATGAGAGCTACTAAGGTTAGACTTTTTTTTAGGGTTTCGTACTAAAGTGGTGAAAAGGAACCGCTTTAATATGAGTTCGATGTCAGTCTGTATGTCACAGCCGAGAAATTATTACTAGCTGTGCCCTGCGGCTTCACTCGCCGTCACACAGGAATCGCTATGTTTTTTTTTTTTGTTTAATTACACTCCACGGACTCCGGGAACCGTGACTTTTGTTAACATAAATCTTTAATTATTATTTAAGCGGAATACAGGTAGAGGGGGGTTAGTTATTAAAATCGCTATATTTATATCTTTATGGTACTTTTCTGTACACCTGACAATGTGTACAAAGTTTGATAATCATCAGTTGAGTAGCTGAGACGTGAAAGTGTGATACAAACAAACAAATAAACGATCAATCTCAGAAGATAGAAGAGTCACAATAGTTTTCAACATTCGATAAGTATGTATTTATAGTGATATGATATGTTCGGTTAGCGTAGATTTTATAACACATTTTCATTGGTCGATAACTTGGCCGTTGGTTCGTGTGAGTCCTAACTGTGTAACGACTGATGAAAGTGCCTCGATCGATATACAGCAAGTGGGTGTCCCAGGAATGCAGCTTTACAAACGATTAAATCTATTGGTTGGAAACCTCGTACACCGCATGCGGACTCCATCGACTAATGAGAACGACTTTAGCATGCAAGCAAATTATTGACATATAATTTTTACCATTCTTCAGTTTTTTTTTAAAAATTTTTACGTAACGTTATTACGTATTTAGTTGAGAAAAAATATTCGAAATTAGGATTAACAACCAAACACAAACTTTCGCGTATGATTACTGACACCAAATCGGTACCAATCGTCTGTCTTACAATAGTCGAAACATTCGGTTTTTCAGCACTTTGTGTTAAACTACTTTGATAAAGGTTACCTGCAATTAAATCAAACCCAAATCTGCCCAAACCAAAATCTTAACTACCATGCTAAAACTACTTTCATCTTCTGAGTCTCCCCACCTCAAAGCAAAATCCTAGATCTGCCACTATTCTAAAAACCTACCTACCTGAATCCTAAAAAATCAATGCTCGATTCCAGGCTAAGATAATTAGGCAAATGCGCGAGGAAAGCCAGAAGGTCCGCAAGTGGAAGGCCGACAACGAACGAGCGATGCTGCGACTGAAGAACGAGGACCGCAAGCGAGCCTCTGCCATGGCCAAGATGGAGTCTCTGCACGCTAAGCAGCAGAATGTTCTCAAGCGGAAGATGGAGGAGGCTGTGGCTGTCAACAAGAGACTGAAGGTAAGATATCTTTACTATGTATCTGATTATTGTAACGAAGACTGCAAGCAAGCCACTGCCATGGCTAAGATGGAGTCTCTACACGCTAAGCAGTAGAAAGTTCTAAAGCGGAAGATGGAGAAAGCTGTGGCTGTCAACAAGAGACTGAAGGTAAGATATTTTTACCATGTATGCTGATTATTGTAACCAGGACTGCAAGCGAGCCAGTGCCATGGCAAAGATGCGAGTCTGTACGCTAAGTAGCAGAAAATCCTAAAGCGGAAGATGGAGGGGGCTGTGCCTGTTAATAAGAGACTGCAGATCTTTATAATGTTAATCGTCTTATCTCTTAAGATTTATCTCTTCCAGGCAACCTTTGGATGAATTAAAAACATAACGATTGAGCATGGGTGGTGGTGTCAGCTCAAGATAAATTTAAAAGTAAATAATTATTAGGTAAGTAAATGTGTTTTTTCCGTTTCCGGCTGTCTAATAGTTCGCTGAGAAGTCTCGTAATTTTAATTCCAAAAAAGTGTTCACAGTGCACCACAAGACACGGCATATTATAAATTTACATAGTGGAAGTTCACTAAATCGGATTATACAGTGATCACAAACAATCTCGAGGAGAGAAGACTGGAAAAAACGTGAGAAAGCTACGACGTATTTTGAGGTTGGAATCCATTTTGTCGGCCATATCACTTTGATTGATCCAGATTGATTGAATTGAGTGATCACTTGACACATTTGACAGTGACATACCGTTCTCAACGATTGACATCTGACATTCAGTTGCTACCAACATACTAATAATTTACGAGTATAAGCTATTTGCGATCAATAATGGATCCTCAATTTCAACTACTTTGGAATAAAATGAAGGAGGAAATGAACCAACAAACAACTGCTATAACTCAAAATATGGCTACAACTATGGATGAAAAATTAAAACCTATTATAGAAGACATAGCTGGACTAAAACTAGAGGTTGAAACTTTGAAAAACAAAACTCAACACTTGGAAAGGCAATCAAGGAAAAACAATCTAATAATTCATGGGGTCCAAGAAACCGAAACAAATTTCTCTGATCTACTGAATCGTGTCATCACAGCCCTGAACACGGTGAGTCAGAAAGCAGGCATAGACCCTTGGGACAGGTGGGAGATGAGCAGCATTCAAAGAATAGGAAAGAAAAACAATGGTAAAATGAGACCCATATTTGTGAAGCTAACCTTGTATTGGCGGAAAATTGAACTCTTAAGAAATAAAAAATATCTACCAGAAAAAATCTACATAACCGAAGACTATCCCAAAGATGTTTTAATAAAAAGAAAAGAATTAAAAAACAAATTACAAGAAGAGATAGAAAAGGGAAAGGAAGGATTCATCTCGTACGATCGATTAATAATTAGAGAAAAAATAGACAAGAGGAAGCGGTCGCCCACACCAAACGCCGAGACTAATAAGGTTATCAACAAGCCTAAAATGAGTGGAGTCAACCAATTCGACAAAACGAGATCGTTCTCGTTTAGCGGCACAAGCAGTAAAAATTAGCAATTACAACACACCAGCTGCAAACGAAAAACTAAAACGTCACAAACAAAAACTAACAAACCAACAAAGAAAGGTCCCACTCAGGCTGGTCACCTTGGGACATCAGACCATCATCCTCTAGAAGACGAACATCAAGCATTTACTCCTGAATACTCATCAAATACATCAAAAAGAAACAAAAATAAACTAACAATAGCAACCCTTAATGCAAGAACACTCCGAACAGACGACAGACTAGCGGAACTGGAACATGCACTAGAAGTTATAAACTGGGACATTATAGGGCTACTATAATGCGACTAGGCGACTAGGTGAAGAAGTGAGAAAGTACAACGACTATATCTTCTACTATAAAGAAGAAACTAAGGGACTACACGGTGTAGGATTCATTGTCAAAAAACATCTAAAGAAGTCCATCATACAATTTACAAGCAAATCAGAAAGAATTGCCATCCTAGACTTGACTCTTCAAAACAGTAAAGAACCGTGGTCCATAATACAAATACGAGTATATGCGCCCACAGAGCAAGCAAGTGAAGAGGAGAAGAAAATTTTTTACACATCATTGCAAGAAACTATTGAAGAAGCAAACAAAAACAAGATTGTGATGGGAGACTTCAATAGTCAAATAGGTAACCAACAAGATGGAGAAATCAACGCCGTTGGTCTTTATGGCCAAGGCAAGCGAAATAAAAATGGACAAAAACTCGTCGACCTTGCTTTAGAATGCAACTTAAGAATAATAAACACATACTACAAGAAAGATTTAAAAAGGAGATGGACATGGATCTCACCAGATGGGAGATATAGAAATGAAATAGACTTCATCCTAACCAACACCCCCGGTCTCTTTAACTAGAAATTTCCAAAAAAAGGAAAACAAGGAAACACATAAGGAACACAACAGATCAACTAGCTATCCCGATTCCAGACAGCATCTGTAATGCAGTTAAAGGAAAAATAGAGAAAACTGAAATAAGTGATTCGGTTCAAGAAAAATACAACAAACTGGAAACAATTCTAACAAACATAGGAAAAGAACTGACTAAGCATAACAAATAACACCAAAAAAGACAAAATAGGGAATGAAGCGAGAACTCTGATACAAGACAGAAAAGAACTGTTTACCGATAGGAAAAACAACATTAAAAAGATAGAAACCTTACTCGTAAGTAAAAGAATTACAGCAAGCATACGAAAGCACAAGAAAGAAACTCGTGTTAATAAAATCCAGTCAGAAATAGAAAAAACAAAAGGACTAAAAAGATCACTGACAAAACTTAGGGATCACTCTTCGTGGGTACCGAAAATTAAGGGAAAAATAAAGATAAAAAAGAATATGTAACAACAAAAAGAAAATCAATTAGCAAAATTCCTACAGACTTCTACAAAAATCTGTATAGCTCACCGGAAGTATCAGAAATAGTGGAAAACTGAAACGAAGAAGAAGAAATCCCACACATACTAGAAAGTGTAACCAGAAAAGCCTTACTATCACAAAAAAAAAATATAAAGCCCCCGGTGAAGATAGAATATCCAATGAATTACTAAAAGGTACACTAGATGTAATACTTCAACCACTAACTAGCCTATTTAATGAGATCCTTGACAGTGAAATTATCCCAGAACAGTGGATGAATTCGATCATAATTTTGATACACAAAAAGGGAGATAAAGATAAAATAGATAATTATAGACCAATAAGTCTAATGACAAATTCATACCAACTATTTTCAAACATTATCTTGTGCAGGCTCACTAAACAACTAGACGAAGAACTACCACGGGAACAGGCGGGTTTCAGAGCTGACTACTCAACAGTTGACCACATACTTGTGGTAAAACAAATTGTAGAAAAATATAACGAATACAAAAAACCATACTATATTTCCTTTGTCGACTACAACAAAGCATTTGATTCCTTGTCTCATAGCTACATATAAAGCATTATCAAATCAAGGAATAGAAAATAAATACATCAGAATTATAAAAGAAATATATAGTAACAGCACTGCAAAAGTAAAACTGGAAGGAATTGGAGAAGAATTTAAAATCCAAAAAGGGTCAGGCAAGGGGATCCTTTGTCCCCCAAACTATTTTCAACTGTGCTAGAGGAAATTTTCAGAAATCTAGATTGGGAGAGGTTAGGAATAAATATAAACGGATGTAAGCTAACCCACCTAAGATTTGCGGTCGACCTGGTGCTGTTTGCCGAAGATCCTGACACTCTACAAGGAATGCTTAAAGAACTAGCAACAGAGAGCAGAAAAGCAGGTCTCACAATGAATATCTCCAAGACAAAGGTTATGACAAATAGGCAAAAACAAAACATTGACGTAAGTCACCAAATGATAGAATGTGGACGAATAAGTGTATTTGGGACAAATAATCGCACCAAACTCACAGATGGATAAAGAACTGCAAAGACGAATAAATAACACCTGGGCCAGATACTGGTCACTAAAAGATATCCTGAAAAATAAAGAAATCCCAATGCCAGCCAAGCGAAAAGTGTTCATCATGTGTATTCTACCAATACTTACTTACGGATGCCAAACCTAGAGCCCAACAAAAGCTCACAGCCAGAAACTTAAGGTATGCCAACAAGGGATGGAGAGAAGCATGTTACACATTAAGCTGAAGGACAAGTGGAGACTGACCAAAGTTAGAAAGGCGACAGGCGTAACGGATGTCTCAAGGAAGATCAAAAGACTAAAATGGCGGTGGACTGGACATGTGATCAGATCCTCTAAGGAAAAATGGACCAAAGAGGTCATTTCCTGGTACCCCAGAAATGGGAAAAGATCAAGGGGACGACCACAGAGAAGGTGGGAGGACGATCTTCCAAAAGGATGGCGCAGAATAGCCAGAGATAGAGGAGTAGTGGCGACATCTAGAGGAGGCCTATGTCCAGGAAGGACAACCTGATTTTGAAGCTAGTGTTACGTGAAATTATAGAATTAAGTATTTCTATTTTATTTTTATTTTTTGTAACAACAGAAATTTGTAACCAAACTAAAAATCAGCGAATTAAGGCTATTTTTATTTTATTTATTTATTTAAGTAAATGTACTTTCTTGCTACTAACAGTCTCTCGTAAATTCTCAGGAAGCCCTGGACCGCCAGAAGCTGTCCCAGATGAAGCGTAGCGCTCGAGGCAACGTGAAGGACAACGCTGTCCAGCAGTACATCGAGCAGGAGCTGGAAGTGCACCTCAGCATCGTTGAAGCGGAGAAGTCTCTGGAGGAACTAATGGAGTACAGGTACAGAAAAATACACGCAAAGCAAAAGAACAAAACACTTAACATATCACAGCGACACGCCTTTCCCCCGAAGGGACTGGCAGAAGTGTATTACAACACGCACACTTCGCCAAACGATATTTAGTCCTAAATGTGACAGGGAGGCGAGCCTATCGCCATTCACCAGGCTCCAGTTATGTAGTAGATGATATAATATTAAATACTCACATAACATATTATGTTAAGAAAACACAAAACTGGTATAAGTCAGCCGCGCTAAGCCAAAAAGGTGTGATAATTTTATTCAGAACAGCTTTCACTCAAACCAAAAAAAAGTTCAGTGTTTTTATGATTGAACAATTGCTACTACGAGATTACAAAAAACATCCGTTCCATACTCAGTTGATGACTTGAGTGTTGGTAACCTTTTTTCAACAGAACAACTGTTAGGGTCCGTAGCAAACTAAGGAATGTTAATTGTTACGTCTATGGATGGTATAAAATAAAGTACTCACGCCAAGTATAGCGTTCCGAGAAAAAGTCACGTGGGTGACAACCACTTACGTCAATCCATGCATAAACAAGACCGCAATTAGTAATTTACAACAAGTTCGAGAGAGACGATGACGAGTGACGTAGCTGGGTGTTAACTCTCGGAACACTAGACCTTGTGCTTTTGAATCATACGTCTATATAACTGTCCTTTTAATATTATGTACTTTGGTTCCATATTGTTAATTAGGTACTTTCGGATTTAAAATTTAGTAACGTGTAATTTCAACATTTAGTCCCTTAGCAATAAACGATGTATAGCTTCGGAATAGTTACACCTTGTATTGCTTTTTTCGAGCAAGTAAAAAAAAAATAAGAAAAAAAATAGTGCGTGGAGTCCCTCCGCGCGGAAGAAGTGAAACTTCTGTGTATCTTTCTTACTACGCACATGCGTTCGAGTGCCACCCATTCACTCTCGCTCTGTCTCTTTCTATTCCTCTCCCAGGAGCGTTAAACGTTTAACGCAACCCTGTTGGAAGTCGCTTTAGAAGTTTCACTTTAAAAGACAACACTGTCTAACTATTCTGAGGCTGTACAACTTTTATTGCCAAGGGGGTTAAAATATTAGCGTGTTGCATGAATCTTGCACTATTTATATATTAACTATTTTTTTTTGGTTAGTGTATTTTTATTTTTTGTGTGTATACTATGTGATGTGATTATGATGTGTTAGTTATGTTCGTTTTGTAGTATTGTTTTAAATTTTCAGGTTTGTTTGCGTCTTTTAGTGTATAAGTAAGTCCTATTTTAATGTAATTGGTTTGTTTTTTATTATTTTTGCTATTATATTACGCGACATCCGTACGTGACGTCACCTGCCGGTTCCAACGGAAGACCAGCGCCGGTTGTCTACAGCAGCCGGTATTATGCTGACTTGGGACCGGTTTGTGGCAATAACTTTGTTCTTTTTTTAAAACTGTGTAATTTGTATTTTGTTTTTTGTATGTTTTTGCTACAAATAAATATTTGTCTATTGTCTATTTTCACAGAGCAATGCTGAAAGATCAAATAGAAGACCTGCGCAATATTTCCGACAATCCGGAGAACAGAAAGAAAATAACAGAGCTCGAAGACGATCTCGCGTTCAGGAAGGCGCAAATATCTGATCTGCAGCAGAAGATACTTACGGCCGACCAAGGTAAGGCAAAATCTTTTACTTCACCGCTAAAAATGGTGAGAAACTTATCTTCACATAACATAACGCCTTTCCTCCAAAGAGGCTGGCAGAGGTGTGATACAACACCCACAATTCGCCGGACGATATTGAGTCCCAAATGTGACAGGGGGCGAGCCTGTCGCCATACACCGGGCTCCAATCATGTAGCAGATTACATACAAAATGAACATAATTATGTTCATAAAATAAACGATTTGTGCGTGCCGTCAGCTGGGTTTGAACCCGCTCCCTCTGGGCTTGAGAGGCGGGCCTTCTCCGGCAAGACTATCATCGCGTATAGTTAGCATCGCGCTAGCTTTCAAGGTGTTATTTTCCGTATTGAAACTTGAAATCAAAGCATATCTGATCAAAGGTTGTAGTGATCCGCACCGGCTTCCCACAGTACCTATATTCGTCATTTTTCAACAGAGAACAAATCCCACACTCAATGGGACAACATCCAATCCATGCTCGAAGCTAAAGTGGCTCTCAAGTGCTTGTTCGAACTACTCGTCGACTCCAAGCGAGAGCTTCAGAGTCAGTCTGAGAAAGGCTTCCAGGCTCGCTACGAAGAGATCAAGGAGGCTCACGATAGACTCGCTGTGGAATATGAAAACGCGAAGTCGGAGTTCGACAGACAACTTGCTACGCTCAAAGTGCAGAGTGAACAGAAGGTAAGAATTTGTGATTAACTAGTTGTTACCCGCGACTTTGTAATCTTTTATTCAACAAAATAGTATTCAAAAACCTTCCTTGTGATATACTGTAGCTAATTATCAAATTTCGTGAAGATCCGTTCAGATCCGTACTTATACATAACATGACATCTTTTAAAGGCTTACTCCCAACGACCACCACCAAAGCAGCGGTGGCGGTTACGGTGAAAAAAATTACCAAACATTAGTTTTTCATATTAGGAGTTCTATCGGTTTGACTGACGTCTATCGGTTTGCCTAACGTTTTCACCAGTGGTGGAAGTTTCGTGGTGGTCGTAGGCAAAAAAAAAATGTGTTCCAACATTCCCCACTGGCGGCAGTTGACACAAAATTTAAAGCTTGTTGTAAGGACCACCACTAGTGGTGAATTTGGTGGTGGCCGTTGGGAGGAAGCACTATGAAAACTGTTTTTTTTTAACAAACCTCTAGTCAATTTGCACTTCAAAAAAGCGGATTTAACACAATTACAATTTAAATAATATTTTACAATTTAAAAAAAAATTTCAAAGTCAAAGTCAAAATGCTTTTATTCAATTTAGGTATCAAAGATACACTTATGAACGTCAAAGTTATTTAAATAGACTCGACCGCCTTGTACAGATAAAGAGCCTCTACTCAGAAGAACAGGCAAGAAACTGAGGGGCTATATTTTCAAATTATAAATAAATTACAGTCTCACAAATTTTGGCTTACAACTAGGTACTAGTGGCTATTTGGCGGAAGGGGAAGGCTCCAGACATCTTTCAACACAAGAAAGCTACATTAGTTAGTAGGCTATGAAACGCGCCGCGGGCAAAAGAGCTAGTAGTTAATATTGTTCATAGCATAGAACCGTCAATAGTAGTATTCCACCCACCGGACCAAGCCATGCCGTGAAATGACCTAGTCGTGTTTCGGGATGTGGTCCGGTCTAACCGTTCCGAAGACGGGTCTGAGCAGTAGCGCGCTTGTAGCTCCTCACTCAACTGCCGTCTTTGTACTTCTTCACTCTACAAAACTTCAATGCTAGAGTGAATAAGTACCCTATAGGCCGTCGTGCTCCATCTTAGACCACAACGTCGCTTAACATCAGGCGAGTTGCTGGTCAAACGCCGACCTATTTTAATTTAAAAAAAAAGTATAATTCTGTTAGTGAACGAAAAAAAAAACAAGTTAAAGTGATTGCCATCAAGCGGAACAGTGAGAAAAATATCTTCTTGTGAAATATTTGATTGAATCAGGCGTTACTTTGCAGAAGTTTATCTTATAAACTGTTATTTGAACCTCTCTGTTTCTTTAGGGTATTTCCGCTCGTCTTCCGCAGAAGAGACAAAATGCTGTAGAGCAGTTGGAGCAACTGCTCGCAGTGACGAATATGAAACGCAGGAGGAACGGCATCGCGCCGCGAAGCGATGGCAGAGTGGAGTACGTGCCAACAGACGATGACGACGATTTCGTCGAGGACTATGAAAAAGATCCCGACTGGATGTCCACGCCGCTCTTCAAACGGATACAGGTGAATATAGCAAATGTTATAACAATAAGAACTTTTTATATTTAACAATACTTACTCGTATAATATTTAACAAGCCCTAATGTAGTCTTGTCATCTGAGCTTATACATGTCGCAGCAAACTAGCTTATTTAGCCGTTTAATTAACAGCTTAGTCTTTTTACCGACCTAGCGAGCCTTAACGAACGAAGCGTCTCTGTTGAAGCTTCGACAAAGATACGATTTCGTATGTCCGGTTTCTGTCCGGATCTTTGTCTTCCTGTACAGGTCGCATTTCTGAGCCTGCCTTCATCACGATTTCACGATTCTCGTTAAATTTTGTAGGCAGGTTCAATAATTATACAGATTTTTTTAGATGATGATTTAGGATTTTTTTTGAAAAAATTCCATATGATTCCATGTGAGCTGTAGACAACGCGGCCGACGTTTGTCCTACGAGGACAAACGTCGGCCGCGAGGTCTACAGCTCACAGAGCCTAGTATTAAAAAAAACACGAAATATTTATTTTTCTTTCGAACTTTGCAAATTGATGTTTCCAAAGTTGTTCACACAGAGCAAAACCCCTAAGTATTACCACGCCCAAAATCAGCCATACATTTACCACCCCACCCCCAGGCGCAACGCAGCCACTCCCGCTCCGGGCTCACAATGAACTTCACAGTCACGGTCCCCGGAGTCCGTGGAGAATATTTTTTTTAAATTAAAAAAATAAACTTTACCACACCTAAATTCTGCCTGTATTAACGAACCCACCGCAGGCGCAACGGCGTCACGCCCGCTCCCGGTCGAAGATGAAGTACACGGAGGCGGGCGCGGCAGCGCGCGGCGCCAAGCGCGGCGCGGACGGCGCGCAGCACTGCATGTGCCGCGGCGCCTGCTCCAACAAACTCTGCGGCTGCGTCAAGTCCGAGCGCAGCTGCGGCGCCGCCTGCCGCTGCACCCGGGACCTGTGCCGGAACAGGCGCGCCGAGGACGAGCAGAACAAGGAGAATCGAGTGAGCTGACAAAACTGTTTTCCTGTTTCTAGTTACCACCCACCGGACCAAGCCATGCCGTGAAACGACCTAGTCGTGTTTCGGGATGTAGTCCGGTGTAACCGTTCCGAAGACGGGTCTGAGCAGTAGCGCACTTGTAGCGGCCTCACTCGACTGCCGTCTTTGTATTTCTTCACTCTACAAAACTTCAAGGCTAGATTAAATAAGTACCTTATAGGTCGTCGTGCTCCATCTTAGACCACAACGTCGCTTAACATCAGGCGAGTTGGTGGTCAAACGCCGACCTATAAAAAATTAATAAAAAACAAAATAAAAACAAGAAAAAATAAAATAAAAAAAACCATCCCTACTTAGTCGACATTTTACCAACTCGTACTAAACGGTTAGCCTTCACCTTACTGATACGAATCGCTTGGGATAGAACACCTTGCCATCATCTGTACTCCCGACTAACTACTACCTGGGTATCTTGAAGGCTAGAGTGAATAAGTACCTTCTAGGCCGTCGTGCTCCATTTTAGACCACAATATCGCTTAACATCAGACGAGTTGGTGGTGAAACATCATTTAAAAAAAATTAAGCGTCGCATTAATTTTTTCTTAGATATCACTAAATTAGCTTTAAAAATCTAATTGTAAGTTTGTTATATCTTTAATAAAAAATTGCTTTAAATATTCAATATGATTCATACAGCCAATGTTTACTTACAAATAAATTGTGTGTGTATAAATCTTGCTTTTAATCTTTCCACAGCCATCGAGTAGCGACTTCTCACTCAATACCACGCCACCGTCTTTCGACAAGCGGTAAGTACTCTTGATATTTACCTACACCATTAATTACCTTAATAGTCACTGCATACGATGCAATTTTAAATCAAAGATCATCAAAAACTGAGCGAGAAAGGACATAAATTCTACGAGAGTGAGCGTGACACTCCGCCGACTAAAAATTCAGCGTATACGGTAGCTCTAATTATTCATCAATCACTCGTTTAGATTCGAAACTTCTCAAGAACTGGCCGATGAGAAGCTAAATAACGAACAGAAGCCCGCGAAAATTCGACCGATGGTCAGGCCAATGAGCGATAAAAAACTCCAAAATAAGACCTAGAAGTGGATGGCTGCGTTGCTTCAATACAACACTTGTGTCGCTCCAATGTCGACTTATTGCGCCAATAGTCTAATCGAGTACGGGATGGACGTCGCCAAGTACAATGTTATAGCGTTATGTTATATGTTATATATATTCATTATGAAATACGTTTATTTTTCGTGATTTTGACGCTTGCGGACTATGGAAGCTATTTTTCTTTAGACATTGGCGTCTAAAGAAAAATAGCTTTTTGCTCCCGAGAGACTTCAAATTTATAAACTAAAAAAAAATGACGTGAAATCTGTAGCAATTATCTGTCCAAAGTTCACAATCATTGAGCAATACATCTGTCAAATTTCACAAATATTGTTAACAGATTGACACGCCATCTAGTTTTGATTACAGCAACTGAACTCAACTGTATGTTAAGAAACGAAAAAGGAAAACGGCTCATTGTAGTCGATTCATCATATTCATTTTAAGCTACGAAGTTGATTTGTATAAAACGCCTGTTCAATTAACTCCACCATTGGCAGCTCGTGTAATTTAATAAGATTTTTCTCGTTCCCCAAGGCGTCACGAGAAGTACTCATTCTATAAAAACTTATCCGGAATTTGGCACATATTTAAGAGGAAGGACGGCATCTCTAGACTTTACTCAATGACGCCCTAGCCGTAAGTGCATAGTTCTGCAAAGCAGTATGTAGATTTAAATTATCGCTATAATTATAATTATAGCGACTTGGTCTTAGATCGATCGTAGAGTATGTTTTTGTTTACAGTATGTTAGTTGGTCAATTCTGTCTGACATTACGTAGAAATGTATAAAGTAGGGTATTATTATGATTGTTAAATATTTAAGAAGCGAGAAATAATTATAATTATAGCGACTTGGTCTTAGATCGATCGTAGAGTATGTTTTTGTTTACAGTATGTTAGTTGGTCAATTCTGTCTGACATTACGTAGAAATGTATAAAGTAGAGTATTATTATGATTGTTAAATATACGGGTGATTGGAAGTCGGGTGCAAAGCTTTAACGTGACGCTAGCATAGACCATTAAGAACCTTTTGAGCCATGATTGTCTTAGACGAAGTGCAACTATTTTTTTTTTAACCATTATTTAATGGTTTTTGGCGAAAATCCCGAAAATTTACCGTTAATAATCAATTTTGGCCAGTTTGAGAAATAAGTTAATTCTTTTTCATTTTATTTCATTAAAGTAACGTGTAAGCAATGTAATAAAATATGCATTAAGCATGTGTATCATCAGACTTTTTTTTACCATCACTTAAAGTACCCAAATTTTTCAAAAATGAAATAAAACTGTTTTTTGACAACTTTAAAAATAAATAACAAAAAATGCTTTTTTTGTTCATACCTTTTTGAAAATATGCTTGGTTATTGCTCTGTATTTTGATGTATCATTTACGCCAATATCTCAAAAATTACTAAAATTAAGACCTTAGAAACCAAATTGAGGAAGAAAATTTAAATTTTTAGGCAGACTAATTAAAACAACATTTTTGCTCAAAAACAATATTTTGAATGCGAAATGACGACTGGGTTCAATTCTAAAAATAAAACGCACGTGCAATAACTATAGGGACCAAACAAACAAAGGACTCTCCAAACAAAAGACACCGCGCGTGGTGTGACGCGCCGGCAATAAAATTTACCTTTTCAGGTAGCGCACCCAGTAAAAGAATAGGCCATACAGCAAAATCGGCTTAATTACTAAGGCAACAAAGTCGTGTTTCCTTATTGAGGATCAAGAACTATTTTGAGGGATCAAGGGACTCATCACATCTTATCTTAGTTTAGTCGAGTAACAACTGCCCCTGTGTCTAGACATAATTTTCATCGCGTTTATTCACAATTCACCGTGTCCAGTTGTAGCCCTAAGCGCTCCTGCACGTGTTGATTTTGGACTAGTGATTTGTTGAGTTGACATTTAGTGCGCCTATACGTCATTTTTTAAATTGTGAAGTGACCATGGCCACTTTTTCTAATGAAGAATATGCGGATATCGTCTTTATGTATGGTAGAGCAGGCGGCAATGGATCGTTGGCACGGCGGATGTACCAAGAGCGCTATCCGAATCGCAGGGTTCCGAATGTCAGAGTGTTTTACAACACATTTCGTCGGCTAGCTGAAGTTGGGATACACCGTGTGGAACCAGGAGTCAATCCAGGTAGACACAATCCTGACGCCGAGGAAGCCATTATAGCAGCATTTGAAACAGATCCTCATACCAGCACCAGAGCAGTAGCTCGAAATCTAAATATTTCACAATGGAAGGTGTGGAGTACGATGCACCACAATGACAAATATCCGTTCCACGGCAGGGGTGTGCAAGGTCTGGAAGAGCAAGATCCCCTCAGAAGGATTCAATTTTGCCGTTTCCTTCTCAACAGAGACATTGAAGATGCGTGGTTCTTGAAGTCAATCTTGTGGACAGACGAAAGCAAATTTTCTAAGGAGGGCATAACTAACTTTCACAATATGCCATCAATGGGCCGACAAGAGTAACAATCCACACTGGAAAAAGCAGGTGTCGTTCCAGAAGAAATTTTCTGTAAATGTGTGGGCCGGAGTAATTGGCAAAACGTTGATTGGGCCCCACTTCTTGCCAGATACCTTGAATGGCGATAATTATTTAGAATTTCTGATAGACGATCTTCCTTTGCTTGTAGAGGAATCCGGTGCCCCGATATTAGAATCAGAGCGACAAATAATTTTCCAGCAAGACGGCTGCCCAGCGCATTGGACATTAAATGTAAGGGAATATTTAGATAATTGCTTCCCTGACAGCTGGATTGGCCGAGGTGGACCGATCCCTTGGCCCGCTCGTTCACCAGATCTGACCCCGCTGGACTTTTACGTGTGGGGTCGTGCTAAGGCGCTAGTATATACGAGTGTAGAAATTAACACCAAAGAAGAATTGATAGAAAGAATAAATTCCGCTTTTGAAACAATGAAGCTCGAGATGATGATGAAAACTACTACAACAAAAGTGAGAAGAAGGGCCCGTGCTTGTGTTAGAAATCGCGGTAGTCATTTCGAACACGAAAAATAAATGATTTCAAATGAAATGTTGTTTTAAATAGTCTGCCTAAAATTATTTTAAATAGTCTAAAATTATTTTTTTCCCCCTTAATTTGGTTTTTAGGTCTTAATTTTGGTAATTTTTAAGATATTCACGTAAATGCTACATCAAAAGAAAGAACAATAACCAAGGATGTTTAAAAAAAGGTTTGAACAAAAAAAGACATTTTTGTTATTTTTTTAACCTCCGTCAAAAAACAGTTTTCTTAAATTTGTAATAATTGTCGTGAACTTCAAGTGACTGTGAAAAAAATATCTGATGGGACTCGTGCTTAGTTCATGTTTTGTTAGATTGCTTAAACATTACTTTAATGAAATAAAATAAAAAACTATTTACTTACTATTCAAACTGGAAATTATAAGTAATTAACGATAAATTTTCGGAGTTTTTCGCAAAAAACACAAAATAATAATAATACTAATAATAGTCACACTTCATCTTAGATAACCATGGCTCAAAAGGGTCAAAATGGTCTATGCTAGCCTCACGTTAAAGCTTTGCACCCGACTTCCAATCACCCTGTATAAGATTGCCTTGCAGAACTATGGCTCTACATTTAAGAATTTAATAGCACTGCCAGGCAAATTCAAAACTTATAAATATTTTCTAGCAGAAATTTAGATTTAGTAATGAGTTAGTAAACAAATAGCTCTTGTAATGCTTCCCTCATTTGTTGATACAATACCGATGTTATTGGATATGTTTTATATTAAGTTGGAATGATATCTGAAATAACCTCCATACAAGATACACACCATATTCGATTCACAGATGTGGGAACGGCCTTAAGGTTGGAGCACACCAAATGCAGATCCAGTCCGTGATCATTCCGGTCCGGTTTTTTTTTTTAATTTTATTTATTATACAACATTGTGTTTGCGAGGACTAGTAAAGCATGATCCAAAAAAACAAGGTTAGCATTCCAGGAGCAAACACGTATGACGTCACTCATCATCGTCATCCGTCTCTTTCGCACTATTTGTAAATGACTTATTTCGGTCTTGATTGACGTCACTACGTGTTGCCCACATGACCGGAACCTGGCGGAGTATATTATTTTACCATGTAGTAAAGAATGAAATTCTATGAAAGACGTCACACCAAAAGCAGTCGGTTACAGTAGCTGCGTGACGCACGGACTGCTCGTTGACAGTTGACAACGACAAACTGTCAGCACGCACACAGAACGGGTTGCAACTGGATTTGGTGTGTTCTAGCCTTTAGTTATGGAAATTTAATGATAATGACATCTGAGTTTTTGAAATTATTGTTTTCAGAAATCACGTTGATGCGACGTACGTGAAAAAGAAGAAAGTTACTTCTTCCCCCAACGAACAAGGAGGTATGGTCTAAACTTAAAATAATTTGGTAATTATAAACTTTGTTGTTTTCATTTTCATATTTTTTTAAAGTATTCTTAAGTTCTTCTTGTGTTGTCCATAACTTAAAAAATATCAAGATGTGATAACTGGGATTGTTCAGTGATAGCGTATCTGTCTTGTTTGTTTGTTTGTTTAGCGGGGCATTTTTCGCGCTTAACCACTCTTTAACACACTCGAATAACAAGTTTAAGTAACCTTTTTTTTTTTAAACCTTTTTCTCTAGCTATTTTTTAATTAAAACTTATTTTCTTTTCAGACTGATAAAAATCACCGTGGACATGATATGGAAATTCTCATGGACTAGAAAACGAATGTATTTTAGTAGCGTTAGTCTAAAACTCCTTATTATAAAATCTTAGCAAAACTGTAAACAAATGTCAACGACGAATGTCACTTCAGGAGTAAAAACATTTTTAGCTATCGTATTATTAGTTTATGACTTGTAGCAACACCGCAGAAGCACTAAAGAAAATTTGGGGGTGAGTTTAGCTTTAAAATGTTTTTTATTGACTTAATGATCTTCATATTTAAATAAATAATAAAATAATAGGCTGCGAGCGTTCTGTCTAAATCTAGCTAAAGTTTCGTTTTCAATTTATTTTGTTCTGGAACCCTCATTCTATGAACGCTCATTATGCAGAGGCAGATAAGCCGTTTCTGTCATTGTTCATCACGACTATTAATTATATATTTTTTTCTTAAAAACCCTAAATTTTGAGCTTTGAGTTAGAGACCAGCGATGCTAATCACAATAATTCGGAAACGTTTCCGATTGAATTAGATAAACTTCAAAATCAAATTGTTCGAATCTCAGTTTACTTTTATAAATTTTGAAATAGGGAATCGAGTATAAATCCGATCGGAAGAATGAATCACGTTTAAAAACTTATACAGACTGAGATTCGAATAATTTGAGTTTAAGGGTTTTGGAAACCGAACGGAAACGTTTCCGAATTATTGTGAATACTAATACTGTTGCCCTACGGTGGGCATACCCATGCACAGTTGTAATATAATTATTTAAAATATGCAATGTTTTCTATAAAATTATCTTATATGAACTGGCAACTTTCTTTGTATAATTTTTGCCAAGACTAGTCAGAGACTATTGTAACTAAAAGAAATTGGATAAATGACTCTATTTATTTCTAATTATTTAATAATTATGTATGACCTAAATTAAATTTTTGTTATTTTCATTTACTAATTATGTTATTATTAATGTTAAAATTTGTAAATTTGTTAATGTTAAACTTGAATTTGAACGTAATGATCTCAGTGTAAACTTAAGTATAAAATGAAGTGAAAATATAACTTGTTATTTTAATGAATTAGAAGAGTAGATCTCTAAATAGTATAATATTTTATGATAAACGGTTGTTTTTTTTGTCATATTGTTTACTAGCGATGATAGCCTAGTTGGAGAAGGCCTGCCTCTCAAGCCAGAGGAAACAGGTTCAAACCCAACCGACGGCACGCATCAATTTGTTCATTGTGTGGAACATATGTGCGTTTTATAAGTCATCTGCCACATGACTGGAACCCGGACTGGAAAGCGGTGTCCACTCCGCCATCGGTGTCGCCATCGACAGGCTCGCCCCTGTCACATTTGGGACTGAATATCGCCCGGCGAAGTGTGGGTGTTGTATTACACCTCTGCCAGCCCCCTTGGGAGAAAGGCGTGACGATATGTATGTATTGTTTACTAGGTATGCGGTTTTACCCGTGTTTACAAAGTGAGTTTTCTATGACTTAATTCAGGGCATAACTCCGTTGCTAATTTAGTTTAAATCCGTGTGCTTGTGTTGTCTGCGTGTTGGAGCTTGAAAAAGTAAGAAACAGATTATAGTCACTCACAAAATTTCACATTTATAAGAGGGAAGGAGGATGGATAGTCGAAGTGAAGGTTTTATTTCCGAAAACCATGATTGGTGGCTGGTGTGCGTAACTTCAGCTTCCTCATAGGTGATAGAATAATTTTACCTATGCCAATATTTAAAGCATAATAGCTGCAATCAAATATCCCAGTCTTAGTTTAGCTGCCACAAGAACTTCGTTAATATGAGCCATTTACTATGTGTCAGCTGGAGTGACACAACCTCAGCTCGCACATCCAGTACAGGCAAACCAGTGAGGTTAGGGTTTGGGACAATAGCTAGAAAATTAAAGCATAATAGCTGCACAAGGTAGGAAAAATCTGAACGATGTTACTCAAAACATCTAGAAGCTATGATCAAAAAACTGTGTGTAAGCTGGTGTTGTGTCACTTCAGCTACTCATCTCATATCTTCCAAACGAAAGAAGGTATGACTATGCATTTTAGCTCAAATTTTAAAGCATAATTGCTGCCATTGGCAGCAAAATTTTCAAGTCTCTGGGTTATATACTTTCCGAGTTATAAGCTAATACCTATGTGTAAGCTGAAGTTACGTCACTTCAGCTGACACATGTTGAATCAACGAAACTATCAAACGTAGAGTTTTCATTTAAAAGGCAAAAATTAAAGCATAATTGCTGCACTAGGCAGCAAAATTTTCAGATTCCTAGACCTCGTAGTTTCCACGTAATAATCAAAAAACAGTTTTCGCGCCAAAAAATTCAAATTTTTGGTTAAAAGCGGCGTTGCCGTTCCGTGCGGTACATTATTGCAATTCAATTTGATCTTAGCGCCTATAGTGTTAAAAATCATTTTAACTTGTGTTCAAAATTCTTTTAGTTTTGTTTAGACTGAGAGCCGCTGAACTATATGGAACTAAGAATGCACCTGTAAAATTTGAAGGCATATTCTTATGAACTTAAACAACGACGAAGGTTATTGGTTTTGGCGTGGCTTGTTCTCTGTAATTTGGCTAACAAAAGACGTCGCGCGACAGATTATGGCTGCTTGACGTCACAGGCGCGAGGTAGACAGTGGCATGGCGAACCAGTCTTTTTGCCCCACCACCCCGCTACACCCTCCGCGTGCCATCTAGTACATTTACTAATTTAAAAATTGAAAACTAGTTTTAGTAACGATTTACATTTCGGTTGTGCTGTTGTGCTGTGTTGTGGTTTGAGTGCGATCGAAGCTCCGCATTAAAAATGTAAGTAAACATCTTTAATCAACCCGATCACCATGTTTTGCATACACACTGCGAGTAAACCGCTGGGCGCTGCTAATTTTTGTGTTAAAACAAGTCGTTTAGGGAAGTTTTTTAATTACTTTTTTATTTATCATTCGCTTATAAACGCTGTACTTAGCTACATAATTATACACTGGATAGGGAATAGGTAGGTATGATAAATATAAGTTTTCCAGTATAGAGCAAAGATATTTTACAATGATTCTATAAACAAATGATCAGTTTTCAACTTTTTCACAGTATGGTGATAAATATTATTTTCACGACTTGGCATAATGACCAGGGTTTCAAGTATCATACATTCTTTGTTTTATTTCCTTTACCTTCGACAGGAACAACTTATTGCCTCAAAAGCGAAAGGTATACGACATTGACATTGTGTTAACAATATTTTGAAATTAAACTTATGTAGAAGTAATAATATACTTAGAAAGTATTACACCTGATTTTAAAGACTGATTTATACGTACTAATCATGTTTTATCTAATTTCAAAGACTGCAACTAGTGCAAAAAAAAATTGATTTATCATAAAAATATACGATTTTATTACATTTGGACTTTTTCATATTTTATTCATCCTATCGTTTTAAACACACATTTGTGCCTATAAAAAACTTACATACTTCGATTACTACTTCAGTGTTATTTCAGTTGTTCCATGAAGAATCAGAAGACCAGGGAGCTCCTAGTCTAGTTATCTCGTCTTCTAAGTTCATAAGAATCTATCTTTAAAATAACATACATAGGTACCTAGTTTCAAATAGTTCAGCGGCTCTCAGTCTAAACAAAACTAAAAGAATTTTGAACACAAGTTAAAATGACTTTTAACACTATACGCGCTAAGATCAAATTGAATTGCAATAATGTACCGCACGGAACGGCAACGCCGCTTTTAACCAAAAATTTGAATTTTTTGGCGCGAAAACTGTTTTTTGATTATTACGTGGAAACTACGAGGTCTAGGAATCTGAAAATTTTGCTGCCTAGTGCAGCAATTATGCTTTAATTTTTGCCTTTTAAATGAAAACTCTACGTTTGATAGTTTCGTCGATTCAACATGTGTCAGCTGAAGTGACGTAACTTCAGCTTACACATAGGTATTAGCTTATAACTCGGAAAGTATATAACCCAGAGACTTGAAAATTTTGCTGCCAATGGCAGCAATTATGCTTTAAAATTTGAGCTAAAATGCATAGTCATACCTTCTTTCGTTTGGAAGATATGAGATGAGTAGCTGAAGTGACACAACACCAGCTTACACACAGTTTTTTGATCATAGCTTCTAGATGTTTTGAGTAACATCGTTCAGATTTTTCCTA
The DNA here is from genome assembly GCA_911728515.1 of Peribatodes rhomboidaria. Classification (NCBI taxonomy): domain Eukaryota; kingdom Metazoa; phylum Arthropoda; class Insecta; order Lepidoptera; family Geometridae; genus Peribatodes; species Peribatodes rhomboidaria. Next base: position 20,881,025 of record OU452166.1, read on the forward strand.
CCTTGTGCAGCTATTATGCTTTAATTTTCTAGCTATTGTCCCAACCCCTAACCTCACTGGTTTGCCTGTACTGGATGTGCGAGCTGAGGTTGTGTCACTTCAGCTGACACATAGTAAATGGCTCATATTAACGAAGTTCTTGTGGCAGCTAAACTAAGACTGGGATATTTGATTGCAGCTATTATGCTTTAAATATTGGCATAGGTAAAATTATTCTATCACCTATGAGGAAGCTGAAGTTACGCACACTGGTGGCTGCACTGAGAAGTTAATGAAGTCTAATTTCTGTAAAAATGTAAGCGAAAATATAAAACAAAAAAAAAAAAAACGCGACGTCTTGCGTGAGCGACCTGACGCGAACGCGAAGCGGCGCGGTGCGAAAACAACAAACAGTCAATACTTAAGTAAGTGGCATAAGTGACCAAACGCACTTAGAGTGCGGTGCGGCGCGGCGTGAAAGGAAGTGAACGCTATCAGTCGGTTTGATATTTTCGCGCGGACTGGTTGCGGTGCCATAATTTATTTGTTTATAATGTCAGATGTAGAATTTTTTATTCAAGTCTATCCAAGAACGTTCCATATTATGGAAAAAAAGGAATAAAAATTATCACAACCGGTTATTATCGAACCGTGAATGGGAGAATTTGGCCAAAATGTCTTTATGCCTTTCTAAGTACACAATATTAGTTTCATTTCTCTGCCGTACATACTTCTTGAATATTTGATATTTAAGATAATGAATTTTCCAATAATATTAGCTTGAGTCCGTCCATGACAAATTTACAGTGCCGACTGAATGGCGGCGGCGATGCGGGACGATTCGCGCGCATGTAGGACAAAGCTGCCGCATCACACCGCATCGCGTTTCACCGCATCGCATCGCTTCGCAATCGCGTTCGCTTTGAATCGCCTACGTAAGACGTCGCGCAAAACTGACGCTGATTCCACACCGGCGCTGCAAACCGCGGTAACATAGCGAACTATACAGAGATAAAGTTGCAAGATATCAGCGTAAAAAAAAAACGGTACTGTTTGACAGTAATTGTGGACCTGCGTCGTGCTATTCACAATCATTCGGAAACGTTTCCTAACGGATCCCACAAAATTCAAACTCAATTTGTTCGAATCTTAATCTACCTACTTTTGTAAATTTTGGAATTGGGAACAGAATATAAATCCAATCGGAAGATCGGAAGATCCAATCGTTTATAAACTTATGAATATGGACTGAGATTCGAATAATTTGAGTTTAAAATTTTTGGGATCCGATCGGAAACGTTTCCGAATGATTGTGAATAACTCTGCTGAAGTTTTCCTACCGCGTTTTGACGGCTGAAGAAAAACTAAAACCGTCTTACAGTAGGTAGGTAACTGTTATTTTATCAACTTCTTGGATTCTTAATTATAATCCAATAAAGAAGTCATTGTCACTAGATATTAATTTATCCATAATCTTAAAATATATAAATCTCGTGTCACAATGTTTGTCCTCAATGAACTCCTAAACCACTTAACCGATTATAATAAAATTCGCACACCATGTGCAGTTCGATCCAACTTGAGAGATAGGATAGTTTAAATCTCAAATTATAGTCGCAATTTTAATTTATTGCTAATTAAACGCGAACGAAGTCGCGGGGTGACAGCTATTAATATTATAAAGAGGATAGATTAGTATTTTTGTATGTTTGTAACGAATTAACTCAAAAACTGTTGGTCCAAGTTCAAAAATTCTGTCATCATTAGATAGCTACATTATTCACGAGTGACATTCTGACTAATTCGTTCATTTGTTTGTTTGTAACGCTTTCACGCCCTAATTAAACGAGCATCATGAAATTTTGCATACACTTTGAGGATACAGAAAAGGACATACTTAGGGTACTTTTATCCCGAAAAAATAAACGGTTCCTGTGAAAACGCGGCTGAAACCGCGGGGCGCGGCTATAAAACCCGAGCAAAGACATGCAAAACGTTAGGTATATAATATATAGTGACAATGACTTCTGACTCGCAGTCCCAATCATTTACAAACGCATTGACCGGGCTATCAATCGAGCGTACTTGCAACAGTACTTACAAGCGAAGCTTATAGACCTATCTAAGTAAGTGTTACGCATTTTTCGCAGTATCCGCTCATTGTATTATGCTTTGAATTTCGGAGATGAAGTTTACAAAACCAAGCTAACTGTTTGTCAACCAACACGCGCGGATTGTATGCAGTTTCAACCTACTTAGTTAACTTATTAGTAGTACATAATAGTATTAGGCTGCATTTCCACCTGATATGTGCGACGATGCATAGCGAGGGATGGGCTTACTCCCAACGACTACCACCCATACGGCCACCAGTGGTGGTCCCATTTGTCCCAAATGTCACCAGTGAGACCTACAGTTACGTTATTGGTATCACTCAAAGTTAACCAGAAAACATCAGAGACCGGCACAAAGGGCGGTCTTATCGCTAAGCTCGCTCTCTTCTTGTGTCTACCTAGTTTGGTTTGACTTATGTAGCTACATTACGATTACAGCGACGGTTCTCCTCACCGGCTATAGCCACTCAGCTAGCGCTAGTAGCTGCGTTAGGTCGTCAATAAGTGCAGTTATTAACGTCCCACTGCAGGGACACCGACTTGCCCTACATTGAGGGTGGTTGGTGCATGTCATACTCGTAAATCTTTCGAATGATTAATTCTAGGACAACTGTTTATCTTACCCAGTGTTGATGTTGTTGTTTAAGAGTTTTAAGTTCGGCCTCGTCGCAGGAGCTGTCGGCGTTAAACCATGCACTTAGAATCAAGTAAATAATAATAATAATTAAATAAATTAGGGACATTTTCACACACGGTCGCCTGACCCAAAACTAAGCAAAGCTCGTACTATGGTTGCCAGAGACTGGTATACATATTTATATTTGAATACATACACAAATAGATATTAACACCCAGACATATGGAACAAACACAAATATTCGCCCTAAGTGGGAATCGAACCCACGCCCCAAACTCAGAAGGCAGGTTCACTACCAACTGAGCCACCGAGGCAGTCAAAGAATCAATTAGACGCGGGGAAAGTATAGGAAAAGGAATATTCATTTTTACTTTAACCTACTGTTAAGTTTCTACAGAAAGAAATCAATTTCCTTACGACGTGTCTCCTGCACCGTAAGAGCACGTGTCCTATTTAAATGTACTTACACTATTTTTACTACGAGAGAAAATTCATTGGTGCACGGCCAGGGTCGGTCTCACGACCTCTGGATCGAAAGGCGCGACCAACACCAACACGGCCAGCAAGGCTCTGCTCCACGGACTAGCTGGTGCTGGGTGTTGATAACATATTATATTCACGGATAACATTTTAATGTCATCTACTACATAATCTGCTACATAAGGTCGCCCAGCTGAGTGCTCTCTATTGCATTGTAACCGGATCCCAGTGTATGGCGGCAGGCTCGCCTCCTGTCCGTTTGGGACAGAATATCGTCCGGCGAAGTGTGGGTGTTATAATGCACCTCTGCCAACCCCTTCGGAGGAAAGGCGTGACGATTTGTTATGTTGTGTTATTATTTTAACAGTGGCTAGCTGGTGCTGCGGCCTGGGCCAAAAAGAAAATGGATGTAAAATATATGGAAACTCCTGCAAGTGTGGTAACGGGTGCCGCCACGAGGAGAAGTGCAGCAAGGCTCTGAGGGGTACCTACTCATTTATACTATCCCCCAGATTCCCTTTACAATGAAAATATATATACTTACAAAAATATGATTTTGTGAATTATTGTATACCTACTATTACCTACCCCTTATAATGAAATGTACTTATCTAATAGAATTTAGAATGTGAACAACTACATAATAAAAATATTTAATATGTAAAAAAAACAAATCGCACTATTAACTAAAAAAATACATTACCTACTTACATAGAAAAAAAAAACAAAACAAATCGCAAATTAAAAAAAAAGTGCTCCGTAAAGGATTTGAACCCGTAACCTAGAGGAGCAAAGGAGCAAAATCTACAACGACTCATTGGTTTTACCCAATGCACCGTTGTAAAACAATTTACTGTCTCCAAATTTGGCATTACTAGCCGCGAAATGCGGTTCGTTTTATGGATTATACCTTAAAAATCAATATCGTTAAAGTTCAACCCCTCGCAAACAAATTGTAAGTTACTTGGCTTTAGAATCCTTTGTTCCGATTGGCTGTTGTTGGCTGTATTAGGGTGGGGTCTAATTTAAGGGTCCAATCCAAGCCGCGTCAGACGGCATCAGTGCGCGTGTCTAAGTTCTTGTCAACTTCAGTTGCTTGTCATTGTCAACCTGGGGTTGTTATCGTCTACATTTTTGTAATTAAACTTGGAAAAAAAATGTTCTGGATAAAGATTAATCCCGATAAATAGATCCCGTTTCCGGACGCTTGTCGGAAGTTGTCATTCTTCATCTACGGGTAAAAGAAATGTTGACTAAGTAGATGAAAAATTATTTGCCTCGATCCCGGTCCCTTATGACCCCCGATAATAAAACAATATAATATGCTCTACCTCGATTAAATTTTCGCCAGACTTATAACACCCCCGTTCCCGGGCGCTAGGTACTTGGATTAAATGTTGACTTGACTATGGTTTAATATTTTACTCCGCCAGGTACCTACTTATAGCATTCCGGTTAGGTGAGCAACACGTAGTGACGTCAATCGCAAGTCAATTTGTGTCCCAAAATTGTTTTATTCTTGATTTTCATGAAATCAGTAAGTACTAACCCTGACTATAGGTAGTTATGAGAAAAGTGTGTGTGTTCTGCGCTAAAAAGCCGTACTATTATTATTATATAAAAGCGTTGTATATTCTAGAAATTGTTTCGACAGAGTTATATAAAATGAAAGAAATAAATAGACATATAACACTGTATACAACGTTGTATACTGAGGCTATACAACATTTATATCTAAGGGGTGCCTATAAATAAAAGTAGGTACCTACTTATATCTATATCTACGACTATAAATATTGCTTATTACCTACATCCATTTGTTTTCTTTCTTTTGTGACGCATTTGCCCCATAAATATTGTCAAGGATAAAAACATTTATTAAGGTTTTACTTGACTTTCGAATGAGTGTAAATATAATCGTTCGCATTATGAATTGCTTATATAGGTATAGAGGCAAGTGAATTGAAGAGTTTCTTTTCCCGGGTTTGGCTCCACACATTTGTACTCATATCTAACATATTTGAATTGTAAGTTCCAAGTAGGTAGGTATACATTTTACGGATTTTTTATAAGTACCTATGCATTCTAAGCCTAGTACTAATAGACAAACATTCACGAACATTTTGTAAAAGCAATGGTATTAGGTACCTACTTAGGTGCGTGTACCTACGGATCGAATTAATAGCCTCTTTTTTTGAAGTTGGTTAATAATAAAATGTTATTGAACTCTGAAGTTGGGGGTAAATGAGTCACATAGACGCAATTGCCCCATGGTAGCAGACGCAATTGAGCTCCGCCGAGAATGCCTGGCGATGCGGCGCCGCTACCAGCACTACCGAAGGAGGAGGCAGCGGGACGCGGCGGAATTGGACGTCCGCTACTCCACCTATCGGGAGGCGTGCAGGGCCTTGCGGCTGAGCATCAGCCAGGCCAAGGCGCAGGCGTGGCAGGAGCTCCTGAGCTCGATCGAGCGGGATCCCTGGGGGCGACCGTACCAGTGGGCCAGGCGGAAGCTTCGCCCCTGGGCCCCCCCGGTCACCACCACCCTCGAGCCGGTGATCCTCCAGCGGGTGGTTGAGGGACTGTTCCCCGGTAGTCCGGGGACCGAGTTCGTCCCTCCCACCGCGGCGGTTCCTGCTGCAGAGGTCGAGGAGGAGGTGCCCGAGATCTCGCAGGGCGAGCTGGGTGCGGCCGTTCTCCGGATGAGGGCCAGGAACACGGCGCCGGGTCCTGATGGGATCCCTGGCCGCGCGTGGGCCCTCGTGCAGGAGGAGCTGGAGGAGCGAATAAGGACGGTCTTCGACCGCTGCCTGCGCCAAGGGCGATTCCCCAGGCGGTGGAAGAAGGGCCGGCTCGTCCTCCTGCGTAAGGAGGGGCGTCCAGCGGACGAACCGGCGGGCTACCGCCCTATAGTCCTCCTTGACGAGGCGGGCAAGCTGCTGGAGCGCGTGGTGGTTGCCCGCCTCGTCAGGCACCTCGAGGATGTCGGCCCGGACTTGGCCGACACCCAGTTCGGGTTCCGGAGAGGTCGCTCGACAGTGGATGCCATATCCCACGTCCGCGACCTCTCCGAGAGGGCGTGCTCCGGCGGTGGGGTGATGTTGGCGGTGTCGTTAGACATCGCCAACGCCTTTAACACCCTGCCATGGGGTGCGATATTGGGGGCACTGGGGTACCATAGGGTCCCTCAGTACCTCCGGTGCCTCGTTGGGGACTACCTCTCACATAGAGAGGTAGTTTACCCGACGAAAGACGGGGAGGGCTGCAGCCCCATGACCCGCGGTGTTCCACAGGGGTCCGTACTGGGCCCCACCCTGTGGAACATAGGGTACGATTGGGTGCTGCGAGGCGCTAACCTTCGTGGCGTCGACGTAGTTTGCTACGCCGACGACACGTTGGTTACCGCCCGGGGACGGACGTATAGGGAGGCGTCCGTCCTGGCTACAGCCGGAGTTGCGGCTGTGGTAGCCAGGATTCGGCGGTTGGGTCTGGAGGTGGCGCTCCACAAGTCCGAGGCCATATGTTTTCACGGTTCTCGGAGGGCGCCACCTGCAGACTCATCGATTGTTGTGGGTGGAACCTCCATTGCTGTTGGGTCGACGCTGAAATATCTCGGCGTCGTACTTGACAGCAGGTGGAGGTTCGAAGCCCACATTCAGAGGCTGGCCCCGAGGCTCGTGGGGACGGCGGCTGCGCTAAGCCGCCCCCTTCCGAACCTCGGTGGGGGTGGTGGGAGCTGCCGCCGCCTATACATGGCGGTGGTGCGCTCCATGGCCCTCTACGGGGCCCCAATATGGGCCGGCTCCCTGAACACCAGGGGGAACGCTCGGCTCTGCGGGGCCCAGAGGGTCATGGCGGTGAGAGTGTGCAGGGGCTACCGCACACTCTCACACGAGGTGGCCTGCGCCATTGCGGGCTCCCTCCCGTGGGACTTGGAGGCTAAGGTCCTGTCCGACGTATACTGGCGCAGGGCGCGGGCGCGCGAACAGGACCTACGGCCTGCCCCACGAGAGGTGGAGCAGTGGAGGCGAGACTCCAGGGATGCTGCCCTGGAGTCCTGGAGCAGGCGGCTCGCGGTGGACCGGAGGAGGGGGGCCGGAGCCGTCCGATTTCTGGAGGCGGTCCGGCCCGTACTTAGGGAATGGGTCCACCGTGAGCATGGGGGTCTCTCCTTCCGGCTGACCCAGGTACTCTCGGGGCACGGATGCCTCGGGAGATACCTGTTCAGCGTAGTACGGAGGGAAGAGACTCCGGTGTGCCACCAGTGCGGCTGCGCGGAGGAGACGGCGCAGCACGTGCTGGAGGTATGCCCGGGGGCGGCGGAGCCACGACTGGCGTTGGTCGCGGCTGTAGGGGCGGACCTCTCGCTGCCGACCATCCTATCTAGGATGGTCGCCGACGAGGGGTCATGGAAGGCTATGGTCTCTTTCTGCGAGGAGGTGATGTCGCAGAGAGAGACCGAGGAGCGGGAGAGAGAAAGGGACCCTCTTTCTCTCCCGCTCCGGAGGGCGCGGACACGGAGGCGAGCCAGCAGGGCTCGCACACCGTCTCCGCTAGGAGGCCCAGGGGCGCCGGACACGGGGGTGTCTGGTGCTCCCAATTAAGGAGGGTCTCCTGAGGAGTCGATGCCTTGGTGTCCAGGGCATCGCTTCGGAGCTGGGGAGGGGGGCGAGTCCCCTCCTGAGGTGGGTCCGGCTGCGGACAGCGGCGTGGTGGGGTTACGGAGATTCTGAGAGAGGCCCCGTGACCCCGCCATGGCCGACGAGGATGGACACCGTGGGGGTTTAGTCGGTAGGGGTGCCCTTCTGGCATCGAGTCCGACATACCCCGCTGCGCCTCCCCCGGGGCGTAGCGGGGATGTGTAAGCGCATTCCCCCACGAAAAAAAAAAAAAAAAAAAAAAAAAAAAATGGTAGCAGACGCAATTGCCCTAACAGGAAAATCCGAACCTTAAAATTTTAAACTTTAATTTTTTTTTTTAAATCTGTATGCCCAGCAAATAAACGTGTTATACACATTTTGTGTACTCACCCATAGGAAAAGCTTTGAACTCTGAGAACACTTGAAATAAAACCAGACATTTATGCACACAAAAATGTTTTTTTTTAATGGCGGTTTGCAAAACGGGCGGTTTTGCATTACTAATTTTATTTTAGTTACAATAACCTGTACTAGATGGCATTAGTTGTCTAATTCGTGAAAGGTTTATCAGTAATTCTCGATAGTCGCAATTGCCCCACAGGCGCAATTGTACCAGTTGACCCTACCTAACCTTACCTCGATAAATTATAAAAAATCTTTTGTTCATTTTTTTATTTTCAATTGTTGATGGAGGTCAAATTAATTTGTTTTGACCTTCCATAATCTACAAACAGGAATAGGTCGTAATTATTACTAGTAACCCTATATGATGCGAAATGTGACTTTTCATGTCCTAAAACTCCACAAAGTATCAATCACTTTACTGAAATGGGGAAAGCCCATCATCATCATCGTCATCTTAACTCACAAAAACTTTATTACTTAAGTTGACACAGCAAATGCACAAGACGTGCGATGCCAAATTTCCCTGGATGAGGAAGCAAAAAAAAAGTGTGAACTGCGCACGGGGGCCTATTCCTACGCGTGAGATGAACTCTTACGCCTATGACGTTTCAAACTAGAGCAACAAGGACGAAAAAAGATGAGATGAAAATCTCAAATCTCCGAATAGGGCCCCAGGAACTGCGCAAATCATAGACGGGCGCGAGCCGAAAGTATTGGTCGTTTTGACACTTTTCATTCCTAGAGCGAAAGAGTATTTAGTATTTTGTTACAACGGGAGCCTAGAAAGGATAAAATGTAGAAATCGCCTGCTTATTTGTGCGTGTATTTAAGTTTTCAATTACCCAACTTAATTACCAAATTATTTATTTTAAAACTATTGTTTCGACTTGTGATAAATTACAAGTCGCAGTCTCAGATCAACTAGAATATCAGATGGCGCACGGCGTTTGATTTAGGTGAAGCCAAGAACCATCCAAAAACTACGCTACTGTCGTATATATACACAACACTCACACATTGACGCAAAAAAACTACGCTACTCGCTTCGTCAGTACTAACATGGACGTCACGCTGAGAACATACAAAAAAATTCTGGAACGATGCCGTCATGTGCTGTGAAACACTGCACTAACTACACGAAAGTGAAAAAGAAATCCGATGGAATAACTTTCCATGTGTAAGTATTGTTAATAACATCTCATTATATAGTAAACAGCATTGTTTTAGGTTATAATTTCGGATACCTTTATTTACATAGTGCTTTTTTTTAAATTTTATTGGCAACTGGATACAAAGTCCATAATGCCATTTTAGGACTTGACAATGACATTACATGAATTTGTGGAATGTCGTGCAGTGTTGTCATAATCGCATTTTTTTCTCCAAAATATTATTTTAAATCCTAAGACTTTTTTAGGTTCCCAATTAAGATTGAAAAAGCGACATTAAAAGAATGGGTGGTTGCCATACAAAAAAGTCGAAATGATCAAAAATGGCAACCATCAAAAAGAGATGTTGTCTTTTCAGACCATTTTAATGAAAGAGACTTTTACCTGACCAAGCTTGGCCTTCGCCGTCTGAAAAGGACTGCGTATCCCATCAGGGTAAGTTTTAATTTTTTACCAACGAAAAGTTCTTTACAATTCAACGCATATTTTTTTTTTTTCTGATTACGTATTATAGTTCCATACTCAAGGGGTGCTACCAGAACCCTAATACTAAGTCTACTATATTGCCTTCCGTTGAATAATTTAAAAAAAATCTTTATTTCAAAACTGTCGTCCAATTTAGGTATTATGATTAAGCCTTGAATATTCGCCAAATGCGTCTATTCAACTCGTAATAGTGAAGAAGCTACGGACCCTACCGATATGAAAAAAATATCACCAATAAGATCATTCTGTTACCTATTAATTAGCCTGATTAAAATATTATATTACTTACTAGATAGCGAGTAAAAAAATATTAAATGAACGTTGTTTTCGTTCTCATGGCGTGCAATACCGTGCTTACGGAGATTACGTTACTATATATTTTTACACCTTCGGATAGGAAATTAAAAATATGATTGATCGTCCTTTTACCATATTTTTAGAGCTAAAATTGAGTTAGTTTAGTAATATTTTGTGTTATTTTGAAGTATTTCGTCAGATCACGTGACCACTGACACCCGCGAGCTCCTTTGCGGGGGACGGGCCAGTCGGCGCCAGCGCCTCACGAAGGAAGGACGTACTCGCCTTGCCGAAAAATATTTTCGCATTTTTTTTCTATTTGTACGTAAATCATCAATTAAACAGTGCTTAATTATCCAGAGACAATCAAAAAAAGTAGTTTTTCAAGACATTTGATAAGTTTTTAGTGACTTTACTACTAGTGAAAATATTTGGACAATAATTGATCGCGTTGTGAGTAGAGGGTACAGAAGGTTGATCCGATAAAAATGGGAGATGTCACCAAGGCAGCTAGGCGTAACAAAAAAATTGGACTCCAACTAGGTAGCTAAGTGGTAAGTACCTACCTACCTATTAATATTTAATTACCACATAAATATTTTTACCCGTTTGTTCTTATTGTGTAGACTGAAGTGACTAACCCTAGTGTCTGAGTTTTTAGTGGCATATGATTCGGTCTGACGTTTGTTTTCCTGATAAAAATACTTAATAGAAAACTACAGACGTGTCCTCCGACCTATGTTAACTCTCAGGGCTTCACCGTCCATTACACCTTATTGCGATGATTGTTGGATTTAGCCGCCGACGCTGTGCGACCATGAACCTTATTTTGCTGTGATACGAGCCGCGGTCGCGCAGCGTCGTGCTGTACTACAATCATCACGCCACGGCACGGGCCCCATTGTACATGTTGCTCATGATAATTATCCAAGTGCAAGACTTGTCAGAACTGTGCTTTTTTTCTTGTTATGTACAAATGTACCTATATGTGTCATATTAGTACATTGCACAGGGTTATCGGTATAGGGTGTACTAAGCCAAACGGGGGTCATTGTACTCTTCATTATAAACAACGATTACTTTTTAAACTTTTTTATTTGTAATATAAATCGGGGAAAAAAGTATCTGCTTACATTTTGTCGACGATCGATGAGCTTTCTGTATGAAACAGCTGTTTTTTTTTCTCGTGATTTCATTTGATTCAATTATTCACAAAAATTATACTAAGGTCAATATACCTAAGCCATTTCAAATTGAAACTGTGGCATACTTGCTGATGCCCCAACACCTAGTTAATAACATAGAAATGGGGAGTATTCTATAGTTAATAATAATAAATAATCCTTCTTGAACAATCGGGTAAAAATAAAATAATGATAATTATTATGTGTACTTACGATGTCAATATCGGAAAGCGGTCGTTGCGTGCGAACGGTGTAAATGACTAATACTATTTTTTGTTTTTGGTATAGCACATTTCCTAAACTAACCTACCTAAACTAGAAACAATCACATTTTTATGTTATAGCTGACCAACCACGGTCCGCAATACATTATTATTTTTAGCAGTGTAATAAGCATATTTTTCTAACTTATCCTGGTTTGTTAACCGACTTCAAAAATTAGGACGCACTCAATTACATTGTATAAATTTTACGAAATGTTTGTTGCAGCATAACTTCGTCATTTATTTTTTATTTGAAAGAATATGCTTACTAACACTCTGATCAGTCACTTTGATCAAAATAAAGTACAGTGGATTTCGGGTATAACGACAATGAAGGGACCACTCTATTTTCGACGTTATATCCGGAAGTCGTTACAGGCAAAGGTAAAGAGATACAGACACGTACACATGTGTAGTTTAGCGTCTCGCAGCCATACTTATTCAAAAGTTTACTAAACCCAGTTGCTACTCAGAATATCACTTTGTAACTAAACCCTAAAAGCTCCGAAAGGTACACGCTTCACTACCTACTTAGTTGATATCTATAAACAAAAGGTAAAGGTCTCCACACTTGCTGACCATCTGTGTGCAATGGATGTAAACAAAAGATAAGAAATGTTTGTGAAAGAAAAAAATCTTTGTGTCTTTGGCGGCCGACTCCGGTCGCAATATCTGCATGGGATGTCTAGGAATTGTTACAAATGATTCATTAAAAACAGTCGCTACACCCGAACTCGGCGTTACATCCAAAGTCGCTATAGCCACATGAATTTTGTACTAAAGTATGCTTTAAATTTAAGGGACTTTGATTTAACGTCGCTATAGGTAAATGGTCGCTACAACCAAGGTCGTAATAAATGAAATCTACTGTATTTTTTTGTAAAAAATAGTATTTAATACAAAAATTCAAGCATTTGCATTCAGAAAGTAGTGTTCCGAGTTATGGCCATTGAATTCGAAAGAAAAGTTATTACATTTTCTTACAACAATAACCGAGCGAGAGATCGTTAGCGAGCGAAGCGTCTATGCTTCAGATTCGACGAAAATGCTTTCGTATTTCCGAATTCCGTCTGGATTTCTGTCCGGATCTTTGCCCAGACCTGTCTTAATCTACAGGTCGCATTTCTTAACCTATTCTCTTGAAACTTTGTGAGTAAGTCCGATATTTAAAAATAATTTTCGTGTCTAGGCGGTTATTGGAAATTTTTCAATATGGCAGAGATGTGATTTAAAAAAGGATATATCTGCATAATTGGAAAATTTCCAAAAAACTTTTTGATCCGAGTCAAAACAAAAATTTATATAATTGTCAAACCTGCTCACAAAATTTCACGAGAATCGGTTGAGGAGTGTGACCTGTAGAGGAGGACAAATACAAATACAAATAATTTATTTGGGTATAAAATACATGTGACAATTTCAAATCGGACAGACATCGGTCACGAGATCTCCAGCTCACAGAGTCATTATTGTATGTATTGTTATTTATTTATATTTATTAAATACAACAATTTCTTTGGTAACTGATACCAACCTGCATCTAGTCTTAATAGTTATTTAATCTAATTAATTAATCTAGTCTCTATTGCATGAAGACTAGAATAGTAATATATTTTAAACTGGGATTATAAATTGGTAATTGTTTTATATTTTATGGTATCATGGAAAGAGACAAACGAGACGCTTTGAGTAATATGAATACTGTGTAATTAATATCTTTAAATTGCTCTATTTCATTTTTTCAGAAACAGAGATCAACGAAATTATCAAAGTTTAAACACAAGCGTTCAGCCAACAAAAAATGCAAGTACTGAACTAAGGTGAGTTAAAAGACATTTAACATCTTATATTATTAGGGTGACAAGCATAGTGCATAGTCAGAGCTATGCCAAGTGGAAATGCTATTGCTAAAGTTATCGTATGTCCGGCGTCCAGCGTCTGATTGCACGGATGTCCGATTGTTTTCCACTACAGATCGCATTTCTCAACCGATATTTGTGAAATTTTGTAAATTTAGGTTTTATTTAAAATAGCGGAGATATGTAATTTGTGAGACGTTGCTCATAGAGCCACTACTTATAATCAGAGTGGCGCTGAACTGCTATGGGCATGCGTGACGCCAGTACAACCATTCACTTAGCGAGCGCGAAGCGCGAGTGAAAAACTTCCGTTTCAGTACTAAAAACTTATCCTATATTTTTATCTACAGATGCCTAGTTCAAAATCATCCGAAAGTTATCAGAGCATCCGAGGAACAGGGACTTTTTCACCTTCGAATAAACTGGTAATCATTTTTTTTTTGTGTACACAATGTACATAAATAAATTATTGATACGAGCGTTGGGACTTAGTATGGTTGCAAATTAATTATTATTTAATATTGTTTTTAGGAACAACAATATCAGTCTTCATTGCCGAATCTCATCGTCGAAGAAGAAGCAGAACAAGAACAGAAAGACAAAAGTTTTTGGCGTATTATAACATTAGCTTCTTCTTCGTAAAATTTAAGGAAATATCAAGACCCAATGGTTTTGGTTGCGCCAAACAATCGATAGACTTGATTGGAGAAAAGCAAACAGGTCTTGCTTCTAAATTCACCTTTTTGTGAATAAAGAGTAACAATAGTAAATTATGTACCGAGGGCACAAAGCAGTGCCTTACGTCGCGGGCGGCTTATTGTACCTTGAGCGTAACTAGGGAATCTAGAGTTAACTCCCGAGCGCAGCAAGGGAAGATGAGTCCTGAGGGCAGCGAGGGGTTCAAGCCGCCCAAGACAAAAACACTGCTTTATCCTAGAAGCGAATCCTCTTCTAAAAATACTGTCTAATATTATACTCTCTCATAACTAATAAAAAGGTACTAGTAAGGTACAGTCTTTTATTTTAAATTTCGTGCATCTCGAGGAGCACGTGCTCGTATTTTTTTCTTGGTAGCTAGTTCAATTTTCAAATAAACTCTTCTTACAGTGCTTATTCTGAGTTTTCATTCAATGTTAATCTCTTTGCTTGGAAACTCCCAACTGCAAGCTTCGCTCGAATTTATGTTTCAACTATAAAACCAACATTTGATTTTCATGTGTTAGATTAAGGATGTGTTAATCTGAGCGATTACTGCCTTTAAAGCATTTGATTTATTGATATTTTTTGATTCTCGGTTTATTTTGATTATTTTTTTGGTGTTTGCTAAAATCTAAGCACTATACATGTATTTCAGCTACAAAAGGTTTTTCAATATCCAATCAAAGACCCCTTTAGTCCAGCTAGAGAGGATTTTTTTACTATATTAACTACTAGCTGTTGCTCACGATTTCGTACGCGTAGATAAAAAAAAGCTCGTTCCGTTACTTTCTTGTATTTGTCATTCACAGGTCCCACTCCGAACCTGCACCCTTCTCTCTACCATCATCATATTGCCAGACCATGGTACGGGCAACAGTTATCTAGTTGGCATTGGCAATTGTCTTTATACTGGGTTTGGCTGGCACTGTCCGATTAAAACGTCACGCTCAGACAGGTGTCTATGGCAAGGGTAGCGGGTAGGTAAGCCGTTAACTCGGCCTCCAAGCTAAATCTAATAGGTAGCCAAGTCTAATATGGAGTAGATAGTTACAATTTGTGTAGTAAGTAGGTTATATACTTGTTGGTAATAGGTAGAAGTACTAGGTGCTACTCGTACTATGCCAAATATTTCAGTCTCAATGTTCAGTAGGAATTATCTACTACTCGGAACCAGCCAAGCCAAGTAGGTAGTATATAGATACTATGTATATGTAGTAATTAGGTAGATCCATTGTAAGTAGTATCCATCTTCTTCTACCTATAAGACTTGGCTGGCACCGACTTCAAATAGATGGGTAGCGCTTATAATAATTATATTAATTAATATTAGTGCTTATTTGTGGTTTGGAAGTCGCTTTAATTTTGTTACAATGATCACTTAAAACATCTTCTAACTTGACTTTTATTGAAAATCAGTTTACTAAAAAAATTAAGTAAACAAAATTAAGTCAAAGTGTAGTTTTTTATATCGTAAATTATGACACTTTTGTGCTAAGATCATTACACTCGAGGCGGTATTATAGCGCGAGCCGTATGCTAGCCCATTAATGGAGCCAATAGTGTAAATTATTAACGCACACGCGTTTCATGTAACGTTTTTCATCACACATGCGAGGGGAAAAAACACAGACTTATTAGACATTAGTCAATACATTTTTCTGAAAATGTATGCGCATTTTGCTGCTTTTCCACTTATCAAAATTTTACTAGGCATAATAATAAAGCGAGTACTTTGTTTAAATTATCATACCTAATTAATTGTCAATATTTTGATAAAAAAAATAATGTTTATTTACTGTTATTACGTAGTTATGATACTTTAAATCAAGAATTTAAGAAAAGTAAAAAAAAACTCTTGTTGATTTATTTAAAAAAAAGTCTAGTTTAGTTACTAGTGCGATAATGGTAAAGTAACAGCACACGTGCTTAATAGCTCGGATTATGATCTAAAACTGATGTAATAAAGTCCTTTTTACGAGTGAGAGTGATGAAAAAGATATTAAACACAAACGCGTTTTTAACTTCGAGTAGGAACATAATTATCAGCAAAATCAGGCAAGAAACTATCGAGATAATAATGAGGTTGTAAGTTCTAGGTCCACTATGTTTTCAATCATTTTAGTCATTTTTATACTACCTGCTGATTATGTAAAACAGATTAGTACTACCAACTCGTAGAATACATTTTTTAAGCGGGCCGTCGATTGAACAGCTCTGCTAGTCCTAGTAAATATGTTTTTTGTTATGAGATTTTTGAAATGTTGTAAGCATTGGTTTAGGATAGGTTGAGTAATTTATCCCTGGTACCGGAGTTCTTAGGATGCCCATCAGGAGCCCTATACTATATATCTTACGAAAGATATTTTCTGATCAATGTCTCTCTCGTTTTAAAAGTCATAGTGAGAGTGACCAAGAAACATCTCACGCGTCAAGAATAGCCCTCCAGGGCCATTCTTACGATATTATATTATTTCCCCTATTCCTACGCACGAGATATTTTTTGGTCAATGTCTCTCTCGTTTGAAAAATCATAAAAGTGAGAGGGACCAAGATAATATCTCACACTTCAGAGAGTCCGTGGTCTACGATTGTTTTTTTAGATTTTACACGCACGACCAAAGGGAATCAAAACCTTAAGATGCGGGATATTTGTGAGTACATACTTAATCTACCTATACTTATAAACAAACTACCGCGCTCATGCTGCTTATAAGGCTCAACTTTAAAACGCCGTTGGCTTCAAATAATTTAGTAAAAAAACATTACAATAAAGCATAACATCACAGAGGGCTTTCATTTTTAGGCAAAAATATTTTTTTCACGGTGTTTCGTCTGAATTTGTTTGTCTTTGAGAAATGCTAGCTCAATGTTCAAAAGCTTCGAGCGTTGATCACTAGAGGCGCTAAAACCAGCTGAGCGCCGAATGCCAAATGTCATTGGCGCATCTTAACCCCTTAAGGTATGATGATGATTTTTTGGCAATTGATATTTGGCAAACATTTGATTAATTAACCTGGGAACTATTACATGAATTCAGTGGAGTGCGGATACATACGTTGGAAAACTACAATACTCAGGGTATTTTTGTTTTCATGGCAACACTTCCACAGCACACATGTAACAAGAAGTGGCTTCACCTAAATCATACGCCGTGCGCCATCTGATATTCTAGTTGATCTGAGGTCGCAGTATATAAATTTCATAATAATTCATGTTGCAAGGTAGGTACCTAATTAAGTACAGCATAATACACTTGGCTGAATTTAGTCATCTTATTTCAGTTGTTACTAAATTTAGTCCAGTATAATCGCATTGAGAAAGCTATCATCCTAGATTCAGAAGCAAGGATGGCTTGTGACTGACTGAATCGTTTAGAAGCCAAGTGTACCTACTAAGCGCTTAAGCCACGTCAAGTAATTTTGGAATAGGTCTTTATTTTATTTTTTTATTAATTTCAGGACAAAGAGTCTAAACGCGGGTGTTTCGATGTCGTCTTGCTCAACAAGGTATTGATGTCTTGAGGTTGTTGAGGTAGTGATGTGATTGACGTCGATCTAAGCCTGCCTGATGTCGTCCTTGCTGCTGTATGAGCCGCTGCCGAAGTCGAGGTATCCAGAATCTCGGCATCGGCAGCCATCGGAAAAACGATGTCTCTTTAAGAAAATGTAGTTTGGAAAAGTATAAAGTATAAATTGGAAAAGTAAAAATAAATAGCGTCTTAGACCTAATTGGTTCGTTTTATTTTCTCACACTATTACCAACCCATATATTTATTACCTACTTCATGGGCATATTCTGTGACCTACTTATTAATCATGAAACAAAATGAAGGCTTAGGTAATCCCCAAGAAATAGGTAGGTATGCTATGCTACGTAGGCTAAAAATATGGTAGCTACAAAAGTAGCTTTGAATTGCAAGAATAGGAAAGCATAGGTATATTATTATTTTTTCTCTCGTAACAATAGCTTTCATGTAAAATGTAGGAGAGTTACGAGTCGATACTGGTTTGTATAGTGCAGCCTACATATCGTACAAGCCTTGTCCGTTTGAAAGGAGGTAGGCAGGTGGGCTCGGCGAGATGCTGCATGGCGAAGTGAGCGCATAGTAGGAGCCTAGGCAAGTATTAAAGACTGTAGGTACCTAGGTAATGGCACTAAATATACGAATTGTCAAAGTCCTTGCTTAACTGATTTTAAACCACTCCTAGCGAAATTATTGGGCACATAAACTTAAGATTCTCCTAATGGCATAACGATTGTGTAAAAAATGTAGATTCTTATTTTTGTATACCGAGCGAGAGCGAAAGCATTTGTTTGTTCGACGACAACTTCAGTATCGTTAGTTAATCTTTAGGCATAGGTACTTACTATTTTTATTTCATTAGTGGCTTCTGCCCCTTATGGTTTGGGCCCTACTTAATTAGTTCATGCAAACACCATCATGCGAGGTCTCCGTTCGACGCAAACTACCTATTATTTTCCTTCCTTTCGAGAGATTACATAGTGTTTTACACATGCAGCACTGCGATCCTGTGGTCACTTTTCACACAGAATGGTCACTATGTAATCTCTCTTCAAGGAAGTTCAAATAATTATCATCAATCTTCACTTAACAGGTAAGCTCGATTGATTCTCAAGTATTTCATCAGTGAGTACCACACCACTACTTATGACTAAAACCTCATGGTTTAAAAAAGTTGAAAGACAGTACCGACTTGTCAATCAAACTACTAAAGAGACATTAATTTGTCAACATTTTAAAATTAAAATTACGTATTATCTAGCTGTTTTGCGGTTTTTAATCGCATAGAACTTACTTTGGTACATCTTGGAATACACGTATCATTCTCATTCTGTGCTGATCTTAGAGTACTGTAAAAGTGCCGATACAAACTCAAACGAAGTTACATCATGAGTACTATTTGGAGAATGGCTGGCTTAAAGTGAGATTTTCAATACCAAAATTACTTACTTACCTACGTATTTTTTTAGAATAAGCGTTTGAAGTCGCAATAGGATGTATTTACTTATAAGCATACCTACTTTGCTATTGCCTTCCCAAGCCTCTTTGTAAGTTGCTTCTATTCTCGAGGCTTTGGATTCTACCATTTTAACCTTCACAAAGCCTTCATTTAGCGAAAGACCTTTCGTAAGCCTTCACTGGTTCGTGACCTTTACTTAATTAGTCTAGTCTAATCTCACTTCGGAGTTATTTACCTATGCTTACACGATACATTATCTATTAGGCTTGGGTTGACTGTTATAATAGTGCCATCACGATTCCTGTAGGTAGTAGATCTATAACAAAAAGCATTAAGACCAGAATCGTCATTTCCTTTTTTCATTCTCATCCAAATTAAACAAACGTGATCGTTTTTTACCAACTTGACCTGGATTTTTTCAGTTACGTGAATTATTCGAACATAGCAGCTAGGACGCTCAGGAAGGCTTTAAAATCGAATCTAAGGGAAGAAGCGGCTAAACGTGACCAGTCATTTATCAAAATATCTTTTTGGGTGGATGGACAAATGCTTTGTAAGTTAGAGCTTACTCGTATTTTGTAACTTTTCTGAAAGCTTTCTCTTTTAGGAATACTAGAATAGGCTTGGGCCTCGTGAAGGGAAGCTTGCAATTCACGAATCCCTAGTTATGTGTCTTGACATGTACTTCACAAGCACTTTTTACAGCCGGGGAACAGAAACCAAGCGAAGCTCCTAAATCCGCAGAGAAAATGAGTGCTTCAAGTTAATTCTGAAGATGATCCCGACCGGCAGCAAGTCGAGAAGCCGGCAATAGTCATCATAGAAATATTTTTGTGGCGTTATGTGAATAAACAAATACCTACTTGCATTTAAGTAAGTACTAAAATTGATCATTTTTAACACCTGCAAGCGAGGTACAAATCAACATTGTGGACTAATTCAAAGAATGGAAATAATAAACAATACTTAATATTTGGACTCCGCACCTTACCCAAGCAGTCTAAAATAAAAATGACAACGCCTAACTTAAAATGATATACATACAAGTAACTACAAGTGATGTAACTTAAAATGATAATTATTTTAAAATAACTGTGTTTTAAAAGTAAAGTTTACCAAGACACCTGGGAGCCTATCCTGACATCTTACTGCCATGATCAATGAATGGGGTCAAGTCAGGACTTCTGGCAGACCGAGGTACGGGTCCTTCGCTGCCTAGGACCTTTGTTGATATCCTATGCTCATTACTAACGTCTGTAAGCGCCTAATCGGAGTTTCTGCGCTATCCTATTTTTGTTACATTTTCAATCGAATACTAAATCCTACTAATATTATAAACGCGAAAGTTTGTAAGAATGGATGGATGGATGTATGGATGTTTGTTACTCTTTCGCGCCAGAACGGCTGAACAGATCTTGATTAAATTTGGCACAGAGATAGATTATAGTCTAGAATAGCACATAGGGTACTTTTTAACCGCGGGTGAAACCGCGGGGCGCAGCTAGTACTTTATATTTCAAAGTTTTTGTGTAAGTTGAACTTACTTATCTTTGCAAATTGCTAAATCAGCGGTATGGCTACTTTTACCTAGACTACAAAGCGAGGGACCAAGTAATTTGTAAATCATTAAAACAATAAATTTTACTAGAAAATATTTTTTTAATAATTCCAATCAAAGTTTAAGGGTAAGTAATTAATTTATTTTACTATACAAATAAAACTATAAAATATTTTTGGCCTTTACTTGGTGCACTCCAAAATTAACGAGTTTATGAATGACGAATTTGATATCGACAAAATAATGTATTTGGTTGTTTTTTACAACATTTTAGCAGTTTCAACATTGACAACTATTAAAATAGACAGGATAAAATGATCAACAAAAAATCTATTTTATATAAAGGAATGATTCCGTAGTCGACGGCAGACGAACTTGTCGCCGCCTCATGTCGATGTCGTCTGCCGTCGTGATTCCGTAGCCGAGACCGCAGACAACAGCAGCAGAAGACATTATCGCTGACTGATGGCGTGGCGACAACTCGTCTGCTGCTGTCGCAGTCGGCTAACGAGCCGCCACCCCAGTTTTTCACTCGGTTAAAATTGTTCCGTGAGACATGATGTTCTAATCTGACGTGTTTGAGGATCTCGATCGTTGACCTGCTGTAGGATAGTAATAGCGATGGAGATAGTGATCGACATCTTAATCACGAACACTATCTCCATCCCTATCACTATCACTACATAAACTATCTTCATGACTGTCTTCATAACTATCACTAACTTCATCACCATCACTATCACTATATCTTCTTTTTCTCTTCCTAGGAATCACGAAACTATTTTTTCACAGTAAGCAAACAAACAAATATGACTTGTCGTCGGCGACAGTACTGGTCGGGCGACGACTTGTCGCTAGCTACGGAACATATCTAATAGGAATACACAGAAACCAGTAGTGTCGCGACGAGACGTCTGTTGCTGTCGTCTGCGGTCGGCTACGGAATCATACCTTAATAATCGTAAAGATTGAGCGGGATGACGGAATGTCTTTATATAGGTACCTACTATTAGAAACTTATTAATGTTGATATACAGGTAATAATAGTTGAGAATGTCACCATTAACATCACTAATCAAAAACAAAGTATGGAATTCTTCTTATTATTATTATTTTACTTATTTTTATCCTACGGCTACATTACCGCGCCATAGTCCGTGTTTTGTTGTTGAGCTAAAATCATCGTCATCTGGTATCGGCGATGTTCTTGTCTACATTAGCTGTCAACTCGTCGCCTATCTGCGCAGTTGACGTGGGCAAATTCCCCCGATACATCGCCGAGTGACGAACTATCCGGCTACACTTGTCGCAACAGCCCGAATTATCGCCGAAGGCCGCTAATGTAGCCGTAGCATTACGAGTTTACATAAACAATAATCTTTGAAACTCTTAATACAATACAGTGCGATACAATTATTGTGGATGAATATTGATGCGGCGCAGTTACTACGCCGGTCTCTTTTTGACACTAATGATAAAAATGACAGCAATAGTTCCTTTGGACATTTGACAACATTCATTAAGCGCAGTATCGCTTATTATACGATCAAAGATTAAATCTACATTATACCATAATTGGATTTTTAAAACTTTTATTTTATTATAAAAAGATCAATTTTTTGGTTAAATAAATCCTTGCAATTCTATAATATCACGTCTAACTAATTTTAATAACAGTACATAAATTGTATAAGTCCTTAATTTTTTTTTAATGTCTTTGCATATTTGATTGCTTTATACAAAATAGCTATAAAATACTTATATTATAACATTAATATACATTGCCGCCCAAAGCCAAAGTACTGCAGTGAACAAGAGAACTTTTTTGCAGATAGATATATGGGTAAGTACTTATTTAATCTTAATTAAATTAAAAACAAAACAATGCCAGTAAATTATCAAAAATAGAAAAAATAATCAGAGATGTTAAAAAATGGGCCAGACAGTGCTTAAAAAAATTAAACTAAAAGTTTAAAAATTGATGAAACGGAAACGCAGATGTACTGGACATCGTCATTTACAAAGGGCTGAAGATGACACCGCAACTGACCGTCCTAGTAGACCTGCCATTAGACCACAGATCGGTATTGATAGTGCTCAAAGGATCCTCAAGTAGAGTCGCCGTCCCCTCACGGAGGCGAAAAATCTGTTAGGAATCCTTCGAAAACGAAGCATAGCAAAGAACCACCACGAGACCAGTCGAAACAGCAGAAGATGTCGAACGGGCAATATAGGAGCTAACCACGGCTATCCAAAACTCGCTTACAGCAGCAACGCACACCGTCGCGCCGACAGACAGGAGGGATCCGCTGCCGTCAAAGACAAGGAACCTGATCCGCGACAAAAGGGAGAAAAGAAAGCTGTGGCAGCAGACCAGATGCCCGCAAGTCAAAAGAGAGCTGAACAAGTTGACAGAGAAAGTCAGAGCCGCCCTAGACGAACACGCCGCGAAAAGCTGGGAAGACCATGTTAGCACGATTAGAGATAGCGTGCCATCAGTACACAGATTGTGTCGACAACTGCAAAAGGCACCACGGCCCATACAGCTACTTGTGGGAAGCGATGGGCTCCTAAAGTTTGAAGCCCAAGACAGAGCAGACATTTTTGCAGAGTGCCTGGAGTCCCAGTTCACGCCAAACCCAGTCGAAAACCTCGAACATGTGGAACACGTGGAAAGGCAAATAACTGAATACTTCAGCAGTCCACCGCCGCCTGAAGAAGCTGAAACCCTAACATTCTGGAGCCTCGGGAGAGTTATAAGGGCAATAAAACGGCTACCAAGAAAGAAGGCACCCGGACTGGACAACATCACGAACGAAGCCCTAAAAAATCTACCGTTGAAGTCCGTGGTCGCCCTAACAAGAGTCTACAACGGGACCTTGAGAACCAGCCATTTCCCAACGAAATGGAAGATCGGCAAGGTGGTGATGCCACCTAAACCCGGAAAAGACGCCAGGAAACCCGAAAACTACAGGCCAATCACACTGTTGAGTACAATGTCAAAGCTTTTCGAGAAACTCCTGCTACTCCAGATGATGCCTCACATCCAGCTAAGGGAAGAGCAATTCGGGTTTAGGGCCGAACACTCCACCACCTTACAAGTAGCGCGGCTCGTCAACGAAATGGCTATAAGCCATAACAAAAAGGAATCCGTCGCGGCGGTCATGCTCGATATAGAGAACGCGTTCGACAGAGTATGGCACGAGTGGCTGCTATACAAACTGTCGAGCACCACCGCCCCAAAGCAGACCGTCGCACTAGTCAAAAGCTTTCTAACAAACCGAAGGATCACCGTATCCGTTGAAGGCGTCCTCTCAACATAGAAGCCAATGAAGGCCGGAGTACCACAGGGAAGATGCCTCTCTTCCATATGCTATGCCTGGTACACCAATGACATCCCGGTCATTGGGCAGGCAAAGCTCGCTCTATATGCGGATGACGCAGCGTACTACGCATCCTCGTACAGACCAGCCTTCGCCGCAAAGAGATTACAACCGACCCTAGATGCCCTGCCAGAATGGCTGAAAAAGTGGAGATTGTCCGTCAATGTCGCAAAGACCCAGGCAATTCCCGCTGGCAACTATAATCTACCTGCATCTCTGAAGCTGATGGACGAGGACATCCCGTAGCAACCAGATGTCAGGTATCTGGGGGTCACCATAGACCGACGCCTCAGCTTCAAAAAACATACGGACATCATCATAGGAAAGGTGAAGGGAGCCCATGCCAGACTCTCACCGATCCTAAGATCCAAGCTGCCACTCCGAACGAGGATCATGCTCTACAAAACTTACCTCCGGACTCGTCTGACCTACGCGGCGCCAGCGTGTTTGCCGTACTTGAGCCAGACCAACAGACACCGATTACAAGCCCAAGAAAACCTGTCGCTGAGGGTGATAGATGGAGCTCCACGGTACGTGAGGAACCACACCATCCAAAGAGACCTCAAGATTGAAAATATAGAGTCCTTTGTGAGAAAGCTGGCGACCACGATGTTCGAGAGGGCAAACAAGTCTGGACACGAGCACATTCGGACCATCGCACCCCTCCACGCAAGACCTCCAGAAGAAAAGGATGCCGGAAGATGGAGAGGAAGAAAATCGAAGCCGTACGTTCGAGAATTAGCCGCCAAACAAGATGTGTAAGAAGAAAATGATAAAACAAGGACGCCGGCACCCACGAGCGCTGCCGTAGCCGCTGATCGGCTCGCTGGACCTTCCCGGGCAACCGAGGATCTCACCCAGCAGGGCTTGATCGCGCAGGCACATAGCGGAAACGGGGCGCCGGAGTTCCAAACGTCACCCATAAACAATGAGACAGGCAGGGGGCACAGCCCCGACCCCTTTTCCCCACCCCAGAAAGGGGTGAGAAGAAACCCGACTGACTAAAGGAGCATTCAGTTCACTCCAGTACTCCTAAGAAGAAACAAGAAATAAAAGGAAGAATCTTCAAAGCCCAAGCGTTTCTCTGAAACCTTCAGTACTCAACAATCCCCAACAGTCAACAACAGTCTTCGAGCCGGATCAAGAACCTTGAAGAAAGAAGCGAACATGGTCGTCACCCGAAGCCAGGCGGACGCCGCGGAACGCGACCACTGCGATCAAGAGTGGAGGGAGCTCGACCGCGAACTGACTAAACGGGAACAACGGGTCGTCGAGCAAGAGAGAAGAAGACGGCTGTCGCTGGAGCCGCCGGCATCGCCAGCCCCCGTGTCCACCCAGCCAGGTGCCATACCTAAGCAAGGGGGGAGGGGGGTTTCGATCGGTGACGACCGCACCGGCGCTGCTGCGGCATTGAAGTGAAATGGCTACACCAAGGAAAAGGAGCTGGAGATTGAGGCAGATCTCAACCGGAAGAGATCAGCCATCGGCTACGAGCACGCACAATCAAGAACTTGAAGTTACTTCAGCAGTCGATCCCGAGTAAACTCCTTGAACAAGATCATCTGCAAGACCTACCCCGAGACGAAGTATGCTAAAACCAGATACAACCCGGCATACTGGTGGGAGCAGACCATTGGGAATATATAGTCTCACTTAGAACTTCGCGTCGGAAAAGCGAACCAACAAGCCGCGTCGAGAACCAAGTTGGGCTGGGTCATACACGGTACGGTACCACGTGGCTTAATGAAGAGCCAGGAAAGCGTGCTGCATGTATACACTCCCGAACAATGTGTCGACTCGACCGAGCAGCAGAATCAACGCCTTCACGAAGTGGTTGAACATCACTTCACCATTGAATTCCTAGGCCTCGCTCATAAGCCTCGTGTGAGTGACGCAGATTTAAGGGCCACGAAGATCGTCGAGCAAACGATTAAGAAGACCGAAAATGGCTACGAAGTCGGACTGCCATGGAAACAAGATAACCCAGAGCTACCTCCGAGTTACCAGATGGCACTTCAACGGCTAGTGAAAATCGAACAGAAGATGGACGACCCCGTCTTCGCCAGAGAATATACACGGCAGATTGACCACTTGCTACAAAAGGGGTACGCCGAGAAATGTGACGGTACTGAGAAGCTAAGTCCCGTCTGCTGGTATCTGACTCACTTCGCAGTCCAGAACCCCAACAAGCAGCGACTGGTCTAGATGCGGCAGCGAAGAGCCGCGGACTGAGGCTGAACAACCACTTACTGGAGGGACCTGACTTATTGATGTCTCTGCCAGGAATACTGTTCCGCTTCAGAGAGAAGGGCATCGCGATAACAGCGGACGTTCAGGAAATGTTTCTGCAAATCAAGATTCGCCCCGAAGACCAGCAGGCGCAGCAATTCCTATGGCGGGGCGCCGAGAGAGAGAAGCCACCCCAGCACTTCAAAATGACAAGTATGATCTTCGGCGCTGCAAGCTCTCCATTCATGGCACACTTCGTACGGGACTACAACGCGAAGGCACATGCACAAGCCTGCCCTCTTGCATGTGAGGCCATCACCCACGACCACTACATGGATGACCTGGTGGCCAGCTACGAGGACGAGCACGAAGCCTATCTCGTCGTCTCAGAGCTGCGTACCGTCCATGCAGTTGCTGACTTCACACTGCGAGGATGGAGCACGAACGACAACAACTTCCTGCGAGATGTGCCAGAAGAGCTACGAGCAACGACACCGAATCAGCTGGAAGGCAACGCAATGGAGAACAAGATCCTCGGCCTCTACTGGAACGCCGACAGAGACGAACTCAGGGAAGTACGCGCACGGATCCGCGCACCAACGAAGAGAGAGGCACTCAGTGCAGTCATCGTCAATATACGATTCATTGGGGCTACTGAGTGACTGCACCATCCGAGTCAAGATCGTATTACAAAGCCTGTGGCGATTGAAGATATCCACTGGGTGCGATACGACGTACTGACGACCGTACCAGATCCAGCCGTCCTGTAATCGACCCTGCCGAGCGTCACACCGACCGCAAATTTCACCACGCAGCAAATGGAGCCCCGCGCGGGACCATCAAAAGGCCCTTCTCAGGGCCAAAAAGGCCCTTTTCAGGGCCAAACCACAACTGCAGCATCATCATCAGCAGCAGCAGAACTGAGCAGCCAAGAGACACCGAAGCGTGTTGGACAAGTACCGACGCACGTCTACGAAACATTGTCCCCCGAGAGGGCTATACGAGCGTGATATGCTCACACTCGCCCGCCTTATGCAAAGCGGGGCCCTCTCGGAGGGAATGCTCCGATGGATGGCGCTGTACCTGCGTCTGCAAGAAGCCGAGATGGAGGGCACCGAACTGTCGATAGACGACGTGACGGCCCTAGAGTTCGCCCAGAAGGCAATCATCACACTGCCGCCGGTCACGCACGTGGTGGCTAGACAGCAGATAAAGAGTCCGAAGAAAGCCGTAACCAGTGAAGACCAGAGAAAACGTCGCCGCACCCGCTCCCTGTCGACGAGCCCGCAAGAGTCAAGAGACAGACGCGCGCCGCAAGCCCACCTGCAGCGCAGGCAGAAGTGACCAAAAAGGCCACCAACGGAATCACAAGCGAAGCCTCTCCCACAAAGGCCACCCAAGGCCTCCTTCGCGCAAGCGACGCGAAGCGAAAAGGTAAATCAAGCAGCGCAAGCCGCACCCAGACCGCTGACCAGACCAGAATACTTCAACACCCCTCCCTCGCCCGAGAAAACCGAAAACCCGATCTTCTGGAGCCCTGGGAGAATAATGAGGGCCATCAAGAGACTTCCGAGGAGAAAGGCACCCGGATTAGATACGATAACCAACGAAGCCCTCAAAAATCTGCCGTTGAAATCCGTGGTCGCCCTGACCAGACTCCTCAACGGAATTCTCAGGACCGGACATTTCCCAAGAGACTGGAAAATAGGCAAGGTGGTGATGCTTCCTAAGCCCGGAAGAAATGCCAGGAAACCCCAAAGCTATAGGCCAATCACCCTGTTGAGCACGATGTCGAAGTTATTTGAGAGACTCCTTCTACTCCAGTGATGCCTCATTTACAGCCAAGGGAGGAACAATTTTAGGGCCGAACACTCCACCACCTTGCAGATCAGCCGCTTAGTCAACGAGATGGTCACAAGCCATAACAAGAAGGAGGTTGTCGCGGCAGTCATGCTCGACATGGAAAAGGCCTTCGACAAAGTATGGCACGAAGGTCTGCTGTATAAGCTGTCGAAGTCCACCGCCCCCAAGCAGATCGTCGCGATAATAAAGAGCTTCCTAACAGACAGGAAGATCGTTGTGTCAGTTGAAGCCAGCACCTCATCTATGAAGCCTGTAAAAGCCGGAGTACCGCAAGGAAGCTACCTCTCGCCCACATGCGACGCCTGGTACACCAACGACATACCAGTCGTTGGGCAGGCGAAGCTCGCCTTATACGCGGATGATGCAGCCTACTACGCCTCGTCATACAAACAAGCCTACGCAGTGAAGAAGCTACAGCAGATGCCCTGCCAGAGTGGCTGCAGAAATGGAGATTGTCGGTCAACGTCGCAAAGACACAGGCAATACTCATCGGAAGCACCCATCTACCCCCCCCCCCCCCACCCCCCCCCCTCCCCCTTTAAGCTGATGGACGAGGACATCCCATGGCAACCAGACGTCAAATATCTGGGTGTCACCATCGACCAAAGACTCAGCTTCAAGAAACACGTCGCTTCCGTCACAGGAATGGTGAAGGGAGCTCGCGCCAAACTCTCCCCAATCCTGAGATCCAACCTGCCACTAAGGACAAAAATCGCCATTTACAAAACTTATATTCGCACTCGTCTGACATACGCGGCACCAGTGTGGTTCCCGTACCTGAGCCAGACAAACAGAACACGAATCCAAGCACAAGAAAACCTATCGCTGAGGGTGATAGTTGGAGCTCCACGGCACATGAGGAACCACACCATCCAAAGAGACCTGAAAACGGAAGATATAGAATCCTTCGTGAAGAAACTGGCGACCGTATGTTTAAGAGAGCGGACAAGTCTGGACATGAACACATCCGTGGCATAGCCCCCCTCCACGCGAGACCTCCGGAGGAGAAAGGTGCAGGGAAATGGAGAAGGCACAAAACAAAGCCCTACATACGCGAAATAGCCATACGTGAAAATGAAGACCAATGAAATAGGGACATCAGCCCCCGCGACCGCTGCCGGTAACTGCTGATCGGCTCGCTGGGCCTTCCCCGGGCAACCAGGGATCTCACCTGGCAGGGCTTGATCGCGTATGCATAGCGGGAACGGGGTGCAGAATTCCCTAATGGAGCCACAAAACCTCAGAGACCCGTCCATATTTATGGGCGGAGAAATGCCAGGGGCAGGGGGCTTAGCCCTGATCCCCTCTGCCCACCCCACCTTAGGGGTGAGCTAAAAACAGTGACTAAGGAGCATTCAGTTCGCTCCAGTACTCCTAAGAAGAAACAAGAAATAAAAGGAAGAATCTTCAAAGCCCAAGCGTTTCTCTGAAACTCTGCAGTACTCAACAATCCTCAACAGTCCCCAACACATACGGTACTCTTTCTTTGGACAGCGGTCTTTTATTGTCAAGTCTTATAGCAGTGAAAAACATGTATACCTACATCTACTTAATGATAATTGTATAAGAATAATTTTATAAAAATATATCGCAGAATAATAGCCGATGGGATATGAGCCATTGTCAAGATCTATAACGTGATTTTAGATCATTACTTATTAAAAAAAAAACAAATATGGAAGTACAGATACTCATATAAATATGAGAATTATGCGAACAGTCTACTTAAACAGCACATTTATCATTTTCAAAGGTTATATTTTTATATCAAAGTTCAAATTTTTTTTGAACGATTTAAAAATCAAACAGAATAAGTACTTACAAACAAGATAAAAGAAGGGCCACAGTACCAGGCAAACATCATTTCCGAGTGATTTGCGCCAATGGCTCTGTATCAGCGAAAATTCAGATTGTGACAATTTGAAAATCATACATAAAAATGACATCAGTAATTTAAATAGATTGAGATACCGGGCGAACAGATCTTGCAAGAAGTACTTGACTATGGCTCTGCAATCTGCATCGGATTCCGCAATTTCTTTCACGCCTTGGGAATGGAGTATCAGTATTGAGCTGATATCTGCTACGTGCTAGAGAGGACACTGCACTAAATTACGATGTCTTATTAAATTGTGGCCAGTTTTAGTGCACCCAGTCACTCGCTGGAAAAATACTTGCATTAATATGCCTGGAGTCGTTTGCCGACACGCCCCACAAATATTTATCGATTCCAGCACAAGCACACAGCGACTGTCAAGCGAATGACTGAGTGAAATGTAATACTGGCCACATTGAAAACTTTACAAAAATAGATTATCTTACAGGCTTAGAATAAATAGTCTTTAAAGGAAAGTGTTATTTGAGGTTTCTTCCAGGTGTAAAGCATAAATATTACAATGGATGTGTCAGCGGCGTGTAATTACGTACGCTGACATGCACACAAGCGCAGAAATATTGTTACAAATACACAACACTTTCTCCGAAAGTGAGTAAAATTGTAACTGTTCCAATTGTGATTAAATTACACGAGCTTTTTTCGATTTAAATTTCATTTTGACACTGAGCTTCTCTGCGAAGCAAAGAGGTACACACTCCGTTTTTGCTCTTGTGAAGTTGCTTCACCTCGTCGAACCCACTTTGTTATGCCTATTTATTATAAGTTAACAAGTGACATCGTAATTTAGAACGGTTCTATTTATACTGCTATTTTGTAGTTCGTACTCCGTAGCACATACATGACAGCTCAATATGTACCAGGCGAACAGATCTTGCAAGAAGTATAATACCAGCCAACGTTACATAAGACAAAACTAGGCTATGCCTCTACTTCGGAGTCGGCATCCTGGTTAACAATCTGGGTTTCACCGTCGGTGCCGGGTTCCGCCCTTGGCTTGCAGCGCGGTATTACTCCGTTGTATTCGCACATACCGAGAATAAGAACCGAAAACCCGATCAGGTGTTGCCAGTGGAAAGTCTGCCACCTCACCGCCAGTGAAAACATCCAGATTACGAAAGTCCTGTAAAATATTTAAAAAGATTTCAGTACATTAAACCCGTTTACCGTGACATCTCATTGCGATGATCTCATTGTGGTACAAGTGGTAAAAATATTTGCATGTAAGTAGACCGTAGTATCGTAGTGGTATCGTCGCGAGTTTATATTTACGAGTATATAGTTTTATTATAGTAACATCAATGATTTTGATTCTATTTACTTATTTTTGTTTTTTTAGTTTAAGTACCTCTTAAAAAGAATTAATCTTTAGTTTAAGTTACGTTTTTTTGTTAATTATATTTTTGTAAGTACTTAATTAACGTTAAAAACTTACCTAACAGAGTCCAGCACCATTCTAGTTGTCGCCGACATTTCCTTTGTCACGCTGATTCCGGCGAAGTTGAAGAAAGCGATGGACACGATTGTGCCCAGTATCGCAGTCAGCAAAAGAGGATTATTGCCTGCGAATAAAATTTAAATATTATCTTCGAGATTCTCAATCATTCAAAATCACGGAGTTTGAGAATAATCGAAAAGCGACCTCTGTATCTTGTCCCAAAATGTCGCTGGCAGGGAAAAATGCACAATACACCCCAAGCGTGACGTCATTGCAGGGTTTTTCGCCCCCATCTCGATTAGAATACTTACCAATCTGCGTGAGTCCGTCGATAGCGTCCTCGACGGTGCCTCTAGCATTGTGACCGAAGTGCGGCGGCGCAGGCGTCCAGTAGAAAATGACGAGAAGCATCGATAGCACCGAGAAACCGAACACGCCTTCCCAGCCCACCGCCTGCAGCGGAGGAATGTTCAGCCCTGGACATGAAGAGATTACAACATATAATTGCAATAAAGATTGGCGACACCAGCTGATCCTCCAGGACATGAGAAGTATATGCCTTTTTGTTTTGTCATCCTTTAGTTTTACATAACCATGGTAGCGATGCCTTCTGGTCAAGATTATTAAGGAGCACTACAGATTTATTTGTCACATTCTTTTTGGCTGTATTTATTGATCGGCAAGCCCGACTTTATTAGGCCCGTGCCGATCGAGTAGTTGTCTTCGCCCTACAGTCTTTGCACTACTGAACTAATATTGATCGCATAAACACGACCACCCTAAGCCAGGCGGCCTTTTTCCCATACATTCATATTTGATAAGTATTGTTGCCGGGCAGTGCCGATCAATACCGGCACGACTGTGTGGCGCCCCTTAGTTCACATAATCCAGGCCATACCGTCTGGTCAAATGTTGGATGTTACTAACAGCCTACATTTGTTAGACCTAAACTCATTTTTAAAACAAAAAACCTAGAGGAAAAACTGAAAAATCTTGTGATAGATGGAGCCTACTTACCGGTGACGTATTTTTCTTCATAAACCATCTGGCAAGCGGAGATGATTTGAGCCAAGATGATGAGTAGATCTCCGGTGATGAGGCTGTTGCGGCCTTTAGACTCGCCGGGGTTCTGGTAGAACGCGTCCGTAATACCCACGATCACTAGACCCACCAGCAAGAGCACTAGAATGGGAAAAATGGCTGTATGGAGACTGGTCACGATATCTAACATTTAAGTAGCTTACATGTCACATGAAGTAATAGAAACTTCCAGAGCCTCGGTGAATTTCTAGCTTTTTATTGGTCAAAGAATTTATTAAATCTGAAAATGTTTCAAAGATTGACCCTAACCTGACCTAATTATTGCAATGGCGCTTCACCCTTTCCCTTTTCGCCATCAATGCTCGATAATTTCGGTCGTTTTCTACTTTATCAATTAACAATTTTGAATTAAAAGGCAATCTTGTATTCAATCTTCTTCCCATTAAAATCAGAGCTGGTGAATGCAACCCATTTCGTGGCGTAGCCCTGTGATTCAATGTCGACTCGGGACAATTGGTTAGACCCGCCGATCCAATGAGGTTCACTAACAAGCTAGCCTGTACCTCGTTATACTCTTTACTCACTCCAAATGCTTTTAGTAAGAAACATCTCGATAAGCTTCCACCATTTGCGGCAAGACTCGGAGAACATGGCCGAACCACACTCTGAGTGAGAACTCCAGCGGAGGACGCGCGTATTCCACAGTTTATAGTTACGCACGACAAGCAACAATGTATTTAACCGATTTTTAAAAACAATTGACCATAATAGTTACAATGTTAGCTTCTAACTCTTGGTGGCGCATGACGATTTATAATTTTAACCGCTGATAAGCAGTTAGCTTAGCTCCGAGGTAAAAGGATACACGAGCTTCTAGTGTACAACAAGTACAAGTGGCCCTAAAAACCCACAAACTACTTCTTTTAAATATTAGTATAGATGTATGTATAGATAAAGGTCATGAATAATATTATTTCTTCATACAAGCATAAATAGATTAGGTAAGCAACTGCAGTTGATGAACATGCAGCGGACTTTAGCACCGATGCAAATGATTCATCATCCTACTTCGCTTACAACTGCTGATATAGTTCCAAACGACTCTTACACTTTGTATACCTATACTTTATGATGTTGTTTTACATCCATAATGCCCCTGATATTGGAAAAGGCATCTCTAACATGTTTTTCGATTTAGTTATTCATGTATTATTATGTAAACTTAGTGCCCCGTAGTGTTACCACCGGTTAAAAAGTAGCTGTCTTAATACAGGCATAAGCCATCTCCATTATAATCTATTTGAGAGTAAAGAACTAATAAACAAACTCTCCTATTTATAAAATTTGTAAGTATGATTGTCTGATTTAGAAAATTTCTAGGCAAAATGGGGGGCAAATATTTTTTACCACATTTTGCAAATTTCATTTAAACATTTGTGACTTATATCTTTGTTCCTTAAAAAATAGCGGGTGAAACCACACGGCACTGCTAGTAAAAGTTAATCATAATTTATGGAGTACACACACTGTATCGCTGGGTTCATTGGACTTGTTGATGATGTGGATGGGTACCTAGATACATACAATACGTATATTGCTGTATCATTGAATTGTATTCGGATGTGTTATCAAAACACATTTCTATGAACGTCAATGTTGTCTCAGTTTGTTTTGCAAGTAATGCCTAGTCCCAAAACAAGCTTATGCTTTGCGAAGATGCTTAGTGCACATTTTAAGGAGATACCTATAATCTTGAGCAGTGGCGGATCTTATTCTGACGGTTCAGGGTGGGCTTTATCACAGTGTGCTCTTAATTATCAGTACCTACTTAAATATCTTGGATCATTGTGGTGCCAGATGAACCTCTTAGCCTAAGAGGCTCTAGTCAAAACCCTTGAGATACTTTGTACCCGAGGATCCATGCTATTGTTGCCAAGGCCTCGACCGCCTCGCAATGGTGTTAATGAAAAATTAACCTAATACTTTGTGACATGGCACGGAGGTCCCTTTCAGCGCCATCGCCGGGCAGCTCGGCGAGATAATCCAAAAAGGACTTCATGTCACAAATTTTAAAGATCATTTTAAACATTGCGAAGAGATCAGGTGCTCACACTGAGCAACTTATTGGGTGCTGAGGTTGTAAGTCGAGAGAGGCCTCCATAGGTACTTTTCGACTAATATCAGTGTAGAGTGAAGTCTATACATTGATAGACTATATAACTAATGTTATCGCCAGTTATAATAAAATTATTGTCTGGTAATGTAATAAAAGCATTATAATCATTTGATGTATAGGTTATCTGATAATGTTATTGTAATAATACATTACTATTCATAAATCAATGTTTAGGTATGTGTATAAAGTAACATGATACCAGATAAGAGTAATCAAAATATGTATTGTCTAGTTCACTGCCTAGTATTTTGTTGGACAAAATTCTATTCTTTGAAGGGATAATTATTGTTTTATTTTTCTTAGTGGAAATTTTCTCCAAGGTCACCTTGACCTACATATAGAACGAAATTAGGAAAGAAACGGATTTTTATTGATTCATTTGGCCCAACCAAAATCACCATACTATAATAGTATATTATAGTTACCAACTAAACAAATGATCAAATCTTAGGAAAATTTCAACAGCAATGAAATGGGAGGTGATTTTACAGTGGAAAATTCTTAAGTGGAACAGCATTCTTAAAAAAAAAACACTTTCCATCGCCGTGCTCCATTATCAATGATCAGCTCTGAAATACCTTATTATAGTTTTGTCATTCGTACTATGACCACATACAAAGTTTCATTGGATAATTAGAAGTACATACATACATTAAAATGGACTTCTAAAGATTTCAATTAGATTGTTAGTTAATTTGTTAATTACAATCATAGTTAATATGCATGTTAAAAAAAGAACGGTACACTTACATAATCCAGCCCATGTTCTCATGATGATATTCCAATGCAGGAAGAGAATTCTAAGATTTTAATTACATTGGCCTATTAACAAGTGAGTTGACAATAAGATCGATTATTGTCAACTCACCAAAAACTTAGTGCTGTCACTATCTTTTACTAATGAAACACAAGAAATAAGCAGCATGACGTGGTCAGAATTTAGTTTTCCAAGCTAGTTTAGTTTGGTAGTAAGTAGGTGCCGATTAAAAACAAGTTGTAAGTATCATTTAACTAGTTTGACAGCACTAGTTTTCACTCTACCGCTTTCTTGTGTTTCAATTAGTAAAAGATAGCAACAGCACTAAGTTTCGTTTAGTAGTTTGACAAGGGAATCTAGACCATGGTTTGCTTAGTTTGTTAGTGAGTCTGTTAGTTATAAGTATGCTAAAAATAGAATTGTACACATACATATGCCAGCCCATTCTCTCCTGATGATATTCCGGCGCAGGAAGGTGGTGGAAAGTACCGCCACAAACACTATAATAGACCCCCGAAACATCTGGAAACTGCTCACGTAGGTCAGAGTCAGCCCGATGTACATGATTGAAGTGCCAATCTGCAGGACAGGATTATCTATCCATTATATGTATATTTAAAAAAAAGCTATAGATGACTGACTCACTCACTCACTCACTCATCCAGGTACTGACAAACTAAACTCGAAATATTGAATACTACTGAATCTGAAATTTGCCAGTTACGTAGCTTATTGATAATAAACGTTGGCGAATAACAAATTTTGCAAGTGAAATTGCTTTGCGCAGCTAATATCCATTAAATAGATGTGTGTTCCCTATGGACTTCAAAATGGCTAGAGCAATTCTGATGACATTTCCAGGCAACCCTTAGACTAGCTCAGCAGGCGATCCTGTTTGGTAGCGATAAGATCACAGAATCCGACAAACAACTAAAATGTTTCCTTTGATCTGCAGGGAAACACTCAAATAAAAAGAATTATGCATATATATATTGCAGACATACATATCGCCACGTCTCTTTTTCACAGGGGTAGACAGGCAGACTCCACTTCATGCTACATGCCACAATCCTAGCACACATCTTTCGCTTCTTCTACTTCCATGAGTCTTACTAGATACACTCATTGTGGATAGATACTTTTGACCTGCATGTCCAGGCCAAGAGTATGCATATATGCTTACCAAATCAAACATAGCAGCAGGCATCAGTATGAAAGGGTTGAAGTTTCGATTCCCATTTACCAAAGCGTGACCTCCTTCTCGGTTTCTTGTGTAGAAGTATATCAGCTTAAATGTCAGGAGACAAAGCATTTCGCCCAGGAACATCGCAGATGCCTGAAGGAAATTATTGGTCTTTAATAAGAACTAGATTCCTTACAAAACAAATTAAGACTCTCTAATGGAGATTACATATTTTTTAAAGTATGGTTCACATGAAGAGCTTCCCATACTAGGATTTCTCTATGATGATGACATTAAAGAACAAATACCAACCAATTAACCCACCCAAACATCTTGAAAATACAAAAAGTCAGATGGCTATGTCAGTGGTGGGTCTAGCAGCAATAGCCTCGGGAGGAAATTACTGTTTTTTTTTCTTTATGCATTTGGGAGGCTATTGCTGCTAGTCCTAACTCTCTAGAGCCAGCTGACTTTTTGTTTTCTTCAAGATATTGGCAAAGCTGTAAACTATTTTTAGTCTGAAGGAAATGCATGAATTATTTTTTTGCATTTGTGGAAGGCTTCTGCTGCTAATCCCACAAACGGATCAGCAGCTGACGACTATTAGGCATCATGATCGGGAGGAAATGATTGACCAAATTGGTCCTGGCTCAGGGGCTAGAAAGCCTTGATTGGTTTAACTAAACTAGCTAAGGTTATAAATCTCCTTGCTTGTCTAGCAGCAATAAAAAAGAGAGCTATTTATATTTTAACTCTTTACAATCATTCTTAATTTTGCTGCTGCTTCCTTTCCGTTAAAGCGGAAACATAAAATGTATCATCACACCCTTGCAACAAAAAGGTTAAAACATCCACACTTTGAAGGGCAACACCATACACCATGCTCCAGTTGTGTAGCAGGTGACATTAAATATGTACACAATATGTTCACACAAGGAAAAAATTGGTGCATGCCTGTGGCTGAGATCAAAGCAGCTTCCTTAAGCTTGAGGCAAGCCTTCTCGGAAACATATCGTAAAGCGGAAACACCCTGGATTTGTTATAAAAAACAGTTTGGAAAACAGATTTTTTTTATAGTACCTACCCCCTGATTCAATCAACTAGGTAACTTACCTGCAGGAAGGGATGGTCGAATTCTCTAATCTGGCCGTCGGAGCCTTCTGACCTCAGCATGTCTGCCCACTTGGTGCTGATAGAGTTGATGGAGCCAGTCACCACCATCATCAGGGCAAGGAACTTCTGGTAGTTTGACCACGCCATCCTGGACTACAAGTTTATAATTAATATGTTTCGGATTCACTGCTAAGGCTAATGTTGTCATGGCAGTTGTCTCGCTCGCTCACAACACTTGTTTGTTTGATTTACATTAAAATAAGATACCTTTATAAGAAATACTCTCTTGTTCCAAATGCGGATATCAGGCTATTCTCTACACTAGCAATATACTCCGACAACTACAGGTCGCATTTTCCCTATAAAAGTTACTCTATGGCATTTTTCAACCGATTGCAAGGTGAGTTAAGGATTTTAAAATATCCTTTTTTGGAAAATGGCGGACATGATTTTTTTACGTCTTCGCGAGGTGCTCACAGAGGTAGTCTAGTTGAGTCGTATGTGTTAAATAAAAAAAAAGACATTTACCCGCTAGAATGAGATAATGAACACCTATTGACAATTACACTAAATTACAATAGACGCAAATGGCTTTGCCTAGTCACTGGAGTTCATTTTAATTTTTCACTCACCTTTCAGTACCTACTTCGTTATTTAACTTTAACTTGCTGTCACAAATTTAGTCTCTATCAACGGTTGACGCTTTTTATTATAAGCTAACAAATATAAAGTGGTAAAGAGTGAATAATATTTAGGTGAATTAAAGTGCGTAAACGTAACCGCAAAGCGCAAGCAAACCAAACCAACAACTCACCGTCACTCACCGACAAGAGAGAAATAAAAATAATCGATCGATCGTGAATATTTTGGCCGTTCCTAAATAAGCTATTTTCATGTAACCACAGATAAAAAAAATAAAAAACTTTACAGATAATAAATTGTTCGTCCACCACAGATTAAAAAGAAGCGGTATCTCAATGATATTGCCATTGCAACAATTGCGACTATGGTGGTCGTGCCACATGTAAAAAAGCAACCAGTGGTTTTGTCGAAATGTTTCTGTGTTTTAAGGGAACAAGACCTTGTGTACAGACATGATTGTCA
This sequence comes from Peribatodes rhomboidaria, assembly GCA_911728515.1. Classification (NCBI taxonomy): domain Eukaryota; kingdom Metazoa; phylum Arthropoda; class Insecta; order Lepidoptera; family Geometridae; genus Peribatodes; species Peribatodes rhomboidaria. The sequence continues at coordinate 20,919,958 of OU452166.1, forward strand.
TTAATTTATCATTATTAACGTTTACCGGTTCGTTGTCGTGCACGAGTGTGGGCAAATGATACAAATATTAGGAAATGCTACTTTTCGTGTTATCTACAAAACTCGACTTAAAGTATTCTCGACTTTAATGAAATGGGAAAAAGGCATTCCCCTTTTCCCATTTCAATTCATATCATCCATCATCACCCTCTTCTCCATAATCTTCATCATAGATTTAACTATAATACTTAAGTTCGAAACACATACAGATGACTAGGTAGTATAGCCATATTGGCTCTAGCCTGCCGTACTGGGTAAAACCAAAAAAAAAAACACTTCTGCTCAGTCAGTGCTTCATTCATTCATTCATTCATCATCCATTATTTGTTTCTTACTTCTAGAAAGGAATACATTTTTTTTGAAAATTGTGATTTAAAGACAAAGGTAAAGTATAAAATTTTAGAAAATTTATTTTCTCATCTATTTTCTTTCTTAGCTGTCATAATTACTTACGGACCATATAATTAAAATGATCACCTACCAGCAATGAACATAGAGCACCGTGAACTAGTTTTAAATTTGTAGTCGGAATTGTATTTTCATTCTATTAAGTGTTTCTCCTAGGGCATTGAGTAATATTTTTGACTTTACGTACATTTTGAAAACATGGATGGACAATATTGATTTGTTCCAAGTAATTGACCGAAGCATCACGAACAAAAGAAGCTAGACCAACTGTTAGTGTTACAAGAAAAACAAAAAAAGTCCGATAGTCCGGTCGTGAAATATAGTCTAAAAAGTAGGGACAAAGACGAATCTTACAATTTCGAAGAATCTTACCTCGTAATCCCAGGTCGGACTGTTTAAACTCAAGGTCATTATGAACATAATTATGTATTGTATACCTACATACATAAACCTACATTCTCACGAATAACAACCCTACCGGTCAGACGAGTATAAACGTAAGTTTCTCATTCCTGCTCCATCTGGCCACTGGCACAGGACATATTGAGATAAACAAGGCAAATGGGATAAATAGCCATTCCTTCTAGCCTATTCTACTATTGGACAGCCATGGGAATTAAGAAACTGACATAGTTATATGGTTCACATACCATTAGCTTTCATATTATGCTTTAATTGCATGTTTGCTGTGGAAACTGCTAGAGTGTGAATCTGGGTGGGTGCCCTATAGCCACAGTCTGAGTATTGTCAAGTGTTGAGTGAATCAGTTTCTCCGTGGTAAGCTTCTTTGATCATATGCCGCATCATTGCTTAACATCAGGCAAGATAGTAGCAAACTAAATTAAGTATTTAATAGAATGTGTGAATTATTTTGTGTATTATTGAACAGGCCACCATGGCAGATTCAGGGGGCAACTGGTGTCTCATCGAGAGTGACCCTGGTGTCTTCACCCAACTCATCAAGAAGTTTGGTATGTGTTAAGTTTTAAACATTAGAATGGTGTTCATTATGTTGTAACATTTTGTGAAATAAATTGACAGTAAAATTACATTCATTACTTTGTTTGCAAAGGTGGTGTTACAGCTAGCTGGCAGTACAAATAAAAATTAAATACAAATAAGTCCAGTTAAAATTTTCCTTCCCGCTCTTCCACTCAAAATCTCTGGACAGTCAACTGCACCATTTGAAATTTTTAGTGAGTAAATAGCATCAGCAATTTAAAAGAAGAATTATATGTTTGTGGCAATGATTAATGTAGTGGGGAAAGATACATTTTTTTTAAAATTAGAAATGATGCAGCAAACTTTCTTTGTCTGCACCAATAGGCATAAGCATCGAAATCTTTAATAGAACCAACTCACTTTAAACTAGTATTCTTTGGTTTGTAGTTAAAAGTAATGGCTATTGGTTTGCGAGTGAAATAACAAACATAGCATTGTGATACATTAAGGTCCAATTTATTAGCAGATAATTCTTTGTTCCTGGAATATTGAAATGAGAAGTGAAAGTTATGCCAGATAAAATCAACACCATCACTAAGGGCGCCCAATCCAAGATATTGAATTGGGATTCTGTTTATACAATGCACATATGTTTATTTCCATTTGGAATAATAAGCCAAGTACTGTAAGGAAACTACTGGAAAGTACTTATGTGATTTGAATAGATTTACTGCGTCCGAAACCTCGAATTGATGTTCCAAAACAGTTTGAAACAAAATTCTTAATGTATGTATGGGGTCACCTAGATTGAATTTTTCTTATAGATAGATTTTAATCTATATGTAAACTTTACGGTTCAAGTTTAACCACTAATTCCCATTGGTTCAGCATTACAATTCTAAACTAGAATTCAGCAGCTCTAGGTCTCTGTTGAACCAATAGTTATACTCAGTTCAACTCAGTTTAGTTTCCCATATCCAGCACAGAATTGAGTGGATCTTTGATCTGGATTAGATAAAAACAAATTGTATGTGGAGTGTTTGCCATCTATGGCATAAAACAAGGTACTAAAACAAAATAGTTTAAGTTTTAGTTGGACTGATTTCTACATGCAGTCACTTGGCATCACGCCAGCACTGTAAGCATCTTTTACTGCTTTTTAAATAAATAACCCAGCAATGATCTTGCACATTTAAAGTATTTTTACATTCTGCAGTGCCAAGTGCTGGAAAGCTCTCAGACAGCATTATTTTTCAGTAATAAACCTACTTCAACAAAATATAGGACTTAAACTTAACAGACTTAGACTTAACTTCAACGGCGAAGTCTAGGCAGGGCTTGTTGTAAGAATTATATATAATATAAGCTTTGTTCAATTTATACAAGTCAATTTTTTTTTTAATTTTTAGGTGCCAGTGGGGTTCAAGTTGAGGAAATATGGTCCATGGAAGATTCCATGTTTGAAAATTTGAGGTAAGATCAATTGTTAGTTGTTATTATAGAGTTAAAGGCATACCATGTCATTCAAACTATGAAGCGAGGCATTTGAGATGTCTATTGTTTACTTTAACTTTTCATATATGACTAAATTCAGGCAAAACAATGCAATCCAAAATAAACACGCTCGCGTCCCTGTATGTTTGACAAGGCTTTTGTGCATTGAACAAAAGAATCGATGTCACATAACAGATTATTATTGATTTGTTATTTAAATTTTTTTCCTCGTATTGTTATGCAGGATCAGGGTGATAAGTTTTGCATTGACGTCTGGAAGACTTGTTATTTAGATTTATTCAAACCTATTTCTGGATGTTTTCAGGCCTGTCCATGGACTTATATTTCTCTTCAAATACTTGAAAAATGAACCACCAACTGGAGTAGTTGTAACGGACATAGATTTACTTGAGCGAATCTACTTTGCCAAGCAGGTTTGTACCACACACCATTCATATTAACTAAATGCCTCTTACTAATCAAAGTTGTATAGCCTCAGAATAGTTATACAGTGTTTTGTCTTTTTTGCTGGAGTTAAAAGTTTAATAGAAAGAAAAAGACAAAACACCCTATAATTATTCCAACATTAATTTGTGTGGGGGTATATATCTACGATCAAGGTATGCAAGCATGCAACATTATTTCATAAGAAGTAATTCTGTAAATTTTGTTAATATGTCATCCATAATACATATTAGAAACAAACATATGTACCTAAAATAATTGTAATTATAGTCTCCCTAGACTCCTAGACGGTTCCTTAACGGTTGAACAGATTTGAATAAAATTTATGGTGAAGTAGTTGGAATAAAAACACGATACACATGTTACATATTAGCTTTGCTTAGTGTGTGTGCTAAAATGTCCAGAATAGTTAGACTTATGTACAACTAATACAATTTGTGTTATACCATCATGTACAGTACAGAAGAAGCAATAAATAAATCTGAATCTGAATATTTATTTATTTATTATTTTATTTCACAAATATGTGATTCTTGTGACAAGCAGCTAAAACTTTGATGCACAGTTATTTATTTATTTATTCATTTTAGCTGGCTCCTTCCCACTGCTGGGCAAAGGCCTCTTATTCTTTTAACATTTCTCGCGTTTTTGGGCTTTTTCAGACAGATATATTGGAACTGGAGTGCTTGCACTGTTCTTAGTCAATCGGAATCTAACGTTTCAAATCGACGGATCATAATGTGTCGAGTTTAACACACACAGACAAATTCACACACACACACACACATTTAGCATTTTAAAATAACTATATAATAAAGTAGATTGGTAGGGACTAATTTTATATTTGGTTGTTTAGGAATTCTTATTCATTATTATTCAGTTTGGCTTTATAAATCTCATCGGACTCTGATCCGGTCTTTATTCTAGTTTGGACCTTTTTCCTCTCCTTCCTGTGAGATGCTCGCAGAAATTGTATGATCTTCTTAACACTGGTAATTGTGCATGTAGGATCATGTTTTTGTTGTATCTCCAGAAGTTTCTCGTACGCAGACAATTTCATTACTTTATTTTTATACGTTAGTTAGTGTACATACATCCACAGACACTCACGTTCCTTGAAGCCGTTTATTACTTCTAGTACTAACTCGTGACGATGAGAACGTAAGTCTCCCATTTATGTAGCCGCGTAGCACGTACGCTCGCTACAAATGCGTGGAAAAGACTGTCGGCATTTCGGCTCGGCTGATTCACTGGCGGTATAATAATATGTAGCGGTTTTTTATTTTGAAGCATGCACGAAGAGCCAACGGTCTTTACCGCCCTACTTTAAAACCGCGGTCTTGTAGGTGCTCCATTGACGGCTTATACCTTTGGCGGCCGGCTCGTTGACGCACCAAACTCGCCAATGGATCACCTGTTTTAGACCGATCTCCTCAATGCAACCAATAAAAAAAAAATATTTAAAAAAGCAATAAAGATTTAATTGTATTGCAGATGATACACAACGCTTGCGCAACGCAAGCCGTGATCAGCCTGCTGTTAAACTGTGAGCATCCAGATTTGGAGCTGGGCCCCGAGCTGACGAAGCTGAAAGAGTTCAGCCGCTCCTTCGACCCCAAGATGCGTGGGCTGGCCTTCAGCAACTCGCAGACCATACGGGCGGCTCACAACGCCATGGCGCAACAGCACATGTTTGAAGTCGCTGACCAACCACGCGCTGCGGTCAGTACATTTCACTATAGTTCGTGACTAATCAATCAATGAATCAATCATTTATCTATTTGACATGTTAACCAAAAGATCAAAAATAATGGCCACTGGACACGGAAACCAGAACCCTCTCCCAATATAGTGTAGCTATTTAAACAAAATAAAATAATTTGTAAATGGATTGAAAGAAATAGATAGTTCCATCGGCCTCGGTGTCCAAATTCTAGTTATCATTGTCATCCCCGAAATCGTGAATAAAAAGAGCTGTTCCATACAAAAAGTTCACTGATCGTCGACAAAATACATGGAATAGCAGTTTTTCTCGATTTTAGGATTTGCCCCATAGTAAAAGTTGATCCTATGATATAATATATATGATATAAGTACAATGATATCCTAGAATATGTCCGTCGTTTAATGATGTAATTGTAAAAATGTTTGTGTTTCAGGAAGAAGATGCGTACCACTACGTGTCGTACATACCTTTCGACGGTCGTATCTACGAGCTGGATGGTCTGCGCGAGGGGCCAATCGACCACGGGCCCATAGCTCAATACAAGGACTGGCTGGACGTCGCCCGACCTATCATCACCACTAGGATACAAAAGTAAGGAGACCTGGTTCACTTCCTGTACTAGATATATTTATCTAAACGCTCAGCGCGAGAGTTCCATATAACACTACAAGGACTGGCTGGTACGCTCGACCCATCATCATCGCCAGGATACAGAAGTAATATGACCTAGTTTACTTCTTGTACTAGCTTTATTTATCTGAACGGCTTGCGCGAGGGGCCCATCGAAAACGGGCCCACAGAACACTACAAGGACTGCCTTGACATTGCGCGAGCCATCAAGACTGCCAGGATACAGAGGTAATCTGGGCCTAGTTTACACTCTACACTAGCTTCACCTATTTGAACGGTCTGCACGAGAAGTACATCTACCACGGAACCATAGAATACTGCAATGACTAGCAAACAATACAGAAGTACAGTGGGCAGATGTAAGGAGACCTAGTTCACTTCCTGTACGAGCTACATACACCTGAACGCTCTACGCAAGGAGCCCATCGACCACGGTCTCATAGACGCTACAAGGACTAGCTGGACATTGTACCACCTATATAATCATGTGGCTGCATGGATCCCAACTTGGTGGCGCATTCTCTCTTGTGGAACACACAATAGTCGCTTAGAGTCGGACTGGCTTCGGATGTCAAAATCGGATTGGCACAACACATCCTGTGTTGAGAACACTCGCCACTGATTGGCAGGTTTGTGCGTCGACCAAGAGGTTTTGTTTAATCGTTGCAGTTCGCCTGATAGATTATTTAGTGTTACAGCTTGGATCAAGCTCTTCTGTTACAACTGTAAATATCCCCGGGACTTCTGCAGGCTGGAGGTCGCTTTCGACACGCGAACCTCTCGTTCGGCTCGTCATCTTCTATTGTTTTTTGATACCCAAGGGAGGTCGTTTGGTGAAGCACCGGGTGAAAGATGAACTCATATGCCGGTTGTAATCGCTCGTTTGCATTCGCCATTTTGCAGTACAATTTTAGATTTTTTCTATGAAAGCAGGCTACTTGGATTTATTTTTCTCATTCAAGCTCCGGCCTATATGGCCACTCTGGATTTTACCGTGGGATAACCTGGCTGTTTGGTCCACCAGCTTGTCCTTACTGAGGTTGAATTTTTGAGGAATTTTTGAGATGTTGTAAAATCAGTCAAAACACTACTTTTTTTTATGTACAATAGGTCGGCGTTTCACCACCTACTCGCCTGATGTTAAGCGACGTTGTGGTCTAAGATGGAGCACGACGACCTATAAGGTACTTATTCACTCTAGCCTTGAAGTTTTGTAGAGTGAAGAAGTACAAAGACGGCAGTTGAGTGAGGCACTACAAGTGCGCTACTGCTCAGACCCGTCTTTGGAACGGTTACGCCGGACTACATCCCAGAACACGACTAGGTCATTTCACGGCATGGCTTGGTCCGGTGGGTGGTAACTAGCCGAAGCCTCCCACCAGAGTTTGCTACCACCTGCGAGTTTGGGGACCACATGTAGGGAATCAGAATAGAGTACACTCCTACGGACGTGGGTAGCTCAGCCCCCAAAAACATACACACACTTGCAGAGTCATTGGAGAAACAGTTTCCACCTATGAGGAAATATCAGTTGTGTTTTGTAATATTGGAGCCGTTTTTTACTTTGTACTACTACGCACTTGTAGACTACTTGTCACGCTGCCTGAGTACACTTTTGCTGATGTTAGGACATCGATTAGCATTGCCCCAGACATCACTCGGAGCTTCTGGAAATGCTGGAGTCTTGAATATCTCCACATTTTGGAACAGCGCGTCTAATGGATAGACATAAGTTGAGAGACCTTGATTTAGTCTTGTCAATACTGTCAATCAATTAGCGGACACGTTACCTGTCTAAGGCAGGTGGTAGATGTTCCCGATCAATTAAAAATCTCGCTTACCCAATAACCTATAGCCGGTCATAACTTAGAAACCAAACTCATACAGCTAGATGATATAGAATTTTCTTAATACATACTCTAGGATGATTACGTTGGCATTCTATCCTATCCTCATAAACGTGTAATTTGTTCCAGGTACAGAGAAGGTGAAATCCACTTCAATTTGATGGCCCTAGTGTCAGACAGGAAGACAGTTTACGAACGGCAGCTCAATGACTTAATGACGTCATCCCATCTGCTCGGCATGGAAACAGATGACATCGACAATGAAGTCTCCCGTCTGCGAATACTAATGGACTACGAGGATATAAAAATGACCAAGTACGCAGCGGAGAACGCTCGCCGCCGGCATAACTATTTGCCGTTCATCATAAACTTGCTCCAAGTGCTGGCGGAGCAGAAGAAGCTGTCGCCTCTGATGGAGAAGTGTAGGGTCCGTATTCAGCGGCGCGGGACGAAGCGTCTGAAGACATAACAGGAGGCCAGCGCGGGGCCCAGTGCGCCACCGCCGCGGAAAGCCGCGGCTCGGTGCGCCTCCCCCGCTTCGCTCTCGACGAGCGACGTGCAGTCTCGCACATTCCGATTCCCGATGTTCGAGCTGCCCTCTACTTCTCGCGCTTCCCCGCCGCGGGTATTCCCCTTTACGTCCCGTGCCTCACCGCTACGAAATATGCCCTCCACCTCTCACGATTACTCATTGCGTAGTATGCCCTCCACCTCCCGCGACTACTCGCTGCGTAGTATGCCCTCCACCTCCCGCGACTCCCCGCTGCGCAGTATGCCCTCCACCTCGCGTGACTACCCGATGCGAAGTATGCCCTCCACTTCTCGCCACTCCCCGCTGCGAAGTATGCCCTCCACCTCCCGTGAGTCCCCGCTGCGAAGTATGCCCTCCACATCCCGCGAGTCCCCGCTGCGAAGTATGCCCTCCGCCTTTCGCATCTCCCCGCTGCGGGACGTGCCCTCAACCTCCCGAGCTTCGTCGTCGTCGCAAACTGTAAGCCCCTCGCGTGCTGTTTCGCCATGTTCTGGCATGGAATACACACTAGCAGACTTAGATGCCATATATCGCGAGCACGATTCCGATGCGCCAGACTCCGTGCAACTTTCAGACTCTATGCAATATCAAGACCCAGTGCAAATACCAGACTCCATAGACTTTCAAGACCCAGTGCAACTACCAGACTCCACACACTTTCAAGATCCAATGCAACTACCAGACTCTATACACTATCAAGATCCAGTGCAACTACCAGACTCCATACACTTTCAAGATCCAGTACAACTACCAGACTCCATCCAATATCAAGACACAGTGCAACTACCAGACGCCATCCACTATCAAGACCCAGTGCAACTACCAGACGCCATCCACTATCAAGACTCAGTGCAACTAACAGACTCCATGCCACTTCCAGACATCGTGCAACTCCCAGACATCGTGGAGTTTCGAGACTCCGTGCAACTGCCGGACACAGTGGAATTTCAAGATTGCCAGCAGTTGCAAGACTCGTTGCATCTGCACGACTCGGAGCAGCTGCAGCCAGGGGACGTTTCAGCGTTGTTTGATTTCGACTTGAAAGAAGACATGTTTTTAGACCGGCTCGACGACGATTTCGATGACCCCGATTCTGTTTCTTCAGGACACCTCGTTATCGACCAAAAACCCACGCCAAATGACACTGAGCCCGAGGACTCTGAGTGAAATGTTGGATGTGTAATTTTGATGCTATAGTTAAACCAGATTTAAAAAAAAATACGAACATACAACAAAAGTTAAAAAATTATATGTAAAAACGCCTCATAAACGTGCTTATCCACATTTAGTTGTTTAGCGTATCAGACGGACCAAAGTTGGCGGCTTATATCAAATTGTTGTAGGATCCACTTCTGTACTATACTTTATGAAACCGTACCCATTGAGCTACTAATTACAGCGCACTGAAGATTACGCCGCGCTCCTCCACAATTTTCGATTCAATTACAGTAACGTGACGGAATTTACTTTGCCAACATTGTACTAGTAAGCTTAGCCTCGTAAGTCGCATTATTTCATAATAACAATAACAATATTATGTAACAAATTTCAGTCCATGATATGATTAATCGATAAATAATAAAAATTAAAAAAATTAATTTGCGATTGGTATAGAATTTGTCTAATAATCGAACCGGTGAAATGTAATTTTTTTTTAAGTTTTCAATAAATCATATCATGGACTGAAATTTGTTAGACAACCCATATGCAATATATTTATTGACATGTTAAATTAAATATAAATATATTTCATCAAATAAGCATCTCGGTGAAGGTCGTTTTATATTGCGATCCTATACTATTACCAATAATTACTTAGGAATTTTCGTGTTTACTATTTAGGCTTATTTTGATTTTTACTTTTGTCTCTTCGCTTCGCTTCGTATTCGTAATGCTTTTAATATATCTTGTCGTCGATGTCTTTTCTTTAATTTCTTTTTTATTTTGCATTTTTCGTCTCGGGCGCTTTTAACATATGATACTACATTTATGATACGCGCTAACACGCGTTCTATGCTATGCCAAAACCGCTCCGAGACATCGACTATATTTCAATAGAAATTAAGTTGTAGTTCGTGCAAGATGTAAGGTAACCATGGAATGTCGGAAGAAAGCAAGGTCAAAGAACAGTTTTAAATGATATAAGACTAGAATAAAATAATCTTATGCGTTGAACCTAGTGGACGCATAAACCCGAGTACACGTGAAAAACGCGTTACTCCACGATTAACCAGGGTCTATTTTAGTATTAATGAAATGAAATGAAACAAAAATTGTATAATTACGTAGATTTAATTTCTTATAATATTGGTGTTACTTATATGTAAACGGTCAATCACAAACCGAGCAATGCTTCTATTTCGCGAGTTGTACTTGTACATTACGAAGATTGCAGTTTGCACACATTGACAATACTCTGGCATTGTTTGTTAGTAGAGGGGTAGTGGCGCATAAACTTCAATGAATCTGCTTTTAAAGTGGAGTCGGCCTAAATAAACTGTGTGGTTGATATGCGGTCCATGGGCCCGACGCTCAGAAGTGAGCAAAAGGGCGTTTGGACCGTATATCGCAACAAACAGTCGAATTTCGTATAATAAAACGAATCTAAATGTTGAGAATGTCGTTATAGCAGCGCTGTCATCAAAATTTCTCGAAATTGAGCTGTCTTAGCACGATTTAAGATCCATAATACCTTTGGTCCGCTGCTCAGCGTCGCGCTTTAGAAGGAATAGTCGAGAACTATACTGCTACACTTATCAGGTACTTTGTTTATGTGCTAAAACTAATTTTAATAGGAAAATGTGCAGGGCTATACATTTGTCGGGTATATTATGAGCTTTAATACATCTAAAGGTAAGATAGGTTTTGCGTGTCACAAGTTTTATGCCAGGTCTCTACATTGGAATGTAATAATATTAATTTACAGCTTGGCGAAAATGTTAACATTTTTTTTACCCTTTCGCAGTACACACATAGGTGCTTTTTTTCCAAATGACAGATGTAATGTGATGTGTTATAAAAAAAACTGAAAAAATATCTAAACAAATTCAAAATGTTCATACTTAAAAAATAGTAATATAATATTTCTAGGGTTGGCTTTGATTTACTAGCGACAATGCCTAAAATATTTTCGCCAAGCTGTACGTTCTATCGATCCGGGATATTATTATTTACATCTTATACAATTTTCTTATGATCTAAATTATAAACCTAATTAACGAATGTTTCTTTTACGTCAAGATAGAATGAACAATAAATTAATGAATTTGGGAGTGAAGTGGCACTTGAACATTATCTTAAGCTGGTATTTACACAGGAGCGATTTTTTATGAAAGAAACTAGGTACGATGTTTTAGTTTCGCGGTTGTTCACTACATCCGAAATATTACATACTCATGGGACATTTAACGCGATTTATGTTACGCACAGACCTAGTGACCGACCGAGAGAATGAACTGCATCTCGGTTTTCTAAATTGGAATGAGACACGAGCGCATGTTCATTACCATTATGGTCTTAGGCATTATTTAAAATGAGGAAGAGATAAGAGATAAAACGCCATGAATATCTCCTGAGTACTTATTCAAATGTAGGAACTTAAAACGCCGCGATTTTGTGACATGAGCGATGATTGAGGGATAATATTTACAGTGAAGGTGTAGGTACGTGGAGCGGCCTGCCTGCCATGTCCCACTACTGCACGGATCCCAGCCAGAAGTCGTGTGACGCGGACTTTGACATTATATCACAGGTTACACGCTCACTTTTTCTTGAACTTATGAAAAAGTCCGCGATATACGAATAAAGTAGGTACATTTTTACGAAAATTCGTACTCTAAAATTAACAGCAGTAAGATAAATATTGTGGTAATTGTTACTTGTCCGTGTCCCAGTCAAGCAAGTACTGTGTTCTGTAGGCGTACAGTACAGACTATTGGAGTTTGAATAGCAAATGGCCACAGGTTATTTTCATCGTGGTCATTTGCTATTGGTTGACTATGAATCGGAAAAGTAACTTCGTTTTGTCCCCATTTAAGGCGATTTAGAATATACTCTCTCTGTTCTAGGGTTAGAATAGAAGCTAATGGAATATATGCATTCTTAATTGCAATGGAAAACTTAAGGAAATATGTGCGTGGCTTGGTGTATTAACTAAACTGTCAATTAAGACTCGTGATAGGTAATTTAGTTCAAGCCAGCGACTTGTAAGTGTCAAAAGGTGTCTTAAAATGGGGCAATGTATGTGGGATCTTTGCAATGATTGAACAGAGGCTGGGTGACGAGCATCAGGGGGCGCGGCGGCGGCGTTGGCTTCACGTGTTGGGCTGCAGGCCTTTAGGCTTGATCATCATTGAGGCGCGCTTCAGTGTGTAGTCCCAGCCGCGCCAGCGGAACCACACGATACCTGCAACACAACACTTATCAATGTCGAGATCCTTAGGCATGCATAGGCATCCTTCCTCAGGACGAAATGAGACGCTCAATTATATAGTGTCTCATTAAGCTAAAAACCCAATGAGATATATTTATATTGGACAAAGCAATGTTTTAATGTTGTGTACAACAGATAGCCATGATGCAGGAAATAACAAAAAAACATCGAGATCAATGGGATCCTTTATGGTTCTATACAATCTATGGTACTTGTCAATGTGCTTAAATTGCGGAAGTAATCTCGCTCGCGCTTTCAGACATTTTGGAGATTTAAAATAATAAATCTAAAGTAAATGTAACAAAGTTACATAGACCTTGCGAAGAACATGATAAATGTTCCATCGTTCCATTTCCATTGAAACAATTTTTACCTCGAAAGTATTACCTACTACTACTAGGTACCGGCGACCACATCTTGCAGTTTTTTTAATTAGGTAGGAATACTAGGTATCCGTTAGGAATCCCCGAACCAAAGTTGAAACTCTATCTCTAAGTACATAATTGTTTTCTAAATGTCTATATTTAACATAGTATAAGACATTATTTAACCATTATTACAATAAGAACGTAGAAATATTTCGTATAAGTAAATGTCTAAGGTCAAACGCAGGCGACGGACTTATTCGGCGGGTCTATGAGATCTCCGAAACTAATCATAATATTCTGCACAAGTTACAGTTAGAGGGAGATACTTTCCGCCGACTGAAGTGTGTAGTCTGCGCTGGCTCTTACAGTTAATTATCATAAATGATGTGGGGGGGTTCGCAGCCTGCGGACGACACGCTCGCGGACCAGACGGTTGTTTGCGCAAGCTGGTAGGCGGCTCGGCATCCTAGGTGGCCATCGATTTCCACGAAGAATGATCGCGTCACATTATTCATACGATCATGCGATACATATCTGCTTATATTTATATTTGTGCGAAATGTTAAAAACTATTTGAAAATGACGTCGCGTTTGGACTCGTGCTGGTACAAGCGATGATCAACTAGGACGCCGCCGTGGGGTTTAGTTTGCAAGTACTGATGTAGTAAGTAACTGACAATATTTATGAAGTTGACTGTAAGTAAATATAATCATTTATGTAAGTTAGTACATAATACTCTACTTTTTGGGTAAAATTTACAGTGTAACTGTGTTTAGTATTTAGTTAAGTACATATACTTCTTAGTAGGTACATAGTCTTCGTAACTAAATTAAGAATTTCAACGACAACTACAATGTCATAGCGGTGTTTAGTAGTAGGTACCAACCTGAGTACTGAACCAAAAAATGCGATCTTAAGTAGGTATTGAATCTATTTTTCAAAAAAAGCAGTCGGGACGTATTTCTTGTATTGCTAATACAGGAGTATTTTTAAAAATCAAAAACACTGGAAACTATTTTGTATTATACAAGTACCCATTAAAGAACATCTTTACCTACCCACCTACTTGGAACTAAAATACTACCTACTAAAGTTTAGGTAAATTATTGTAAACATAGCTAAAATATTGAGTACCTTGAGCCTGTTCGGAAAGAGAACAATCGTGGCGGAAACAGGAACTGACGTATCAAACAAAAGAAAACAAATTGTCGTCAATCAAAATGAAGGATCAGGCACAGTGGCACCCTCACTCAAACAACAGCTCTCTTTCTGGACAGACTAGTGGTCTTTTTTAATTTCAGTGTTTTCTTCGGTGTTGTCAGTAGCGTTAAGTATGATTATGTTATTTTAATTATTATTTTTTTAAATGAGCGGTTTTTCGTTAGGCATTGTCAGTATAGTTTTTCATCGTCAAGAGATGGTGCACGCGTAACTTTTGGTATTCGCTTTTAAAACTTTTTAATGGCAGTGGAGACTTCTTTTAACCAACGTGAATAGTTTTGAAGAATCCGTAAAAACCGTGAATCCAAACAAAAAGTTTAAAATTATGTAATCATTTATATCTTTCTGATAGTTACGAATTTTAAAATATTTTTTTACATTGATTTCCATCCAACCGAACTTTTCATTCTGTTGCCTAATAAAAATAAACGAATGACAGAAGTTTGTCTGTCATGTCACGCACGTCATAATATAAAGTTTGAAAAAACTTAAAAAATATCACTGATAATTACCAAAACTGTCGCTAATTTCATCTAACGAGATTTAGATAATGCTTAAAAAACACTTGGAAAACCGCTTATTACCTATAATTTATGCATGGTATTATCGTGGATAAAATTTACTATATGGTATTCTGTAAGTAGTACTATTTAACGTGCATTTTATTTCAATGTAGTGTCAAATTCGAATAATTAAATAAACGTATGAGTATTAGCAAATATTTTCATTTCCTTTTTATTTATTCATTTCCAAACATTAGATATTTTATGACTATTTTATGTAAGTAATAGGTACCTAAATCATTCGTTACATACAAAACCTAGGCATGCAATACGTGTCCTAGAAGATAACTATCAAATGAAACTCGTAATTGTCTAAATTACGTTATCCCATAAATGTACTTAAATTAGCAAAAACACAACATGTGTTTTTAGCAGTAAAAGTATTAACGTAAACTTTTCTTTCGTTTGGACCCATACATTTTACTTGTTCCTTGACGTTTCCGCCAGGGGCGCTTTATTGAAATTAATGTAGAAAAACGAAAAAGTAGTAGCTATCAAAACTAATATTTATTTACAAGCCGGAAATATATAGAAATACTAGCTTAGTCACCCGCGAATTCGTAGTGCAATCCGTACGTACACCTTACATTGGTGTGGCTTCAATACACATGGTTGTGTACGGAGTGAGAAAACTATCCTCTCTAAGCGATCTAGCGCTGCATGTCTTAATAGTTTGGTTGGACGACATAACAAATGTTTTAGCGCTACAGCAAACCTACGGTTAGTCCACAGCGGCAGGCCCTATGCTAAGAAGTTGCTTAACGCTTTTTGTTTGGACCAGCTTCTCTAGATCTTAGTCCTTAAATCTCAATGGACTCTGGCGGATATTTTATTATTGCTTTATGAGTAGGTAATTGTTATATTTTTTCCCGACTACGCAAGAAGGAGGGTTATGTTTTTCGAGTGTAAGTATTTATGTATGAGGTAGGTACGCCTTACAGCCTAAACAGCTTGATGGAAGTGTGATGGACATGTGAGGTGTCATTTGAATCGTCTTGACAGTGGAAGTGACATAGGGTACAACATTTTGCAGCCTGGTTTTTGTTTTTCTGATAATAATGTTACTTGTTAATTTTAGTAGAAGATGGTTTCGTAGTTCTTACCTTGCCTGGCGGTGAGGTCCTGAGGATCGTGGAGATACAGGCCGTTGAGTCCTCGCCCGCAAGACTTCCACCACCAGCCTCCTTTCAGCATGGATGCGCAGTTCAGCGATGATCTGTCATTGTCTCTGGAATACCGATAGCGAAATTGTTAAGAATATTTATATTTAAAGTATGTAGAGTGAGACGAGTTTGTAAGTTATAATTTTACTAGCTGTTACCCGCGACTTCGTTCGCGTTTATTCAGAAAAAAGTTTCCAAAATCTTTCCTCGCGATATACTGTAAATCAAAGATCTCATCAAGATCCGTTCAGCCGTTTAACCATCAGAAGCCTACAAATAGACAGACATTTAGAGTTACCTACTTTTGATTGTATAATATTAGTATGGATAAAATAAATTATTAGAATTGTTTAAAAATGAACTAGGCTTGGTAAACGTCACGGTCATAGCTAAGTACATATTTTAGGGATCTGAACAAAAATAGATAAAGGAACCCTAACGACGTGTACAACCTAACGCGGAACATTTGGTTTCTATGCATTTCTATGAGATTCATTTCATAGCAAGCGACACATGCAAGCGACACGTCGCCCGACCGCAGACAAGTAGTGTCGCCGAGGACACGTCAAATTTGTTTGTTTTCTTAGTGTGAAAATAAGTTTCTACGTAACCGAGGAAGAGATAGCGATAGAGATGGACATTCAGACATTATGTCTCATAGAACAATTTGATCTGAATGGCGCATCCTTGCTGTCGCCTGCCCTCGGCTTTGGAATCACGACGGCAGACGACACGCAGCAGCGGACGACATGTCGACGCGAAATGGGACGGCCAAGATGCGAAATGATACTTTTATGGTCAGACTCCGATGTATGTCTGTCTGTTTGTCAGAGCCGATTTTTTTCAGAAACTATAAAAGCTAGCGACTTGAAATTGAGTTGGTACAGATCTAGATAACGTTAGCGGCTACAAGGTGTAGAAAAAGGTTTTTTTTTTAATATACTTATTGTCTTTTAATGTCCTATAGTACCTATAATCTGAGTTTTAAGCTCCATGATCCTCATAGGATTTCTCCTTATGAAAACAAAGCTACGCGTCATACAGCGACAACTACAGAACATTGTTTAAAAAGCGGATTAGACACTCATCCTCGTTGAAGCCGTAAAACTTCATATGATTTAATCTCTACAAGCGTTCATACTTTCGTTAAAAACTATCCAAGTTAGTAGATATGGCATAATAATATACTCCGCCGGGTATAGAGTTCAGAGTCAAAAATCGTCAGGTGGACATCACTCACTAACGTCAATCAATGCATTAGCAAGACCGAAATAATTCATTTAACACAAGTTCGAAAGAGACGATGACTATGACGAGTGACGTCATCAGGTGTTGGCTCCCGGAACTCTAGACCATGTTTTTGGGATCCCGTGAGTAGGTACATATCTAGCTATCATCCATCCATCCATCCATCAGCCATAAGACATCCACTGCTGGACATAGGCCTCCCCCATAGACCTCCAATAAGACCGGTTGGTAGCGGCCTGCATCCAGCGCGATCCTGCGGTCTTGACAAGGTCATCTGTCCACCTTGTGGGTGGACGTCCTACGCTGCGCTTGCCGGAACGTGGTCTCCATTCGAGGACCTTTCGACCCCATCGGTCATCAGTCCTCCGTGCTATGTGCCCTGCCCACTGCCATTTCAACTTGCCAATCCTCTGGGCTATGTCGGTAACTTTGGTTCGTCTACGGATCTCCTCATTCCTGATTCGATCTCGCAGAGAGACTCCGAGCATAGCCCTCTCCATAGCTCGTTGGGCTACTAGAAGCTTATTTATAAGGCCATATCTAGCTAGATACAATATAATTTGAACTGACCTGTTATAAGTCGAGAAGGGGCTGTTGTTAGAGCCGTACCAGGGGTCGTTGAGGCTGTCGCCGGCGTTGCCCTCGTACCCGTCGATTTCCAGCTTGTAATACTCGCCCTCCGAGTATATCTTGAAGTGAGAATACTGGGCGAATCTGGGAACGGAGAAAAATTAGGTAGTGTAGTGTTACTAGGGAGGCTTGTCAGCAGTGAGTTGTTTATTACGGGCTGGTAATGACGCTGATAGGTTTTTTAATAAAACGGGGCGCCATCTCAGGGACGTAATCGATATAAGAGCTGACAAGCTTAGGTAGATAAGTAAATTATAAGACTCTAGCTTATGTCGCTGTAATATTTCTTAAGAGATACGCTAATCTGACTACTTATTTAGTGTTTTTAATAATTATGAACTTCAAGCTGCGGTCATCACATCATCAAGTCCTCACATTTATGTGTCCATCAATGTGATGACCTTATTACTCATTGAGGTGTTCCGTGTTCTCATTACAATAGGTAGGTATTTATCTTGACACAATTTTAATTACAAACACTACACTTTGTCTTATAATTAAGATTGATAGAAACCTATACTCTACTTATTATTTTCGAACCTGCATTTTGTCTTGTTTTCTTCAGTTTTTGTGACAATGGCCAGAAAGGTTTAAAACGCCGAAACCATATAGGTACCTACTCGTAACAGATGAATTGACAAAGCACTGTACAAAGTACGTTCGTTGCCGACTAGCATTGTTGTCCAAATTTTTTGCCACATGAAGGCTTTATCACTTTAAGTAGTTAAGTAAGATTATGGTCTTTATTTGGGTCTGTGAGCCAACATCCGCGTTCATACTAGTCGATACTAAAAACCTAAAAATGGACCGCAAAAATTAGGTGTGCACACAATTTACCGTAGTCACAAACAAACGCAACCAGTCGCAACAGTGATAATTATTGTTGTCTCATTTTCGCTATAGTCTCTTGTACGTCTCTCTATATTGTCGCAACATAATACCTACTCTCAACGGAGCTGTGTAGTGTCCGTTTGCTTGTAGTTGTTGTTGAGTTCTACTCGCTGTGTACTAGAAATTAAACTTGTGCCGCTTCTGCCTTAGATTATTTCTATGCCAGTTACTTGATCAAATTTGTATGAAGAGTAGAGCTTTAGAGCACGTTGTAGGCTTACATAAATTAAAGTCTTGAGGGTTCTTACCTCTTATTCCCGTCGAAGTCTTCCAGTTCAACCCTGAGCATGTAGTCGTCGTTGTTCGTCAGCATGTAAATGTTCTCGTTGCCGAGCCAGAACTCCTTGCTCGTGTCTCCGAAGCCGTTCTTGTAGTCGCTCCAGTCACGGTTGAAGTTTTCAGCTGGGATGCCGAAGTCGTCACGACGATGGATCACCTGAGCAAACCGGGAAGTCTTTAGAGTTTCGTGATAAAATCTTTAAACGGAACTTACGGAGTCCGATAAATAGGAGATAAATAAGACTGACGGTACTAATTACGGCTGTCTGTTCGCAGAGTCAACTTCGTGAGCGCGATAAATGGAAGCGCAATACGATACAATGAAGTTCTAGAGCGACACACTGGAGTCCACTACCAGCTGGCACAATAGTTACCTTAGAAACTTTCTATGCTATTTAAACTAGATAACTGCATAGAAGTCATGTAAACGATCTAGCTGCGTCTTGCGGTTTTGGCCGAGACTTTACTTTTTTCCGAGGTGGAATTTTAATCATTTTCCATCAATTACCTAATGAGTAGGTATTTTATCCAGTGCGACCACCATCCTTATTGAGACTACTTCGTCAAAAATAGTCGAAATAATAGCGACATCTACAGATCAGATTTTGGGAACATGTAGCCCGGTCTGGACTCCTCAAAGGCGAAAACCTTTAAAAATAGTTACATAGAAAGTTGCTCGTTTGTCAGTCTCTTCCTCCGTCTTTGTGCTGCTATCACGCAGGTATTAGTACAGGGAGTAATATTTAGTAGACCATGCTCGACGGTGTCGAGGATAAGACGAAATAGAACAGAAAAGTAAGAAAGTCTGACTCCACTACCTAGAGGAGGACTCTACTACCTACATAGTCGGGAGAAGAAAAAAGCGACTGCTAACCGTGCAATGTTCTTTCTGCTAAAATCTTAAAATCCAAGGCTTACCGTCCAGCCACCGTCAGCAACATTCTGTTCGCAGTAGACCTTGAGGAACCAGTAGGTGGTGCCTCTGATCTGCAGGTAGTAGACGCCCGACTCCCGCATGCCAGCGTTCAGGAGGTCCACGCACGAGTAGCCCTGCACAAGCAATGGACGTTCTAAAATATGTTCAAGCAAACAAGAAAGAACCAGAAGACACATTCGCTCTTAAAAATACACTAGGACCTGGCTGAGGTCATTAAGAAATTATTAATAGGTAAATAAATAAATTATCAATATCATTCGTTCAAGTTTAAGTAAGTACTTATTATTTAACTCCTAATAATTCGCAAAAACCAAATTACATATGCAAAACCAAATTACACAATATTCGCAAAGTTTTTTATAAATATGACCACTAGCTGAGAAACATTAGGTGTAAATATATACAGGAATACAGTATATACAGTAAGTATATTAGGAATTACATACATTTCCGGTAACATATAACGTTTACACTGTACAGAAGTATACCCACTTACTTACAGTTAAAAATTATTTGTTACATAAAGAGAAAATTAATCTGGTAACTTTGGGAAACCAACAGACATAATAAGTTATGCATAGTTACTAAGTAAGTACAGACATCCAAAAAGCTTTTTGTTTTCTATTACCCTTCCTAAACAGTCGGGTAAAAATAGGACGATACGTTCATTACCTATTTATTTGCAAGCCATGCCGTGACGTCTCACTGTAAGTAGGTACCTACACCTTTGTATATTCCGTATACATAATACAGAATGAATACGCGTAAAGAATAAAGACAGCCGCTCACTTACCGAACCCATTCATACATACACAGGCAGTGTTATCAATTTGAACGGTGATTTATATGTAGGCGTAAATGTTACGCAACTGCTTTCTTTCCCTTTGGCTGTCATACGAATGACTCGCATTACCTACCTAGGTATGTAACTTTCGTAACGTAGCTAGCTTGTATATTGTAATCTCATTTCCTTTGTCAAACATTTGTAAATTATCATTTGTACTTTTTGTTAACTAGCTAATGGTCGCGACTTTTTACGCGTTGCAACTCGTATAGCCTTATTTTTTTACTAGGTTTATAACTTACATACTATTTAATTGTATTTGCAATTTTGGCATTTTTATAATTTACTCGTAATAGGTACCTAGTCGTCTTATAAGTCATCGACTTAGAACGTATTTTCTTACCAAGATTTGGTACGAAATTACGTTCTAAGTCGGTTTAGATTTAAAATAAAAAGTCGCTTTCAGTTACAATAACAATTTTCTTTTGTAATCTTAATACAAAAGAACAACAATATCAATTAACTGGATATGTCAGATATGTGTAACAGCTACACATTTCACATGTTATGTGATAATTAGAAAAATACGGTTCAAATAATTCAATCTAAGACAGAGATGTCCTCTACCTAAACCGAAGTAGGTAGTTAAGAAATCCTTCATAAATTTAATATGTGTTTTTTGTCTTCTTCACGCTCAAATGGGTGGACAGATTTTGACAAAATTTGGTTCGGGTTCCAGGAATAGGAATAGCAAGGCTATTTTTTTTATCGCGAGTGTGCTATTACTTTACTAGTATTACTTACTAGTATTAGTACTCAGCCAGTATTCAATCATTCTCAGTGTATCGAAACCCATGCTGACTTTTGCCTATGATCTTACTTAACTTACTCCACCGTCTTCACCTACCTAGACAAGACATCATTAGCTAGATACCATTACTTCACTGTCATTATCTATCTGTAAGCGGCTATACTGGATAGTAATTTGCAGTATGCTGACTTAGCGTGGCTAAGCCCGTAAAATAGAAAAAAACGGATTGCTACTACACTGACAGCCATTACACTATCCAATTTTAGCACACTAGCTCAGTTAGCGTACTGCAAATTGGAATATGTAATGACCGCATTACTCGTCAACGTGTGCTTAGCTTTGAACAAACCACAAAAACTAACTCAATTCTGACCAATGGGTAGCTACGTACTTATGTCATTAATGACATACGTACCCAGTCCGAGTTAAGTTCGTTGCTCACTATCTGCTGTCTTGCGCAAGTAATACTGCAGTACCATAGTACCACCATGTATTTACTATTGGGCATTTGGCATGGATTAGACAGATTACGCTTCAAATGCTTTTTAAAACAAATCTCTAACGTCATTTGTTATGTTTGTACGTAGTACATGACGCTTTTTACTACGCTAGTTCAACTTAACATTCCTTGTTAATTCATCTATCAAGATAAAACAAATTCGATTTCCTCGTCTGTCCCTCAGCACGCACCGAATTTAGATGTGGTTTTCACCACCAGTTAAATAATTTTTCACTGAAGGTTATAGGTACCGTGCGAAGCAGGGGCGAGTGGCTAGTGTTTATAACATTACTTACGTTCACCTGAAACTTTTTAATCCTTATTGTATCTACAGTATTTCCGTTTGTCGTAGAGAAAAGCTAGGGAACAGATGGGAATAGTCCAATCTTATGAAATTGGGTGTTTGGGACAGACCTGAAATGGACGGACAAGAAATCTCAAACATTCAACAATCAACAATCTTAAATACATATTTGCACGTAAAGCCACGCCAGAAGCCCTCTGCACCGTGTGTAACGGGTTTTACTTTATTTACGGCACATTTTTTACAATACATACGCACTTGCTTTGAACGCTGGCGCAAGTAATGTGATTAGTCTGCTGTGTGCAATAAGCTTTAGTGTGTCACCGTTAATTTTCGTCAAACTTCACAATGGTCTCATTGCGGACTCTCGCCAATCATGCATGTCTGTATATGAGGTTATTAGAAGAGACAGACCATTAATTTTTCAATAGAGAGTAGTCGCAAATGGTTTATTTCGTGTCTATTTCTAATACTTCGTTTATGGTTGTCTTTCCACTTACTCTTATCTACTTACAATCGTATTCTAAAGCGTAGTTTCAATCAATCAGCTTTAAGAGTGCTTCTTTTGTTGGTGGAGTTACTACCAGGCTTGACGATCTTCTGCGAACGTTTTCATTTCTATTTCTCACAATGACATTACTAATATCTGACTTCGCTTTCATTTGGTCTAACAATGTTCTCTTAACAGGTTTAGCGTAGTGACCAGCAAAATACATATTTGAACAAGTATGACTTGATTTTTTTTAGGTTAAAGGATTTTATTTTAATCTTAAAATAATCATTTTTATCTTATTGTCACGGGAACTTAATGTACTTAAATAAATAAAGTAGATAAAGCATGCAAAATAAGCAGTCATTAAGAAAAAGTGTGCCTGGTTTTTAGGGTCCATCCATACCCAAAGGGTAAAACGAGACCTGAAGACTAAGACTCCGCTGTCCGTCTTTCTGTCTGTCCGTCTGTTACAAGCTGTCTATCTCATGAACCGTTATAGTTAGACAGATGAAATTTTCACAGACGATGTATTTATATTGCCGCTATAATAACAAATACTAAAAAACAGACTTAAATAAATATTTAAGGAAGCTCCCATAAAACAGACATGATTTTTTTGCCGTTTCTTTAGAAAACGATATGGAACCCTTCGTGCTCGAGTCCTACTCGCATTTGGCCGGTTTTTTTTTCGAGCGTTTTGGCTTTACTATATTGTAGTTTTAGCGTAGTTTAAATCTAAACAAAGTCCCGAACAACGTTAGAGTCTGACTCCAGCCAACTTATTGATTGCGTAAGTTCTGACAGTTGTCTCGAGGTCTGCGGTTCGCACGTGGCCTGCCTATTGTCGTAGAAAGTTGTGGGTCACGAGAAGAGAGCTCTCGTACCTCGTTAGCGAGAGCACATACATCATTTTGACTCGCTATCGTTTTTGTTTTGTGTGATATAACTGGAGCAACAAAAGACATAAGTATTAGTATACTCGTAAGTATTAGAAGTATTTGAAGAAACGGTATAGCTATCGCACGCCAGACGAAGTGGATACATGGGAGCAACCATTACGCGGAACGACGTTCGCTAGCTGCTTGTTTTTACCCGGCTGCGCAAGAAGGAGGGTTATGTTTTTCGAGTGTATGTATGTATGTATTTGGGTATGTATGTATGAATATTCTTTGGCACGCTCTAATAATTATAGCCTGATGGATTTCGACATGTGAGGTGTCATTTGAATAGTCTTGATAGGTGAACACCATAGGTGACATAGGGTACCTACAACATTTACAGCCTGGTTTTTTGTTTTTGCTTTAATAATGTTACTTGTTCAGTAAGTACAGTAAATTTGTCGATGTCGTTACTAGTATTGGTCATAGCTCAGTGCGACTTTGTCGGGCAAGCTTCAATTTCTGAAAATTTATACGATTTGCAAACTAACGAGCGAACATTTGTTAACTCAATATTGTTTCACAAACGAATGTGGAAAATGGGAGCTAAGGCGGAACTGAGGCGCACAGAACCTGAGTTCTAAGTACAATGCTTATGATTATGCTGTCAGATTACAAACATTTCGAGAGTAAAATTATTTTTAATTATAAGTATAATTACTATAATTACTTACTATAATTTTTTTTTACATAAAAATACTATCGGATAAATCCGATAGTATTTAACTAATTTCTATTGAACCGAAAAGGTTTCTGTATACCCTGCCTGTCGCAAGAGCCGTTGGGCCCGTGGGGAGCCAGATTTGGAGATCCGACCCTCCTTTAACGACCCCGGGGAAGACAACAGTGCGGTTCAGACAACAGAAGGCAACATCGTTGTAGGGAGAGAGGGAAAATCGACCAACGTCCGGGGAAAAATACTTCATTCAAATTGCTAGGAAGGCACCAGTGCGTTCCTATGGATTTTGCTGTGCCCTTTGTCAAGTACAGAGGCTGGCTATCGAAGGTGTTTTACGGGTCAACCCCACTTAACCCAGGTGCACCCCAATGTAGCTGGGCATCACTAAAAAAAGGCTACTACCTACTCAATAAATAACAATGCATGTTTAAGAAAAATAATTTGCGGTTGCATTGAATGATTGTTTGAATATAAAATTTGTATGATGATCAAATTTCATTGTTCGTACGACGTCGCGCGTCGCGTCGCCCAGAAACGTGTCCTAGATGACGTTTGCGAGATGAAATTGCATCGTTTGTTTGTAGGAACGTGCCATTCGCTATACCTAACCATATTGCTTGACAACATTATTGAATGTTAATAGTTGTATTCTCATATTTCTTCTCAAAGTGTATTATTCTCAGTAAATAATAAATCACATACTTAAGTACCTAATTATATTAGGTAAGTATAGCTGGAAGGTTTTCAATGTTTTGTATTTATGATGCTATATTGCTGTCTCAGAGAATCCAATGTTATTAACTAAGTACGCAGTTTTCATGGAAGTAGGGAATTAAGATTTCTAACTCACGAATGCTAGTGTAAGAAGAGCTCCCGGTTTGATAGAATGTGTACGCAGAGCAAAATTCAACTTACGCTGGAAATATCATGCTGAATTACGAGATCTATGATCACGCCGCCGCCAGCCTGACAGCACAGAATAAATAATAGTAACTACATTACATAGCTGATAGCACTTAACCGGGGGAAATATTGTTATTAAACTTAACTTGAGGTAATTTAATTTCTAAATTTATTGTAAGTACAACCATTTTGCAAAACTAGGCAGGTACCTACTGATTTCATACGAAGCCATCTTGTCTCATCAAAGAGAAAGAAATTTTGTAGGGACGCTGCTTAACAAAGTAAGTTCATTACAAAAATCGGGTTACACTCGTAGGTATTATCCAATATATTAATAGGTATTCCAATGCTGAGCCGCAGTCGACATTTCCGTACAAGGAATGTCATGTTGCATAAATATCGTTCAGCTTACGGAGGACGCTTTCCGCGCTTTGTAAGCGCGATCGCAAAACCTGCCGTTCCATTCCCATCGAGCGACAATTACCGATGATTACACCGCGTATATTGTCTTAACGCAGCTATCACCCGCTGGTTATGTCGGCCAGTGATGTAACGTTAACTCGTTTACCCTACCACGGACAGAAAATAATTCAATAACCTGTAAAGTTACGGCGACTTCATCGCTGAATGTTGAACCTGTTCGATTGTTTATGGAGTTTTGGCTTGGATTGATTTCTGTTTTGTTTTGTATTGCTTGTGTTTTTTGTCTTTCTAGTACAAATTCGAAAAAATGCAAACTTTTAGAAAAAATAGCAAAGTTAGATATAAACCGCAAATGGGAAGATTAGAGACATATCCCCGCCTAAGTCTTGGGACGTGGACCGTACATCAGGCTAATGAGTGATTACTGATTAGCAAGGAGGCAGTTTAGGGTGTGGGTGAGAATGACCCTAAATTGTAAAGATCAGTGTGATCAGTAGTAGCAAAGTGAAGAGTAACGATCTTAGTCGAGTTAGAGATCGAGTTAAGTATATTATATAGTCGAGTTAGAGATCTTAGTCGGTAAGAGCTGAACTTTTTCCGATTTGATTCAGATCGGCACTATAGAATAAATCGAACACTAGGACTGCCATGAAATTTATGTAAAGCATGATTTAATTAAGAAAACTTCGATCATGTCGTTGACGATTGCTGCGCGTTTGTCTCTAGTTGTGTCTTCACATGACATTCGAGCATGATAAATCTTCTTTTTTTAGGTAACTAGCTTAGTAGATTAGAATGAAATATTTATAGCGCCCAAAGGCTACGTATTGCGAAAACTACAGTCCCTTACATTTGTTTCAGATACACCTGTAACAACGTTGCGTAAAGTCACGTTGCATTAGTTAAGCCAATAAGAACAGTCTCAAGTGTAGCACAGCGAGAATTCTCGTTCCTTATTGCCACATAAGGACTTAAATGGTAGCAGATATATCGAAATACTTGGGGAGAGCGTTAAGGCGCCGCTGAAGTATTCGCAATTCTAGTTGTTAGCATACATTAGTAATAGGTACCTCTCTTTTCAGACTACTTGCCCTATTTCGATAGAACTTGCTGTGTTTGTCAACATTCTAATTGGCGATGCCTATCACAATTTATTTTACTTAAAAACCGCAAAGAGTACAATTTCACAACACAAAATTGTTTTGATATTACCAGGTTGGATTTAAATATTTTAAGTACTTACATAGCAACTATATTACCACTAATTATTAACAATACAAGGGTAGGTTGGTAGTCAACAAGTTGACTAGTTTAAACTAAGTACTCAACTTGTTAACCACCCGTCCACCACCACCACCTTTGTTACCCGTCGTTGGTAGGCGACGGAGTGGTGATCAAAGATTTTAACGTTTCTCGAGGCCGGCGTCTCCTTAAGTGCTGCCACCGGATTTGAGCGGGCATCGATTAACATTCCGGCAACAGAGCGGCGGCACTGCCGGCCGCCACCGACCTGCCTCTACACTGATTTGTAACTCCCTATCCGACGGCGATGCAATCACTTCCACTCGGCTAACCCACATTCGAATCACTATTTATTTTAGGTACTTATCCGAGTCATAAACTTTAAATTGATTTTATCGATGTCTATATAATTCGCTATGCGCGTGTTTCTATTTTACTGATCATTTCACACTACTTCATGTGAACGTACTTGTAAGCTCAATAGCAACTCATCAATCTTGTTGAGAAAAACTTGTCAAACGCTACTGTTGTAACATCAGCTGCAGGGAAAATGGACCGAATGTCGCCGCTGAGCGGTGGACCTCGGAAGTAGAAATTAAACAACTGAGGGTTCCGTTGCATCATTGCAGTTAGCACTTTTTGTAATGAACTAATTGCAGATAATCGGATCGAGTAACTTAAGAGTTCGCTGCAATGAGTAAATAATAAATACACGTATCGTTTACATAACATAGACTCACTTTCACATCTTTATAGTTGGCGACGATCTCGGAGGCGAAAGTATTATTGCCGATGATGGGCTTGTTCTTGACGCTGGGGAAGATGATCCCGCCCTTGCGGCTGGAGAGACGTGCCGTGGTGACGCCACCGGCGGCGACCGACGCTGGCGTCACCGTCACTGTGGCGGCGCCCGAACTCGCGCTGCTCGAGCTGCGGGCCACAACACCATTAGTCTCTCCCCTCGCGCACGCTAGCGCGGGCGCACCATTCGCACCAGCTAAACGTCAATCGCAAAGAAACACAATCGCAATGCGGTCACAAGAAATAGAATGAGGTCACCTGTGGGTGGCGGCGGATAGCGTAGATGGCGGCGGCGACGCGGGCGTGGTCGCGGGCTCGGTGGCCGGGTCCTCGACGCGGTACCGCGTCGGCGCGTACTCCACCAGCCGGTCTATGGTAGGGTCCAGCAGCAGCTCCGGGGGCACTGGCCGCTGCGCCAGAGTCGCTACATCGTCCTCCTGCTTCTTCAATCTCTTTTCAACCATGTCCAAGTTCTCGATGATTAGGTTCGTCTTAAGCCGAAGGTCGTTGTGTATCTGACCGATGGCACGCTCCTGTCGCTGCGTTTGCGTTAGAAGCTCGTCTGATTTGGGCACGAGGTCGTCCACGGAGCTTTTTGTGCCGACAACGACATCCCACACTTCGTCCATCTTCTCCGAGACGCTCATCATGGGTATAATTTTGTTGACAAGCGTGTCAATTTTGCTTGACTTGGCTACGGGTGGCGGGGTGCTAGAAGCCGCCGTTCGGTTCTTGAACAGCCCGTTCACATTGATGGTTGCAGCCTCGGGCTCTACGATAGCGGCGTGAACGTCTGCCATCATGTACAAGACCTTGCCCAAATTCTCAGATACCAAATTTATATGGAACTGTAGTTTTCGATCGACTGTCGTCATCGAGCTTCTCAGTTGATCGACTTCTTTCGTGATTTCGTTTACGACTTCGGAATTTAAGCCTTTGGCTATCTCTATAACGTTTAAGTTGATCGGTTTCTTCTCGCTGGCTTCTGCGTTGATGTCGTCTACGGGTAGGAAGTTGTTATCGATTTGATTTTTCAAACCGACCAATTTTGTGTCTATGTTGGAAACTTTTTGATCGAGGGATTCTAGTTTTTTGTCTAGTAGTTGCGCATCGGAGATTCTGTGGGGGTCGCGGGGTCTCTTGGTGGTGATACCTTCGGTGTGGTCCTCGCTGCTCTGGCTGAACAGCTTGAAGTCGAGGGTTCCGAGTTTGGAGATGATGGCATCTGTCTTGTGGATGTTGTCATTAACCCTCGAGTCGAGCGCCTCCACTCGCCTCATGAGGTGCTCCACTGCCTTGTCAAGGTTCTCAATCCTTTGTAATTTTGTTTCTAACGTGCTTACTATTACTTCGAACACGTTGAATATGTACTGCTCCCTGAAACAAAAGAGACAGTAATTAGATTGACTGTATTGATTGATGTAATTAAACTCTGCAGGACGTGTAGGTATAGAAAAGATCAGGCCATCTACGAACATAGTTTATAAGTTCTCGACAACAAACGCAGCCGCGGTAGATAGGTAAACATAACTTTATTTCGGACTAGAACTAATTCAACTATTACCGATATACTAACTATTGTTTAACTGCATCCGTTTTGTCTGGTTGAACCTCACTTACGTTACGTGCACCATTACGCTGATTACGCACCTTTGTGAGCTGTTATTTGTTACACATATTACATACACTTGCATTACAGATAGCGCTTATAGACGGAGAAATTGACATATCTGTCCGTACAATATTATGCAATTGAAATAGAAACCTTAATGCTTGCGTGCTGTATAGCGGGTCACATATCGGATAGTAAAGTAGTGCCACAGCTAGGTACGGTGCGGCTGTGGATTGTCATCTTAGTTGCAAGTATCTACCTAATATCTAAATAATATCGGCCATTAATTAACGATTTTTTTTTACAGTTTTTGACCATAAGAACAAGTAAAAGAAGGCCGACCCCCTCCCCCCTGTTTATTACGTATGACTGTAAAGGAAATGAATAGGTACATAATGTAATGAACTTTGGTTTTATTTTAATTTTTTCTCGGCATTCGCGCGGATTCCAACGAATGCTGGCACTACTAACTCTTCTGTGGTATAATCATAACATTGTTATTTTTTGTGATTTTACGTAACAACGATCGAGATGTCTCTCAGACTCACCCCTTTGTGAGTAAAAATAAAACATGGTCGACCCCCAAAGTCCTTAAAAAAAACAAGTAAAGCTGTAAATAAATGATTTAACTATATACAATACAATACAATACAATAAATCTTTATTGCACACCAAAAACTACATGAAAATCTTAAAAACTAAAATACATTTTTCGGCAGTACAAGGGCGTCCTTATCGCTTAAAGCGATTTCTTCCATATAATTATAATTATGATTTAATTTTTTATTTTTTTTAAATTAGTGGCTTCTGCCTTTTAGTGTTTTGGGGGATTTTGCCATAATTTTGTGCACCCGTGTACGTATACGTGTACGTACGCGCGTACGTGTTGGAATTATTTGTCAACAATTTGCTAATTAACCTATAAAATTAACCGCATGTCATGTAAAATTGTGAATTATGTACTATAATTCATAATCAGTCCAATATTATGTCGGAATTAGAGCGGCTTGAAATACGAACATGTTTGGG